>OX589588.1:22398914-24798914 GCA_951329385.1 Polia nebulosa
CAGCCATCTTGACTCGTTAGCGCCCGGACAAAAGATGCGTAGACGCCATGTCATTAAAGGCGGCGTTATGTTCGGCTGACGTCATAATCCAGGCGGAGCTTCGGAACTTGTTTTTGCACACGGCACGCTCTGACGTAAAATCGCGTGATCCTGTGCTGCGTTGAATCGTGCGAGTGGACTTGCCTACTCGCTACACTACTCCCCTGGCGAGACCGTAACTACGGGCGATAGTAGTCAGGAAATCTTACTGTCCTGCCGCTTCTTGTCTTTCTGACTGTGTCATCTGGCTGTATTGGTTCTGGAGTGTGAGGTGGATTTTGTCCTGGTTCTAGATCCTCTCTCGCCATGTATGCTGGTTTTACACGGTCAATTGTCACCTTCTGTCTCTTCCCCTGTACTTCGATGTCCACTGTCTTCTGCCCTCGAGCAAGGAGTCGGTGTGGACCTGTATATGGGGCCTGTAGGGATCTTCGACCTGGACCTTCACGCAGGAAGACGTGAGTTGCAGTGCTGAGGTCTTTCGGGATGTAGAAGGGGCGGCTGGAGCTTGTATGCCAAGACGTAGGTTGGGGTGTAAGCTTGGTCATGTGTGCGCGTAACCTGCCCACCAGGTCACTCATGTCCACGGCATCCTTTGGAGCTTCTGTCAGGAACTGTCCAGGTAAGCGGAGTGGCTCGCCGTAGACGAGTTCTGCGGTTGATGCGCCTATGTCCTCCTTCCATGCGCTGCGTATGCCTAGGAGCACCCATGGAAGAGCTTCTGTCCAGCTGGAATTCGCATGGCACATGATTGCGGCCTTAAGTTGGCGGTGTAGTCTCTCAACAAGGCCGTTCGCTGCTGGGTGGTAAGAGGTGGTTAGGTGATGAGTGGCACCTATAAGGGTGGCTAGTCTCTTGAAGGTGCGGCATTCAAATTGCCTGCCGCGGTCCGTGGTGATATGCTCGGGACAGCCGAACCGGGCGATCCACCCTGTGGTGAGAGCGGCGGCGCAGGTCTCTGCGGTGATGTCCTGCAGTGGGTACGCTTCAGGCCAACGTGTTGCGCGGTCGACGATCGTGAGGCAGTACCTGTATTTAGAGGACAATGATAAGGGACCAATTAAATCCAGATGGATGTGACGAAAACGTGCCGATGGTGCTTTGAATGCCTGTAATGGGGCTGAAGTATGGCGTGTCACCTTGCTCTTTTGACACGCTTCACATTCCTTTGCCATCTGTCTGCAGTCTTTTCTAACTCCTGGCCAAACAAACCTTTCAGTGACTAACCGAACGCTTGCTTTTCGCCCTGGATGGCTGAGGTTATGAAGGGAAGTAAATACCTGCTTGCGGAACGATCTTGTAATATATGGGCGTGGAGTACCCGTTACGTCGCAGTAGATCTCGACATTAGCTTCGGGTAGTTTCACCTTCCTCAGCTTCAAAGATGAACCATCTCTCAGCAGGTTCTGCAGTTCGGTGTCGGTTTGCTGTTCCTTGGCCAGGGACTGGTAATCTAAGGGCAGATGAAGTTCGTTAATGCGCGAAAGGGTGTCTGCGACCACGTTGTACTTACCGGCTATGTACCTTATATCCGTCGTGAATTGGCCTATGTAATCCAGGTATCTGAATTGACGGGGTGTGCAGTTTGAGCGTGGGTGTGCGAACGCATACGTCAACGGCTTATGGTCTGTCGTGACGTGGAATACGCGTGCTTCAACCATGAACCTAAAATACCTTATTGCTTCATATATTGCCAGCAGCTCTCGGTCGTACGGGCTGTAGTTTTTCTGCGAAGGGCTGAGTTTCCGCGAAAAGAATGCTAGCGGCTGCCATTCCGACTTGCCCCGCTGCTGCAGTACAGCTCCGATTGCTGTATCAGAAGCGTCTGTCAGGATGTTGAGCTCTGCACAAGGGTCCGGATGCACCAAGAGTGTGGCTTCTGAGAGGCTCTGTTTGCAGCTGTTGAAGGCTTCTAGTAGCTCTGGGGTCATGGTGATGGGATGTGTTCCCTTGACTCTTGGACCTGAAAGCAGATTGTTAAGAGGTGCCTGTTTAGAAGCTGATTCTGGGACAAATCGACGGTAAAAATTGAGCATTCCAAGGAATCGCCTGAGTTCCTTGACCGTCTTTGGCACTGGGAAGTCTTGAATGGCCTGGATTTTGCTGTCTAGAGGTTGTGTTCCTGACGCAGAGACTTTGTATCCCAGGAACTTCACCTCCGTTTGGCCGAAAATACACTTGCTGGTATTTAATAGAACGCCGTATTTGACCAAGCGCTCGAACAATTGCCTGAGGTGCTGTTCATGCTGATGGGTATCCTTGCTGAAGACCAGAATATCGTCGAGATAACCATAGCAGAAGGGTAGGTCTCGCAGAACTTCATCCATAAACCTTTGGAAAGTCTGGGCGGCGTTCCTAAGTCCAAAGGTCATGTAGGGGAACTCGAATAGGCCGAATGGAGTTGTTATCGCCGTCTTGGGGATATCTTTTTCGAAGACGGGGATTTGGTTATAGGCCTTTACCAAATCTATGGTGGAGAAGAGAGTACTGCCTGCCAACTCGTGAGTGAAGTCCTGCAGGTGCCTGATAGGGTAGACGTCCGGGATGGTACGTGCGTTCAACGAGCGGTAGTCCCCACATGGACGCCAGCCATCGTTCTTTTTGGGCGCTAAGTGCAGCGGCGAAGACCGAGGGGATGCTGCAAAATGGATTTCCGCGCCGTTCCATTTTGCAGCATCTCCTCGAACTCCTGCTTCGCTATCTTGAGGCGTTGTGGGTCCAAACGACGAGGACGGCTTGAGACCGGTGGTCCAGGCGTGGTGCGTATATGGTGCAGTGTATTGTGCTTGGGTACGCCTGGCTTGCCAGCGGGACGAGTGAGGTCTGGATACTCCTTCAAAATGCGATGGTAGTTGCTGTCTTCGGTTATGGTGCGGACGGATGATATGGCTTCGGCTGATTTGTACTGAGGTACCTGGGTTTCAAGCGACGTCAGGTTGTCTATGAGACGCTGGTTTCGGCAGTCGACAATCAGATTGTAGTAAGCTAGAAAGTCGACTCCGATTATGGGCTTGGTGACATCAGCGATTATAAATCTCCAGGTGAATGCGCGGCGAAGTCCAAAGTCCAGTGTGAGGGGAAGAAAACCGTATGTGCTGATGACTGACCCGTTTGCCGCAAACAACTCGTACTTTGTCTTCACGCGTGGCTCCCGAACATCGGATCGAGGGAAGACACACAGGTCTGAACCCGTATCTATGAGATATTGTATCTTCGTGTTACAATCCGTAATGAACAGGCGGCTTGATATTGCGTGGCAGTCGTAATCCGCCCTTACTGGCTGCCTTTGTTGTTTCCCGGTTTCGATTTATAGGCACACGGTTCTGTGCATCTGCGTGCCTTGTCGCCGAATCGGTTGTGGTAGAAGCAGTACCGGTTGTCTCTGGAACGGGATTGCGATCGGTAGCTATTGTGTCTGTACCTGCCTCTTGACCGGGAACGTGACGGCCTATGACGTAACTGCGCGCTCATAACCTCCAGCTTCCGTGACAGCTCAGCCACAGTCTGGGTCAATGCTTCAATAGCGCTGCCTTGTGGGTCCGTTGCAGATTGCGAGCTAGCTACTTGCCCAGGCACTGGCATGCCAGTGGCGGCAACTTGCCTGGTTACTGGAACGATGTCGTTGACGGTGTCCACTAATTCTGCTACCTCTTCTAAGCTGGAACTAGCTTGCATTGCGACTATAGTCTGCAGATTCGCGGGTAGCCTGCTGGACCAGATGGATCTGATGAAATCGGTTGGGACAGTGGGGCCTGCTAGCTGTTGCAGGTGGCGGAGAAATTGCGTGGGCTTCCTGTCTCCCAACTCCTCATGCATGAGCAGTTGCTTTATCTTGCGCTCCTGTGAGGCCGACAACCGCTTGATTAGCTCTGCCTTCAGCTTTTCATATTTGCCGGTGGTGGGAGGGTTAACTATGAGGTCGCGTACTTCTGCTGAGTGTTGGGGCTCCAGTTGCGCCAGCACGTAGTAAAACTTCGTGCTATCCGTGGTTATATTGGAGAAAACGAACTGACCCTCGAGTTGCGCGAACCATAGTAGTGGATCTTCAGCGTTGAAAGGTGGAATTCTAACCCCCACTCGGTACGTCATGAAGAAATCCTTGTCGTCTTCCTTTTTGTCCGTCATGGTCGATGTTCACCAGGCTTCGGGCTTCTAGGCTTCTATTCGGAACGCGAACGCTTGTCGTGGGTCACCAGTGAAGTAGTATAGTACTCCGTATATATAAGCTATATACTACTTGCAATATATACTAGATGTATATGTATGATGAAGCGATGAAGCGATAGGCGATGAAATAAAATGCTGAGCGAAAGCGGCAGAATTATATTGTGGTTGCAAAGTGAGAAGCGGTAATGAATGTTCGTACAAAATACATCGACATTTATAGTAAATTAGTAACAAGTCAAAGGTAATTAATAATAATAACGGTTCGCGCTTGACCGATTTGCGCAGGAGTTGACGCCCACTCATTAGCGTGGACAATAGCCGGGTCCACAGCCATCTTGACTCGTTAGCGCCCGGACAAAAGATGCGTAGACGCCATGTCATTAAAGGCGGCGTTATGTTCGGCTGACGTCATAATCCAGGCGGAGCTTCGGAACTTGTTTTTGCACACGGCACGCTCTGACGTAAAATCGCGTGATCCTGTGCTGCGTTGAATCGTGCGAGTGGACTTGCCTACTCGCGCGCGCGGTAGCTGACGGGTATTAAGTAGGTACTTTTTATTTTTAGTAACACAAAATTATAGCATTTTCAAGAACAGTTCTAACAGTACTTTATAAAAAAAAACTGGCCAAGTGCGTGTCAACCTAAGGGTTCCGTACCAAATATTGGTATTTGTTAGTAAAGTATACATACGTAATAATAAACATTATCACCAAATTTCAATGGGAAGTTAAAAAATCTTCGTAAAAGTCTTCGTAACAAATTTTTATGACAGACGACGGACGGACAGACAGACGGACACGTGAGTGACAACAATAGTCCGTTTAGACCCTTCGGGTACGGAACCCTAAAAACAACATAATTATCTAAATCTTACTTCCAAAAACAAGAAAATCATAGAGTACCTAATATAAATCAGTAACATAATGAACACAAATCGGGCACCCTTTCTGAGCACATTGCAGACAATTATGTATTTTCAATTATATCTGGAGCTTCCACATGTAAATCTGATTGATTACGCTGAAGAAAACATTATCTTCCTCCTCAGACTGCTTTTGGCTCAGTATAATGGTCTTAGAGCAGATGAAAATCGGAGTCAACCACACAATCACTAAAATCATTCTTCTTCTAGCCAATTTCGGCAACTCGACGATTATAACTAAATTGACTTGTCTCTTTCTTTTCTAGGGTACGGAATACCCGAAGGGTCCTAACGAGGCCTTATTGCTGTCACTCACGTGTCCGTCTGTCTATCTGTCCGTTTGTCCGTCTGTCTGTCCGTCGACTGTCACAAAATTTTGTGCCGAAGAATTTTTTAACTTCCCATTGACATAAAGGACTTGAAAATTGATACCGTTTATTAATACGTATATTTTACTAATAAAATCTATACTTAAAAATTATTATAAAGAGGTAATGTTTGTGGGTTTGTGAGGTTGTAGGGGGTAGGTAATCTCTGGATCTACTGAACCGATTTTGATAATTCTTTTACCAATAGAAAGCCACGTTTTTGTGAGTGTCAGAGGCCATATTTTTTTTTAATCCACGAGGACGATATCGCGGGCGAAGTGCTGGTTACCAATACAGGGTGTAACGGAAAGGTGTGGTCATATTTTAAGAACTGCATCTGCTCATTGATATGAACAACTTTCTTCAAGAAAACTTGAGGAAATTCCAAAAAAAAATTTTAGCTTCCCATACAAATATTGATCAGCTGATGATAACTTTGTAAGGATTTTTTTTTTTAATTTTCTGTTGTTCATTTCCTTGGGCAGAACAGGTTCTTAAAATATGACCACACCTTTCTGTTACACGCTGTATATTGAAATCATTTTTTCTTTGATAATGAACCCTATGTGTGCGAAGTCCGAAACGCACTTGGCTAGTTTTTATAGCTCCTAAAGTTTCTAGCTTGGATATCTAAACATAAACGCAAAATATTAATACTCGAAAGTTATTTCAAACAAAATTTCAAGCAATTATTTGTGGAAATATTAATATTATAGAAAATAATTCACATAGCAGCACATTTTTAAGCCTTCTAAAATCATACAATTTGTCGAATGTTTTTACAGAACCAACAAGAGTACCTAACTCCAACCTCTGCTATACCTACTTTTTTTTGTGTCGATAATGTTTTCTGCAATTGTGATTATTTAGATAAAGCCATATATCTAGTAAATCATCTTCCGTCGGATCATAGTGGACAAACGGTAACTTTTAAGTTTAAAGCTGCTTTGGAAAAAACTCAAATACAGTTTAGACCAATTACAACTAGCAAATTAAAATAATTCATTAGTAACTTATTATAAAATAAGTTAAATTTCTTGGGCCAATATTGATGATGCTATCTAATAAAAGTTATGTACGTAGGTAAGTACATATTAGAAGCACAGTTTGTCGTTGGTACAGGTTCTTATGACTTTTGCGCTATAACGTATGTCCAGTAGAAAGTTTTCTACTATGTATGAAACATTGAATTCGCAACTTACTTGTATGGAACCTACGGTTTCTGTTTTGAAATGCATGATCAAAATTTCATTGCGCAATTTATAAATAGGTGCGTTAGTATTATTGACAAGTGCTATAGTAAATCTGAAAAACTCATCATCCTTGTTTTCTATTTTATTACTTGTATTTCTCTTGTATTCCTTATCAGCATACATACCTAATGATAGCTATTGCTTGAGACACCGAATCAAATGCACACGTCGGTAACTATTTGTTGGAAATATATTGTCATTTGATTTATTAATAATATTTCCATTTAGGGTACTAATAAGGTACATGTAACAATTTTTTCTGTAATCCAAATTAAGATAATTTATATCTTTGCTTTGCATTCCTTACAGTTACCATAGAATTTAATAAATTCATGTGATTTTATAGAGATTGATCTAAAACTTTAAGAATATGGTTTCTTAGCAACCTTCCATAATTTTTCTCGTAAAATTTCAGCCCATATATGTTTTGGTAAGGACCACTTGTTTCTATATCTCCAAGCAGTTTAATGAGAACTACTTCTTTTAACAACCTTAACAAGGAGCTGAATTTTTTTCCAGGAGTAATTATCTAAATGAAAAGTGATGTACCTACTCGTGGTTTAACTTTTCATTTTTAATAATTATCAGAATTCGAACTGGAGTCGTCTGTTTAAATTTCTTCAATAATTTCTTGATCTTCTTTTGTTACAGACTCGCCCTCTTTATCGAAAATAAAAATTGTAAGTGTCTTTTTAAGGATTTAATACTTTTAGGGTTCATTAAAAAGTTTAAATCTTCACTCCTTTTGTAGAAAATTTGGTCACTTGAGTGTAGAGTTGTGGTTCTTGAAGGCACTCACATATTGTAAAAAAACTGGCCAAGTGTGTGTCGAATTTCGCACATTATGGGTTCCGTATCCGTACCAAATATTGGTATTTGTTAGTAAAGTGTAGGACGTAATAATAAATATTATCACAACAACAATAAGGCTCCGTTTGGATCCTTCGGGTACAGAACCCTAAAAACTTTCTTTTGATGCTCCAAATAAACTGCACCTTTTCTTCCTCTTTTCACTTCAAAATCTGAATATCGTTCATCTGATAATCGTTCTTTATACTGGGTGGCGCAAAAGTAAAGACCCTATTTGGTTCAGCTATAACATTTTTTCTAAATTAGAAAACTAGATTTAGATTTTTTTAAATGTATATTTGTGCCATTAAATTTCGTACCATTAGGATTTAAAGATGATGTCTTTTAAATGGTGACCTCCAGAGTTGATACACATTTGAGCCCTATTTATGACATTTTGCATAACTTGCCGTAACACTTCCTGCGATATGTTCGTTATTTCTTGACGAATGTTTTCTTTTAGAGCTGCGAGAGTCTGTGGCTTGTTCACATACACCCGAGATTTCAAAAAACCCCAAAGAAAGAAGTCTGGACTGGTCAGATCGGGTGATCTTGCAGGCCAAGGCAAATCGCCAAAACGAGAGATAACTCGGCCTGGAAAAGCGTCCCTCACTAAACATTGACACAATTATTCCACGTTCTTGGGGAGTAAAACGGTCCATGTTTATTTTCAGTGTATTTTACATTTGTTCACTACACAATTTTCAACAACAGAATGACAGAAAATGTCATATAAAAAAAAAAAAGGTATTTTCTTTAGTGCCACTACTTTTGCGCCACCCGGTATAACAATAACATAAACTTAATCCTTCCTTAGGAGATCGACCATCATTACTGTTCATTACAAATGGCTAATATTATTATTATGTAGGTAGTTTGTTTTTTGATGCGAATGGCGAATGAATATTTCTTGGCATTTTTTGGTAATACCTCAGAGTAACTAATAGTAATACCGAAATTTAGGAAAATATATAACGAGGGTAGTTCACCCATTTGGGGTACCTCGTCATCAGAGTCCAAGTTCGACATGGTGTAGGTATGAAATAACAGTCTCAACACTAATTACAATCGTCTATTAATTCACTCTCATTAACTAATCAACAAAATCTCAAATAATTAAGGCGATGGAAATGGATTAAACTACGGAAACGCGGTAAGTTCGGTACAGGTGGGCAGAACGACCTCTCGCCCCCGTGTCCAACTCAAAAGTAACGTCCCTCAAATCCAATGCGTCCAATGTCAAACCGAATGACAGCTGACAGCTGCCAAACATGTCCAATGTCTCCAATGTCAAACCGAATGACAGCTGACAGCCGTCAAACATGCCACGCCCCGCACCGACCTCACCCAAGCACACTGCTTGACGTTTCCGACAAACGATAATAGATGGCGTTGTTCTAAATTAACATTAATCAATAGCGATTCTAATAATTGTGCCTCTTCGTTGATTCTGCGACACGGCCATCTTGACAATTCACAAGTCCTCGTGTGAAGCATCTGAAACAAGAATTTAATGGAAAGTAAAACGTCCTTTGCTCGGCCTTCCTGACCAAGATATCGGGAGATAAAGACACACGATCCAAACAATACCATTTTATTCTGATTCACATATTCTCATCTAATCTTATAAAGGAAATCTCAACATTTAAATCATCACTTTTTAATAAACATCAATTTTCAAACTAATTCATGAAACATTCCGACAAAATCTAGTATGCAATGCTCTATTAGGTACCCAACCTCGTCACATACAACACATTGCCTCCATCCGGCAATCCAACGGGACCTCCCTCCGGTACGGGTACCGGAGGGAGGTCCCGTGATGTGTTGAGGTCGGGACCTCAACACATCACATTGCCTCCATCCGGCAATCCAACGGGACCTCCATCCGGTACCCGACCTCAACACATCGCATTGCCTCCATCCGGCAATCCAACGGGACCTCCCTCCGGTACCCGACCTCAACACATCACATTGCCTCCATCCGGCAATCCAACGGGACCTCCATCCGGTACCCGACCTCAACACATCACATCGCCTTTATTGAGCACCTTTAGCGATTACCTACGTTGGTCACTCGCCTTAAGTAAACACAGGCTCGTAGCCACGAACAACGTTGGAATGCACGCAGTCTGAGTCACTTGCATACTACATTTGAATCTTTTATTCCCTCACTTAAGGTCTAACACTTTTCATCGTCAGCCGGTCTCGTCTCATCAGTTTTGCTAGAGTCATGGTCAGAGTCGGTATCAAAGCCCTTGTCATCAAAATTGTCGCTCTCAGGCATTTTTCGAAGACGGTCGTGCGCATACTTGTATGTCCGATTCGAATTAAGAGCTTTAAGTACATACCGGTCTCCTTCTAGTACCTCTATGACTTTGAAAGGCCCTTTGTATTTGGGATCGAGCTTTGTTTGATTTCGTTCTTCGTTCTGCAGCAGTACAAAGTCTCCAACGGTAAATGGTTTTAATTTAGCTTTGGTAGAGTCAAAACGTACCTTATCATAAGCTGAGCCCTTCTGCATATTCTCCACAGCCTGTAACCTTACTTGGTCAATGTCGATTTCGGGGTCGTCATCAGCTACTGATAAGATATCTAAAGGCCTCGCCACCTTCCCGATGAGAAGTTCTAATGGGCTAGCCTGCGTGACTCGATTCATCGTGCAGTTGAGAGCCAGCTGGACGTCAGGCAAAGCATCCTGCCACGAGCGACTACTGGTTTCTATTGCAGTAAGCATATTTTTCAATGTGCTCATGACGCGCTCCACCTGGCCGTTGGCCCTCGAACTACCTATCGCTATTAGGTGAAGCTTAATGTTAGCAGACTCGCAATAGTCCTTGAAGTCTTTACTGGCGAAGCACCTACCTTGGTCAGCGATTACACGGTTGGGGGCCCCAAATAGTGAAATACTAGATTTCAAAGCCTTGATACTATTAGCTGTATCAATGTTGAGCGTATGGTGAAGTAATACGTACTTGGTGAAGGCATCTATAAGCACAAACACATATTCCTTCCGGTCATTCTTGCCACTTAGTTTTCCCGTAGCGTCGATATGTATGGTGTGCCAGGGTATAGCTACCTTAGGAATGGGGTGCATTTCTACCTGTACTTTGCCAGAGTGTGACTTAGAGATTTTGCAGGTGGCACAACTGTCTACGAACTTTCGTACAAACCTCGTCATTTTGTCGAACCAATAAAGCTCGTAAACCTTTTCTAAGGTCTTCTCCCATCCCAAATGCAGCAACCCTTCGTGGACATTGTTGACGATAGACCACCGGAACGTTCTAGGAATTATTGGAAGGCACAGAGTCTTACCACGCCGCTGAATTTTCCGATGCAAAACACTGGACCGAAGCTAGTAGGTCTTAGCTATATCAAGAGGAAGTTTTCCATCCTTCAAGTCAGATATGAGTTTTGAAAGCTCACCATCCTTCTGCTGTTCCGCTATCAGCCAGTTGTCATTCAATTCAGCTAAATTAATTTGTTTACAGCTTACCTTCTCAAAAATAGCGCTCTTTCTCTCGTCTGGTAATGGATTTCTTGAAAAGAAATCTGCATGAGACATTCGCTTGCCGCTACGATGAACAATGTCGAAGTCGAAGGCTTGCAAGAATGCCCACCATCTGTGAACACGTGGCGTTAAGTCTGTTTTCTTACGGGTAGACTGCAATGAACTGCAATCAGTCACCACGTCAAATTTGCGACCATGCAGATAATGTCGGAAATGTTTTACTGCGTTGACAACAGCGAGAGTCTCCAACTCGTACGAGCGATATTTGGACTCTGCAGCAGTTGTGCGCTTGCTGAAATAAGCAATAGCATGTGCCTTACCTTCGCTCACCTGAATGAGAACAGCTCCATATCCAATAGCACTCGCGTCCGTATGCAACTCCGTCTTTAGTGCTGGATCATAAATCGACAACACTGGCTGACTAGTTAGAATAGAAATTACCTGTTGTCTTATGGTCTCATATTCAGGTTTCCATTCGATCCGACCATTATCGGAGGTCAAGGTATATAGTGGGGCCATAATCTGAGAAAACTTCGCTATGAACTGACGAAAATATGACGCTAAACCAATAAATTGACGCAATTGCGTCACAGTCTGGGGTGGTGGCAACAAAGTCAAGCAACTAACCTTGCGGGGATTAGGTCGAATCTGCCCTTGATAGACTTCAAATCCAAGGTACTCTACTTTCTGTTTTAGGAAAGCACACTTTTTATAATTAAGAGAAAATCCTTTCTTTGAAAGAACCCCAAGCACTGTCTGAAGTCGCTCAAGCGCCTCGTCAGCGTTTGCTGCAAAGATAAGCACGTCATCCATATAGACTACAACGTACGAATTCACCAAATCCCCAAGCGCATGAATAAGTGCTCGTTGGAAAACCGAGGGGGCGTTTCGAAGTCCAAATGGCATGGTCAAATATTCAAATTGCCCGTCAGGCGTCACAAAAACTGTCCGCTCTATAGATTCAGCTGAAATGCGGATTTGGTGAAATCCTGAAGCCAAATCTAAAATCGTAAAGAAATGGCCTCCATGCAACCTAGCTATTTGGTCAGAGATAAGCGGTAATGGAAAACGGTCAGGTACTGTATTATCATTCAGTTCGCGGTAGTCCACACACATCCTATCTGTACCATCCTTTTTTTTAACAAGAAGAATAGGACTCGCAAACGGTGATGAACTACAGCGAATTATATTGGCCTTAAGCAACTCATCAATTTTACTCCGTACAACCTGTCGTTCCTCGGGGCTCAACCTGTAAGGGCGTCGATTAACAGTCTTATAAGGGTCTATAAGGCGAATTTGCATGGGTTCGGTGTCTGCAGGGGATGTAGGTACACCGGAAATAAAACTATTTTTGAAAGATAGCAAAATATCCAACAGTTCAGTTTTTCTTTCAGGGGAGATGTCCGTGTCTATCGTATCAAAGTCAAATTTACAGTCAACAATCACGTCGCATGTCTGAACTGTCCGTATTTTTTCAAATCGTATCTTATCTGACGACATATGAACTACTAGACCAATTGATAAAACTTCGCGTCCAATCATGATTTCATGTCGCAAAAAAATTGTCGGGTAAAACGTGGAAAAGAATTTCAAAAATAATCCCATTGATCTCAACAGTAGTCAAAATTTGTACAGTCGACCTTACAGAAGTCTGTCCAATACCAGTCAATGTCACATTTCCATACATTCGTTTACCACTAAATTTACAGGATACAGATTCTTTAACAAGTGAACATTCTGCACCCGAGTCATAATAAAAATCAAATTGCTCACCAGAATGCCGTAAGGATCCAGCAGGTGCGTCCACAAGGCAGACATCAACTCGCTTCTCCCTAGCGGGATCAACCGCCGTGCTGCTGCACGCCTCCTTGGCGTCCCTCTTAGGACAGTTGGATGCGTAGTGTCCTCGTTCACGACAATTGAAGCAAGTGATCCAGTCGGCTTTCCCTGGTGCCTGGTTACTCCTGCCACTGCTAGATGCCGTTGATCTCGATTGTTCTTCAGGTGCCTTCAGGTCTCTTCTCAGGCGACATTGCGCCGATCTGTGTCCTGGTTTCCCACAGTTGAAACATTTGGGCCCGACGTTGGGCCAATTCGGACGGTTCCTCTTCGCGTCAGGACCTTCATGTTCATCACCACCAGTTGGGGCGCTCCTCTTCAAAAACGAAACAGCCTTCAGTTCCCGGTGTAGGTCGTTGCGGGTTTTGATGTCCGTAGTGAAGGACAGTCGCTGGACTCGCGTATCGTTCTTCGCGATATGAGCTAACACCGTCGCTACAGCAATCTGCTCTGTCGTGAGGCCGTTCCATTTTGTCATGATGGTTGTCATGAGGGTAGCTGCATATGCGGCCAAGCACTCATTCTCCTTAGGTTTATTTCCATGCAGATTGATTAGAAAAGAAGCTGTAGTCTCTGGACAATCATACCTGGCTATAAACAGTTCCTTAAAATCGCTCCATTTCATCCCAGGGTAAGATATTGACGACAGCCATGATGACGCTTCTCCCTTGAGTGCGCGGCTCAAGGCAATCATCAACGATGCACCATGACTATTCGGGTCAATCACACACATGTCCGCTGTTGCCAGCCAAGAACGTGGGTCGACATTGCGTTTTTCAGGTTCAAAATCAGGTAGGCGAACATCCACAATCGCAGAAGGGGTTTTCATTGCTTGCACGATAGCCATAAAGTTTTTGTTTTGCTGCTCTAATAGAAAACGCCATTTTTCCGTCTCTGTGTCACCTACAAACACGTGCGCATTGTCTTTACATTTTTCTTGGTTAGCACTGTCACTCACTCCACGTGGGGTGTTTGAGCTGCATCCCACTTCTGATAACGAGGGTAGTTCACCCATTTGGGGTACCTCGTCATCAGAGTCCAAGTTCGACATGGTGTAGGTATGAACTAACAGTCTCAACACTAATTACAATCGTCTATTAATTCACTCTCATTAACTAATCAACAAAATCTCAAATAATTAAGGCGATGGAAATGGATTAAACTACGGAAACGCGGTAAGTTCGGTACAGGTGGGCAGAACGACCTCTCGCCCTCGTGTCCAACTCAAAAGTAACGTCCCTCAAATCCAATGCGTCCAATGTCAAACCGAATGACAGCTGACAGCTGCCAAACATGTCCAATGTCTCCAATGTGAAACCGAATGACAGCTGACAGCCGTCAAACATGCCACGCCCCGCACCGACCTCACCCAAGCACACTGCTTGACGTTTCCGACAAACGATAATAGATGGCGTTGTTCTAAATTAACATTAATCAATAGCGATTCTAATAATTGTGCCTCTTCGTTGATTCTGCGACATATATTTATAGAACGCTTAATAATATTTTTTTTGCTTCACCTGTTGGACAGGTGTATTATTTATTTAAAAACAAAAATAATTGCGCCAATAATAAAGCGCCTACACGAAATGTAGCTGCAACTTTTTACTTGAAGTATTTTTGCTCGTTAAATTATTCAGGCACAGAAAATGTCAAAAATTAAAAAAATGTTTTGTAAAGAAACTACTAAGATCTCCGTCACCCACTGTTGATTTTAGGAGGTACTACTAAATCAGGTACTAAATACTGGTTGGATCTGAATGATGTAATTCGTTGTAGTTTTGGAGTACAGGCATGGTCTCGTCATTATGACGCATCATAATGGCGGACCAGTGCTAACGTGAAATTCCCTTTATGCCGTGTGAGGTACAAAAATTTCAGGACAGGTACAAAATAGTACTAAATAGTATCTATATATAATAGTACTAAATAGTATATATAGAATTAAATTGAAAAACTAATATTTTTCGTGCTAAATTAATGTTAAATGTGCCTAAATACGACAGATTTAGTTATAAATAATGCGCACCAGTGTTTGTGAGTTGTTTCGTTGCAAAAATCAATGAATAATCATTAAACTAGTTCCAGCTGTCATCAATCGGTCGGATTTGAAACCATCACATAACCCGGGGAGTATTTGATATAATTAATTTTTGATTCTAAGCCATTCCTTTTATACATATTGCACATTATCGTGTCAAATCCCGCCTCAGCGAGCTTAGTGTTAAATAACCCTTTTAGTGTAGGTATAAAATTCATGCAGAAACATTTACAAAAAATAAAAATAAAAATCGTGAATTACTATCAATACCTTAGATTAATCATTGTAATTAGTGTAGCTAATTAAAATTGAATGTTTTCTTGTAAGTCTAATAACTGGTTATAGTCAAAACAATCAAAAATTTGAGAAAGAAACCAGATTTAATAAAGAGTAGTAGTACCCTCAAACTTATTTTATGTCTTTTCCCCTTTAATTTTTTTATTTTTTTTTCGTTTACTAATATTAAAATATCAATTTAGTAGGTAATACATATTTATTTAATAATTAAATTAACATTCCTAATTGAGATTAATTCCCTTTTTGACTTTAATTTCTTTTATTTTAACCTTCTAATCTACTTGTCATCCTAGATACTTATTATATTTATCTGTCCCTTCCTCTTTTTTCTTTCACATTCTTAGCTGTCTCTTCTCTCATTCCAGGGTGCCTCTTGGGTTGGCCTGTCAACATGTTGACCCGTAGAGCTGCATCCTTTGAGGAAAAACTGAAGGCTACGTTAAAAGAGTTAGGATCTATTAAGGAGCAGTGCAATAAGCTGCTTCAGGAAAGGGATGATAGTGAGAAGGAAATAGAGCTTATTAATCAGAAGAACACTGATCTAAAAAAGCAGTTGGCTGAACTTCACACACAGCATATGGACGTACTTGACCAGCATCAACACCTCCGTCAAATTGTGTCAAATTTCCAGCAATGTAGTGACACCCATGAACTGGCTTTGAGACGCATATCTGAGCTTGAGCTTGAATTAAGCAAGGCCCACAACACTTTAAGCCACTTAAAATCTCTTAAAGCCAGTGAAGAGTCTGCGAACACCTGCAGCCTATATGATGAGTTGGTTGGTAGCGGGTCCGGTCCCATATGTGTTGAGCCAATAGTAACAATAGATTTAACTGATGACACCATCACCAAATGTAACTTGTTAAATAGCCACAACAAAATAAAGAAATATATTAAAATTAATAGATTAATTAGAAAAATTAAAAAATCATTAAAACATCAAAAATTAAACAAAATAAATAATAAACTTAGACAAAACAAACTTAATTTATTGCAAGAATTAAAGGATTGCAATAGTGAATTAGAGCTTTGTAAAATAATGTATGATAATGACACTCAGCGCCTTCAGAATGAACTGTTTGTTAGGGAATATGCTCTAAACGATATTTTTAATAAATATGAGGCTTCTCAACAAGATCTGAGTAAGCGCATGCAGGAGGCCAATGAATTGGTTGACCTGGTTACGTACAATGCAGAGAGGTATGAGTCTCTGACAAATAACCTGTCTTGTAACTGTGCATGCTCTCAGGCACCACAGCCTCAGCACATAGCACCCAGACCCTCAGCGGCTCAGCCTGTCGATAGCTGTAGTGATAATCTTAATATAAATAATGTGAATACCACTACTTATGTTTTTTCTGACAAATTTGGTCAAGGTTTTGGTACTGTTTTGAACCAGTGTTCACAACATAGTATAATAAATAATTGTTTACCCGGTGCCAGTTTTAGCCAATTAGTAAATAATATTAGATTGACAAAAATACACCCCAGTTCAACTATTATACTATTGTGTGGGGACAGTTTAGCTATTAAGAAAAAGGATGTAATTGATTGTGTCAATTTGATGTTACATCTCAGTGAGACAAATAAGATTAAATTTATTTTCTGCGCTTTGCCTTATTCAAATTATTTGTCTGATGAGCAAAATAGGCACATCTATAATTTAAACTTGCTTTTTTATAATAGGACCTATCGTCACAGTGACGCTATTTTATATTTTGATTGTAATCAATTTATTACTGATTACAAACTAACCAATACTAATATGTATTTATCACCTAGTAGTAGGAGACAAATTGCTAATCTTTTAGCATACAATATACAGCGTGACACAGGTACATGTTGTGTACCAATGATTACAGTTAGTAATAATTCTAAAATTTCAATTGATACCCCTAGTTCTTTAAACTATTAGATGCGACAACGGGTAAGCCTCATAATATGTTGAATGTTGTACATCAAAACATGCAAGGTCTGTCCGGCAAAGAACTAGAGTTATGTTTATTTATAGAGAACTATGACGTTCAGGTTTTATGTTTAACTGAACATTGGTTGAAAGAACATGAAGTAGTTTTTATTAATGATGATTATTTTACTGTACAAAGTGCATTTGTAAGAAAAAATATAATTCGCGGTGGATCATTAATCCTTGTTTCAAATAACTTGAAATGCAAACAACGTTTAGATTTAGTTAATCTTTCCATCGAGCACATTGTTGAGTTGTCTTGTGTTGAACTTGAGCGATACGTTGTAATTTGCGTTTATCGACCCCCTTCTGGTGATTTTGGCCTTTTCGAATCGGTAATGGAGGATTTAATTAATAAAATAAAATCAAGTAATAAAAGTATAGTGATATGTGGAGATTTTAATGTTAATATTTTAGATGATACTTCATTAAGTGTCAGGTTAATCAATCTGTTTAGGTCTTATAATTTAAACAACTTGTTTTATGAACCTACTAGGATTACGGCATCCTCATCGACTTGCCTTGATAACTTTTTTAGTAATTGTAATTCAGAAAAAAATTTAGTGTTAAGTGACTTAACGTCTGACCACTGTGGACTATTAGTTAGCTTTCCTATGCCACAAAATAAAAAGCCGCTTAAAATAGAATGCAGGCCTTATACGGTAAGCCGTTGTAATAAGTTTAAAAATAATATAGCAAATAAACTTACACCATCTTTAGTAGACAACGATAATCCTAATGAAATCTATAGAGCCCTTTTTGATGTTGTGCAAAAAGAGTACCAAGCCATTTTTAAGTCTAAAACTATAGACGTTACGGGTACCTCCATTGGCTTCAACCAATGGGCCACTGCTGGTATATATAAAAGTAGAGCGAGACTATACGAGTTATACGGTTTAAAAAGATATAGGTTCGATACTCCTTTTCTAGAGTATGTTAAAAAATATTCTAAATTGTTTAAGAAGATTTGTGTTGCTGCTAAATCAAAATTCTTAAGCGAGACAATTAAAAATTCTGATAATAAAATAAAAGCCACTTGGAAAATAATAAATAATGAAACGGGAAAGTCGGTTAAAAAAGTAAATCAGCTAGAGATTCTATTCGAAAACAAATTAGTTAGTAAACCAGCTGACGTAGCTCAGGCATTTAATGAGTTTTTTGCCAACATACCTATAACTACAACTCGCTTCTTAAATTCATCCCCGTCTAAAGCTGAAAGTCTTTTGAACGGTAGTGTACCTAAGTGCAATCAATCATTTAGTTTTGAGCATGTAACACCACTTGACGTAGTTAACGTTTTTAACTCTCTAAAATCAAAAAACACAGGTGATTACTGGGGCATCTCAATTAAACTTTTGAGTGATATAATAGGCATCGTAGCGCCTTATCTTGCTGTAACTTTTAATAAATGCGTGGACTCAGGAACTTTTCCTGATCTCATGAAGTGTAGTAAAGTCATACCTCTATTTAAATCAGGCAATAAAAATGATATAGGCAACTTCAGGCCTATTTCCATCCTGCCTGCATTTAGCAAAATTTTTGAAAAGTTAATACTGAAGCAGTTGCTAACATATTTTAATGTAAATAGCCTCCTTCATAATGATCAATATGGCTTTACAAAAGGTCGATCGACTACAGATGCGGGTGTTGCTCTCCTAAAACACATATTCAACGCATGGGAGAACTCGCAAAATGCTATCGGAGTTTTCTGTGACCTCTCCAAAGCTTTTGATTGCGTACACCATGACACGCTTTTGCGTAAGCTGCGTCATTATGGTCTCCAAAACGAAGCTCTAAATGTAATTGATTCATATTTATGTAATAGGTTCCAATGTGTAGATATCAATGGTGTTAAGTCTTCCGGGCTACCAGTTCATTTAGGTGTGCCTCAAGGCTCGATATTGGGACCATTCTTGTTTTTGGTGTATATTAATGATTTACCATATTTTTTAAAGGGTATCTGTGACGTAGTACTGTTTGCAGATGATACCTCTCTTATCTTTAAAGTAGATAGGAATAGAAATGATTTTGATAACGTAGATAGCGCTCTCTCAATGGTTACGGATTGGTTTACGACAAATAACTTGGTTCTTAATGCTAAGAAAACTAAATGTATAAAGTTTGCCTTACCTAATGTTATAAATCTAGGACCTAATGTCATCTTAAATAAAGAAGTGCTTGAAACTGTGGACTCGGCAGTTTTTTTGGGTATAACTGTTGATTCCAAACTTCAATGGGGCGCACATATATCAGGCCTATCAGGAAGGCTCAGTTCTGCCGCCTACGCCGTCAGAAAAGTTAGACAATATACTGACGTTGACACAGCACGGTTAGTCTATTTTAGTTATTTCCATAGTGTTATGTCTTATGGTATTCTTTTGTGGGGTAAAGCTGCGGACATACAAAATATATTTGTTTTACAAAAACGTGCTGTACGAGCAATCTATAGGTTAAGGTCAAGAGTTTCTTTACGAGAAATTTTCAAAGAGATTGGAATTCTCACGGTGGCATCTCAATTCATTTTTGCAAACATATTATACATTAGACAAAATATACATTTGTACAAAAAGACCAGTGATATCCACAATTTTAACACCAGAAATAAGTATAAACTTCATGTTCCTTCCCACCGTGTTCGTAGGGTTCATGGTTCGTTTGAGGGTCTCGGTATCGAATTTTACAATAAGCTACCCCGTTCTTTTCTTGACTTGCCTTTTAATGCATTTAAAACTAAAATTAAATCTAGTCTCTGTTCGAAAGCATACTATTCCATCAACGACTACTTAGAAGATAATAATAGTTGGTCGCTGTGTTGAACGCAAGACAATGTTACACTTGATGTTCTTTCTCCATATTTAGCTTATGGTTATAACAGATTATATGAGTTCATATAATAATTGTCTACCAAATTTAGTGTGATGGCCCTAGTTCATCACTTGTGGCTTCGAATCACAGCCCTTTGATAGTTTCAATCTTTGTTCTTGTAAGCAGGCACACCAGTTATGTATGGAGGCTTCTTTAATTTGGTTTAGTGTTTATGCTTGAGTTGGTTTTTAATGGCATGATTGAGTGTGCTAGCTGGCAAGTGGCGGATTATTTAATTTAATTTTATGATTATATTTTAGACGGCATATATTTATTTTTCTGTTTTACATAATGTTAAGATTGTTGCTTAGAATTATATAGATTCAAGTTCTTAAAACTTAACAGACAGATGTGTTGCTGGGGAGTTTGTTGGCCACTTCTTCTTCACAGCTAAAACACTAGGAAGTGGTGACGGGCGGGCGTTTTTTGGGGGACTGTCTTTATGTAGAACTTTGACGTTCAAAAAGTGCTGGTTCTCAGCCTAGTTTGAATAAATGACTTTTGATTTTGATTTTGATTTTATCTACTCTGCAAAAACTTCTTAGCCTGGTCACTACTCTTGTTTGTATTATCAATTTACAAAAATATAATATTTTAATCTAATCGAACGAACGATACCGATGGCAACTTTTCAACTGAGACTTTGAGACGACACACTTATTTTTAACCGACGAAAAAAAGGAGGAGGTTCTCAATTCGACCGTATATATATTTATTTTTTATTTTTTTTGTGTATGTTCAGCCCTCACTCCGTCATTTATGAACCGATTTTGATTATTCTTTTTTTGTTAGATAGGGTATACCTCAAGGGTGGTCCCATGTCAAGGAAGTCAGGCTCTGACAGTGGAAACCTGATCAAATTGAGAGAAAACCTCGAAAATTGTGGGCACGTTTAGCGTTTCTGTATGTATGTTCGGCCCTCACTCCGTTATTTATGAACCGATTTTGATTATTCTTTTTTTGTTAGATAGGGTATATCTCAAAAGTAGTTCCATGTCAAGGAAGTCAGGATGTGACACTGGAATCCTGATAAAATTGAGAGAAAACCTCGAAAATTGTGGATACGTTTAGCGTTTCTATATGTATGTTCGGCCCTCACTCCGTTATTTATGAACCGATTTTGATGATTCTACTTTTTTTAGATAGGGTATACCTCAAGGGTGGTCCCATGTCAAGGACATCAGGATCTGATCATGGGATCCTGAAAAAATTGAGAGAGAACCTCAAAAATTGGGAACGAATAATTGTTTCTGTTTACTTTTCATAACTTAATCAGGTATCTGCCGCGACGCCTCGCGGCTCGGCGGACAGAGCTCCGACAGGATCTCATGGTGACATGGAGAGAGCGACTGTCGCAACCCAGCGCTGGGCACGCCACCATCGCGGCGGTAGTGCCCCTCTTTGAGGAGTGGCTGGAGAGGCGCCATGGCGCCCTCACCTTCCGCCTGACGCAGGTCCTCACCGGACATGGCTGTTTCGGGAGGTACCTGTGTCGGATCAAGGCGGAGGTGACCCCTAGGTGTTTCCACTGCGAGGATCGCCAGAGGACACGGTGGAGCATACGGTGGAGGTTTGCCCCGCTTGGGCAGAGCACCGCCGTGTCCTCGTGAATGCGATAGGCGGCAGCGACCTCTCGCGCCGTGCCCTGGTTCAGGCCATGGTACGGAGCGAGAGGGAATGGGAAGCCGTCTCCTCCTTCTGCGAAGCAGTAATGCTCGCGAAGAGGGAGGCGGCATACGTTAGGGAGACTCAACAACAGCCGAGTCGCCCTAGCGCCCTCAGCCGCAGCCGTCGCAGGAGACGCCAGGGGCCGCGAGACGATCTCCGGCCACCGTAGACCCGGGCCTACGGACAGCGAGTAGTGGGTAACTCGCCGCCCGATCAGCACCAGGCCCGAGAGTCGGCGGCGCGTAGTGTTCCACGCGCGCCTCAAAGAGTTGTCAGCAAAGGACGGGGCCTGCCACGGCCAATGCCTGCCCGGGGGTTGAGGATAAATTCGAAAGAGTTACCTCGCCCCTGGGCACGTAGGGCAGGGAGGAACAGGGGTGGGTTTTAGTTAGTAAGAGTCTGACACGCCCTTCCGCTCCACCCTAGAGCGGAAGAAGTCATAAGATGATTTCCCACCCCCCAAAAAAAAAAAAAAAAATCAGGTATTTGCATTTAGGAATCATCACATCCTGAAATTGAGCTGATGATGGAAACCATACCATTCCTACACAATATAAGTTAGATATAAAACTGGTTTTAGTGACAAATACCACATAATATGCTTTGAAGAAAAGACGTCTGTACAATATTGGAGGTAACCTCAACTGGTCAATATCCTGGAAACTTCATGGAAGAATGGTTACATCGTCAGCTCAGTGGCAAGAGGAATTATGGAGGATTAGAAATTAGCCTCAGAGTGTTAAAAGATGATGCGAGCCACAAAAAATCATAAAATAAAAAACTTTGTAACAAAAAAATTAACCGACGAAAAAGAACTAAAAAGCAAAAAATAAATAAACCTTTTAAAGTCTTGATTAGTGAGCATATTTACCTACATAAAATATCAAATTTTATATAAACTAATTTTGAGTCGGCGCCAATTATTAAAATGATTAATTACCTACTTACAGCCTTCTTCATTTGTAAGTACTTATAAAATTTAGATATTTAATAATCAGATTGTTGTTTGGCGCCGACTCAAAATTAGTTTATATAAAATTTGATATTTTATGTAGGTAAATATGCTCATTACTCAAGACTTTAAAAGGTTTATTTATTTTTTGCTTTTTAGTTCTTTTTCGTCGGTTAAATTTTTTGTTAAAAAGTTTTTACTATTCATATACACTACACCTCTTCTTTTTTTAATAAAATTGAATTAAAAGAAATTCGTTGCCACTAGTACCATCAACATTTTTTTTTAATCACTAGTTCCATTTTAAAAGAATCTGAAAATAATGAAACTTTCCTAATTCTATTTTTTTTTTCAGTTCAAGTCTTCCAACTGTAATCTCTTCCAAATCACTGCAGTAGTCTTCCAACTACCTGCTTAACACATTATCAACCACTATAAACTCATTTCAATATTAGGCCGGCAACGTGAATGAACTCTAGCGAAACAGCTTTACGTATTTTATTTACATTGCTGTTTTGCTGCAACTTTTTACTTGAAGTATTTTTGCTCGTTAAATTATTCAGGCACAGAAAATGTCAAAAATTAAAAAAATATTTTGTAAAGAAACTACTAAGATCTCCGTCACCCACTGTTGATTTTAGGAGGTACTACTAAATCAGGTACTAAATACTGGTTGGATCTGAATGATGTAATTCGTTGTAGTTTTGGAGTACAGGCATGGTCTCGTCGTTATGACGCATCATAATGGCGGACCAGTGTTAGCGTGAAATTCCCTTTATGCCGTGTGAGGTACAAAAATTTTAGGACAGGTACAAAATAGTACTAAATAGTATCTACTCTGCAAAAACTTCTTAGCCTGGTCACTACTCTTGTTTGTATTATCAATTCACAAAAAAATAATATTTTAATCTAATCGAAGGAACGATACCGATGGCAACTTTTCAACAGAGACTTTGAGACGACACAGTGTTATTTTTACTATTCATATACACTAAATCTCTTCTTTTTTTAATAAAATTGAATTAAAAGAAATTCGTTGCCACTAGTACCATCAACATTTTTTTTTAATCACTAGTTCCATTTTAAAAGAATCTGAAAATAATGGAACTTTCCTAATTCTATTTTTTTTTCAGTTCAAGTCTTCCAACTGTAATCTCTTCCAAATCACTGCAGTAGTCTTCCAACTACCTGCTTAACACATTATCAACCACTATAAACTCATTTCAATATTAGGCCGGCGACGTGAATGAACTCTAGCGAAACAGCTTTACGTATTTTATTTACATTGCTGTTTTTGGTGTAATTAGCAATTTAATAACTTTTTAATTAAAACTCTTATTAGGTTGGATACGAATAACGATTTTGAAGTCTAAAAGTAAAAAAAAACTGCAGAAAAAAATTTAAAAATTGAGGAAAACACCAACGAAAAATTCCAACGCTAGGGGGTCCGGAATCATGTTACTGAATCACTGGTACACGTATGCGCGTACGTAAGTGCGTTTATGTGCTTTACACGGCGTATACAGTGTGTCCGGATCTTTTTTTTTTTTTACTTGTGGAAATCCTCATGGAGTTCCTCCGCCCCGGGGTGGGCGCAGGGGTCAGACTCTTACTGACTAAAACCACACGGTGTTCTGCAGCTACCTTTGGGCCGGGGTGCTGGAGTGCTTGCGCATTTCGTCACGCTCCCCCAGCCAGGTATTGGTCCACGTAAATTCATGCGGACCCCGTCACCCTATGCAGCTGCGCACGGCTCGTACTCGGGCTGGCCTTGAGAGTTTGGCTGAGACTTCCCTTCGTTTAATATCTCAGTGGGGTGATCGGAATCGTCTTACCTTCGCGCCGCATAAAAACTATCAACTTATGTTGAAAGGTAACCTTAAGTCTTGTCCTAGTATAAGGTTTAATAACGTTCCCGTTAAAAAAAACAGTCCGTATGCTACCTCGGTATGGTAGGTATTAGAAAATAACTTTTCATTTATTGAGCATGTAAAAACAGTAGGTGACAAAGCTAAAAAGAGCAGAGAGAGAGAGCGTTGAGGATTTACAGGCTACTTGGGGCCTATCATTCCTAACAATAAAAACGATCTATGGGGCTACTTACCTGGGTTGTATGTGCTACGGGGCACCTGTTTGGGCTGATAGGGCCACCATTGGGGCGGTACGACGTAAATTGCTACAAAGTCAACGTTTAGCTTTGATTTTCCTATGTAAAGCGTATAGGACGGTTAGCACTGAAGCCTTACCGGTACTTGCAGGTGTACTTCCAGTCGATCTTGAGGTGCAGCGACGTGCTGCAATGTACTCGTACTATTCTGCACGAAAGACTACGGACCCAGACTTTTTACCTCAACGTGATCGTGCCAAGATTTCTAGATTACTTAACCTCAAACTGACGTTTGGGAGGACCTTTTATCCGAATGGCAATGTAGGTGGGAAAGTTCCATCAAAGGCAGACACCTCCACCAGTTCTTCCCATCGGTTCGCAAACGGCTGGATAGGAAATAGCTGGATGTGGATCACTGTGTTGCCCAATTTCTCACAGGTCATGGCAACTTTAAGAGTTAATTATTTTCCTTCAAGCTTGTTGCCTCACCTTTATGTCAATGTTATACACATGATTGCGAATACGAACAATCCGCACATCATATCCTATGGGAGTGTACCTACTCTTTGGCAAACTGAGCGCAATATTATGTTGGATAGTATTCAGCCTACGTCTGGAGTTGTCTATTACACGGACCTTGTGGAAACTAGAACGAATTGCCGTGCGTTCAAGCGTTTTTGCCATAGGTACCTATTATTGGAATCAAGTGTAACAGCTCACAATTTTAGAACCCATTAATATTAGTGTTTTTAACCAGTGGTGCTTAATAACTGGGCTTACCCCAGTTGTAAAAACCCCCTTTGTGCCTAATGGTCTATTTTTGGTCTGTCTCCTGCTTGATTAGGTGGAAATTATGTTTTTCTTACTCCTCCGCTGTCTTTTCTGATTAATTTCGTTGCGGGACCCAAGACAGTTTAATCGTTTCTCTGGGACTCGTCGAGCTTCATTGCCTCGGCGTTTTTCTAGTGGTCGCCACTGTTGATTCTGGCTTACAGAAGTTACAGTGGTTTGGGAATAGTGTGGCGGGCTTGTCCCAAATAAAAAAAAAGCTGCGCACGGCCGCCATTCCTCTAAAGAGGCGCGCGAAACACAGCGCGCCGCCTTCTCGGGCATTTCACCGTTTGGGCAACAAACTCCCCAAGTCTGTTGCCCGCAGGCCACACCCTATGGCGGTCGGAGGTCGTTCTGCGCCCTCCGGCACCCGGTGTGTCTACTACGGGTAGAGAGGGAGGTTGCGTTCTCCCTCTCCCTTTCCGCCGCATCCTTTGCGATCCTCACATCCTCACAAAAGGAGGCAACGGCGTTCCACACGCTCTCGCTCGCAATCATGGATTAGACCACGTCCGCAAGCGAGAGATTACCCGCAGTACCAACTACCGCGACGAGGTCACGGCGCTGTACTGCCCAGGCTGGGCATTCAAAGGTGTGCCGCGCTGTGTCGTCGAGGCAGCTGCCTGTGTCAGTAGGAAAGTAAGGGCACCATGCCGTCTTTCCAGCCATTCCTTCAAAACGAGTCTTACCGCCGCTACTGTGGCCTGCCCCACAGTGTGTCCGGATCTAGACTAGCGATATTCTAAATACATAAGGTGGAAGATCCAAGGTAGTCCGCGAAATGCAAATTTTCTTACGTTTTCTGGAACTTGCAGGTCAGTGTCAGGTTCTATCTAAATCAAAATTGGATTCGCGGGCGTAGCAAGTATGTATATAAAATATTATAAAAATTAAAATCATCAATACAACTCTTTCAGTTAGAATTGATGTTGAATAAAATTGTAGGGACTTTGCAGGAATTTTAGAAATTAAAAAATCAAGATCGTAGCTTGCAGTGTAACAGTTTTAATTTGCCAGTCATCACCTTCACAAAAAACGGAGGTCGGTACGTAACAGTAAATCAACGCCTGATGAAATTCATATAGCTAAAACTTATTATCTAACAATTATTGGCTAACTTAAATTTATAATGTTATAAAGTGGAGCAACGCTTCAACATGCCGCCGGCCGTTGAAAGCTTGCCTTTCAACAGCTGTTTTCCAACAACGGACAGATCTTGGTGAATGCTCTTCTGACAGTTCCGGTTGAAGTCCTGATATCGGCGACTCGGCTTATGTCGTCTGTGCCAGGATGAAGAGCAACAACGCGGCCCAACTTCCACTTCATGGGTGGCTGGTTGTCCTCCTTGATGACAACGAGGGACTCCAGGTTCAGACTGTCGTTGCCAGTCCGCCATTTCACACGTTGCTGAAGCTCCGAAACATACTCCTTGCTCCATCTTGCCCAAAAATGCTGCCGCAGCTGCTCAATGCGTTGATGGCGCGTCAAGTGAGGAGTGGAGTGGTCCCGGATATCCTTAACAGGCAGAGATGTGAGAGGTCGTCCGATTAGGAAATGACCAGGAGTGAGAGGCAACAGGTCTTCTGGGTTCGACGATAGCGGTGTGAGCGGTCGAGAATTTAATACACCTTCAATTTGTACTAAGACGGAGTTAAGCTCCTCGTACGTTAAACTACAATTTCCCAACACTGAATAAATGAAATTTGGTCGATTTGACACCCGCCTCCCAAAGACCACCAAAGTGTGGAGCGTAAGCAGGTATGAAGTGGAAGTTTATACCATCTTGAGCTACACTATCAGATAAGGAGTCACAGTTGCGTTTCAAAAACTCAGATATCTCATTGTAGGCTCCTACAAATGAAGTTCCGTTGTCGGAATAAATGTTGAGAGGCTTTCCTCTCCGAGACATAAATCTACGTAAAGCCTGTAAATAATTATTGCTTGTTAAGTCGCCAACCAACTCTAAATGAATGGCCTTGGTGGTGAAGCACACGAAAATAACTATGTATACCTTCACCAATCTACATCCACGACCCTGACGACTAGCCGCGGTTATAGGGCCTGCGTAGTCAACCCCTACGTTTTGAAAGGGAAAGTCAGCTGGCGAGAGTCTGTTCAGTGGGAGGTTACCCATTTGAGGAGTGACAGTCTGTGGTTTAAGTCGCCGACAGCGTACGCACTGACGATAACAGGCTCTGGCCAAATTACGACCGCCGAGTGGCCAGTAGGTCTCTCTAAGTGTACTTAATAATAATTGAGGACCTGCATGCATCAACCTAATATGCTCAAATTTAAATAAAAGTTTAACAAAATGATTAGTGGACTGTAATAATATGGGGTGTTTCTTTGTGTATGAATATTCAGAGTTGTGCAACCTACCCCCTATACGAATAATTTTGTTGTTATCGAGAAACACATTTAAATTTAACAACCTGTTTTTGTGTGGTAATTTTTTGTTATTTAATAATAAATTATATTCAGGAAAGGATTCCTTTTGCGACTGAATAATAATGAAGTTTAGCGCATCTTGTAATTCTTGAGTACTAAAATATGACGTGTTTTTTGTTGAACGTTTTTTGCAAGTGTTAATGAAACGAAAAACATAACAAATGCAGCGCTGTAATCGAATAAAATTGGAAAATCGATTAAACTCGATTATTCCTTTTAATAAATCTTCAGGGGCATGATGATCTTGGGCTAAGTTAACTAAAATATTAGATTTTATGTCTGGTAAGGTTTCTGTATTTATAGTTGTGGGTGGCCATGTAGTACTGTTGTGTTTTAAGAAACATGGACCAAACCACCACAAGTCCAGTGATTGGATAGCGGTGGGATCTACTCCGCGCGATATTAAATCAGCTGGATTGTCGTGGGTCGACACATGTCTCCAGGTGTAATTACCGGAGTTTTCTAACACTTCGGCAACACGATTACGTACGAAAGTGTTTAATTTTATTGGCAACATTTTAGCCAACCCAACACTATCATGGAGTCAGTCCAAAAAACAATACTAGACGGTTTAATACGAAGGGAACTAGCAACCTTTTGATATAGGCGTACGCCAAGCACAGCAGCACAGAGCTCCAGTCGCGGTATAGTTAATGGTTTTAAAGGAGCAACGCGACTTTTGGCTGTAAATAATCGCACGTCGACGTCACCCTGCTCATTGGTGCTACGAACATACAAACAAGCGCCATATGCTTGCTCCGAAGCGTCGGTAAAAATGTGATATTCGAACTGTTTGTATACGTCACAGAGCACGCGACGTGGTACCCGTAAATTGTGAATGCAAGGTAATGTTTTAATTATGTTCGCCCATTTTGTTGCAACGTCAGGTAATAACTGATCATCCCATTTTAAATTATCTAGCCAAAGTTTTTGAAGCAACATCTTCATGCTCACAACACACGGTGCTAACAACCCTAAAGGATCGTAGATTCGCGCAATTACTGCTAACATACCACGCTTAGTATTTTCTATGCAGTCGGGAATTTTTATAGGGAAAAAGAGATTATCTGTATCAGTTCGCCAACTAAGACCCAGTGTTTTGCTACAGACATCACCTTCCTTGTGGAACTCGAAACAAGACTCGTCAGATGGTTCTGAGATTAAAGTGGGCTCGTTCGATTTCCACTTCCTTAACGGCATGCAAGCAGAAGCAAGAGCATCAGTCACCTTATGACGCAACATGAGAGCTTCCTCATACACGTCTTCGCCGGTCAACAAATCGTCGACGTAAAAGTCATGAAGAATGACTTGAGCGACCCTTTGATCCTGGCATTCCAGACCTATCTGTTTTATGCACCTGGTCGCGAGAAATGGTGCACTAGCCGTACCGTATGTGACCGTGTTTAATTGGTATGTTTTGAGAGTACTAGTGACATCATCACGCCATATGATTTGCTGCAGGTGCCTATCTGAAGGATGTACAGACACCTGCCTGTACATTTTCTCTACGTCAGCAGAGAGGACGTACTTATGAGTCCTAAATCTAAGAAGGATTGCAGTCAAATCGTCCTGAACGGTAGGCCCCACCATCTGTATTGAATTTAAAGAAAGTCCAGAGGTAGTGGGTGCACTAGCATTAAATACAACGCGTAATTTTGTTGTGCTACTACTTTCGCGCAGGATTCCGTGATGTGGAATAAAATATGACCGCAGATCTTCATTAAGATGACACTCCGACATATGGCCTAAATAAATGTACTCAGTCATAAAGTCTTTGTACATTTTGTCAAGTGGAGGTTGGCTAAGGTTTCTGCGCTCTATTGACAGAAAACATCGTTGTGCACGATGATATGAATCGCCTAAACTGTCCAAAGTTTCCTTCAACGGAATCTTAACGCTAAAACGGCCATCGGATAAACGCATCGTGTTTTTTATAAAGTGTTCTTCACACATGTTCTCTTGAGCTGAATACGTCGATGCATCATGGCTTACTTCCTCGAGCTGCCAGAAACGCGTCAATTGGTTTCGGATGTCATCTACATCATTAGGACTGGAAGAACTTTCGTAATAATTGTTTACAAAATTACATTTAATAGAAGAAAGTTGAGAAGAATTATAATTATAGCCGCCGTTAATTGGGCCACAAACTAGCCAACCTAATCTAGTTTGATGAAGTGTTGGTTTCCCATCACCTAATAAAATCTTATCAGATCCTAATAAACTCCAGAATACGTCAGCCCCTATAATGATATCTATAGAAGCCGGCGTGTGAAAATATGGATCAGCTAAGTGAATATTTGTGGGTATATTTACATGTACGTGTCTAGCGGGAACATTATCAGTAATTGTGGGTAAGACAAAAAATATAATATCACTTGAGTACGATTCAGATAACGACTGAATGTGCACACGACACATTTTATTCACATGAGACAGAGAGTTGTTTATACCTTGTATAGATTTATCTGTGTTTAAGTAAGGCAATGGCAGTGTCGATTTGCGCCTCGGGCGAATTAGTCGTGTGTACATCGAAACACTAATTACCGGTTTGCGATAAGAAATATTTCGATCGGTGCCGCCACGGCCGGCCGTGAGGCCGTTCGTTCTTTTAAAACATGAGTAACTCACTGAATAGCGAGTTGATAGACGAGTGTAGTGATACACAAAGAGAGGACTTAGAGGATATTATACATTTTGATATGGAGGGTGATGCACAACAAGAGAAAGGAAGTTTAGATGGCGATAATTTGGGGAGAAAAAGGGATAGGGAGGATGACTCGTCGGGAAGTTGGACAACGGTAAATGGACGAGGAAAGAAAGTTGCAAGAAGACAGACGCCAATTGAAGATATTAGGTGCAGCAATGTGGAAGAAAAAGTTGAGATATGCATATACAATAACGAGAAGTTTCCGAAACAATTTGCGTTAGCTAGACTATTTAAAACTAATGAGATAGTGGGTATATTACGCGTGAAATATATTAATCCGTACAAATTAATAATCACGTTTGACACTGAATTTCATGCCGAAAAAATGATGAATTGCAAAATATTCTCCGATATGGGTTGGCGTTCACAAAAATCATGGGAAGTTGCGGTGTCATATGGTATAATCAGAGACATAGAATTGGATTTGTCAATTGAAGATTTCATTAGTAATGTTTCCTGTGATGTGAAAATTTTGTCAGCAATACGTCTCAACCGTAGATGTAAGGAGTCTTCGGATAAAGGTGGCAGCTATAATGGATGGACGGCAAGCGAAACTATACGCATTTGTTTTAAAGGTGCACAGGTACCCTCACATGTAAATATATTCGGCATGAGAGCCAAAGTCGAGAGATACACATTGCCCGTTACCCAATGCTCAAAATGTTGGAGATATGGTCATATTGCAAAGATGTGTACGTCTAGTAAAGTTATATGTCCTAAATGTGGAGGTAGACATGAAAACTGTGATAAAACTACATTTGTTTGTGTTAATTGTAAGGCTAACCATCTAGCCCTAGACAAGAAATGCCCCATGTACTTGAAAGAAAAAAGGCTACGAGAGTTAATGAACGAATTTAACTGTACATACCGTAAAGCACTGTTGTTATATGTACCTCCATCTCCTTCCCCCACCTCTCAAGTTATTAAAATTGTAGCAACAGAGGAAAATAATACTAAAATCTCACAGGAAACCATTAACCCATTACAACCCGATCACAATGAGACAACATATGCAGATAAAACTAAATCAGCTGTCACTTTATATGGGAAAAAGCAGACTTCAACTTTCCATTCTAAGACTGAATCAAAACAAAAATTATCACAACATAAAAAACGTTGGCATTCGCATCCGACCACTGCCGCGGCCGCTGACGGTATGGACTGTGACTCGGAAGTATCATCTACGTCTTCTACGAGTGAAGGACAAGAAACAACATCGTCGCAAACGGCTAAACCAAACAAATCAAGTGCTCATCATAGAACGTCACCAAGCGACCGTGATAATATAGATACGTCATTTAGTAACTTATTAAGTAAAATAACAAATAGACTTATGAATAATGGTTCGTTCAAGAATAAAATAAACGGAGTTGTTAAGTTAATCGTAGAATGGTTAATACTAATTATAGTTAATAATCTGCCAGAAAACTCAATTGTAAGTAAACTCATTAATGGATTCTCATAATAATTCTCTTGAATTTAATATTGTACAATGGAATGCACAAAGTCTAAGACCGAAAGCTATTTTACTCGAACAACTTTTATTTAAAGATAAAATTCATATTGCCGTTATCAGCGAAACGTGGTTTGAGCCCGACAGTCACTTTAATTTGAATGAATACAACATTTTCAGACTTGACCGTGATGATGGTTACGGGGGGGTAGCTTGTATTGTACATAAATCGATTAAAGCGCAATTGCGTAAGGTAAATAACTACAATCCAGGTATTGAGCTCTTGTGCATTCAATTGTTAAATTGTCAGTATATTGAGAATATACTTGCTATTTACTGCACTTCAACTGTACGTACTTTACAAAGAGATTGGGATCATTTATTTTCGATTGCCAATAATAAAACTTTAATTTTAGGTGACTTTAACGGTCACCATTCCAACTGGTCATATAAAACCGATCAGCGCGGGTCTCAGATTTTCGATTCCATGATAGATCATGATTTTATTTCATTTAATGACGGAAGTCCTACTCGTATAAGATTAGTCAATAATGTTATGCAACAGTCCTCTCCCGACATTTCTTTCATTTCTTTGGATTTGGCTATGAATTTTACTTGGAAAGTTACTAATGAATCGTTAGGGAGTGACCACCTAATTATTAAATTATCTACCAATTTTAATGTTACTAAACAATTTATTAGAAAAAGGAATTTTAAAAAATCTAACTGGGAAAAGTATGCTTCGTCCGTAGAGAGCACTCTCCGTGACTCAACCGCCCCCGTAGACCCTCAGTTGTGTTATGACTTTTTTGAAAATACTTTACAGAAGGCAGCTGATTCCCACATCCCACAGATTGTTATTCCTCAACATATCAGCTCTAAATTTAAACCAAAACCATATTGGAGTCCAGATCTGTCTAGATCCATGGCAGCGCGACGGTTAGCCTTAGCAAAGTTTAGGCGTAACCCTACGCCTCTAAACTACGCACTTCTACAGGAAAAAATTCAGGAATCACAGAGGTTGACACGTAAGGCAAAAGGTGCTTCCTTTAGGAGTTTTTGTTCAAGTATCGATGCAACTACTTCTGCTAGTGATATGTGGCGTAAAATGAGATGGGTAAAAGGCCGTAAATCCAAATATCAGCACGTGGATTCAAGTTTAGCAGAAGGGCTCCTTAATGACCTAACGCCTGATTACGTTTCTCCCCCTGAACCCTGCTTTCAATCCTACAACAGTAAACTAGAAGCTACAATTTCTATTCATGAACTGGAAAATTCCATAAAATCAAAAGATACTGCACCTGGTTGTGATGAAATTTCATTTTCTATGGTCAAGAATCTCCCAGACATTGGTAAACTGTTGTTACTTTCTCTGTACAGAATATTTTACGATTCTGGTTTTGTTCCAAGACAGTGGCGTAATATTCTAATAATTCCTATTCCCAAACCAGGACGAGACTCCGGACTATCATCTTCTCTTCGGCCTATTTCTTTGATGTCTTGTCTTTGTAAAATTTTTCATTCAATTTTGAACAAAAGGTTAGAATGGTATCTCGAAAATAAATGCATATTCTCTGATAATACTATAGGTTTTCGTAAGTCTAAGTCATGTTTAGATAGTCTTAATACTTTGTCGACAAAGATCCAACTTGGTTTTACTTCAAATCTTATCACAGTTGGTTGTTTTGTTGACATTAATAACGCATACAACAATGTTGATATCGTGAGTCTGTTGAAAATACTTGATAAACTTAAAGTGGGGCGCAAAATATGCTCATATTTATGGAGATTCTTGACTGAAAGAACACTTAAAATTATGATTAATAATAAAGAATATTGCAGATCTACGGGTCGGGGGTTGGCTCAAGGGGACCCTCTTTCTCCACTACTATTTAACATTGCAACTTACAATATCTGCGAAGTTATTACGAACGTTGATATATCTCAGTATGCTGACGATTTTGTTCTGTTTAAATCAGGTTCTAATGTCAATACAGTAATCTCAGAAATGCAGGTTGCCTTAAATATTTTTAATGACATAGTTGGTAATCTAGGGTTAGAAATATCTCCTACTAAGACTAAGGTCTGTGTTTTTAAGAGAGGAATGTGTAGACAACCTGTTAATTTGGAAATTAATGGTAGTAATATTTGTGCAGTAAATAATATTAAATACCTGGGGATGTGGTTGGATCGGTCGCTTAGGTGGGGGAAACACATTAATGAGTCGGTTCAAAAAGTTTTAAAATTTATAAACATTTTAAAAGTGCTAGCGGGTTCTGGTTGGGGTGTTCACCCTAAACATCTACGTAGGCTATACATTTCTATAATTCGTAGCAGATTGGATTATGGTAGTTTTTTATATGATTGCAGCTACCAATGCCATTTGTCTAAATTGGACAAAGTGCAAAATAAAGCTCTTCGCGTCATTGGTGGCTTTATTAGAAGCACTCCCATTCACGTGATGGAGAGTGAATTGAATTTGCCCCCACTACATATTCGTAGGAAATTTCTAGGAGGCAAGTTCTGTTTAAAATGTATGTCTTTTCGGGAGACTGCAACAAATTCGATTGAATCGCTAACTTCAAGCATTAATAATTCTCAATATTGGAGGGGCAGGAAGCATCCCCTATTGGTCTCAATTTACAACGAACTTAAATCTTCTGCTGTGCACTCAGTTAAGTTGGTTGAAATGTTTTCTCTCGAGACATGGGTCAGCAATATCAATGTTCACCAAACTATAAAACATAATTATATATAAATCATAATTGCAACCATTTGGGTCAGATCTGTTCGAAATTTATAGATGAGAAATATGCTGATTACCATAAGATTTACACAGACGGTTCTAAAACTGGTGCAGGCAGTGGGGCTGCTGTTTGGGACCCACAATTAAATACGTCTGTCAAGCTTGCTATAGATTCCGATATCTCCATTATGCATATCGAGTTAATTGCAATAGCAGAGGCTCTTTCTTATTCTAACTCAATTAGTCATGATAAGTTTGTCATCCTAACAGACTCGAAGAGCTCGCTGCAACACTTGGCTCGGTGCACCTCGTCTGTGCGAGGAGTACCGATAGCCTACACGATTTTGGAGTCTATGTTCAGGTTTGGTCAGAACTCAATTTCGGTAATTTTACAGTGGATTCCGTCTCACGTACAGATTGAGGATAACGAAAGAGTAGATCTATTAGCTAACCAAGCCGTGACAGATGGGATTCCTGTAAACATTCTTCCTCTTTTTACCGATTACATCAAAGTAATTAAACACCAGTGTTTGGATGCGTGGAGTGAATACTTCAACCAGAGGTCAACAGAAAAGGGAATTTGGTATAAGACCATACAACCACAGCTTCCAGTGTATAATTGGATTGACCAAAAGGTGTTAAGTAGGAAAGACTTAGTTATGGCATTAAGACTTCGTTCCGGTCACATTCCATCAAAAAAGTTTAGTTTTCTGATGAAAAAAGTTACGTCACCCAACTGTGAGGAATGTGGAGTAGTCGAAGATGTGCAACATGTTTTGATGGAATGTGTGCGGAATGGAGCTCTAAGATTTACCTTACTCGGATCCACAAATAATTACGATGTTGGAGAGTGTAATACTATCCTGGCTTATCCTTTATCGGATCAAGCCAGAATCCTGTACAAACTGGCATTTTTTGTTTTGAAATAGATTAATTATTTTAACTGTAATAAATAAAAGGATGTTGATGTTACAGGGCGACGTTATCGCTTAGCGATAAAGCCCTTAAAATAAAGATTAAAAAAAAAAAAAAAAAAGTAAGGCAACTGTAACTTATTGTATAAATTCTCCGTCATTAAACAAGCGGAACTTCCCGAATCAAGCAACGCTCTAGCGATGTGTTCTTTATTATTTACATCGTAGCACCTAATTAATGCAGTTGACAACAGAATGTTACTTGCGGTAGTCGTATGCGAATGTGCGGAGATATTAGCTGAGAGCGCAACGTGATTGTTTGTGTCGATAGTGGAGGATGACTCACTGTTAGTCTTATCGGTCGTAACAGATGATTTGCTTGAAACGGGTTTTTGTTTGAAATCTGCGTTATGAATAAGCGTGTGGTGTTTGCGCTTACATATTTTGCACCCTGATTTCTTACAATTATTGGGATAGTGACCGTGACGCAAACAATTATAACATACTTTATAACTAGGTAGTAATGACATTCTATCGCTGACGTTTAGTGATAGAAACTGTGGGCATGAATTGAGGTTATGATCGCCTTTACTTTGGACAATTTTGTGATGAGGAACTACTGGTGTTTTCGGTCGTAACAAAGGATTTTATTTTGGTGTTCTGTTTTACGTTACTTGTGGAATGACGTGACTTTTCCAGTGTTTCTATTAATTCAGCGCGATTACGTATAAACTCCATAAATTGATCAAAAGTGATTCGTTTCGATTTATCAATAAGCCCTTTATGTTCTTCCCATTCTCGAAATGTTTTGGTGTCTAGTTTTTGTCTGATAATGTAAATGAGTAGTGTGTCCCAATTATTCACAGGTTCACCTAATGTTTTCAAAGCTCTGATATTTTTGCTAATATTGTCTACGATGCCTTTTAATGCAGATGAGGACTCCTTGGTGATTGATTCAATATTGAATAACGCTGTAACATGATTGTCAATCAATATTCGCTCGTTATCGAATCGCTCACAAAGAAGTTCCCATGCCATGTTGTAGTTTTGAGCCGAAAACTCGATTGACTGAATTACAATAGCAGCAGATTCTGTTAATGATGACCTCAAATAATGGAATTTGTTCACCTCGTCTATGTCGTCATTGCCGTGGATGAGACTAGTAAATGTATCTCTAAATTCGAGCCAGTTATCATATGAGCCTGTAAATTTAGGTAACTGTATGGTGGGCAACTTGACAAACTGACGCTTACTGCTAGTGGTGGACTTTATTTCGTCTTGCTCAGATTTTGAGAGTTTATTTAATAAAACCTTTGCTTGAGCCATCAAACTGTAATATTGAGATTCTATTACAGTTCGTTCGAGAACCTCAGAGTCGGTGTCACATTCTAACTTTGATTGAACTTCGTTAAATTCGTCATACAGATTATCCAGTTTGTTGACTCGCAACTGCAACTCCATTACCTGCGACGGGTTTACCGTAGATTCTTGAAATTTATTTAAATAGGTCTCAAAGACAGTCAATCGTCCCTTATAACTGCTTCGCTTTCTTTTAAGATCTTTAATATCAGTCATTTTGAAAGGAGGGTGTCGTAGACCTGAAATTATACAATAAAAATATTAAATTAAGAAACTATGTATAACAAAAATACCTATCGCAATGAATAGACTACGTTAAATTAGACTAAGCAACAATTGGCCTAAGTTATTGATTTATTTTACAATTTTGACCTTTGACCACTGCAGATTATAATGAACTACCGTAGTTAAGTATGTAGGTAGGTAAGGTTTACTATTCTGTTAGAATAATGTAACAACAAAATAATTATTTATCTATGTTTTAAAAGGTTTACAAAGCAGCAATCAATGATTGTAAAGGCTAAACTAATAATATTTGTAAATAAAAAAAATAAATAGCTAACTAATGTAGGTTAACACTAACACTACTGTACTGTATTTTAAGCACCTGTTAACTATATTTTACAAATATAATTAAACCTAATACTCCGTAAATAATTCCTTGTAAATATAATTGTATATAAACATGTAAATAATTTGTAATTAATGTATAAAATGTGTTACTAACCTTATTTATGTTCTTATAATCGCTACTTAATACCTATATTTTTTATATTACCTGATTAAATATTAATGAGTGTTGGGTGAATTTAATTAATATTATAATGTTTTGGCTTAAACACTTATAGTTTTATTTCACTCGATGTTCACTTCACTTTTTCTCCAAAACGTGTTCGTCACCTCTTCACTCTGGTATTTTCCAAAATATCCAATATTAAGCTTTTTCCACTTTGCTAGTTGTAGATAATATAGTATCCGATTCGTATGGACCATGAATAAAATTGTAGGGACTTTGCAGGAATTTTAGAAATTAAAAAAATCAGGATCGTAGCTTGCAGTGTAACAGTTTTAATTTGCCAGTCATCACCTTCACAAAAAACGGAGGTCGGTACGTAACAGTAAATCAACGCCTGATGAAATTCATATAGCTAAAACTTATTATCTAACAATTATTGGCTAACTTAAATTTATAATGTTATAAAGTGGAGCAACGCTTCAACAGATGTCAAATGTGAGTATTTCATGAAATCATGACATTTGGCATCAATTCTAAATGAGACAGTTGTATTGATGATTTTAATGATTATAATTCTGTCAACACATACTCGCTACGCCCGCGAATCAAATTTTGACCTAGATACAACCTAACACTGACCTGCAAATTGCAAAAAACGTAAGAAAATTTGAATGTCGCGGGCTACACTGGCGCTTCCACCTTAAATATAAACTATTTTAAAGTACAATTACACTCTAGGCTTGGGTCCAATACACTTCCCCGCTATGTGGCAGCCATTTTGTTTTTTTTTTGTTGAACTATGCTCTATCTAAAAAAAATCATATCTCTCAAAGTTTTAGTCATACTACTGCGATAAAAATAGGCTTATTCGAAAGGCAGTAATATTGTCTACCGTCTGCATTACAAAGCAATGTGTTCACAATTCCATAACTTTTGAAAAAAAGTGGAAATCGAAAAAAATACGAAAAATTATGCAATTCAACCAATAATTGTTAATTACTACAAAAACACCCCCGACACCTCTTTTATTTTTTTTTACTAGATCGACAGATGTTATTAATCGACAGATATAATCGTCATTTAATATTGGAAAAAAACATTAAATAAAATTCAATATTACTTGTTGTATTTAACGATTTCCTGTTTATGGTTCCGACAAAGGCCTTTTGTGCTTGCGCATACGCTATGTTCAAACAACAATAACTCTTAAAGTATTAGACATACAGTTGTGAATTGTATGTTGTATTGTAGCTTAGCTCAAAATCTGTTGATCTAGTAAAAAAAATAAAAGAGTTGTCGGGGTGTTTTTGTAGTAAATTGGAATTGCATTTTTTTTTTTGTTCATATGGTTTTGCCCTCCACTATCATATATAAAGCTTTGCGGATTTGTTCTTCTGTATGAAGACCAATCTCTGTCTTCCTTTGTCTATACCGTGGCATGTTTACCTAGGTATATTTAGAAACTCGAACCTTTTTGGGGAACAGTGGATCACGATCCAACGAACCCCACTACCACATGATTCACTGTAACCCATTTACTAATAACAGAAATAATATTTGAATTGCGTAAATCACACAACTTTAATAGTTTTATACTTACAAATAAACACACATACTAACTGAAGTTAAATATGCAAAGACTTTAAAATATCCAAATAACTTCGTTCAACCAAAGTAATTTCAAACATTACGTAAATCATTTTTTCAACACATTTGCTCAAAAAATACATTTACGAAGCCTGTATACATTGTTCGAAAGTTAAAAATTACGCACCAATGGAACGTGCGGTAAAATAGGTTGTATAGCGTGCGGTACATCTATGGGTAAAACCGTGCGTATCCTTTACGATTTTTTTTTAATTTTCATAAAAAACTTATAAGAATTCCACCAGTTTCAAATTACGATAAAAAATATATAAGCCGTCACCAGACGCCCGGCAGATGTGAAACATCTATTTTATGTGTTGTGTTTTTTTGTGTTGTAGTTGTTGAAGTTTGTTGTTGGTGTTGTTGTTGGTTGTGATGGTTGATTTTATAGTTGTTGTTGTTAGTAGTGGTTGTTGTTGTTGGGTGTGGTTGTTGTTGGTATTGTTGTTGCTTGTTTTTGTTTGTTGTTGTTGTTGATGTTTTTTGTTGTTGGTTGTTGTAAATGTTGTTGTTGTTGGTGATTGTTATTGTTGGTAGTGTTGTTGTTGTTGTCGGTGGTTGTTGTAGGTGGTTGTTGTTGTTAGTTGTTGATGTTGTTGGTTGTTGTTAATGTTGTTGTTGGATGTTGTTGTTATTGTTGTTAGTTGTGGTTGTTGTCGTTGATTGTGGTTGTTGTTGGTAGTGTTGTTGGTTGTTTTTGTTTGTTGTTGTTGATGTTGTTTGTTTTTGGTTGTTGTAAATGTTGTTGTTGGTAGTGTTGTTGTTTTTGTCGGTGGTTGTTGTTATTGTTGTTGGTTGTTGTTGTTTGTTGTTAATGTTGTTTGTTGTTGGTGGGGGTGGTTGCTGTTGTTGTCGGTGGTTGTTGTTATGGTTGTTGTTGTGGTTGTTGGTTGTTGTTGTTGCTGGTTATTGTTGATATTGTTGTTGGTTGTTGTTGTTATTGGTTTTTGTTGTTGTTGGTTTTTGTTGTTGGTTGTGGTTGTTATTAATTGTTGTAGTTGTTTGCTCAAGTTGGTTGTTAGTTGTTGTTGTTGTTTGTTGATGTTGTTGTTAGTTGTTGTTGTTGTTTGTTGATGTTGTTGTTAGTTGTTGTTGTTGGTTGTTGTTGTGTTACTTTTTTTGCATAGATGTTTCTAGGAAGAAGGGAGTCGAGAGCGGTAAAAGTAGTGGGGCTTCGTTGCACGACGGCGTCATGCCGTCACGACATTCGATTCGGTTTTACTGCCAGGCCACGCCAAAAGATGTTTCACATAAAAACAAGTTTTTTTCATCCCCTATTTATTGTAGGTACTGTTTTCTCGCAAATGTATTGAAAAACGTTGTATGACACACGAGCGGATTGGTATTTACAAACTCGTAACTATGGTAAGCCCTCGACTTCGTCTACTCGTTTGTAAAAACCAACTTACCGCACTAGTATCATCAAGTAACTATTTTCGTACTTACTTACCTACTGACCGATGCGCTGTCGCGCGTCCTCCCCGTTGTGTTTCAGTGATGGCGACTTGTCGGGTGGCACGGGGTAGGGGGTAGCGTTAGCGAAGGCAACGCGTGTATGCATGAGTACAATAGACACAGAGTTTTAACAAATGATTCACTGTTCTCCGTGATCCACCCTATATATATTTTTGTTTTTCGTCTTCCGATTTTTTTTTTTAAAGTTATACTTCTTTAGGCGCGTTATGAAAAAATGATGACAGTGAAATTTTAAGATGCGCGACAGTGATGCTGTCACACAAAACTCACAGGTTGAAGTTAGCTAGAACCGATCCACCCTGAAGTTAGTTATGGTCTGTGGTTCATGAAGAATTATTGTTTTATCTTGTTACGCCAAAGAAGTATAACTTCTTAAGTGCGTATGTAAGTACACACACACTTATTTTTTTTTTCATTTCAATGGTCTTCCGATTTTGAAAATTCTTTTACCAATGAGAGCCACGTTATTTGTGTGTCATAGGCTATACATTTTTGAAATTCACGCGGACGAAGTCGGGGGGAAGTGCTAGCGCCTATAACATTTAAATGACTATTTTCAACATTATAACGCACTCTATTAAACTCAGTACCTACCTACCAAATGAGTACGTGTTATTAAAAACATTCTGCCTGTGGTCACAATCGAATGATGTGATCTAGTGCACGGTTCTTACTCTAACGGATTACCAACACATATTATTCATGAATTTGTATTTAATACTGCTACAATCCTCATCCGATAGTAGCAGTGAACGCAAATAAAACATGGAAGCATTCCTAGCTGAAAAAAATTACCCAACGCAGATTGCGCCGCGGTAGGCGGGGCTTACCGATTGCGCCGCGCACGTGTTTAGTTCGTCCGCACTTCCGCAGTAGGCAACAGCGGCGGTAGACTACTGTTTACCGGTTTTTGCGTGTTAAATATTTAAAAAAATACCTTCTTGGTCAGTGAAGAGGTATATAAATAAATCACATTTGCTTATAAAAATAGTGCTGGAATTAGTTTTCACGTGTATGTACATTTTTAGCTTTTCTTTATTTCCAGCAGTTCTTCAGTTTCCTGATTGTCTAATCCTGATAACCATGAAGCCACTTTTCTTTTACATTCGCGCATATTATCATTAAAGATATTCATGAGCTTATTCATTTGATTGTATAATCTAGGTCCAATAAAGTCATAGAATTTTCGTGCAAATCTGGCCTTAGTTTTATAGGTTTTGCAAACGGAATACTGCCTTCTCGTGTTAATAATTTGTTAATTAAACACCGATGAATCTTTATGCTGTCGAAGGACGCAAGAAAGTATGAACAACTGTCTAACAGTCAGTAGCCCAGTTTCCCGATATAACTCCCGGGTAGAAAAGAGTCTAGGCTTAAAGAAGGCAACCTTCAAAATTAGTCTTTGGGCTCTCTCCAATTCTAATAGTTTTGTTTTGTCGGTGCCGCCCCATGAGGTAATACAATAAGTCACAATTGATTGAATCAAGGCATAGTAAACCATGATCAGTGTCTTCCTATCTGCTACATGTCTGAGTTGTCTAAAAATATACGTAAGTTTACGCACTTTTTGAGAGATATTATGAATATGTTCCCCAAACGAAAGCCTACTGTCAATAGTTAGGTACACCCAAGTAACGTATACATTTTGCCGATTTGATAAGTGGGCAATTACTACACTGTGATGAAGGAGGAAAGGAACATTGATGTGCGTATATTTGGGATAGGTTATGAGAATTCAATGGTGCATCACGAATGGAGAATTTTACGAATTTGGTCTTATCTGCGTTCAGAGTCAGCAAATTGGCAGCAAGCCAGTGACAGACAATGTCAAACCCTGCCTGAGCCCTAGCAAAAACCTCCTCCCAATTGTCACCCTCAAATGTCAAAGCTGTGTCATCTGCATAAGAGATAACTCTAAAGTCCTGGATTTTAAGCTTACAGAGTTCATTAATGTAACATAGAAATAATGTAGGTCCAAGAATACTCCCTTGCGGGACTCCATACGACACCTGAAGATCATCACTTAAATGCTCACCGATACTAACACACTGAGATATACCTGCGAGATAATCTGCGAAAAGATCAAGTTGTTTGCCCCGAATACCCAAGCAATTTAATTTGTTAATGTGTGAATTTGTTTGCGATTTTGTGTCAAGATGCGCGCTTAGATCCCTTGAAGTAATGCTTCCATGTTTTATTTGCGTTCACTGGATAATAGTGTTATGATTGGAGGAGCCCTCGAATCACGCGCTCGAGCGAAGCGAGAGCAAGTGAACCAGAACTCTCAATTATACACTACTAAGATGCATAGAATAAAATTATTATTCTTATTATTATTAGCTCGTACCGAGGAGCTCGTGGCTAAAGTAATAACAGCCGCACGGGTCGATCCATCAGGTTAAGCTACGTTGCCGGGGTTGGTCCATGGATGGGTGACCATCTTTACCTACATACCGAGACTCCTCCGTGCCTCGGAAATCACGTTAAGCCGTTGTTCCTGGTTGTCAATCGTGAATCTTTGACAGTCGTGACGGGTCGTCAGAAGCCTGAAAGTCTGACAACCAGTCTTACCAAGGGGTATCGTTATCGGTATTAGGTACCCAGTAGGTAACTGGGTTGTGGAGGTCAGATAGGCAGTCGTTCCATGTAAAATACTGGTATTCAGCTGTATCCGGTTAGACTGGAAGCCGACCCCAAGATAGTTGGGAAAAGGCTAGGCAGATTGATTGTCCCACTGCTGGCATTCCTTCCAACGGTCAACGATCTTCATCTACATCTAGCTTAAACTGACAAAAAAAACATTGACGTGTAAGTCTTCCTTGTAACCTATTTACTGAATAAACATCGTTTATCATTTATCATTAACGGTCGCTTCTTCTTTCCAATTCAGGAAGACAGTCAGGTTATCCCGCCATCTCCTTTGTGGTCTGCCGCGGCCTCGGGTCGCTGTGTCAACACCAATCCTGTGTTTTACGGGCCCACAGTTCGTCAGACATAAAAGGCTTTTTAACTGACTTCACTTTCACCAACTATGTTCAAATTCCCTATTTTTGGGGCTATCAATTCGGGCATAACTTAACTATTAATTTAGTTTTAGAATGGGGTACAACAACTAAAAAGTGAAAAATAAAAAACTTTTTACAAAAAAAATACAACCGACTTCCATAAATAATACTAAAAAATGCAAAATAACTTTAATTTCGGAAGTCGGTGTCAAATAACGAAGAAACCAAACTAGAAACACCGACTTCCGAAATTAAAGTTATTTTGCATTTTTTAGTATTATTTATGGAAGTCGGTTGTATTTTTTTTGTAAAAAGTTTTATTAGGTATAAAAAAGTGTAGGCAGAATAACTAAAAATTTCTCGTAAGTAGGTATAAGTAAATCTATTCATAATAAACTTCGCTCCGCTTATACAGTATTTCAGGGACCCAATTCTGTAACTTTGGGTTAGGCAACACGCCATCGACACTCTATCGACACACAACAGACATTATTTTTCCACTGTTGCGAATTTGGTTTTCTGCAAAAACTTTCAAATGCTATTGACATATTATAGTAGACTAGACTACCAATTATTACAATATTCCAATGAAGGCGTTTCAATGGCACTGCAGTGGCAAGTCAATGACCATAAATATTTTGTAGAATACCAAATGACTATTCTATTGAGACACCACTGACCCACTACCGACACACTATTGACAAGTTAGTTATTTTACAGAATTGGGCCCCTGGTATAACCCCTTGCGCTCAGCTATGAATAAAACTACCACGTGATGTGATCACAAAATATACCGCTGTATGAACGTGGGCTTTATTTAACCCGACTGCGCAAGAGCAAAGACATGTCTTTAATAAAGCAGAAACAAATTTCAAATTGGTTTTATTGAATTTAATTTAAATACAGCCACAAATGGATCATAAACATAATTACTAATATTATTAGAAACCCGATTTATTACAACCCTGAGGTGAGGTATCTTACAAAGTACTTTAACATGGTTAAACCAATCCAACTGTTTTTTTTGTGCTGTTTCAGAAAATGGGGCTTCTATGAAAACACTATACAATTTAGCACAAGATTCTATTAATAAATCAGGGTTAGCGATATTACAATGATCCCATTGCTTCGGATCTATTAAAATAATATTTTCTAAAGTCTTACACTTGCTTAATAATTCAAAAATTTTTTTTAAGTCCAATCCCTTATCAACTATGCGAAAATTTTTCATGGACTGGCTTGCTTGCATACCATAAAGAATTTCGAAAGCATGTCTACCTGATGTAATAGCTGAAAGTTCAACTGATAGTGTAACTAGATTATGACACCACTGAAATAACTTTAAGAAGAAATCTGTATTATATTTTATAGCTCCGCTTAAACTTAAAAATGTTAGTTTACTAAAATATTGACCATCACTTGGCAGGGAGGCTGACGCTATAAGGTCTGGAGCCAATATTATACTTATCTGTATCTTATCTTTGTCTTTTAGTAAATTATCATAGTCAAACTCTACATAAGACATTGATGTCTTTCTCTTTTTTTCTTGAATTGCATCAGAATTAGTACTTAAATGACTAGGTCTTGGGTTTATAAAGACCCAGTCATAATTTTTTGGACAGGTAACTTCAGAGAGTGTTTCATAATAAAAAGGGAAATATGGCTTAAGACGGCTATACAATTTTTGAAAAAACCTTTCATCAAACTGTGTGCATTCTTTGTTCCATACCAATAAAGCAACATTTCCTTTAGCCTCTGACTCATAATCTTTGGTACTTCGTATATCAACATTAAAATGATCAGAAAAGAATTTCTTAAACAATGGTGTAGCATAAACAGATGGAATATGCTTGCGATGCTTAAATGTGTATATTACACAAAATTCATATTTTTTAAGCTGCATCTGTGAAATGACAGGGAAATGGTCAAGCGTTTCATCTATTCTTCTTACTCCTCTCCAGTTTACCAACAAATAGGCAGCAAAGTGGTTAAAGTGTGGTATTTGACACTCCGTGTATGTCTTTGAAACAGCTGTAGTAGACGGATTATCAACTCCTACAACACTGAATTGAAGTTTTTCTAATTTGCATTTCTTTAATATATAAAGTACTAACAAAGAAGATAACAAACTGTCTAATGAACCCAAAAAATGGACTTTATTAAAATGTTGAAATAGTGATTGATACTGCTGCAATGCGTTTTCTGTTATCATGACACTTCCAGGGCCAAATGTATAGTTAATAGTAATATCAGTCAGAGTGGGACATGCGCTGTGAATTGCTATTAAATTTGGAATGTTCAAATTTGTGTATGAAACATCTAAAACTTTCAGACGTTTCAACTTCTTAAACGCTGGTAAAACTTTTGTTTTGCTTAAATCTTGGACACCACACATATTGAGAACTAGGAGATGATTTGATATGTCCTTAAAAAAGTTCAGCTTCAGTGTGTTCACTGTGGCCACTAAATTCACAGACATGTGGCATTCTAAAATAACACCATGCAAACTAAGTATATTTCTAAAAAGTTTGCAAGAATTATACATGTTGCACAGTGACGGGAAATCCAGTTTTCTTACAATCATGATTAGGACTTCTTCTGGCAGGTCTGTAATGCTTATGTGATCCATTGTAACTGTAAACAAAAAAAACTTCATTACAAAAAATAACTTTTGTATTTTGTTGTAAACGGTGTTTGTATTTTTTTTCTTCGATAATTGACACCGACTTCTGAAATTAAAGTTATTTTGCAATTTTTAGAAGACGGTCGGATTTTTTGTAAAAAAGTTTTTTAGTTTTGGCTTTTTAGCTGTTGTAGGTACCTACCCCAGAACTAAAACTAAATATTAAAGTTATGCGCGAATGGATAACCCCAACAACATGGAATTTGAACACAATTGGAGACAATCAAAACGTGATCTGTGTTTACATATTTTTTGATTATGTATGTACAAAAGGCAATGTTAGGATGCAATAGCAAGCGTAGCGAGCTCGGTACATGGGGCACCCCGACTCGGATAGGTTTAGACCCCGCCATCCCCTAAACCTTCGTGGTTGTTTTTTTTTAACCATTCGTCTTACCGGCTTAGGTTTCGACTACGCCTATTAAATAAATTGAATCACTATTTTTTTTTTTCTAAATTTGCTTATATCTCGAAAACGGTGTGTCCTATCGCAAAAATAATAAAAAAATTGCCCCCTTTAATAAACCACATCTTACATCTCTTTCATTTAACTTGAAGTTTTGAATCACTTTGGTGGTCAGTCATCTTCAAGCTGACTTTCAACACGCCAAGTTGTTAAACGTTGAGTGATTCTAGTTGAATTAACTACCGGCCTACCCATTTAATTGAATGCCGGCGTTTTATGAACGGCCTTGGCGTTCAATTGAATGGCGAATTAAACCAGATGGCTGCGACATATACACAGGCCTGCAAAATTTAACTTTTTTCCCTTCCATTAACGTACTTATTAAACCAGAGGGAGTGCCTTGGTTATGAACACATCACAAAAGAATAAGCCATCTGAAGAAATAGATAAAACGCTGGAACTTTACAATACGGATAAACGACATTTACAAGACAACAAAAAACGAGGAAAAACAAAACAAAATAACTCTAACCTCTAAAACAATAGACCTAATTCAGAAAAGGAAACAATTACTTAAAACAGAAGAGAAAAAGCAACATTACAAGAAATAACTAATCTAAGTAAAGAAATTAGCCGCACCTCTTTTAATACATCAATGGCCTTAACATAAAACAAGACAAGGCAAATAGAAGAATAGATTATATCAATCACCATATCCAAACAGGAGGTTCCAAGAGAATGCAAAACGAGGCCTTAATCCGTCAGGCCGTATACAATAGGTTTTTAATTGTGTCTGCTAATGAGGGGCTTGACGGGAAGAACTAAAAGAGGAAAAAATATGGATCCCAAATATGAAAAACAAAACAGACCAACAAGATACAAGGAGACAGCCAATTCTAAAGATAGCAACAGACTTATTGCAAACAATACTATACCGAAATCACTCAAGAACGCAAAATAGACCTCGAAGACAACATAGAAGATATCCCTCAAATTCTCGAAGGTGAGGTCTAGCATGCAATAGAAACTTAGAAAAACGACAAGGCTCCCGGAACGGATCACATAACCAACGAAATGATGAAAGGAACATTGTCTGAAACAATAACAAGACTGACTGACCTGATATATTATTGTAGTCTTTGGAGTGACCAATCTGTACAATGTCATACTAAAAACAGAAACTATACCCATATAGTGGACAACAAGCACTATAATTCTCATTCACAAAAAAGGAGACACAGCAGAGATAGGCAACTATCGCCCAATAAGCCATTAGGCTAGTTCTGTTACACGTTGCAGCCGGAACTACAATGGAAGATAACGAAAAATTGACACATTTATTCCTCACACTACCTGAGGAATACAGCACAGTGATAAGAACATTAGAAACCATGAGTATTGAAAAAGAACTCACTGTAGATTTTATGAAATCTTGACTTCTAGATTCAGAGCTAAAATTGAAAGAAAAGAAAAGAAAAGTGAAGTTGTAGAGACCAGTTTTCACTGTTGCTATAAATGCGGCAAAGAAGGACACAATGGCATTCAAATGTGACAAGAAGACTATCAAATACAGCGAGCAGAGGAAAATTTAGAATGAGAAGTAGAAGAAGATCAGGATTCAGAGGAAATTCCAGAGGACAAGGACATGTAGCACAAGCGAATGAAAACTCTAATAATGATGAAATGTTAATTGCTTCAAGCACGGAACATTTATTGCATACAGATGCATCGGAGATTATTTTTGTTGTGGACTCGGGAGATACACATAACTTTATACAAGAGAAATATGAAAAATTTATGACATATGTGATAGAACCAAATAAAGTTAAAATTGCAAATGGAGAAGTTTTATGTGCTAAGAAAAAAGGCTATTTAAAAACCTTTTATGAGAGAGACACACCTGTTACAATTGAGGGTTTCATAGTGAGTGGAATTGAAAGTGATTTACTGTCAGTAAGTGAACTGATTCATAAAGTTAAATGTGTGATATTTAAAAATGGAGAGTTGACAATAAAATCTGAAAAACAAGTACAGGGTGTCTGGTGGCAGATTTATGTTTTTAAATACGATTATTTCAAAAAGTAATAAACGGTGCGGGGGGGAGTGGTGTCATTGGAATCAGTGATCGTGCGGATTTCTCAGTCACGATGTCTCACTGGTCGAGTGAGCATCGCGCGTTCGCCATCGAGGCATTTTTCAAGAGTAACGATTCGTACGTAACTGGGCGTCGTCGACAGTTTTGTTCACACTTCGGTATACGACGAATAAGTGATGGGCCGAGTGTGAATTTAATTCGTTCCTGGGTGCAGAGGTTCCGCGCAACTGCTTCGGCTATGAACACTCCACGGCCAGGGCCCAGTCGATCTTCAAGGACTCCCGAAAACATTGAAGTGGTTGAAGAGAGTTTACGTGAAAATCCACAACTTTCGATACGGAAAAGGGCAGCCTCACTGGGACTTCCAAGAGCGATTATTCATGAAATTTTAAAAATGGATTTAAAGTTCCATCCATTCAAATCGTTCAAGAACTCAAAGAAAGTGATTTTGTTTCACGCAAAAATTTTTGTAAGACGATGTTGGAGCGTTTTCGTACTGTGAATCCCATTTTTTGGAGTGACGAGGCTCATTTTCATTTAAACGGGCACGTTAATAAACAAAACTGCCGTTACTGGGCTCCAAGAACTCATAACCCTCGACTGAAACACCGAAAGCCATTGCATTGCCCCAGGGTAACTGTTTGGTGCGCCTTATCCACGCATGGGATAATTGGACCATTTTTTTTTCGAAAATGCTCGGGGCCAGGCGACAAATGTCAATAGTGACAATTACCGACGCATGATAACGGACTTCTTTTTGCCAAACCTGCGAGCTCATCCATCGTTTTCATCGCACACGTGGTTCCAACAGGATGGTGCGACCGCACACACGGCTAGAGATTCGATGAATTTGCTTCGGGAAGCTTTCCCTCAAAAACTTATCAGTCGCTTTGGGGACATCCCGTGGCCACCCAGGTCCCCCGACTTAACCCCAATGGTTTTTTTTTTATGGGGCTACCTCAAAGAGAGAGTCTACAGCAACAATCCCCGAACTCTAGTGAACTTAAAAGAAAACGTTCGTCAAGAAATCAGCGCAATTGAATCAAGTTTACTGCAGCGTGTGGCGCGTAACACGAGGCTCCGTTTTGAACAATGCGTGCAACTTGACGGAAGACATTTGGATGACATAGTGTTCAAAAAATAAAATCCGCATTATTAGTCTGTCGTTTAATATTTCAAATAAAACAATATATCAAATAGATTTTTTTAAATTTAATTTTGAAAATATAAATCTGCCGCCAGACACCCTGTACATTATGAAGAAAAGAAGGGAAAGTTATACATACTGAAAATGCAACTACCTAATGAAAAATATAAACGCTATTACAGCGATGAAGACCTGACTAATGGAGGTGGCGTAAAGCACTTAATTTGATGAACTTGTCTTACAGCAAAAAGGTGTGTGAAGTTTGTATGAAAACTAAAAGTACAAGGCTACCTTTCAAGACAATTACAAAGCCACAATCAAAAAATGTAGAGAATTAATACACTCAGATGTTGCTGGACCAATGAAAGTACCAACAAAAGAAGGCCACAGATATTATCAAACCATACTGGATGACTACTCACATTTTACTGAAACTTACCTGTTAGTTAACAAATCTGAAGCAGACAACTTAATAACTTAACGATAAAGTATGTAAAAAAAGCGAAATAGAAAAAAAAATAAAGAGAATCCGTTGTGATAATGGAGGGGAACACTCATTAAACTATTTTAAAATGTTTTGTGAAGAGAAAGGTATAAAAATAGAGTATACGGTAGTATACTCTATTTTTATGACCACAAATGAATGGAAAAAGCGAGAGGCTAAACAGATCCATCTATGACAAAGCTCGAACTATACTGGATGAATCATGCTTACCAAGACATCTCTGGGGCCATGCTATCTTGACAGCAGCATTCTTGATCAATAGATGCCCATCAAGTGCAATTGATTTTGAAATACTAGCAATGATATTTGAGAGAGAAATTGTGCTCAGTAAATTGAAACCATTTTTTTTCATTCAGCCAGCATTTCTCTGTCAATAGTAGAAGCCGAATATGTAGCAGCTGCGACTAGTGCATGTGACCCAACTCTACACAAAAGGACTATACAGTGATTTGAATGGACTGAAAAGTGATGTGTTGTGTGCATTGTACATGGACAATAGAGCTACACACTATTAAACAAATCTTAAATATTATTCAGTAATAATAAATATAATAGTAATGTTCCATTAGTGTTATAACGATTTTAATGTAGGACAGATTTTCAATCGTGGGGCAGTGTTAACCCTTTAGTTAGTATCATACATTTCTGAACGCAGCCAGATCTATTTGTCAGACTATTGCAATTTTGCCTCCAATTTGTACTTCTGTGAAAAAGCGTGTGATGCGCTAATAAAACTACGAGAAAGAAAAACTTATGTTTAATTTTCTCGACCTCTGGCTACAAATAATCTACCAAACAAAAAAAATCATCAAAATCTATTCACAAGTGGCAGAGAAATCGCGTAACATACATACAAAAAAAAACATACAGACGAATTGAGAACCTCCTCCTTTTGGAAGTCGGTTAAAAAAATAGGAAATAGCGAAATATACGCACTGCAAAAATACGAATTGATGTGTTATATTACTGGAGTCATCGGTAACATAGGATTTCGAGTTTTTTATTCTATTTTTGCACCAAATAACTATTTTTTTATATTTGTACACAAACGTACACATCAGGCGTGAACGATGTTTTCACGATTTGTTCAAGTGTTTCAAAATCATTTATAAATGTTATTAGAAGATAGTATTTTGACGTAGTTGATGCTATAAATTGGGGTAACACATTAGTTTACATTTTCAGATTTAAAAAAAATGCCGATATGTTTTCACCGGACGCCTTGAGCGCACTAAATGAAGGAGATCTTTCTGATTCGGAGTTTTCATCTGATGACGAAGAAAGGATTGGATTAGCGTCTGAAAAGGAAATGCGGTCTGTCCGAGTTGGTGCAGATGTTATAAACCACACCCAACGAGAAGTATTCCCACCTGACTCGAACGATGATGAAGGACCTAGCTCTTCCTGGATCGGAATGAACTGATCAGGAAGCAGACATTCCTGACACCAATGAAGTAGTACCCAAAGTACCACCGACCACAGAAGTAGACACTTCTAATGAAAATATTCTACGGAATGTTAACCCTAAGCAGAACATTAGGTGGAGACACGGAACTTGTAAACACAATAACATCAGATTGGTTTGCACCAATAACAGTTGACCCTAGAGTCGAAGCTCCAGTGGATTATTATTTCAGGAACGTGCCAAAACAGTTATTTTTAACTATGGCTGAAATGACCAATTTATACGCAACATTTTCCAATAGGCCCAGATTTAAACCTACCACTGCGGAAGAATTAGAAATTTTATTCAGCTTACATTTGGCCACTCGTATATTTAGTTACCCTTGTTTGAAAATGTTCTGGGAAACAACCATCAGCATTCCTTTGTTCTCAGAAAATATGGTTCGAGATCGATTTTTTTAACTACGTAATAATTTACACCTTGTTGATAATACAAGAGTACCAGCTGGTTGCAATGATGCATTTTACAAAGTGCGACCAATATTTGATGCTGTTAGGAATCGATGTTTGGAATTACCACTTGAAAGAGAACTTTGCGTTGATGAGCAGATAGTTCCTTTCACTGGGAAACATGTTGCTAAGCAGTACATAAAGGGCCTTGTCCATGGGGCCTCAAGATATTTTTTTTTATGTGGTAAACATGGCCAAGCCTATGATTTTATACTTTATCAAAGCTCTAGTCCAGAACTTGATAGTAATTTCGCAAAAAAAAATGGATACGGTGCAGCTATTGTCCTTTATCTCACAAAGAGAATTGGAGAAAGCAAGGGCCACGAGCTGTACTTTGACAATTACTATTCGTCGTATCATATACTACAAATTTTGAAACAGAAAGGTATTATGGCTGCATGCACAGCTCGTGTCAACCGATTTGCTAACCCATCGTTAGTAACAGATAAAGAAATGAACAAAAAACCTCGAGGCTTTTCTCAAGAAGTGAGTAGTTATGACGAAGACGTGACTGTGGTCAAGTGTTTAGACAACAAAATTACGCATCTAGCTTCTAATTTTGTTGGTATTCCAGAAAAAGATTTAGTTAGGAGGTGGTGTAAAAAAGAGAAGAAATTTATTGAAGTCGAACGCCCCGAAGTTGTCAAGAACTATAATCATGCAATGGGAGGAGTTGACTTATTAGATCAACTCATGAGCTACTACAGAACTTTCATAAAAACAAAAAAATGGACTCTTCGTATGATATTTCATGCATCAGACTTAGCAGTGGTTCAGGCATACCGAGAGTACCAAATTGACAATGACTTGCTAGGCGTACCAAAAAATAAGCAACTCACGCTGCTTCACTTTCGTCGTCGGCTGGCTGAAAGTCTGGTGTTACAAAATAAAATTTCCATTGGTAAAAGAGGACGGCCAAGTGGCAGTAGCCCAATTCCGCAGATTATACCTAGAAGACCAGGAGAGGTTCGCCCTGTAGCTGAAATAGCTCCAGACAGTGTTGGGCATTTTCCTGCACACGATGACGGACTTGGAACACGGTGCAAAATGGTGGGATGTAAGGGAAGAACCCGGATCAAATGTATAAAATGCAAAGTCCACTTATGCCTAACTAAAGATAAGAATTGTTTCTAAGCATTTCATACGTAATCTTATGAAACACGCTCTTTGACTGTACTCGTATAATATATGAATGACTGATTTATGTGCCAATTATTCACCCATCCCGAAGAAGAAATCTATTTTATTTTAATTTTTTAATGATAATATTTTGGTTTTGTTATTTTTTTAAATACAATTACAATTTCCTAATAAAAAAAATGCTAAATAAAACGTTTTATGATTTCAGAGAAACATCCTTATTCACTAGTTTTGTCATTACATAAGACGGATGTGCACATTTGTACACAAAAAGAAAAACTATATTTTCTTGAAAAGTTGACAGGCAGGACTTTTTTCTTTATTTTTTCCTTAGTTCCTATACACCTAGTCTAGTTACAGGGATTTTTTTTGGATTGACTGGCGAAAAAAAAAAATTCAGTTCTGAAAGGGTTCATGATTTCCTAATGGTGCTTACGTTAAAAATCAATTAGATTCCAGATTTTTTATTTTACGTTGAACCTTATTTGTTCATCTTCATGTCATACTTAAAACTTCCTTGAAAAATATGCATTTTAATAACGGAAACCCCATTCAAATCGGATCAGTAGTTTTCGAGAAAATCTAAATAATCTAATACCTACATTAACGATGTGACATGACAATTGACAGAAGTTGACTGACATTTGCCGTTTACTAGCTCAATCCGTGATGCCATCGATTTTATCGATTATTTGTTTTAATGATTTCTTAATGGTGCTTACGTTAAAAATCAATTAGATTCAAGATATTTTATTTTACATTGATTTTAATACCTAAAAAAACAATTATACTAAAACAATGGAGCATTATTTAATTATTTGTAACAGTATCGATTTCCACTACATCGATCTTATTTTTAGGGTAAGATCTATTGATTCATATAATGCCAGCGTTTGTGAAGTTAGTGACGTATAATGAAATAAATGTTTTAACGATTTACAAAGGTTGTTTAAAAACAAAAAATATAAACCTACTTATTTTTTACACTTGGCCATTGGTAGTGAGACTAAGCTTTAAATGGGTTAGTTAAGCAAAATAGACGATTTTTTTTGGTACTACATATCTGATTCGTATAACAGTTAGGCCAAGAAACGGGTTTTTACTTTCATGTGTAGATTCGAGATTTCGTAAAATTCGAAAAAATCTCAATATTTTTCAATGCAAATCAGGCTTTTTGTCCAGACATTTAAATTTTCTATTTGGTAACCCTAACTGTGGATCACATTCACGTAGTGAAGCAGCTCATCGAAAAAAAGCCAGGAATACAACTACCCACAATACAATACAGTCATGGCCTTTGTAGACTATAATAAGGCATTTGACTCTTTGGAACATGACCATACTGAAAAATCAAGGCATTAAAAAGATATACATTAGGATTTTAAAGAATATATACGCAAACAGCACATGCGAAATAAAGCTAGAAACAGAGGGGGCAATCTTCCCTATACGTCGAGATGTGAGACTGGGAAAATCACTCTCACCAAAACTTTTCATCAGTACTAGACTAGGTAAGTCTTTAGGAAAAATAATTTCGGAATCAACATCAATGGAACAAACCTGAACCATCTGAGATTCACTAATTACATAATACTTATAACAGATAACCCAGAAAATCTACAAACTAACACTAAACAAAACAAAGACCAAAATTATAACTAATAGATCCCAACAACATATCAAAGTAGAAGAGGAGGAAATAGAATATGTTAAAAGTCAAATATATTTACTTTGGCCAACTAGTAATAATAATATTTATTTTCTCACCACAATAATACAACAAACATACTACTCTCATAATACTAATAATCAGAGTCGGACAACATTTTAATATTGTAAGAGACTGGTGCCTATACTAAACTCCAGGCCTGTATTTCAAGACACCAGGTAGTACTTACGTAGTTAGACTAAGATTTATGGTTTTAGAGTAGATATAGTTAGTTATTTATTTTATAAATATGAAGTTATTAAAAATATTTTGTAAGGTTATTGTTACAGCCGGGATATTACATCATAGAAGTAAGTAAGTTTTCAGTATCCTCATAATTTATAACTGATTGCATTCAGTGACGTAATGGAACTGGAAAAAGAGAGACGAGTCGCTAACTCATAGGAGAGATTTTGGACACAGAAGTAATGAAAGGTAAACAGTATAGCATCAAAATAAAAAGAAAAGTATACAACACCTGCACATACTAACATATGCAGAGGAGCATACTGGGCTATACAAAAAAGACAGAAATAGAGCCATGGACATAAGGCATATAACAAAAGCAGAAGATGTCATGAAAAAAAACAAAGAAACTTAAATGGTGATGGTAGGACACATGTTCACAGAGAGCAAAAATAAATGGACAACGAAAAGAAAGAGAGGAAGACAAAGAAAATGCTGGTCAGATGAAATTAGAAAAATAGCAGTTCCATTATGGCAGTGAACAGCTACTAGGGAAGGGTGGAAAAGCTGGAAGAGGCATTTGTCGTGTCGCAAAGACACGCCGACACTGATAAGATTTAGTATTATATTTAAAAAAAAGAATTACGATAATAAGTTGGCAATAAAGGCAATAATAATTATAAAACATAAAAAAATACACACGCCTGCCAAATTTTACTTTTTTTCCCCTTCCTAAATTAAAAAAGGAACAAATATACATACATACATACCTAGGGTCTTAGACTATGAAAGGTTATAGACAGAGTGTCAAAAGCCAGCAATCTGAAGTACCAGAATGAGAAGCCAGCTTGTATCTGTACACGCGAAATAAGCTCACACAGACAAAGTGAGAAGCCGAAACATAATTTTTATGTTCGTCAAAGTCACTCACACATTTTAACGATCCTGCTTCATTTAATGTCCAATGACGTTGCGTCTATAACCTTTTATAGTCTAAGCATAGGGTCTTATGGGACTAAACACGGTACCTTCCCTTACGCAGTCTGGTAAATATTTTTGCTACAACATTAAGTTATATTTTTAATGATGTTAGAATCCTTATCAATTTTCAAACCATGAGTATTAGTTAAAAATAATGCTGAATAGATTAAGTAAACCAAAAAGACTGACGGTATCTTTTTCTGCTTCCTTCAAAGCTCCTATACAATCTTTTCCTTTTATGCATTCTATCCGGTTAATGTCTCTTCAACATCAAGCAGCTGGTCTATTCTGTTAACAGCTCACCATAAAAACTTAGGTGGAGTGAGCATGAAGTGAATTGTCATTCCACCTAGATTGTATGGATTGACAGCCCACTCCACGTTCACTTCACCTAAGTTTTCACAGTGAGATTTTACAGAATAGCACTAGTAGTGATTAGTGATAGTGGCCAAACGCGTGCCTATCAATAACAAAAAAAAAATCCATCATGTTTGCACCTTCCTTGGTATATTATATACATATATAAACATAACTTAAATCAAGTAGAGTCCCCCCCATAATATAACGTTTACCATTTATCGCAAGCCTGTGGTAATAATCTAGACTTATTAATAATGAAATAAAAAAAAAAATAAGGGATTTACCTTGATAGTTTCAGACAAAAAAAAACCCTAATTATGTTAATACTTGCACTTATCAAGCACTGCAATTAATATTCGTAGTCTGTTTTTTATCTCTGTCTCTGATCTCCGAGTCTTGGTCTACCATAGATGAGACACTTTATAAATAAGTATGGTCTACATTCATTCATACATTGACTGACATTGACTTTGACCACTTTGACTGACACTGACAGAGACCAGAGACATTTTTTTTTTTCCTTCATCCTTCATGGGCAGGCTAAGGTCTTGGACCATACCGCCTCGTCTTCAGTGCTTATTATCTTTCTTATTTATAAATAAGGCCAAAGCCTCGTCTTCAGTTGTAGTGTATTTATACTCTTTTCCATTAGAATGCAGATGTAACACATTCTAATGTTTTTTGCAGTATTTGGCAACAAATGTGTCGAGTCAGCCTTCTCGGCAAACTTTGCTGAGGTAGTCAATACCACAATAAAATTCTCAGCTCCATTTTCCCGAGATCGCGCCTGTTTCAATGATTCCACATATTGTCCATTTGCGTTTACACTTGAGACACAAAACTACACCAATTTTACATCACAATATCCACTAGGAACCAATAAACGAATAATTAAAACAGCCACTGAACTTCACTCGACAAAATCCCGCCAAAAACCCAGAGACCAGAGACAGACAGTACTGACCATTGACCTAAAAATTATATGGAGTGGACATGTTTGACTATAGAAAAAACAGTTATACAAATATGTGGCATATCGACGCCAAAATCATAAAAATACTGCTATCTCTTTTTAACTTTCTTCATTTTGCATAAGTGAAAAAGGCTAGTAGTATTTTTGACAGTTACTATAATGGCAGCCCCTCATTCCTATCGTCATTGAAATACCTATTTGCGGCCAGTTCGCCATTTTATCCTCTCGGTGTTTGGTACCAAAGTTCGGATCGGATTTGGCATCAAAAGAAGCGGAAATCACCCGAACATAACTTTGCACCGGTACGTATACTTAATTTTAGCTGAAATATCTTTTTAGTTATTAAACAAAAGATTCTGTATTCGTTGAAGAGTTTATGTAAAAAGCATTCATAATTTCCCGTTTGCCTTTCTTTTTAACAGTTGTATTTCATGAAATCATTTTCTTGTTTTTGTAGGGATAGAGTAGTGCATAGTGCATGCATGCCATTTTTGTTTATCGATAATGCTACAATAGTATGGTTCTTTATTGGTTTTACGTTTTAGTTTCAAGGCTGCCTGCTAATTAACGAAAAAAGAAAATTTTGCTGGAAACAATCAGTGTTGTAAAAAAGATGTCAACAAAAACAATTCATATTCTGTTCCCTTCACTTTGAAGAGAATCATGTTTCAACCGGACACTGAATAAAGTAACACTGCGTGACGATGCTTTACGTTCACGAACCATAATGGTAAGTAACATTGTTTGTTATAAAATGATTGCGTAGTGGGTGATAAATGATGGTGCTGACTTCAAGTGCAACACTTGCCTAACGGGCACAAAGAGTGTGTTTGAGTGTAGTCCTAAGATTAATTGCCAAAATAAGACAAACTTGTTTATTTGGTTGCACTAAATACATACGTACATACTCCTTTTAAAGGGGTTTTTGTCACCAGTAGTCTGCTTTTTGTGTCAATGGACTTTTAAATTATATTATGAGGACTTTTAAGTATATTAGCAGCGTTATTCTGTAAAAATCTCCCTGTGAAAACTTGGGTGAGGTGAACATAAGTGAGCTTATGTACGATTATTTAGCTCATTATCCACTCGAGAGCTACTGAACTAGTGAGCTATTGAGCGAGTGAGTGAGAAGGGCACTCAACGACCGAACGAGAACTCTTCTCAACCTACAAATTAAATGAGTCCATTTAAAATAATAAGTAACAATTCTAATAATAAAATTGAGAAACATCAAACATATTAATAATTTTATTGCTTGTTTACAGCCTGCAATTCCATCAAATATGTCTGGCATTTTAATTGAAAGAACTCTCAACATCTGGATATGGTGCTCTGAATATGGTATTTAGTCACCAGCACGTCCGCTGCACCAGGTTTAGCCGCTATCGTCTAGGCTGCACCAGATTTGGCTGTTAGCACCTCCACTGCACTAGGCTTAGCCGCTAGCACCTCTGCTGCGCCAGATTCATCGGTATGACTAGCTTCAGTTTTTCTTGTCATCATTATTTGCGAATTTGATCTCAATGATAATATGTCATCGACTGAATTAAGACTGTGTGGGAGATATCTCTCGCTTGTCTTCAATATCTATTAAAGCTTACTTTTATTTTATTTTATTTCAGGTACCTACACATTTAAAATGATTAAGAAATTAAAGGACAAATGTCAAAAACAGTCCAAGAAGAAAAGTCCAAAAAGAGAATTAATGAGAAAGCTAGAAAACAAACGAAAAAAAAATCTCTTCAGTAATAATTTATTTCCCTTTTAAATCTTTGATAGATTTAAAAGGAAAAGAAATTTATTAAATTCAAAACCCCAAGCTTTGTTTATTAATTAAAAGTGTAATAGAGGTATACATGAATTTGAGATACAAATATTGTGGGAAGAACTACTACTACTCTACTGAAAGAATGTCACACAGAAATTACCTGAACAAAATTGTATTGTTCAGAAATGAATGAGATTGATTTGTTTAATATAAAGACTTTATTTTAAGTATTGTTGACTTTTTAATTAAAACCCAAAAATCATCTACATGTTAGAAAACATATGTATTGGAGATGTCCGTGCCGGGAGCCCACTGCGGATTCAGCGTCATTAGTTTTCTTTAAACTTGGTGCCTCCATCTCGAAGGTCTACTTAACGCAAGGCTCTAGAATAACAATATCACTGTTACTTTTCATTTTAATTGACACAAAATATTCGATGTACCTACTTTCTGCATTTCGTTTCTTGTAATAGCTAAAAGCATAAATTCCAAGACACTAAAAAAAACTGACTTCAAACAAAAAAAAAATATTTCAAAAAACCTGGCTGAAAAACAAGTTGGTGGGAGATATTTTAGTTCAATTATTGATTTCATGCAACCTACTATATCAGACTGCTTGAAAAGTGACTTGTTTGGAACTTTTCGTTTGATTTTATAAGTCGGGTTTTTGAAAATGTTATTTATTTTTGTTTTATAAACTTCAGTGAGTTAGATTTTTGGAATCGCCTCCTCGAACCCTTTATTTTGATACCCCACTTAGTATAGTTATTCGACTTTAATTTTTTTCTTTTTCACAATTTATGGCGTATGGTGGTCGCCATATTTTATTTTGATTACTGTCATGTCATGAGTAGCACTCGCAAGATTAAAATAAATAAATTTACGTAAGAATGATCAAAATCGGCCCACGCTTTTGGTCTCTAAAACATTCAAAGGAACAAATATACATACATTTAATCATAAATACATACATAGGCTGATAAACACATAACCCACCCTTGCGTCGCGCAGTCGGGTAGAAAGGAAACTACGTATTGCGGGGTTCTTGAAAATCACGGTGCTTCTGACCTTCTGGTCGCGAGAAAACTACACCTTAGAAGCGTTCTAGCGCTGCGTGTCAATACTGTTTTGTTAAGACGACTAATTATTGTTTCAGCGCGAACATTAGTTACTCTTGTCAAAATGTAGCATTTCCTTTGCTTTTATAATAGCCTCTCTATTACGTAGTAACATATTACCTCAATGCCACTGTTAAAAATAGCCGTTGATATTGTACCGTAACAATATGAAAACATTCTCACAATCTTTTGTCGATGTTTTTAATAAAGATATATCGATATGGGCTACCCTATTATCCGCCATTTTATCCTCTCAGTGAAGTGTAGGTATGGCACGTTTTTCTTGTAGGTATGCCATTGACATATAAATTATATGGACTAGGCATACCTACAAGAAAAACGTGCCATACCTACACTTCACTGAGAGGATAAAGTGGCGGAAGTGGTAGATAGGAATAGAAATGATTTTGATAACGTAGATAGCGCTCTCTCAATGGTTACGGATTGGTTTACGACAAATAACTTAGTTCTTAATGCTAAGAAAACTAAATGTATAAAGTTTGCCTTACCTAATGTTATAAATCTAGGACCTAATGTCATCTTAAATAAAGAAGTGCTTGAAACTGTGGACTCGGCAGTTTTTTTGGGTATAACTGTTGATTCCAAACTTCAATGGGGCGCACATATATCAGGCCTATCAGGAAGGCTCAGCTCTGCCGCCTACGCCGTCAGAAAAGTTAGACAATATACTGACGTTGACACAGCACGGTTAGTCTATTTTAGTTATTTCCATAGTGTTATGTCTTATGGTATTCTTTTGTGGGGTAAAGCTGCGGACATACAAAATATATTTGTTTTACAAAAACGTGCTGTACGAGCAATCTATAGGTTAGGGTCAAGAGTTTCTTTACGAGAAATTTTCAAAGAGATTGGAATTCTCACGGTGGCATCTCAATTCATTTTTGCAAACATATTATACATTAGACAAAATATACATTTGTACAAAAAGACCAGTGATATCCACAATTTTAACACCAGAAATAAGTATAAACTTCATGTTCCTTCCCACCGTGTTCGTAGGGTTCATGGTTCGTTTGAGGGTCTCGGTATCGAATTTTACAATAAGCTACCCCGTTCTTTTCTTGACTTGCCTTTTAATTCATTTAAAACTAAAGTTAAATCTAGTCTCTGTTCGAAAGCATACTATTCCATCAACGACTACTTAGAAGATAATAATAGTTGGTCGCTGTGTTGAACGCAAGACAATGTTACACTTGATGTTCTTTCTCCATATTTAGCTTATGGTTATAACAAATTATATGAGTTCATATAATAATTGTCTACCAAATTTAGTGTGATGGCCCTAGTTCATCACTTGTGGCTTCGAATCACAGCCCTTTGATAGTTTCAATCTTTGTTCTTGTAAGCAGGCACACCAGTTATGTATGGAGGCTTCTTTAATTTGGTTTAGTGTTTATGCTTGAGTTGGTTTTTAATGGCATGATTGAGTGTGCTAGCTGGCAAGTGGCGGATTATTTAATTTTATGATTATATTTTAGACGACATATATTTATTTTTCTGTTTTACATAATGTTGAGATTGTTGCTTAGAATTATATAGATTCAAGTTCTTAAAACTTAACAGACAGATGTGTTGCTGGGGAGTTTGTTGGCCACTTCTTCTTCACAGCTAAAACACTAGGAAGTGGTGACGGGCGGGCGTTTTTTGGGGGACTGTCTTTATGTAGAACTTTGACGTTCAAAAAGTGCTGGTTCTCAGCCTAGTTTGAATAAATGACTTTTGATTTTTTTTTTTTTTTTGGATAATAGGGTAGCCCATATCGATATCTCTTTATTAAAAACATCGATAAAAGATTGTGAGAATGTTTTCATATTGTTACGGTATAATATGAACGGGTATTTTTACCAGTTGCATTGAGGTAATATGTTACTACGTAATAGAGAGGCTATCATAAAAGCAAAGGAAATGCTACATTTTGACTAGAGTAACTAATGTTCGCGCTGAAACAATAATTAGTCTTCTAAACAAAACAGTATAGACAGGCAGCGCTAGAATGCTACTAAGGTTTAGTTTTCTTGCGACCAGAAGGTCAGAAGCGCCATGATTTTCCAGAACCCCGCAATTCGTAGTTTACTTTTTACCCGACAAGGGAGGGTAATGTGTTTATCAGCCTATGTATGTATTTATGATTAAATGTATGTATATTTGTTCCTTTGAGGTGTTTTAGAGACCGAAAGCGTGGGCCAATTTTAATAATTCTTACGTCAATTGATTTATTCTTGTGAGTGCTACTAATGACATGACAGTAATCAAAATAAAATATGGCGACCACCAGACGCCATAAAATGTAAAAAAGAAAAAAATGAAAGTCGACTAACTATATTAAGTGGGATATCAAAATAAAGGGTTCGAGGAGGCTATTCCAAAAATTTATCTTATTGAAGTGTATAAAATAAAAGTAAAAAACATTTTCAAAAACCCGACTAAAATGAAATGAAAAGTTCCAAACAAGTCACTTTTGAAGCAGTCTGATGTAGTTGGTTGCATGAAATCAATAATTGAACTAAAATAACTCCCACCAACTTGTTTTTCAGCCAGGTTTTTTAAAATAATATTTTTTTTTATTTAAAGTCAGTTTTTTTTAGTGTCTTGGAATTTATGCTTTTAGCTATTACAAGAAACGAAATGCAGTAAGTAGGTACATCGGATATTTTGTGTCAATTAAAATGAAATGTAAAAGTAACAGTATTAGTGTTATTCTAGAACCTTGCGTTAAGTAGACCTTCGAGACGGAGGCAACAAGTTCAAAGAAAACAAATGACGCTGAATCCGCAGTGGGCTCCTGGCACGCATATCTCCAATACATATGTTATCTAACATGTAGATGATTTTTGGGTTCTATTTAAAAGTCAACAATAATTATAATAAAGTCTTTATATGAAACAAATCAATCTCATTCATTTCTGAACAATACAATTTTGTTCAGGTAATTTCTGTGTGATATTCTTTCAGTAGAGTAGTAGTAGTTCTTCCCACAATATTTGTATATCAAATTCATGTATACCTCTTTTACACTTTTAATTAATAAACAAAGCTTGGGGTTTTGAATTTAATAAGTTTCTTTTCCTTTTAAATCTTTGATAGATTGGATTTTTTTGAGGGAAAGAAATTATTACTGAAGAGATTTTTTTTTCGTTTGTTTTCTAACTTTCTCATTAAGTCTCTTTTTGGACTTTTCTTCTTGGACTGTTTTTGACATTTGTCCTTTAATTTCTTAATAATTTTAAATGTGTACCTGAAATCAAATAAAATAAAAATAAGCTTTAATAGATATTGAAGTCAAGCGAGAGATATCTCCCACATAGTCTTAATTCAGTCGATGACATATTATCATTGAGATCAAATTCGCAAATAATGATGACAAGAGAAACTGAAGCTAGTCATACCGATAAATCTGGCGCAGCAGAGGTGCTAGCGGCTAAATCTGGTGCAGCGGAGACGTTAGCGGCTAAACCTGCCGCAGCGGGCGTGCTGGTGACTAAATACCATATTCAGAGCACCATATCCAGATGTTGAGAGTTCATCTTGATTTTGATCATTTTCAATTAAAATGTCAGATATATTTGATGGAATTGCAGGCTGTAAACAAGCAATAAAATTATTAATATGTTTGATGTTTCTCAATTTTATTATTAAGATTGTTACTTATTATTTTTAATGGCCTCATTTAATTTGCAATTTGTAGGTTGAAAAGAGTTCTCGTTCGGTCGTTGAGTGCACTTCTCACTCACTCGCTCAATAGCTCACTAGTTCAGTAGCACTCGAGTGGATAATGAGCTAAATAATCGTACATAAGCTCACTTAATGTTCACCTCACCCAAGTTTTCACAGGGAATTTTTTACAGAATGACACTGCTAATATACTTAAAAGTCCATTCTAATATAATTTAAAAGTCCATTGACACAAAAAGCAGACTACATGTAACATTAAAAAAACTCCTTTAAAAGGAGTATGTAAGTATGTACTCAGTGCAACTAAATAAACAAGTTTGTCTAATTTTGGCATTTAATCTTAGGACTACACTCAAACACACTCTTTGTGCCCGTCAGGCAAGTGTTGCACTTGAAGTCATCACCATCATTTATCACCCACTACGCAATAATTTTATAAAAACAATGTTACTTACCATTATGGTTCGTTTTTTTTTTTTTTTTTTTGGGGGGTGGGAAATCATCCAATGACTTCTTCCGCTCTAGGGTGGAGCGGAAGGGTGTGTCAGACTCTTACTGACTAAAACCCACCCCTGTTCCTCCCTGCCTCGAGTGCCCGGGGGCGAGGTAACTCTTTCGAATTTATCCTCCACCCCCGGAACGTAAAGCATCGTCACGCAGTGTCACTTTATTCAGTGTCCGGTTGAAACATGATTCTCTTCAAACTGAAGGGAACAGGTTATGAATTGTTTTTGTTGACATCTTAGTTACAACACTGATTGTTTCCAGCAAAGTTTTCTTTTTTCGTTTATTAGCAGGCAGCCTTAAAAGTAAAACGTAAAACCAATAAAGAACCATAATAATATAGCATTATCGATAAACAAAAATGTCATGCATGCACTACTCTATCCCTACAAAAACAAGAAAATGATTTCACGAAATACAACTGTTAAAAAGAAAGGCAAACGGGAAATTATGAATGCTTTTTACATACACTCTTCAAGGAATACAGAATCTTTTGTTTAATAAGTAAATCTAAAGATATTTCACCTAAAATTAAGTATACGTACTGGTGCAAAGTTATCTTCGGGTGATTTCCGCTTCTTTTGATGCCAAATCCGATTATATTGCAATTGGGCATCTTGCTATTGACGACACAGCAAAATTACTCCAAAATTCACAAAATATATCCATTGTTTACGACCATTTGACAGTTCACGTACCCAACTTTGGTACCAAACACCGAGAGAACAAAATGGCGAACTGGCCGCAAATAGGTATTTCAATGACGATAGGAATGAAGGGTTTACACTATAGTAACTGTCAAAAATACTACTAGCCTATTTCACTTATGCAGAATTAAGAAAGTTAAAAAGAGATAGCAGTATTTTTATGATTTTGGCGTCGATATGCCACATATTTGTATAACTGTTTTTTCTATAGTCAAACATGTCCAGTCCATATAATTTATATGTCAATGAGGTATGCCCAGTCCATATGATTTATAAGTCAGTAGTACTGACACATCGCATGCAATTTTTTTTATTTGTTCCGTCTGGGACAGGCTAAGGTCTGAGACCATGCTGCCTAGTCAACAGTAGTGTATTTTTATTTCTTTTTTTCCCCATTAGAATGCATATGTAACACCTCTGTTTTGCTGGCACATACGCACTCTTGTCAAAATTGCCCATGACTATTTTGTCATGTAGCTGAATTTCGTTGATGCAGTGTTGAATCTCCTCCTCCTTCTATGCACGGGTGGTTGTGTGCTTGTTGGCATAAACCATTGACTTCAAACTTATGATAGAAAGTCAAATCAATCAGCCCAGCCTTTTCCCAACTATCGTGGGGTTGGCTTCCAGTCTAACCGGATGCAGCTGAATACCAGTATTTTACGTGGAGCGACTACCTATCTGACCTCCATAACCCATAAATAGGTAATACGATACCCCTAGGTAAGACTGATTGTCAGACTTTAGGGCTTATGATAGAAAGTCAATGGTGTTGAAATCATAATGATTTATGAGGCTTCTAATCACCGAAACCTTTTTTTGTTTGAAACGTGACTCCCAAAATTCTATTCTATTCTATTTTTATTAATGGCAAGCAGAGCCGATGTCGACTATTCTGCCAATGTCAAAAGTAAATTGGAAAAGCAAGTGTGTATTAGACTAAAAAAAAAAAAAAAATGAACAGGAATACGATAAAAATCTTCGATTGATACAGTTGAACTTGGCGGGTTAGTACTGGACTGAAACAAACAAAAAATAATAATACATAAATATAATAATGGTTAAAACATTAAATATACATATACCACAACTACAAAGACAGATAGATTTCGGCCTATGACTCATAGTTTTATGTTGTTGTGACGGATGAAGCTCATCAGCGCCACAAGCAGTTCAGACGAAGAATATGTTAGAAGAGAGGGGAAATTAATTGGAAGAGGAATCTTAAATTTAGGGAGGCGGCTATATAAATCTAAAGGTGGGATGTTGTTTGAACATTCAAAGAATATGTGATCAAGGGTACCCTCTTCTAGACCGCACTCGCATAAGGAGGAATCACGAACACGAATTTTTTCCAGAAAGACGGGAGTACAGCAAAAACCTAAGCGGATTCTGCAAAGGACGGATACAATAGATTTAGAGACTTTTTTATATTTGAAGAACCAAGGTTTTGTTTTTATGGTTGGTTGAACTGCATAGTAGAACCTACCCTTCTTCTTACCAGTAGTATTCCACTGTTCCTGCCATGCACATTGAAGATTTGCTTTTGGCAGGTTCAGCAAGTCATACCCCTGATGAGAGTTGTGGGAGAGGTCAGCAGACGCTGATGAGCATGCATCTTTGGCCAGGGCGTCAGCGCACTCATTGCCCTTAATGCCACAATGACCAGGTATCCAAACTAGTTGAACTTCCCTTTGACTATCAGCACATGATAGCAATGCCTTTTTAATTTTTAAAATTATGGAGCTGTGCAGTTTACTATTGAAGGGGTTTTGAACTAAAGCTTGTAGACAGCTAAGGGAGTCTGTGAAGATTACAGCTTTATCTATGTTGGGGTGTGACTCTATAAAAAGACATGCTTCTAATATAGCCACACACTCGCCTGTGAACACAGAGGATTCCTTAGGACATTTATATTGTAGAACAATCCTGGAGCTTTGGTAATACACCGCAGCTCCAGTGTAGCTGGCATCAGTAAATTTGGAAGCATCAGTGAAAAATTTTTGGAATTCATTCCACCTCTCGCCTACCACCGCATTAAAGGCCGAATTCGCTGAAGGAGACTTTTTGGATATACCAATATTATAGAAGATTTTGGGTGTGAAGCATAAGACTTCATAATCGAAGTTAAAAAGGGGGATTTTGGGATATTGGATGATCGGACTTTCTAAATTTTGGATCATACGAAAATGTTTTAAGATTAATGGGATTTCCTTATTTTTCCAATAATTTGAGCTACTGCATAAGGCATTTAACTCGTTTAATTTTGCAATAAGAGGGTGGGAGGATCTACATACTAGTCTGGACAAAAAACGGGAAGCCAGATACTGCCGCCTTAAAGCTAAGGGAGGTTCAGCGCATTCGACCTGCAACGCGTTAATAGGAGAGGACTTCATACACCCAGAGATGATCCGAAGGCACTTAGACTGAACCCTATCTAGTCTAGCCAAGGCACCCTTGTTACACGGAATCAAGTGGAACGAACCATAATCTAATACACTACGGACAAGAGCATTATAGACTAATTTCATAGTGTAGGGGTGAGCACCCCACCAGACACCTGCAAGAACTTTTAATATTGAGATAACTCGTTCACATTTTTTGAATAGATGATTAATATGATGCTTACCTGACAATTTCGAATCAAGGAAAACGCCTAAAAACTTAACTTTATTTGATAATGGGATATTTTTTCCGGAAATGGCCACTGTGACGAGAGGGATTGATCGTTTCCGAGAGAAGATTACTGCCGAACTTTTGGGAGCGGATAGTGACAGCCCATGGTTTAACAGCCAATGGTTCAAAGAGTCCAGGGAGAGGCATAGAGACGACGCAGCGTCAACGATAGAAGAGTCTGACACATACAGGGCTAAGTCATCAGCATACTGCAAGATATGACAGTTATTATTTAGACAGCTACCAATGTCAACTGTATATAAGTTATAGAGTAGGGGGCTGAGGACGAAGCCCTGCGGAAGTCCCCTCCAAGTCTGTCTCACCCCGAAGTCCTCACCCTGGACTCTCAGAACCAAGGAGCGAGACAAAATTAGTCCACATATGCATTCGATCATCTTACCGGGAATACTCAGCTGGTGCAATTTTTGCCTGAGAACTGGAAGAAGAACATTGTCATATGCAGAGGAGATATCTAAAAAGGCTGCAACAACAGACTCGTTTTTAGAAAACGCTAACCGAATGTCTGTAACTAAAACGCCAACACTGTCCATGGTGCTGAGCCCTTTCCTAAATCCAAATTGATAGTTCGGCAGCAAACCTCTGGATTCGACTATCCACTCAAGTCGATTTTTGATGAGGTGTTCCAGTAATTTGGCTAAGGCTGAAGACAAAGCAATAGGTCTAAGCCCATTCGGATCATCTACATGTTTGCCTGGTTTCAACAGTGGAATGATGATTTGTAGTTTCCACTGGTCTGGAACCCAACCATGATCATAACAAAAGTTAATTAAATCTAAGAAATATAATTTAGCTTTGTCCCCAGAACGACTAATGAAAGAGTATGGCACACCATCAAAACCAGGTGCGGAGTCCCGGACGTGACTGAGTACCATACTCAATTCCTTCAAAGTAAATGGCACATCGAAAGGGTCATTAGAAACAATATGATGGGGAACATTAAGACATTCAGAAGAAAGTGGGACATATGGTGGAGCTATTTTATCAAAAAAAAGTTCAGCAGTTTCCCTAGTGATTGGTGAGGAGATAGATGAAGAACAGCCATGTCTAAACCTATTAATGTTCTTCCACACAGCTGAAATTGGGGTGGAGGGAGATAAGGATGTGCAGAATTTAACCCAACCCGCACGCTTCTTCCTACGGAGGAGTCGCTTGGATCTGGCATTCACTTGTAAATAGGCCAACAAATTTTGTGTAGTCATCTCCCGATTGTAATGCGCTTCGGCTTCGTTCCTCGACCTGACCGCCAGAGTACACTCTTGGTCCCACCATGGAGGTGACGGGATTTTATTACGGGCACTGTTTTTCAAAGGGAAACAAGAGTCGGCACTAGAGGTTACAGCCTCAACAAAACCTTCATAACAACTCTTGGCATGGTGGTGACCAGAAGATACGGGTAAACTTGCATTTAAATTTGGGAGATCATCAATTTTCTGCTCCAGTAGTGAAGCAAACTTTGACCAGTCTGGTTTGGACAGGTTGTATTTCAAAAGTGGAGGAGAACTTTTTTCTAAATAAGTCTTGTTAATCAAAGAAATGATAATGGGATAATGATCACTGCCATGCGACAAGGTTGTACATTCCCAATGGGTCGAAGCTGCTAGCTCGTTGGAGCAAAATGATAAGTCCACACAACTCTTCCGTTGACCAGGAGGAGACCTGCGAGTTGGGCAACCATTATTTAAAATGCAGAGATCCAAATCGTCCAAGATCTCAACCAGAGCCATCCCAAACGAATCACAACGCTCAGATCCCCATGTGTAATGGTGACAGTTAAAGTCGCCCATAACCAGAATAGGACCCTGAACATTGGCAAGAACATTTCGCAAAATCCTTAGGAAGTTATGATTAGGATGAGCAATGTATACTGAGAACACAGTGATACCTTCCACTTTTCCAGCTACAATACTGATGTCCCCTGTAAGGGAAGGCAAAGATAAGGGAGAAAGTGGGACCCGATTGTTGACAAACAGGGCTGACCCTCCGTAGCCGTCGGCTCTATCACATCGTAGAATGTTGAAGTGTGGCATACGGAAGCTAAGACTTGGTAAGAGCCAGGTCTCAGCTATGGAACAAGCCAGAGGCTTGAACTTGTTAAAAAGAAATATGAGGTCGTGCTTTTTATGCCACACGCTCCTCACATTCCACTGTAGGAATACTTGGCGAGACGCCATTTCTGAAGTTGGAAAGAATTTTAATAAGTTGATCGGCAACGTTGGACGGTGATTGAGAACTAGAAGGAGAGGAGATAATAGTAGGCAGTAGTTTTAATAGGAGTTCAATAATGGAAACAGAATTACTGGAAGAAACATAATTGTTATTAAGATTGCAGCCATTAGGCTGTGAAGATTGGGGAGTACCAACTAATTGATGGTGAACAGTCTTGTCATATGAAGGGGAAAGTGGGGTATGTGTTTTGGGTTTAAGAGTGACAGTTTTGCGGTATGAGAGTGCTTTTGCAGCATTGGCATAATTACGGGAAGGAACTGGGATGATCTTGCTAGCCTCGACATAGGAAATAGCTTTTTCGGCCATAACTGTCTTAATGGCCTTCTGTCTACCATGCTCGGGGCATGACCTGCTATTGGCAAAGTGATTACCAGAGCAAAGCACACAAAAAGCCTCGCCTTCAGCAATGTTGCAACCATCACCAGGGTGATCGTGGCCACATTTACTGCAGCGTGGTTTAGATCTGCACAGGTTCGCAACATGTCCAAATCTGCAACACTTGCGACATTGTATTGTGGGATATATATACTGTGCGACTGGGAGAGAAGTATAGCAGCAATAGACACGTTTTGGTAATACTTGGCCATCAAAAGTAATGACACAAGTTTCTGTGGGTTTCCACTCATTGGCACCGTCTTTTTGTATTTTCCTATTAATGCGTCGGACTTTGAGGATTTGCCCACATCCAGAGGGCACAGACAAGTATGTTATAGCCTCTTCTTCTGTTATATCGGTTGGGACGCCAGTAACAACGCCCATCCTTGTAATATTGAATGTTGGAATTGAGGCAGAATAACTAAACTTCAATAACAAGCCATTCACCAAAAAAGAGTTAGCATCCTGAGGGGAAGTAAACTCTACCGACACACGATTTCGACCAACTTTGTTTACTCCATCGCGAACTACATTCGCGACATTGTTGAGCATAAGAAATTTGCCAAAGTTCACGGGATGTAACGTGGTGCCTGCGTTTGGTTGGGTTTCAATACGAGAGACATGAACGATATAGGGGCCCTTATCCATTACAGAATATCTAGTGCGACCTATTTGACTTTTCGGTTGTTTGTTTGGAGGAGTGGGTGACAGAACTTCGTCGTTACCGGGACGTTTACGTGAGGTTTGATGGGTCTGGGTCGTTTCCATATCTGTGATGCTACAAACAACATCTGCAAATTGTGATAATGGGTTAGGGGATAATAGATTAGGGGAAATTCGGATGTCGGGAGGATCAGGATCGGGAGGTTTATTTCTATCCATCTTGTTTAAAACTATGAATACACAAAACAATTACAACACAAACCTGTTTACGAACACAAGGACAACACAATTATATATCAACGGTCACAAAAGTTCCAACAATCACTCAAAAACAATTAAAACTCTCAAAACACACGTGCTAACCAAGAAACCCGTGGCGAGAATCGACTCCCAAAATTGGTTCTAAATATTGTTTTTACAGAGATGTTGAACTGTCATTATGATCATATCAAAACATTTTTTTTTTGCCAACCAGCAACCATAAATTAAAAGGAGGAAACGCCTGGGTTTTTTTGGTGGGATTTTCTCGAGTGCAGTTCAGAGGCTGTTTTAATTATTCGTTTATTGATTCTTATTGGATATTGTGATGTAAAATTGGTGTAGTTTTGTGTCTCAAGTGTCTACGCAACTGGACAATGTGTGGAATCATTGAAACAGGCGCGATCTCGGTAAAATGGAACTGAGAATATTATTAGTATTAGTAGTATTGACTGCCTCAGCGAAGTTTGCCGGGAAGGCTGACTCGACACATTTGTTGCCAAATACTGCAAAATACTTTAGAATGTGTTGCATCTGCATTCTAATGAAAAAATAAATGTTTTTGCACCTAATTACTATGTATCCGTCTGAAAGACTTGAATCTATGGTCAACAATAAAAATTAATAGGAGGAAACGCCTAAAGTACGTCAATGTGTCCAATTGACACTATATCGCACATATCGCGGCAAATTCAAATTCTGCTTTAATTTTGAGACTGTTGAATTATGAAAAGAGCTAAAACCAGATTAAAACTCCGGATTAAAACCATAGTGAGAAGACAGTGTTGTTCCTTTATAAGTCTTTGGAAGCATCTGACTTTGATAGTTAAAAGAATACAGTCGTGCATTGTATTGACTAGGTATCTGTGAATGCTTGTTTGTAGCGATGCAGATGCAGCATAAAATACAGTCGTGCGTTGCAAACTCACGCTATAAACAGCCATAAATAGCGAAGCAGCAGCGCGTTGACGAAACGCCACTTAATCTTAAGGTGAAAGCTCCAAGGTAGCCCGCGAAATTCAAATTTTCTTACGTTTTTCGGAATTCGCAGGACAGTGTCAGGTTGTATCTAAGTCAAAATTTGATTCGCGGGCGTAGGAAGTATGTATATATATATTTATAATCATTAAAATCATCAATACAACTCTCTCAGTTAGAATTGATTCCAAATGTAAGTATTTCATGAAATCATGACATTTTTTTTTTGGCATCAATTCTAACTGAGAGAGGTGTATTGATGATTTGAATGATAATAATTCTATAAATACATACCTGCTATGGCGGCGATTCAAATGTTGACCAAAATACAACCTGACACTGACCTGCAAATTGCAAGAAAAAAATTGGTTGTCTGTAAAGTTGGTTTACGGACGATAGTTTATTAACGTGACAACGTCATAACAAAACATTGCTTAAATATAGATGCGGCGCATGCGTACAATGAGCGTAATGGGACAATTTTTCGTGCATGCAGCCGGCGTTCATTGATTTATTAGACGTTGTCACGTAAAAAAACATATGAAAATTTGAATTTCGCGGGCTACCCTGGAGCATTCACCACACATCTTTAGATTGCCCATGTTCCATAGAACCGGGATCCCGAGAAGTCAAAGGTAATAATTATTCTAATAAAAAAAAAGTGTATGTGTACATAAGTACGCACGTAAGAAGTAATACTTCTTTGGCGTAACAAGATAAAAAACCATGCTGTCACAAAGTTTACAAAAGGAAAACAATCATTCTTCATATTTAATGAATGGAAATGATGACCAATTGTTTTTATCCCATATTATATCATGACAGTTCCTTATTTAAATAGCAAAGGATGGACACCTAATAAACATGTAAAAATTAGTACCTATTTTTGTTTTAAGCACAGTGGTTTGTTTTGTTATTGTGACACTGTAGCACTTTAAACTATTGAATTATTGCTGTGCCCTAGCAGGGTTCATGTATGAAACCTATATACTTGTAACAACTTTTGAACTACATGAATGCTATAAATGATGATTATGATTATGAACTACAGACCATAGCTAACTTCAGGGCGTTTCTAGCTAACTTCGACCTGTGAATTTTGTGTGACAGTGATGCGCGCGCATCTTAAAATTTCACTCTAATCATTTTTTCATAACGCGCCTAAAGAAGTCTATCTTCAATAACAAAATGAATGACTTGATGAAAAGGAGATCATCCTCAGAGTAGGACTCTGTGGAAATATCAGTCAGACTATCGAACATCAATCGAAGGATTTATTTTTTACCATAAACGGAAGTGATGCTTGCTGTAGTTGGTAGGACTGCTTACGCGGGCCATAGTGATGCACAACAATAAATCATAATTTCATTGTCGATATCCCAAATATTTTGAAAATTTACGAAATATGAAAAACGTTATTTGTTACAAAAATGTCATAAAGAGATTAGTTGTTACAGTCAATAGTCAAAAATGTATACATCAATTTTTACATTGACGGCTTTATGTCGCGGCAGTAAAGGCAGTTTCTGTTGTGCAAGTGTCAACTGTACGTTCAAGCTATTCGCCAATGCCTACATTTAAAACAACAATACAACCTAAACAACTACAACTGTACAATTTTTTTTAAAAAACAAACTTTTGGTCAATTAATATATGTTTTGACTTGCCAAACTTCTCATAATTTGAAAACTACAAAATCTATGATAGAGTGATAGCTTTTGTTGATCACACATAGATTTTGTAGTTTTCAAATTTTAAAACTGTGCTTAAACGTTTTGTAGTGATTTTGGAACGTGGTATTGTCGATATAACTTAGTGTAGTTGACAGTTAACATTTGCTATAATTGACACATCACTATACTAATTTCTTTCGTCAGGCAGGCAGCTGGCAACTGGCAATATGGCTGTAGCTTTCGAGTTTCGCTGGCAGTGCGCGGTGCTCGCATCATTTCTAGTACAGAAGTAGTATTTCTGACGGCTCTAAAGTTTCGTTTTTAATTTTTTTGTGGTTATTGTCTCTGTTTATCTTAAATTAACTAGAGTTTCGTGGGAAAATAACTGTTCTTTCATTTTCGTCGTCACCAGAATTTATTCGACGACAAAATGGCGTCGCTTGACAAGATTTTACTGCAAAATATTTTTTCGCATTTTATTCGTTTCTCATAAAAATATGTCAAAAAAATTGTTGTCGTGTGTTTTGTTAATATTTTTATTAATTAATTATCCGGGTTTTCTTCATTTTGGACGTTAATTATATAAGAAATAGTGTATTCCTTGAATTTACTACAAAATGCACTTGGTAAGTTATTTTAAAGGCTTTTCCTTTATTGTTTTTGTGTATTTATATATTTTATTGAATTTTGGAAGCCTAAAATATTCATGGAACGTTCTAGAAGTCTTGGGTGTGGCCCCGAAACAGGGTGAAATTTTGAGACGTAATAGTGAATTTGAGGGTTTTTGTGATTGTTTACTATATATTTTGCTGTTTTTATGTATGAAAACATACTTGTCCCACGTAAGAAAGTGTTTGCGATGATTCTTTGTTACGTAATCTTCCCATGGGACGCAGTGAAAATGATTTCGAATAGGGACCCATTTTTGCAATTTAGCTTTGAAAATTGGTCTTGCTGGGCATTGCATCTGAAGATACTTCATTTGAGGTTATGTTACGCGATTACAGTCAATTCCCATCTATTTCAAGTACAATTTTTTTTTGAGATTTATTTTACTCAGCACATCTAACCACATGCACGTTATTTTCTTATATTTTCCAAAGTTTTTGAGATTTTTACCTTATATCGCAGTGCTTTGAGGTTATTTATTAGTTTTTCTTATTATTTTGTTCCTTACTCCAGGTCTCAGACAAGTGAATATCATTATTACTCAAGATAAATCAATGTTAAGAACATTTAATTTAATTGTTTAAAAAAAAACTTATTTTCTGGGGCCGTTAACCTCGTCAAGTCCAACAATAGGCTCTTAAAAATATCTGTTTTAAAAATACATCAATTATAGAATGGGTTTTTGGATACTAATGTTGAATTGTAATTCACACTTAAATTGGGGTTTTCTATTTTAAATATTTATGGATTATTTAATTTCCTTCTAGCGGTTCTGAGTACTATTTTTTTTTGGTATATATCAAGCAGGCGATGATAATAATAACGACATATTATTGTTTTGGTAGGCACAAATTAATGTGGGAATTTGTATTTTCAGAAGGGATTCATGAATGAATCTGGAAGTGATTCGAATAGCGAAAAAGGTGAGAAGAGTGATTCTAGTGGATCAGGATCAGGTAGTGAGAGGTGGGTTGTGATTTGTACCGAAAGTTCATGATATTTTAATTATAACTATTGTTTCATAATAAAAGCTTTATTTAACAGTGAAAGCGGGTCTAGTTCATCTGGTTCTGGATCGGAAAGGTCTGAATCTGAGAAGTCATTGGGCAGATCACATCTCAGTGATGACACAAAATCACCCAAGTATAGTAATGCCAACTCATCAAAATCTGACCACCACACTGACAAAAATTCATCAGACGATGACTCTCCATCGAAATCTAAATTACGAAATAGCAAGTTAAAGTCTGACTTATGGGAGGATAATCCAGACATATATGGAATCAGGAGATCAGCCAGATCAAGAAAAGAACCAGATAGACTTAAATTAGCAGATAGTGACTCAAGTGATAGAGGCAGGACTCACAGTAGAAAAAGTAGAAAAAAAAGGTAAACAAAAAAAAAATTGTTTTTAAGTATTATTGTAATCTGTTGTTATTTTTAACAAAAACGCAACTATTTTAGTGATTCATGGAATTCAGACTCTTCGGATAGTGATAGTGACTTAAAAAGTTCTCCACCTCCACCCTCCAAACGACCCGGCCAAAGAAGTGTACCTCTCAGAAAAAGAAAACCAACACGTAGAAGATTTTCTAGTGATGAAGATGAAAGTTCAGAAGGGACTGATGATGAAAACAAAAGGTAAGAAACAAATAATTGAGAAACTTCTTGTAGGTTTTGCTGCACAGTGGTGTAAGCATATATTATTACTGAAAAGCAAGCCAAGGAGATCATCGGCAATGATGCACTCGTTTATTAAGCTCCAGTCTTCAGTATAGATGCCGAATTGCTAGCCTGCCGGTTTACTAATGGTTGCATTTCAGGGAGTGTGCGTTGGAATTGCGTAGTTTAATTCCGTTTAGCTCGTTCCATAATCGGACCACTAGATGTACGGCGATGCGCCATCGGTACATGGTGGATATCACACCCACAAAACATTTTGTGAACACATTCATTGTGCATACAGCTAAGGAGTGGAATTCCCTGTGGGAGTCGTATTTCCTGATAGGTACAACCTGGGGGCCTTTAGTCAAGATTGAATAGGTTACTTCTGGGCAAGCATGCTCATTGTTGACCACATTATAACTTACCATTACGTGAGATAGTGGTCAAACGTGAGCCTATCAATAATAAAAATAAAAAAACTGGCCGGCATGTCGGACTTCGCACATTTAGGGTTCCGTACTAAATGTATTTTTGACTATTTGTATGACTGGGTCAACAAGATGGTATCTTATACTGTGAAAATTTGAAGACTAGCTCCAACCATTTGGCTGTAAAACCTGTATGACGGGCAGACAAACGGACATGTGAGTGACAGCAACAGGGCTCCGTTTCGACACTTCGGGTATGGAACCCTAAAAATTGGTATGTAGCAGATGATTTTTAACCCCCGATGGAAAAAGAGGGGTGTTATAAGTTTGACCGCTGTGTGTCTGTCTGTCTGTAGCATCGTAGCTCTTAAACGGGTGAACTGATTTGAAAGTTTGTTTTTTATTTGAAAGCAGGTTTTATAGCTATGGTTCTTTAAAATGTTTTATCAAAATCGGTTCAGCCGATTCGGCCATCTAGCTCTTGTGTTTTTTAAGCATTGGGGGTTTTTAAAATTTTTAATTTAATTGGTATCTTGTATCATGTATGACAGCGAAAACTACATCTTTTGTTTGACTAGTTTCTAGTTTTGGGGGAAGGTTAGTTAAAATAAGAATTGGGTAATATGCAATTTCCTAGTTATAGGGGTATTTTGTTACCCCACAACAGGGTTGATAAAAATCATGATTTATTTAAAAAAAAAAAGGTATTGATTTACTTAAATCAAAGATTTAAATAAAAAAAATCATTTCGAAACAAATTAATCACTGATTAAAATCACATGATTTAAATCATCTCAACCCTGCCCCATAAAGATACTTTGCAGAAGTTTGTGGCTAAATACTCGAACTTAGTCGAGGTTAAGCTACTCTTGTCGAGGTCGGACGCAGATGGGTATCCATTACATACTGAGTTTCCACTGTGCCTTGAAAAGCACGTTAAAACCATTGCTCCCGGCTGTCATTTAAACATCTTTGACAGTTGTTACAATTAGTCAGAAGCCAGAAAATCTCACAGCCGTCTTGCCAAGGGATATCATTTTACCCAGTTGTTGGGTGGTGGAGGTTTGATGGACCCTCTCTTCATATTCATAAAAGTAGTGGTATACAGCTGCCTCCAGTTAGACTGGAAACCGACCCAAATATAGTTGGGAAAAGTCTAGGTATTTTGTATGTTAAGACACTGTATGATTTTTACTTTTAAGTTTAGCCTATCTATGCTAAAAGTTATACCCTGCTTACAAAAATCAAACCAAAGTGGTCCCAAGTCAAAAAAAAGTTTAGGAACCACTGATCTGTAGGTATTTAGACAAAATAAATTAAAGTTTCAGTAATGTCAAAATAACAGCCTTTGACTCAGGTAAAAGGCTGTTATTTTGACATTACTGAAACTTTAATTTTTCTAAACCTAACCTGTATTAGCTGGAGCTATTACTATACTTTTAACAGATCGAAATTTAAATACCTACATCTTTTTTGACCCTACTGGAGGAGGAGATCCAATTTTATATCAATCTTTATTTTGATGTTTTGGTCACCCAGAAGTTTATATTTTAATTTTACCAGGATTTGGGCTAATTTCTCATATTCTTTCCCAAGAAAGAGGTAAAACAGAAACATTTGGGTGTTTAGGTATAATCTATGCAATATTAGCTATTGGTTTATTAGGATTTATTGCATGAGCTCACCATATATTTACTGTAGGAATAGATATTGATACTCAAGAAAAATTTCCCCAGAGGAACTGGGGGAGTCAGCTCCCCCAGTTCTTCTGGGGAGTCCGGTAAAAGTCTGTTATTTTGGACTGTTATGTTTTTCGGAGTATGTATGTCTATTTTTTTGGCACGCCTTGTAACCTCAACGGCTAGTTGGATTTTTACAAATCATTTTACAAAGATTGGTCTTGAAACCTGAAGTAACATGGCATACCTGGGCCTGCGGACGGCGAGTAGTGGGTAACTCACCGCCCGATCAGCACCAGGCCCGAGAGTCGACGGCGCGTAGTGTTCCACGCGCGCCTCAAAGAGTGGTCAGCAATAGGGACGGGGCCCATCATGGCCGATGCCTGCCCGGGGGTTGAGGATAAATTCGAAAGAGGTACCTCGCCCCTGGGCACTCAAGGCAGGAAGGAACGGGTGGTTTTTAGTCAGTAAGAGTCTGACACGCCCTTCCGCTCCACCCTAGAGCGGAAGAAGTCATAGGAAGATTTCCCACCCCCCAAAAAAAAAAAAAAGTAACATGGCATAGGCTACATGAATTTTGGAAAAAAAAAAAACTAGGATGGCCGCTGTTAAGTAAAGAAGTGTGGTCATTTTTTTTGTGACTTGTTTGTGTGAGATATCAGAAGGCTTGAGGAGGCGATTTCAAAAATATAACTCAGTAAAATGTAGGATATAAAAATAAAATAAAGAAAATTGACTGCAGAAAACACTTGAAAATGTGAGATTTAACTAAAACAAAGATATTCATTCATCTCATTTTTGTACTTAATGCATATGAATGTTTACATGTTACATAAACAAAAACAATTTGTTTAGAGTTCCGTACCCGAAGGGTCCAAACGGAGCCCTAGGCTGTCACACACGTGTCCATCTGTCACAAAATTTTGTTCCTAAGAATTTTTTAACTTCCCATTGACCTATGAACTTGAAATTTGGTCGTAATGTTTATAATTTTTTAGTAAAATATACGATTTTACTATGAAATACCAATATATTGATAAATCAGATTTTTTCTTTGATTATTTCCTCATTTGGTACGGAACCCTAAATGTGAGAAGTCCGACACACACTTTGCCAGTTTTTTAGTTGAGTACCAAATATAAGACCACTACATATTCAGCCTATGTAGACAGATTTTCAGTATTGGTTCAATAAAAGAAAGTAAACATGTTTATTTGGCACAGTAGATACTGAACTTCCAGTATTCGGCCGAATATTTGTTTTTGTAAGGGTTTAATTAACAGGTCCATGCTATTTCATTGAAATAATTTTTGGTAATATGAGATTATATGTACCAAGAAGAGCTTAACTCAAAATTGATGTTTTTGACTATTCGGCACGACCGAAAATTCGATATTCGGTTGTAATAAAACGTTGAGTCGTATCCAAATATCCGGCGACCGGATATAAGACCTAACATTGCCAAGTAAAGTGTGTGTCTTAATTTCATGATATTTATATTCTTCTTATTTTTTATTATTTTCATGAATGTCATGATTTCATAAAATACTACATTTGAAATCAATTCTAACTGAAAGAGTTGTATTGATGATTTTAATGATTATAATTCTATAAATACCTACTACGGCCGCGAATCATATTTTGACCAATATACAACCTGACACTGACCTGCAAATTGCAAAAAACGTTAAAAAAATGAATTTTGCGGGCTACCCTGGCGCTTCCACCTTAAAATTATAGCGATCCCCAAGGCACACTCGTACGAACGCCTGATGTGTTCGGACATTATAGTTAATGAGTAAAAAGAGCATGTCATAGTGATCGATTGACTTGTTATTTTTTGTTACATATTTTAGACTGTTTCTGAAAATTATTGTTTGAATAAAACTAACAAAGATCGTCAGATTGGTAAGATTAAGCATAATAATGCATTACTTACTACCTTAGTTTAAACTAATGATTAGTAATGATCCAATTAAAAAACAAATACCACTGGTAGAAAGTTACATTATTTATGTGGTATCTTCGAAATCTACGTGGACGGAGTTGCGGTTGAAGTGTTAGTACACTATACGGCCCACTTCTAATAAAAGGCGCCACTTATTGGATTTTTATAAGTATTTTTTTTTTTAAGTGAAAGTTCTTTAGTGGCGTTGAACACTTTTCTTGGGATGGGTATAAAATGCTAAAGTCGCGTCAGGACACGTGACCTGATCGAAAATTCGTAAGACGATTCCAAAATATTCAAAAATGCACAACGTTAATGTTCAAGTTTTCACTTCTGCCGGCACTCCCGGAGTGCAACCCGTTGTTTTTTTTTTTTTGGGGGAGGGAAATCAGTGAGAAAAGTGAACTATCAGGTGGGCATCGCACTATGGAAAATTAATGGCTCTTTCCGATTAAAAATCTATTGCAATTTTGTACCTAACATTATGTTGCAAACATATCAAGTGCAAACATGCAAACATATCTAGTAGTGTAGACAGGGCTTTCAGACGGACAGAGGCGGCGTAAGGCGTGGGCGAGGTGGGCCACCGCCTACGGCTTCGCGGTCGTGGGGGCCTCGTGTCTCGAAAATGCATGACTTAAGGCGCAGTTATACGACTTTTAATGGTTTTTAATTGAACATCACGTCTAAACGACTAGTTCTTTGAAAATAATATATGTTATTTTAGACAATTTCTGTCGTAATTTGATCTAAGAATATTTGAAATTATATATAACATAGCGTAATTAATTTATAAAGTTACGTCTAACGCGGATAAAAAATTAAGAATCACGCAAAAACTATAAAGCGTATTTTTATGAAACTTTCACCACTATAAAGATCATTTAATTATTGTGTTTTATTTTAATACCTGTTATTTTATGTGTAATAAATTAATAATGCGTCCAATTTCGGACAGCGCTCCTTGATGGGCGAGTCCTATTACTGGGTGTACGTACGACGCGTTACGTGAGCTCAGCACAGAACACGCAAGCTAACCACTCAAGGTCAGCTAATAGCGCCTTAATTAAAAACCGTGAACGTGACGAAAAGTTTTTACTCGTCTTGTCTTATCCGAGATGATGCTAAAATTTTCGAGCTCGCTTCGCTCGCTCTCTTACAGCCTGTTTTTTCTTGGTTGAGACGAAACATTTACTGTATTTCTGTTTAAATACAAGAAAATTTAACTCGAGCGCTACTAATAATTTTTAGGCTTTTCTGTAAAATTTACCAAAGTTGCTATTTTTTATGTACGTTCCTTACGATTTTATAATTGGTTGTTATAGCGGCAACACAAATGCACATTCTGTGAAAATTTCAACTCTCTGCTTATTACGGATCATGAGATACAGCCCGCTGACAGACAGACGGACAGTGGAGGCTTAGTAATAGGGTTACGTTGGTTACCCTTCGGGTACGGAACCCTAAAAATGAACTTTTCCACTACGGAGTGCTATAACTTTTGAGCTCGCTTTTATGTTACTTTCACGCTTCCCAATAGCTAGAAAACCAATCAAAGTATCGGACACAGTCTTGCGCCGTTCGGATGTAATATTATATTGTAATTTGTATTTTAAAGTATTTTTTATTTTATTTAGGGCTGATTTTTCAATAGTCAGATAACGTGGGGCAGCTGTCTCTCGGCGAGGTGAGTGCCGCGCTCGCGCGCCTCAAGCCCAAGCGTTCGGTTGGGCCAGACGGGGTGCCCCCCTTCATTGTTAGGGATTGTAGGAATGTACTGGCTCGGCCGCTCATGCATCTGTTCAATAACTTCTTGCGTGAATGCTCGTATCCGGACGGCTGGAAATTGACTAGGGTTACTCCGGTACCAAAAGGTGCCCCAAGCTCAGACGTCAGTGGATATAGACCTGTAGCAGTACTATCACCATTTGCTAAAGTCTTCGAGTCTGTGTTGTGTTCATCTATCCACTCGCAAGTAGCCGCACAGCTCAACGACGCGCAGCATGGTTTTCGCGCGGGCCGCAGCACGAATTCGAATTTATTGTGTTTCGTAAACCAGGCCGCCACAGTACTGGACTCTGAGGCTGGTGCCCAACTGGACGTTGCTTACTTTGACTTCAGGAAGGCATTCGATAGTGTGGATAATGATATTCTTTTAAGTAAATTTGCGAGGGCTGGTTTCACCCCAGCCCTTCTAAAGTTTTCTTCCAGATACTTGGGCAACCGCAGGCAAATGGTTGAATACGCAGGCCACACTTCAGACCCGTATTCCACCCTTACGGGGGTAAGTCAGGGGACGAATTTAGGACCCTTGGAATTTATTATAATGGTCAATGATCTTCCGGAGGTCGTTAAAGATGCTGGCTGCCTATTATTCGCTGGCGATCTGAAGTTGTTCATGCGGATAACCAACGAGGCGCACTGTGACAAGCTTCAGCGTGACATCGATCGGGTGGTAGCGTGGAGTGTAGAGAACAAGTTGCACTTCAATGTGACAAAATGTAATATAATATCTTACACGCGGGCCGTGGTACCCCGACGTCACGAATATAGTATCAGCGGTCACGTGATACCGCGGGTGGGGTCGGTGCGAGATCTTGGGGTCACCTTTTCTGAGGATCTGTCATTTCGAGCTCATGTTGTGCATGTGTGTAAAAAGGCCTTCAAAAATCTTGGGTTTGTCATGCGAGAAACCCGTGACTTCACTAACATGGCAGCAGTGAAATCACTTTATAACGCGTTGGTCCGAAGCAACTTGGAAACTAGTGCTATCATCTGGAATCCTTATGAAACTAAATATTCTCAGATGGTGGAGAAGATGCAGAACAAGTTTACACGGTACCTATACATGAGGCAATTTGGCGTCTACCCGTTTTACCCACTTATGTACCCAACTCTCTTTGTAATAGGGATGGTTGGGTACTATAAGTTGGAAGTAAGGCGTAATCTTCCTCTAGCGAAATATGTTTTTATGGTTTTTCGTGGTATGCTTAATAATCCGCAAATTTTGGAATCGTTGGGATTGCTCGTTCCAAACAGTAAGCTACGGTTGGGACCGAGGGATAGCCTGTTTAAAACTCCGGTAGCCCGTACAAACGTATTAAAGTTTTCACCTGTGTGTCGGGCGGTTACTATTATGAATAGTATCTCTCAGCGTTTGGATATTTTTTCCTGCTCTTTGGCGGAATTCCAGAGGGTGACAATTAGTGTATTGTCTTCTAAGTAACTTGTGCCGGTACCCTGAGCCACGGCTTAGGACTGGTCAATTATCATTATAGGACTACTTTTATTACATTGGGTTTACCTGTAAAAATAATTGTATGTGTACTAAATAAATAAATAAACTTTTAACTGAGGAATAAAAATTGCGGTTTGACATAATTTCTATACAAAAACTGTCAAAATGCCATTTTTATTCCTCAGTTAAAAGTTATCTGACTATTGAAAAATCAGCCCTTAAAGATGTCCGTCTTTTTTACAACAAAGGGAGAAAAGTCGTCGTCAACAAAGGGCCTCGCGGTCTTGTAACTTTCCCACATCAAATTTAGATCTTGCCCCACCACTGCAGACGGGGTTTATCATAAAATGATTAATTGATTGAAGATCAGAAGTAGCCGGATATTTACCAACTCTTTTTAGTATCCGACGAATACTGCGTACTTGCTGAATATTCGGTCATCTATATAACGTATTTGGCCTAACTTTTCGTGGTAAAACTTAAATTGATCGCCAGCTGAAAATAATTTTTATTCAAGTTCATAATGCAAAAATATTTTAATAATCAGCCAGTGGGCCAAACGTTAATTAACATTCTTCTCCAAAATATGTAGTTATCAGAAAATATGAATTGCAAAATAATTATTATTTTCACATTTTCTAAAAAAAAATGCATTACAGTTATTGCCTTCGAGCGATCACAAAATGGCGGCGCATTTGGTGACTATCACCGCGCGTTCTTGGCCGAGATGCTTATGTCGGAGGATTACGTCATACACCATTTTGTTGTCGTTAATATACAAGAGATGTCGCTTACCTAAGTATTGGATTTGTTTGAGTGGTTTGTTGTCGTTGTAGGACAGCAACGCGACGTGCGGGCGCTGCTGTTAGTTACAAAGAAGCGAGTGATGAACAAACTGATTCCTCTGACCTTTTGGAAGTGGAAGGTGTGGATGGTGAAGCTGAGGCGGAGCCCGAACCGGAAGATCATAGTGAGACTATTGAAAGAGTCTTAGGCATCCGGCGAGGGAAGAAAGGAGGTAGTCTTTTCATTTTAGTGATATTAAGATTTATTTCTATTATTCATAATATAATATTGCATGAAATTAAAAAATTTCTTGTTTGGTGTTCTGTTATTTTTTGCATTTTGGTGCAAATACACTGTTAAATTTTAGCTAATGTCTTCTTATCATTATGCAGTCACTGGAAATGTGACTACACTTTACTATATAGAGGTGCATGGAGATCCTAACGAAGGCTGTAATCCTGATGACCCTGAAACAACTGAGCCTCAGTACCTGATCAAATGGAAAGGCTGGTCCCATATACATAACACATGGGAGTCTGAGAGTTCACTCAATGAACAAAAGGTTAAAGGGCTTAAGAAATTAGAAAATTACATAAAGAAAGAAGCTGAATTGTCATGGTGGAGGCAGCAGGCAGGGCCTGAGGATATAGATTACTTTGAATGTCAAAATGAGTTGCAGCAGGAACTAGTGAAGACCTACAACAATGTAGAAAGGATAATAGGTGATTATTTTATTGATTTATAATGGTCTTTTTCTATAAGTAAACAATATAAATACTGTTTTAAACAAAGTTTAGGTAGTCGTACTTATCAATTCAACTACTGTTTATTTTACTAGCGGAACAAACTCGTGAATTAGAAGGCGGCGGAACAGCTCACGAGTACTTTTGTAAGTGGGAATCACTTCCGTATGCTGATGCTACTTGGGAAGATGCTGTTTTAATAGAAAGGAGATGGCCAACACAAGTAGAACATTTTAAACATAGGGAAGCTGCTAAAACCACGCCTTCGAGACATTGTCCTGTTTTGAGGAGAAGGCCAAAGTTCCATCATGTTAAGGACCAACCAGAATACATGGGAAAAGATGCGGTACGTATGGTTTTACTTAATTTACCTTAATACAGTCCACACAAGTCGGTGGTCAATACTTTGACCTTGAGCTGGCTTAGTGTAGTATGCAGCAGTGCAAAAACAAAATATTTGAACTGCTCCATACCTACTAACTATAGGGGCCAGCTTAAACTGGTTTTGTTAGATTGCCGTGAGACTTGCTGTACCTACAATAGTTTGTAGAAATTATTATGCTTTCGACTTGGGATTTTTTTATTAATTAAATTAAGATTGGTACTGAAGAACCTTTCCAGATTTATTGCGAAAAAGATAATATTGACACAAATTGTACCTATTTCGCTTTTCAGACTTATATTTTGAGAGATTATCAGATGGATGGATTGAATTGGTTGATACATTCCTGGTGTAAAGACAACTCAGTTATTCTTGCCGATGAAATGGGTTTAGGTAAAACTATACAGGTATGTTTTCAAATATATTTTAAATTAATTATTTAATATAAGGGTGAGCAGTGGTGGCCCAGTGGTATTGGCCGCGACTTACAAGTTGTAGGTCGTGAGTTCAAACCTAGGCAGGCCCTTTACTTTGTGTAAATTATTGCATCACCACTGCTCTCAAAACGGTGAAGGAAAACATCGTGAAACCGTGGAAACCGGCGTGTCCTAGAACCAAAAATTCGAAGACATGTGACATCCACCAATCCGCATTGGGCCCGCGTGGTGGGTTACGGCCCACACCTTCTCACAGAGAGGAGGCCTGTGCCCCAGCAGTGGGGACATTAAAAGGCTGATGATGAATATAGATAAAATGAACTTTATGGTATGGTTTGGTACTTACAATTAGTTTAAATTATTTTCAGACTATTTGTTTTTTATACTACCTCTTCAAATCACAACAACTCTATGGACCATTCCTTTGTGTTGTGCCTTTAAGTACAATGACGGCGTGGCAAAGGGAGTTTGAGCAGTGGGCGCCGGATATCAATGTTGTTACTTATATTGGTGATCTCAGTAGCCGAGAAATTGTAAGTAATCATTTCTATTTGCCCGAAAGGACTTGTTGATTAACTTCAATACAACTTAATGGATATTGTTCTTCTTTCAGCTCAGACAATTTGAATGGAGTTTTGCAAGCTCTAAAAGACTGAAATTCAATGCCATCTTAACTACATATGAAATTTTACTCAAAGATAGACAATTCCTGAGGTCTTTTAGTTGGGCGTGCTTATTAGTTGACGAAGCGCACAGGTTGAAAAATGATGATTCTCTACTGTATAAAGCACTTAAAGAATTTGATACAAACCATAGATTATTGGTCACTGGCACACCATTGCAGAATTCTCTGAAAGAGTTATGGGCTTTGTTGCATTTCATCATGCCTTACAAGTGAGTATTATCTACCTCGTATTTAATGTAAAGGAATAATTATTTGTAACAGTTAAATAATTTTTCACTTATTTCAGGTTTGAATCTTGGGAAGAATTTGAAAAAGATCATGAAGATGCTGCTACTAAGGGTTATGAAAAATTACACAAACAGTTAGAACCTTTTATCTTAAGAAGGCAGAAAAAGGATGTGGAAAAGTCACTGCCTGCGAAAGTTGAACAAATATTGAGAGTGGAAATGACTTCTATTCAAAAGCAATATTATAAATGGATCCTGACCAAAAATTATAGTGCCCTAAGGAAGGGTGTAAAAGGGTCTATTAATACGTTTATTAATATAGTTATCGAATTAAAGAAATGTTGCAATCACGCCTTATTGACCAAGCCCGAAGATTTTGAATCTAGGGCATCACTCGCCACGACTGATGCTGTAGAGGTACTTATCACATTAATTTGTTAGTAATTTATCCTTCAAAGAAAAATTTAAAGGGAATATTTTTAAATAATAAAATAATTATGTTTCAGAAACTATTAAGGGGCTCGGGAAAATTACTCCTATTAGATAAGCTGTTATGTAGGTTAAAAGAAACAGGCCATAGAGTGCTTATATTTTCTCAAATGGTCAGAATGTTGGACATTTTGGCTGAATATTTACAAAGAAGACATTTTCCTTTTCAACGTCTTGATGGCAGTATAAAAGGTGAAATAAGAAAACAAGCTTTAGACCACTTCAATGCTGAAGGCTCTACGGATTTTTGTTTCCTACTGTCAACACGTGCTGGTGGTCTGGGCATCAACTTGGCTACTGCTGATACTGTAATAATATTTGACTCTGATTGGAACCCTCAAAACGATTTGCAAGCACAGGCGCGAGCGCATCGTATTGGGCAAAAGAACCAGGTAATTATGATTTTAAATCTTAAGTATATAATTAATAGTATCAGTTTTTATTTTGTGTGTTAATATTAATTTATGTAACGTTTCAGGTCAACATTTATAGGTTAGTTACTGCTAGATCTGTAGAAGAAGATATTGTTGAAAGAGCTAAAAGAAAAATGGTGCTTGATCATCTCGTTATTCAGAGAATGGACACCACTGGGAGAACAGTTCTCCAAAAGCGAGATGCGTCCGCCACAAGTGCCAATAATCCATTCAACAAAGAAGACTTAAATGCAATATTAAAATTTGGTGCTGAAGAGTTGTTTAAGGATGATGATGAAAATGATGAGGATCCTGTCGTAAGTATTATGGAAAAAGACGTTATTATTAATTAAAAGCAATGTGCTTGATGGCATTTCCCAACAGCAAATATGACGAACTACCTTACAAACTCGTCCTCTATTTAACCCCAAAGGGAGAAAGAAAATGGGATGAAATTTCAAGTCTTTTCTTACTTCACACGCACTGAAGTGTAGTTTCGTGTGCAAAAAGACAATAGGCAAAAGTGGAAAAAATATCCACCACAAAACAAGACCATTTGAATCATCTTACTTGAAATGAAACGTTTTTTTCGCCTCCTGTAAAATCATGGTTTTGTAATTATTAGGTATCAATACTACACCATTGATATGTCATTAAATGTGAACTCATAACTTTCACTTTGGAATTCATGAAAAAGACTCAGTTAAAAGTAACAGGCGTATTTATTATTAAATACTTTTTGGCTGAACTATTCTAACAATAAATTTAACAAACATATTACTTACAAATTTTCTATAAAAAATTTGAAATAAGAATCTGCTAATCAGTACTAATTGTATGGTTAAATTTTTTCATAAATACATTTTGTAAGTGGTTGTATCTTCCTTCTTTCAGTGTGATATTGACGAAATCTTGCAACGAGCTGAAACCCGCGACGAAGGTCCTGCTATGGCGGGAGACGAGTTGCTCTCAGCTTTTAAAGTTGCTAGTTTTGCCTTTGACGAGGACAAGGCGGTAATGGAAGTTAAAAAAGAAAATACAGAGGACGACATTAAAGATTGGGTGGGTGTCAAGCTTTGTTGCTAATCTTAAATTTTCGAAATTTTATTTATGTAAATTTTACTACTATTATAAATGTAAAAGTTTGTGAGGATGTATGTTTGTTACTCTTTCACACAAAAACTGGATTTGGATGAAACTTTACAATAATATAGCTTATACATCGGAATAACATATAGGCTATAATTTTTTATTGGGGGAAGTATTAATTCCACACAGGCAAAGCCGCTGGCAGAAGCTAGTAATAACATAACATTAAGGCCTGTTCCCTGAAAGGTGTGAAGGCAGATGTGTGTTCATAATCCACCCACATTCGCCATTTATTTTCACATACCATGTAATAGGTGGGGTGCCTATTGACAGATTACATATTCAGAGTGTATTAATTGGAATATAAATGCTTCTAGGATGATATCATACCTGAGAATGTTCGGAAGACCATAGCTGAGCAAGAGAAAAATAAAGAAATGGAGGATTTGTACCTTCCACCGAGGAGAAAAAACCTCCAAGGAAATAATGCTGACGGTGGTGAGTACCACATGGCCTAAAGATAGTTAAGCTGAGGACTGTTTCTTCAATATTGATTAAGAAATCTACAACATATTAAACTTTTTTTTTTAAATGTAGCTGACGGTCGTAGGCGTCGCGGTCGCGGCTCGGCCGAGGGCGGCGACGGCGCCGAGCTGGACGCCGATGACAGCGACGGCTCCGGCGGCGGCTCCGACGACGAGCGCCCGCGCAAGCGAGGCCGGCCGCCCGTCTCGCACAGGGAGAAGATCAAAGGCTTCACTGACCAAGAGGTAACAAGCAATTTAAAACATAACTTATACTTACGTATTTTAAACTTATCATGGTTCCTATCCCTTAAATTCTGAATTAAGAACTTGAAGCTATGTTTGTCAAACTCTACTTTAGCTCTTTGAAACTGGCATTGAATTTGGGTTTGACAGAAACTCAATTCATAGACGGGCCCTGTGGCGCTGAGCTGTAACGATACTAAGTTTCTTTTCTGAGCTAGGAAAACATATACTTGGTTTCTAAATTACACTGATATAAAATTCCAGATTCGAAGATTTGTTAAGAGTTTCAAAAAATTTTCTGCACCACTAAAACATCTTGATAGTATCGCGTGTGATGCGGAATTACAAGAAAAGCCCTTAGCCGAACTAAAGAAGCTGGGAGAAATTTTGCAAGAGCGATGTAAAGCAGTGCTGAATGACACGACAGAAGTAGCAAGTAAGTTTTTTGAACTGGGAAAATCGAACCCTTTTATTTTTCTATTTTAAGAAATACTTAGGAATGTTTCCAGCAGATGAAGTAACCACAAAATTTCATCAACATTCACCAAAATGATGTGTTATTAATTTAATCGTGATTTTTTACCCAGGATTCAGTTTATAAGAAGGCCTGTTTAATCTTTAAGGATGTTATTACACCAATCGATGGTAAAAACTTCGTAGTTTTTGGCCGGTATTTCCCACCTAGTCGGGTTCGGATTCATCTAGTCTTAACAATTTATTTTTTAGTTTTAACGGGTGACTACGGAAGCCTACACTGCGCCTGGCTCGACACGCTGTCGATCATGTTCTGGAATAGGACATGGGATATTTTTAACCCAAGGATATGTTAATGTGATTATTTGCGCGGGCGGAGCCACTGGCAGAAGCTAGTATTTTATTAAATAGTTACTGAAGTCATGATCTATTGATCATTTCAACTAACTTTTAGAGAGCACTCTATAAATATGATTCAAATGATAATTATTAACTGTTGCTGGATTCTACTCGTGACCTGTGCCTTTCTTCGACCAAAGAAAATCAGCATTGCCATTCAATGTGGCAATGCTTGCCAGCCTTTTAGACACTTTTCCATTGATCGCGATGCGGACGATTTTTATGCCCTTTGAGCGTTGGCCCTTATTTGTTGTAAACAAATAATATTGATTAAAAAAAATATATTTTACTTTGCAGATGAACAAATAGAAGGTCGAAAAAATACGAGAAAGACATTCAAGCTTGGGGGCGTGCCTGTCAACGCCAAGACGATGGCAGCATGTCAGGACGAGTTGGCTGCGTTGGACGTCTTCCTGCCTGATACTAAAGAGGAGAGGCTCAAATGGCAATTGGATTTCAGGTATGTAACCCAAACATGTTTGCTTTAAAAAAGCTGTCAGTCAAAAAATCCACTGCAGTGCATTTATTTATTATTTATTTACACTTCATGCAACTAAAGTACAAAGGCGGACTTAATGCCTTAGGCATTCTCTACCGGTCAACCAAGGGTGGTGGAGAGATAATATGGCAGGTGCATAAAAAAAAAAACAAACAAAGCAATACCAAGTAGAAATATTAAAAAAAAAGTGTGCATTCTGGTTGGGCACGCCACTATTGTGGCGGTAAGGGGGGCCCTCTTCGAGGAGTGGCTGGAGAGGTGCCACGGCGTCCTCACTTTCCGCCTGAGGCAGGTCCTCACCAGACACGGTTGTTTCGGGAGGTTCCTGTGCCGTATAAGGCGGGAGGAAACGCCCGGGTGTTACCATTGTGTGGATCGCCCAGAGGACACGGTGGAGGTCTGCCCCGCTTGGGCGGAGCACCACCGTGTCCTCGTGGAGGCGATCGGCGGGTAGGCGCGGGCTCGTTGGTAGCTCGCCGTCCGATAAGGACAAGGACCGAGTCGACGGCGTGTAGTGTTCTACGCGCGCCTTAAAGAGATGGCAGCAAAAACTGACGGGGTCCGCCAGGACTTTGTCAACGTTGGCATCGGCTCGGACGTAGTTGAATACCAGTATTTAGTTGCGAGATTTAAAAAATATGTTATTAAAAAAATTGTTCCCATTTTTGTAGGACAAGGCCTGCGAACTTCGATGTTGAATGGGGTGTATCAGATGACTCTAAATTACTGGCAGGAATATATCAATACGGAATGGGTTCTTGGGAGGCTATTAAAATGGACTCATCGTTTGAAATTGGAGATAAAATACTCACCAATGAAGATAAAAAACCTCAAGGGAAGCATTTGCAGTCGCGTGCTGAGTATTTATTGAAACTTATAAAAAAATTGCTTGATCAAAAGAACGGCAAACAAAAACAGAGGAAACCTCGAACTAAACGGGGTCAAAAAGAGCCTGTTACTAAAGATATCATAGAAGATGACGGAAGTTCTGCAGATGAAAACAAGAAATCAAATAAGACTGCTAAAAACGATAAATCGGATAAGGTTAGACTTCAAAATAATTAATTGTAATTTTTTTTATTTATTTTTTTTTTTTTTTTTTTTTTTTTTGTTTTTTTTTTTATTTTTTTTTTTTTTTGTTTTTTTTTTTTTTTTTTTTTTGTATGCATTTGCATTAAAAAAAAATATCTCAACCAAGAAAATTGACCTTCCTTTTTCTATTTTTAGAATAAAACAAAATTAGAGGATGTATCTACCCACGATGAAACGTCAAATGATAGGAAAGAGAGAGATAAAAAACGCGCCAGGAGAGATGGCAATAGAAAATCCGATAAACTTAAGCCACGTAATAAGAAGAATGCTGGGCCCATGCATTTTACTGCCAACAATGAGCCAAGGGCATTGGAGGTTCTTGGCGACCTCGATCCATCAGTTTTTGAAGAGGTAGGTTATCTAAATATTTATCATATGAAGCATTTAATATGCATTTATTTTAAAGTAAATTCAAGTTTAATTAATGGGCATTCGAATAATTTTTTTAGTGCAAAGAAAAAATGAGGCCCGTCAAGAAAGCGCTACGAGCACTCGACAATCCTGATCAGACATTGTCTGAAACTGATCAAGTTGCAAGGACGCGGGCTTGCCTCACGCAGATAGGGTCCCAAATAGACATATGTGTTGATGCATATCCTGATCCTGAAAAGAAAGTTGAGTGGAGGAGTAATCTCTGGTACTTTGTTTCAAAGTTTACTAATTTTGATGCAAAACAGCTTTATAGATTATACAAATATGGTCTGAAGAAAAATGAATCGTCTAGTAAAAAAGATGGTAAACGCAAAGTAAATGTGAAGGTAAGTGTTTTCATGAGTATAAAACAGTATCTTATTAATATTTATAAGGATTCTATAACGTTTGAATTGATATTACAGAACAATAAGAACAATCACAGTAATCATGTGAAATCATCTAAAAAAGATGGAAAAATTGATAATGCTAATAATAAAAAAGAAAAGAGGCCTAAAACTGATCGAGATAAATTCGATAAAATCAATGATAAAAATCCACACACATCTGGAATAAAAAGAAAGTTAGAAGAAGGAGAGTGTGATCCAGAGCCAAGTGAAAATAAACGACATGAAAGGTAAATATCAATGTACATACAGGGATCTAGTGTTACATTTACTTGGGAACTAACAATCTTCTTTAACTCCCATTCCAATCGCTCGCCTGCTTTCCTCATTTTTCGCTTTCATAATAAACATTATTTATCTCGTCAAATCGCTAACCTTTCCTGTGTCGCTCACCGCCATTATCGCTTTGTCCATCCCTGCAGACATAAACACAAGCACAAGGATCGCAAGGATAGGGATAGAAGCCTGAAGCGGGACGATTTGATGTACAGAGAGCGGAGCCGGTCGGAGCGGGAGCGGGACCGGGACCGCGACAGGGAACGCGACCGGGAGCGGGACCGGGAGCGGGACCGCGAGCGCGACCGGGACCGGGACCGCGAGCGCTCGCGCACGCGCCGGGACAGCGGCGGCACCGCGCAGCGCTCGCGTGCGCCCTACGGCATGCCGCACGCGCACGCCGAGCTGGGCGCGCACCCCGGCTGGACGCCGCCCGCCTACCCCGGCCCAAGACAGTACCGCACGGAGCGCACGCCGAGGCCTCACGACAAGAGGAGGTGAGCCCCTTCATTTTCTCTTTGTTGTACTTTTATTTCTGCCGATATCGATTCTATGTAGTGTTTCGATGTTTCAATCACTATGTTTTTGTATTATGTTGGCCCTATGCCACAAAATAAAAATCCGCACAAAATAGAATGCAGCCCTTATTCAGTTCGCGGGACGATCTCTGGCCACCGCAGACGCGCGCCTCAAAGAGATGTCAGCCACCAATGATGGGGCCCATCATGGCCGATGCCTGTATGCCAAGGGGCGCGGATAAATTCGTAACAGAGTTACCGCGCCTCTGGGCACTCGGGCAAGGAAGGAACAGGGGTGGGTTTTACTCAGTAAAAGGCTGACACGCCCTCCCGCTCCACCCAAAGTGGGAGAAGTCACAGAAAAAAAAGGCTTATTCAGTTAGAAAGAAAGAAAATCCTAATGAAATCTATGGAGCTCTTTTTGATGTTGTGCAAAAAGAGTATCAAGCTACTTTTAAGCCTAAAACTATAAAATTTACGGGTACCGCCATTGGCTTCAACCAATGGTCCACTGCTGGTATATATGTCGCAGCCATCTGGTTGAATCAACCAGTCAATCGCACGCCTAAGACGTTCGTTAAACGCCGGCATTCAATTAAATGGCTGAAAGGCAACCAGCCAAGTCGTTTAACGCAACGTTTAACAAGATGGCTGGATGTCGTCTAGTCATTTAGTTCAATTACATATTAATGAATTTGTGATACCTCTGATCATGAGATTATGTGTGGTATAAAAGGCAATGTTAGAATGCAATAGCGACCGAAGCGAGCTTACCTACCTCTTATCTTTAAAGTAGATAGGAATAGACAATAACGTAAATAGCGCTCTGCCAATGGTTACGGATTGGTTTACGACAAATAACCTTGTGCTTAATGCTAAGAAAACGAAATGTATAAAATTTGCCTTACCTAATGTTAGAATTTTAGGACCCAAAGTCATCTTAAGTAAAGAGGTGCTTGAAACTGTGGACTGGGGCAGTTTTTTTGGGTTGATTGAAGTTTAGAATCAACTGTATAACGGTTGATTCCAAACTTATTATTTACTACTTTTTATTTTATTTAATAATTTTATTTAATTTAATTTTCTAATGACTATTACTATTATAATAATGATTTTAATGCCGTAATTAATTCTATTCTATTTAATTTATGCTGTGTTTTTGTTCTGTGTTGTAATTGTGCTGTGATCAATATGGGGCTATGCTTGAAATAAATAAATTTAATTTAATTTATTTATTTAATGGGGCCCACATATATCAAACTCAGAATGCTCCGCTCTACCGCCTACGCCGCGCAGTATACGACTTCTAATGGTTTTTAATTGAACATCACGTCTGAACGACTAGTCCTATTTCTTTGAAAAAAATATTTATGTTACTCAAGACAATTTCCGTCGTAATTTGATATCTGAACATTTGAAATTATATTTCTAAAACATGGTGTAATTAATGTGTAAATTTATGTCTAACGGGGATAAAAAAAAATTGAGAATCACGCAAAAAATATATATAACTATATATATTTTAGTATACGTGTTTTGGTATAAATACCTGTTGTTTTATGTATAATAAATTAATAATGCGTCTAATTTCGGACAGCGCTCGTTGATGAGCGAGTCCTATTACTGGGTGGACGTACGACGCGTTACGCGAGCTCAGCACAGAACACGCAGGCTAACCACTCAAGGTCATTGGCAGTTAATAGCGCCTTAGAGAACTTTTCAAAGAGATAGGAATTCTCACGGAGTTTCAATTCATTTTTGCAAATATATCATACATTAGACAAAATATACATTTATACATCAAAACCAGCTATATCCACAATTTTAACACCAGAAACAAGCACCAACTACATGTTCCTACCCACTGTCTTCGTAAGGTTCATGGCTACCTACTTCTTTTCTTGACCTGCCTTTTAATGCATTTAATACTAAAGTTCAATCTATTCTCTATTGTTCGAAGGCATACTATTCCATCAACGACTATTTAGATGTTAAGAATAGTTGGTCCCTGTGTTGAACGCAAGACAATGTTAGACTTGATGTTCTTTCTCCATAATTAGTTTATGACAGTTCATTGTTTATTGATTTTGCTGTAATGGCCCTAGGTTAACACTCGTGGCTTCGAATCACAGTCCTATCGATAGATACTACCGTTGCACGTGTAAGCAGGCACACCAATTATGTATGGAGGCTTATTTAATTTGGTTTAGTGTTTATGCTTGAGTTTTCATTTCCGTTTAGGTGCCATAATGTAGTGTGCTAGTTAACAAGTGGCGGATAATTTAATTTTATGATTGTGTTTTTGGACGATATATCTTTGTTTTTCTATTTTGCATATGTTACATAAAAATATGTTAAAGGCGATGATCTATTTGCGAGCAATGCAGCACTTAAAAATCTGCGGAATTAAAAGCCGGTGGATTTGCTCGCTGGCTATATGTGCATGCTTAAAGTTCTAAGTCCGCGGTGCAAAAAACCGCCAGTGGAGCAGTCGAGCCGTTGTCTTTTTTTCGATTTTTTGTTCTTTCTCCTGATGTAACAGTATACCCAAGTAACAAAGAAACTCCGTCTGAGAGCACGCCATGACTTCGCCAACGATGAGTGTAGACTTTTTTGCTCGGCAATAGATCACCAACGAAAGCCAACGATTTAAACCATTGGCTCGCCGGTTCGCAAATTGATCACCCCTTTAGATTGTTGCATTCAATAATAGATTTAAGTTCTTCAAACCTAACAGGCAGATGTGTTGCGCCACATCTTCACAGCTAAAACACTAGGAAGTGGTGACGGGCGGGCGATTTTGGGGACTGTCTTTATGTAGAACGACGTTCAAAAAGTGCTGGCACTCAGCCTAATTTGAATAAATGACTTGATTTTGATTTTTCCAGCAGGTATAGTGGATTCGGTGGCATGGCGGCCCCGTACGGCGGCTACTATGACAGCGCCAGCATGGCGGGCAGCATGGGCTTCCCGCCCGTGCGGCCCTACCCCGACGAGTGGCGCGGCTACACGCAGCCCGAGTACGCGTACGACGAGCGGGACTACGAGCGGGAGGTGTACAGGAGGGATTACGATCGTCGCGCACCTCCCACATAATATCGTTGTTTCGTTGCCTTGTAAATAACATTGTATTTTATATTTTGTAAATAAATAGTAATTATGTAGACTATTCGAAAACGCTGGTTTAACCGTGAAGTGTTAAGTTTTAAGTGACAAAAAGTGCTGTGGTTTTTATCTATGTGATAAGCGAAAGTGCATCGATGTGAAATGGACATTCATAGTGACATTTTGTATGTGACTGTATAGTAAATTTTATTTATTGCTGAATCTGTCGATTGATTGTTAATGTACAGAATTTAGAAAGAAATACCATTAATTTTTATTGTATGTTCCATTTTAGTTTCAGTCTTAATGTTTTTTTAATGTCTAATCCAATGTATATTTTATTTGATGCCTCATATATTATGATTTATGTGAACGACAGAAACAAGTGATATAAATAGGTCGTAGCAAATGTACAAAATGTAGCAATTGTTAGTAGGTTTGCATGTTTAAAACCATGTGCAATTTAAAGATAATGTGTATAGCTTTGCAGAAGGGGCACATATTATCATTGCATTTTAGCAGTGGACAGGAAGGAGTTTAAATTTGTAAATTTAATTCTCATTTTGCGTGCATTTCCGAGTCCTGTCATGTCTCGTACAATCCTATTTTTATACATTACCTATGTAAAGTCTTATTCTCACTTACATGAAATTGGTAACAAGAGTGAAATCGTCTTAAATGGTATGTACCATGAATAAACATATTAAAGTTGAAAACTGATTATTATTATTTCAATGAAGTGGTGGTAGGCATCTTACCCTCAGACTAGATTGGGGTCTTTACCCTGAGTGTGAGTTAGTTGTCACGTATCGAAATACGCGACTCAGTTAATCGAGCAAACTAATGAGCGATGGTACTCGTATTTAAAAATAGTCCGAATGTGGTTGGAAGTATGGCATATGAACAGCAGCTCGTATCGTCACTTGTCCAAAAGTATCCCGAACGTTTTGTTCCTTTCTTAATGTTGTCTTGTTTCTTAATGTAGCACTGGTGGCGGGCCTGCACTTAATTTATAGCTGACTGATTTAGAACAACGTGTCCTCGAAATAATATTGCCTCAGGCAGCCACATGCTTAACAGGTGTAAGGGAAGCGGGCTTTTCTGAGGTTGGTTATAGTGCCTTCATGTCATAATTTACTAACTGCGACAAAATATAGGTATGTAAGTACTTCAAAATCCTTCTCTATTGATCTATGGTGACCGAATATTCAGATCCGGAATCTGAATTTTCGGTCACTAACTTCTATACGAGTACTAATTTTTGTATAAATTTGGGAAAAAATCACGGGAGTTTTTAATAAGGAAATCTTGAAATGAAAATTTAACACCGTGACTACCGCCACCCAACCAATGGCATGGTATATCTCGTAAAATACTGGAGTACCTACTAGATTTGAATTTTGGGTACTAATTTTATCTTGCAGGGTAAGTACTAATTTTCTATGTAGGTTTGAGAAAAGCGAAAAACTCAAGTTGGAATCAACACTAAAAGTCGTGGTCCTGCTAAACGACCGCGCGTAAGTAATCATCGTTGATTTCTCGGTAAATGCAAATGTTTCAGTTCTAATTATTTACGAAATGAATCACATTTATGGGTACCTACTAAATATTTGTATACATAGAATAGCTGTACCATGCCCCCTTTTTCGGCGCTCATGGTGGTCCTGTTGAACGGAGCGTGACCACCGCTAGAACACCTTCAAAGTCGATTTTCTCGATAACTACTAAGGTACCAATTCTGTTGTTTGAGTACTAATTATTTACCAAATATGGAAGCGATTGGCGTTGGTGGTCCGGCGGCGGTAATCACGGACATCCGCCATTTTGTTGTGCACGCGGTGCGCAGTCGCGCTTCGTTTCTGTTTTCGTGTTTCTAACGTCCGAGATATACTTTAACGATTTATTTATTTATATTCAGTTTTTTTTTTGATCATATATTAAATGATCAAAACTTCACACATTCCGTTGAAAGAAACTGAATATAAATAAATAGATCGTTAGAGTTATTCGAAATTATTTAGACATTCACAACCATTTCTGCCATCTAGTGTCGTTTATTTTTACTAACATCATAACTTATAGTTTCAATAGAGGTCGCTTTACCTGATAAACTCGAAATATCGACCATATTGCAAAATTGTTGTTTGTCAAGCGGTGCTGCGCGAGGTGAGTGAACAAAATCATTAAAAATCCTTGTTTTTCTTTGGTTTTTCGTTTTTATTAGACAGCATGTAACAAAAACCTTGCCCGATCCTAAAGGGTATTACTTGGTATCGTACTGCGTACACCTATACGTAATCATTTAATAGATACGAGATAATAATTTTTCCCCAATGTAAATAATTATTTTTAAATAAAATTAAAAACTTATCAAAAGCAACACTGACCGCTCGACAAATTTCACCTACTGTTTCCTTTGAAAGATGCCGCCTGAGCGAGACTGAGTGCCTACAGCGCGGCTAGTGTAGAGCGGTATCGTTTGAAATAAAAATAAGTAAAATTGCAAAGATTTCGCCGGTCGGTGGAGTGTTGTCAACTTATGAAAATTTGCCATATGTGTTAAATTTCGTATATTTTATAAAAATAAAAAATCTTTATTTTTATTAGTTACATTTTATTTACAACTTTTTCTAGTACGTATGTTAAACCAGGAATACGCCTTTATTGGATCGGACAGGGTTTTTGTTGTGTACGTACGCGCAGCGGAATGTTGTTGAATTTAAAGATTTTAATTATGCAGATATTTAGTGTATGACGTCGTATAATTGTGTATGGTAAAAAAAAATTTGTGCACGCAACCATTGTGGAGAAATTCACCAAAAACTGATTCCGCTGGGCGAACGTTGTCCTGGCGGAACTTTTTTTAATCCATAGACTTTAGAAGAAAAGAGATGTGTCCAAAAATTAGTGTGTATTTGTGTGTAATTGTGTATGTATGAATAAAACTAGTGCATGCATAAACTTCGGAGAAATTCAAGTTTCCGCTACGCGAACGTTTGGCCATTAGCTAGTTTTCATATAAAGCGCTTACATAGAGAACTGTAGATTTTTACATACGTTGTTTTGAATTTGTTTATATTTGTTTAAAAAACAGATTTAGAAAAAATCGTAGGGCTTAAAAGATAAAAATATAAACGTAAAATACGCTTATTAGGTCTTAGTTCTTAAAGTATGCACTTTGGGGTCTGGATTTTCACGTTAATACAAACCTTGTAAGTGTCTGCAACATGTTGCCAAGTATCAATGATGTTCCGTTAGTAACTAAAGAGTTATAGGACAAATTTACCATGAACAGATCACTGTTTACAAAGCAGTCAAATATCACGACGTTCTGAAGGAATTGCATGGTAATATGTATGTCAATAATTAGTGTATTCATTCAACTATTCTTATGCAAAATTTCATGTCATTAAATTCAGTAATTAAAGAAAAACAATTATAATACTGACGAAGCATCGAAAACCTACATAACCCGACCAAGTTCGGATGGCTACAAAAAAGCGGCCGTGCAATATATTTAGGTAACATCCCAAAATTTACAGTATAATACCGGTATTTAATTGGTATAGGTGATAACACAATTGTTGTTTCGATATAATTTATAGGGCATTTATTTTTGTACACCTACTTTTTTAAATGTATTTGACTATGACTGAAAGTAGGTAGAAAGAAAGAAAGAAAAAGTATTTATTTGCCACAAATTAACGACATACACAACAATATGATTTTGCTAACTTAAGTCTTAACCCTTATCGATAGTGTTAGTAGATCTTATATTTCTATGTTAGTAACAAGTTACTACTACGGACTATTTTTTTTTTTGGGGGTACTATTTACGTAGGTACTTTATTTAAGTATGCGCTTGAGACTTGAGATATAATCTAAATATATTATTTAAGACAAATAAAATTCATCCTTAAATTCATTCCTGAGGCATTAAGTCCGCCTCTGTACTTGTATGTGCGTGAAGTGTTAAATAAATAAATAAATTCATACAGCTAATTTCTATTGAAGATTTCACGGATCAGGATTCTAACTATAGACCCCTTAGGGAAATTAAATATTTACCACATGTAAGTATGTACTACTGTTTAGGTAAATATTTATCATATTGTAGCTTATTACACTATTTAACCAATAGACTAGGCATGCACGAGCGTTCCCCTTTGCAACTTTAGTGGATCAAACAATCTAATAACTTAAAAAAAACTACTTCTTGAATCGTTTTTTTTTTCTTATGTATGTGAGCGTGTTCCCCCGCACCCCACCAAAATATGCAGAATTATTTTGTTCGAAGTTCGGTACGCTTAATCCTTTAGTTAAATAGTCTAAGTATTGTAGTTATGAATTGATCAAAAATATTCTTGTGTGAAAAAATAGACAACGCGCTGCGCGCAACGAGCGATAGGCGGCTTCCCGCTTGAAACGGTACTGTCATCCTTGAAGACAAGAGAGGGCAATATGTTTTCGCGCGTATTCGTTTGCTGTGGAACTTGAACCTGATTTTGTTTCATCCCCAGTCACAAACAAATAAATGTGCAGTCAAGGACAATGTGCGTATGCGCTGTTGTTTTGCTATGCATCGCCAATTCTCTGTAATAATAATATTGACAAAGTGTGTTATTAATGTTATAGTGTAACAGTGAAGCATAACATAATTATGTAGTAGGAATATTGAGTGAATGATAGTGAGAAGCTGATAACAGATATAAGGTAAGATTTTATAATAAATTAATAGCTATAGACTTATTCATTTACGTAGGTAATTTATTAGGCAGATAAATTATAATAATTGTGTTATGTTAACATTGGACAGACACCATAAACCCAAGTTAATATCTACTGATTGATCTTATTCTATATCTATTTACTTAAATTTATAATAATAAATTATACAAGACATATATTATAATATAATCGTAACAAAGTAGATGTTTTTCCTGGTTAAAGACAAACTACTGAATAGATCTAAACTACTAAACGACCGACCACATTATAACGAAATGTTGAAAAGAAATGTTGTTATTAAATAATCACCTTATGTTTATTACCTACATGTAATGATATACGTATGTGGGCCTCTCACAGATCGTCAACTCCTCGGCAACCTGGAACAACTTCCAGAACAAGATCACCACCTTCCTGGGTAAGGATAAACCGAGTAACAGGAACTTGCTCATTTTGTTGCAATTTTGTTGTAAATTAGACCTTAGGTCTATTGATATAGAGTTTAATTTGTGTACCTAATCGGTTTTTGAATTGAAATTTTGTGTGTGTTAGTACAACTCGGTCACATTAACTTGACGCATGGCGTCGATATAATAATGTCTTATGGTTATTATTAAAAAAATATTTTTCATTCAAGAAATGCAATTGTTTTACTTTTTCCTAACGCTTGTGTACGCAACTGTACCATATTAATAAATACTATATTGGAAGGTTAAGAACGTTTCTTAGATATATGGCACGGCCGCTTTTTGGTAGCCATCCGAACTTGGTCGGGTTATGTAGGTTTTCGATGCTTCGTCAGTATTATAATTGTTTTTCTTTAATTACTGAATTTAATGACATGAAATTTTGCATAAGAATAGTTGAATGAATACACTAATTATTGACATACATATTACCATGCAATTCCTTCAGAACGTCGTGATATTTGACTGCTTTTTAAACAGTGATCTGTTCATGGTAAATTTGTCCTATAACTCTTTAGTTACTAACGGAACATCATTGATACTTGGCAACATGTTGCAGACACTTACAAGGTTTGTATTAACGTGAAAATCTAGACCCCAAAGTGCATACTTTAAGAACTAAGACCTAATAAGCGTATTTTACGTTTATATTTTTATCTTTTAAGCCCTACGATTTTTTCTAAATCTGTTTTTTAAACAAATATAAACAAATTCAAAACAACGTATGTAAAAATCTACAGTTCTCTATGTAAGCGCTTTATATGAAAACTAGCTAATGGCCAAACGTTCGCGTAGCGGAAACTTGAATTTCTCCGAAGTTTATGCATGCACTAGTTTTATTCATACATACACAAATACACACTAATTTTTGGACACATCTCTTTTCTTCTAAAGTCTATGGATTAAAAAAAGTTCCGCCAGGACAACGTTCGCCCAGCGGAATCAGTTTTTGGTGAATTTCTCCACAATGGTTGCGTGCACAATTTTTGTTTTACCATACACAATTATACGACGTCATACACTAAATATCTGCATAATTAAAATCTTTAAATTCAACAACATTCCGCTGCGCGTACGTACACGTTTTTGTTACATGCTGTATAGTGCACGTAAACAATACATTGTAACTTATTTTCACAAGTAGTTATTTTATATAGATCATTTTAATTTTAGAGAAATAATGATTGAAATATTTGAGGCTAGGTCTCAATTCATGAGGTTTAATGCGTCAGCTGTTTTGGGGTTATGGCGCCTGCGCCTGTGTGACGCCTTTACCCCGTAACCAGAGACTTTCATTCAACCTTTTTGTAGTGTTAGTTTTACTTTGTATGAAGGCGTTTCTCAAAAAAGTTTCTTGATTATCTAAGGTGTTGCATTTTTTATAATGAAGTGTAAAATTTATATTTCAGGTAAAGTAGATAACGAGCTATGGTGATTCTGAAGTAGGTACATAGATATCGAAATAAAAAAAAATAAAAATAATAATAAAAATTATGTAAATTGGTGTGATGATAAGAATAATAATGTAAGTTCATTTTTAACCGACGAAAAATAAAAAGGAGGAGGTTCTCAATTCGACCGTATATATATATATATATTTTTTTTTTTTTTGTGTATGTTCAGCCCTCACTCCGTCATTTATGAACCGATCTTAATTATTATTTTTTTGTTAGATAGGGTATACCTCAAGGGTGGTCCCATGTCAAGGAAATCAGGATCTGATAATGGAATCCTGATAAAATTGAGAGAAAACCTCGAAAATTGTGGGCACGTTTAGCGTTTCTGTACGTATGTTCGGCCCTCACTCCGTTGTTTATGAACCGATTTTGATGATTCTTTTTTTCTTACATAGGGTACACCTCAAGGATGGTCTCATGTCAAGGACATTAGGATCTGATCATGGAATCCTGATAAAATTTACAGAAAACCTTGAAAATTGGGCACAAATATTGTTTCTGTTTACTTTGCATAACGTAATCAGGTATTTGCATTAAGAAATCATCACATCATGAAACTGAGCTGATGATGGAAACCATACCTTTCGTAAACAATAGTAGTTAGATATAAAAAACTGGTTTTAGTGACAGATACCACTTAATATGCTTTGAGAAAAGACGTCTTTAGAATATTGGAGGTAACCTCAACTGGTCAATATCTTGGAAACCTCAGTGACAAGAGGAATGATGAAGGATTAGAAATTAGCCACAGAGTATTAAAAGATGATGCGAGTCACAAAAAATCATAAAATAAAAAACTTTTTAACAAAATTTCAACCGACGAAAAAGAACTAAAAAGCAAAAAATAAATAAACCTTTTAAGTCTTGATTATTGAGCTTATTTACCTACATAAAATATCAAATTTTATGTATACTAATTTTGAGTCGGCGCCATAATAAAATGATTAATTACCTACATCTAGCCTTCTTCATTTCTACGTACATATAAAATTTAGATATTTAATTAATATTCAGATTGTTGTTGGCGCCGACTCAAAATTAGCTTACATAAAATTTGATATGGAAACGATTTCCTGGTCGACAACGCTTGGATTGTTCCGTATTCGTCACTACTTAGGGGAAAGGTGTACGAGATGATTCCCGTTTAAACGATATTCAACTTAATGGAGAGGTAAAAGCGTTTATTCGTAGTAAATTTGTCTGTCTACCTGTTCTCATACTCAAAAAGTTTTTTAGGTCTATTATTATTATAATTCACATTTTTTAAAACACTGATGGAATCATCTTGCACACCCCGGTGTCCAAGATGGACCTTTGAGTAGGGGCAAGATGGTCCTGTGGATATTAGACTTTACCTCTATCTTTTGTTAGGAAATCAAATATCTTACAGACCTTGGACTTAGGTAGAATGAGCCAGTCTTATTAATTAATAGTCAGTCTTTAAATCACTTAATAGTGAACAATCATCACAAATCAGATTATTCGTTAAGTAAAGGTTTACCAAAATTATATAATCTTATTGAAATGACAAATTTCACTAAGCATAATCAACATAAAAACGGAAAATTTGTCATTGGATGATTTCCCAACCCACAAAAAAAAATCTCTTCCTCGGATTAATGCAGTGGTTGCTCTTTGATCTCTGTCATATAAGTATGATATTGGTGTCGGTGACGAACTAAACTAAACGATCACTAAAATTTCTTATTTTTGGTTAAGAGAATCTTAGAAGCTAATCTATAAACAAAATTTTCTAAACTTAAAAACTATTTTGACCTATTTTATTTATAAGTTGAGTTATTTATTGTTATTGTTATTTATTTTTTTGTTTTTTTTTTTTATTGAGTTTATTGTCTGTTGGTGGTTGTTCAGGTTCACATTCATTTTGACCTGAAAATATATATTCCCTCAGGTTGACTGAATTCATGGGTAATCTTTTAGGGGATGAAAATACTCATGAATATGAACAACTTTTACTATTGGATCAACCCATGGGGGCATGCCCATGGCACATCTATGGGGCTTCAAGGCAAGCGTGCTCCATCTTCGACCACATCATCGCTTACCATCAGGTGAGATAATGGTCAAACGCGTGCCTATCAAAAGTAAAGTAGGTAAGTAGGTACCTTGAAATCGCAAAAATAAAAAACAGCTTTTCCATACATTTTGCCGAGCTAAGTGAACATAAATATATAGAATAGCTGATTTTGTCACCTAGTAGCATCCAAGCCAAAAATTCAATCAATCTGCCTACCCTTTTCCCAACTATCATGGGGTCGGCTTCCAGTCTAACCGGATGCAGCTGAATACCAGTATTTTGTGACCGTCAGGATGGCTGGACCAAACGAGATATGTACCTACATGAAACCATGTGCATTGCATTGAGTACATGAGCTTTGGCAAGTTATTCGCTCTCATATTTTACCGAATGAGTTTTAAAAGTCCAACTACATGGTATCTTAGTTTTTGACCAAACCTCTTCTCGGAGTAAACGTTAGCCAATACATATTTGTTTTGATATGAAGACCGGCTTATTTCTAACTATGGTTTTTGCTATTGGTCGTATTTTTTCCCATTTGTATACGTCTAAGTAAAGTGTAACTCGATACCTTCTGAGCTATGGTCTTCAATTTCTTCGAATTCTGTGTCCGATTCAGTTTGAACTTCCTATTCATCGTTTTGTGTTCACAATTATCAAAAGACGACTGACTTATTGATTCTTCAAAATAAGATTCATAACAAAGAGAAAAGCTACGATAATTTCTCTTTAGCGATAAATGGCCTTTGGTGACATTTTACCTTATAATTCTTTACTGATTGTTGAAATTTCATCAACTGAATGACGGCGGCAAATCACTTTCATGTTTAATTTTTTTTTTGTATTTCGTAAATACTTTTTTTTTGTTCTTCTAATGATAGGTACCTACTAAACTCTTTTTTTCTTTTATTATTATAAAAGAAAAAAAAGATAGTACCTATCACCCCGGGCCGTCCGCAGGCCCGGGTCTATGGTGGCCGGAAATCGTCTCGCGACGTCCTACGCCCAGTACCTCTCCTGCGGTGGTAGCGGCCGGGGCCGCGAGGGCCACTCCGTTGAGCTGGGATCACGCGTCCCGCCTCCGCCTTCACGAGCGTTACCTACAGCTTCGCAGAAGGCGGAGACTGCCTCCCATTCCCTCTCGAACCGGACCATGGCCTGAACCAGGGCCGGGCGCGAGAGGTCGACACGACTAAGCTGGAGTGACATAGAAAAGAAAATTCACCTGCTCTTTTCTTTCAATACCTACGTCGTCGAATGAAGTTGTGCGTCTTCAAATTAGTTTAAGTACCTAATATTTAATTATAGAATTAACAAAAAAGAAGTAAAGAAAGCGTCGACGGTGGTGGGTGCGACCATGGATTGCAAGAAGAAATCTATTTGGTGTTTTTTTTGGGAGCTTCAAATACATTGTTGAGAGAACTAGCCGATGAAGATCTCTGATCATGCCCACGGTTGGGTTTCAAACCTTTGGTTCAATCAAACCCAGGCAGCTGCTTTACTTTGTGTAAATTATTCTATTATCACTGCTCTCACACTGTTAGGACATGTTATATGTGTTAGGACATGTCCTAGAACCAAAAATTCGAAGACATGTGACATCCATCAACCCGCATTGGGCATACTCTCTCACAGAGAGGAGGACTGTGCCCCAGCAGTGGCGACATTAAAAGGCTGATGATGATAGGTACCTACCTCATTTTTATTTATTTCTCTTTGTACGCTGACAGCTAATCTAGATGGTAATTATAGGGATATGATTTATATAAGGTGTTAAAAAATGAACTCTCGAAACTTTTGGGAGTGCTTTGGACCATCGAACTGAATAACTTTTAATATGAAACCAACATTGAAATCGCGAAAAAAAATCAGCTGTTCCGTACATTTTGACGACTTTTGTGAACATAAATGTAGGCAACAGCTGATTTTTTTTTCGCGATTTCAAAGTGGGTCCCATAGTAAAAGTTATTCAGTTCGATGGTCCAAAGCACTCCTTAAAGTTTCAAAAGTTAATTTTGTAACACCCTATACAGGTAAGGGATTGAGAAATAAAACAAACACAGCTATTTATGATTATAATTATTAAACAATCAATTAAAACAATTACAAATTGATGATATGTACCTACCTATCTATAGTAAAATAATAGATAAGCCTTTTCGAACGATTAGAAAATGACAACTACTTAAAATAATTACAATTGCGTTCAATGATTGATTTCACTCGTTAAAACGCGAGCGAATATTGAAAATAGGTACATAGACTTACTTCCAAGCATAAATTATTAATCATGATTGAAAAATAACACCGCACAACTTTGCTAAATATAAATACCTATAAGCATTTAGCACAGCACAAAATACAAAGTCACCTCTAATTATTATTCGATACAGCCGAAGTATTGGGCTCTGACTATAACATAAAAACCAGCCAATTGCGTGTCGGACTTTGGATATTTAGGGTTCCGTTCCGTATCAATTGAATTCAATGAGGGAATTTCAAAGAGAAAATTGAATTATCAATATAATGGTATTTGTTGGTAGAAAATAGTATACGTAATTAATAAACATTGTCACCAAAATTTCAAGTTTATAGGTCAATGGGAAGTTAAAAATTCTACGCAACAAAATTTTGTGACAGACGACGGACAGACATACGGACAAGTGAGTGACAGCATAGGGCTTCGTTTGGACTCGGATATCTATGGTTTGGGTCCTTCGGGTACCCTAAAAAATTTCAACGTAGTAAAAATATGCATGTTTTAGGCCTACTTAAAGGCAAAAAAGTTTTATCTTTCAATGAAGGATTGTACGTTTTGGTGTAGCCGGTGCCATATTCGTACCTATGTCACAGTGATTTAGTTACTTATAATGTTACTTTTCAATCAAGATTTATTGTTTTCTGACGTAGATCTCTACAACAATTAATAGCTACTCTAATTTATTTATTTACGATTGATTATTCCAACGATCAAATACCTATTTTATAGAAAAAGAATCACTGGAAAATGTTTTTTTACCACTCGAAAAGGTATTGAGCTCACACAATCATAGACTTTAGATATTCATAAACTTTATAATCAGAAACATTATGTAGATAACGAAAACGAAAATTAATTACATTTAGATGCTCAGTCCAACAAGTTTTAAGCTTGTTGTAGAAAGTGCAAGCACTTTATCAAGATACAGGTAATATGTGATACAGGTGAATAATAACATGCTATTTTCTGTGTTGCTGTTTAAGAATTTTTATATTAGTCCTAAGATGCTGACTGTTTCAAAACCCTCTAAAATAAACCCAGAAACCAATTCTCGACAAACATTTCAATAAAAAAACTATCACAGTAGACAGATCATTACTTCAAGAGTGCACATTTCCCCGGTCACCAGGGAGAATGGAACCGGCGAGAGATGTCGTGCGGTGTTCCATAGGGATCGGTCCTGGGGCCGCCTCTGTAGAACATCGGTTACGACTGGTCAGCGTAGTTTACTACGCTTACAACACGCTGGTCCTGGCGCAGGGGAGGTCGCACCAGGCGGCGGTTGAACTAATGACACGCGGGGTTGCGACAATCGTCGAGAGGATCTGGCAATTGGGACTCGAGGTGGTCCTGCACAAGTCCGAGGCCATGTGTTTTCATGGTCCTCGAAACGCGCCACCGTCGGGTTCCCAAAAACGGTAGGAGGGGTTCTATCGGCGTCGAGTCGACGATGAAGTACCTGGGACTCGTCCTCGACAGCCGGTGGAACTTCGTGGAAAATTTCCGACGTTTGGCTCCCAGATTGAAGCGGGCCGGCGCTACCTTGATGCGGCTCCTGCCCAATCTAAGGGGTCCAAACGCCTCCTGCCGGAGGCTCTACGCGGGGGTCGTGCGGTTCATGGCCCTTTACGGGGCACCGGTGTGAGCGAGCTCCTTGAGGCGGCGACCAGCCCGCCGGTTAAACGTGTCCCAAAGGGTCATGGTCAGCCAGATGGCTGGTCCGGGGATATCGCACGGTCTCTGGTGAGGCGGCGAGCCTCCTTACCAGATTGCCACCGTGGGATCGGGAGGCAAAAGGCCTCGTGCACATTTGGGAGTGGCGTGAGGAGACAAACCCGGGGCGTAACTCCGCTGCTGCGACCAGACACGGCACAGCGGACAGAGCTCCGGCGGGATCTCATGGCGGTATGGAGAGTGCGACTGTCGCAACCCAGCGTTGGGCACGCCACAATTGAGGCGATAAGTCCCGTCTTGTGGAGCGCCTGGAGAAGCGCCACGGCGTCCTCACCTTCCGCCTGACGCAGGTCCTCGCCGGACGGCTGTTTCGGGAGGTTCCTGTTCCGTATAAGGCGGGAGGAAACGCCTGGGTGTCATCACTGTGTGGATCGCCCAGAGGACACGGAGGAGCATACGGTGGAGGTCTGCCCAGTTTGGGCGGAGCACCGCCGTGTCCTCGTAGAGGTAATCTGCGGCTGCGACCTCTCGCGCCCTGGCTTGGTCCAGGCTTTGGAACGGAGCGAGAGGGCTTGGAAAGCCGTCACCTCCTACTACGAAGCAGTAATGCTCGCGAAGGAGGAAGCGGGACGCGTGAGGGATAGGCAATCGTCACGCCCTCACGCCCCTAGCTGCCACAGGAGATGACCCGGGCGTCGGGCGATGCAAGCCGATTCCCGGCCACTGTAGGCGCGAGTTTGTGGACGGCGAGTAGTAATGGGTAACTCGCTGCCCGATAAGGACCAGGCCCGAGTCGACGGCGCGTAGTGTTTCACGCGCGTCTCAAAAAGATGTCAGCAGAAACTGACGGGGCCCTTTAGGGCCGATGCCTTCCTAGAGTCGTGGATAAATTCGAAAGAGAAGCACCACGGCCTTTGGCACAGGCAACTGAAGGAACAAGGGTGGGTTTTAGTCAGTAAGAGTCTAACACGCCCTCCAGCTCCACCCAGAGCGGGAGAAGTCATTTGATGATTTCCCACCCTCCAAAAAAAAAAGAGTGCACTTTTCTACTTTTAAATTAGTCGATATAATTTTATTGCACGTGATTATAAATTCATAGATAAACCAATTTTTAGTATAAGTCTAACACTAGAGCTATACAATGATCCTCTGGCGTGAGGCAAAATCGGAACGAATGCCGCCGTCTTGTTTTTTTAATTACAATTTCGACAGACAATTTCACAATTTTTTACCACTGACAAAGAGAATAAACTTGACCTCTTTGTAGACTTTCTTGTCACTCAGAATCTCACCGTGAAAACTTAGGTGAAGTGAACGTGAAGTGGGCTGTCAATCCATACAATCAAGGTGGAATTACAGTTCACTTCACGCTCACGCCACCTAAGTTTTCATGGTGAGAAGTTAACAGAATCGACCGGCTGGTCATTCTCTACCTACCTACGTATACGATGTTTACAAACAGCCAGCGCCCCTTTGACAATGTTATGCGCCAAAAGTAGCACTGTGTATTAGTATTATTTGTTAGGTATTGCTCTACAAAGATACCAAAGAGTATCACTAGATATTTCGAAAACTAATGAATGTCGCAACAGTTTACATCTAGACGTCATCATCTATATCTAGTCTATCTACTTACATGATTTTCTTATGTTATAAATTTTAAACATAGGCAGGAAATTCTATGGATTCTGAAGAACCTAATTCTTATCTTTGGATTTCTCAGTTTCGATATCCACTAGGTTTGAGCGATGTAAATTTAAAGAAAAAAATGAGAAATAAGTCAGGTACAGAATTCATTTTAAAAAGATTTAGTAAGTTTTTGTTAACCTAAGTGAAAGCGATTAATGTGCAACTACTAATAAATGGCACATTCTAAGATAGATATTTTTATACGATTCAAGTAATACCCATACAAAACGGTTGAGGTCCATGACATATCAATTTTATGATAGAGCAGTTTGCATGACAAAAGAATTTTGGACAAGATTAGTAACGCGGTTTGTTTTTTAAATATATAATTGCTTTTGAGCTATTTTATAGCGAGTTTATATTCTATATTTTTCTAACTAATAGTGCTTTTATGCAGAAAGTATATAAACCAATTGATAGTACAGCATGCAAAATATGAGTAGGTACCTAGATATGCATGCGTTTATGCTATGTACAATAATAGTCTTCGAAAGAAGAAATGTTTTCTAGATTTACTCGTCGTCATTGAGTAGGTCTGTGCACGATTTAGCTTTGGTAGATCTGGAAATAGAAAAAAAAACATCAATTAGCACAAACTACAACACCATGGTACAACGACAAGGATAGTTGACACTTTTTTTAAATTATTTGTTTCAACTTTATCAAAACTAGAAAGAACTTTTAAAATCCGTTAAAAATTTATTCTCCGACACACGATTCTGCGATGAACGGTTCGCCGACAGAACGTTGAACTTTCAGTTTTTCGCCGATTTAACTTTTCCACGAAGTAACGATTCGCCGACAGAACGATTCATAAAATGAGTGATTCGACGACAGAATCTTTCACAAAAGAAGGATTCGTCGACAAAGCTTAATTAGGCTTGGTTTGACGCTACTTGTGACGGAATCAATTAAAACGTGTTAATAAAAAGGATAAATTTGTTAATCTTTGATTTTATGTGTTTTCTTTTTGGTAATAATCATGTTATGTAGGTTTATTGTTAATAATAAAAGTTATTATCATTTGCAAATATTTTTCATTTATCGTCAAACCGTTCAATTGTTTTTTCTCATCTCAAAAATGCCCAACGCGCTTAAAGAAGTTTTCACTTCAAAAATAATGGCCTTCCATTATTGATGCTGCCAAGCTTACCAAGTACCGTTCCAGGAGGTTCTCGGAAAAAAGACAAACACACTCAAACCGCTCTGTCAATTGGAGTTGAAAATTGTAGACGGACTGAAAATGTAGCGAATGACAGTTATGTTCAAACCTCAACGAGTCTCTTGCAACACCCCAAGGAAAAGAAAATTGAAGGCGGAACTCCTCCAATGCAGAATGAAAATAAAACTATTAATAAAATATTGTACAAAAATACAGACAGGAGATAGGTAGGTACCCTATTTATTTATTTTTTTTCGGCATAAGGTCAACCAATACAGATACCTACTATAGTTTCTTAGGTAAGTACATGAGATAATGCAATTGGTTCTATATCAAGAAAAGGAGAATGCACATCTACCATACAAAAAAATGGCTTATTCAATTTCAACCCCAAAGCCATTGTTTTCAAAACTCAACGGTCCATACATCCGGTCATTCGCGGAATATTGCTATCTCTGTTTGACTAGCGAGGGACGGACGCGGTGCGCAGCCGTGAGTGTGTGAGTGGATATTGAGTACCTAGATTCCCGGAAAATTCTATTGGGTCGGCAAGTAAACTAGAAAGTATGGCGTCTGGAAAAGTCTAATCCGTCAGTTAGTTTGGTAGAATTAAAGAAAAAATAAGATGAAACATACCTACAGTGCATTAAATTTTCACGTTTTTACAATACAAGAGGTAAATGAAATGTAGTAAGTGTTTGCATTCCTATTATCCCAAAATGTACCATTGGGTAAACGTACTGTGATACTTACTGTGGGTTTTTGACTCGTCTGCAGACCCTTAGTTCTATTGGTCCACTGCGAACCGACTTGAAGAGCGCAAGCGCTTCCACGTGTGCTAGTTCATGGCAAGCATGCCCATTCACTGCTAGCACCTCGTCGCCTGCAAGAAAATACAAGGAGGTTTAGTACCCAACCAAGAAAAAGAATATCTATATTTGAGTTCAGAATACGAGATAATTATAAATACATACATATATCAAAAGGAACAACAAACTCTCAGCCACACCCACACATACGGAACTTATTAGTGCCAAATAAATAAAAAGTGCAAATGAGGGTAATTACTGTTTATTATAATAAAAAATCAATGAAAAACAACAACAAAAACAAATCACTCCAATCATGATAAATTAATAGAAAAAACTTTTTTACAAAAATACAACCGACTTCTAAAAAATTCAAAATAGGTTTAATTTCGGTGTTTGTATTTTGTTTCTTCGTTATTTGACAACAACTTCCGAAATTAAAGTTATTTTGCAATTTTTAAAACTTTGTTGTATTTGTTTTTGTAAAAAAGTTTTTTAATTTTCACTTTTATGTTGTTGTACCCCAGAACTTGAACTAAATAATAAAGTTATGCCCGAATGGATAACCCCAATAACATGGAATTTGAACATAATTGGAGACAACCAAAATGTCATCTGTGTGTACATATTTTTTGTTTATGTTGATTTTTTCAAAAAGTGCTGAATCAAGTTCGATTAAATTTATATGGGACTACCTCTGAAGTATGTCCTACCAAACAAAAAAAAAATCATCAGAATCTATTCACAAGTGGCGAAAAATTGTGTAACAAACATAATTATAAAAAAAATATACAGACGAATTGAGAACCTTCTCCTTTTGGAAGTCGGTTAAAAACCAGTACAATTACTGTTGAGAAAAACCATCAGGAAGAGGTTCCTGTTTCTTGGCCCAGTCATACATTGACGTATATTTTACTTTATTGATTGTCTTTTTGTTTTTTGACAAAATTTTAAATTGGGCGAATGTCATTTTTAAATTACAATGGCAAATTAGAATTGCTTTAACTGTTTCAGTCAACTATCTACTTCTTTCGCCCGTCCTTACATTTTTTTCTAATTACTGTAATCTTTTTAATTTTTGATGTTGAAATTGCCCTTATTTTTTGAATACCCTTAGTTAAATTAGTTTTTTTTTTAAGATAAATAAGATTTGTTTCAATTTATTGGGCTGTCCTATGAGAAAATATTATTTCAAAATTTGTGTTGTGGGCGGGAATCGCAAATAATTAGTAGGTACGTGTATATTAATAAACGGGACAAGTAACAATATGGGAAGCGATACTTATGTACGGTGACAGTCCCGTAAATGTCAAAGTATAACAGTCACGTACAGTCAGCACCAAAAGTCGATGAACAGAATCAACATAACAAAACACCTGTTCACAATAAAATGCCATAAGTTATAGTCGCAACTAGGAAACAAAATAGCCTGTACACCAGAAATTTGCATTTTGCAATTTGCATTTTGCATTGGCTATTTTGTTTTTCGGTTAGCTGTAGATATTGTGGTTCCTCGTATTCATTTTCCTTTTTTGGCATGCGCCTAAGGATTTCCTTACGATCAAGTGATAAAGCTCTTTGGGTATGTCTAGGTCTAGGTCTGGGATATTCTTTCCTTTCTCTACTCGTTCTTCCTGATGTTCTCGCTTTCGGAATCGCAAATAATTAGTAGGTACGTGTATATTAATAAACGGGACAAGTAACAATATGGGATGCGATACTTATGTACGGTGACAGTCCCGTAAATACGGGACGTATGGAGTATATTTAAGGTATGCAATAGAATTTGATCTACCTCCACATTGATCAAATTGTATTGCAACCCTTACTTTGTTAGGGCCGTTTTAATTGCGATGGTCACTTAACAATCAACTTTAAATATATAACGCTAAAGTCGATATATACATTGATGTCCAATATACAGTAACTGATTAACTTTGATGTCCTCTTCGCAAACAGTAAAAGTGTTAAGATAGACCAGCTGTAAAAATCGCACCGTAAAAACTAAGGTGAAGTAAGCTGTCCATCCCTAGCTTCAGGTGGATAGATAGCTCACTTCGAGCTAAGGTTTCACCGCAAGCATCTGCAGTGCGATTCTGTAAGTATTTCAGTTTTCAGAATCGCACTGCAGATGCAGATGCTACGATTGATAGCTTAAGTCACCAAAGTTTTAACAGTGAGATTTGAAAGTATCAACGTTAAAAATTAATGTATCAACAACGTACGCGTTATTATTAGATTATATACATAGGTAAATTGTCTAAGGTACGCCTTAAAATGAAAATAAAGAGAATTGAGTTTTAAGAAAAATTTAGAAGAAGCAGTTCCAGCAATCGCAAGTTGTTTAGGACTTTCTTTCATGTAACAAACAAGAATGTCTTTGTTTAGGTGCATGACCATAATTAGGTATCGACTAAGTGCCCATAAGGTTTAAAAATAAATGATGATACTATTATTTCTGTGCACAGCAAACACATTACACTACCAATATTTATTTCATACCTACTGACTTTTATTGTCATTTAAAATGCTCAATTTATAGCATTGCATCTATTGTCAGTAATTAATGTTCCATTGAAATTAAAATGACATTGAAAGCAATTTGTTTTTCTGATGCTTAATTAAAATATGTCATATTTTCTAACAAGTTTAAAGGTCAAAGTTTAAAGTCCTTTGATAACACTCGACCCGATGTCAATAATGTAGGAATGTCATAAATCATTAATAACATAACACTGGTATCATGTTCGCTGCTGGTTGGGTTACATTATCCTGACTCCGAATTATACAGTTCGTAATAGTGCCACTTCGCAGTAGGTATTAGGATACTGCGTTGTGGTAGTTCTTATCATATTGCATTCCTGTTATTAAATTATCGCAGTTCGCTAACTACTGTTTATCAATTATTAAACGCTGATGTTTTTGATGCAAAATTTCACTGCAATCTCTTTTCTGAACGTACCTGCTTTCAGTCTTCCGTCGTCAATCGCCTGTCCTTGGGGTAGGATGCTTTTGATGAAGATGCCCAGTGGACCCCGTGGCGAATCACGTCCTCCCACGATGGTGAAGCCGAGAGGTTTCTTCCCGTGTCCCTTCTCGAACGTGATCGTGTGGTAGGTGTGCGTCGGCGCCTTGGGCCTCCGAGGTAACGTACAAAAGTTCGCCGCGTTTGGCGTCTGTGTTTCACTTTCACTGTCGTCTTTACATTTTGTCCGATCAACACCGTCGTGCGTATCAACGTTGACGATGTCACCGGCACAACTGAGCGCGAGCGCATCCTTGTTGGCGCCGCCGTAACTCACGACCTGCCGGCGTAGCAGCTTGTTGTTCATGCTGCTGTAGCTCACGTTCTGACCCTTGAGGAAGTGCGAGTGCGCCGCCACCGCGCTGTCGGCCGGCTCGTCCGCAGCTGATAGCGCAGTGTGATTACACGCCGACTCATCCTGCGAGCGTCGTCGGTCTATTTTGACGTCATATTTGTCGGCCCGTTTTTCCTTCCCTAAAATAATTGCGTTCTCATAGTCCACCGAGCTTTCTCTCATCAATATAACGCTTCTTTGGGATGGTTCCCTTTGTCTGGCGTCTGCTGGCTTCTCTCGCTGCCTACAAATTACTATATCAATATCCGCGGCACCTGATTTGAGAGCTTCTTTGGCTTCAGACATGGTAAGGTCACGAAGTCTTCGGCCGTTGACATTGAGAAGCTCGTCTCCTATGCGCAATGTGCCTTCCCTGCGAATAAATTTAAGTAAACGTCAGAATAAAAATAAACAATGCATAAATTATTGATATGTTATGAGTGAGACGAGTAAGATGGTGTAGTTTATATGTTTCTTTTTTAATAAATAAATAAGACTAAAGTTTATGAGTTGACTCACTTTTCTGCTAATCCTCCAGGAACCACGTGTGCTACCAGGTATCCCACGTGGCCTTCATCAGAGAGTTTGGTTTTGGCAATAAATATTCCGAGTTCATCCGAAGGATTGTTCCTCATTATCCTGACAACTTTAAATTCATTCTGTGCTTTGTCTGACTTGCTACCCCTAGATGGTTTCCTACATGGAGGAATTGGTGGAATACCACAATCCTGACTTGCATCTCTCTGCCGCATTCTTTGTTTTTCGGTTAGCTGTAGATATTGTGGTTCCTCGTATTCATTTTCCTTTTTTGGCATGCGCCTAAGGATTTCCTTACGATCAAGTGATAAAGCTCTTTGGGTATGTCTAGGTCTAGGTCTGGGATATTCTTTCCTTTCTCTACTCGTTCTTCCTGATGTTCTCGCTTTCATGTAGCTTTGATCACCTGATATACTCCTGCCATGACAGGGAAGAAGAGTATTTGCCTGAGAAGCGGAGCTTTCGCAGCGTGACGATATTCTGTCACTGTCAAAAATAGAGGAGGCTGCTGATTCGTTGACAAGAATTCCAGAGTCGGCATCTTCGCAGTCTTGAATTAAGACGTTTTCATCATCACACGATATTTGATAAACATCATCATGGAACACCGAATGACCTTTTTGGAACTCTTCTAAGCCAGGTAAAGCACCGTACGAGAAACTGCGTAATTTAGCTTTCACACCGCCTCGTTTCTTACGACTTTTTGTGACTACACTGGTTGTGTTTAAAATATTATCATTACTAGCATTTACTTCTTCATCATTTTCACCCGCTTGTCTGTAAAGCTTTGAGAGAAATCTGTTTGTAGATGACTTAAGGTATCTATCCGACATTGCTCTTAATTTAGCAGATAGACAGGAACTGGGCCCAACAGTATCCTTACCATCCTTAGTCTTAAGTTTATCAGTCTTTTTTTGGGGGTTGAGTGCGATGGGTACGTCGTCGTATGCTTCATAGTCATCGTTAAAGATTTGGTCACTTGATTTAGAAAGCTTTGCACCGGCTTTAGGTATTGCATGATATCGATCACACTCTGAACCGGAACTGTAACATCGAGTGCCTCGATTGGTAAAAGATTTGCCTTCCCTCCATTGGCACTCAACCGGACTAGTTATACTTTTGACGAAGAAGACATCATCGTCGTAATTGGGCATTTTCACCCAAGGGTTATGATTTTCAAATTCAATGTGGGTGTCAGCGTAATTGTTGGTAAACCGGCAATTAGTTACGTCCTCTACGTGTCCGAATCCACTGCAATCACTTCCAGACGTAGACGCGGCGTCATCGTTGTGCCGCAGTGGACCGTTCGATTTGAAGCAAGACAGTTTAGTGTTCTTTACTTTATCGAGCAACGGGTTTCGCCTTTCTCGGCATACCATGTACTCTTTCTCCAGCGAGCCACCGCGGTTTTTGCGCGTAGTATTATAACTTTCCTGCGGTGAAGCCGGGCCGTTTTGTAGCGATATGCGCCGACTTACTGGAGTGTCGCCCCCGCGGTAGCATCGATGTGGAGATTTTTCAACAATTATGATTTGATCGCTAAGGTTGTAGAAGTTTGTTTCCACGGAGCTGCTGCTACTTTTGCGATTAGGGTAGCGCACTGGAGATAAATCTGGAAAGAAAGAAAAAAATATGCTTATTAATCGTCTCAGTAACAGAATCGAAAATCCTATAGAACTAAGTGTGTAAATGTAAAGGGGAATGCAAATTAGCCATAAAAAAAACGCCTGAAATTATTAAATAAAGACGATCTCCGATAAAAATATAAAGCTGCAATCAAGTTAAATATTTTAAAGATCGTTACTTTTTTACCCTAGTAAAACAAACTTAAGAATTATTTCATTATAAATATTTTATTCTAAATAGAATTAAAGACTATTAGTAGTTTCTGTCCATTTCAGGAATTTTTTAGGCATTCCCCTTTAACCACCACGGACCAAACTTGTATATTGGAATGTATATTCCTAACTTTCAAATAAACAGACACGGAATACATATTCATGTTCGAGTACGGAATACATAAATATCGAGCAGGTTCTAGGGAAAGTTACACTCCCTTTCCCTAACATAGAATAACTGGCTTTTAAAGTGCCAGTTTAATGAATCAAGTCATAAGGAGATAACTGGACGTGTCAATTACGTGCTGATTGCGTCAGAATTGTGCGCTCCTAAATATCACCCACTTTCCTAATGACGTCTTTCTTTACCTAGTAATATTTTCCTCTAGGTAACTCAACATTCCTATTTAGATAACGTTCTAGCATTTCTCGCGTCTATTCAAGTGTCAAGTACCTAGTCACTTCCTATTTTCTCCGTTTCTTTACTCTGTTACATAGCCATGAGGCCTTCGCAAAATTACGTAAGACATGCGATTGACTATTAATCAACAATGTCAAACCATTGCTGTTCGTAAAGAGTGGATGAATGCGGTGACTCTTAGTGTGAATTTGAACGGAAATTAATTGAACAAATTTTCAATTTACTTTGCGATATTAGTGTGAATTAACAAATGACGGCTGAAACAGGGAATTAAAATTAATTAAGGAAGGTAATAATCATTACGTAGTTGAGACTTTGTCCGGTGTGGCATGAATACGTACGTGGCTATTTTCGACTAATGTTATGTTAATAAAATAAATGGTAAGTATATTATTTATCTAAATTGCGCGAACGGATTTTTACATTGACGTCCGAGCAAGCTGTGCGTTTTGTGTGTAATATGACTAATACCTACCTAAACATTTATTTAAGTGAGCAATTAGTTGCAAGTCAATAATAAATATTTAATTGTTTATTGTTAAACTATCTACTTGATGGTGACTTGTAAGAGGAAAAGTCAACATCCATTCAGATTCACATAGGTTGGGAAAACCATGTTGTGAAGAGTTTAGTGCTCTGTGTACACGTACGCAACCGGTGCGTCATTGATATTTTTAACCGACTTCGAAAAAATGAGGAGGTTCTATGTTGGACTGTACGTTTTTTATTTTATTTATGGTCGCCGATTTCTCAGTCAATTGTGGACCAATCTTAAAAAATCTTTTACTCGAAAGAGTTTACTCCTGAAGTAGTCCCATATAAATTTTATCCAAATAGATTTAGCGCTTTTTGAAAAAATCAACAAAAACAAAAAATATGTAGGTATACACAGATGACGTTTTAGTTTCCTGCAATTATGTTTAAATTACATGTTATTGGGGATATCAATTCAGGTATAACTTTAATATTTAGTTTTAATTCTGGGGTGCAAATTTTACTAAAAAAAACTGAAAAATAATAAACTTTTATAGAAAAAATACAACCGACTTCCAAAAAAGAAAATACACTAAAAATTGTAAAATAGCTTTAATTTCAGAAGTCGGTGACAAATAAAGAAGAAACAAAATATAAACACAATTGTAAGTGTTCTTATTTTATTTTTTGGAAGTCAAAAAATAAAATAAGATATTAGAAAACTATATATTATGATTTAAATGCTTAAGTAGCCCTAATTTCAGGCAAGCGTAGGAATTGAATATGACTGTTATGTTATTGTTACCCACTAACGATACCTTAACAATAACCTTTGATAATAATTGAAAGTAAACAAGGACTAAATAGGTCTACATTCTTGTTATTTATAGGCTTCTTAAACTAATAGTGATCCGACCGATAGCATACCAAACCTGGACGTCTGAACGGTTTCTGATATGATAATATAATTAAATAACGTTTACTCGGTCACGAGGAAATAAGACAATTTGTAGAACAAAGATTTTAAATAACGTGGGCAGGAATAAAGAGGGCAATGAAATTAGCCCGCACATTGCAAGATGCAGCTCGCATTGTGTGGGTGCGTAATATGCTTTTTTAAAAGAGGTTATAAAAACTCAGTTTAAAAAATAAAAAAAAACTGCCAGGCTCAAGTGGGATTGGGTGGGTCAAGTCAGCCGCAAGCATACTGACCACTGGGTAAGAGTTACCACGCAGTGGGTTCCTGAAAATGGAAGGTGCAGTCGAGGCCGGCCCAGAAAGAAGTGGCGAAATGATTTGACGCGTACCACGAGGGTTGGTTCGAAATGGTGCGGGAGAATAATATCTGGAAAAACTTGGGGCAAGCCTTTGCCTAGCAGTGGGACAGCAATGGCGCCTAGATAAAAAAAAAACCTAACTCACCGATTCTTGAGCGACGTGCAGGCCTCGGTTCGTCGGGCGTAACCGCGAGAAGCCGCGGCGGCTCTCCCTTCTTGAACCACCGCATTTTTGACCGTCACTCCATTGTGGGCACTGGAACAACGAGTATTAATATTAAATAATGGAAGATGGGAAACGATGTCTCTTAGATGAAGAACCGTTTTCTAGAGTTATGAACGTGACAAATTCTGCTTAAATGTCAAAATTTTACAGTTTTTATGCAAGAGTTTCACAAATTCCTATTTAACTTCAAATTCATAATTCAGAAATCGGTGGATGGCTACAAAAGCTCAATGGCAAGCGAGGAGTCATCAGTTTGATTCCCACCTTTGCACTATTGCCATCAATCCAGTCTTACTCTTAGCCTAAAATGAGTTAGCATGAACACTATGAGATATTCACCGTATCTATTCTTTACCTATGTTACCGGCCGTTAGATTATAAATTACCTTAAGAGATTAGGTATCACACGATAATTTGTGAATAGAAAATTTCTTCTACTGTGTTAATAATCAAAATTCGATAGCAAATAATCTCCGTGTCGTGCTGAGTAGTTGTATTGTGCTTGTGAACTGACATAAACTGGCGACCAATCAATGCACAGCACTACAATATATCAATCAATGTCCTAAACTGAAATTCCTAACCTTAATAGATTTTTATGTGATAATGTGGCCGGCCCAAAAAGAGGTGGCGAGATGATTTAGACGTATACCACGAGGGCTGGTTCGAGCCGGCCGCGGCGCGGCTGGATAAGACTGTCTGGAAGAACTTGGGGGAGGCCTGTGTCGTGTTTTTTTCCGTGCTTGATACATTCCTAGCACGGTCATGGTACTGGGCAGACTTTTTTTTTGTGGTTTGGAAAATCATCCAATTACATCTCCCGCTCTGGGTGGAGCGGGAGGCCGTGTCAGACTCTTGCTGACTAAAACCCACCCCTGTTCGTTCAGTCCCCAAAAAAAAAATTATCAGCAGACTCCTTAAATCGCAAAAAAAAAATCAAATTTACATGACTATAAAAAAAAAAACGGGCCAAGTGCGTGTCGGATTTCGCACATTAAGGGTTCCGTACCAAATATTGGTATTTGTTAGTAAAGTATACGTAGAAGTATACGTAATAATGAACATTATCACCAAATTTCAAGTTCATAGGTCAATGGGAAGTTAAAAAATTCTTAGTAACAAAATTTTGTGACAGACGACGGACGGACAGATAGACGGACACGTGAGTGACAACAATAGGGCTCCGTTTGGACAATTGGGGAAAGAGCTTAAAGCATTCAGTAGGTAGGTAGCCTTACTGAAATCATGTGTCCCACACACAAACACAATCCCAAAAGAAAGAAACCCTGTATCACATAGTTGCAACAACAGCAAAAGGTTACCAAAAAGTACTGTTTGCAAAATGCAGTCTATTTGGGCCGGTCACTTCAACATCGTCAGGACGATGTTGAAATCCAAACTTAAAGTACATAGTTTATAACGTGTTCTTGACCACTTCAAAGTCATTAAGTCTCGACCCGAACTATTTGCACATACCTAGGAGGTTGTATTTCTATACGTAAGTACCTGCTTATATAGGCACATGAAGTCTTTCATAAGTGCAAAAAGTTAATGTTAATTAATTTATACATTTTTAGTTTTTAGACAGTCAAACTGGACAGAAAAAGGTATGAATGAACTAAATAATCGATGTTGTGTAGTTTAGGTAGGTTTTAATTTACTGTGAATTTTAAAATATTAAGTAGATGAAATTACAAATCAGCTATCACCTCCCTAATTTTTTTCTGGGCCCCTTACGACCCGTTCTAGGCCTCCAGCGCCCATAACCCGGTGTTATCGCCCAATTTGTGAAAGACTGTTTTAAATCACATGATTTAAACTTTTGAAATAGAACTATTACCACCATTTAACTATTTTGAACTTTTTCAATCTATTTAGTTTGAGGCTGTGGTAAAAATATGTGTTAATCTTCAACATACGAGTATTTCTGAGAACTTCATTGTTTCCAAAAAAAAATCTAGAAAAAAGATCTCGATATAAATGAACGGCAGAACTTCTTTCTTTGATCTCTTTCTAAATAATATTTCCATTATTTTCCAATGTAGGTATTTTGGTATTTATAACACGCATCTGAGTGCAGAACTTGGTTAATTTTTTCTTGTTTTCGATTTCTCAACATATTTTTGAGTGCTTAAATCGACAAAAGAGTGTCCATGGAGTTTCTTGCACGTTCTTCTCCATAGAGATCTACGCTTTTTTATAGTTAATTTATTTATTTTTACACATAATTACAATGTTAATACAATACATGACTAAAGTGTTAAATAACTTAATGGTATTATTAGGGTATATGAGGGTGAACTGTATACATCTGTGTACTCCTTCAGAGCGTATCAGCGTGATGTTATTTTCTGAAGTGGTGTACCTAAGCATTAAACAGACATAAGCGATCGCAGCAAATTCGGATGGTTGGCAATCATTTATTAAAAAGTTTCATTGTCTATCTTCGAAGTTCACCAAATTTAAACGGGACCACCTGAGAAGTATATCTATCTATCTACTTATTTAAAAGAGTGTCCATGGAGTTTCTTGCACGTTCTTCTCCATAGAGATCTACGCCTTGGCATGTGCATGTGCAATTAACTTCAGCTGACTGACTGACTGACTACTTGACAATTCAAAAGTTCCTGTAAATGGTTGACTTTGACTTTGTAGCTTGGACCCCATTCCCGATACCAGTAGGCTACTAGTTTTTTTTTATATTTTAAAATGGTTTTGTATGTTTTTGTGGCACGCACACTACAAAACTAATCGCTACTATTAAAACCATTCTTTATGTACTGATCACAACGACAGCCACGCACACATCGCATTCGTAGAGTGAGTGCGCTAACATCTATGATAATATCACATGATTTCGCAGTATAGAATAGAACTTGCTCTCGTGGCGCAACAGGTAATCATTCAACCTACAGTGACAAATGATTTGAGTTCGAGCCTCGAGTTTACTAAAATATAATTTTTGAGATTTTGTAATTTAGAGTTAATATTTAATACCTTTAAACGAAACATTCTTGTATATATTTATATATAATCTCAATCTCGGAAACGGCTCCAACGATTTTCATGCAGGGGTTTTCGGGGGCGATAAATCGATGTACCTAGGTTTCATTTTTAGAAAACGTCGTTTTATCCGTGTGAAAACCGAGCAAAGCTCGGTGATCCAGGTACTATTAACTGAATAAAGCGATATTCTGACCGGTTTGAGAATTTACCACAAGTTTCTCGCCACTTAAAATTATTTGCCAGTTTAGAAGCTAACTGCGCTTTAATGTTGATTGAGCATCAGATATCGGAAGGTAGTAGTGAAACATCGCCGCAAAATAAGCAATACGATCCGACCGTCGAACTACGAGACGCGGCTACGAATACGCACGTCGCAGGTCAGCTGATCGAGCCGCTCGCGTCTCTTCCCGCGCAGCCCGTGGCCGATCCCCCAACGCCGTGCACGATGCAGCCGAGGGGCACCGCCGCTGCCGCTATGCCGCCGCCGTCGGCAGCCGCGGTCCACTGCCCCCCGCCCCGCGGCCGCTGCTATCTAGTCCGGCCGCCTGTAAAGCACTGCTACCACCAGGAAAAATGGATCCGGCCCTTTCGCACCTAAGCAGAAATCGTTGGCGGAGATTGTTCGAGAAGGGAAATGGAAGACAAAGGTCCCGAGTGACTAGTGGGTTCGAGTTCAAAACAAAAGATCACGAAACCATTTAGTTGGGAAGCGAGGAAAAGCTATTCCTGAGCCTGGAAGTAATTTTATGGCAGCGGAAACTAAAGTTCCCATGTACATTTATAATGTCGCGAAGGGCGTGTCCGTGGTCAACAATATCGTAAGAATCGAAACCAAACTCGATTTAATAATCACGTAACGTCTAACCTTGCTAGTGGCAGCATTCATGTTGTGTAACTAATCGGTTCTTTTTTGCAGCAATCGACTCTTACACACTTTAGTTGGTTGTCAAGCAATTTTCTGAATGCCTTTCAAATGATGTACCACCTACCTAATTGAGTTATTTAATTAGTTAAGTAATTGATATTTTAAATGTAAGTATGACAATGTTTGATTTATTTGGGGAAAAGTGGCGCTGTTGGTGGATAACCTTCTGATCTTGAGCGTAGCGAGATAAACGGGTAATGATTTATTACTGGTGTAATTAGCTAGAAGTGGGTCGCGTCAGTGTCAATTATGTACGTTGTACAAAATACATAAAGCAGAATAAGTAGGTACCTACCGTAAAATGTAGGACAAAAACTTTTGCCTAAGGTTTTTCTTGGCAAGTTGGAATCTGATCCTTAATTTTCGAAAAACACTTTAAAAAAAAAAAACCAACCGACTTCCAAAAAAGAAAATACATTAAAAATTTAAAAATAACTTTAATTTCGGAAGTCGGTGTTTGTATGTTTAATTTTTTTCTTTATTATTTGACACCGACTTTCGAAATTAAAGTTATTTTATCATTTTTAGAAGTCGGTCGTATTTTTTGTAAAAAAGTTTTTTTATTTTTCACTTTTTAGTTGTTGTACCCCACAAGTAAAACTAAATATTAAAGTTATGCCCGAATGGATAACCCCAATAACATGGAATTTGAACATTTGGAGAAAAAAAAAATAGAACCGACTTCCAAAAAAAGTGCAAAATAACTTTAATTTCGGAAGTCCGTGTTTTCGGTTTTGTGTCTTCGTTTTTTGTCACCGACTTCCGAAATTAAAGTTATTTTGCACTTTTTTTGGAAGTCGGTTCTATTTGTGTGTAAAAAGTTTTTTATTTTTCACTTTTTAGTTGTGGTTCCCCATTAAACTGTGTTAATAATTCATAGACATACGATCGCAGCAATCGCGGTTGATTTGCTGTCAATTTTTGAATTTATATGAAATTGAAATGGGACCATTTCGGAACAAACCCTTTCGAACAAAAAAAGAATTTAGTAAATCCGTCAATATATGACGGAGGTATGCCCGAACATACATAAAAAAATGTAAACATCCGAATTGATAACCTCCTCCTTTTTGTAGTCGGTTAAAAAGAAACGAATGAAATGAACGAGAATTTCAATTGATAAACTACATTTTATATGCGATGGGGTCTTTTACTGGTAACGATGTCTTTGCAACGTTTCCGCATACAAATTAAGCAGGAAGTAAGCAAAGGAACCGAGGCGAATATCGACGCATTACTAATGAATGAGTTTCGAAGAATTATTTGTTTCACATAGTGAACACGGCAGTATCGGCTACTTGATAAATGATAAATGATAAATGATGTTTATTCAGTAAATAGGTTACAAGGAACACTTTTACACGTCAATGTTTTTTTGTCAGTTTAAGCTAGATGAGGCCGGTGTTTCCTAGCTGACTACCCTGAGAAGAAACACCGAAACAAACTCAGAGGTCAAAGTCTCTTTTAGTGTTCAAATCCATACAATGTGGACTGGTTAGATCCTATGAGAACCATGTACGTTTATGTCTGGGATGAGCTTTATGAAGAAAGCAACACACGAATTCGAGTGGACCTGTCCAGACAGTGCAAGCATTTGTCAGTCATCGCGAAGCTCAACTCAGAACTCTGAGGTGCTCAACGAACCGACGAACAATACCAAAGTAAGGACATTTGAGTAGGCCGCAAAAAATACTCAAACTGCCAGACAATCATAAAATCTACATGAATATAACGACATATATAGTTCTCGCATTCACATTATTCTATATGAGGACCATGCAGCTTAATGTCTGTAGTGGTCTTTTGAAGAAAGAACCAAACATATTTGAGTGGACCTGTCCAGTCAGTGCAAGCATTTGTCAATAGTCGAACAGCTCAACTTAAAAACCACTAAGGAGCTCAATGACATGACGAACAATACCAAAGAAAAGACATTTGGGTAGGCCGCAAAAGTACTCAAACTGTCAGACAACGTTGAAAATTACTGTAAAAAGGAGGAGAAAATAATAATAATAACCCACATAGTCCTCACATTTACAATAATTAAGTAATCAAAAAAAAATAAAAATATAATACTTTACAAAGTAAATATTTGTGTCAAACAAAATAGTAATCATAATATGTCAATCAAAAAATAAAAATAAATATAATACTTAACAAAGTATTCAAGTCAAAAAAAAAAAAAAAATAATTATAAAATGTCAATAAAAAAATAAAATAAAAAATATAATACAATACTATACAAGTATTCATGTCAAAAACGAATATTAAAAAAAAATATATATATATAATTTTTTTTTTATCAGTAAGTAGTACATATGAAAACAATGGCTCATGTATATCATTGAAGCAGCTCAATCCCACGCCTTTTTGTCCTCAAGAAAGTCATTAATTGTGTAAAAAGCTTTCTGGCATAGCTTACGTTTAATAAATGATTTAAATTTATTTATGCTTAGTTCTTGAATTTGGCTAGGAAGTTTATTATAGAAACGTATACATTGACATCTAAACGAACCACCTATTTTTTTCTTGAGCCTGGTTTTTGGTACAATAAATTTGTGTTTGTTCCTAGTATTTATGCTATGGATATCACTGTATCTTTTAAACAGATTAATATTTTTATGTGCATACATGAGATTCTCATAAATATATTGAGAGGGAACAGTCATAATATTAATCTCTTTAAATTTGTCTCTGAGGGAGTGTCTGGGACTTAATTTATAAATTGCACGAATAGCCCTTTTCTGTAAAACAAAAATTGTCTGAATATCGGCGGCATTTCCCCACAACAGAATGCCGTACGACATCACACTATGAAAATAACTAAAGTATACTAAACGAGCTGTCTCTAAATCAGTTAAACCACGAATTTTCCTTACGGCGTATGCTGCAGAGCTAAGTTTTTTGGACAGTTTATCTATATGGGGGCTCCACTGAAGCTGCGCATCCAAAGTTAATCCTAAGAACACTGTGGAATCCTCGGGTTTCAACTCTTCACCCTTTATTGACACACTAGTGTTCACTTGTATTACATTGGGTAATGTGAACTTTATGCATTTTGTTTTTTTCTCGTTAAGGAGAAGATTATTGACATTAAACCAGTTAACTACAGTTGAAAGAGCATTATTTACATTATCAACAACCACCTGCTGACGTTTGAGTTTAAATAAAAGTGAAGTGTCATCTGCAAACAGCACTATATCATGTTTATCCTTTATGAGGTAAGGCAAGTCGTTGATATAGATTAGAAACAAAAAAGGACCCAGAATTGAGCCTTGAGGAACCCCCATTCTGACTACAGACCCGGAAGACCTTTTGCCGTTCACATCAACTCTCTGAATCCTATTACTCAAGTATGAAGTAAGAAGATCCAGAGAGGCGCTCCGGACTCCGTAGTAGTGCAGCTTCCTGATCAATGTATCATGGAGAACGCAATCGAAAGCCTTAGACAAATCGCAAAAAATGCCCAACGCATCGCATTTATCTTCCCATGCATTATAAATGTGTCCCAAAAGTTCAACACCAGCATCAGTTGTTGAACGACCCTTTGTTTTGGTCGCAACCTACATAATTGTCACGTCTATGATCTTATAAGCGGTTTATTTTATGCTCTAATGACGGCACCATAGTCTTATATAAAGCGAAGAGGCGACAATCTGACAATTTTACAAGGTGGCCTCAAAACGAAAAAGCTAGCCAAGTGCCTGTCGCGCCACGCACAAGGTGATTTTTTTCCAAGGATTTTCGACTATTACTCTAAAACTAACAGAGCTATCATAGCCGTAATACTTCTCCTTTTAATTTCGTTATATATACTACTGCCATGAATTTTTTCACATATCCAAAAGCAACCATTTAGGGGACACACACTCACACGTGACTCTAACAAAAATTAGTAATTTAAAGCTTGATCTTACGCAAACGGATCCCTGAATCGAAAAATGGTTTTCACAGACCCGTAATATTTTTGAATGGCCTATCCAACGACATGCCACACCTAGAGATGGACGAGAAAAAAAAAACATCCCCACTGGTACAGGAGATACTTTAATTTTTTTTTCATGATTTTATTTTACCTCTTTATCGGCGTGATTAATATGTATATGCATGCCAAATTATAGTTTTGTAGTACTTAGAGTCTCTGAGCTATGCTGCGGACGGATGCACAGACGGACATGTCGAAACTATAAGGGTTCCTTGTTGACTATTGAACCCTTATAGGATCATTTTGTTGTCCATCCGGACGTCTGTCAATACCCTTTTCTCAGGAACGCGTGGAGATATCAAGTTGTAATTAATAATAATTCAGTTATTACTCATAGATAAATACCTTAACCTAAGTATACATATTATTAACAGAAAGTGTTAGTAAATAAAGCTTAAAACCTATATTAGTAATACATCACTAGCATTGCACTAAGACGTTGTGCCCTCGTATGGAATAGGTCCGCGGTAGCGACGGAACACCACGTTCTGCGGCCCAAAGCTTTCTCTCAACACCTGGCTGAGGAAGCACGTCGGAATGCGCACTACGAACGCTTTGAAAATGACGTTGCGACGCGATTCCAACAGCTGCACTCTCGCCGTGTAAACCTCAATACTCAAGTCTGCAAAAAAAAAAGGTTTACAGTCCCTTGGAGCTGCAGAAAAAAATCGCCAGCAAAAGATACAGCTGGTAATACCACATATTGTCGCATATTTTGACATTTGCGACGGAATCAAAACCTATAGGGTACTTTCCGTTGCCTACAGTCATGAAATTTGGCAAGGAGCAATATCTTATATAGGGTGTAACGGAAAGGTGTGGTCATAATTATTTTAAGAACTGCATCTGCCCATCGATAAGAACAACTTTATTCAAGAAAAAGTGAGGAAATTCTCAAAAAAAAATACCTCCCATACAAATATTGATCAGCTGATGATCATTTTGTATGCAGAGTCCAATTTTTTTTTTTTGGGATTTTTTTATTTTTTCTTATAGAAAGTTGTTCATTTCCATGGGCAGAACCGGTTCTTAAAATATGACCACACCTTTCCGCTACACCCTGTATAAGTTTAGGGAAAAATCTGAAAACCGTAAAACGTGTTTTTTTTTGGTTTTTTTTTTGGGCTGTTTAATTATTTCACAAAGAAATGGGGTGCCTATAAAAGAAAGTGAGGTGACCGTATCATTTAGGGTATCGTATGAAAAGGCTTCATTTAGATTTAGAGGAGCTCGTGGCTAAAGTAATAACAGCCGCACGAGTCGATCCATCAGGTTAAGCTACGCTTGCCCGGGTTGGTCCATGGATGGGTGACCATCTTTACATAACGAGACTCCTCCGTGCCTTGGAAAGCACGTAAAGCCGTTGGTCCCGACTGTCAATCGTGGATTTTTGGCAGTCGTTACGGGTCGTCAGAAGCCCGAAAGTCTGACAACCAGTCTTACCAAGAGGTATATCGTATTACCCAGTAACTGGCTTGTGGAGGTCTGATAAGCAGCTGCTTCATGTAAAATACTGGTATTCAGCTGCATCCGGTTAGACTGGAAGCCGACCACAAGATAGTTGGGAACTGGCTAGGCAGATTGATTGAAAGGGCTTGATTAGCCCAAGCTAAAACAGGATTATAATAATTTTTTCAACATCTAATTTTCTATGTATGACGAATAATTTGCCGTAGCTCAATGGAATTCTCCTGTAAGTATAAACTTACATACAAACTTCTCATCAACCCAGGATCTTTAATTGGAGATGATCAAATCTAAAAAACTATTGTTACAGCTCATGCTTTTATTATGTTTTTTTTTTATAGTTATACCTATTATACCTAATTGGAGGTTTTGATAATCTGGGGGCACGGAAGTACCCCCGCCAAGTCGAGCAAAACAAAGGCACACCCGTACTATCCTTTTCTCGAAGCCATTCGGGTCATTTTCGACCCCTTGGCTTGTCCCATTAAAATACTAATCTATCTCTTATTTAATAGGGGATGGCATTTCAAAAAACCTTCATATTGTGCCTTATCAATGATGTCTTATCCAAAATCGCATGCTATTGGACCTTTTCCTAGTCTTGTAGGATGTAATGTGTCAAGTTTTAGGGTTCCGTACCCGAAAGGTCCAAACGGAGCCCTATTGCTGTCACTTACGTGTCCGTCTGTCTGCCTGTTTGTCGTCTGTCACAAAATTTTGTTCCGAAGAATTTTTTAACTTCCCACTGACCTATGAATTTGAAATTTGGTGATAATATTTATTATTACGTATATTTTACTAACAAATACCAAAATATTGGTTTCCCTCATATGATACGGACCCCTAAATGTGCGAAGTCCGACACGCATTTGGCCGGTTTTGTAGAGAATTTTTGTCAAATAGATGTCGCATCAGTTATAATAAGGTTTTATTTATCATGTGCCATTATAACATGTCAGAACATTATAAACAAGTAATTATAACTGATCAACATCATTTAACGGGCAAAATGTAACACCAATCGGACGAAACTAAATCTGAGGGTACTATTTAGAAAATAAGGCAGATTTCGTAAAAACGCAGGGATTTGTAAACATGGTGTGTACCGAGAATCTCTGCAAAAGGTAATTCCATACTGTACAAGAAATCTAACGCTCGAGAGGGTTTTAAAACATCCTCTTGTATACTTTATCTAACTATAAAGGTTCGAACTTAGAAAATTCACTAATATAGGAACTAGTTTTAACTATAGAGAACAAATTGATCTTATAGGTAATCCTTTAGAAACTTAGACCCTTGTGAAAAACTTTTCATTTCATTTAAACTTCCTTAGCTAATGATCCGAGATAAATTCTACTCAAGCTGACTCAATCCCATTCAACAATATGAGTTTTAAAATTACAGTTACAAAAGGCAAAAAAGAAAAGTGAAGATTCCTGTGTAATCAGTAGTGATTACTAATCACTACATCGGTAGAAGAACAATGGAGTTCATACGATACTCACTATTATCGGTATTACGGAATGGTACGCCGCGCCGCGGTACTGCCCATCCAATTTTGTAATAAGGTTATGCAAGCAAGACTTATTCAACCTGTATTATAAATTAGGTCCTGGTTTTTTAAGTTATACATAACCTGACATAATAAATAAATATAACGAACTTACCAAATGAAGATCTATTGTAATAGTACACGAAAGCTTTAACATATAAACTTAATACCATTAATATATAACATATCGTATAATGTGGTAAGTTTACTCCTTACAATTGCAGTATTTAAATTTAAACAACTAAATACCTACATACATTTAATTAACGTTTTTGGTCCAGTTTTACTTTAATTTCATGATAGGGGGCAACCCATAGGCTCACTGAAATCAATCATTCATGTTGTGTAACTGATATAGTTATCAGTACGTAATTGTTTAAAATTCCTTCTGATATAGGTACATACTGTAGAAATATTCACACAGATTTGACATGATGATGATCAATGCTTATGTTTCTCTGCATGGGTTGGGAAGATGCAGTGGAATATTATTCTTTCTAGAGTGCTTTTTTAATTAGCTGCCAGCGCCAGCAATGTTAATTCATTCCATGTTTTTCTGAGAATGATTATCAAAAGCTTCTTGAATTTGCATTCCCAATTAATCATAATTCATACCACTTTCATAACTTCAAATACCATTTCGATCGTCAGATCGTGGAATAGGTATACCGTGTAAAGCACATAAAAAAACGCGCCAAGTACACTACCTCACAGGTGGCGTGGAATATATTATGGAGAAAACGAGTTTTTCAACTTTTTCAATCGCTATGTCTCAAAAATGGTATTCTTAGGAAAAAAGTATGAGATATGTTTTATAGACAATTAAATGCTCTACAATTTTTGCCTCATCTATTTATATGATAAAACTTACCGTATGTCTGAAAAAAAAATAGATTTTTGCGGATCTTGACTATGAATAAATATGATTCATCGATGGTATTTACATGCAAACCTTCATCGTGGAGATGATTTAGGTAAATCAGGATGAAGTTAATTTAAGTTTACGAACCTTAACGTGAAGGTGACGTTGCTGTTAGCCAACTGAGCGAAAAATCATGTAACGTAAGTGGAATGACAAGTGTTTTCATAAACATGATCTTGAATGCGAGAAAACTACTATAGGCTCATCTAGTAGCCTATATTAGTTTTCTAACTGAGCGGACTGACTACGATTACTGCACTCACCCAACCGCGTCTGCGCGATGTGTGTGACTAACATGCGAATAGGCACTTATTTTACGGGTTTTCTTTAGATTTTTCAAAATATATATAATAAATTAAATAATTGTCTGGTTAAAATTAAAAAAAATGCAAATTCTATTAAATTCTTAAAACTATAATGTTATCGCTGAAAATACATAGATGTTCGATGCCAAAATTTATTTTTATGGAGCAACTTCCAAATATTTTTTTAGGAATATCAAATTATTTTTTATTCAGTCAAAAATTTTCATTAAACCCTTCTCTGTCCACAGTATTTTTTGCTAAGGATAATTTCATTGCATTACGTCATGCTCGACTATCCAAGAAACCAATTTTGGTGATTATTTTTCCGACCCAAATATCGACCAATAGAATTGCACCATTCGACGTCACGTGGTACAACCTACATGGTATTATACTGAAAATTTTTTGAAAATTTTCTCTGGTCGTTGCTATATATAAAATAATCCCCCGAATACCACACGAGCTTCAAAATTATCTGGTATTTCCCGATAGGTTCCCTGCAAACAAATAAAATCGTCAAGTTTTTCAGGAAAAATCACTCGCGCTTCGCGCTCGTGATTTTTTAACCTGATTATTTTTCCGACCCAAATATCGACCAATAGAATTGCACCATTCGACGTCACGTGGTACAACCTACATGGTATTATACTGAAATTTTTTTGAAAATTTTCTCTGGTCGTTGCTATATATAAAATAATCCCCCGAATACCACACGAGCTTCAAAATTATCTGGTATTTCCCGATAGGTTCCCTGCAAACAAATAAAATCGTCAAGTTTTTCAGGAAAAATCACTCGCGCTTCGCGCTCGTGATTTTTTAACCTGAAAAACTTGACTCCTTCATTTGTTTGCAACGAACGGAAATACCCGATAATTTTGAAGCTCTTGTGGTATTATAAGTGAAAAACTTGACTCCTTCATTTGTTTGCAACGAACGGAAATACCCGATAATTTTGAAGCTCTTGTGGTATTATAAGTGACTATTGAGATAATACCGCGCCACGAAACTCAAATTGAATGTCATATTTTACACGTTCGATTTTTCCACGCGCATCAAAACAGTGTATTAAAATTTGGTTTAGCCCCATCTCTTCCCCTATAAATGTATTTATACCTACAAAAATTTTCTATCTCTAAGCCCCTGCCATAAATCACTAAACAGTACAGCCCGCTTTAAAAGTGTATTTATAAATTCAACTGATATTGCCAGAAAGGATCAAAATCGAAAGTCATTTATTTAAATTGAGACGAGAATACTTTTTGAACTTTAATTTTTTTTTAAGTCTAGTCCCAATCACTTCCTAGCTTCTGCCCGTGATTTCGTCATCTGCGTAGACATCCGAATTGGGTCCAGAGAGAAATTAAACATGATTATTAGTTTACCGGCTCATGATTCCAGACTCTTTTTTTTTGTGGCGTAGGAACCTCCCGAAACAGCCGTGTCCGGTGAGGACCTGCGTCAGGCCGTTGCGCCTTTCCAGCCACTCCTCAAAGAGGAGCCTTACCGCCTCAATTGTGGCGTGCCCAAGCCCCGGAACTACATTTTCGTGATTATGATCTCCTGGTAGTTTGAGAATCTATACCGCTCATGATTCCAGCCCCGGAAATACATTTTCGTGATTCTGATCTCCTGGTAGTTTGAGAATCTATAACGCTCATGATTCCAGCCCCGGAACTACATTTTCGTGATTCTGATCTCTTGGTAGTTTGGAGTCTTTATCACTCATGGTTTCAGCCCTTGAAATACTTCTCATGTTTCAGGTCTCCTGGAACTTTGTGAGTCTTTACCGCTCATGATTTCAGCCCCGGTTTTTCTTCATGATTCTGGTCTCCTGGTACTTTGTGAGTCTTTACTGGGCTCCTTCGTCTTGAGGGTGAACCGATAGGCAATATCAATCAATATAAATTAGTTAATATTCTTAAGAGGCGGCTCAAACAAATATCAATGAGATTTAATGATAAATGATACTTGATTTTATATTGTAAGTAGGTTTTAACAACACTTTTACACATCAACATTTTTTTTGTCAGTTTTCTCTAGATGAGGCCGGTGTTTCTTAGCTGACTACCCTGAGAAGACGCATAGGGAAAGAGATGGGAAGTAAACTAAACATTTATGCATTAGGCACGTTTAGATGTCACCTAGCGTGGGAACGGGCATTTCTAAGTTCCATACGTGCAAGCACTAATACATAAAGGGACCTTGATTCAGTTTCTAGGCCAGATAAATTTTCAGCTACTGTCTGGCAATTAAATTGTACCCACTCGATGGGGCTTAATTCGCTCCGTCATCCATCACACTGGGGCCGAAATATCTTCAGTCACTGGCGCTGATTTCCTTGTAAAACTGAACTAAAATCACAATATTGACAGCTCTTTCTGTGGGACCGCTCGAAAAAAACTCGGCAATGGAAGTGACGGTGTTTGATTGACGGATAAAAACCAAGAAAGAGTATGTCAAATTAGTGTATGCTTTGAATTTCGCGGTGTTTTAAGTCGATGCATATTGAACTATATCTGTCCCTCTCTTTTTCTAGGAGATAAAAAGATGGAAACAACCTCAATGAAATTTAGCTTGTGAACAAAGGAATCGACACCATTGGCAGACTGGGCATTTGTCGCCTAGAACCCTGTAGTTATTAAGTCTCTTTTGAATGAATTAAAGTTCTCCTTTTTCTTGTGTTCCAGGATTTTTAAGCAGGGCTGAACGTGACAGCAATCCATGAAAATAATGTCATTTGTACCGTTTCTAAGTACTTACGACACGTTTCGGCTCTCGAGGACACCTTCAGAATTCGTCCGTGCGTGACGAATGTGTTCAGATATTTATCTTTTTACTGCCAAACGCTACAAAACTGAAAACAGTTAACAGTACCATTGTGTTTTTTTTATCTTAGATCTGATCGTACATTGAATGCGTTTGTTGTTTTCTTATCCTAACCGCTTTTGTAAGTAAATAACTCAGTTTCAATAACTTATCAAAACAGATAAGTCTTTAAAATTGATGATAAAATTGCTGTTATCGGCAGCCAACTATCATACAATGGTAGAATCAGGCTTGTCAACGATCTCAAATTCTTTTTGTTATCGGTCTTTATTTTTAATCTATTTCTTTTTCTTTATTCGTCTGTGGTCGTTGTTACAGATCGTATCAGTGTGAACATGTTAATCTGGCGTTTGCATTATTAGGTCAAAAATTGTTTACTTCTGAATTTATGACATTCAGCAATGTTTTATAAGCATTTCATGTTATGGTTATGGCCGAGTGTTTATTACCTTTGCACATTGTAAGTGTTTAATTAAGTAGGTACATGAGTGTTGACCGTCATGGTGGGAAGCGTGGGCAGCCCGCAAGTAGGTACTTGCGAGCGCGCATGACATTTAACATCACACAGACAGAATAAAACATGGCAGTTAGTTCTTATTTCGTTAAGGGGCAGATATACCTACGACTTCTAATGATTTTTAATTAATCATCACATCTGAACGACTTGTTTTATTTCTTTGAAAAAAAAAAAACAATGTTACTTTAGAAAATTTTTTTCGTAATTTACTAAGTGATATTTGAAATTACATTTTTTATCAGTGTAATTAGTTTGTAAAGTTATGTCTACGCAGATAAAAATTGAGAATCACGCAAAAACTATTAAGCATATTTTTATGAAACTTTTATATCACCATTTTAAAGATAATTTAATTATTTATCTTTTAGTTTACGTGTTGTAATATAATACCATCCTGTTATAATAAATTAATAATGCGTCTAATTTCGGACAGCGCTCCTTGATGGGCGAGTCCTATTACGTGAGCTCAGCACAGAACACGCAAGATAACGACTCAAGGCTGTTGACATTTAATAGCGCCTTAAAAGCACGTTGAATAAATCGCTCTCGCTTGTTTCGCCACGCTCTTGCCTTCGTCGTCGGCGTTGCTTGTGTAGCAATGTCTTTAGGTGTCTAAGGATCTACTGCAACCATTATCCCTACATATTATAAAACAAAGTCCCCCACCGTGTCTGTTTGCGATAAACTCAAAAACTACTGAACGCTTTTTTATACGATTTTTACCAATAGACATTCATGATTAAGGTTTAGGTGTATAATTTGTACCAGTGCGAAGCTGGGGCGGGTCACTGGTATTGTTTAATCGACGTTCGTTTCTTTCAAATTAACATTCCTTTGGATAAAATTATATTTATTGAAGATTATTTGAAACCTCGATCTTTTTCTAAGAAGCTGGTCATCATATCAAGAAAACATTTTAACGACCTACGTTTAACATTACTTATAAAGTCTTCAAACGGCTGAAACCACGGCCATAAAAGTTTTGTAAAGTTAGAATATAAAATTTTAACGCGTTATCCTAGGAAATTGGCCATAATAATTAATGATTAACGATATAAAATCGTGTAATGTCTTTTGTTAAAACTATAAAAGACATTACTGTGTCTTTTTGACCTATGTAATTAATAAATACGCCATGTACGTAAGTATGTTAAAACCATTCAGAGAAATTCACGTTTATTTTATGGTCATATAGGTACATAAATTAAATAGGACTTTCTTCAGAGGCACATTTTTTCTTAAGCCTAATTATTGGTAAAGATAGTTGTCTTAATTTGGTTTAGAATGTTTGTTTATGTTGTAATATGATGTATTGTCAAGTCAGATTAAAAAAAAAAAGCTTCAATATTTAAATTTCAAAGAAGCGTTCCAAGCCCCCGCTATTTAATGAAAACTCAAGACTTGATTCCCTATAAATTAAGCATAAATAAGCACGAATCAAATTGTCGGGCGACGCTGAAATCTTCAAGATAAACTCAATTGTTCTGTAAAACTTTAACAAAAAAAAACAGTAAGTACTTAAAAATTTTCAGTGGTTCTTTTTCACGCTATTCACGCTGAAGGAATTCCCAAGTTACACAAGGAGTCATCCTCTCGAAAATAACATATCAACAACTTCTTATACGAAGTAAGTTTTGGTTATTATTCGGCTACTTTTGTTATATTCGGCCAAATACCGAATATCTACATGCGATTCGGCCGAATACCGAATACTTAAGTATATTTTGTTGTAGTGAGATAATTGGTAAAATGAAAGAAAATATTGATTCATACGTTATAACTAGTCTATAAATTTGAATTATCGTTATCGAAATTTAGAAGCGGAAGTTTATGGTGCAGAAAGAACAATTGAATACCGAATTGTCATGACGTGATATTTTCTTAATACTTAAATAAAGATCTATTAATTACACAATTTGACTTTTAAATAAATTGAAACGTAGAGAGTCCGATAAACTTAGTGATGTGTACAAAGTAAACTTGTCAAAACACGCAGTGCGGTAGCAATAGAGCGCGCAGGGCGGCGTGGCGTAGGAGGACAGTCAGTCAAGTCAATCATAAAACAAATTACCTCATAAATCATTTTTCTCTCTTTTCTATGTAAAACCATTTCGTAATTAAAAAAAAATGTGCGTGATGTTATTTTGAGAAGGAACGTTACGTGAACAAAGCGCGGAAAGCAAAGGTCAACTGACGAACCAATAGCACTTCTTAACACCAAATAGACCGATAAATCGCGCATGCGCGGCTTGACCGCCAGCGTTATTTTTACATGACGCGACCTCTACATTACAAAAACGAGCGCGAAACATCACGTCAATATAAGCTTTGGCGCCACACACCGGCCGAATACTTATGCCTAATATTCGGCTATTCGGCCAGCGCCTGCAGTCTCGACATTGATAGCGAAACTTTCGGTAGCTACCGATCGCTATATTACTAGCCGTTCAAAAAGTCATTTGTGAGAAAAAAAAAATTAGATCATGACCTCAAAAAACAATTGATTTTCTTGAAAAATGTACTGAGACGACGTACATTTTAACCGACAAACAGCATTTTTCATGATACCGTATAATTTATTTAAATTTCAAAGAATAACTTATAATGCGTATAACAATCAAATTAACTTGTCACAATATGACAGGACATAAAAGATTGCCTCCTTGCAATATTAATTTCTTAGCGAACGAATTCGGTCGTTACGTGATCGTTAACTATGTCGAGACTGCTAGCCCAGGGCCTGGCCCAGGGCCTGCAGTCTCGACATTGATAGCGATCGCTATGTCCTAACGATCGGTAAATCGGTCGGCAAAATAATTGATTTTCTTGAAATATTTACAGAGACCAGCAGATCAGTTGATCAGTTTTCATGAAAAATAGTGCTTGCAAGTTAAATATTACGCCGTCTCCATACTACGTTGATAGCGATCGCTACGTCCTAACGATCAATCGCTACGTCAGAAAAATAATTGATTTTCTTGAAATATGTACAGAGACGGCGTAAATTTTAACTTGTGCAAGCACAATTTTTCATGAAAACTGATTATTATTTTTACCGCTTGTAAACAAATAAAAAGGACATTTATATAAAAACGTAAACATACTGGATTTAAATAGATATATGTTAAAGAAAAAATTAAGTCAGTGGCTATTACAACAGGACTATGTGACAACAGAGAATCTGCTAACATACATCTCTTAATATAATATCTCATACATACTAAAAAATCACATCTTACACTTTATATCCAATTACTAATATTTATTACATTAACGGAAACATTTGCCTCCCTCACACACACACACACACCCACGTCACCTACACACACCCCACTCATATACACCCACACACCCCTACACATACATCATACACATGCATGTCTGCTGTTTTTCACATCTTTGTGTTATTTATGATTGCTTTTTGTTAATATTTTATTATTTTTATTTTCGTATTTTTTCTGTACAGCTGTTAGTACAAATCAATGACACTGTTTACACTTAAATTGTTTTTGGTGGTGAATATTAACTGAATCCATATGGCTGAACCCTATCTTTTAAGATACAGGCTAGTCCTAGTTTAAAAGATAGAGTCTACTATTGCATCTTAATGTAAATATTAATTTCAAACAATGTATAGGTAGGTACAGCGCAAGTGCTATGTTTTTGCGAAATAAATACTTATTATTATATACTATTCGTTACCAGTCTACTATTTTCCCGTCAATAAGCGAGTTCGAGCCATATTCGTCGTCATAATTAGGTATTATATTTGGAGTTCTCGTAATTAGTATGTTTGGTATTTATCATAATATTTAGGTATTTATTAATTTATTATTTTAGCCTATGTTTATGTATTTTATTAGTATAGGTATATAATCTTTACGATAGTATTTTCGATTTTACAATATTGAACTTAGTTTTTTGAACAGACTTTCTAGAGGAGGTTCTCAATTATATTGTTTTTCCCTTAAGTTTTCACTTAGGTTATTTATTACACAGACAGGTAGTAGGTTATATCAAGGGCTTGCAAAAAATCCCAAACTGTTTGCAAAGTCAACAGTGATCCCAACTGACAACACTACACAAAACGAAGTCACAACCCTAAATTTGCACTTTTTTCTTATTTAAAGCGTTTAACAGCCGATAATCTTAAGGAAGTCACGTAATCCGGTAACGTTAATTTAAGATCCAACAAACCGACCCACATCCATGCCATTCGTAGAAACCTTGTCTTTCTATTCCGTGGTAGAAACATATACTATAAATGACTGCTAATGGAGTTCCTATTTTAGTAACCTTTAAAAACGTGTAAGTGTTGTATTTGCACATAAAACTTTTATTCACGATTTTCTTTTTTATAGTTCTTGAATGTTTTGTGACGTTAATAAATATCCAGAAATTACAACTATACGGTCATTGTTATTTAATCTATGAAGTGAGGGTTTTCACGAGGAAAATGTGAAACGCGACCAAACAAGGAAATAACCAACAATGTACGTACTTATTTTTTTAAAAGCTACGTACATAATTATGTACATATAGTGACGTTGGAATTGGAATACCGAATATAGGTACCTAGATAGAATATCTAATTGGTCAGAGTTCATTAGGTTGGTGTTGATCTAGTTATTATAGTTCAACTTTTAATTGTATTCAGTAACTTGACAGTTGAAGGGCAGATTTTAACAGAAAACAGATAGTGAGTTGGTGTAAGAATGAACGAAATTGAATGAACTTCAATAATGTACCTATTTATAAGCACCAACTTGTCTTAAAAACACGAAAACACGTAACATTATTTTCTTTAAACTGTCAAGTTACTGAATACAATTAAAAGTCGAACTATAGATACTCACAGTTTGGCCATTAAAAATATATGAAAAAAACTGACAGTCAAGGCTCTCCAAAAAGGGGCGACAAGACATTGCGTCAACGATGCGACTACGGAAACGGCTGTGTTTTTAAATAACTTATTATATTTGTAGAACAATGTTAGGTAGAACAACTTTTGTGAAAACGGCATCGCATACTTAGTTGTCGCGTTGTCGCTCTGCTGCTTTCTGTGGAACTTAGACTCAGTGATGGGAGTGTGACTAGTTTTATTCTTTCTGAACATAATTATTGATTAAAAAGTACTACTACTATTTAAAGTACTAGTTACCTACTCATAGTGCCAAAACCCTACCCAATTTATAATCGTCAGACTTCATCGATATCTGGTGTTAATGACTACGTATTTAGATCTTATTAATTTCAAGCAGCAAACACAACTAGATATCCATTATTAGAATAAACCACAAATACTTATTAGACTAACAAACAGATATAAATGTTTTGTATTAAAAACACTGTCACATATTTAAGTTACAACGTTCCATAACAGAGCAAGGGCTCCTTTTAAATAAATAACCAAAAACTGAACTAAATAAAGGAAGGATAACATAATGAACACACATTTATCCGGAGCATTAACTTTCCTATCTGTTTCGCTGGCTTCCATCCTTCCTTCCCCTTTTTGTCTCGCACCGGATGAACGACAATTTCATCTATATGGAAATAACAATACATTTAATGTGGAAGGATATGAGTCCATTCATATCCATATTTGGCATGATATCAAGTGTGTTTTACAGAAGAACAATGCTCGCTCGTGTCCAGAAGTCCAGACAGTATGCTTCATGGGTCATGAATCATGGGTAAATAAGTAAATGCTTAAGCTTTTACGAGTATTGTAGCGAAATGTACGGTAGGCCGAATAAAAGTTCTGTTTATTCTATCATTTTTATCAACAGCCTATCGCAATTTAGGACATGAGACCGAAAACCCTTCACTTTGATGCTTATCTGTGGGCTCTGTGGCTCAGTCATCTAGATTGTATTGATTTATTTTGATGTTGTGGTTTTGTCCTAAATACATATCATATATATGTTCTTAATTTTCGAATTATGTAAGGCATTTAGAAATACAATATGAGGAAAGAGTACATAAGTTTTAGAAGGTATCTACTACAGAAGCTAGAAGCTTTATAAATCTCAGAGTGCTCTTCAAATCCTTTACAACCTAGTACTAACGTCACAAATTACAAGTACAGCTGATGATATCGGTCTCTATGCTAGTCCCGTCCGATTGTGAGATCCTAATTAGAGGCGCGTTTGATAGCCGTCATGTTGTGGACCCAAGATATTACCGCTGTAATGAAAGGGCGTTTTTATCCTCACACGAAATCAAAGAACTGCTTTCAAAGATTTTTTTCTCAGCAATTTATATAGAGAAATTAATTAAGTTTCAGTTGTGAAAACGTGATCAAGCTGCGTGTAGAATAATTAGGTATGTTGTATTACTAGTTAAATCGTGTAGAGTAATTTCAGATTTATTTATACTTTATTCGTGCAGTAATCCGACAGTTATGTTTCATTTTAATTTTGTAATGACGATTATCAGGCTTGAAACTCTTTATTAGGATTTCGAATTTAAAGATCGTCGCAACCATCACCACGACCATTGCAGTTAAAGATTACTTTCTTACTTGCTTATAGGTTTTAGCATCTGCCGGTGCTAGTAGGTAATACCTACTCATTTGTAATGTCGCTATAAGTCCGGCGGAATTTTTTAGTTAAAACTGTAAATACAAAGTAGGTTTACAAAAGAAGGCTTTAAGAACAAAATCACACTTCTTGTGCTAGCAAACGTAGCTTAAGGTCGTGTGAAAATGTAGAATTATCAGTAGGTATAATTTCAGTTCTTCGTGACAATTCCACTTCTAATGTTCTAAGAATTTACTTTCTTCTAGAAAAATTTGAAAGCTAAGTATTCTGATTCAGTGTCGCCATTAGTCAATACGAGAGTTACAAGGGAACTTTGCGGTCCTCATAATTATTTCAAGTCAAGACGTGCGAATTGTAAAACCTAATGCTAAACTTTCATCAGTTAGATTATTCAGGGTGTTTTACCGATGGCAATCGAAAGAAAGGTTTCGAGTGAAAACTCCTTGGGGCGTGCATCACGTACCTTTTGATCAATATTGAGGCCGCGATCACCAAGCTGGTGTTTGAATACAAACGCTTCTTTACGGGTGTGTGGATTCCGGACTGACAGATCTCTCTAAAGAACTTACAAAACTAGGATTGAATTGTTGATCAAAGTTGGAGAATGTTTATTTATGTATTTATTTAGTTGGACAAAGGATTTGTGTGATTTTGTTTTTACATTGGACTTGTACGATTTTTTTTGTTTGAGCCGGCTGTTAGCCGCGTCACGGATAATATAATACTAGCGTACAGATGCCTCATCCCATACAAAGAAACGGTACCGCCGTAACTACGGGTTTCCAACTTGCACAAGCAACTTTTGTTCTTCGTTCGGGCCCATCCTCTACACCTCTCTAGATGGTGTTAGCAGCGACGGCTTGCAAGTTGAATGAATTCACATAAAGTCTTACCAATATTTTCTCACACATAGAGGAATTACTATATAGTATTTTTGGCACTTCATAACAGTTTTACTGTTTCAAAAAGAGGCGAATAGATAAACTCTTAAACTTCAAACAGCGCCATCTATCGGTACAAGAAATATAAATGCCTAAGTGTTCATTTCAATAAACATTTAAATTTGAATTAGGAGCCAATTATTACACAATTTTATGCTTGGGGTAGTTTATCAAATAAGAAAATACAGTTTCTACCATAATTATTTAAAAAAAAAAAAATACATAAACTTCAGTAAGAAATCGATGCTTATTACGCCATCTATTGTTTGTTTGTTTGAACTAAATTTTCTTTGTTCGAGATGAGACCCCGTGGCCGCGTGATGCTGTTCAGTCTCATTAAATGTTTCTTTGGGAAAGTGGTTTCTTATTATGAGTACAAGGCATCGGACAAGTCAGACAAGACCTCTAGTCCCAAGACTAGGGATCAGTATGGACGAAGCCTTATTTATACATACTAATCATTTATACAATTATGTATTAAGTATTTCATACGTACGTAAATATCTTGCTATAATTGATATACTATACATTTTTTGTTAGTTGTTAACATAATAATGTTGGTATACTTTTCTCAGATTATCGCTAAGTGTAATAATGATGAATATATGTATTGTTATAGTGATGTATTTTTTAATTATAATATATTTTTTTATTGTACAGTGTAACATTTCGATACAATGTTAAACTTTTTATCGAAATAAATGAAATGATAAGTACTTACCCCTATAAGTAATACATATAGTGGGTATTACCTATAGACTGTATATGTAGGTAGGCAATATTTTTTGTAAAAAAAAAACATAATATCTAATAATCATAGTCCAAGTATGATCGAAAATACTTTCTGACTGCGAAAGACTGTGCAAAACTACGTAGATTAAAAAAAAAAAGCTTTCAGAAAATGTCAAAGATTTTCATAGATTTCAAATTAAGTAAATCAAATCAACAATAGTAAAAAAACAAAAAATAGGAATCTGATGAAAACATCGTTCGTAATTCAACTTAATCATTACGTAATTACTGTTCTAATGATAACTTATTGTGAGTCGGTCGGAACTTGGAGGTCAAGGTGCGTCATTGCGACGTGTTGGAGATCGCTAAGATTAGCAGTGACGCATTAGAGGATAGGCTCGGTCACTACCCTCAATGGAAATAGCGTATTCTTACCTCCTTACGTATACAGCTGCTATGAAGTAAAAGGACGCGTGTGACAAAATGTGGGGTTTTAAAACGGTAAGGAAATGTACCTTCCTAAAAGCTGTTTGCTGTTTCATCAACGTTTTTTTTAAATTGTGACTATTCCTCACAAAAATAGTGCTTTTACACTTACAGAAATATTTTTTCTTCTAAACTTGCTAAGGTCATATACCTTAACTTGTTTCTTTTTGCCAAAACAAAGATGCTCATGCAGAAACATGCTACTTCAAAGGTTTAGCTACACACCCTCACAAAATGTCATTATAAAGAATTTCAACAAAGACGCAATCGTACCAATCTTTAAGAGATTTCGTCCCCACTTTACAAAAACGAGAAGGGCGTATATCTTTCAATGGCTTCTCCGACACATGGGCTGTTTTGTTCGGCGCAGTCGGCTGCACTCTTTAGAGCTAAACCGGCTTAGGCTTTCACGCAGCGTAACAGGGCTTTTTGTTACCCCTACATCGGGGCATTCTATTGAGTATCAGGACGCACATTGTGGCTTCACTTTAATGAACTGCACTCAATAAAGTTGAAGCAAGCTCGGCCTTACTATGAATACGACTTCCTATAACAGCTGTGTTCCAACTTCGCGTCATGCTCATACTGAAATAAAAAAACCTCATGACTCTGTTAACAACAAAGTTTACCTTTTTTTTAAGGTTCATTTTGGTCTGGAATAATGATCAAATAAACAATATTTCCACGTTCTACGTTTAGACTGAAATTCACTCGGGGAAGGGAAACCATGTTACGTATTATTTCCCCATTTATGACGTGCAAAGCCCCCGGTTTTTGTCGATCCCGGGAACTTAGTTGCCGTTTGCGTTTTCCATTCGCTGTTAAGGGCCTTCCTCCCCATAAGTGGCGCCCTCATTGAATAAAAACTCGTATCTTAGCATAGAAAATAAAGATTAACGAATCCTATGTTGCTGTTAAAACAGGACTCAAAGTGTTTCGTATTCAAAGTAGTAAGCAAATTTGTCAAAAACGGCCGTTTTTGGTACTTTTGCCTACTACTTTGGATACGAAACATTTTGAGTATTGTTTTAACCACGAAAATACCTTAGCCTCTTTGTAACAAACGCAACATAGGATTCTAAAATCTTTATTTTCTACGCTTTGCTACGATTTTTTATTGAATGAGGGCGCCACTTGGCGGATATATACGCCTTAAGGCGCTAGCCAACGACCTTGAGTGGTTAGCTTTCGTGTTCTGTGCTGAGCTCACGTTTACCGCGACGTACGTCCACCCAGTACCTAATAGGACTCGCCCATCAAGGAGCGCTGTCCGAAATTAGACGCATTATTAATTTATTATAAATTAAAAAACAGGTATTATACTAAAATAAAAATAACTAAATGATCTTTAAAATGGTGAAGGTTTCTTAAAAAATATACGCTTTATAGTTTTTACGTGATTCTCAATTTTTTATCCGCGTTAGACGTAACTTTACAAATTAATTAAAATATGTTGTAAAAACATAATTTCAAATATTTACATATCAAATTACGTAGGAAATTATTAAGAGTACATTTTTTTTTCAAAAAATAAGACTATAATTCGTTTAGACGTGATGTTCAATTAATAATCATTAGAAGTCATGTAACTGCGCCTTAATTCACGAAATACGAACGTACGTCTTTTGTTTTGTTATTATTGAATGTTTTTACGTTATTCTGGGCGCTTTTTGTTGGCATGGCATTGCGCAATTCTAATTAGTCGTTGTTGAAAAAAAAAAAATACGACTGGCACAAAAATTAAGGTTTGTTTGTACGGAGGACTCGGACCCAAGCCGAGAATTTACGGTGTTTACATTTCGTTACGTTCCGTTTGTATTGAATGAAAAAATACGAACATAATGACTCAAAAGTTAACACAGGTAAGTATTATGTGGGGTCATTAACGTAAGCTAACCTATTTACTTGAATACTAACGAAGAGTACCAGCTCTGATGATTCTCGGTGTAAGTGGCTGCAAACACTAATGAATATTCATCTCACGCCCACTATGTGAGGTTTTTGTTTAGAAAATAATTCTTTGACTCCCGAGGAATATCACTTGGAACAAAAACATTAAAATTCACAAGGCTCTTTGTTTCAAAAATTGTGAAACTTGACGGCAAACTTAAAGATTTACAAGATAAAGGAGTAAAGTGTTCGTAATGTAATGAAGTTTGTTTGAGGGACACCAATGGAGCAGCTCTGTCAAATAGTTAAATAATAGAAATGCTAACCGAGCCTAATGTACGCCGAAATTTGAACAACGAGAGCCTATTTACATTTTCGTTACAAGCGTTGTGGGAATGTTCTTACATATTTTCACATTAGATACTGTATTTTCTACTTGTAGGAATGATCTCAATTTGTTTTATGAGCGTTTATAACTCTACTTGCAGGTTTTCTTTGTGTATTACTCAAGATCCATGTAATCTAATGTCATTCATTATTATGGAAGCTTACAGATATAAGTATAATAGGTACTTTAGTATTTTATCTTATCGCCGTTATTACAATGTATTCCAGCGTTATCTGTCTTATTTTATGTAGGTTAAATACCGATAGGTAGGTACATAAAATAGGTTGTTTACTGCTTGCTGAATTACTTTTGGATATAAGCTTGCCATCAACGGCCGATTCGTAATTGAGCCTGCCCTGTTTAACTAGCCAAACCTAGCTTAACTGAGTTTAGGTTGGTTGGGTTACCAACGTAGTCCGGGGTTTAACTAGGTCGACCTAGGTAGGCTTACTATCCAATATCAGTGTAGACAAACAGAATCTAGTAATTGAACTGGATCTTCAGTAGCCAGATTGATTACACAGGCATAAAGCCAGCGAAATAAATATAAATGTTGATTTTTTAAATGTTACACTATTCCACATTTGCCCTTATTCTTAGGGCACTGGCTGCAATTCTAAGTGATGCTATAACTTCATGATCATCTCCCTATCCTTGTCCCATGATACTTGGGATCGTTGCAAAACGTTTTGTTCTTACATTCCGTCCTGTCAACAGACAGACCATCATTGACTCCCTTTTCTTTCAAATCGTTCTTCACACAATGAATTCATCTTATATTGGGCCTTCCTTTTCTTCTGCATCCATCCAAATTTAATATTACTTAATTAATGTACAAAATGCGACACGATTAAAGATAGCATTGGTAGTAAAAGATTAAAACGATTTTTTACTAAGAGTTCAGAATGAAATCTTGGTGAAGAATAGAAATGTTTAGATCTTTTGTAGATTGAATGCGACAGCCATTCTGTCTACATCAAATCAGATTGGTTTACAGTATTGGATTTCAAATCGACTACTTTCTATCTGTGGATGGAGATTGGACCCTAAATTCTGAATGAGAAATAGGTGTCAATTGTCATACATCTAAGTAAAGTGTACCTAAGGAACTATCAGTGACGTAAGTAGTGTAAATCTTTGGGAAACAACTGTTTTATTGTTTCTTAAGTAGAAAGACATATACATACATACATTAAGGGGCTAAAGAATACTTTAAGAGTGTCCCTTAGAGTATTTTTTAGTTTTACCCAACACCCTTTATTTTTGTACCCACCACTAAAAAACAGACACAAATTACGAATATGTATGTATTATTAATTAAATTTACTGTTTTTTTAATAATAATAATAACTTTTTATTTCTCACCACAATATACATAAATAATTTTACATTGATCAGACAGTGATACATAATTCTGGTAAGTATATATTGTGGGAGACTGGTGCCTAAGCTAGGCTCGTGGCCTGTGTTTCAGGACACCAGGACCCCACCCCTTTATATTTTTCCATTTTATAAATTATGCACTAAGCGCGCTGACAGAATGTAGTAAGGTTTCATACAACTTAATGTTACGAATCTAAACGGTAATCATCTGACTCTAGGGTCAGAGCCGAAGTCGGAATGGGAGGTGTAGTTTTTACTACTCTAACAATGGTTGGTCCGATAGAAGTTTTTCATTAGTAAGTATTAGAAACAGGATCGATTGACACCAAAAAAAAAATGTGTAAAATTGTCATACAATATGTATGGTAAAAGTTTTTTTGCAATTTCTGACTTTTTTAGTAATGTAACCTGGGTTGGCCCCATAGAAGTTTTTGATCAGTACCTATTAGAAACATGATCAGTTGGCATCAATAAAAGTTTTAGTGTAAAATGGCCATTTTCTTGAAAATCTGTAAATGGTGATTAAAATTTCACAAAAAATTATGGATAGTCTCCTTAGACCTTTTTCGTGTAGCTGCAACGGTTAAGGTAATTCCCGTTACTGCCCAGTTGAAAGTTGCCACCCCGTGAAAATGTTCAATGTTTTCCTTCAACGAACTTTGAAGGAAAACTATCACGGCACGGCAAAAATGTACGAGTACCTACCTGCTTTAAAAATTTCGTACAAAGTACAACATATTGAAGGAGTTACTCATTTAATATTTGACATGTAAAATTTCGGAAAAATATATTTTTTTTTTCGTTTTTAATTAAAACGTTATTGTCCGTAAAACCGTTAACTCGATTGATATGTTTATAGCAATAAACATAAAGCCCCCTTCTAAGTCTGCATGCTATAACGGACGACTACGGAACCCTACACTGCGCGTGGCTCGACACACACTTGGCCGGTTAACTTTTCTTTTCTTAATTTTTTTTTATGCATGTACTGCCATATTTTCTCTCTACCACCCTTGGTTGACCGGATGAGAATGCCTTAGGCATTAAGTCTATACCATTGTACTTTTGTTGCATAAAGTTTCAATAAATAAATTTAATAAAAAAGTCCCCCGCCGCGTCTGTCTGTCTGTTCGCGATAAACTCAAAAACTACTGAATGGATTTTCAAACAATTTTCACCAATAGACAGAGTGATTAATGAGGAAAGATTAGGTGTATAATTTGTACCTGTGTGAAGCTGGGGCGGGTCGCTAGTGATAGCTATAGCTCTACCATACTAATAGTACTTACTATTAATACTATACTAAACTACACTATAGATACTATATACCTACTCGTAGCATACTAGTAGTACTAACAAAACTACCTAAAATATTGTCAGTTTTTTTTTTTTTTTTAAAAACGTTGCCCCACACTAGGAATATTCCTGTATCGTGGGTGCGTTCACAAACATGTAAATTCACATACACAAGACACCCAGACTCGGAACAACTATCTGCAGGTCATACAAATATTTGTTCCGTGCGGGGATCGAACCCGCGACACGCAGCGCAGCAGCCGAACGCTCAACCACTGCACCAACCGTGCCGTCCGTACCTACGTTGTTTCACCTTTTATTTTTAAGCTTCTGTAGTAAATTGTTATGATGTAAAGGGTATTTCTGTTATATTCTATTCAGCCATAACATTATCGCCTACAATTTTCTGCCAGATACTACTCTCACATGGGTTCAGTAGTTCAGTCACCCAAGTTCAGTAAACGCGGTGAACGTATATTCAACATTATTATCTCACATTCACCACACGGAACAAATGAGGTATGAATGAACAGAGAACTAAATTCAATGCACTCTCCACTGCATCCTGGTAACAGATAGCAATAATAAAATAAACTCACTGTTTTATCACAGGAAATTAGTTTAGAGTTCAGACAATCCTATAAAACTGAATCAATTTAGAGCTTGTAGATCGTTAGAAAAGCTGGGTTTATAAGATTGAACCCGGTATTTTCAATTTGTATTTGTGACTAGCTTCTGTCCGAGGCTTTGCTTGCGTCAAAAATGTTTTATTATCCAAGGGGAACTTACTACCGGGATGAATAGTATCATATTAAGTCCGAATTTATGGGACATACATTTGCATTGGGTTTTTAGAAAAGTTTGCATTGGGTTTAACTGAATTAACTAAACATTAGCTAGATATTGAAAGCTTTTAAAGATAATATTATATAGTAAAATATAAAAGAGTTTCAATTATAGAAATACAAGTTTTAATTTTCAGCGTAACAAAAGTAAGTTCGTTTCGCTGTATGTTATGAAGGTAAAATAAAACTCAAACATCATAAAATTAATAGGTACCTATCCTAATGAACACTAGTGTGTCAATAAAGGGTGAAGAGGCCAAAGGTTCCACAGTGTTCTTAGGCTTAACTTTGGATGCGAAGGTTCAGTGCAGCCCCCATACAGATAAACTGTCCAACAAACTTTCTGCAGCGTTCGCCACCGTTAGGAAAATGTGGTTTAACTAATTGACTAACCCTGACTGCTATGCCGGAGGTCGTGGGTTCGATTCCCACCCAGGACAAATGTTTGTGTAATGAGCACGATCATTTGTTCTGTGTCTGGGTGTAATTTATCTATAATATTTATGTATTTAGAAATATATAAGTATGTTTATCAGTTGTCTAGTACCCATAACACAAGCTCTGCTTAGCTTGGGACTAGATGGCGTTGTGTGATAGTTGTGGAATATTATTATTATTATTAATTTAGAGACAGCCCGTTTAGTATACTTTAGTTATTTTCATAGTGTGATGTCGTATTCGTATAGCATTCTGTTGTAGGGAAATACCGCCGATATTCAGACATTTTTTTCTAGACACTCCCTTAGAGATAAATTTGAAAATCTCATGTATTCACATAAAAATATTAATTTGTTTAAAAAATACAGTGATGTGCAATAGCGTAAATACTAGGAATAAACACAAATTTGTTGTTCCTAAAACCAGGCTCAAGAAAATAGGTGATTCGTTTAGATGCCAATGTTTACATTTCTATAATAAACTTCCTAGCCAAATACAAGAACTACATCAATAAATTTAAATCATTTATTAAACGTACGAGTAGCTGAGCAGTGATGATAGTGGTATCGACCGCGACTTACAAGTAGGTCGTGAATTCAAACCCAGGCTTTACTTTGTTTAAATTATTTCTTCACCACTGCTCTCAAAAGCGGTGAAAGAAAACATCATGAGGAAACCGGCATGTCCTAGAACCAAAAAATCGAAAACATGTGACTTCCACCAATTCACATTGGGCCTGCGTTGGGGATTACGGCCCACACTCTCTCACAAAGTGGAGATCTGTGCCCCAGCAGTGGGGACATTAAAAGGCTGATGATGATTAAACGTAAACTATGTCAGAAAGTGGTTTAACACAATAAAATCTACCTTGAATCGTTATGGGTGGTTCTGACTGTCAAAGATCTACAAATGACAGCCGGGACCAACGGCCTAACGTGCTTTTTGAGGCACGGGATCTCGATATGAAATGGATGGTCCGTTGTCCAGTTGGTCACCCATCTACGGACCGCCCTCGGCAAGCGTTACTTAACCTTGAAGATCGATTCGTACGGCTGTTATTACCTAGCCACGAGCCACGTTTTAACACACTTTAGATATTAGGTACAGCCCCTTGATGAGAAAAGAGGATCTAGTTCTAGATAGTAAGGTCAAGAAAATTTGCACATTCATCCCTAGCGATAATGGCTTAATTAGTAAGATTCTCGCTCATCATCATCATCATCATCATTCATTCAGCTGAATGATGACGTCCACGGCTTTAGACAGACCTCTCAGCAGTGTCGGCCAAAGTCGCGGGTGTGTTTGAAAGAGTCTCTGCGCCCCTGGCGCAGGCAACTGAAGTAACATGGGTGGGTTTTAGTCAGTAAGAGTCTGATTCCACCCACAGCGGGAGAAGTTATTAGATGATTTCTCACCCCAAAAAAAGAAAGAAAGGCCTCCCATCAGCGTCACCTCAACGACCAGTCCTGTGCGTCTCGCACTCTCGCTCATATCGTGCCTCCATGCCTATCGTGATCAAGATTGTGGTCCAGTCTTAAAATACAAATTAAATTCGTGCTAAAATGGTGACAATGGCATTATTAAAATAATATGTCTTGCAAAATTTCCACTGCTAACGTAATTACCTGAAACTGGCGGTACGTACCTTCTACCTACCTCTAGTTTGAGGTAATAAAGCCCTTATTCTTATTACTCGCAATATTTCATGACAGCGACGTTTAGTTCTTAACCGTAAGTGTCAAGTAATGACACAAGCTGATTAATGAATCAGTTTGTATAATTCAATTAAAACGAGGCTAACTTATAAACACTGGAAGAAAAACATCTTGGTACGCAAGCTTGTACTCGTATACTGTGCTTTTTATTAATTACAGGAAATGTTTTAGACGTTGGTAATTTATTACTCATTATAATTAAAAAGTTTTGTTTCGCTACTACAAATTGTAAAGTAATTTCTTCACAGACAAAGCTTAAGGCTGCGGTTCCACTAGAGATGTGCTAAGCTGCGTAGATAGCTACGCAGCTTAGCAGGTAGCTACGCAGCTTAGAAGGATGTGTCTGATTTCCACCAATAGGATTGCACGATTTTCAAAGCTAAGAAAAGCGTGGCTCTAGTGGTTCAACGAAGCTAAGTTTGTCCATTCAAATTAAAGCGACGAATGTGTGCCGTAGATTTGAGCTATGGACACATGCTAAGGAGGCGTGTTATAGATGTAAACTAAGGACTCGCGTGTTTTGTAGCTAGCTTTGTAAAGTAAGGAGCAGAGATGTAAGAGTAAACTATTTAGTTAGTTAATGTAGCGATGCATCGCGCATAGTTCACGTCGTGCATATAGTGGAACGGGACACATAGTTTCATAGCTTAGTTTCATAAGCGATGCAGCCTACACAAAGCCTACGTCAAACATCTCTAGTGGAACCGGAGCCTTTAGCTATCGATCAGTTTGACAAGTTCAGATGAAAGTACGATTCCCCATTGTTTCATTCTCAGTTGTTCGTTAAACAAAAACAGAAAAATAACGTTAAAAAGATACAACCTAATCAATCAGTCAGTAGAAAAATAGGTGAACACTAGGGCTTCAATTAATTAAACATTCATTCAATATCGATAAACTAGGTGAATGTTGAAGATGATTTCGATAAGACATTATAATTTAAACGTGTCGATGTATCATTCACCGTTCGAATCTTGCAATCATAATTTTCGTAACTTGAGAAGTTTGTATGCAGATAGTAAACTATCTCGAATGCGATTAGATTATAGCACGCTGCAGTCGATATTATACCTACCTAAGTAGTTTGTCGTGACAATGTTGAGAAAGTGAGAGACGTAACTATCTCGGATTAAATTTCTTTGACATCTCGATTGATAGAAGTAAGTGGATGTGAGAGTGTGGTCTCTACAATGATAGCGAAGGTTTTAATGAGAAACTAGATATCATAGTAAATATGCTACGGTTAACTTGAAAGGGAGGACTAAGATTTGCAGAATTTTACTGCTCAATGAAAGATAATGCCAATCTGTGAAGTAGTAGAAAAAAAAGGATAAAGACAAAAACAAATTATGAAAGAGAAATATTGTTACCAGAGTTGATTTATCTCTCATGTTCCTAAGTGTGCTATGAAAAACTAATAGATAATATGATAACCAGAGGTTGGAATTAGGTAGAGTTATTTATGTACTTACACTGATTTAATACAGCGAAAGAATAAAGTGGATATGCCTCAAATCCCGAGATTAATTTTAAAGAGCCGAAAAATCCCGTTATTTATTAAATAAAAAAGCTATTTACTTTTACACAATTTAAACCACTGCATGTGCGACGTTGCCAAATTTACATCAACGACATTGGATGTCCGAAGTTGCAAAATTCCAATGCGTACACGCGCGATTTTGCCACATTTGTAGTTCACACAACATAGCTTGTGAGAACAAAAGAAAACAATACAGGTTTTTATTATTATTTATTTGTAATATTGTTGGCCACACGGGATTGTCCATTAGAAATCCCGGGAAGATCCATATTAATATCAACATTTCGATGCAAGTACCTAAATAACTCTACCTAATTCCGACCTCTGGTGATAACATTATCTATCAGTTTTTCATTCCATTCTGTATCTGGAGAAGGGCCTTGTCAGCTGCGCTGCAGCTTATACTTTTGCAGTTATCGTGGTTTTACTTTTTGTAAGTACTTCTTTTGTTATTGTTCCACAATAAACTATTTATTATTTAAAAAAAAATCTATCAGTTGACATATGAAAACTAAAACAGGAACAATAACTTATCACAGGTTATATTTTTCTGTAGAAATTTGCAGTCACTGACTGGGCTGCAATCGTTTTATTTAGGTAAGTACGTACTAAATTTTTGTATCATTGCAAAAGTGCACAACCTTTAGCCATACTAAACTATGACGTAAGTACTGAGTAAATGCAACAGTATTTCAATACATCTCTTTATAAAAGTAGGTAGGTACCTATATAATGTTTAGTATGTTTTGTGGTCACGTTGTTTCCTTCATGAGGCGATCAAAAGACCGACTTACGGGAATCGGCGGTGCCATTAACAATGAGTTGGTTCTAAGAGAGGGGGCGTCGTAAATCCATTCTCACATAATACTAAGTTCCTGCAACGTCCTTTACAAAACCGATAATGTTCATAGTTCTATACCCATATGACGTAGGTAAATCATGCATTTCTGGTCAGGTCGTAAATATTAGTGAAGATATTACAGTTATGTTAATAGCTACAAAGACACAAGATGACAAAATCATAGTTTGTCCCAGTTCACAACAATGAACTCATGACGGAAATATACAATTGGAGTGTTAAAGCGCCTTGACCTCAAACGCGTTCTTGTATAAAAAGTTTCGATTACCCCTCCAGGAGATGCTTAACACGAAAGCTGGAGTTCCAAAAGTAATTTGGAACGAATTATGGTTGTTTGACAGAGACCTTTCACGGTTGCCAGATTCCAAAATGTTTTTATATTCTTCGTGGGTCAGTAGTAAAATGTCGTAAAGTAGTTCAGAAGTCTCCGAGGTTAACCCCTAGAGCTGACATGGAGCTGTGAAAGATGACAGGTGTCTAAAGGTGAGAAAAGGCTTATTGTTGCCATTCCGTCAATGAGTGTTCGGTCGTAAGGCTTTGCAGTGATAGGTAGTTTGGTGTAAGATAAGTATAAGGCTTATTATGCTTATGGTTATACTATAAGGTTTATGTAATTGTAACGTTCAATGACGTTTATGTTTGTATATTTATGATTTGCAGATAAAACGTAGTGAAATAATGTGAAAATTGTGTATCATTTATTTTGCAAGCATTTACAGAACGGTACTCGGTTCTTTGATTCCATAAAAAAGGTTCCGTTTTCAAATAAAATGAAATGACTACTTATCGAACGAACCTTGTGTACTTAAATCCGTTTCGACTAAATTCCAATATCATGAGTATTGATTAAAAAATACCTGATTAATATCGATTTGTCATCGCAGTCGAGCATTCTTTAGTTCAGTAACTTGTACCTAATCTTTTTGATGGACTGGTAGTAAAACGTTATGATGTGATTTTATCAGTTAAGAGGTGATAATCAGATTTAATTTGTCATCGGTTTGATACGAGTACTTTGATATTATAAGCTAATTTAAAAAAAAATGGATTTCTATACTTAGTGTTATTGCATGACAAAACATAACACTGTGGAAGATAGGACAAACAACTCCTTTAAGTTTTTCAATAAAAACTTAAAACGTGTTCTAGGGTTTTTCCACACTACATGGAAATACCCGTGTACTATCTAGCTACATAAATCATATATCAATATAAGTATTCCCATATTCATTACCCACCAAGAATCTAAATAACAGATAGGTAGATAAAAAACGTGGGTCAGTATACTGTGTACTATACATACATAATACCTTACATACAATGTACATATTCCTTAGATTAACGCCTTGCACAAAAAGTTGGCATTGCTTTTTTTGCGGCTGACATGACACGAATATCAGCTTATCATGTAACAACATGTTTAAATGCAAAACAAATACACATAATCGCTGATTAATTACGAAATGATCTAATTAAAATGATTCACGCAATGGCGCTCATAATAGGTATCACAGTGTTCTTCAAACTTGAATTCGCACAAAGTGAAGGCCAGGATTACAATTTAACTATGAGTATTAGGATACAACGACTAGTTTTCTAGAAGAGTGTGCAGAGGTATATCTAAACAAGTGGAGACGAGAACATAACAATTAATGATAACACTGGCAATACTTACTCATAATAATGAATAACTTTTAGTAGGTATAGGCCCAACAATGAAAACAAAAAACATTTTTGAAAATCGATCCACAACTGACGGAGAAATCGGCGGACATACATAAAAAAAAACATACAGCCGAACATTGATCCTCCTCCTTTTTCTAAAGTCGGTTAAAAAAAAATTTCTGTCCCATACATTTACGTTTGTATAACTCGACAAAATGAACTGGAGGGTGACACAAATTACTTTTAAGTTAGCGTTCACGCTAACGCTTAGTAAAAAATGTATGCCAATGACATAATTGCGGAGAGAAGTGTCACGTGACTTACGTCCAGGTAATGTCATTGCCATACATTTTGTACTAAGCGTTAGCGTGAACGCTAACATAAAAGTAATTTTTCTCAAGCAAAAGCTGATTTTTTTTTCATGATTTCAAGTTAAAGTTGGTCAACATTTTATTATAAGTATTACCAGTGTTTACATTTAAACAATAAATGATTTATTGTTGTCTCCACTTTGTGTGTTGTGTGTATAGGTGTATAGTAGGGACACCCTGCGCCTGTTACGATTAGGTAAGTCCCATGCACTCATGTAGTATTGCGAAACTACAAGTTGCAACCTAAGTTACAAAACTGAAAAATGCCGAGTTCGTAACGGGTGTTTTAATTAATTCAGTAACTTGCGAATCAACTGTATCGATTTTTATCAACGCTTACTTAGTTCTTACTTAATTTGTCGAGAAAATATAAGTAAGTAGGTAACGAAGACTGAATAAACAAACAGAAAAAATATTTATTTACGATTTTTTTTTCAATATTGTGTTTGTAGGTATCTGAATTTCTGCTGACCACACGGTACAGGTACTTAAGTTAATAATTCTATGACAGAATATAAATAATTGAAGTAATTATGACTATTAATCACTCTGTAAAAGTTTATTTTCATGAATAAGTAGAAAGGACTTCCACAAATAAAAAAATAGTTTAAGTCGTATTAAAGTTCCAGGAAAACGTAACTTAACAATATCTTACATACCTCAAAGTATCTCAAAGTTGAAAAAGAATCGTTTAACACTTAACAAGTTTTGTATCACAAAATATGAAAGTCACGTGGTCACTTAAACGCCGAACTATTATTAATTGGCATTAACACTTATTTTCGATAACATTTCACTTATTAGAGCTATGAGTGCACTGTCACTGTATCTTCACACAGACGTTCACTTCGGTGGGAAGTCTCCACGAAACTAAACTAACTAAAGTTATTTTCTCGACACCGCGGTCGGCGAGGCCTAACGTATCGCTGATCATCTCGACACTATCGATAGCCTAGCAGTCCATTGCCGACTCACTACCACTTCTCAAACTAACACCGAAACCGAAGCTCGTCATGGATAACGTTCTGCAAGAGGCATCAAAGGATAAATCCTACATTAGTAAAGTAACGTCGTCTGACTTGAGATACGTTGTCAGGCGGCATTTCTCGCCCGCGATCAAATTTGATCCAAGAATGAGATTATATTACCCAGATGATATTGAGGAGCCGCGAATTTTCGCGTTGTCGTGTTGTCAATAAATAGAAATGGAAAAAAAAAATCACCATTTTCGTCCGTGATAGGAAAATGCTACACGTCACTACCTACTTATACCTACGTAAGCTGATCATGTTGTCATTTATTTGTACACTGTACTTAGTTTTCTCTTCATGAATTTGAGAAGTCATTTTATTCTAGGAGTATAAAATGACTTTTCATTTTCAATCATCAACATTAAATAGACAGATGTCTCTTGAAGACATCTTATATTCTTGTGATTAATGTTAGACAATTAGCAGCAGAATAACGAGGCAATACGAGGAAGAAAATACCGAATTAAATGTATATTGCAAATGATAAAATAGATTGTTCAAAGATCGTTAACAGGCGAACCTAATCAAATAAAAGTGGTTCTAAAATAATCCTCAACCTAGCCTAGCCTTTATCATGATTATTCTGGCCAGACAGAGTTGACCCGACTGGAAAAGTAATGTGACACAATCCTCATCCATATTCTAGGTGCAGACACTAAAAAGTAAACCCATGTTAGGCACAAAGACATAGTTGCCTATTCCCAGTGATGACGCATTCAGTTCCAGTGTAGCATTTGCATTACAACGTTTTGTTTACAGATTTCCATTAAAGAATCACGAAAACATTAAGGCAATGTGACACAATGTTTCGCTAACTCATCAGTCCACGTATATCGAAACTGATTTAACTTGACACTTGGCAAAATGGAGAACTAATTTGAAACGACATGTTTTCGTTTCTTGTCTTTGTAAGCAGCGCCACCGTAAACAGTCAAGTTATTCTGGTTGGCTGGATGGTATTCTTGGTTAGCACAATAATGTCATTCCATTTCAGTGTCCAGTTTCGTTTCGTGAGAACATAATGCAGTCATACTTTATTAGGTTCCAAGTCAACTTGTTCAAAGTACTCCGAAGCATACCGTAAAAGATTTCGTTATTGTTAGCTGTCTATGTGTATATATAAAAGCGAAAGGTCACTCACTCATTCATTCGCTCACTGAAAAATCACGAAATCTCAAGAACTACTGGACCGACGAAGATAAAATTTGGCACAGAGATGGATTAAAAGTAGGAGACGTCAGCTAAGAAAGGATTTTAGGAACCTGCCCCCGTAAAGGGGTGATATAGGGGATGGAAGTTTGTATGAAAAATTTTACTGCTTGGGTTTAAAAACTTGAAACATGGCAGAAACGTGTATCTAAGTAAATAAAAAGATTCGACATAATTAGTTTTCCAAAACTATCCCCAAACGGGGGTTTAGAGGGTGTTAAAGTTTGTATGGAAGAATCACATAGCTTGGTCTTATAAATTAAAAACTCGGCACAAATAATCTTGATTAAAAAATAACAATTAGGTATACATGAATATTTCGAAAATCACCCCCAACAGGGGTGAAAACGGGTGTTGAACTTTTTAGGGAACAATTTTTGGCTTGCTTCAGTTAACTCGAAAATTGGTATAAACAGTCTAAAAGTACAGTAATTTTAACGGTAACTCCAGAATTTTCCGGCCTCATTGACCATCTGTTCTGCACACAATGTGCCCTGCCCAATGCCACTTCAGTAGTGTGTAATGGCGATTGTTCGGGCTATGTCGGTAACCTTGGTTCTCCTGCGGATTTCTTTATTCCTGAATCGATCACGCAAACTAATGAGAAGCCTGAACAAGACACTCTCGATATAGCCCTTTCCCCATACCCTTAGGTGACTTTACGAGTAAGCCTTCTAATGAGGCACATTGTGAGCGACTACGATTCAGTGCTATACGTCATCACTGGCAAAACGCACTGGTCATGTCACTGATCACGTGTCACATGTGAAGATACCGCGCAACTTCCCGAACGCTGCCCAACTGAGTCTCTTTCTCGAAGTTTATACCACGTTTGCCATTAATTTCTAACAATTACCCCTTCCAATTTAAGCGCCTGCAGTTCCCTGTAAGTGTGTGCTTCTCAAAAACCATAAACAAGTCGCAGTGGATTGACACTGATGACTGCGGGTGTCGACCTTTGGACCAGCCGCTTCTCACACCAGACAACTGTACGTCAATTGCTCCCGCGTCACCACACCTGACTCTCAATACATTTTGGTTGTTGAAAGCAAGACTACTAGCTCCTTTATCCACGTTTAAGTTACGATCCTTGCATACTCTTTCTGCTTCATTGACGTCCATAAATCTGGTAAATGATACATACATAACATATATTTACCGAATGTCTATTCTGTTCTATTCTATTCTAGAATGAAATTGGAGTTTTGGCCCTTAGCCGTTTTGTGTAAAAGTAAAATAAATGAATCCTTTCGGAATGCATCGCAAGCACAGAATTATTAGTTTTATTGGTGCAGGATGTGGTGCAGGTTTACGAGCTTAACGCGGACGAAGTCGCGGGCAACAGCTAGTTAACAATAAAATTAACACATGCCATATTTTGGACCGGTTCTATAAGAAACAATGTGTTTTCTCACAGATTTTTGTAATTGTCTTGGTTTAAAATAACTATTTATGGTGGAAGTAGCTGTTGCAAAAAAAGCTGACCAAAACTTTGTTATTGTGTGGGTAATGGCTACATTTATTGGGATAAGGGCAGGAGAATGATGAATGGCCACATTTATTGGGTCTCTCAACACGTGCGGATGATGTCATCCTATTACTTTTGCGTTTATAAACTTAAAGAATAAAAAATAATTTAGTAGGTAAACAAAAAATTCAGGTTTATTAAGTAAAGGTTCCATCAATTAACCGGAAAACATTACTCAATGTTCAGCAATCATCTTTAAAATTGATGTCAAAACGCAACAGAATGACCCGTTCAATTCGTTGCACAAAACCTAAATTCCAAATTGAAAGGTTTTTAATTACCTACCATAAGCAAAAGTTTAGAAAAAAAAAATAGATTTTCACACATGGGCAGTAAGTTAGGCGAGGCGTACCTACAATTTCCTTTAAAGAAATATGGGACAAATATAAAGGGAAAATAAGGGCTTATTGAGTTCAGTCTTCCGTTGAGTGGGGTCACTCACTTCCTGGAGTGTCAGGGGAATGGCCGGCAAATCCGATTACCTGTATATCGATCGAGCTTATTCCTCTACTGTATTTTACGTACCTACTCATAGCTTTATTTTTAGTCAAATTTCGTAACCGTGTTACTTCTACTTACGAAATAGTGTATTGTGTAAATAAACGTTTCAGGTAGTAAGTACTCTAGTTTTCAGCAGGTGCAGATTTCATAAGCGGTTTTGTTTATACAAATGGGAGTGAATTTTAATAGGATACATATACACCTACATTTATGAGGAAAGTGTAGCATAGCATACAAACGAGTGGACTATAGTGAAGAATCGTAAACAAAGATTCAAGGATCGTTTTGTGGGGAGAATGGGTAAAAGTGTTGTTGACATTGACGAGATGTTTAGAGCAGCAGATCGAAAAGTACCTATTTTCATTACCAATGTACACAAAGATACGTCGGAGGAGCACATTAGTAATTATATTCTAAGAAAAACCAAATTAAATGTACAATTAGAGAAGATAAATTTGAAAAAACAAAATGATTATAACGCATTTAAGTTCTTTGTACTACATCATGAGATACAAATGTTCTTAAATAACGAAATGTGGCCGCAGGGAATTATTTTTAGGCGGTTTGTGCATTTTAGACCTAAACCTGTGAACAGACCGAATACTGGTTCTGGAGACGGCTCTTCCACAATTATTAATGGATAATAGATTGCACAAGTTTGCAACATTCAATTGTAAGAACGTTAAACGTTCGATTGACAGTATACAGGATTTGTGTGAGTATGTAGACATTATTGCTTTGCAAGAAACCTGGCTATTATCGCATGAAATATCGTACCTAAACTCGATTAGTGATGATTTTAACTGTACGGGAACGTCAGCTGTAGATTCTACTGCTGGGATGCTACGAGGAAGGCCGCATGGTGGTGTGGCACTATTGTGGAGACGGAGCGTCTATACAAACGTAACTGTGATTCCGAGTGACAACCCGCGAATAAGTGCAATTAAAATAGTGATGCAGGAAAGATCGATATTAGTGTTTAGTATTTATATGCCGACTGACGAGGTATGTAATTTGGCGGACTTCACGGACGTCCTCAGTGCGGTGAGTGCTATCATTGATTCTAACAGTAGTGAGTGCGTTTATATACTGGGGGATTTTAACGCTCACCCAACTGAACGTTTTTATGATGAGTTGGTGGGGTTCTGTAGTGAACAAGACTGGTTGTGTATTGACACTGAACTTTTGGGTGTAGCATCGAATACGTACACATTTATTAGTCAGGCTCATGGGTCATCGAGGTGGCTTGACCACTGTTTGGTTACCAAGGCTGCTGTGCAAACTGTTAGTAAGGCATTTGTTCAATATGATGTTGTGTGGTCTGACCACTTTCCTCTGATTATTGAGTGTAATTTAGATGTAGTTGTACCTAAAAGATGTGTATCTGGTAAACGTGTGAATAACGAGGTTGTGTGGGGCGAGCGGGACTTGGCACAGATTGAATTGTATAGAACCGAGTGTCATAAACGTCTCAGATTAATAGATTTTCCAATGCAATTTCAATATTGTTGTGATCGTATGTGTACCGATTTAAATCACAGACTTCTTATTGATAAGATGTATGGACAAATCATTGGGGCTTTAAGTGAAGCGTCGGTGGTTGGTCGTGATAGCAATAAAATTAAAAGGAAGGTTGTCATTGGTTGGAATAGACATGTTGCCGAGGCGCACAGGCTTGCTAGGGATAAATTTATTTTGTGGTCATGGTACGGTAGGCCAACTTCTGGTCGCTATTATGACGAGATGTGTGAATCAAAGAGGAGATTTAAATCTCGGTTGAAATGGTGTCAAAGCCGAGAGGATAGGATTAAAATGGATATTCTGGCATCTAATCATCTGAATAAGGATTTTCGTGGATTCTGGAAAAATACTAACAAAATGAATCATAAACCTAGCGTCCCTGTGTGCGTCGATGGTGTGAGTGATGCACAAAAAATAGCGGAACTTTTCAAAGATAAGTTTGAAGTTAAGTCACCGTTAGGACCATCGCTGGGGATGATTGATGTTGAGTCCAAAGGGGAAGTAGTGGTTAGGGTATCTGCTAAAGACATTGCGTCTGTCATACTGTCCATGTCAAGGGGCAAGTCTCCCGGTCACGATGGGCTCAGCATTGAGCATCTTCGGTATGCGGGCCCTCACTTGACGCGTGTGTTAGCGTTGTTCTACAACCTTTGTTTAAGTCATGCATATCTCCCCCAGGATATGTTAAAAACTATAATAGTGCCTGTAGTCAAAAATAAAACCGGTTTAGTGACGGATAAAAATAATTATAGACCTATTTCACTGGCTACGGTTGTGTCCAAGGTATTGGACAGTGTGCTTAATGCGCAATTAAAAGCGTTTGTTAAATTGCATGACAACCAGTTTGGGTTTCGACCTGGGTTGTCCACTGAAACTGCGATTTTGGGCTTTAAACACACTGTGGAGTACTATACAGGCCGGAGCACGCCTGTTTACGCCTGTTTCCTTGACCTATCCAGTGCTTTTGATTTGGTTTCCTACGACACTCTTTGGAAGAAACTTAACGATGCTAAGCTACCATCTGAAGTCATCAACATTTTTAAATTTTGGTACGGGAATCAGGTCAACAGTGTTAGATGGGACGGGGCGTATTCGAGTCCATATGGTCTGGAGTCAGGTGTAAGGCAGGGGGGGCTGAGTTCTCCTACACTCTTTAACCTGTACATGGACCAGTTGATTGTGGAGCTGAGCAGCACTAGAGTCGGATGTTATATTGATGGCGTATGTGTAAACAATATTAGCTATGCAGATGACATGGTGCTGCTCAGTGCCTCAGTCTGTGGCTTGAGGAAACTAGTGAGTGTGTGTGAGAAGTATGCTAGTGCTCACGGCCTATTGTATAATGTTAGAAAAAGTGTCGTTATGGTGTTTGGAGCTGGTGGAAAATACCCTGAACCGGTACCTGCAGTCGAAATCAATGGTGTACCGTTATCGAGGGTACACACATTTAGGTATCTTGGGCACGTTTTGACCGCTAGCCTCAGGGACGATGACGACATTGAGAGAGAGCGGAGGGCGCTGTCGGTCAGAGCCAATATGATTGCCCGCAGGTTCATGCGTGCTTCTACGGAGGTTAAGAAAACACTATTTAGAACCTTCTGTTCGTCCTTCTACACCTGTAGCCTGTGGGTACATTATACGCAAAAGTCGTACAGCGCCCTTCGCGTACAGTATAATAATGCTTTCAGGGTGTTGATGGGATTGCCTCGCTTCTGTAGCGCATCAGGAATGTTTGCGGAAATGCGTATTGATTGCTTTTATGCATTAATGCGTAAAAGATGCGCATCCTTTGTGCGCAGGGTGCGAGCCAGTTCCAACGGCATTCTGGGCATGATTGCTGACAGACTGGACTGTTGTGTCGTTAATCGTTGCTCCAGTATTTCGGGTGGAATGCTGAAGCAATGATTAATTTATTTGTTAATAATTGGTTTATGTGTGTATGTCGCTGTTGATGTTATATGGTCTTATGTCTTACTAACATAGTAATAAGTATATTTATTGTTACTAACCCTATGAGTCTCATTGTAACTCGAAATAAATGTTTAAATAAATAAATAAATAAATAGCATAATCAGCTTTTTAAAATGGCCCACTGTTGGGACATATAGACCTCCTCTCTGTGAGAGGGAATGGGTTTTAATACACCACTCGGGCCCAGTGCAGGTTGGTGGATTTCACATGTCTTTGAAATTAGGGTTCTTGGACATTTTGGTTTCCTCACGATGTTTTCCTTCACCCTTTTGAGAGCAGTAATGATGTAAAAATTTACTCAAAGTAGGTAGGTTGCCTGGCGGCATACGGTGGAGGTCTGCCTCGCTTGGGTGCAGCACCGCCGTGTCCTCATGGAGGCGATCGGCGGCAGCGACCTCTCGCGCCCGGCCCTGGTCTAGGCTATGGTACGGAGCGAGAGGGAATGGGAAGCTGTCACCTCCTTCTGCGAAGCAGTAATGCTCGCGAAGGAGGAGGTGGAACGCGTGAAGGAGACTCAACGGATACACTATCACGCCCCTAGCAGCCGCCGCAGGAGCCGCGAAGGCGACTCCCGGCCACAGTAGGTGCGGGTTTGTGGACAGCGAGTAATGGGTAGGTCGCCGTCCGATAAGGACCAGGCCTGACTCGACGGCGCATAGTGTTCCAAGCAAGCCTCAAAGAGATGTCAGCAAAAACTGACGGAGTCCGCCAGGACTCTCAGGGGTCTCTCTGGGGGGGGATGCCTGTTTGAGTCGCGGATAAATTCGAAAGAGAGTTACCACGGCCCTGGCACAAGGAACAGGGGTGGGTTTCAGTCAGTAAGAGTCTGATACCCTCCCGCTCCACCGAGAGCGGGAGAAGTCATTGGATGATTTCCCACCTTAAAAAAAAAGGTAATTTGCCTCCCCGGGTTAGGACTCACGACCAACGACACGTAAGTCGAAGCCGTTACCACTGGGCCAATTTAATAATATAAAATATATACAGCGTGGAGAAGACAATACGACAATAAATGAAAACACGGACAATACTAGTTTATAAGAATAAGTTTAAGCTATCAAAAATGTCCTAACATCGAAAATAAAAAAATAAAAATTTCAAACAAACTAAATGGCATAAAACTAGAAACGAAATAGAACACCATTTATAAATATGAGTTCACTAACCTGTCGTAAGAGCGGCAACAACGCGCGGTCCTGTAGCGACTTGATTTTTTGGCTTTTAATTATGGATTAATGCTCAGTAAAATTACACTGAATCACAGATTATTTAGCACAGCCTGTACTGGTGCGAAGTCTCCCGTCCTAGACGCGGATTCACGCGGCTCCAGTAACGAAGATTCTGTCTGTTCCATAAACCGTTCCTTGTAAATGTACTTTCATCAGTCCACATCACATTGTACAAGAAATCCGAATTCTCGAAATGTTTATTTTAAATCCAGCGACAAAAGTTTTCCCTAACTGGTTTGTCTCTAGGTAACAATGCATGCAATTTCTTGTATTTATACAGCTTCCGTTTGTCGCGTTTTAAAACTTTAAGAATAGTTGTATGGTCAACACCTGACCTGCCCTTCGCGAACTACACGTTGGGTTGCGTTAAAAAAAAAACACGAAAACAATAAAAACTAAGCGTCTAATTTCGCACAATTCACTCACTGTTTAACTAAATACCTATTAAAACGTTACATGTCCTGTCACCAAAATAAAGCGTCCAATTTCGCACTAATACCGTCGTAAATGAATTTACAAATTTAAACACGAGTGGCGGGGAAGTACCTACACGAAAGTTAGCGGCCTACAAAGCGAGGACGCGTGACTCTTCACAGGACCGCGGCGACACACTAAGCTAAAGTAATAGTAGTAGCAAATTTCTTCAAGAAAGCGAAGTAACAAACGAAACTAGATTTATCTCTTTCGCACACACTAAATTTTCTATTAATATTATGAGTGCATTGCAATTTCCGCATTCGTTACTTTCTTATCCAACTTTGATGACACGCTTTAAGACTCTTATTACTCAGAATTAAGGTATAATTTTCACTAAATCAGATGAAAATACTAATTTGGCGAAAGTGCTTAAGTAGCGAGTTGGCAAAGTGACTTTAATGTTTTGATGTTTATACCGATGTGGGTCGTTAACCTGACAGTGTTTCCCTATTATCAGATACATCATGTAGCAAATGTTAAAAATGAAAAATAATTTCCTGTGACTAAACTACTGGATATATTCAAATGATTTTTTGTATGTAGACTGAGAACGTCTTGAGGTATGCGAGGTTTAATTTATTGTCGTATTGTCATCACCACTCTGTATAAGAGTATGAATAAAATTAAAAAAGTGGCCAAATGCGACTCAAAAAGGGTTTCGAACGATTTTTTAATGCTTTTTTTAAAAACCATAGATTTCTTAGTTTTTTCTGTAATCTACAGGGTGTAACGGAAAGGTGTGATCATATTACGAATAAGACGCTGAAGAACTGCATCTGCCCATCGATATGAACACGTTTCTTCATAAAAACCTGAGAAAATTCTCATTTTTTTTTTACCTCCCATATAAATACTGATCAGCTGATGATAACTTTGTATGGAAAATACAATTTTTTTTAGGGAAATTTCTATTTTTTCTTAGAGAAAGTGGTACATGACCATGGGCAGAACCGGTTCTTAAAATATGATCACACCTTTCCGTTACACCCCGTATAAGTAAAGAACAATATCATGTATTTTTTCTAAATTTTAAACTCAGTAGTATCAGAGATAAGGGATTATAATTAATTTTCTCAAATAACTAGAGTCAAGAGCAAACCCATCTAATATAAAAAAAAAACTTTTTATTTTAGAATCATGATAAATATACATTTGAGACACTGTACTTTCTTTTGATAGGTAGTACGGTCCTACTTTATTTTTTAATTTGTCGATTTTCACCCCAAAAATGACCCCCGTATTCCAAATTATTTTTTTTACGTTACACGTCTGTGTTTGGGTCACAGATATTCATGTGTGAACCAAATTTCACTTAGTGGGTCCAATAGATTCGGAGCAAATTGGCTGTGACAGATGGACAGACACACAAGTGGTCCTATAAGGGTTTCGTCTTTTCATTCGGACATTCAGTACCCTAAAAATGTTTTAGAACAGGCAAATTGTGACATTGGAGGCTATGCTAGAAATATCTATTGTACTGCTAAGGAAATTGTTTTCTTTTTAGATCTTCAAATGAGTTAATCCTTTTTTATTGCTATTTTATGACTGCTGAGAAACACACCCGATCCGCATTGCTAACTTTATACCTTTTTAATGACGAAGCGCTGTTGACAGGTAACTCCTATTAAACATTAGAATTATCTTATGTGTTAAATCGTAATCAAAATGTTTCGAGCCCGTGGCCAGCTGCTGCTGTTTTGACACCTGTTACGCAGTTAAACGTGTAGCTTAAAAGTACCGATCTATAACCATTATGACCCATGTACTATATAGGGTTATTGGTAACTCAACGTATTCCCGGCAGGATGTGATAGTGTGACCTATTAAGCACCCGACATGTTTTTATTTAAATTTTCCCATCATACGTTTCTAAACATCATTTTTCTTTGAAACTTCCAATTGAAAACTTGGATTTTCTCAAAACCAATGGGTTTCCGCGGGTGCATAATTGTTGCAAATAGTTCACACTATCACGTTCTGCCGGGAAGACGACGAGTTACCAATAAAATAATCTTATATGTAGCGATAGCTTCAGCGTAACCGTGAATGTGTCATAATATACTCGTATATATTATTATTCCACTTACAACTTTTGGACGTGTCGTAATAACTCTGACATGTTTACGAGGGCAGTCGTTTGTCTAACCCAAAATAGATACTTTTTACTGCACACTATTGTTGGAGTTTTCGTGATCGTAAGCTATAAAAACGAAGCCGTGACTTTATGGTAACCCTGAACCGAGAAGGCTCACCGAACTGTCCAGCTTTAGCATTTGACTTATATAAAACTGCACGAAATAATACTTTAAAAGATTGAATTTTAATGGAAGAGCATCTCCATAATACTTTGAAGTCGCATGTGTATCCTTTTACTTAATTTTGTTTTTCCGATCCTTTACATATTTGCGATTTCATCACCATATCATCATTTCAGCCGAAAGACAACCGGTCATATGCGTCTCACATCCATCGGCTACCCGTGACCCTCATGAGGTCATCAATCCACCTTGTGGCGCCCTTCCAACCAGAACTTTTCGACCCCATCGACCATCTTTTCTGCGAGCGATGTGCCCCTGCCCACTGCCAATTAAGTTTGGCAATTCTTCGGGCTATGTCGGTAACCTTGGTTCTCTTGCGGATGTCATTATTCCTGATTCGATCACGCAAGGAAACTCCGAGCATTACCCTCTCCTTGCCCTTTGGCAATTTGCGGTTTAACGATGGTAAAATACGTAGTCAACGACCGTCTACTAACTTCATGTTTTAATAACACATAGTATTGAGATAATAAAACGATTTTAATTATAGTCTACTGTCAGCAGGATTCTATTTTTCGTCGAGTAGCGGTTGTATGGCCAAAAGAACCGAGTTAACTCTTTTATTCTGCTGTTAATGATCGATACTTGAATAGTTGCATCGAGATTGGGATTGGGAAATCTGCGTCTGGCTACTCGATATTTTTACATGTTGACTAAAGCGGTGTGTGCGGCCGAAAGCTATAATTGCGTGTCAGATATCCATTAGTCGTTTAGAGGAACTTATAATATGCTTAGCAATTTACTTATGAATTTCAAGTAGGTACACTTACATAGTACATTTTACAAAAAAAAATCAATATTAATATTTCAAAGTACAACATTGCTACTTAAAACGAGTAACGAGGACCTTACTTAAATTAGTTTTTGAAATCACAGATTCCATTAACTTGTAGTTAATTATAACCAATGCAGCATCAATAAACCAGACTAAATCAACGCCTCGTTCAGTCCTTGACACATCAAGGCTGCCATTGTGTGCAATGCAGGACACCGCAATATTATATTCAAATGCAATAATGCTATAAGGACCGAAGAATGTTATTGTTTTGTGTTAATCATACGTTTGTAGATGGCCTTATGAGGTATTGGTATCATGATTAGATCTGTAGGTACGAATTCTTTTTTAGAGGTGTGAATGATCTCTTTGACCGACATAATGTTACAATGTGCAAAATATTACATCACTTGAAAATTCAATAGATTCTCAATCATTTTTTTTTTTAAATGAAAAAGGTATTTACCATTCACCAAAAATCTCACAACCAGCAGTTTCATATTACGCGTATCACTACATAGTATAAAACAAAGTCGCTTTCTCTGTCCCTATATCCCTATGTATGCTTAAATCTTTAAAACTACGCAACGGATTTTGATGCGGTTTTTTTTAATAGATAGAGTGATTGAAGAGGAAGGTTTATATGTATAATTTGTACCCGAGCGAAGCTGGGGCGGGTCGCTAGTCTATGTATAATCAAACAATCAAAAAGGTCACACAACGATTATAGAGTAAGATACGATGACAAATCGACGGTTGAAAGGCTATTTGATCTAAGCGACATTTTTTGACAGTTACAGGAGAGCGATTTAAAGTTTAAAAAAGTACTTACTAAAATTTTGTAAAAAAGTTTTTAATAATGTCTGTACTGTGTTTCATAGGTGTGGAAAATAAATGAATTTTTACTTTCACTTTTTACATGAGACAACGTGTATAAAAAGACCGGTTCCCAAAGCTAAATGCATTTCCCCTTCGTCGATAAATGCCGCGGGAAAATGTTGCATGTTCTTGCTTTTATTTCCAAGACTAGTACGGAAATACTAATAGCACATAGCATGTCTATTTTACTTTATTTTCTAGTTACTAGCTGCAAGCATATTTAAAAATATAATGTTATTTTTAGCTTTTTCTGTATAATTATTTACAACTGAATTAATTAAAATAGTAATAAACAAAAATACATTGGTTTATTAAAAAACATTTCAAATAAATATTATGTAAGTCGAAGATAACGATGACTCACATATTTTTCTATCACGTTCTAAGTTTTTCTCAAAAACATTTCCTTCTCAGTAAGACTTAAAAAAACCCTAACAAAAGTCGGCACTGCATTAAAGTTGAAAAACTTTAACCTCACAATAAAAACAGTCACTCTACTTTACATAAAGCAATAAAACTTATTAAAATTCTCATTTCTTCAAGACACCTTTCTTACATTCCAAGTCTTCACTTAAGTCATAAACCATGAGTTGCATTATATTATACGTATTATTATCTATTAGCTGTGCCCTGCGGTTTCATCTGCCGTTTTATGTATTTCTGTTTGTTATTTTTGCTCGGCTCCTAAGTATCTTAAAGTGATGTTAATGTTCCATTTTTCCTCAATAATTAGGATATCGAATGAAAATAGTTATTTTTAAATCCGACGAGCAGTTCCCTCTGGAACTTTAAACAAAACACAGCTTTATTAAAACGCTATTAGCTGCCAACGACCTTGAGTGGTTAGCTTGCATGTTCTGCGCTGAGCTCACGTCACGTCGGCGTCGGCGTCGGCGTCGTATGTCCACCCAGTAATAGGTCTCGCCCATCAATAGGAGCGCTGTCCGAAATTAGACGCATTACTAATTTATTACACATAAAACAACAAGTATTAAACTAAAACACTGAGACTAAATTATAAATAATTAAATGATCTTTAATTACGACAAAAATTGTCTAGAATAACATATATTTTTTTCAAAGAAATAAGACAAGTGGTAAAGACGTGATTTTCAATTAAAAATCATTAAAAGTCGTATAACTGCGCCTTAAGTAATTATCTTCCAGGGGTCGCGGGAGTGATTGAAAGAGTCACCGCGGTGTGGGTGGGAAATCATCAATTAACTTTTCGCGCTCTAGGTGGAGCGGGAGGGCGTGTCAGACTCTTACTGAGTAAAATCCACCCGTGTTCCTTCAGTTACATCACTACGATGACACAAACATCCATTCTCCTCTAGTGCCGGCATGAATTATAGGCGAGTTACTCATGGTGCGGGGAAATAGATGAACCAGTAGCCAATCTGCTAGGTGGGCAGTGATATAACTAGTGAGATAACAGTGAGATAACTAGGGTACGCTGAAAGTAAGTACTTACTTAAGATTCCTCATGAGAGTTTTTTGGATTAAAAACTACACAGTTCATTAAGCAAATCAACTAATATTGTTTCCTGTTTTCTAAAGCCTGAGTTATCTGGAACTGTTACTGTTCTGATTATATTTGATGAAAATAATAACAGAGAAGTTTGTAAGCTGCACAAGTGCACATGAAATTGTATTCATAAAAGAACGGAGGTTTACGAAACAGGCGTTGAATGCAGTTTTCATAGCACTGAACGGTAAAATTTTAAAGGCCTAAAAATATACGAGCTACATCTAGTAATTAGTGAGAAAAACCCTTAGTTCTGGAAGGTGTAAGTGGTATTACAAAGGCCCTCGCAGCGGTGGCGCGTTAGCCTGGGGGCTTACTATGAACTCTTATAGCAGGTCAATTTTAGACGAAAAATAAACTGTCGTGCTAGTTCGTACCATGAGCGCGCTAATTAGCAGGCGAGCCAGCGATCACGTGGCCTAAGCCGGTGAGTGACTACGTCACAGCATTTCAGCACTGACCTGCGACTTATCCTACCATCAAGTATTTTTTGACATTTAAACATCCAACAATTGAACTGCCCTGCTGTCATAATTTGCAGCCTTGGGGCCTACTATGAACTCTTAAAGCAGGTCAATTTTAGACGAAAAATAAACTGTCGTGCTAGTTCGTACCATGAGCGCACCAATTAGCAGGGGAGCCAGCGATCACGTGACCTAAGCCGGTGAGTGATTACGTCACAGCATTTCAGCAGACTGACCTGCGACTTATCCTACCATTAAGTATTTTTGACATTTAAACATCCAACAATTGAACTGCCCCGCCGTCATAATTTGCAGCCTTGTGAAACTAACTTAAATTGACCTGTTTCAATTAAAAATTACAACAAAAACGTAAGTAATTGTAAAAATGTGCATAAAATATATTTCGGACGTTATTTCAAAGTATTGTTAAACATAGAAAATCCTCTATAAGCAGCTGTGTTATAATTTATTTTAGATGTGTGATGAAGATGAAATTTTTGAGTTTCTCGAGGCAGATAATTGTTTCAATATTGTTAAACAAAACGCTAAAATTCAAAGAAATCTTATAGGAAACTCGATAAAACCATTTGCATGTCCTTTTGTTAAACGATATAGGCTCACTAAAGAGCTTGCACTTGAGCTCTGTAACGAGCTACGAGCTTTCATGCCACGCCCTACGAAATCAACAGATTTGTCGATTGAAGTCAAGGTTGGTACATACTAATTTATTCTATTTATCCGGCTAATCATCGTAATCATATGTACCTAATTGATTCTGTTGCTATGTTTCAGGTTTTATTAGCATTATCTTTTTACGCGAATGGTTCGTATCAAAGACCAACAGGTGATATCGCTGCACATTCTGTTGCACAGCAAACAGTATCAACTGCAATCGCACAAATAACAGAATGCCTGAATCTACCACATTTTCGCCGAAAATATATAAAATTCCCAGCTAGTCCTAGTGAACGGCGAGTAAATGTGGGTAAATCCTGTAAAATTCTTTTGATTTTATAACTTTGTTTTACTTATTTCAGATTTTTAAACAAGTTTGGTCTGCCTGGAGTTTTAGGTTGCATTGATGGATGTAGCAATAAAACAGCCAACACACCATGAAGAACGTTTTTACTGTAGAAAACAATATCATTCTTTAAATGTGCATGTGGTAGGTATCTTTATTAAGTAATTAGAATAATGTACATTGCAATCATTTTTTAATGTAACACACAGAGTAGACCAAAAACAAAATAGATTAAAAAAGCATGACAATATATTACAGCCAATTTACACAACAATGATTTATATTTTATACTTTAGAGGTCTACTAACGGTACAGTGGCGCCCTCATTGAATAAAAAATCGTAGCATAACACAGAAAATAAATATTAAAGAATCCAACGTCACGTTTGTTACAAATAGGATAAGTATTTTTACGTTGTTAAAACAGGTCTCAGAATGTTTCGTATCCAAAGTAGTAGGCAAAAGTGCCAGAAACGGCTGTTTTTGGTCACTGGATCGTTAGCAGGGCCTTAACACTAAATACTTGATTCTCAACAAAACCAGTTCAAAATGATTGTCTTGAATTTCTATTTAAAATTGTATAAACATATTATTATATGTCAATATAAAAACGATCATCCTATTTGACTATAAGACTACTACTAAGTAATAATAATATACATATTATATGTAGGTACACAAATGAAATGATATCAAACAGTTTTTCTTGTTTGATATAAATATATAAGATAGATTATTATAAGATAAAGTTATTATCCTAGTTAGTGATATTGTGTAAATTAAAAAAATGACTACAATTCTAGATTTGCAACTCAGACATGGAAATTATTAGCGTAGATGCCAGCAATGGAGGAGCAACCCGATCATTCATATGGACCATCCATCCATTAAAAGTACATATGGAGGAGTTTATGTGGCTTTTAGGTATGTAAAAACAAAAAAATACAAAGATTGTCTGAAAACATCTGAGTCTATAATAAAATAAAGTAATGTTTAGATCACCAATTTGTTTATTTTTTCTAGGTGATTCTGGATATCCGTTAAGGAAGACCATGATGACTCCTATTATAGATGCTTCTCTAGTTTCACCTGAGGCTTACTACACTGGATTGCATGTGAGAACTCGTAATGTGATAGAACGAACAATTGGACTTCTTAAAGCACGCTTTAGATGCCTACTAGTACATAGGGTTCTACATTATGAACCTCAAGTAGCGGCATCTATTGTAAATGCATGTGTTGTACTGCACAACATTTGCAATAGGGCCAATGTTCCTGTGCAGGAGATCGATTCTGAAGAAGTTTTAGAAGAAGCGCAATTGCAACCTTCTACTCAAAATATGACAAACAGCACTTCAGAGACGTTCAGACATTCTTCCAGGAGGGCCCAAAATCTTGAACTGCAATATGGCCTCTACTAGAAGAGAGCTTATTGCACATTTGTGGGAGCGCCGACATGTAACCTAGAATGTTAAAATAATTTAAGTACATACATAGCTAACACCTGTAAACAAGCAATTCTTGTTTAAATACATATAATGTGAATCTCAGACAAGGCTCGAACGATTTAATGAAATTTAGTATGCTAAAGTTTCGATCTAGCTAGGTTTCATTTTTATAAAACGTCGTTTTATCCATGTAAAAACCGAGCAAAGCTCGGTCATGCAGGTACTATATTTTTAAATCAGTTATATAATTATTATTAGGAGATTACTAAGTTAATATAATATTTGTCGTCATTAGTAAATTTATGTTTTAAAGTGTATTGTAAGTCAGGAACTAATTACCTATTGTTTATGCTGTCTAATGTAGCTGCTATATGAGAAAGTACATTGCAAATATTTCTTAGGCCTGTGCTTATTTTTTGTGTTGCCTCTTCTCGCACTTGGCTTGATTGGACGAGAGCTCTTCTTGCCATCTCTTGAGACATAGGTGCTGACCGACACCGCCGTCTCCGGGACTGAGTAGACGTCATAGCTTCTGCTGGCTGAGTGAGTTGGGTTGACGTGTTGCCTTGTTGATGCACAAGATCTTCTTGAGACGACTGTTGGACGTGTGGTTCTTGGAAGGACGGTCCAACAGAAATGTTTTCCCCCACAACTTCATCAGGCATTAACAAAATAGATGGGGAGGGTACATTTTGAGAAGCACTTAATGTTGATGCCTGAAATTAATTAATACAAAACTTAGTGACTCTATTATATAACAAGACTAAGAAGTTATATGTCATTCTAAATAATAGATAATTAAGTTGATAGACTGAAAATGAAGTCTCAAAAAATTCACTCTTTACCTTTAGGTTTTGCAAATAAATATTTGATTTGATAAAGAGTGAATTTTAATTATATTTAGTATGCTTTTAACTCTATGTCTAATAAGGATATTATAGTTAATTCTCTTACATATTGAGTGTCAAAACAAAAGTTCATGGCTACAAATTTTGAGTACTTTTAATTCTAATTTCTTCAACAAATTGGAGTACCTAATTACACCATTGCTATTTTAATAAAGTTGGAAATGTAAATCTATTTTTATTTACAAAAATTCTACTTACATGAGTGCTTTCTGTGTGAAATGGGTCCACTTGGATTCCTGGAATACCCGCACCATAATCCTCACCAAGAATTGACAGATATTTTTTTTCTATATCTGTAAAAGCTGCCGGTTCATTCTGTTATCAGCTCACCGTGAAAACTTAGGTGGAGTGAGCGTTAGTGAACTGTCATTCCACCTTGATTGTATGGACTGACAGCCCACTTCACATTTACTTCACCTAAGTTTGCACGGTGAGATTTTACAGAATAGCACTGCAGGTATATAACATGGTCCCCCACCAGTGTGTAATTGGGACGTTCGGATAGTGGCACATTTTCTTTTTAATTTTCCCTTGTAATCTATCCAATACTGCAAAAACAAAATAGTACATGTAAAACCTATCTATTTCAGTAGTAAGTCAAAGGTTGATTAATAATTAACATAATTTTATTCATGTAATTAATAATTTAAATAATTGTAAAACTTACAGCCCAAGTTTTCCAATCCTTGTTAGCACCACCAACAACCGAATTTAGCTTTTCTGCCACCTCAGTCCACATTCTTCGGGACATTTCCCGAGCTTGAGCACATTTATTGTAGCCCATAGCGATCAATAGCGATGTCTTTGTGAGCATTCAAAAAATCCCACAAAGTTTCTAATTGTTCGTAAGAAACTCTTCTTGAAGGCATGATCACAAACACTTGCCTGCCACTTACAGACACGGCCGCAAAACTAATTTCTATTGTACTTTCAGTTAATAATCTAAAGTTAAACTTGAAACAACAAAAACTAATGAAACTAACTTACACCACTTACACCTAAATGCTCGTAATTTTTTTTTTATTTACCCTGAAGGGAAGGCTCAAGTCTTATGATCATATTGCCTAGTCTTACGTAGTGTATTTTTACTTTTTTTCCATGATAATGCAGATGTAACACATTCTAATGTTTTTTGCAGTCTTTGGCAACAAATGTGTTGAGTCAGCCTTCTCGGCAAACTTCGCTGAGGTAGTCGATACTACAATAAAATTCTCAGCTCCAATTTACCGACATCGCGCCTGTTTCAATGATTCCACATATTGTTCGATTGCATAGACACTTGAGACACAAAACTACACCAATTCGCTCTCACAAATAATGTCAAATTCCTTTTTTTGCCACGAAACAATGTTTCCTTCATCACTCTTTTTAACTGTTATCTTAGACACCTAATTAATTTGTATTAAAACCGTAAAACCGCTTATGTATTTTAGAACGTTTAATTTTTATTAATCTTACTTAATCTGTGCTGCCAGCTTACTGAGCCGTATGTAGCAGGCCAACAGTTGACCTGCTGCAGGTCAAATATTGGCTTGCTGCAGGTCAGTGGGAAATGCTCATGGTACAAACACAAAACCTGTCAGGTTAACATGCTGTGTTGAACTGCCCTGCACTTGGCAAATATTTTTAAAGTTTATGGTAGGCCCCCTGGTGCCGGAGACATAATAGCCCTTGCCTTCGCTACTAATGACGACTATTTATTGTGAGAAGCCCCGCAATTATACTAAACATGGCCGCATGGAATCATTCTCATATAAAATGTTTTGTACAACAGTTTTTGTCTTTTGTGTAACAGACATTGTTTTGGTCCTTTTGGGTATGGTCATTTACACAAACAATGGTCCCTTCTATTTGTAATTATATGTAATTATCCCTTTTATTTGATAAATATTCATTTGGGTGAAATTAAATTAGTTTCTCTCGGCTTGTTTGTTTTATCTTTAGGTATTCAAATCTAGCTCCTTCATTTGAGAGATCATTACCCTAATAGCATTTAGTGTTGGCATTTGGTTGGGCCAACAATAAATGCTATCATTTTATTGTTGGCCCAACAATAAATGCTAATAGGGTATTTAGTAATAATCTCTCAAGTCTACAGTGAAGTAAAATATAAAGGAATACCCGTAAAGCGTTAACCATAAGTAGCATCAAGTCAAATGAAGGAGCTAGATTTGAATATAACAACTTTTGTTTCCACTGTAACGAAATGTCTACCAAACATACGAAAAGCAGTAACACATCATTACGGCACCTGTATAAACATTATGTACATAATACACCTTCATACTCAACAATATTTCACGATCTCATTCATATTATGAAGATGGTTTACACAAAACATTCTCACAGAAGTCGTGCCCGGCGCCATAATAGGCCTACGTTTCGCCGGTACATTTAAAGGCAAACTTCTACCACCTGCTTGCACCATTATTACGGACAAGTCGCCTGGTATTGGCTAACAATACCCTAGAATTATTATACCGTTAACGGTGCATAATTGCACTACATTCGGTTACCGGTTCTTGTAAGATATGCGGTACAACACTAGTCGGAGCAAAGACGAAATCATCCTGTATATGTATCTCTATTAGGTATTTGTTTTTTACACGTTTTTGTCATGGTTTTTCATTACAAAAACTTGAAGTCGTGTATCACGATTATTAATGATAGGTAGATTAACCAGACTTCGACTTCAAATAACAAACAGCAATTAATTATTTGGTCAATGACTGGTGATTTGGCCATTTTGCGTAAAAACGTCGCATCCCTATTGAGCAGGGTTCGTGCTAGCGGTAATGGCATTCTGGCGGTTATTGTTGACAAGTTTGACTGCCCTATTCTGAGACATCAAATTGCAACACTGACGGAATAGGACAGTATTATATTATTTTATTTTAGGAATTTTAATTTATGACTTTATTGAATTATTATTGTATTTTTAAATTTTTAATTAATGACATGATTGTATTTTTTTTTTTTAATTTGAATTTTGAGTTTACTAACACTTAGATGATAAGTTTTTTACTAACCATTGGGCCAATGTTGTCTTTAATTAAATAAATTATTATTATTATTATTATATTCCATTTATTTTATAATATATACATACAATTTACATTTTTAAATATTAAAATATAAAAACATTTAAAAATATTAAAAGTAGTATCCCACCGGTATCGGGATAGGGTCCAAGCTACCGGTGGTCACGGCTCCTGAGAGAGGAACCTCCTAACTATGCACGCCGTGTCTAGGAGTACTGCCTTCTGGATCAAGCCCTTGATCCAGCTGCCCAACGAGAGTCTCCTTAGGTGTTCGTCGAGGCTCTTGGCTATTAAGCCATTGCCGTAACGACTATCGGCACAATGACTGCTGTATCCACCTCCCACATGTCGACAACCTCGCGAGCCAGATCAAGATAATTTGTTTTTTTATCTTTCTCAGTCTTCACGAGGTTCTCGTCATGAGGGACAGCTATATCAACAATCATTGTGCGACAATATTATTATTAGTAAATCTCAGTTCAAATTAAATAAGAAAGCTAATTAGTTAATTATCCAGTGGATTAAGTAAAGCATCGTTCCGTCACGAGCTCTACTATGCTGATGTGCATGCAGGCCGGCGGCCATTACAGAGCACTTAAAATAGTCACTCACTTCGCCGTAAAAGTCCACATGCTTGTCAGAAATAAATTACACACACACGCAACTGAGTGCGGTCCCAACAAAAATCAATCTGCCTAGCCTTTTCCCAACTATCTTGGGATCCGCTTCCAGTTCTAGTCTAACCGGATGCAACTAAAAAAAAAAAAACCGAATACCAGTATTTTACATGGAGAGACTGCCTATGTGACCTTCACAACCCGAATGAAGTCACACATTCGTGTGAGAAAACACAAAATTGCCAAAACAATTAATATTCGTTCGTAATTATAAACTTGAACTCATTATTACGCCAATCAACCAGTGGAAGTACCTACAACTCGTTCCCTGTTATAATTTGTATTCTCATCGAAATCCAATTACAACGTAATTTTTCAGTTTATTGCTTGGATGACTTGCTGGAAGCCTTTTTAAATACAAGAACGTATACAAATATTTTTTCAAGTGAGTACCTACCTAATAAGTAGTAAGTGCCTACATTTTTGTTGGACATGACTCTGGAAATTAAGAAAGATTGCGTCACTAGCTTTTGCCGTAACAGCTTCATTAGAAAAAATAGTACCTCAACGTTCCCATCCTCTTCGTAGTTAATAGTCCCGTCATTAAGTCTCCTCGGACACAAAATGTGTGATAAGCACGTGATATCTATCTTGTAGCTTTAAATTGTCGGAACTAATGGCTGTGCGAGTGAACCTCAGATGTGGAAGAGCCTCGACACTCCGCAAAGTTCACTGCTCCTTCAGACAACGCGCTCGTGGTAACATTCGTGACAAAGTAAAACGTACTTTATCATTAAATGCTTTCGAGTTAACTTACATCGACAAGGATCAGTTTATCCTGGTAAACCATTACATTATTCTTTATTGACGTACGGAAATGAGACCACCTTCGAAGATTGAAAAGCAATAAGGAGAAGATTATGTCCATTGAATGAGAAAATATTATTAGCGTGAGATCGGATGGTTTTTGAGATGTTAACGACGAAGAATATTGTGAGGGAACAGTAGTGAATGTACTAGAGGAGAATAACCGGCCAAGTTCGAGTCGGACAACGAAGAAACGGTAAAAAAATCACGTTTGTTGTATGGGAGCCCCCTTAAATATTTATTTTATTCTAATTGTTTAGTATTTGTTGTTATAGTGCCAACAGAAATACATCATCTGTGAAAATTTCAACTGTCTAACTATCACGGTTCATGAGATACAGTCTGGTGACAGACGGACAGACAGACAGACGGACGGACTGCGGAGTCTTAGTAATAGGGTCCCGTTTTGCCCTTTAGGTACGGAACCCTAAAAAGTTTAATGAAGTGTTAGAATAAAAGACGGCGTCATTTCACCACGGTTTTACTGTGGAGCTGCGTTGTGTCGCAAGCAGCATAAATTTGACACGACAGAATTCCGGTCTTGCCGAATATCACGCTGGTACAGTATGCTAACGACCAGTATTGCACGTCCCACCTGTTTTACTAGTATCGCGATGACTGTGTTTTACGTGATTTCACAGTATCCTTGTCGTTATAGCATCATTGCGTTGTGCCCAATATTGGTAGGCTCATTTAAGTCAGAATTAAGTAGCTGAATGTGATTTATAAAATTATAAGGTAATATGATCCCCAAACCGAAAAAATAAGTTACGGTAAGTTAGACTCAACAATAATGCTAGCTTTTTTTAATATTATTATACACTATAACCGTGTGGCATTGTGCCGATTTCTTAGCTATGAATTAAGTATAATTATGGCATACATAAAAAAAAAAAACTGGTCAAGTTCATATCAGGCCGCGCGCAGTGTAGGGTTCCGTAGTCGCCCGAGAAGAGGGTTTTATGTTTATTAGTTTGTGACGTAATTTATACAGTTATGATTTAATTTTTCCATAATTTTACAACACTAAAAACGAATAATAGAAGATTATTATAATTATTAAAAGAATACAGTAAAAAGTTTATGGTTTTTAACCGACGTTCGACTATAGGTATGTTTTTTTTTGTGTCCACCGATTTTTCTGAGTTGTTTACCGATTTTCAAAATTCATTTTTTATCCGAAAGAGTAGGTATCCTCTGGTGGTGATCCCATATGAATTTTATCGATATTGCTTTAGAGCTTTTTGAAAAAATCAATAAAAACAAAAAATATGTCAACTTAGATGACGTTTTGATCCTCTCCAATTACGTCTATGTCCAAATTTCATGTTCCATGTTATTGGGGTTGTAAATTCGGGCGTAACTTTAATATTTAGTTCTTTAATATGTAGTTTAGTTCTGGGGTAGAAACAACCAAAAAGTGATAAATAAAAATCTTAAAAAAAAATACAATCGACTTCCAAAAATGAAAATACACTAAAAATTAAAAAAATAACTTTAATTTCGGAAGTCGGTGTCAAATAACGAAGAAATAAAATACAAACACCGACTAGCGAAATTAAAGTAATTTGTGTTCTGATATTTAACACCATAACTTCCACAATTTGGCGTTCATTCAACGGAGCATTATTTCGAGAATATTTCATTTGGACGTGGCAATGCACTGCAACTGTGTCGACAAAGCCGGCCGGTGGAATTGGCACATTATTTATATCTGAACCACCCCCGCGTCAGGTGGGCCAGTTCTGGAAGTTCCCATTGCTTTTATAAATAGTATTTCCGTTACCCGGTCACTATTGATTAGTATCTATTTCTGCTTGCGAAAGAACCATCTGATAAAATTCTCAACGGGTCTAGACAAAAAACAGCGTTTACCCCAAACGTTTGGTACAAAAAAAATATACGAGTATATACGGTTGAATTGAGAACCTTCTCTTTTCTTTGTCGGTTAAAAATGTATGGCAATGACTTAACCTGCAGAGAAGTCACGTGAAAATTCTCTCCGAAATTTTAATTTATTATTACCCGACTGCGCGACGCAAGGGAGGGGTTTGTGTGTGTGTGTGTTTATCAGTCTTTGTATGTATATACGTTTGTTCCTTTGTGGCACTCTAGCTTCTAAAGGCTAAACGCGTGGGCCGATTTTGATCATTCTTACGTCAATTGATTCGTCTTACTTAATCTTGCGAGTGCTACTACAGACATGACAGTAATCAAAATACAAAATGGCGACAACCAGACGCCATATTGTGAAAAAACTTTTTTACAAAAAAAAAACAACCGACTTTCAAAAAACAATATACACTAAAAATTTAAAAAATAACTTTAATTTCGGCAGTCGGTGGTTGTATTTTATTTCTTCGTTCGAAATTAAAGTTATTTTCAAATTTTTATTGTATTTTCTTTTTTGGAAGTCGGTTGTTTTTTTTTTGTATAAAAGATTTTTTATTTTTCACTTTTTAGTTGTTATACCCCAGAACTCAAAACCCTTATAACATGGAACGTGGAATTTAAACATACTCGTAATTGGAGGATTAACCAAAACGTAATCTATGTATATATATTTTTCATTTTTGTTCAGTTTTTTAAAAAGCACAGAAGCAATTTCGATAAAATTTACATGAGACCACCTCGGGAGTATAATCTTTCGGATGAAAAAAATTTGGAAATCGATCCACAACTGACAGAGAAATCGGTGGCTATGTTCAACTGTTTTTTTATGTTTAAAAGAAAAAACACAGTCGAACATAGAACCTACTCTTTTTTCGAAGTCGGTTAAAAAAGAAGAAAATGAATGTCGACGAACTATATTAAGTGGGGTATCAAAATAATTCGAGGAGGCAATTCCAAAAATATAACTCACTAAAATGTAGAAAATAAAAAAGTTGAATATTTAAAAAAAATCCCGACTGTAAAAAACAACTAAAAAGTTCCAAACAAGTTACTTTTGAAGCAGTCTAATGCAGGTGGTGGCAGTTATTTTAGTTCAATTATTGTTTTCATGGTACATGGTGGTTAGTTGTTTTTTACAGTCCGGTTTTTTGATAATATTTAATTTTTTTTTAGTTTATTGTACCAACATTTTATTTTTATTTGAATGATTTTATTTAATTTTAATGTTTAATTTAATTTGATTTTAATTTAAGGTGCAATTTTAATTATTTATTTAATATTTTTAAGTAACCTATATACTGGCAATGGGTGTGTAATTACCTGAATTAATAAATGAATTAAATTAATGTCATTATGTCATTGCCATACATTTTGTACTAAGCGTTTGGCGTGAACGCTAACAGAAAAGTTCTTTGTCTAGACCCACTGGGTTATAAGGTTTTCAATTTTAGCAGTATCTTGGAGCTTTGTAAACACAAGAACATCCAATTGAGTACGGTAGTTAATAGCAAACAGTAACCATACAACGTGTCCAAGTAGGCTAACATATTCTGGGAGCGTTCAGTTTGTGAATATGATGTCCCAATCCCAATGTTAGGGGCACGGTTTCTTACATCATTCATTAGCAGTAAATATTATTTTATTTATTGTGTAACTATTAACACAGCGATGTTATGTTATGATTTATCAATTAGTGACATCAAAACCTCGTTAGAATCGTAATATTGATTTGAATATTCAAATGATTGAATCTAAGGAAACTAAAGAACACAAACTTAATGTTTTTTACTGAGTCGGTCGTAAATAACATTTTGGTGCTTCCTGATGAAATTGTCTGCCCTCCTCTATCCATGTCATGTTAACGGAAACTTGGCTTCACATAATGTATTTGTTTTTGTTTCGCCCCATCTTTGCTACTACGCAGATGTGTTAACGGTCTTCAACCAAAAACCGTTGAATTTATCGAGGGGAAGATACACCTTACTAATAGACAAATGATGCGGATGAATAATTAGGGGAAAGTTATTTTTTTTGTGAAGCTATCTAATGAAGAGCTCGTGGCTAAAGTAATAACAGCCGCACGGGTCGATCCATCAGGTTAAGCTACGCTTGCCGGGGTTGGTCCGTGGATGGGTGACCATCTTTACATACCGAGACTCCTCCGTGCCTCGGAAAGCACGTTAAGCCGTTGGTCCCGGCTGTCAATCGTGGATCTTTGACAGTCGTTACGGGTCGTCAGAAGCCCGAAAGTCTGACATCCAGTCTTACCAAGGGGTATCGTATTACCCAGTTACTGGGTTGTGGAGGTCAGATAGGCAGTCGCTCCATGTAAAATACTAGTATTCAGCTGCATCCGGTTAGACTGGAAGCCGACCCCAAGATAGTTGGGAAAAGGCTAGGCAGATGATGATCTAATGTTTCCGTTGGGAAAAATGGTATAAATGTTTAAATTGGCTGTCTTCTAAATGTTATTGGATTCAGATCAGATACGTAGATAGGATCTTGATAAATTGTGTCCTCATAATTTTAAATACAATAAATCCATTTAACGTGTGGTATTTACATGACAGGACACAAGGATAATCTTTTAAAACGGTGTCAAACACCTTTTTCAAAAGATTTTCAATTCCGGAAGAAGCAGTTCTAAATCATCGGTCTTGATTTCAACCACTCCAAATATGATATTTATCTGTGTGACAGTCGACCCTATAGAAAATCAATGTAATAAATCCCAGAGAACAAAATTTTAGTAAAAAATTCACTGCACCACCTAAGTTCCCATAATACGGAGAACAGGTTTTAACCATTCCTTGATGGAAAAATTAATCATTTTAATCATATTTCCGACAGACTTACAAAAATTAATTAACATTCGGCTTTCATCCTTGTTAGGTACCTATTGCTGTTTTAGGTCAAATTTAATGTATGTATTTTCTCTGCTCTTCCCCTTTATGGAAGCAGCCACATCTCTTGGACAAAATTGATGAAATTATTCGATGCATTTACTTTAAATGTGGCCTATTTTACATCTACTTTAAATGTGGCCTTGGATGACCGAACATGGCTGCAAATCATACTACCCGTACCTATTGCTGTTGTGTTGTGTCTGTGTCGAATAAATGTTTATTCTATTCTATTCTATTCTACCCATTAGATTTGGTGGGCTCGGCATCCGCAAAATTTCTAGTGTAAGCCCACCGGCGCCAGCGATCCTCCGCACCGAAAAGTTAACCAAAATAACTTGGACACGGCGTTGCCCGAGAATCCATTTTTTCAGAGACAGTTTGAAAAGGATTAAAATAAACGAAAGCCGAATCACAAACTGTGTTTAACACACCTAGGCTTAAAAGCTACTCCAGGGGCTCTGGTATACATAGCCGAACAGTTGACCCTTCACACCAGAAGACTATTTACCTCACCAGGAATAACGCTAAATCAAACAAATATAGCCTCTGTTGGACTTCAAACAGACGTGTAATGCTGAAAAAAGATTCCGATACTCAAGCCATCCTGCAGGCGTATTCGCTAACTCAGTTGACATCAATTTGATAGGCACTTTGCCGTACATTGCTGCTTTGACGTAGGTATAGGAAAACCGTAGTGCCTATTATAATCGATGTCCACCGAGCAATGTACTGCATAGTGTCTATATCATTGATGTCAACTGAGTTAGCGAATATACCTGCTGGTTATAAGTGAACAACAACTCTACTAGCATCGCAATTGCCAAGGATGCCACAGATACATGACTACGTAATATTTGTCATTATTTTTCTACGTTTACGCCACTAAATTTAGATAAAGTAGTTTTTAATTATTTCAGTTACCTCAAAGAACTAAATGTCCGTTAACTATCTTTATTATCATTACGAATCTATATACGAATTTCATGTAAACATTGCATTTACCTCCTATACGATCACAACATTTACCACAAATGTGCACTTAGATTACTATCGACACTAATATGCTTAAGACTACCGAACAACTCAATCAGAGTGATGGTGTGGTAATTTATTTGAAGCATGATTGACTTGTTATATACGAAGAACCTGACTTTAGTCAAGCTGCTTCTGGCCTCATAATAAAAATAAAATTGGAACTGGCAATCGTCTGCATTTACCCTTCACCATTGAATGATAATTTATTCATGATTTTCTTTCAGCTCTGCAAAAATCACTACCACTACTAACCTGGTACCATCACCTGCTCCCTAACCTGCTCTACTAATCTGCTATCATCACTACAACAATTTAAAACGGTAATCATAACGTGATCTAAATATAGATATAAAATCAACTAACGTTCCCGCGAATATCTAAACTGTTAAGCCTCACATGGTTTTCCCCCTGCGCATACATAACATAACTAGAGGAAACAATTGCCTGGATCACCTTATTTTAAAAACAAAATGTCCATGTATCTCATTTATTTATGACACCACAGTCACTGACCATCACTTTTCTTTGCTTTGTCAAAAAAAGCAAAGCCAACGTACCGTTTTCATGCCTACTATGACTAGAATCGATTACGAGGCTCTGGATAAATCGATATCCCAAATAGATTTTAGTCATATTCTGTGCATACAAGACGTTACCACAGCTATTGATAACTTAATAGGCCTCTTGGCTTCAGCTATTTCAAACAATACGTCAGTTATACAAGTGCCAGCAAAGAACAGAGATTGCTCAAACCGTGGATCACCCCAGAATTGTTATAGTGTATAAAAAACAAGGGTGCCTTACATAGAAAGCTTAAGTTATCTTCTGATAATTAAGTAGGTACTAAGGATAATGTACAAACGATACAGAAACTTGTGTTCAGACTTGTTGAAAAAAACAAAAAGATTATTTGACACGCAAGAATTTAATAAAGCAAGTCACAATGTGTGTTTTGAATAGTCCGTATTTCCCACTTCTATGAGAAAGGCAATACATTCGATATTCAGGGGTGGAGAAGGGAATTTACCTGACAATTATCGACCTATTGCTGTTCTGAGTGCCTTATCCAAGGTTCTCGAATGTCTTATAAACAGAAGACTAATTAAATATTTTGAACGTTATAACTTATTTTCCCCAAAACAGTTTGGGTTTCGCAGAAACAAATCCACGTATGATGCAGTTCAAAATGTGACTCCTAATGTTGTTCTACACCTTAACCAAAATAAAACAGTCTTCTCAGATCTCGCGAACGCGTTTGGTACGGTTCCCATCTCCACTCTTCTACTCTAGATATTTTTCATAGTTACCTACGTGATTGCACACAAGCTCTCAGGATTGATAACTACAGTAGTGAAGAGGGGAGAGGGGGGGGGGGAGGGGGTCCTCCAAGGCAGCATATTAGGTCTCACCCTCTTCCTTATTTTCATAAATGATCTGTGCAACCTCAGTATGCTTAACGGCAGGAATACATTTGCGGATGATAGTGTTCTATCTTTCACCGCAGACACTTGGTCTGAACTGGAACTAATAGCACAACACAGCCTTAACATAGCCTTAGACTGGCTCACTGCTCACACCCTTACCCTAAATACCAGCAAAACAAAGTTTCTAACTAACTCAATTAGTGCGGCTTCCCAACCACATACTGCCATAATCTTAAAGGCACACTCTTGCCTCACAAAAACATCATGTAATTGTCCTTCTTACTATAGAAGGACAATTACATAATGTGACGTTGGCCAAATAAAATTCCTAGGTATATTATTAGATAAAAATTTAAAATTTAAGGCACATATTAACCTGCTTACGGGTAGAGTTGGAAAACGAATTTACATATTTTAGAACCCTCCGATACGTTGCAAGCCTTAAAGTTGTTCGTACTGTTTATTTTGCCCTATGTTCCTCTGTTATCCCATACTGTATCTCATGCGTGCCCATGGCTTGAGGATAAATTCGAAACAGAGTTACCTCGCCCCTGGGCACTCAGGGCAGGGAAGAAACAGGGGTGGGTTTTAGTCTGTAAGAGTCTAACACTTCCGCTCCACCGAGAGCGGGAGATGTCATTGGATGATTTCCCACCCCACAAAAAAAAAAATCTATCTCATGCGGGCGCGGTGCTGCCAAGACTATTTTGATGCCCATGGAAGTCGCTCATAGATACATTTTAAAGGTTGCAATTTCCACATTGTTGTCAATGCGGTGAAGCAGTCGACTGCCTCTGACCTGCAGCTGAGACCAGATGGGATGACCATAATGTCTTGAAAGTTGGTGTGGTCTTTAGTCTGGGATGCAACATATCGAAACCTTTTCGCCATCCCATTTTCTTACCACTACGGGCTGTTCTGGGGCGCCTGCTACTAGTGCAGAAAACCTCAACCAGTATAAATATAACAACCTTATTGGAAGTTACATAATTGAGCCGTTTGGGGTTGAAACACTAGGACCATGGGGTCCGAGTGCTCATCGAGTTTTTCGTGACAATAGCAAGCAGTTAGTCGACTCTTCACGTTACCAGAGAGCTGGCCTTTTTTTCGGCCAAAGAATCAGCATTGCCATTCAACAATGTAATGCTGCCAGGGTTCTGGGTACTTTGCCCGTAGATAGCGATGTGGATTGTGTGTGTGTGCGAGTGTGGTTTTTTGATTGCCTTTTTTGAATTAAGATTTTTTAGTCCATCTAAAGGTTGTCTGGTAGATATCACTGTCAGTGATAAGACCGCCATTGTACCCATAGATTTAAGTTAATTTATACGTTAGTAAGTTTATTGACTGTTTTGGTGTACAATAAAGTATTATTCTCTTCTGTTCTATTCTATTCCCAATGACTTTTTCGCCTCTCTTATTTGTGATGCTCGTATTTTTATTAGCTTGTATATACTTTTTAATTTAATAGTTTGTATATATCTGTAAATTATAATTTTACATTAATCAATCGTATTCAATATTAAGGCCATAGTTTTTAAAAATAATTGGATAGTTAAAACAAGAAGTAAAGACATAATGAAACAATGTTTGCTAATGTCTAATTTGGGACAGTTAGTTCCCGCCAAAAAGTTTGGTAGAGAATACTGATGAATTTATTTGATCGCGAAATTCACATGGTAGCCTTTAAAATAACCAATTAAGTACCAACAAAACCGCAAAGGAGAAACGTTTGCTTGAACTTTTAAGCTCCAAGCCCAACCTATCATTACAAAATTTTCTTCCCGATACCATGATTACACACAACACTCGTTACACAAGATTCGCAATTAAATCTGATCTTTCACGCTGCTTCTTTTAAGTCAGAATTCGTAGGAGGCTAATGAAATGGTAATTGTGACATTTATTCATAAAGTTGTTATCATGTGCTTGCATACATGTTCTACGCAGGCTGGTATTGTCTCCACCGGATGTCTCCAGGACGTTTACCCTGCGTTATCAATGACGTCTGCAGATAGGTCAACGTAACTTATGATTCCTTTCTTCGTCCTAACTCAGAAATGTTTGACAGGATGTGATAACACGAGTTAGCAAGAAGTCGTTATGATTTACTTGTTAAGTATTTAGATATAGTAATTAAGATTCCGTACTTCCTAACTAGAAACAAAGATCATTTCATACTGGCCGTGAAATTAAGTAAAGCTTCTTTGATAATGGAGTGGCTATAGTCGAATGTCCACTAACGAAGACATAATTTCTTCGACGAATCATTACGTGATCAATAACTTGATTAATTATCATCGAAATTTATTACTGTTACTAGGTACTACAAAATGTTCTTATTCGAATTGAGTGTAAAGTTTACCCTTTGTGGTGAGTCCTGTCAATATGCCTACTAAGTCAGATGTCTCTTCAGAAGCTCGAACACAAGTACAAACAGCACTAGAATGCATTTACGTAAACGTTCGCTTATGTCAAATCGTCTAGATAATAAGAGGTTACCCGTTATTGTCGTCAGGCAGCGCTTATACAGTTTTAATACAAATTGACGTTTACTTTAACACGATCGAGAACATTAAAAAACTCACACTCGGGATACAGGTAGGTACAAATAATTAAGTTTTACTAAAGATCTCACTCTCGCTTTTAAAGGATTTAAAAAGATCTTAAAAATAATGTAATCACTTAACGGATACATTTCAATCCATTATCGAGACTCACCTTTTTCCATTTCGAAGTTTATCCGTTTCTGTACACAATTTTGTGAGCGCATAATTCTTATGCGCTCACGATATAACAATGGATATTGAATAGGAGACGATAACCCATGATAGTAATGTGTAATTACGTTATTGAATACTAGCAGATATGGCTAAACTAAAATATAAACGGAAATTCTATACGGCAACCGCCGTTAATACAAAAATGGCGATTATTCTTAACGATCCTAAATCATACTTAAACGCAGTGCAATAGCTCACTGGAATTGCATTTGATATATTTTGCGTATTTAAAGTAGGCCAAGCCACAAATTTTCGCAATTTAGTCAAGTACCTACCCACATAAATGATTTTACGGCAATTAAAATGTAGCTTAGTGCACGTTCTGTTTCTTAGAGCAATTATTGATTTTTAGATTGATATTGAGGTAAACATTGCATTCCGGTGGCTTAAATAAACATAAGATTACCGAGTGTTTGATTGTTAAATAATGTATCTCTAGATAAATAAATTACTGGGTAAATAACTGTGGGTGTAACACCGTAAGTTTGATTATCATTATTATGTCCTTAGCAGTGCAATCATTAGCAAAATAATAAAACTCAGTGAAATGGTATATGTAGATGCATAGCAATAGGCCGGTTTAAACTGCCTTGAAAAGACGACTGGATTAACCAACCTTAAGACAGTCCCAAAACGTGTTATGATTGTTGTTTTACCGTAATATAGTCAACAACTGGAAACCAACGACAAAGCTTAACAACTATCGAATTATATAAAACCTTGTTTCAGTATTCCGTACCTACTTAAACTTAAGCAAGGCGGGATCAGTTTGTTATTTTAAGTAAAGCCAATCACAGGAGCGAAGAGAATCTTAATGAATGCAAGAGTCCGCGAGTGCCGATCGTCTTGATGGTATACGGATTATTAATTCACGATATTGGATGAGCCAGGATCAGTTTAACTAGAAGATGTATTATTAAGACTTACTTATCTAGATCGAGACTTTCGAACGAGATGAGCTGAAGGATTTTAATATTCAATCTCATAGAGTTTCCTAGTGCCGACGATGCGAACTTAATGTTAATTTGCTGTAGCATAGAGGTAGGTACAGTATGGAGAGAGAGCACAGGGCATTGGCCGTACGATGCAACATGTTGACCCACAGATTTGCAAAGTGCGACAATAATGTCAAATTGTATACAATAATGTAATGTTTAGAGCATATTGTCAGGATTTTTATATTTGCAGTCTGTGGACCAGATATACGCAAAAAACGTATAATGCCCTGCGTGTGCAATACACCAACGCGTTTAGGATACTGTTGTCGCTGCCACGTTTCTGTAGCGCGTCAGGGATGTTCGCAGCAGCGCGTACTGATGAGTTCTTTGCGAGCATGTGTACGAGAGCAGCATCGCTGCTGCGTCGGTTGAGGGACAGTGGCAGTGGTCTCCTGAGCATTGTTGCAAGTATGGTTGAAGGCCACCCGATGTGCAGTGCACGTATTTTTACCAGGTGTCTCCAGAAGGTGGAATAATAATATAAGTTGATATAGTGTTAAGTGTGTTAATTTAATTATGTTCGTATTTCTTGTTCCAATTGTACTAATATAGTTTTAAGTAATACTAACACATATGGGTTATTCTATGTACCTGAATTAAACATAAATAAATAAAGTATAAGTTCGACGTAAGATTTGTAAGTTTGCTTCGACATACCAACCTAAAGTTACTCCCATGAAACATTCATAGAGGACTGATATTAGATTGTCGACGAAACGATAATATCTGAGCCCTAAGGACTTATTGAGTAACAAATGTCCACAACAGGCAAAAGTAAGAAAGTTAATAAGTTAAATTAAAAGAGTTAGAGGGTAAAATGTAAACAAAGTCACTAGTTTTAATATTGGCAAGGGGGTTTTAGCATATTTCACCTGTGTGCGGCGCCCAAAACAATTTATTTTTTAATGTAACTTGAAAATAATACGAAACCAAAACGGTACCTATTTATTAATTGGAAGCTTAAAACCACGATAGCTTATCTAGTAAACAACTAAGTTTAGTTCACTTTATTATTGATGATAACACTGATAATAATCGATCTAGTAGTAGACCAATGCTATTAAGAATTATTGGTCTACGTCATGTTTTTGCCGCGTGGGAATGTTGATATTTATTAAAGCAAAGAAACACAGTTATGGTGAAGTGCTCGAATCCGTCATTCAACTCTAATTACTGCCCAAGTTTAAAGCAGACCTTGAGAATTATTGTTTTGACTTGAATAATTATGTATAATCAAAATACCTCAGGCCCTCTCCATCTTGTTCCATGTTTGTAGCTATAAAATGATATAACTAAAAGCTGCGTAAATTTACTACAATTTCACATAATATTTCATGTGGAGACCCATTAGCGACATACCGAATTCATATTCTTATTGTGTGGACGACAGTGCATCGCGTAAGATGGTAGTTGTTCTCTTGATACCGGACCACTGAGATACCCGCTCGGGGAAAAAAATAATAACAAACTATCATCTGACCGAGAACAGGTTCCAGTCGGCGGATGAGCCGCCCATAGACATAAACACGCAAAAGGTACCTTTTTTATAGTCCCTGTAACATGGGATGAATGATTTGCGATCAAATGATATATATAACTAAATAATGACTGACTGATTCGAAAGAAGAATACAAACTTAGACGTAGAATACAAATGAAACAGGATAAATTGCATCAGGTTTTTAATAGCGATGATTACAAAGAAGACGTTGCCATTGGCGGAGTTTATTTTTACGTTCGTTCCTTGTTGTTAACTTTGTATTAAGTAAACCTGTTCTCGCTTCGAGCAATTATTTCGAAATAATTGTATAAAAACGAACAAAGTTCAGCTATATCCATTAACAATTACAACAAAAATCTTGCTTACCTCCTCAACAGCAATAATTAGTGCACCGGCTCAAACAGCGCAAACAAAAACAAATTTCGTGGCGCGAACGTGCACCGTCATGCGTCAGAAAATTCCATTGAACAACTCCTGTTAAGTAACACTAAATCGCTATATTTAATAAAAATTTCTTCAGATTTTTATAAGTTTCACTCCACTTACAGTCACAAGTGTGTGACGAAGAGAATAACTTAGGTTCGCGTGCGCGCGGGCGACTAAGACGTACTGATACGATGATATTTCGTTTTCGACTGGTATTCGTTCGTACTTCGTAGCGCAGCGACTCGTTGCGTTGTTCGTCTGGCTTCGGGGCTTTGCCGAGGGCATCGTGTAAGTTCGGCTCACGAACTCAAAGCTCGGAAGGGCGGTCCATTGGAGCTTCTACTTTGTCTGCACAAACCTACTTAAAAGTTTGATTGATGGGGTTTGATGATGCTAGGCAATGATAATAACGTAATATCCGCGTTTGCATTTTAATTGAGTGCTAAAAGCAGCAAGTTGTATTTTCCAGCATGAATGCTATTGGAAACAACTAAGTACCTACCTATTGGTTGATCTTTCTTTTGCTGCATATTATCTAGAAACCATTCATTTCTGTTTTAATGAAAATGTAACATTGTAAGTATTTGTTGTAATACGGTCTCTAAATTCTAACAACGAATAAAAGCAAAATTGCTACAATACTCGGTTTCTTTTTCCGTATCTGGACTGTCCCAGATTACTTCCTGATCCATAATTTGCTGCCACTTCATTTTAATATTAAGTATTCAAGTTCCTGTACCTAACTTTTCAGAATCTTTCTTGTACCATTAATTTCCTATTTTATCAAATATTTGGTTTACTTCGAAAAGTTCCTTCATTTTGAGCATTCGGTTTTTTTAGTTCAATAATATTTAAACTTGTTTCTTTTTGTCTGAAATCTGTACCAAATTAGAAATTCGCAGCAGGCGCGCCACCACTGTGTGTGTCACATATACTGTGCAGTATGTTTTTAAAGAAGTGAATACTTGAATGGTGTATTTGAAGTATATATAGCATGCGATGAGGCATACAAATTCATGGTGAGCTCATTCAACGGCGAAACGCACAATAGTTTTTTTTAAAAGTGTATCTTAATACTAGAAGAGTTTGCTCATCGCATGTGCACCAAACCAATGACGCAAATGATCTTATTTCAAAGAGTTTACTGTGCAAGTTTGCACATGTTACTCTACAATTTTATATTTTTATTCATGTCTGTGTAACATTTGGAGCTCGAAGACAATAAATAACAAAACAAAAATAGAAAACGTCCAATAAATTATGTTAAACAATCAATATTAGTCTGTATTCTTTATTTGAAGTGATGCAAGTAAATAATAGTAAATAGTAAATTTAATATGACACATTTATATGACATGATAAGCACAACAAATTAATAGTAATAAAAAAATAACATATTTTTTCATATATAAAATCAATTCTCTAGTAACGTTGAACTATTTATATGTCTTTAAACCTATCGTTGAAGACAAAATCTTTTTACGCTTCCGGAACGTCTCCAGAAGTTCCTGCCTTTTTCGTCCAAAGTTACTCTTGCTTCACCATAGGCATGAAGAGGCAGAAGACGAGTCTTCTCCTCTTTATGGCTATACTAATGTCAGCTTCCGTGATGTGACTAGGGATTTTCTAGATAAGTTCGAACGTCTACAGAATTGGGTAGATGACTAAATAAATGATTACCAAAAATAATGGAAACGTATTTTTTCTTTTGACACGTAAACAAAAAATGAAGACTACAGTGCGTTGAAATTTCGCATGACGTCACATCTGAGTTAATATTGAACAACCTTTTACCCAAAAGTGACGTAACAAGCCCCCACTCCTGAATTTTGATGCGTTTTATCTTTGTAGTTTTTTTATTGATTTAACTTACGGACATTGACAGCGATGTGGATGAATTTTTTGATGCCCAATAAGTTGTTTTCATACACATATTTAGATTTCATATACATGTTAGGTGTTATTAGTTTGTTTATACAGAGTGTAAAAAGACACATTACATAGCTATCAACTACGCATACTGTACGTCTAACAAAGTAGTTTTGCGCAAAAATTATTGCTGGGAAACGACTTTTATTTTTAGGTATGAAAAAAAAAACCATTTTTTATTGCGCATAATATAACGCCAACCCAGGCAAGTGGAGTCCCCCCCCCGCCCCTTCCCTCTAAGCCACGTAGGTACTTGTCGGATACGTTTATATTCATTGCGTTTTTCTAACTGCAAATTTGTTTTTTTTTCAAATTTCACAGCCCAAAAAAAAAATGCGATTTCGAAAAAAAAAACGAAAATTCAGGTAATGTTTTTTTGGAAAAAAGTTTAGTAATAATACTTGAAATTCATTTTTCTAAAAAAGTGAAAAAAAAAATTGCGACTTTGATCTTCAATATCTCCAGAACCAGTGGATTCCCAGGTATAGTCTAGTGAAAAAAAAATCCAAATAATGGGTAGAATTTTTTGTTTTCTTTCTTTATTTTTCTGTCTTTTTGCACCGGATTAGTTTAATAGAAATAACTTAAAAGATACCTATCTTTTAAGTTATTTCTATTAAACTAATTTTCCACTTAAGGAATAAATAGAATTATTATTTTTTTTACCCAGCGTCGGGATATTTACACTTTACACTTTTCCTTTTCTTTTTCTATTCTTCACAATCCCAACTCCCCTTTGTATCTTCGGCTTTGAGTATCTTGTTCCGAGAGAAAATCTTGCCGCTCCTCATCCTCTCATCTCCTTCGTTTCAATCACCACTCCTCAAGTCGTTACGATGGGTCCTTTTTAAGGTTTGCTGTCAGAGAACCCAATTGTGGGTTAAGCTCGTCTGCGCATATATAAATCATTAAGTTTCACAAAAGGCGGTACCTAACGCAAAATCTCAATACATACGAGTATATGGCACACATAATAGGCCAAGTCAGTTTTGTAAAACATTAACATAAAAATGTTCGCCCTTTTTTAGAGCGAACATTTTTCATCTTACTAGTTTACCACATTTCTGTTTAATGAACGCTGAATGAAACATCAAGCGCTTTAAAGCAGCAACAATAAGCTGCAAGCGAAAAATAATTTAAAAATCCCGGAAAATTTCTCACTATGAAATCCAATATGGCTGGAGTTGCGATGCCCGAACGACGACGTCGGCTATGAAAGCCATGAAAAGGAAATCTTTAATGGATATTTCGCCATTCATGACACCTAAATGACTGATGGAGATTTACTGTTAGTGCCCGTTTGTGTTTTGAACTTACCCATATTGCCTATTGTTACGGTTGGTCTCAAATTTAAGTCTAACTAGCCAATATTTTTCGGTGACGTTGTTTATTTGTTTTGTTCGATGATTGATTCCCACAAAACTAATAACAAACTTGATCAAACATTAAATAAATCGCTCTGTAAAATGAACGAAATTACGAAAGCAATCAATACGAAAGCCGCAAATTTTAGCCATTGTTAAGATATCTCATAATAAAAATAGAGGAAAGCTACTCACGATTTAATTTCGCAAAAACGTTATTGTGGCGAGTTTAATAGTTTGGGAAACATGAAGTATTACAAACATACCTACTTACTGTGAATACATATTTTATTATAGTTTTTATTTGAGTTATGATGGAAGTGGTTGATTCTTTACAAAAGAGCTGTTTGATAGCTCAAGAAATATCGTTTAACCTCTGCCGCGTCTCACCAAGGACAATAGGCAATAGTCTGCTCCATGAATGGAGACGCGACAAAAACGCGGATGCTACACGAGCGACTCACTGGGGTTTAATATGCAATTAGTCAACGCATTGATACCCATTACGATGTATATTCTTTATTGCTATCTATCTGTATGGACTTTATTTAGCGCTAGATTAGACTTCATTACCGTGGAAGATTAATAATAAGTAGGTAAGATTAGCTTGTGCCAATTTCCTTTTGAAATGAGAATTTATTATCAACTTTGCATATTCCATAGGTAATGCTTAACATAGCTGATGTTATTAAGCCCCCTATCCATGAAATCTATCTCGACATTACTGGACATCCAGTTATGACCATTGACAGTAACAACCAGTTACAGAAAGATGAATTAATGTCTACAATCATAGTCTAATGTAATCCAAGAGAGAGATTAAAATTAATGCTATGCTGAAATTTCTATTCGTGTGTACCGTATATTTACAGAATCAACGCTACACTCAAACGAATCGAAATCGATTTAATTACTCTTCGAACTATCTCAATCAAGCAATTTGAATAGATGACTCGATGCAAATGGTATCGTATTAACGAGACCACTCGACCGCGAGAATCGAAATAGCGTCATTCACTGGTATTGTGTTAACAGACCAGGCGACTTTTATGGGTATTTTTTTTTAAATCTCGAAGCTTTATATCTTGAAATTAATAAACCCATTCGTTTTGTGACGAATACCTACTTCTTCAATACATTCTCATATAAACACAAAATTTTTATGGATCTAGTCTCTGAAACGTGAAGACTTCCTACACCTTATACAATGTAGAATTTTAGAATTTACATTTTATGATGTCGAAGACGTAACCGACGAGGACGGGTGTCTGAAGTTTGAGAATTTATTTGTTTTCAAAGACAGATCAAATCGATTCGTTCCGGAAATAATCTTGATTGGATTGTAAATATTAGTCACACAATTAAGTCAAAATATGGGAAGGCTCAATTATCATATTGATGGTAATTGATTTTGCTATGACAAATATGAGTTTTATTACGCAATAGATCCGTTCTTGCTTTTTTAATAATCGTAAATCTGAGCTTTAGATTAGATATAATGCATGTTAGTAATAAACTCCATATCTGTAATGACCCTAAATGGATGTAGGTGGCGTCCCTGACATGCGAGCGAGACAAATGGGTTCACACAGTGATGGTTTCTCACTACATAATATTCAATATAAACGTTCCAGATTAGTGATTTTAAAATAAATACCGTTTTTACGTTTCTTCTACTACGGGTCCTAGGATTAACAGTACCAATTCGGTTTTCTGCGCCAGATTTATAGTTATGCAGATGCTACAGTGACTATTTTAATTAACTGGGTGCCCGACTCATACAATTTTTAGATTAGACTCTTTACAAATCCAATAATTATTAAGTTCCACAATAAAGGTGGTTAAACATATCTGTTCCCATTACGCCTTGAGGAAAGATTATACTGGCTTGATACAATCTTATTTTACTAATCTGTATAACCATAGCTAGACAGAGAAGGTAGCCAAAACATAAACACCGAAGTATTACGTGGGGAAGTGTTTTTGCGCAGTAAAACTTCCTCCCTCAGCATTACTTTTTGTTTCGTTGTGCAAGGAATTTTTGTTTGAGGGTTCCGCGGTTTACGACGACATGTAAAACAGTCATTAATTTTGTATTGTGCTTTCCGATTGAACGAACAACAAAAATTAAGATGACCAGTGTTCGTGTTTCTTCAATGCTGTTACGTGGATATAACACTTTTATCGCATAGATCATAATCACCTTGTTTATTATGTCTTTAGACATAAATCTGCTCATGTTTTATAACTTTCCGAACTTTGATATTAGATTTATGTTCAGTTGATATAACGTAAAAATATACTCGTATATTTTTTTACGTATTTTTATAATGAACTGGTTGACCCGGCAAACTTCGACTGCCTCAAAATCAATAAAAAAAAAACATATTTTTTTTCGAGAACGTTTCCGATGTTTTAATAGTTATTTTGCTATTCGGAGTGGAAACAATTCATTTTATGAATTGTTTCAAAGAACATTAAAATCGGTTCAGCCGTTCTTGGATTATAAATGGTGTAACTCACCCGACTTAGTTTTACGAGTATATAGGTGCCTACCTACATAAAACTAATTCGGGTTAGGTATATACATATACATACAATACATAGATTTCAAATTCGAGTACTTAAATTGAATACTAGCTGTGCGGTTCCATCCGCGTTTATGGTTACTGTGTCGTAAGGTGATGTTATAAACTATCTACCCCTCCTCAATAAATAGACTATACAGTGCAAAAAGAATTTTTGGAATAGGACTGGCAGTTCCTGAGATTAGCGCGTTCAACCAAACAAACTCTTCAGCTTTAAAATATTAAAAAATATTTTATAAATTATAAAATAAAATATATAGTATAGATATAAATGATATTTATTTAGCAAATAGGTTACAAATAACACTTTTACGCATGAATGTTTTTTGTCAGTTTAAGCTAGATGAGGCTGGTGTTTCCTAGCTGACTACCCTGAGAAGAAACACTGAAACAAACTCAGAGATTATATAGGTTGCCAGTAATAAAGCAAATCGTAACATTGGTATTGTTTCTTTTAAAATGGAATAATAGATTCTTGGATTCCTATTTTTCTTTCTGCTCGTGGCTTCAATAAAATACAAAATGATAAAAGAAGTTTGAAGCGACACGTGTATCTATCCTACAGCCGTATCTTTTACTGTATGACCTTTTAAAAGTGGATTGCTTAGTCGTCTGCTATCAGAATACATAAGCCGAGTCATGAGTCAAGTCGACCTAAATAAAAGCCAGATATCTACGAGGAGAAAGTGATGTATCGTAGCAGAAGCCTTTACGCAATCTCATGTAGCGATATGATGTAAGAAGACAAAGCTTCCCAAACATAATATAATTAGATCAGTTTACGCTTCTGTGTGTGAAATTGATGGTGTCTGAACTGCATCTGGGTTATCATGTAGTTGTGTAATCATTTTGTAATGGCGAATTGAAACTTTGTGAATAGGCAAAAACGAACCTAGAAATAGGCTGTCTAGTTTGTTATGAGCATGCAGGTTTCAGAATAATGACTTTGCGCTACATAAAGGATATTAGGTTTCGTTAAAATTATGTTTGGAGGTTGTGCTTAGTTTTCGGGAGGGAACATTCTCAACATTTCAAGCTTATGAGTAATTTGATCTATGAGACTCAATGCATTTAGCTAAATATGTTTAGGTAATGACAGAACTGTTATGAATTAGGAACATCATACTATTCTGCTCATTTCATCATTAACGCGTCAGGCCCCGCGGGTCGACATAACAATAGGTTTTTAATTGTGTTTGCTAATGAGGGACTTGACGTGTTAATGAATTCAACACCACTCAACATCCATGTATAACGTACTTTAGTGTTATTATTGTCACCTGACGCATCCCACATGAAGAGTGATAAATTAACCAAAGCCCCACTCAATCAAATAGGAAAGTTTGATAAGGCACCAATGGAGCAGCAAATATGTAATCGTTCGAAACGGTTGCTAGGAGAGTATAAGGCAAAGGTTCGGACGCGCATATGTCAACGTGTTAGCTTATAGACATTCACAACGTCAAAGCTCCACTGGTAGAACACACAGAAACCCCACTTGTGTCAATATTGTCCCCACAATGCGACCCTATAAGGTTTCGACTAGTACGTAACTCAAAAGTCTTTGTTGACGTTTTTTTAAATTAAAGATCTAAATGAGGATTATAACTACATATGTCCGTCGCGTCGTTCCTACTGTTGATGGTGTCGTGTTGTCACAATCTAAGCCCTGCAAACAACATTGTGACATAACTCCATGAAGGAGTGACTGCATATGTACGCAGATTTGCAATACCTACCTAACTTGTTGGTGGTTACAAAATAAGTATGATAATTTTAGTGGTTGAGTAAGTACTAACGTACATAAAAGGAATAGGTTTCATAGCGAATGGAACTATCTTTTCACGTGGAAGGGCCTTAACCATCCTCACTAATGAAACGCGAGTTACAAATTAAGGACTAACTCTTAAGTATTGTTGGCACAAATACCTTTACAATCACTTATTTCGAATGACTACGCGATTTAATTACGCGACTTCAATTTCGTCATAATTCTTAGCTATACAAAATTTAATTTATCGACCTTTCATGTGCAATGTTGTACCGATACTAAATAAGTACGAAGAATATTTAAAACACGAGTCAAAATATTTAAAGTCGTGTTAAGGCTTTGAATGTATGCATGGACCTATATAATTTTCGGGGGCGTATCTTTGCTCTTTGATTTTTCACCGGGCGACATACTACCTGATAAATTTTCGGAGGTCAAACGTTATCTTTTCGTGTATTTTTATCTGGGGTATCTTAATCGGTTGGCTTGTTGACCCGTGTAACAGAAATTTGGGTGTCCGTTACGATTGGCTACGCTACGTTGTAAAATGATGTTGTGTTGGACCGGCGGCGAACCGTGTTCGCCGGTAACCCGCCACTTACGACGAGCCATTACGCGCCCGGCTGCTTACGTAATGTACCTTAATGTTATTGGGTTGATATGTAATCACACACCGCACTCAGCATGGAAAACATTCATCGATCAGCTAGTTAGCTTGAGCATCTTCAAATATTAAAAACGTAGATACCTATATGCGGTTGTTCCGCCGCTGGCGAGGAAGCGACTAAATATCGGCTATTTTATAGCTCAATAAACGTACTATGTTTATTACATTCCGTGTAAACAAAAGAGATGAATATATTAATAACTGATCGCTGATTGTTCACACTGCCGGAGAGGACTCGCTCCACAAGTTTGTCGCTGAGCGAAAAGATCTATCAAAGGTTACTCGCTCAGCGATACTTGCTCAGCGATGCTCGCTTGGCGGTCAGAACTCACGCTGAAAGACCAACCAGCAGTCATTTTTACCTAGCGCGTGCAGTGTTGAGCAGGATCACTATCACTAGCCGCCCAGAATGAATGGTGCGAGTATTCGCCCGTTGCACTCGCACTCTCGCTTATAGCCCAGCAACAAAGCGACATATCAAATAAAAGGTAACGCTGTGAGGATCTTTAATGTAATGTTTTTCATTATTTTAAAATACACAGTTTTGAAGTTATTTAAGTAAATAGATGAAAAATGACCATTCCCCCTCTTTATTATTATTATTATTATAAAAAAACCTGAAATAAAATATGATTTGTTCGGAACCCTTTACGCGGGAGTCTGATTCGCTCTTGACTGGTTTTAGTTTCTAGCCCTACTCGTTTCTAGCTCATCGTTGGCGATGGAACAAGTGCCATAGCGTTTCAGTGTCGTGTCGAAGGTCGCAGGTTTTTGTTCCTGTTTTTCTTTTGACCTTCAAATATTGCTTTGCATTCTTTCTTGCCATTACTTTGTAAGCACATGCTCTTTGTTAGTTTTTCTTTCAGTGATAGTTTCTAAAATATCTAGTCAGTTATTTAGACCATGAAAGGTTGTCAGTTAAGAACATTTATTTTTTGCTGATTTTTTAATTGCTCCTTGAAAAGTAGTATGTCCGTGACTTGTTTATTACAGTTTAGCTTTTGCTCTTTAATTTCTTCGAATTTGCTTACTTTAGGTACAGCGTAATTCTTGAATTCTGTGTAAGTACCTAAGTAATATCTTTTTATTAAATATTATAATGGAATATTAACTTTTAATATTTGTTCTAAGTATTTTTTGTCGACAGCTTTAAGTACCTAAAGGCTAAAGGAAAACATGATTTTACTAGTAGACAGGTATTACCTCTTCACTACGCTAAGTATTGCAATCTTTAAATCCAATACATTATTGCAGTACGTGGCGCAAGCAATACTGAAGCGAGGGAAGAAACTGTGAGCGATACATTTTGTATTACAAGTACACCTTAGATAAAAGGATACTGGTTACATACTAAAATCCTGTGTTCATATTTCGAGACGTTACGCCGAAGAGTTCGGGAGGGTTTACTATTGTTAGAAACTCTGTGTGTGTTCATCATGTTCATGAGTCTAACTTCCGAAACTGATTACTTGTTTTTAAATATTTTTGTTTGATCAAACATAATATTGAATTGTGTTTGAATTAATATAGATGTAGGCACGTTTTTTAATTACAATATTTAAATACGAACAGTATATAAATATTGTACCTAATTAAATTTAAACGTACATATATATTAATTGAAAATGTGAGTACATATGTACTTAAGCAATAATTATTATAACATTAATGTATAATCATACGCACTACTTCCGGTTTTACGCCATTTTTTGTCAATAATGCCAACCCATTCTCTTTACGACGTAAAAGTATGTGGTGGGAAGTAGTGTGAGCTTTTCGGTGATTCGATTGTCGTCGAGCAGTTGATGTGTAGGTATGTATGTAGATGTATGAAGTGATTTTGTAAAGACGTAATAAAATATTGTGAGTGAAGTTATTACAAATTGTTTTCATTCCCTGGACTTTTACGCTATTGATAATCTAATGACATTTTAATGTAAGAATAATGTGAATTTATGTTTATTTTAATTTATGATTTAAATTTAAGTTCCGACATTAGTTTTTAATTATAATTTTCGTATTAAGCCTTTTTTTTTTTGGGATTCGGAAATCATACAATGACATCTCCCGCTCCCCTCTTACTGACTAAAACCCACCCCCATGATCTTTGGAATAAAAATAATAAACCCTAATTATTCTCCTAACTCCTAACGGTAGTAGAGACTATATCGCATTATTGATTATTGCTCCAATGTACTAGTGCGTGTGAGTGTGTGTGTAGTGTGTACTATTTATTTCACAAACGACTTATTCCGCAAATATTTTATTTTATAAACACTCGCTTTAAAAACATTTATTTGGCAAATGCTTCTCTTTACAAATGTGTCGGACGATATATTTTAATCATTTATACATTTTTCATTTAATATTTTAAATTCATTTGGATAAATCACGTTTATACAAAATATCATTTTATAATACATTTTATAAACCGGTCACAATTTATTTCTATATAATTTCGTCGCGGTACTGCTCGCTTCGCTCGCTCGGCTCGTGGGTAGGGGGTCACAGTTTTAACCTAACCTAACCTAACCATTTTTAGGGTTCCGAAAGTCCGAATGAAATAATGGAACCCTTATAGGATCACTCGTGTGTCTGTCTGTCTGTCTGTCTGTCCATCTGTCACAGCCAATTTACTCCGAGTCTGCTGAATGACACATGAATATCTGTGACCCAAACACGGACGTTTACCCTAAATAAATTAATTTGGAATATGGGGGTCACTTTTGCGGTGAAAATTAGAAATTTAATAATAAAAGTTTAACAAACTGTATCGTGCGACATATCAAATAAAAAGGCACATTGTGAGGGTCTCGAATATATTTTTTTCATAATTTTAAAGTATATAATTTTGAAGTTATTTAAGAAAATAGATGAAAAATGGCCATTCCCTCCCCTTATCTCCGAAACCACTGGGCCTAAAATTTTGAAAAAAAAACAGAAAGTAGATCTTTACAGATTACAGGAAACTCTATAAGGTGGAGGCAGTTTAAAAAAAAAAACGGAAAAAAATATGATTTGTGCGGCACCCTTGGCGCGCGAGTCCGACTCCGATTCGCTCTTGGCTGGTTTTTTAACCGACTTCGAAAAGCAAAAGTTAGAGGTTCTATGTCCGATTGTACGTGTTTTTTTTTCTTTTTCTACGTATGTCCACCGATTTCTTTGTCAGTTGTGGACCGATTTTCAAAATTCTTTTTTTATTTGAAAGAAAATATTCTCGAGGTGGTTCTATATGAATTTTATCGAAATTGCTTCAGCGCTTTTTGAAAACCGAACAAAAACGAAAAATATGTATACATAGATGACGTTTTGGTTTCCTCCAATTATGAGTAAGTTTAAATTCCACGTTCCATGTTATTGGGGTTTTTAGTTCTGGGGTATAACAACTAAAAATTGAAAAATAAAAATCTTTTTTTCCAAAAAAAAAACAAGACTACCAAAAAAGAAAATACACTAAAAATAAAAAAATAACTTTAATTTCGGAAGTCGGTGTAAAATAACGAAGAAATCTAATACAAACACCGACTGCCGAAATTAAAGATATTTTTAAATTCTTAGTGTATTTTCTTATTTGGAAGGTTGTATTTTTTGTAAAAACATTTTTTTTTAATAACTACCCTAATCTAACTAGTACGGTTCCGGGTAGCCTACTATATCATGCATTAAAATTGTATGCCAAGAAGGGATTCTCGTTCGGGAGGGGTGAAAAATCATTGAAATTTTAATAAACAAGCAAATGTAGCGTAAGCGACCCCCTCACACTATGCACATGGCGGGTGTAATTACGCGGCACAGGTTGAAAACGACGTAATAGCGTGTTAACGCGGGGGAGCGGCGCGGCGCGGTCCCGAGCCCGCATCGTGGTCGTCACGCATCGCCGCGCAGCAGACGTTTGGGAGCCGTTATACACCAGCTTGCTCGCGTGATATATGCGGAACGACCGTACAACCCCTTAGGTGCATGCACACTCTTTGGAACCCTTCCTAAAGGGACTCGTTGACATGTGTTCTAATTTTTCTACCATTATGAAAAGCAAACTTTGTCCTACATTTTCGGCATGTGGAACTAATATTTTTGGCACCTGTTATTCATCCCCTTTTGGGCAGGTAGGTACCGTTTGGTTTTAACTTTGTCATGGTAGTTTTTTAATAGAATTTTTCATGCTTTCTTACTCAACTTGACCGGAACTAGATAAGTAGATTCATCGACTGCATTTTGTTTATGTGCTGGAATATGATTCCCGTATGTACCTATCATACATGAATCATGCCGTGAAATTGAATATTGAGCCGGATATTTGTCAGCAAAACAAATGTAGTAAATAAATTTTAAAGTTTAAGTTAGTAAATGGTTTTCTTCACATGCCTACCATATTACCTACCTACTACTAATACGAAATGTGAAACTACTTAAATGACGTATCATTTTGTTGGAAAGTATGGAAAAGAAATATAGGTACCTACTTAGTTTTACTTTTACCGGTAACTTGTAAGATTCTTGGAAAAGAGCCAATTTGAGATAAAGATATTGACTTTATAGGACTGTACGACTATGTCTATCACATCACACTAATATTATAAAGGCGAAAGTTTGTGAGTGTGTATGTTTGTTACTTCTTCACGCTCAAATGACTGGACTGATTTGGATGAATTTTGGTATGTAGATAGCTTATACCCTGGATTAACACATAGGCTACTTTTTATCCTGATCAACGCGGGTGAAACCGCGGGGCGCAGCTAGTGTTCTATATATAATAGGGTGACTGGTAATTAGTGACCGATACTTAAACACGTGATTGTACTCATAAAAACAAACAACTTTTCCAAAGAAACATATAGTGAGACAGAACGGCGTCACGCAGCTAACAGCTGATAGGTCACAGACACGTGCAAATTTATTATAAAAAAAAATTATATGGGAAAGTTGTTTGTTACCATGAGTACAATCACGTGTTTAAGTATCGGTCACTTATTACCAGTCACCCTATATATTTAGGTATATATCGATGGCAGCAAAGTAGAAACGGACATCTACATTTTTACAAAAATGCTTTTTTTTTTACAAGAATGAGCTTATTTCAACCCTATCTACAAGCCTGTATTAAAACTATTTCAAAATAATTAAGAAAATCTGGCACGTAAATAAGGACATCTACACTCGATTTTAAAAAGACATCGCAGAAGAAACGGACATTTGAATTTGTCAGCCTTTACTTTGGAGCTTTGATAGATGATTGAAACGTAAAAAAGTCATCTGTCACCTGTAAATGGTGAATTTTTATTTTCTCCTAATAATACTCCTTATATTTTTTTTAAATTATATATTTCACGTGGTTTGAGAACTAAATAAATGATTTAACTGACATAAATAGCTGAAGTTTGGTGATAGATAAAGCATTTAGTGAAATGTGTAAATTGATAAATTTAAAGTAAATAAAGACATCTACAAAATTTGGTTATGAAAAGCGAAAAATTTATTGCATATTGCTTAGATTTTCTTTAAATATCCAGATATGTATTACTGGAGATTGTTATCTTAGTTATTCGATATTTTAGATAACGTAGAAACGGATATCAGGCACATGTCTTCTTCAACGTACAAGACTTTTCAAAGTAAAAAAGTACATTTACATTATTTTAGTAAAATAACGATATAGTGATTAATTCTTTTATAAAATCAACAAAGAAGGTTATTTTAATGCATCACAGAAAATTTCATGTTAATCAGTCCACAACTCTCAAACCTCTCCTGTAAAATTGCGATTTTGTAGATGTCTTCTTCTACTTTGCTGCCATCGATATATGGATGTAGTTAAAATACACCTGGGAAAATGCACCTCACAATTTGATGACTCTTCCTCTATAACGGTAAACCGACATACCGCCGACACCTAATGAATAGGCATTAAAATGTTATGGCGATATTACCAAACTACAATGTAAGTACCTACGTATAAGATGTTGAATTCTTGTCGGAATATTTCTCACAGACCTGCGCCGGCGACGGTAGAGAGAGACGGAGATAGTGATCTTGATTCGCGGAATGCGGCGCGTGCACGACAGCCTTGATCAAGGTATCGCCGGCGTCAGATATAGCTTACCAAAGACATCCATACCGTACTAACATGACTAGCATCTTATAAAAAAAAACTTATATACAGTCGAATATAGAACCTCCTCCTTTTTTGAAGTCGGTTAAAAAGTCCTCCGTCGCGTTTGTACGCCATAACTTCATGTGGTTTTTACCAATAGACAGAGTGATTCATGAGGAAGGTTTCGGTGTATAACTTACTGTAATTCATTACTGTATTTTTTTTATAGTTCAACTACAGCTTGCCAAACGGATGTTTGCTAGAATTATTTGCAATGGTTATAGTATCTCAATTGACTAACAACATGAATATACATTATTAGACAGTTGTCAGACATACATTCTACAAAAAAAATAAAATCTTCTCCATGACTAAGAGAGAGTGTAAGCAGAAAGTGAGCAGCTGGCTTCTATCGCTTACTTATGACGAAACTGAAAAACTGTTTCATGTCCCTGCATAAATACTCCGTAAGTTTCAAGTAATTATGTATGTTAACGCCACACACGAATAAACACACCCCACACACATACACACCCCGTACACATTTTCACCCTCACCCCCACACTCACATCCACTTCCACGCACACGCACACCCCCCACATCTCCACTCACACACACAATCACACTTAAATTCTTTTTGTTGTGTTCTTTTAAATAATTCCTTATTGGTGTTTTTTTTACTCACCTTAAATTTTTCTACAAGCTTTTAAATTATTTCTCAAAAAAGGAAAAAAAATAAAAAAAGAAAGCAACTGTTCAATCAACTTACCCGGTTTATTTTGTACCTAGAATGCTCCTTTATTTTATTAAATTGTAAAACGAGAATTTAATTTTAATTTAATTAATATCAATTTAATTTTTTAATACTCTTTTTTAATTTATATTAGGTTTTTGGCTCTCATGTATAATTAAATTATGTTAATGCAAATAAGGGTGGGCGCTGATACCTACATTACAAGATATTAAGTTATCTTAGTTTAGGTATTAGTTGCAACTCTAAAAATGTAAATTAATGTTAATTATTAAATTAATTATTACCTTTCGGCCTATTTTATTGTAAACCTGTTTTATGTTAAATTTGAAGGTGTAATAAGTAAAACATTATTATTATTAGTATTATTCTTGTTCCAACCGTCGAGCCTGACGTCTGCTTAAATGTAATACTTTCTATATATTATAATGTACTCTGTGTGTAATACTGAGTGTAAGTAAGCTCTTATTTGATATGTATGATTATGTTGAACTATAAACCTAAGAATATCCTTGTTCCAACAACAACAAGGTTTCGGAATTCTTTATACTCATGGCATTCACATTATAGTCGGCAGAAGCACGTCCTGTCTGGTGTCAGGTGCTATGAGGACACGCGAGGCGGGGTGTGGCCTTTTCCCCTTAGCGGAAACCGACCTTTAAAGTGACTTGATATTTATACCTGACGCAAGTGAAGGATTTTGGGGTATTATTATATCTCAGAAGTGGTAATGTAAAGTATAAACCTTAACCGATTTTGGATAATATCGCCCACTAGTAAAAGGCACGTAAGTTTTAAACTTATTTTATAAATAACACTAGTTTACCCTAAAAGTAGTTATTTTGTTATGGAGGTAGTTTATTCAAAAACAAAATAATAAAAAAGAAGTCTGCCACGTCTGATTTAAAATGGATGAACGTAGTAATAAAATAAAGTAAAGGGTCGTAGTCCCGCAACATGTTTTGATGCCAAAATCCTTGGTGACGATATTCAAAAGTAATTTTAATAAATTAAAAACCAGCTATTTATTGTGTCCATTGAAGAATTATATTTCTTCGCTTCATTCTTCAGATATATTATAACCAGGTAGTCCTTTTAATCTACAAGATAACATGCACACTTTAAGAGATTTATGAAAATCGATATAGGTATCGACTTTTTTTAAAATTAAGTCGATTCTTTACTAACCATAACCACACCACTAGTCAAGCTGTCAAATCAAGAAGCTGGAAGATGAACGATTATTTCCATGGTTATTACAATCTAAATGATGTCCCAAAATAATGAAACTTAGCCGTTTTACCCATTATTCTAGCGGTTAACCGTGAGTTAACACAAAGAACAAAAATGTGGAATTCAAAGTTACGTCTTATACATTTCAGACGAGAACGAATCCTTACGTTCCGGCCCTGGCGCCAACGTTGAAGCAAATCTAACGGCGATTGAAACTGCACATCACGATATCCCTGACAATGCTCCCATGCCTATCGCGGAAGCATCAGCTCCTAATCAGGAAGATAGTACCTGCCCAGAGCTCAATCCAGAGCTATTGATAGCACTCGGAGAGGGAACAGACAATACCCCAAAGTTCGGTGATAAAATTCATCACAGCCTAGCTCAGCGATGGAACCCTATTCTCAAGAAGGGATTATCAAAGGAAGCAAAAGATAAGTTGTTTAAAGATTATCTCGTGCCTGAAAACTGCACTCTGCTTCAAGCACCCAAACTGAATAACGAAGTTTCGGCGGCTATTTCTGAAGCATCTCGTCATAGAGATAAGAGGAAAGAAGCTGAGCAGCAGCAATTGGGTGCTGGCGTCTCAGCCATAAATAAAGCTCTGACAATAATGCTTACGAGCGACAACAAAGTTGAAGTAATAAGGATTATTAGCGATGGATGTCGTATTTTGAGTGATCTCCATTATCAGGAAACACAATCGCGAATTAGCGTCACCAATTACGCATTAGCCAAACCCTTTCTAAATGTCGTTCAGGATTGCGAAAGGGACGAAACGTTATATGGCAACAAATTAGGGGAAAAAATAAAAGCTTCCAAAACAATCGAGAAGCAAGGCATGTCGATTAAAAAAGTTCCAAAAAGTCAAAAAGTTACCCTCGCGATGGAACCTACGACATCTAATTCACGTCCCCAGTACCAATATCGACAACCAGGTACCTACCAGGGAAACTGGACAGGCCCCTCTCGATTCCTACAGAACAGGGGGGGGCGGAGAGGTACGAACAGGGCGAACAGCACCACGAGCCGTCGGCCTCCACCTCAGCAGACGTCGAGCTCGGCCGCTGCGAACAAGTCGCGGGCGCCTGCGACGCGCCAATAGCTCAGGTACAACACGCTGGTAGAATTTCTCATTTTTATGATTGTTGGCTCAACATAACATCTAATTCTGTAATTTTAAATTGGATACGTAATGGTTTTCCTATACCGTTTGATTCTAACGTGACTCAAACCCATATACCTAACATTTCAATGGCAGCGACCGAAAAAGTCGACATGTTAATAGCTATACAAAAATTAATAAAATTAGGTGCGGTAAGCCCTTGCAAACTTACTAAGCAGCAATTTATTTCAAAAACATTTTTAGCCCATAAGTCAAATGGTGATAAAAGATTTATTTTAAATTTAAAAAATTTAAATCAATATGTTTTAAAATTACACTTCAAAATGGAAGACTACCGAACGGCATCTAAATTGTTACCGATTAATGGCTTCATGACCACTATAGATTTAAAAGAAGCGTATTTCCTTATACCAATTCGTAAATCTGATCGCAAATTTTTAAGATTCCAATTCGAAAATGAGAACTCAGACATCATTACCTACGAGTTCAATTGTATGCCATATGGCCTTTCGGTAGCTCCAAGAGCCTTTACTAAGATCATGAAGGAAGTCGTTTCCCATTTACGCTATGAGGGCTTCAAAAATGTTGTTTTTCTCGACGATATCCTTTGTATCGGTGATGATTACCAAGAATGTCTAAAAAATGTTAAAGCTACTTTAAGTCTTTTAGAATGTCTCGGGTTCGTAGTGAACTATGAAAAGAGTAACCTTGTGCCTAAACAAACCTGTAAATTTCTGGGATTTATGTTCGATTCAGTAAATCAATCAATTTCTTTACCATCCGACAAAAAACAAAAAATTGTGAATTTAGTCGACAAATTCTCAGGATTGTCTCAGTGCTCAGTTAGAGAATTTGCTCAATTAATAGGAGTTTTGACAGCCGCGTGCCCCGCGGTCAAATATGGTTGGTTATAAACAAAAATTTTAGAAAGGCAAAAATTTCTAGCCTTACAAAATTGTCCTAGCTTTGATAGATTCTTCAAACCTCACCCTGTAATTCTAGACGACTTAAATTGGTGGCAAAAAAAAATGTGCTAAACTCTGAAAACACTATGAAAACGCCTAACTTCGAATTAGTGGTATATACGGACGCTTCACGTACCGGCTGGGGAGCTGTGTGTAACAACGAACGAGCTCATGGAGCTTGGAAAAATAGCGAAATTGAACAACACATCAACTACTTAGAGTTGTTAGCTGTTTTTTTAGCCTTAAAGTATTTCGCAAGCAAAAAATCTAATTGTTCTGTCTTACTGCGTGTTGATAACACAACAGCCATCAGCTACGTCAATCGGATGGGTGGGATCCAATTTCCCCATTTGAATAATCTTTCTAGACAAATTTGGCAATGGTCTGAAGAGAGAAACATCTGGTTATTTGCCTCGTACATTAATACCAAGGCTAATTACGAAGCAGATGAAGAATCTCGAAGGCTAAATCCAGACACGGAATGCGAACTTCCCGATTTAGCTTTCGAACGAATATCAAAAAGTCTCGGTAAACCCAAAATTGATTTATTTGCCTCTCGGGCCAATGCCAAATGTCAGGATTATATGTCATGGAAAAAGGATCCTGACGCTCTTTCCATAGATGCCTTTACAGCGAACTGGAACATGTTCTTTTATGCTTTCCCCCCCTTTCCACTTATTCTTAAGTGTCTTCACAAAATCATACAGGAAAGTGCCACTGGTATCTTAGTCTTCCCTTTTTGGCCATCCCAACCCTGGTATCCACAATTAATGAAAACAATAGTTTCCGATATAATTTGGATATACCCTAACGAACATCATATCATATCATGTTACAGAAATCCCCTTATCCTGGGTGCTGCAGTTCTCTCAGGCAGGCGTTCTCGTTGCGGTGTGTCCCCGAGTCAGCCCTGGACCTGATGCTGGCGTCATTATCAAAGAACACGATGCAGCAATATAACGTGTCATTCAAATTGTGGTGGCAATATTGCGTAGAAAATAATGACAACTTTTTCGATGGCTCCGTCCCAATAGTATTACGCTTTTTAAGTGAACAGTTTGATAAAGGAAGTTCGTACGGAACTTTAAATAGTCACAGATCTGCGTTATCTCTTTTATTGGGCGGTAATATCGGCTCGGATGACCGAATTAAACGGCTGCTTAAAGGAGCGTTTAAATTAAAACCTAGCTTTCCCAAGTACAGCACTACATGGGACCCACAGATTGTTCTAAATTATGTTTCTATTTTGTACCCCAATAGAACCCTTAGTAGGGAAAAAATTACGAAAAAAGTGGTAATTTTATTAGCTTTAAGTACCGCCCAACGCGTTCAAACATTATCTTTGATAAAACTTGAAAATATAACAGTAGGAACTAACGGTATAAACATAGCCATCAAAGATATTATAAAAACATCCGCGGCAGGTCGTGATCAACCGACCTTATTCCTGCCGTACTTTAGAGACAACCTCCGCATCTGCCCCGCGACTGCTCTCGAAGATTATCTCCACGTGACATACAAAGACCGACCTGCTAATGTATCTAATCTCTTAATCACTGTGAAGCGCCCCTACAAGGGCGCGACAGCACAGTCAATAAGCAGATGGATAAAGCAGATATTGGCCGAGAGCGGCGTGGATGTGGCGGCGTTCAGCGCGCACAGCACGCGGCACGCCGCCACTTCTGCAGCCGCCGCGGCTGGGGTCTCCGTCGACACGATAAGGAAAGCCGCGGGATGGACTAATGCGTCTAAGGTTTTCGCCCAATGTTATCATCGTCCAATTATAGACGACAATAACTTTGCTCAAGCGATCTTCCATGATCAAGTTAACGAGTAACTAATTATAGTATAGTTACAAGACTAATCTTAATAAAGAAATAAATACATGTTTAGTTAAATACTTATTCATAAGTATCTATTATGTTAAGTAAATGTTGATTAAAACCATTGTATTTTTTACAAAATATTTGTTTTTATTTATCAAACGCGAAACTTTTCTCTGAACATCTACCTGGTTATAATATATCTGAAGAATGAAGCGAAGAAATATAATATGTGATCAAACGAACTTCTTAAGCGAAGTTCGATCAATATTATATGAGTCGCTTCATTCGAAGATATATGTTCCCTCCCAACCCGATCCCGGTGATAAAGTTTTGCATTTGTCTTAATTATCTCTAAAAGAATGACAGCTTGACTAGTGGTGTGGTTATGGTTAGTAAAGAATCGACTTAATTTTAAAAAAAGTCGATACCTATATCGATTTTCATAAATCTCTTAAAGTGTGCATGTTATCTTGTAGATTAAAAGGACTACCTGGTTATAATATATCTTCGAATGAAGCGACTCATATAATATTGATCGAACTTCGCTTAAGAAGTTCGTTTGATCACATATTAAACATCAAAGTACAGCCACCATGTTGGGTACTTGAAAATAAAAATGAATGTTTGTAGAAAAATGTGACGTGATAGAAAGATAAATACTTCTGCTAACATTTTTAGGTGTAAGTAAGGTATATAGGTATATTAATAAATGTTTCCTTCGATGAACAAAAAAAAGACAGATTGTAAAGTAGTGCAACCGTTGTGTTTTTCGTTACTTAATAATTTAAATACTTTATCGTGTTGTACACGCGTAACAGCACAAAGATTATTCTAAGATATTTAATAAAACAAAAGATTAGAATTAATCCAAGCTTATATGTTGAATCATGGTTGGCTTTTTTTTTCATGAAGTAAGCTAGTATTATTTATTACTTTTAATAGTGTTATTGAGCAATACCTTACTACCTCAATATTTAAGTAAATAATTCACATATGAATTTACACTGAATCCTTTTGGTTAGTGTGCATCCACATGCATATTTATTTCTTTAAGTTATAAAATTAATCATATTCTTACTGTATTTTGCCGAGGTCTTATCAACACGCCAAAGCGTTCACGCAATGAAAAAAGATGCAAAAAAGGAGCGAATTATCGTTAAGTCAAAGCCACTCATGTGAATTCGAACGCAGCAAAAGACATGATTCAAATTTATTAATGCATTCACACTAGTATTACAAATTCTGTATGGTTCTGTATGGTGTCGGACGTAAAAGAATAGTACCATCCCATCACTTCCCGTGGGTGTCGTAAGAGGCGACTAAGGGAGCTTGAGCCCTAGTGCATACTACTAAAGCACCTTGGGCCACCCGCGCGGTGGCGGGTAAACCACCAACAACAGCATTCCCAAGGAGGGTTGGCGTCAGGCAGGCGGCCGGCTATAAAACTTTTGCCAAAACCTTTTTGCAACATGGTCTGGAAAAATATGATGTGCGATAGGGCTAGGGCGTACCCCACAGGCGACGCGCAGGGGCAGCACCCGGCTCCTGTGGGAAATGGACAAGGGTTGTCGCACCAGGACGGGCGGGTGCGACGTAAGACGCAAGCTCGGAGAGTGAGAGAATTAAGATTGAGGTGTGCGAGCTGGAACATAGGTACTATGACTGGAAAAGGAAGAGAGTTAGCAGACGTTTTAAAAAGGCGACGGATAAATATAGCGTGTTTGCAAGAAACGAAATGGAAGGGTGCAAAAGCAAGAGAATTAGGAGAAGGATATAAGTTTTATTACTGTGGAAGTGATGGCAAACGGAATGGTGTGGGCATAGTTTTGGATAGTGAGTTAAAAGAATGTGTGGTGGATGTTAAAAGAGTAAGTGATAGAGTGATAGCTATTAAAGTGGTTGTGGAGAGTATGATAGTAAATGTTATTAGTGCGTATGCACCCCAATCAGGATGTGAGGATAGTGTAAAAGAAAAGTTTTGGAAGGACTTCGATTGTGTGATGATGAATGTACAGGAGAGTGAAGAGGTGTTTGTGGGGGGTGATTTTAATGGGCATGTAGGAAGTCTGAAGTACGGTTATGAGAGAGTGCATGGTGGTTGGGGGTACGGAGACCGTAATACTGATGGCGAGACATTGCTGCAAGCTGCTTCGGCTTTTGACCTGGCAATAACTAACACCTGGTTCAAAAAGAAAGACGAACACCTGATCACTTACAAAAGTGGCCAGCACGCGACCCAAATTGACTTTTTCTTGGTGAGACGAAACAGTCTCAAAACAGTCAAAAACTGTAAAGTGTTGCCAGGCGAAGGCTTAGTCTCTCAACACAGGCTCATATTGATGGACGTAACAGTCAGTGTCTCGTCCGGTAGGAACAAAGAACGGCCCCCACCCAAAATCAGATGGCGTATGATAGAAAATGAGGAGTGTGCAAGTATGTTTAAGAGTCAAGTGGTAGATAAAATGATAGAAATGAAGGATATGGAAGGAAAATCTGTGGATGAATGTTGGAAAGAGATGGCGGGTTGTATAAGGCGAGTAGCAAAAGATGTGTTTGGAGAATCGCAAGGTAAAGGCATGATAGAAAAGGATACATGGTGGTGGAATGAAGATGTGCAAAAGATGCTAAAAGAAAAGAAAATTTCGTTTAAAGTATGGCAGAATGTAGAAACCGGAAATGATAATTTGAAAGAAGAGAAAAAGAAAATTTATAAAGAATGGAAGAGGAAGGCAAAAAAGGCGGTTGCAGTTTCCAGGGCTAAGGCGCAGGAAAAATTATATGATTTACTGGACAGCCCCAGAGGCCAGAAGGAGCTCTACCGGATTACAAAATTAAGAGAAAGGAGAACGAGGGATATAATGCATATAAAATGTATGAAGGATGAACTCGGTAAAGTCTTGTCGAAAGATGACGAAATAAAAGAGCGATGGAAGGTTTATTTTGAAAAGTTGATGAACGAAGAGAATGAATGGAGTGGTGTGCTCAAAGAGGTACAAGTAAATATAGGTTTGGTGAGAGAAATTAGCATGGATGAAGTAAGAAAGGCAGTTCAATGTATGAAAAATGGAAAGGCCATGGGCCCTGATGATATACCAGTGGAAGTATGGAAGTGTTTAAAAGAGGATGGATGTATGTGGCTGACTTTATTCTTCAATAAGTTGTTGTATGAAGAAGTGATCTCACAAGAATGGTGCAATAGTTCGCTAGTGCCCATCTTCAAGAATAAAGGGGATGTACAGGACTGCAACAACTATCGAGGGATAAAGCTCATGTCACATACTATGAAAGTATGGGAGAAAGTGATAGAGAAAAGATTGCGAGAGGAGAGTGAGATTACCCCGAACCAGTTTGGGTTTATGCCAGGTCGAGGGACAATGGACGCCACCTTCGCTCTCCGTCAATTGTGCGAGAAGTACAGACGTGTGCACAAGAACTTGCACATGGTGTTCATTGATCTTGAGAAAGCGTATGATAGGGTACCTCGGGATGTGTTGTGGTGGGCCTTGAAAGAGAAAGGTTTGCCTGGGAAGTATGTTGAGTTGATTCGTGCTATGTACAGACAATCTAGTACCTACGTCCGGTCGGCTGCTGGCAACACCGATAAGTTCAGTGTGGCTGTAGGCTTGCATCAAGGGTCGGCTTTAAGTCCTTACCTCTTCCTGTTGATTATGGACGCTCTTACGTCGGAAATACAGGAAGAGGCACCCTGGTGCATGCTGTTTGCCGACGACATTGTTCTGGTCGGTGAAGATGGACCTGAGATCCAGAGCAGATTGGAGAAATGGCAACAGAAGCTGGAGAAAGTTGGCTTGAAAATCAGCAGAACCAAAACTGAATACATGTTCTGCGATTTCGGCGGTCTCTCCAGTTCTGAAGCTGTAGTGCTAGATGGCGCGCTTCTCCCAGTCTGCTCCGATTTTCGGTATCTCGGTTCACTCGTGCAAAGCGATGGCGAAATAGATCGGACTGTTAAGCACAGAATTAACACTGGATGGATGAAATGGCGGCAGGTCACCGGGACTATCTGTGACTCCCGCATTCCCCTAAAACTTAAGGGGAAGATTTATAAAACAATGGTCAGACCTGCTGTCTTGTATGGTTCAGAATGTTGGGCCACAAAAGGGATGAATGAAAAGCAATTGCATGTAGCTGAGATGAGAATGCTAAGAGCGATGTGTGGTGTTACGCGCATGGATAGAATTAGGAATGAGTATATAAGAGGAAGTCTGAAAGTGGCACCGCTGACTGAAAAGTTGTGTGGAAATCGGTTGTCGTGGTATGGGCATGTGATGCGGAGGAATGAAGAAAATGTCGTGAGGAAAGTCTTGTGTATGGATGTGGATGGCTATAAGAGTAGGGGAAGGCCAAAGAAACGATGGTTGGACTGTGTGAAAGAGGATATGGGTAAAAAAGGGGTGACTACAGAGATGACGACTAATAGAGGAGTATGGAAGAAAAAGACATGTTGCGCCGACCCCAAATAAATTGGGATAAGGGCAGGAGAATGATGACACTAGTATTACAAATGCCAGTTCACTAGTACAACATGTCAGGTCACAAGTTAGGTTTCAACGCGTTGTTGGCCTTCGCTGTAACGAATGTTAACTTCGCGGGCGGGTTTTAGTCCTGGGGCTGTGAGTGCGGCACGTGAGTCCCGTGACGGGGCATATTTCATATGCCACGTCACGGGCAATATCTATAAAATATTGGTATTGCTAAGTATGTTTATTGTATGTGTCAAATAATAGACACGTAGCATACAATAACGATGATGTTTATATTAAGTCAAATTAACGGTCAAGTTTATTTACTTTATTTGTTTATATTTTGAACACATGCAGGTAATACAAATATGCTTACATTATTATCTAAAAAAAATGAAGGCCAATTACAACTTTTACTTACAGTAGAAACGAACTTCGTCATCAGCCTTTGTTAATGCCCCCACTGCTGGGGCACAGGCCTCCTCTCTGTGAGAGGGTATAGGCCGTAATCCACCACGCGAACCCAGTGCGGGTTGGTGGCATCACAATGTCTTCAAATTTTTTGGTTCTTGGACATGCCGGTTTCCTCACAATGTTTTCCTTCACCGTTTTGAGAACAGTGGTGATGAAATAATTTACACAAAGTAAAGCGCCTGCTTGGGTTTGAACTCACAACTTACAACTTGTAAGTCGCGGCTGTTACCACTGGACCACCACTGTTCCCACGCACACTGCACTCAGTAGAAACGAACTTAAAAGAGTTAAACTATAAATATTCACAGCAAAAAAAGTTGATTAAAAAAAAACCGACCAAGTGCGAGTCGGACTCGCACTTTGCACACGAAGGGTTCCGTATCATAAACTGAAAAAAAAACCAAAATAAGCACGTTTCTAGAAACGTGTTTTTTTTTGGGTTTCTTTTTGGACTGTATCTCATGATCCGTAATAGGTCGACAGTTGAAATTTTTACACATCATGTATTTCTATAGCCGCTATAACAACAAAAAATTAAATTAAAATTAAAGGGGGCTCCGTAATTTTTAATTTATTTTTATTAATTGTTGATATAGTGGCATCAGAAATACACATTTTGTGAAAATTTCAACTGAGTAGCTATTACGGATCATGAGAGCCCGCTGACAGACAGACGGACAGCGGAGCCTTAGTAATTGGGTCCCATTGGTTAATCTCTGGGTACGGAACCCTAAAAAAGTAAGTAATACTATTTGCATTGAACTTGTAAACATATATAAAAAAAAATAAAAAGAAATAAATAAAGAATTCAATTCAATAAAATTAAGTAACGAATCCTTACATAATAATGAAAAATGATTAACAACAGCCATTATGTAGTAAATGTAGTGTAGCGAAACATAAGTTTGTAACTTTATAACTTTGTAAAGCTTATTTTGTTGGTTATACGAGGCGGTTGATATTCATAAATAATTCATGTTTTATTACATGATATTGTTGGTTTAATACAATGCCCAGGTAGCGGATAAATTCGTAACAGAGTTACCGCTCCCCTGGGCACTCAGACAAGGGAGGAACCGGGGTGGGTTTTAGTCAGTAAGAGTCTTACACGCCCTCCCGCTCCACCCAGAGCGGGAGATGTCATTGGATGATTTCCCAGCCCACAAAAAAAAAAGAGTGTTAAATAAAGTTAACTGTCAAGTTACAAGTTAACTGTCAAGTTGCATGATGTGTGAAATTATCATTTAACACATCATTTCGCACCAACCTCAAAACATTACACAACCGTTTAAAGTATCCCTTCTTAAAAGATTTCATTTTAAAAACCTCACGAAAATTTTATTTGCATAAAAACCCATCACACCGGTACACTTTAATATCTTCAATTGGTAAAAGTAGACTTAGTATGTTACCTTACGCCCGCACGTACTACAATCGATATAGACTGCCCCATCACTACTTCCTCCGTGACGTATTATGACGACAGCTCGCTTACTAGCCGACGCCGCCCGTTCGGCCGGTGTATGCGTAATGTTTGCACGCAACTACCCGCTACTTACATTATATTTTTATAACAAATTATAATAATGCTTACATTTGTAACCCAAACACTGTCAATATTATGTGGGTCCTTACAGAGACTTCCACATACCCAGTATTAAATAATATTAAATAAGTTAATCCAATGTCAAATAATATTAAGTAAAAATATGTTTAAATATTTGTAAAGGCGGTAGCCTAAGTGATAAAGTAAATCATAACTTGTCTACAAATAGGATAAGTTCGTTTGTAAGCAGTATAATTATTAACCAAAAGAATGAATAAAGACCTTGATAAATCAATCCATCAAAACTGTCAAGTTGGATCAAGTTAACTGTCAAGTTAGGTCAAGTTAATTGTCAAGTTAACTGTCAAGTTGGGTCAAGTTAGGTTAAGTTAATTGTCAAGTTAACTGTCAAGTTGGGTCAAGTAAACAGTCAAGTAAACAGTCAAGTAAACAGTCAAGTAAACAGTCAAGTAAACAGTCAAGTCAAGTTAACTGTCAAGTAAACAGTCAAGTAAACAGTCAAGTAAACAGTCAAGTAAAAAAGTCAAGTAAACAGTCAAGTAAACAGTCAAGTAAACATTCAAGTAAACAGTCAAGTAAACATTCAAGTAAACAGTCAAGTAAACCGTCAAGTAAACAAGTCAAGTAAACAGTCAAGTAAACAGTCAAGTAAACAGTCAAGTAAACAAGTCAAGTAAACAGTCAAGTAAACAAGTCAAGTAAACAGTCAAGTAAACAGTCAAGTAAACAGTCAAGTAAACAGTCTAGTAAACAGTCAAGTAAACAGTCAAGTAAACAGTCAAGTAAACAGTCAAGTAAACAAGTCAAGTAAACAGTCAAGTAAACAGTCAAGTAAACAGTCAAGTAAACAGTCAAGTAAACTATCAAGTTTCAAGTTAGGTCAAGCTTACTATCACGTCAAGTCGTTCAGACGACCGATCTGTCAAAGTCAGCTTTGACAGATGACATGACTTGACTTGACAGTTAACTTGAGTTGAAAGTTAAATTGACTTGAAAGTTGAATTGACTTGACAGTTGACTTTTTTTTCTTTTTTTTTTTGTGACGTGGAAAATCATCCAATGACATCTCCCACTCTGGGTGGAGTGGGAGGGCGTGTGAGACTCTTACTGACTAAAACCCACCATTGTTCCTTCCTTACCTGAATGCCCAGGGGAGCGGTAGCTCTGTTAGGAATTTATCCGCTACCCCTGGGCATGCAGGCACCTGCCATGATGGGCCCCGTCTGTGTTAGTGGCTTACAAACATCTCTTTTAGGGCGCGCGTGGAACACTACGCGCCTTCGACTCACGGGCCTGGTGTTGATCGGACGGCGAGCTACCCACTGCTCGCCGTCCGCAGGCCCGGGTCTACGGTGGTCGGAGATTGTCTCGCGACGTCCTACGCCCAATGCGTCTCCTGCGGCGGTAGCGGCCGGGGGCGTGAGGGCCACTTCGTTAAGTATCTCTCACCTATCCCGCCACCGCCTTCGCGAGCATTACTGCTTCCCAGAAGGAAGATACTGCTTCCCATTCCCTCTCGCTCCGTACCATGGCCAGAACCAGGACCGAGCGCGAGAGGTCGCTACCGCCTGTCGCATCCACGAGGACACAGTGGTGCTCCGCTAAGCGGGGCAGAGCTCCACCGTATGCTCCACCGTGTCCTCTGGGCGATTCGCGCAGTGGTAACACCCGGGCGTTTCCTCCCGCCTTATCTGAAACAGGAACTCCCCGAAACAACCGCGTCCGGTGATAACCTGCGTCAGGCGGAAGGTGAGGACGCCGTGGCACCTCTCCAGCCACTCCTCAAAGAAAGGCACTACCGCCGCGACGGTGGCGTGCCCAGCGCTGGGTTGCGACAGTCGCTGTCTCCATGTCGCCATGAGATCCTGACGGAGATCATGACTAAAGCTTAACCACATAATTATTGAACATAATGCAATTGCATAATGGATGGTCTGTGTCCCATCCTAGCTATATATTACAGCACACTGTTTTATTTTTCCTAACTGCCACTCGATATTCTGCGATTTATCGTTAGGAGCGGGTTAGGTTCGGGTAAAATTTAAATCGTTAGAATTTTTTACTGCAATTGCTTGTTGCTTACGCAAGCGTTTATTAAACTTTACAACTCAGCTACATGGCTGCATATGCAACAAGCGTCTAGTAAAAAAACATGATGAATAATAAATAAAAAATAACGAATAAACCAAACTAGAAACACCGACTTCCAAAATTAAAGTCATTTTGCATTTTTTAGTATTATTTATGGAAGTCGGTTGTATTTTTTTTGTAAAAAGTTTTTTTATTTTTCACTTTTTAGTTGTTGTACCCCATTCTAAAACTAAATTAATAGTAAAGTTATGCCCGAATTGATAGCTTCAAAAATAGGGAATTTGAACATAGTTGGTGAAATTAGGGTGTATCAGGGTAAACTGTACAAATCTGTATACCCCTTCAGAGCGTATCAGCATGATGTAATGTTGTGAAGTGGTGAAAACAATATACAGACATGCGATTGCAGCAATTCTGGAAGGTTTGCTATCATTTATTGAAGAGTTCCATTGTGTATCTCCGAAGTTCATAATCAGATCTTCACCAAATTAAAATGTGACTACATGTAAACCAACAGCTTTCAAAAAAAAAAAGTCTTCAAAATCGGTTCACGTCGTAAAAAGTTCTGAGGTAACACACATAAAAAAAAATAAAAAAAATATAGTCGAATTGTAAACCTCCTCCTTTTTTTGAATTCGGTTAAAAAGAGCTACATACAGCACACCTACATGGCTGCATAATAATACAGGCGTCTATTAAACTCTGAACTAAAAAAACACAACTCACCTACCTGGCTGTATTATAATAAAAGCATCTATTAAACTCGTGAACATAACAGCTCACTTACATGGCTGCATATTATGTTAAAAGCGTCTATTAAGTAGAACTAAAGCACACATATATGGCTGTATAATATTACAGACGTCTATTTAACTCTGAACTACACCTCACCTTTGGGTCAAAACTCTTTTTGAGGAAGGTCACCAAATGGTGAGTTGGAACGCGCAGCACGAACAACTTGAAATTGGTGTTATGGCGCGCCTCCAACTTCTCCACCCTCAAGGACCGATGTCTTCACCCGTGTGTATTTCACGACGACCCATCTTCATAGAGTAGCGCAAACGTCCAGCACTGCAGGACGCAGCAGCATGCCAGATCCCGCCGGAGCCGTCCCACAGTGGCCATGACAAGTAGGCTTCCTCTTCTTTCTCTGTACCTTGACGAAGCACAGCACTTGATTTCTGTCCGACATGGCTCGCGACGCGCGTCTTTCATAAAACAAAAAACTTCAAGTAAACAGAAAATTCAACCGACGAAAAAGTACTAAAAAGCAAAAAATAAATAAACCTTTTAAGTCTTGAGTAAGCTCATTTACCTATATAAAATATCAAATGTTATATAAACTAATTTTCGACTCAAAATTAGTTCAACTATATAAAATTTAATATTTTATGTGGGTAAATAAGCTCAATACTCAAGACTTAAAAGGTTTATTTATTTTTTGTTTTTTATTTCTTTTTCGTCGGTTGAATTTTCTTTTAAAAAGTTTTTTATTTTATGATTTTTTGTGAATCGCATCATCTTTTAGTACTCTGAGGCTAATTTCTAATCCTTCATCATTCCTCTTGGCACTGAGATGATGATGTAACAACCATCCTTCCATGAGGTTCCCAGGATATTGACCAGTTGAGGTTACCTCCAATATTCTAAAGATGTCTTTTCTTCAAAGCATATTAAGTGGTATCTGTCACTAAAACCAGTTTTTTATATCTAACTTCTATTGTTTAGGAAAGGTATTGTTTCCATCATCAGCTCAGTTTCATGATGTGATGATTCCTAAATGCAATTATCTGATTAAGTTATGAAAAGTATTAAACAATACAATTTTCGAGGTTTTATCTCAATTTAATCAGGATTCCATGATCAGATCCTGATGTCCTTGACATGAGATCACCCTTGAGGTATACCCTATCTAATAAAAGAAGAATCATCAAAATCGGTTCATAAACAACGGAGTGAGGGCCGAACATACGTACAGAAACGCTAAACGTGCCCACAATTTGCGAGGTTTTCTCTCAATTTCATTATCAGATCCTGATTTCTTGACATGGGACCACCCTTGAGATATACCCTACCAAAAAGAAAAAATCATCAAGATCGGTTCATAAATGACGGAGTAAGGGCTGAACATCATCTGCCCGCGCCTTTTCCCAACTATCTTGGGGTCGGCTTCCAGTCTAACCGGACGCAGCTGAATACCACAAGGGCTGAACATACACAAAAAAAAGACAAAAATATATATATTTTTTAGGTTTTTTTTCGTCGGTTAAACAATAATAAAAGGGTTTTAGAACAAAGCACACACACAATAAAAGTCACAAAAAGTTTTGCAGGATATTGTCAGTGCAGGTCTGAGATTTCTCTTCTTCATGATTCTGTTTATTGGTTGTCTATACGCCTGGGAGTGTATACCGCTCAGGATTCCAGCCCCGAAAATACTTATTCAAGATGTTACCTCTCCTAATACCAACCTTAGAATATGTTTTGTGATTCTGATATCCTAGTAGGTTGTGAACTGGTAGTTTGAGAATCTATACCGCTCAGGATTCAAGCCCCGGAAACACTTCTTCTTCTTGATTCTGGGCTCCTGGTGGGGTGTGTGAAGCTATACAGCTTAGGATTGTAGCCCCGAAAATACGTATTCATGATTCTGGTCTCCTGGTACTTTGTGAGTCTTTACCGGTCATGATTTCAGCACTGGAAAACTTCTCATTTTTCTGGTCTCCTGGTAATTTGTAAATCTCTACCTCTCCTAATACCAGCTTCGGAATATGTTTTGTGATTCTGATCTCCTGATAGTTTGTGAATCTACACCGTTTAGGATTATAGCCCCGGAAACACTTTTTCTTGATTCTGGTATCCTGGTGGTTTGTGAAGCTATACAGCTTAGGATTGTATCCCCGAAAACACCTATTCATGATTCTGGTCTCCTGGTACTTTGTGAGTCTTTATCTCTCATGATTTCAGCCCTGGAAATAATTCTCATGTTTCTGGTGTCCTAGTACTTTTTGAGCGTGTGCGCTCGTTCAGCCTGACTTTGGATTTCTACTTCCACCTCAGCCTTCGCTAAGTCTTGTCATTTACCGGGATAAAAAGTAGCCTATGTGTTAATCCAGGTTATGACCTACGTGTGTGCAAAATTTCATTGTAATCCCTTCAGCCGTTTTTGCGATACCTTCAGCCAAACATACAAACATACAAACTTTCGCATCCTACTAATATTATAAATGCGAAAGTTTGTATGTTTGTATGTTTGGCTGAAGGTACCTATCGCAAAAAGACTCAAAAAGTACCAGGAGACCAGAATCATGAATAGGTGTTTTCGGGGATACAATCCTAAGCTGTATAGCTTCACAAACCACCAGGATACCAGAATCAAGAAAAAGTGTTTCCGGGGCTATAATCCTAAACGGTGTAGATTCACAAACTACCAGGAGATCAGAATCACAAAACATATTCCGAAGCTGGTATTAGGAGAGGTAGAGAATTACAAATTACCAGGAGACCAGATAAATGAGAAGTATTTCCAGTGCTGAAATCATGACCGGTAAAGACTCACAAAGTAGCAGGAGACCAGAATAATGAATACGTATTTTCGGGGCTACAATCCTAAGCTATAAAGCTTCGCACACCCCACCAGGAGCCCAGAATCAAGAAGAAGAAGTGTTTCCGGGGCTTGAATCCTGAGCGGTATAGATTCTCAAATTACCAGTTCACAACCTACTAGGATATCAGAATCACAAGACGTATTCTGAGGTTGGTATTAGGAGAGGTAACATCCTACTATATTATAAATGCGAAAGTTTGTATGTTTGGCTGAAGGTATCGCAGAAACGGCTGAAGGGATTACAATGAAATTTTGCACACACGTAGGTCAAAACCTGGATTAACACATAGGCTACTTTTCATCCCGGTAAATGACAAGACTTAGCGAAGGCTGAGGTGGAAGTAGAAATCCAAAGTCAGGCTGAACGAGCGCACACGCTCAAAAAGTACTAGGACACCAGAAACATAAGAATTATTTCCAGGGCTGAAATCATAAGAGATAAAGACTCAAAAAGTACCAGGAGACCAGAATCATGAATAGGTGTTGTCGGGGATACAATCCTAAGCTAAAACCACACACAAACCACCAGGATACCAAAATCAAGAAAAAGTGTTTCCGGGGCTATAATCCTAAACGGTGTAGATTCACAAACTACGAGTACCAGGAGATCAGAATCACAAAACATATTCCGAAGCTGGTATTAGGAGAGGTAGAGATTTACAAATTACCAGGAGACCAGAAAAATGAGAAGTATTTCCAGTGCTGAAATCATGACCGGTAAAGACTCACAAAGTACCAGGAGACCAGAATAATGAATACGTATTTTCGGGGCTACAATCCTAAGCTGTATAGCTTCACACACCCCACCAGGAGCCCAGAATCAAGAAGAAGAAGTGTTTCCGGGGCTTGAATCCTGAGCGGTATAGATTCTCAAACTACCAGTTCACAACCTACTAGGATATCAGAATCACAAAACATATTCTGAGGTTGGTATTAGGAGAGGTAACATCTTGAATAAGTTTTTTCGGGGCTGGAATCCTGAGCGGTATACATTCCCAGGCGTATAGACAACCAATAAACAGAATCATGAAGAAGAGAAATTTCAGACCTGCACGCGGATGCAACCACAGGTAAACTCTACCAGGGTGCCAAAATCGTGAAAAAGTTAATCCTATCCTACTATCCTACTATCCTACTAATATTATATATGCGAAAGTTTGTATGTTTGTATGTTTGTTTGTTTGTATGTTTGTATGTTTGGCTGAAGGTATCGCAAAAACGGCTGAAGGGATTTGAATGAAATTTCTCACACAGGTAGGTCATAGCCCGGATTAACACATAGGCTACTTTTTATCCCGGTAAATGACAAGACTTAGCGAAGGCTGAGGTGGAAGTAGAAATCCAAAGTCAGGCTGAACGAGCGGTTTACGCTCACAAAGTACCAGGAGACCAGAAACATGAAAAGTATTTCCGGGGTTGGAATCATGAGCGGTAAAGTCTCGCAAAGTACCAGGGGACCAGAATCATGAAGAGATATTTTCGGGGCTACAACTCTAGCGGTATAGCTTCGCAAACCACCAGGAGACCAGAATCAAGAAGAAGTATTGCCGGGGCTTGAATCCTGAGCGGTATAGATTCACAAGCTACCAGGAAATCAGAATCACAAAGTATATTCCGAGGCAGGTATTATGAGATGTAGAGATTCACAAATTACCAGGAGACCAGAGACATGAAAAGTATTTCAAGGACTGAAATTATGAGCGATAAAGACTCACAAAACTACGAAAAGATCAGGATTCACGAAAAAGTAGTTCCGAAACTGGAATCATGATAGGTGTAGATTCTAAAACTACCAGGAGAACATAGTCATGAACCAGTATTTTTGAGGCTTAAATCCTAAGCGGTATAGATTCCTACGACCTACTAGGAGATCAGAATCACAAAATATATTCTGTGGCTGGTATTATGAGAGGTACAGATTCACAAATTACCAGGAGAACAGAATCATGAATAAGTTTTCCGAGCAGTACAGATTCACGAACAACCAAGACATAGAAGAATTACAAATGTTACCAAAAGGCTGGGATTAATAAATTACCAGGAGACCAGAATTATGAAGAAGTGATTTTGGGGTTGGAATCATGAGAGGTATAGATTCTAAAATTACCAGGAGACTAGAGTTGTGAATCAGTATTTTTGGGGCTAGAATCTTAAGCGGTATAGTTTCACAAATTACTAGGATACCAGAAACACAAAGAGTGTTCCGGGGCTGAAATCCTGAGTGGAATAGATTCTCAAACTACCAGGGAGGGGGCTGGAATCCTGAGCAGTATAGATTCATAACCTACCAGGAGATCAGAAGTACAAAACATATTCCAAAGCTGGTATTAGGAGAGGTAGAGATTTACAAATTACCAGGAGACCAGAAATGTGAAGAAGTAAAATTTCCGAGCGGTATAGATTCACTCACTACGAGTTCAGAATCACAAAAAAAAACCAAAAAAAAGGGTGGGATCAAAAGAGGTAAAAAAAAATCATCTTGAATAAGTATTTTCGGGACTGGAATCCTGAGCGGTATAGATCCTTAAACTACCAGGAAAGCAGAATCATGAAGAAGAGAAATTTCAGACCTGCACGCGGATGAAGCCAAAGGTAAATTGGAAGTAAAAGGTGGTGATAAAGTTAATTTCATATTAATGTCTACGCGGACGGAGCCACGGACAAGAAGCTAAGCACCAATTTAGGATAAGTTCGGGACCCAATAAATGAAACAGTTTCGATATGGTAAACTATTATATTTAACACGTAAGAGTAACAAGATAGGTACCCCGACACACTGAGCGAATGTGTGGCCCCTACAGTCTTTATGTAGAACTTTGACATTCAAAAAAATCTGGCTTTCAGCCTAATTTAAATAACTTTTGATTTTGATTTCTACAGGATTTATTTAACGTGCTCCTCTCTGAAAATACCACTCAGACTTATTACAATTACACTTTTTACGCGGGCGAAGCCGCGGGCGGAAGCTAGTTTAATATAAATGTCTAAGCGGACGGAGCCACGAGCAAGAAGCTAAGCACCAATTTAGGATATGTTCGGGACTCAATAAATGAAACAGTTTGGATATGGTAAACTATTATATTTAACACGGTAAATGTCTACGCGGACGGAGCCACGAGCAAGAAGCTAAGCACCAATTTAGGATATGTTCGGGACTCAATAAATGAAACAGTTTGGATATGGTAAACTATTATATTTAACACGGTAAATGTCTACGCGGACGGAGCTACGGGCAAGAAGCTAAGCACCAATTTAGGATATGTTCGGGACCCAATAAATGAAACAGTTTCGATATGGTAAACTATTATATTTAATACGGTAAGAGTAACAAGATACGAGTAGGTACCCACACTGAGTGAGTGTGTGTGCCCCTACTGTCTTTATCTGAACTTTGACGTTCAAAAAAATCTGGCTTTCAGCCTAATTTAAATTACTTTTGATTTTGATTTCTACAGGATTTATTTAAAGTGCTACTCTCTGGAAATACCACTTAGACTTATTATAATTACACTTTTTACGCGGGCGAAGCCGCGGGCGGAAGCTAGTTTATAATATTAGTAGGATTACAAACGAAAGTTAGCATACTCAATATACACAGACTATTTCATAAATTCTCAAAGCTGCCACGAACTGGCGAGCCGACTTCGTGTTGAATTTGAGAACCCTATACAGCATGTAACAAAAACCCTGTCCGATCCTGAAGGGTATTACTTGGTATCGTACTGCGTACACATATAGCTCAAGTATAACTCTATTTTTCCGCAATGAAAATAATAAATTTAAAAAAAGAAAAACTTATCAAAGGCAACACTGAGCGCTCGACAAAGTTCACCTACTGTTGATCGTTTCAAAAATGCCGCCTGAGCGTTTGAAATAAAAATAGGTAAAAATGAAAAGATTTCGCCGACCGGTGGAGTGTTGTCAACTTATGAAAATTTGCCATATTTAGTGTTAAATTTCGCATATTTTATAAAAATAAAAAAATCTATAACTTTTGGTTTTTATGAGTTAAGTACATTTTTTTACAACTACTTCTAGTACGTACCTATGTTAAACCAGGAATACGCCTTTATTAGATGTGACAGGGTTTTAGTTACATGCTGTATTGTGAGCCGCGTAACGAAACCATATCGTGATATATAAAAAACCGGCCAAGTGCGAGTCGGACTCGCGCACGAAGGATTCCGCAGGTTTCACATCCGTTATCGAAACAAGCTATTCTCCCTAGAGTAAAATATGTTCCTTGGTGGCTATAACTCGGGCGGCTGAAAGCACATACGCTACGTGATTTCAGCTACTCAAACATACGCAAAGTGCCGTTTACCTACTTTCATCAAAATGTACTATTTTTCTTCAGCTGCCGGCTCTATTTGGCGACTTGGACGGCCCCACAGAGAAGCACAAGGCGGACATTGATGAAGCGTACGGCATCGTGGAGGCTTACCTCGGCAACCACAAGTACATCGTTACCGACCACCTCACCATCGCCGACCTCAGCGTCGGAGCCACCGCTATTTCTATGCAGCCCTTACACAAACTCGATTCTGCCAGGTAAGCATTATTTTATTTACTTTTACAGAGTCATTAGTAACAAAACTATAATTTGAATTCAGAATTCGAGATTTTTATCAAATTTTGGAACAATAAACTCTATCTGACAGGAAAAAAATCAAATTCCATAACAACTTAAACTTTTACGCTGGGATTGAGAAGTGTTAGTAAGTATTTTGAACGTAAACATTCCTGCTATCTTGGCCCTCCCGCTCCACCTAGAGCGGGAGATGTCATTCAGTGTGACCATCTTCAAAGTACAGATCCTGCCTTACTTTGATTAAAAACCTGCCAAAGCCTGCCAAAGTCTATAATAAAAATGCCTAAATATTGCCAACTTTAGTTACTGTTCTAATAAACGTAAAAATACACAAATAATATGATAGATTTTTATTTAATTTAAATAAAACATTACAATATGTTTACAAACTTACCGAGGACTGCATCCATTCATAGATTCTTTTTTACGTTTACTTTAAGGTGGAAGCCCAAGGGTAGCCCACCAAATACAAATTTTCTTACGTTTTTTTTGCCATTTGCAGATCAGCGTCAGGTTGTATCTTGGCCAAAATATGATTCGCGGCCGTAGCAAGTACGTATTTTCAGAACTGTAATCATTAAAATCGTCAATAAAACTCTCTCAGTTAGAATTGATACCAAATGTCATGATTTCATGAAATACCACATTTGACATCAATTCTAACTTGAAAGAGTTGTATTGATGATTGTAAAGATTATAATGCCGTAAATACATACTTGCTACGACCGCGAATCATATTTTGACCAACATACATAAAATTGAATTTCGCGGGCTAGCCTGGCGCTTTCACCTTAAGTAATGGCATGCTCCTCTAAAGCGGACTGCCGCGTTACCAATTTGCAGTTACAGGCTTTACAAAAGGCAACATCTGGATCATTTTTAGCTTTGGAAATCCACGATGAAAGTAAAGAATCTTGCTACCACTCCGCTCTATACTCTATTTATAATAGCTCTATACTATATTTTTGCTTCATCAGCATCACCAATAATAACTATCACCTACGAAATTTCACTAACAAATTATTATCACCATGAAATGTAATTGGAAACAAAACAAAAGTATCTAAGACTGATTGAAATATCAACCAAAAACTCGTTTTTAAGAATATTTGCTATATGATTATCAACTTTATAATAAAAAATAAAAAAAATTAAAGTTGTTAATTGAATGTAATACAAACAATACACGAGAAGTACAGGGGAATCTCCCACATGCTCGCGAACTATCTTTAGGGTTGTCATTATAGAAATTTTGAGTTGCCATAAGTAACATTTGCCGCAAACACGGTGGGTAGACGATATAACACACATAGCTGGCAAGGACTGGGCAAGGGTAGCAAGCAATAGCGACGCATGGCAATCTCTGGAGGAGGCCTTCACCTAAGAGGGGTTCTTGCACATATAAAATGTTTTATTTAATGACATAATCGAATGAAAGTGTAATGAATAATATTGTTACGTCGAACGTATTTCACTGGAGCGTTCGAGAATGTAGTCGAAGTTTCCAGAAGTTTCCACTACGTTCGAGAACGTTCCATTGTGGTACTGTGTAGAAGTTCATAGATGTTTCTAGAATATTCCAGTATAGGATAGTTCGACAATGTTCTAGAAACTTCCATGACTGTATAAATAGGCCGGACGGCGGACGATTGGGTCAGTCTGTTTTCGACTACGGCTGCGAACAGAAGCGAATACAAGCGATTACGAAGAGAATAGTGATTATTAGCGATTTAGTGTTTGTGTAAATAAGTTGTTGAGTTAATAAAGGATATTTGGTTAATTAATTGGTGTAAAATAATTTATCCCATACCCAGCTCGTAACAAATTGGTGTCAGAAGTGGGATAAATTATGCCAATTTTACCAAAGGACGACACGGAGGGTATTCGTACAAGGAGTCAACGACAGCAAGATATGGATCAGAGGCGGTTTGGAGATTCCCCGATACAGACGCCGGGGTGGTGCTCAGCCTGCGACAGAGCCAGTCGCTGGCCCATGGGGAGTTTCTTCACCACCAGCGGTGCCAGACTTGTCTGCGCTAATGGTGCTGTTGCAGGAACAGGCTCGTCGTCAAGAGGAGCAGGCCCGCCATCAAGAGGAGCAGGCCCGCCGCCAAGAAGAGCAGGCCCGTCGGTTGGAAGAGAAGCTTCAACAAGATAAAGAGGAGCAGGCCCGCCGCCAAGAAGAGCAGGCCCGCCGCCAATAAGAACAGGCCCACCGCCAAGAAGAACAGGCCCGCCGGATGGAAGAGAAGCTTCAACAAGATAAAGAGGAGCAGGCTCGCCGCCAAGAAGAGCAGATGCTCCTCATAAAAGACCTTCATTCAACACTTGGCCAGGAGCTCCAGGTGATGAAGGAGCAGGTTCACCAGCATGAGAATCGTATCTCAGAAGCTGAAGTTCAGATTGCTGGGGTGAAGAAGGCTTTAGGTGAACTTAGGGCTGGAGACGGGGTTGTGCCTTCAGTGGTTGCTGCACCTTCGGCACGTGGATTTAAGGTGCCGCCATTCGACGGAACATCGTCATGGTCGGCCTACAAAATTCAATTTGAAGCCGTTATGAAGGCGAATGGGTGGACCAAAGAGCATGCTATGACCGCGCTCACCTTAGGACTCCGAGACCAGGCCCTAACCATACTTGAGGCTCTTGGCAAGGATGTGACCTACGAACAACTGCTGGAAGCGTTAGAGTCCAGATACGGCGACGCTCACTTGGAGCACGTACTCGTATTTCGCGCTAAGTTAAGGGATCGCGTTCAACGTAGTGCCGAGAACCTACAGCAGTGGGCCTTGGAAGTTGAAAAGTTGGTTCGGAAAGCATACCAGTCCGCCCCTGCACTCATCAATGGAAATCTGGTACAGGCGTTCATCGACGGAATACGTGACTTGGAAGTAAGAGCCGCTGTAAGACTTGGGCATTATGAGACACTGAAGGATGCCTTGGCCCATGCCTTGGAAGTAGAGGCAGTGAGGCAAGACCATCGAACACACCGTATCAGGGAGGTTGTGGCATCACCTGTACGCGATCGTCCGCAAGGATATAGCCCTAGATGTTACACTTGTGGAGAAAGGGGTCATCTTCGGTTAAGCTGTCCAAAGCGAGGCATACTGAGAGAAGATCAATCCCAGCAAGGAAGGGCGGCTCGGCCAGTTCGGTGGAGGAGCGCGAGTGGCGCGACATGGCGCACGACCGTGACGGAGGCCCCTGAAAATATTAGTTCAAATGATGTCGTCAAGGTCGGTGCGGCACCCGACAAGTGCATAAAACAGAAGCAAGTGAAGAGTAAAGTGAGTGCAGGTGCGAATGGTGTTGCCAGCGCCGTGGCCTCCAAGAAGGACAACTGTGTGATAGTGTGCGCGCGCGATGCGGACGATAGGTCCGACCCGGGAATGAGCGGAGTGAGGATGCTAAGAATGGATGTCAACAATGAATGGAAGGAAATCCTACAGCTTGCTCAGCAAAATGACACGGACCTTAAACGGATCTTCGATTGGATTAAAGCTGGTGCTCCTAAACCCAAGTGGAGTGATGTTGCGGCGTTGAGTTCAATCACGAAAAGTTATTGGGCACAATGGAACAGCTTGGTTATCCAGGATGAAGTCTTGTGCCGTAAATGGGAAAACGCTCGAGGAGACAACTGTCATCTACAAATTGTTGTCCCCAAAGCCAAAGTACCGGATGTTTTACGGCTCTACCATGATGGATGTTCAGGAGGACATATGGGGGTAAAAAGAACTCTACTGAAGATACGAGAGCGATTTTACTGGATCCATTGTCGAGAGGATGTTGAGGACTGGTGTCGCAAATGTACCAGTTGTGCGGCTGTGAAAGGACCTTAGACACGCAGCCGAGGTGCTTTAAAAGTATACAACGTGGGAGCTCCCTGGGAACGGATAGCACTAGACGTTGCAGGACCATTTCCGGAAAGTGAAAACGGAAACAAGTACTTTATGGTTGTCATGGATTACTTCACAAAGTGGCCAGAAGTCTTCGCCATTCCCAACCAAGAAGCAACAACAGTAGCAGATAAATTGGTTCAGGAAGTCTTCTGTCGTTTTGGAGTACCCTTGGAAATTCACAGCGACCAAGGGAGGAATTTTGAATCACAAGTTTTCCAGGAGACTTGTCGACTGATGGGTACTCACAAGACCAGAACCACTTCTTACCATCCGCAATCTGATGGAATGGTAGAACGTTTCAACCAAACGTTGGAGAGATATCTGGCAAAAGTTGTGGAAAGCAGGCAAAGGGATTGGGACAAGCACATACAGCCATTTCTTCTGTCCTACCGTAGTGCAGTTCACGAAAGTACGACTGTGACACCAGCCTTCGCGAACTTTGGAAGGGAATTACGGTTGCCTGCAGATTTAATCACCGGAACCCCCCCTGATGCCCCACGCAGTGTAACCGATTATGCGAATGACTTGCGTACCAAGTTGAATGATGTATATGAGCATATCAGACAATCCGGCCAACAAATGTCTGATAAAATGAAGACCCGATACGACCAGAATGCCAACAATAGAGGTTTTGACGAGGGTTCACTGGTGTGGTTGCATAACCCAGCGCGCAGCAAAGGAAAGTCTCCTAAATTGCAAGCAAAATGGGATGGACCATACCGAATCGTGACCAGGATCAACGATGTCACCTACCGAATACAGAAGGGTCCACGAGGTGCGCCTAAGATTGTCCATGTAGACCGTATGGCGCGATACTACGGGACTAATGATGCTCGGGACGAGCATGTCTAAGGAGGGGGCAGTGTTACGTCGAACGTATTTCACTGGAACGTTCGAGAATGTAGTCGAAGTTTCCAGAAGTTTCCACTACGTTCGAGAACGTTCCATTGTGGTACTGTGTAGAAGTTCATAGATGTTTCTAGAATATTCCAGTATAGGATAGTTCGACAATGTTCTAGAAACTTCCATGACTGTATAAATAGGCCGGACGGCGGACGATTGGGTCAGTCTGTTTTCGACTACAGCTGCGAACAGAAGCGAATACAAGCGATTACGAAGAGAATAGTGATTATTAGCGATTTAGTGTTTGTGTAAATAAGTTGTTGAGTTAATAAAGGATATTTGGTTAATTAATTGGTGTAAAATAATTTATCCCATGCTCGTAACAATATTTACAATCTATTATATTAATTTATTATTATTATTGATTTATATAATTTATTTTAAGTTACAAATTTTCAAATTATTTTGCTATTTTTAATTAACAAATAATTCAATCTAAATTTATTTTAATTTCTCAATATTTATTCATAAATGTTTTTACTCTTCCAATTCTGTATGCATGTAATTGGCAAGAAATACAAGGCTTTTTTTTATTTTATTTATTAAGTAACATTTATTTATTTATGTATATGAAAAACTGCCAGGTTTTGAAAACGTCAGCCGATGATGCCCGAGTCTAAAATGAGAGGCCAATCCTGCCAAAATGGCAGGAACCTGCTACAAATGGTCACACTGATTGTCATTGGATGGTTTCCCACCGCAAAAAAGGCCACCTAACTAGCTAAGCCCAAAACTGCATATAATTCAATCTTATTAGTACATTATTTGGTATTGCTGGTAGCACATTTTGATAAAATATGCAGGGCTGACAGAAATTGTCTGCTCCGATTTTCGTCAGAAAAATTGCAACACAAATAATATTCCAAATTCCAATGCAAAATAATTTAAAAATTTAAGTTTTCAGTTATTTATTATTATTAGATATTTGTTTATAAGTATATGTAGTTTGTCTGTAAAGCTAGCCTCTTTTAATGTTTATAAAATTTTAATTTAATTTAATTTTGTTTGTTTAGGAAAACAAACAATCGTACATTGTTTACTAGGAACAATATAATTATAATCTTCGAGCGCGACTCTCTTAGGGGATATAAACATCATGACGGTACCTTGTCAATACATATACGAAAACTTCATCTGTTTACTAAGTAGTGACAGGCATAATTATTATACTAGAAATAGGAACAATCTAGATCAAACTAGGTTTAGGTTGACTAAAGTAGGTACACAATTCTTCTATGGAGTGCTGTGTAAGATTTTATAACAAAATACCACTACACATTCTCCAACTAAATGAGACAACATTTAAACCATGCATAAAACGCACACTATGTAGAGCAAGCTTACTACGAGTATAAATTGGAGGAATAAATCTTTGATAAAAAAGCTTGGCTTAATGCCTGTCCCACCATGACGACTTTTTTTTTTGTGGGTTGGGAAATCATCCACACACACACATCTCCCGCTCTAGGGTGGAGCGGGAGGGCGTGTCAGACTCTTACCGACTAAAACCCACCCCTGTTCCTGCCCTGCCCTGAATGTCCATGGCCGAGGTAACTCTGTTTCAAATTTATCCTCAACCCCTGGGCAGGTATCGGCCATGACGGGCCCCGTCATGCCTACCATGACAGCTTAAAACCATCATCTTTTTGGTGTGAGAGAGTTTTTGAAGTTTGAAGTTTTTGAAGTTTGAAGTTTTTGAAATTTTTGAAGTTTGAAGTTTTTGAAGTTTTAAAGTTTTTGAAGATTTTGAAGTTTTGAAGTTTTTGAAGTTTGAAGCTTTTGAAGTTTTTAAAGTTTGTAGTTTTTGAAGTTTTTGAAATTTTTGAAGTTTGAAGTTTTTGAAGTTTGAAGTTTTTGAAGTTTTTGAAGTTTGAAGTTTTTGAAGTTTTTGAAATTTTTGAAGTTTGAAGTTTTAAAGTTTTTGAAGTTTTTGAAGTTTTGAAGTTTGAATCTTTTGAAGTTTTTGAAGTTTGTAGTTTTTGAAGTTTTTGAAATTTTTGAAGTTTGAAGTTTTTGAAGTTTGAAGTTTTTGAAGTTTAGTTTTTGAAGTTTTTGAAGTTTGAAGTTTTTGAAGTTTTTGAAGTTTGAAGTTTTTGAAGTTTATGAAGTTTGAAGTTTTTGAAGTTAAGTTTTTGAAGTGTGAAGTTTTTGAAGTTTTTGAAGTTTGAAGTTTTTGAAGTTTTTGAAGTTTGAAGTTTTTGAAGTTTGAAGTTTTTGATATTTTTTTGAAGTTTGAAGTTTTTGAAGTTTGAAGTTTTTGAAGTTTTTGAAGTTTTGGAAGTTTGAAGATTTTGAAGTTTGAAGATTTTGAAGTTTTTGAAGTTTGAAGTTTTTAAGTTTGAAGTTTTTGAAGTTTTTGAAATTTTTGAAGTTTGCGATTTTGCGATTTTGCGGATTTGGATTTGTATTTGGATTCGGATTCGGATTTGTATTTGGATTCGGATTCGTATTCGGATTCGGATTCGGATTCCGATTCCGATTCCGATTCCGATTCCGATTCCGATTCCGATTCCGATTCCGATTCCGATTCCGATTCCGATTCCGATTCCGATTCCGATTCCGATTCCGATTCCGATTCCGATTCCGATTCCGATTCCGATTCCGATTCCGATTCCGATTCCGATTCCGATTCCGATTCCGATTCCGATTCCGATTCCGATTCCGATTCCGATTCCGATTCCGATTCCGATTCCGATTCCGATTCCGATTCCGATTCCGATTCCGATTCCGATTCCGATTCCGATTCCGATTCCGATTTCGATTCCGATTCCGATTCCGATTCCGATTCCGATTCCGATTCCGATTCCGATTCCGATTCCGATTCCGATTCCGATTCCGATTCCGATTCCGATGCCGATGCCGATTCCGATTCCGATTCCGATTCCGATTCCGATTCGGATTCGGATTCGGATCCCCTGACCCTGAAAATATAGTCTACAGGGGTCGGGGCCCCCCCCGACCCCTGTAGACTATATTTTCAGGGTCTATATTTTTATTCTGCAGAAAAGAGCTATCAGAACCATAATATATAATCTTCGAGCGCGACTCTCTTAGGGGATATAAACATCATGACGGTACCTTGTCAATACATATACGAAAACTTCATCTGTTTACTAAGTAGTGACAGGCATAATTATTATACTAGAAATAGGAACAATCTAGATCAAACTAGGTTTAGGTTGACTAAAGTAGGTACACAATTCTTCTATGGAGTGCTGTGTAAGATTTTATAACAAAATACCACTACACATTCTCCAACTAAATGAGACAACATTTAAACCATGCATAAAACGCACACTATGTAGAGCAAGCTTACTACGAGTATAAATTGGAGGAAATCTTTGATAAAAAAGCTTGGCTTAATGCCTGTCCCACCATGACGACTTTTTTTTTTGTGGGTTGGGAAATCATCCACCCACACACATCTCCCGCTCTAGGGTGGAGCGGGAGGGCGTGTCAGACTCTTACCGACTAAAACCCACCCCTGTTCCTGCCCTGCCCTGAATGTCCATGGCCGAGGTAACTCTGTTTCAAATTTATCCTCAACCCCTGGGCAGGTATCGGCCATGACGGGCCCCGTCATGCCTACCATGACAGCTTAAAACCATCATCTTTTTGGTGTGAGAGAGTTTTTGAAGTTTGAAGTTTTTGAAGTTTGAAGTTTTTGAAATTTTTGAAGTTTGAAGTTTTTGAAGTTTTAAAGTTTTTGAAGTTTTTGAAGTTTTGAAGTTTTTGAAGTTTGAAGCTTTTGAAGTTTTTAAAGTTTGTAGTTTTTGAAGTTTTTGAAATTTTTGAAGTTTGAAGTTTTTGAAGTTTGAAGTTTTTGAAGTTTAGTTTTTGAAGTTTTTGAAGTTTGAAGTTTTTGAAGTTTTTGAAATTTTTGAAGTTTGAAGTTTTAAAGTTTTGAAGTTTTTGAAGTTTGAATCTTTTGAAGTTTTTGAAGTCTGTAGTTTTTGAAGTTTTTGAAATTTTTGAAGTTTGAAGTTTTTGAAGTTTGAAGTTTTTGAAGTTTGAAGTTTTTGATATTTTTTTGAAGTTTGAAGTTTTTGAAGTTTGAAGTTTTTGAAGTTTTGGAAGTTTGAAGATTTTGAAGTTTGAAGATTTTGAAGTTTTTGAAGCTTGAAGTTTTTAAAGTTTTTGAAGTTTTTGAAATTTTTGAAGTTTGCGATTTTGCGATTTTGCGGATTTGGATTTGTATTTGGATTCGGATTCGGATTTGTATTTGGATTCGGATTCGGATTCCGATTCCGATTCCGATTCCGATTCCGATTCCGATTCCGATTCCGATTCCGATTCCGATTCCGATTCCGATTCCGATTCCGATTCCGATTCCGATTCCGATTCCGATTCCGATTCCGATTCCGATTCCGATTCCGATTCCGATTCCGATTCCGATTCCGATTCCGATTCCGATTCCGATTCCGATTCCGATTCCGATTCCGATTCCGATTCCGATTCCGATTCCGATTCCGATTCCGATTCCGATTCCGATTCCGATTCCGATTCCGATTCCGATTCCGATTCAGATTCCGATTCCGATTCCGATTCCGATGCCGATGCCGATTCCGATTCCGATTCCGATTCCGATTCCGATTCCGATTCCGATTCCGATTCCGATTCCGATTCCGATTCGGATTCGGATTCGGATCCCCTGACCCCCCCCCCGACCCCTGTAGACTATATTTTTATTCTGCAGAAAAGAGCTATCAGAGCCATAATATATAATCTTCGAGCGCGACTCTCTTAGGGGATATAAACATCATGACGGTACCTTGTCAATACATATACGAAAACTTCATCTGTTTACTAAGTAGTGACAGGCATAATTATTATACTAGAAATAGGAACAATCTAGATCAAACTAGGTTTAGGTTGACTAAAGTAGGTACACAATTCTTCTATGGAGTGCTGTGTAAGATTTTATAACAAAATACCACTACACATTCTCCAACTAAATGAGACAACATTTAAACCATGCATAAAACGCACACTATGTAGAGCAAGCTTACTACGAGTATAAATTGGAGGAATAAATCTTTGATAAAAAAGCTTGGCTTAATGCCTGTCCCACCATGACGACTTTTTTTTTTGTGGGTTGGGAAATCATCCACCCACACACATCTCCCGCTCTAGGGTGGAGCGGGAGGGCGTGTCAGACTCTTACCGACTAAAACCCACCCCTGTTCCTGCCCTGCCCTGAATGTCCATGGCCGAGGTAACTCTGTTTCAAATTTATCCTCAACCCCTGGGCAGGTATCGGCCATGACGGGCCCCGTCATGCCTACCATGACAGCTTAAAACCATCATCTTTTTGGTGTGAGAGAGAGTTTTTGAAGTTTGAAGTTTTTGAAGTTTGAAGTTTTTGAAGTTTTTGAAATTTTTGAAGTTTGAAGTTTTTGAAGTTTTAAAGTTTTTGAAGTTTTTGAAGTTTTGAAGTTTTTGAAGTTTAAAGCTTTTGAAGTTTTTAAAGTTTGTAGTTTTTGAAGTTTTTGAAATTTTTGAAGTTTGAAGTTTTTGAAGTTTGAAGTTTTTGAAGTTTAGTTTTTGAAGTTTTTGAAGTTTGAAGTTTTTGAAGTTTATGAAGTTTGAAGTTTTTGAAGTTAAGTTTTTGAAGTGTGAAGTTTTTGAAGTTTTTGAAGTTTGAAGTTTTTGAAGTTTTTGAAGTTTGAAGTTTTTGAAGTTTGAAGTTTTTGATACTTTTTTGAAGTTTGAAGTTTTTGAAGTTTGAAGTTTTTGAAGTTTTTGAAGTTTTGGAAGTTTGAAGTTTTTGAAGTTTGAAGATTTTGAAGTTTTTGAAGTTTGCGATTTTGCGATTTTGCGGATTTGGATTTGTATTTGGATTCGGATTCGGATTTGTATTTGGATTCGGATTCGGATTCGGATTCGGATTCGGATTCCGATTCCGATTCCGATTCCGATTCCGATTCAGATTCAGATTCCGATTCCGATGCCGATGCCGATTCCGATTCCGATTCCGATTCCGATTCGGATTCGGATTCGGATTCGGATTCGGATTCGGATTCGGATTCGGATTCGGACTCGGACTCGGACTCGGACTCGGACTCGGACTCGGACTCGGACTCGGACTCGGACTCGGACTCGGACTCGGACTCGGACTCGGACTCGGACTCGGACTCGGACTCGGACTCGGACTCGGACTCGGACTCGGACTCGGACTCGGACTCGGACTCGGACTCGGACTCGGACTCGGACTCGGACTCGGACTCGGACTCGGACTCGGACTCGGACTCGGACTCGGACTCGGACTCGGACTCGGACTCGGACTCGGACTCGGACTCGGACTCGGACTCGGACTCGGACTCGGACTCGGACTCGGACTCGGACTCGGACTCGGACTCGGACTCGGACTCGGACTCGGACTCGGACTCGGACTCGGACTCGGACTCGGACTCGGACTCGGACTCGGACTCGGACTCGGACTCGGACTCGGACTCGGACTCGGACTCGGACTCGGACTCGGACTCGGACTCGGACTCGGACTCGGACTCGGACTCGGACTCGGACTCGGACTCGGACTCGGACTCGGACTCGGACTCGGACTCGGAGTCGGAGTCGGAGTCGGAGTCGGACTCGGACTCGGACTCGGACTCGGACTCGGACTCGGACTCGGACTCGGACTCGGACTCGGACTCGGACTCGGACTCGGACTCGGACTCGGACTCGGACTCGGACTCGGACTCGGACTCGGACTCGGACTCGGACTCGGACTCGGACTCGGACTCGGACTCGGACTCGGACTCGGACTCGGACTCGGACTCGGACTCGGACTCGGACTCGGACTCGGACTCGGACTCGGACTCGGACTCGGACTCGGACTCGGACTCGGACTCGGACTCGGACTCGGACTCGGACTCGGACTCGGATTCGGATTCGGATTCGGATTCGGATTCGGAATCGGATTCGGATTCGGATTTAGATTCAGATTCAGATTCAGATTTAGATTTAGAATAAGATTTAGCTTTAGATTTAGATTTAGGATTTAGATTTAGATTCACACAACAGCATCAGACGGCGGGCGTTTGGCAAATTTTTATGCCTAAACTGACTATTGGTAATACAAAAACTTGAGAGGTGTCAAGGGACACCCGGATGGAACGAAGTTCCTTTCGATTAATTAGTGAAGGAATTGTAATATAATTTTATTTTTTTTAATTTATAATATTTTTTTTATTATTAACTACGCACACACGCACGCACGTAAGAAGTTATACTTCATCATCTCATCTCATCTCATCACAGCTCAGCTCAGCTCAGCTCAGCTCAGCTCAGCTCAGCTCAGCTCAGCTCAGCTCAGCTCAACTCTTTAGCAATAACAACAACTATAACAAAAGTAATTGTAATAAAATTTTATTTTTTTTACTGTAGCAAAAAGTGTCGTGACAACTTTTCGTAAGAATTTTTTCCGTCTAGCCCCCTTTCACAACGCGCGATAAGGAACTTCGTTCCAATAAAAAACTTTTTACAAAAAAAACAACCGACTTCCAAAAAAGAAAATACCTACTTACACTAAAACTTAAACAATTACTTTAATTTCGGAAGTCGGTGTCAAAAAACGAAGAAATTAAATCAATTCTTTATTGCGTACCATAATGTTTATAGTTGGTAGGGAAATTACTATATTAGTCACAAATTCACAATTATGGACCCTGTCGGGAACAGCATAGATCAAGTAGGAGAGAGGAGGAAGACAACTACTGTTTTATTAATACAGAATTGAATTTAACAAAAAATAAATTAATAAAAAACAATATAATTATATTGTTTTTTGTTAATTTTTAAAAATAAATTAATAAAAAACAATATAATTATATTGTTTTTTGTTAATTTTTTTAATTATGTACCTACTAATAAGTTAGTACCTAACATTGTGAAAAACCACTATTATATTATAGTTTTATTCACTTTGATTATTCGTTCGTATATACATATCAATTAATTATTATTAACTTATTGTTATTTTTATTTAATACTAAATATTTATTATCAATAAGGTTATTTATTGGACGCTCCATATTTATTAAAATATACTTAAATATATATAAATTTTTCGTATTATGAGTAGGTAGGCGTATCTTTTTGTGAGTATTTGTACATAGAAATAGATAGATAAGAAGTTACTTATAATTTATCATTTAAGTATTCGCTTATACTATAGTAGCATTTGCTTACAAGGAAAAGCTTTAATTTATTTATAAAAATGTTGTATTTATTTAAATTCTTTAGTATTTCGGGTAACTTAATACAAATTTTTATGGACATGACAAAGGTACTCGTACTATTGGAGTGCATTATTAGCCGCGATGTTGGTAAGTTTAGTCTATTTTTATATCTTAAAATAATGTTCGTTTGTATGTCCTCTGTTTTTGTAAGGAATTCTGGGTACTTACGCACAAACTTACAAACTTCAAATATATAGAGACAGGGTAGGGATAAAATCTTTAGTTCTTGAAAATGAGGTTTACAGCTATCGGTGGCTTCAATATTTACTAAGATTCAAATAAGTTTTTTTTGGAGGGTAAATAGCATGGGCGTGTCTGTGCTGTTGCCCCATAAGATAACACCGTATTTCAGCCATGCGTAGGCGTACGCGTAGTACGTTACTAGTGCAGTTTTAAGGTCTGCAGTTATTTTGATCTCGCAGAGGGCGTATGAAAATTTAGATATTTTAGCTCTTACTTTCTGAATGTGTGACTTCCAATTTATGTATGTATCAATGTTTAGGCCTAGAAGGGTGAATTTATCAACTACTTCTAATTTATTATTTTTAAAGCTAAAGTTTATATTTATTGGTATTTTTTGGCAAGGGTGGAATGAAATTATTTTAGTTTTATTGAAGTTGATTTCTAGATTGTGTTCAGACATCCAATTTATTGTAGAATCTAATATAGAATTTAATTTATCATTTAAATTGGTATTATTTTCGCATGACGTAAGTATAGATATGTCATCCGCAAACAAGACACATGGCTCATTTATTAACCGACTTTCGAAAAAGGAGGAGGTTCTATGTTCGACTGTATGCATGTTTTTTTTTTTATATGTATATATGTCCACCTGTTTCTCCGTCAGTTGTGGACCGATTTTCAAAATTCTTTTTTTTATCCGAAAGAATATACTTCCGAGGTGGTCCTATATAAATTTTATCGAAATTGCTTCAGCGCTTTTTGAGATACTGAACAAAAACGAAAAATACGTATACCTCGATGACATTTTGGTGTTCTCCTAATGTTTAAATTCTACGTTCCATGTTATTAGAGTTTTTAGTTCTGGGGTATAACAATTAAACACACACAACACTAAACAAAAAAAAATACACTAAAAATTAAAAAATAACTTTAATTTCGGAAGTCGGTGTCAAATAACGAAGAAGTAAAATACAAACACCGGATATACGAGTAGTATTTCGACTTTCGAAAAAGGAGGAGGTTCTATGTTCGACTGTATGTTTTTTTATTTTATTTTTTATGTATGTCCGCCGATTTTTCCGTCAGTTGTGGACCGATTTTCAAAATTCTTTTTTTATTCGAAAGAATTTACTCCTGAGGTGGTCCCATATAAATTTTATCGAAATTGCTTCAGCCCTTTTTGAGAAACTGAACGAAAACAAAAATACGTGTACCTCGATGACGTTTTGGTGTTCTCCAAATGTTTAAATTCCACGTTCCATGTTATTGGGGTTTTTAGTTCTAGAGTTTTACAACTAAAAAGTGAAAAATAAAAACTTTTTTTGCAAAAAAAACAACCGACTCCAAAAAAAAAATACACAAAAAATTAAAAAAGAACTTTAATTTCGGAAGTCGGTGTTAACATATACAGTGTACTGCATCTGTGCATCGATATGAACAACTTTCTTCAAGAAAATCTGAGGAAATTCTCAAATTTTTTTATTTTTTTTTGAACATGACGCGTGGATCAGCACCACTCAGCTCAACCATTTTGAAGGGAACTGAACAATGAGTCTCTTTGGAACTGAATGACCCAACACACGCGCCAGCATCACAGATGACTATAATAGTAGCAAGCTAGCCAGCATCAGCGAGACATTTGAGTGAGCATGACAAACTCTCAACTGCCATGCTCGTTCATGTCAAAAAAGCAGTTAAGCAGGTAAGTACATTAAATGCCCCATGGTACTCACATTTACAAAATTAGAAAATGCTTCTAAATTATACAAAATTAGAACTTTCTAAAAGTTAAAAAAAAGTAATAATAAATGATAAATGATGTTTATTCAGTAAATAGGTTACAAGGAACACTTTTACAAGTCAATGTTTTTTGTCAGCTAGATGAGACCGGTGTTTCCTAGCTGACTACCCTGAGAAGAAACACCGAAACAAACTCACAAAGTCTCTTTTAAAATGTTGAAATCCATACAATGTGTACGTACTGGTTAAATCATATGAGAACCATGTACCTACGTTTATGTCTGGGATGAGCTTTTTGAAGAAAGCAACACACAAATTCGAGTGGACCTGTCCAGACAGTGCAAGTATTTGTCAGTCATCGCGAAGCTCAACTCAGGACTTTGAGGAGCTCAACGAACCGACGAACAATACCAAAGTAGGCCGCAAAAATACTCAAACTGCCAGACAATCATAAAATCTACATGAATATAACGACATACATAGTTCTCGCATTCACATTATTCTATATGAGGACCATGCAGCTTAGTGTCTGTAATGGTCTTTTGAAGAAAGAACCAAACATATTTGAGTGGACCCGTCCAGTCAGTGCAAGCATTTGTCAATAGTCGAATAGCTCAACTTTAAAACCATTAAGGAGCTCAATGACTTGACGAACAATACCAAAGAAAAAACATTTGGGTAGGCCGCAAAAGTACTCAAACTGTCAGACAACGTTAAACATTACTTTAAAAAAGAGGAGAAAATATGTAATAATAATAACCCACATAGTCCTCACATTTACAATAATTAAGTAATCAATAAAAATTTAAAATATAATACTTTACAAAGTAAATATTCGTGTCAAACAAAATAGTAATAATAATATGTCAATCAAAAAGTAAAAATAAATATAATACACAAAGTATTCAAGTCAAAATTAAAAAAAATAAAATAAAATGCCAATCAAAAAAAAAAAATTAAAAATATAATATACCTACATAATACTATACAAGTATTCATGTCAAAAACGAATATTAAAAAAAATATAAAAAAAAAATTCATCAGTAAGTAGTACATATGAAAACAATGGCTCATGTATATCATTGAAGCGGCTCAATCCCACGCCATTTTGTCCTCAAGAAAGTCATTAATTGTGTAAAAAGCTTTCTGGCATAGCTTACGTTTAATAAATGATTTAAATTTATTTATGCTTAGTTCTTGAATTTGGCTAGGAAGTTTATTATAGTAACGTATACATTGGCATCTAAACGAACCACCTATTTTTTTTTTGAGCCTGGTTTTAGGTACAATAAATTTGTGTTTGTTCCTAGTATTTACGCTATGGATATCACTGTATCTTTTAAACAGATTAATATTTTTATGTGCATACATGAGATTCTCATAAATATATTGAGAGGGAACAGTCATAATATTGTTACGAACTGGGTATGGGATAAATTATTTTACACCAATTAATTAACCAAATATTCTTTATTAACTCAACAACTTATTTACACAAACACTAAATCGCTAATAATCACTATTCTCTTCGTAATCGCTTGTATTCGCTTCCTTTCGCATCCGTAGTCGAAAACAGACTGACTCACTCGCCCGCCGTCCGGCCTATTTATACGGTCATGGAAGTTTCCAGAACATTGTCGAACTATCTTATACTGGAATATTCTAGAAACATCTATGAACTTCTATACAGTACCACAATGGAATGTTCTCGAACCTAGTGGAAACTTCTGGAAACTTCGACCACATTCTCGAACGCTCCAGAGTAATACAGTCGACGTAACACTGCCCCCTCCTTAGACATGCTCGTCCCGAGCATCATTAGTCCCGTAGTATCGCGCCAAACGGTCTACATGGACAATCTTAGGCGCACCTCGTGGACCCTTCTGTATTCGGTAGGTGACATCGTTGATCCTGGTCACGATTCGGTATGGTCCATCCCATTTTGCTTGCAATTTGGGAGACTTCCCTTTGCTGCGCACTGGGTTATGCAACCACACCAGTGAACCTTCGTCAAAACCTCTATGGTTTGCCTTCCGGTCGTATCGGGTCTTCCTCTTATCAGACATTTGTTGACCGGATTGTCTGATATGCTCATATACATCATTCAACTTGTTACTTTCGTGAACTGCACTACGGTAGGACAGAAGAAATGGCTGTATGTGCTTGTCTCAATCCCTTTGCCTGCTTTCCACAACTTTTGCCAGATATCTCTCCAACGTTTGGTTGAAACGTTCTACCATTCCATCAGATTGCGGATGGTAAGAAGTGGTTCTGGTCTTGTGAGTACCCATCAGTCGACAAGTCTCCTGGAAAACTTGTGATTCAAAATTCCTCCCTTGGTCGCTGTGAATTTCCAAGGGTACTCCAAAACGACAGAAGACTTCCTGAACCAATTTATCTGCGACTGTTGTTGCTTCTTGGTTGGGAATGGCGAAGACTTCTGGCCACTTTGTGAAGTAATCCATGACAACCATGAAGTACTTGTTTCCGTTTTCACTTTCCGGAAATGGTCCTGCAACGTCTAGTGCTATCCGTTCCCAGGGGGCTCCCACGTTGTATAATTGTAAAGCACCTCTGCTGCGTGTCTGGGGTCCTTTCACAGCCGCACAACTGGTACATTTGCGGCACCAGTCCTCAACATCCTCTCGACAGTGAATCCAGTAAAACCGCTCTCGTATCTTCAGTAGAGTTCTTTTTACCCCCATATGTCCTCCTGAACATCCATCATGGTAGAGCCGTAAAACATCAGGTACTTTGGCTTTGGGGACAACAATTTGTAGATGACAGTTGTCTCCTCGAGCGTTTTCCCATTTACGGCACAAGACTTCATCCTGAATAACCAAGCTGTTCCATTGTGCCCAATAACTCTTTGTGATGGAACTTAACGCCGCAACATCACTCCACTTGGCCTTCGGAGCACCAGCTTTAATCCACTCAAAGATCGGTTTGAGGTCCGTGTCATTTTGCTGAGCAAGCTGTAGGGTTTCCTTCCATTCATTGCTGAGATCCATTCTTAGCATCCTCACGGGAACTACTTCCTTAGTCTCTTGCTTGGTACAATGCTTACAGTCTTCAGGGCAAGGTCTTCTAGACAGTGCATCTGCGTTACCGTGAGTTCTCCCACTACGATGTTCCGTTACGAAGTCAAACTCTTGTAGTAGTTCGATCCATCTTGCCACTTGTCCCTCTGGATTCTTGAACTGCAATAGCCACTTTAATGCAGCGTGGTCAGTTCGCAATTGGAATTTCCGTCCCAGCAAATATTTACTGAAGTGTTGCAATGTCCTTACTACTGCGAGTAGCTCCCGTCTCGTGACGCAGTAATTTCTTTCTGGTTTGGATAAAGATTTGCTGTAGTAAGCTATAACAACTTCTTGGTTTCCTTTCCGTTGAGACAACACGCCTCCAATTCCAGTATTACTTGCGTCTGTGTCAACTATGAAGTCATTTTCAGTGTCAGGATATCCCAGAATAGGTGTATTGCACAGACGTTTCTTTAATTCCCGAAATGCGATGTCACAATTCTCGTCCCAACAGAACTGTTGCTTCTCCTCAGTGAGTTTGTGTAAAGGTTTTGCAATGTCGGCAAAATTCTTGACAAACCGCCGATAGTAGGAGCACAAACCCAGAAATGCTCTGACCTGCGTCTTGTCTTTCGGGAATAATTGGTTTCGATAATCGATATGTCAGTTTAGTCGATTTTAAAATACGAGTACATATAAATTAACCTAACACTATAAACCTAAGAATATCTTTGTTCCAACAACAATAAGGTTTTGGACTTCTTTATACTCATGGCATTCACAATATAGTCGGCAGAAGCACGTCCTCTCTGGTGTCGGGTGCTATGAGGTCACGCGGGGCGGGGCGTGATCTTTTCCCCTTAGGGGAAACCGACCTTTAATGTTAAAGTGTAAAAAGAAATATTTCTGACTGACACAAGTGAATTATTTTGGGGTACGACTATACTTGTTTGCGGTAATGTTCGACATTCACACGGGCGAAGCTAGTTACTGATATTTACTGATTGTCGGCATTGCAGACAAACGGAGTAAAAATGAATAAAATTAATAATATTTTGGATTTTATATCCTGTTACAAAAACATCCGGACGGAAATGACTACGGGACAAAGACCCGCACACATTTTTAATTAACTTTACTTAATGGTTTGTTTCCATGTGTGGCATGGCGAGAAGAGAAACCATTATTTCTTCACATTTGTCACAGTGATTGTCCGCATTTTCTTGTGATAACGTCGATTTTTTTTCCGAACTATGCACGTTGGTGTAGGCTACCAATCTTCTGAGGTGGCCGGCACTAGCCGGGTATCGTGGAAGGCGCACTAGTTCTCACGATCCCTGGTCCAAGTATGGGAAGGAACACCGGGGTGGTTTTTAGTCAGTAAGAGTTTGACAGACCGCTGTAGATACTATAGGGACCTGGAGCACCCTCTCGTAGTGCAGAGTCCCTAGAGATTCCTTGTACGCGTCTGGGGGCTGTCGTACTCGCTGGCAGCGCGAGAGTGTGGTGTACGAGAGTGACTGCTTATGTGTGTAGTGTTATAAAGAAAAGAGGGATGTCGAACTTATACGTTATATTGAATAATAAAAATAACACAAGTGCCCTGTTCGGACGGGCTAGCAGAAGTCCAGTCAAAAACAAAAGTCTTCCTTATTCTTCTTAATTTTCAATCGGCGTTCCAAACTTCCAACGTGCCAGTCTCCACCATTAGGTCGCCAACATAAGGTCGTCACAATACCTACCTATCATTATTTGATATGGAGCGACTGCCTTTCTGACCTCCTTAACCTAGTGACTGGGTAGCACAATAGGTACCCCTTCGCAAGACTGATATCAGATTTTATGGGTTCTAACTACAGTAACGACTTTCAAAGATCATCAAATGACAACCGGGACCAACTGTTAACCGTGCTAATTTTGGGGCACGTAGTTTTTTTAGTGTGTCATGGATGGTCATCCATCCACGGACCGACCTCGGCAAACTTTGCTTAACCGAAAAACACGTTCAGCTGTTGGTCATTTGCAGATCTTTGACCGTCATTACTCGTTACGGATAAAATCAGAAGCCTGAAATTCTGACACTAGTCTTACCCAGTCACTGGGTTGTGGTGGAGGCCAGGAAAGTAGTCACTCCATGTAAAATAGTAGTACCTACTCAGCAGCGTCCGGGTAGACTGGAAGACGATCCCAAGATCATTGGGAAAAGGTTAGGTAGATAAATAAATTGTTAAAAATTTTCGAAGTAGCAAGACCTAGGTTTAACGGTTGCTATTATTAACCGACTTTCGAAAAAGAAGGAGGTTCTATATTCGGCTGTATGTATGTTTTTTTTAATGTATATCCGCCGATTTCTCCGTTACTTGTGGACCGATTTTCAAAAATCTTTTTTTTATCCTAAAGAATATTTTCCCGAGGTGGTTTTATATAAATTTTATCGAAATTACTTCAGCGCTTTTTGAGAAACTGAACAAAAACGAACAAATACGTTTACCTAGATGACGTTTTTGTTTTCTCCAATTACGAGTATGTTTAAATTCCACGTTCCATGTTATTGGAGTTTTTAGTTTTTAGTTGTTTACGTTTACAAATTAAAATATAAAAAACTTTTTTACAAAAAAAACAACCGACTTCCAAAAAAGAAAATACACTAAAAATTAAAAAATACTTTAATTTCGGAAGTCGGTGTCAAATAACGAAGAAATAAAATACAAACACCGACTTCCGAAATTAAAGTTGTTTTAAAATTTTTAGTGTATTTTCTTTTTTGAAAGTCGGTTGTTTTTTTGTTCCTTGACTGTAGCCCGTATCAGATCAGTATGTATAATTAAATTGTGCGTTGCACCTTCCACGTCACCCATAACATTACTTAAATGATAATAACTTTAGTAACTCTTTAGCTTGTCTGTTGTCTCATTGACACCAAATAATTTATACATAAATGTTCTTGATGTTTCAATATACATATTTTCCTAAAGCAGTTTTTATAACCCACATAGTTTAGCAGTGTAAGGTCAACGAGTATTGTCACAAGACTAATGATTTATTAGTTCATTAACGATTTTGCGAATATCCTTCGCGTCATGCAAATTTTTATAATGGTCTTCTATAGCATTTGATTACAAAGAAGACCATTATTTAGATTATTACCTTTTATGTAAGGTGTGGTGTAATTTTTAGGGTTTCGATCGGATCACTCCTGTGCCTAGTCTGTCAGTCCGTCTGTCAAAGCCAACTTGCTCCGAATCTATTAGAACAATTGAGTTGAAATTTGTTACACCTATGAATATTATTTTGTAACATGGACGTCTAACGTAACGATTACTTATGTTGTGAAAAAAAAAAACAGTTTGAGGTCTCTTTTTGGGGATAAAAAAATATCAAATTGTACCATGCATTATATCAAATGAATGGACTTACTCTAAGGGTTTTAAATATACATTTTATTAATTATTTCAAAATATATAATTTTTAAAATAAATACATGAAAAATGACCGATTCATTTGGGCTTAGTAGTTTCGGAGATGAGGGTAACTCCGAAATTACTAAGCCCTTATCTGAAAATACACGAAGTAGTTCAATACTCATAGATTACAGGAAAAACAATAAGAGGGCGGTTTAAAAAATACATGTCAAAAAATATCATTTGTTCGGAACAGCCGGTCGATTCTGTTCACAGCTCACCGTGAAAACTTAGGTGGAGTGAGCGTGAAGTGAACTGTCATTCCACCTTGATTGTATGGATTGACAGCCCACTTCACGGTCACTTCACCTAAGTTATCACGGTGAGATTTTACAGAATAGCACTACAGATTTAAAAGCTACCGTTTACAAACAGGCCCATATATGACTATGGTAACTGAAGAAGGAGTTACATCATAAAATCTGACTTCTTTAAATTGAAGCTATTAATACTTGGAAGACCCAAGCCGTGACCCAAGCGTTTATATGTTCGGGGCGTCTCTGACCACCCCATTTGGGATAAAGGTCGTGACGTTATGTATTTAATAATTATGTCTGTTATGATTTAATTTTTCCATAATTTAACATTTATACTACCCATTTTAAATAAGTGACAATGTATGTATATCTAAATAATTTAGCTTGCGTCAGACACGCGCGCAAAGGCGAGTCTGACTCGAGCTAAATTACTTATCCCCCACGAGCCCACGACCTTACTAAAACGGGTAGTAAAAGAGTAAAACTATGGAAAAATTAAATTATTACAGACATACCAAATACCCCAAATGGGGTGGTCAGAGACGCCCCAAGCATTGTCTTATTTATTATCATAATTTAATGACATTGTTTTTTTTTTTGAATGAATTTAAAAAAAAACCCATCTTTGATGGTCTGCAATAAAGTTTATTATTATTATTATTATATAAGCGCTTGGATCACGGCTTGGGTCTTCCAAACTTTAAAAGCTTCAATGTAATGAAGACTTATTTTATTTTGTAACTCCTTCTTCAGTTACCATCATCATATGTGGGCCCGTTTGGAAACGTTGGCTGTTAAACCGTGAACTCAGTTAATACGAGTATGTTCTTAATAATAAACATAAAGCCTCCTTTTAAGTCCGCATGTTGTAACTGGCGACTACGGAACCCCACACTTCATGTGACCCGATACGCACTTGGCCGGGTTTTATCATTGCAATATTAAATATCCAAAGGGTCTGGGTCGGATTTGTAGCTTCAGGCACTCTCGCCATAGGCACTCTGATGGATGACGCATTGTTACGGTTCGCAACGTGTCTAAATACGCTTATGTGCAACTTGTGTTGTTCCGAATCGATGCCACCACGATGAAGCTGTCGATAGAGACTCATGAAGGAGGAATTTTGGCCGACGGGTGTCGTGTTTTGGCGTTTTCGCGGACGGCTACATGACACCACGACAGCGTAATACGTCGCCGATCTGACGTAGTTAAATAGATTAGTTTTGATGTATATTTTTTCAATATTATGTATTACTCTATTATGTTTTACGATTACTTATGTTGTGTATTTTATCTGTGGACCTTGGTTGCCTGAAAATAAAGAATATTATTATTATAACACGGTACGCCGCTTGCCACTGCCGGCATACAGATACAGACTTGTGGTAAAAGAGCGGCTTGGCATGTGACAATGGTAAGAGGCCAAATATCATGACGATGGTGCCGTCGAAGGTGGGTGGGCTTCTGGTGTGGTATCCAACCTGTGTCGAAACTCTCCTCCTCCTGAAAGGTCTACCTATAGGTACTTTAAACCACATAACAACAACAACAACATCTACGATTTTTATATCACTAATGTAAAGTGGCTACCCTGTAGTACAAATTTAAATTGACTTGCGAGCTCAATAAAAAGGCGCAGCTACGATTTATAGTTTCATTTACGACATCGACGAGTGACTGTCGCATTTAAAATATATATGGCGTCGCCTCAGTGGCACTCACATCTCATTTTTTAAGCTTTGGTTTTTGAGCATACATTTACTGCACGGAGTTATTAAATTATGGATTGAAAATGTGGAGACTATGACAGTATACACAACAAATCGCCAATACGTAAGTATTGGCGATTTATTATATTTTACACGTTTTATTATTTTAGTTTATATTAGTTAGTTTTAGTTTTTTATTTTATTATTGATAAAATACAAATGAATTAATACCTACATGTAGACTGACTTGTCGTAAGGGCGACTACTCTACTGCGCGGATCGCCCAGAGGACACGGTGGAGTATACGGTGGAGGTATGCCCCGCTTGGGCGGAGCACCGCCGTGTCCTCGTGGATGCAATAGGTGGCGGCGACCTCTCGCGCCCTGCCCTGGTTCCCCCGCCTTCTGCGAAGCAGTAATGCTCGTGAAGGCGCAGGCGGGACGCGTGAGGGAAGCTTAACGGAGTGGCCCTCACGGCCCCGGCCGCTACCACCGCAGGAGAGGCACTGGGCGCCACCCTAGACCCGGACCTGCGGATGGCGAGCACTGGGTAGCTCGCTGTCCGATCAGCACCAGGCCCGTGAGTCGACGGCGCGTAGTGTTCCACGCGTGCCTAAAAGAGATTAGTGTCACTCTCTCTGTCTCTGGGTGGAGCGGGAGGACGTGTCAGACTCTTACTGACTAAAACCCACCCCTGTTCCTTCCCTGCCTGAGTGCCCAGGGGAACGGTAACTCTGTTACGAATTTATCCACTACCCCTAGGCATGCAGGCACCGGTCATGATGGGCCCCGTCGGTGTCAGTGGCTTACAAACATCTCTTTTAGGGCGCGCATGGAACACTACGCGCCCTTGACTCACGGGCCTGGTGCTAATCGGACGGCGAGTTACCCACTACTCGCCGTCCGCAGGCCCGTGTCTACGGAGGCCGGAGATCGCCTCGCGACGTCCTACGCCCAATGCGTCTCCTGCGGCGGTAGCGGCCGGGGGCGTGAGGGCCACTCCGTTGAGTCTCCCTCACCCATCCCACCTCCGCCTTCGCGAGCATTACTGCTTCGCAGAAGGAGGAGACTGCTTCCCATTCCCTCTCGCTCCGTACCATGACCTGAACCAGGGCCGGGCGCGAGAGGTCGCTACCGCGGCACCTACGTATTAGTTTTCAATAACACACAGTGCATTCATTGCTGTTAAGGATATTGGCATCCTCTTCTCTTTATTTGCTTTCGTTGTTCGTCGTATGCGAGTCACAAATAAACTATTTTTGTTTTTCTTTTCTTTCTTTTATACTTGAATGTCCAATATGACGTTTACGGAAACAAAGTGAAGGACTGCCACTGCTAGGAATTCTACTGCAAGAATTGAGACTGCAATACAAAAACTTCATCGAGCACTCCATTTTCCACTTCCTCCGTGGATAACTCTACGCCTGTCTTGAATAACTCGTAGATTCCAATTAAAATATCTTTCATGCAGAACAGGAGGAGTTTGATAAATGATAAGGCACGTTAACGGCTGGCGATGCGAAGTTTTTGAAGCTCACGATTGCGATCAAGCATTGAAGCCGGTCGCTTAACTTTAATAGAAAATACCTGACGGAGCTTTAATTATAACTTTATGACGATGTGGCTGAATTAAACGTTAGTTCGTTTAGTATTTCTAAATGCAAGCATTATTTTTACGTACTATATTCTTTTGTTTTAGAAGGTAGGGTCCACTACAAAAAATCAATACTCTTTCCAGCATCCACTCGAGTAGAATTTTTAATATCGTTACAATTCGGCAGAGGGGTTCTCAGGGACTCGGTCCTTGGCTTATAAGTATTTAGGAAAATTGTCGACTCCTGTTTTTTAGTATAAACAGCCTTTGACCATGATCCTCTAGAAATAATCTCACTCAGTGGAATTTTACGATACCCACGACTGAAGTATGTACGAGTATACTAAGCTTGTAACAATGGTCCAACGTTGTATCTAATTTCTTAATATACGAAAGTAGAACTCACTAACCTGGCTACCGTAACCTGGATTCTTCAAACGTCAATCACTCAAGTCAAACCACATTAATTCGAATTATCTGTGTATTCTGTGAACGTAGCAACTGTTGTAAGTTTGTTTACTCGTATTTATACAAAAACTCCTCAATCGCATAGCTCTTGTGACAAATGCCGTTAGGCAGGGCCGGATTAACCATGTCTTGGCCCCGAGGCAATGCAATTCTCAGGGCCCCTTTTCAGCCGTGTGAAATCATCAGCTTTTTTCTAGTTGATGAAGGGATGTGAGTAACTTCCAGAGATCTGATATATCTGATATAAAACTAAATCGCTACTGTTAAAATGATACATTATCATTACGTACTGCTTACAAAGACAGCCACGCACACAGGCGGGACTGTGACAATCCAGCGCTGGGCACGCCACAATCCGCCGGTAAGGCCCCTCTTCGAGGAGTGGCTGGAGAGGCGCCACGGCGTTCTGACCTTCCGCCTGACGCAGGTCCTCACCGGACACGGCTGTTTCGGGAGGTTCTTGTGCCGGATAAGGCGAGAGGAAACGCCCGGGTGTCACCACTGTGCGGATCGCCCAGAGGACACGATGGAGTTCTGCCCCGCTTGGGCGGAACACCACCATGTCCTCGTAGAGGCGATCGGCGACAGCGACCTCTCGCGCCTGGCCCTGGTCCAAATTATGATACGGAGTGAGAGGGAATGAGAAGCAGTCGCCTCCTTCTGCGGAGCAGTAATGCTTGCAAAGGAGGAGGCGGAACGGGTGAGAGAGACTCAACAGAGTCGCCTTCACGCCCACAGCAGCAGCCGCCGCAGGAGACGTCCTGGGCGTCGGGGGTCGCGAGTCGATCTCTGCCCACCGTAGACGCGGGCTTGCGGAGGGCGAGTAATGGGTAGCTCGCCGTACGATCAGCACCAGGCCCGAGAATCAACGGCGTGTAGTGTGTCAAAGAGTGCTGTAAGCAACAAATGACGAGGCCCGTCGTAGCCGATGCATGCATGCCAAGGGGTCGCGGATAAATTCGAAACAGAGTTACCGCGCCCTGAGTGCCCAGACTCAGGCAAGGAAGGAACAGGGGTGGGTTTTAGTCAGTAAAAGTCTGACACGCCCTCCCGCTCCACCCAGAGCGGGAGAAGTCATTGGATAATTACTCATCCACAAAAAAAAGGTATCCTGCAATTATCTGTATGAGCTTTAAAAAAATACTATAATTTTGACATTACAGACACTTCAATTTTATTTATTTGTATTGATTTAAAACGGCTAGTAAACAGTGTTTCTATTTTCATTTTTGTCTGTTTAACCGTGAATTCATTAAATATGTTCATATTAATAAACATGGCTCCCTTCTAAGTCCGCATGATATAACGGGTGACTACGAAACCCTAAACTGCGCGTGGCCCGACACGGTTTTCTTCTTCTTTTTATCAAAATTAGATATTTTTAGGGCTCGAAAAGTCCGAATGAAAAACGGTACCCTTTTAGGATACCTCGTGTGTCTGTCTGTGCGTTTGTCACAGTCAATCTTCTCCGAATCTAAGTTGAAATTTGGTACACACATGAATGTCTGTGACCTAAATACAGAGTTGTAACGAACACTAAAATGAATTTGGATATACGGTCACTTTTACGGTGAAAATAGGAAAATAAAAATAAATATTTCAAAACTGTACCGTGCTACATATCAAATGAAAGAACTTGTTGTACCGTGCTACATATCAAATGAAAGAACTTGTTGTAGTCTCAAGTAAATTGTTTCAGAAAATACCTGAAAAAAAAAACATGATTTGTTCGGAACCCTATGCGTGCGAGTTCGATTCGCTCTTGGCTGGTTTTTAGCGACTGTTTTGCACAAATAATTCCTAACGCAATGTATCCTTTCCCATGTGTTTATAAATGGAAAGCAATGGGAAGAGCCAATCAGTAGAATTGGCCGAAATTTCGGGAAAATATATTATAACTTTATTTAGAAACCAAGTTAAATAATGGCTAATTTTAAGAGTAAGAATATGTTTACAAAAAGTATTTACGGAAAACGGAAACACAAGTTTATTTAGCATTCATCTAATTTCCGTCGCATCATTGCGTCTGTTGATTTCGCCTAGGACTTAGGCTAGAGGTTAATAGCACAGGTAAACAAGACTAGACGCAATGTAACCCGATGCATCCGTTAATGGGCCCGTGACGGCCAGCCCTTTATCTTCAGACAACAGTGCACGACCGCGGCACATTGAGGTTGTTTGCGGGCTCAGATAACTTCGCTTATTATCTGCAGTTTATTGCGGGAACTTTCTATAGTAAATAACTACCTACTGAAAACGCTTTTGTTTCGTTACTTTGTAGAGGAGCTTAGTTCTAAATGTGAACGTTTATTTAGAAGCTAGTTTGAATGGTAATTAAGATTTGATAATGTTGCTTCAGCCTACAACGAGTCACTTCGGATTGTTTTTGTTAGATTCCTTTGAAAACCTACTATGTCGTGTGGATTATTTGATTTGCGTATCTGATTGTTTTTTTGTAAGTTTTCTATAAAATCTAATGTGTCTAAATCTGTTTGCTATTCTTAAATATCTATGTAAATAACCGACGTTCCCAGCATTTACAGCGAAAAATAATTAAAAAATACAATTTGTGAAACCTTTTTCTCACGTCTTTGAATCCTCACCATTTCTACTTTTTACCCAATGAGCATAATATTAGGTACATACATATCAAAGATACTGAAATGCATCTAGAACATACTCTAGATTTGCATTGTTTTCTATTTACTTTTGTCGCCGGATGTCGTGTTGATGTCGCCAACAACACTAAAAGTTAAACCATTGTTTTGGGTCGTTCATCGATCCATAAGAACCTAAGTGTACCTTCTGACTCCATTGTTTTTTTAAACTGCTAAGTTGCCAATATTGTGGTCAAACGATCTCCAAACACGAGAATGTACAGCCTATCGAATAAAACTTTCAGCAAAATTTTCTTTTACGATATCATTCGAAGGTCAGAGATTTCATTTTAATGTAAAGGCAATTCTTGTGACAGGCTCGCCTTGACTGTGTCTCAATTTGGTTCTATTTACATTTTATACCTCTTCAATCAGCTAAGCGTTTACGTTGCGGTCGGCTTCCAGTCCAAGCTGATGCAGTTGAGTGCCGGTATTTCACATGGAACGACTGCCTATCTGATCTATGCAACCCCGTTCCTGTCAGAGATACAACTTAACTGTGTCGGTATAACGTGCCTTCCGAAGCACAGATGAGACCTCGGTATATAATGAATTGATGGAGTATAATTATTATGGGTTGCTTTAATTAGAAGATCGATCCGTGAGGCTGGCTTACATACTTAAAACTAGCTGTGACCGAGACGTCGTTCGCGAGGGCTTAGATCTATGTCAGCCTACTGTCTTACTTCTTACTACTGTTATAAATGCGAAAGTTTGGTGCGATGGATGTTTGTTACTCAATCACCCCAGTACGGCTAAATGGATCTAGATGAAATTTCGCACATGGATTATAGTCTGGAATAGCACATAGGCTGCTTCTTATCCCGGGAGTACCTTGGGATAAATTCAAGATTCAAAGCATTTATTTAAACCATTGACAGGCACTTTTGAATTGTTTAGGTGAATCAGTCATAAACATGAAGTTATTAATTAGCACGTTCCAAAGCGTACATTTCGCAACCTTGGTACGAAACCCTAAAAATCGACTTGTCCGATACTTAGGGTAGTGATGATAATTACCACTTCCCTCCTAATCAAGCAGGAGATAGAACAAAGTTAGGTCATTAGGCACTAAGGGATATTTACAACTGGGGCAAGCCCAGTTGCCAAACACCACGGATTAAAACACTAATATTAATGGGTCCTAAATTGTGAGCTGTTACATTTGATTCCAATAATAGGTATGGCAAAAACGCTTGAACGCACGGAACTTTGTTATAATTTCCACAAGGTTCGTGTAATAGACAACTCCAGACGTAGACTGAATACTATCCATTCCCTTATGATATAACGTTCGGATTATTCGTATTCGCAATCAGGTGTAGAATTTTCATTGACAGAAAGGCGAAGCTTCAAGCTTGAAGGAAAATAATTGACCCTTACGCCAAGACCTGTGAGAAATTGGGTAGCAAAGTGATCCACCTTCAGCCATGTCCTAGCCAGCCGCTCACAAAAAAATGGGAAGAACTGGTGGAGGTGTCGGCCTTCGGTAGAACTTTCCCACCTACACTGCTATTCGGATAAAAGGTTGCGAGGCGAGTATGTCAGACATTCACATCCATCAGAAGGATGTCCGTACGGTTCTGCGTAACCTAGACGTGAATCCGGCCTCTACTTGACGGCAATTGTGCAGAGGTCTTGTGCGTGTTTGAGATTGGAAAAATGCCGATTGCTTGAAAGCAAGCTATAGCCCCTACCTAAGAAGACAAAGTACAGACCCATCTCTGTTACGTCCATAGTTACATCCATCCTCTATAAGAGTCCATACTCTTTTAGAGCAAATACAATCAGTTAGAGAGCTTACCCGTTCCATAACGGGTGCTCAACAGTAAACTACCACCAGTGGCATACCTAGAAGCTAACTATATCCTCAGTGAACGTCAAATCCCGGAATGCATCATTGTGCTAGTTGGCAACCAGACAAGAGGGCCCGATAAACATTCCCGGGGGGCTCGGGCATCCCCGCATTCTCCAGACTAGTCCCCCAATGATGCCGTCCTGTCCAAGCGTGCCTTAGGGTTAGCATCGTGGAACCTCATTTCACTTCCTTCTCCTCTCCCTCCTTCGCTCTTCAAATCAAATGAACAAGAAGAAAAAATGTACAGCGACAGCACTCCCTCTTTCACAAAGTACACCTCTGCAACTTACGAGGTCTGCACTCAAATCTCGCCACAGTCCACCACTACCTGGAGACTGAGAAACCAACGCTCTTGTTCCTTTCGGAGACGTAGATCGGATGCCCGTCGGACGTGTCGTACCTGACTTACTCAGGGTTTATATTATATTAATTATACGGCTTCCGCCAAAAACGGTCTACTGGGGATCTTCTAGCATTATGCCATTCACATCTGGTGGGAGGCCATCGAGAAACACGAGGAAGCACTTGCAGTCTCCCTCGACATTTCGAAGTCTTTCGACAGGGTCTGGCACGAAAGCCTTATTGGTAAGATTCCTTCCTTCGATCTATTATGATGATGTTATTTCAAACTTAGGATTTAAAAAGAAAAGGTCTGTACTAATGAAGACAGACCTGCATGGAGAATTCCAAACCAAAATCGTTTGTACAGGGTTTCATCGCCTTAATAATACGTCTTGAACGACATAGATGGCGCTAGTATAGTAGTTGGATTGGAAAATATACATCTCTCGTTAAAGAACATTATCTTGTTTTTTGCTAGTTACAATATTACTTAATTTTAACACAAATTCTCCTACGACATTACAAACCTTATAAAGCAAAGCTCGTAATAACTAGGATTCGAACTCGGTGGCATAAAATTTACCGATACCATAGCCACTGGACTATTGCGTCATTACGCAATGAGTTGAAATTATCCTACTCTTTATTATATCGAAGTTGTTTAGCGACTTTAACCTGTATCATAAATCTCAAAAGAATTGAGGGTAGTTTAATATTGACTGTATAAAAATTAAATCTTTTTGTTCAATCATAACGTTCTTTACTATCTTTGAGTGAGTTCAGTTACGATTGCATTTAACAATTTTTTAATATTTATCTTTACCATGAGTTCGCGTTCTAATATTGATATGGCTACGAGGGCCCAAATAATAGCATTGCATAATCAAGGCCTAAATTATTCTGAAATTTCGAGAGAAACTGGCTTAAACGTAAGTAATGTTATAAAATCACTGTTTGTTATTTATTTTATTATCCATGGTTATCGATACACGAAAATAATAAATAATATATTTCCCTTATAGGTAAAGACTGTCACTTTATGGATAAAGCGGTTTCAAGAAGAGGGTTCGTTGGAACACCGCAGTAGATCTGGCAGAAGACGCCATATTGACTCAGACCAGCGTCAACTTATGGTGCAAGGTTATGAGGAAAATGGCTTTACACCAACAAGATATTACGCAGAGTTGTTTGATACATCTTTGCGGACGGTGTATCGTGCTCTTCATAGTGAAGGTCTGCATTATCGTCGACATGCTATTAAGCCATTGCTAACCGAAGCTAATAAAAGAGCACGATTGGAGTTCGCTTTGAAATACAGACATTTCGACTGGAGCAACGTTATCTTCAGTGATGAAAAGACTTTCAAGTCTAGCTAGCACGGGCGAGTTAGTTTGTGGCGTAGGAATAATACGCGTTATGATAGTGATCACGTTGTGCCTAACTCTGAATCCGGTCGTATAACAGTGAACATTTGGGGATGGATGACAGCTGCAGGACCAGGAGAACTTACTGTAATACCCAGTCGTGCAAACAGTGTTAACTACTTAGATGTGCTGAATGACGTCATGTTGCCCACTGTGCGGAATGTTTTTCCTGTAGAAGACATGCCAGTAATAACGTTCGTGCAGGACAATTGTCCTATACACCGTTCCATAATTGTGCAAGATTGGTTTAGCCAGCAATCGGACATACGAGTTATTCCTTGGCCTGCGAGATCGCCAGATTTAAACCCCATTGAAAATTTATGGGGCGTTATGGTTCAAAAGTGGGACAATAGGAACGAAAGGACTAAGGAAGCACTGAGTACTCACTGCATGGAGGTATGGGATTCTATACGGGGTCACAATTTATGTGAAAAATTAATAGACTCCATGGGTTCGCGGTTGCAAGCTGTAATCGATCAAAATGGCGGATACACGAAATATTAAAGAATATAAAGTGTTGACTATTGAATTGAGTAATAATGATTGAGTAAAAATGAAAAGACCGGGGTAGCTATAATTTATATGATAAATTACAGTAATCAAACTTGGTGTAAGTTGGATAAATTTATACATTACTTTATAACAACAAAATGTTATTACACTAATGATTTTGATTTCTTGTATAATATAAGAAATTAAAATAAAAACAATATAAATATAGATTCCTTTCCAACATAATAAATTATTTATTTATTATTATAAACAACTCGGTCCCAAAATGACAGCTATGACCCGGTCTTACAATTGTTATTGATTTTAGGTTTAGTTTCAATTTCTTCCTCCTTCTGGAACGAATACTTAAGCTATGAACCTTAGTCATAACATAATGCACAAATCAATCATTATAGTCAATACCACTAAACATAATTATGCAAAACGTAAAAATTTTATAATTTATGAGTAGGTAAAATATTTACAGAACTAAGGTTGCATATATAGTGAAAGTTATTATAACATAATGTAAATAAAACTAAATAATAGAAGAATAGCACAACACAGTTTTGATTTAGAATACTTATAATATCTATTATACAGTTTTACTTTGTTAAGGTCTTCTATTTTGTAATAGAGTTATTCAGTTATAAATTTTACTTGTATTTCTCCTTAACAAGTGAATTAAATCATTGTTAATTGGATGTAAAACTGCTAGGTTAGGTTATACATTCTATAAGAAAGAAAGACATAAATTGTATTTTTCTTTGAGAATTAAATGTCTTAAACTATAATCAATAAAATAGTTTCATTTCTTATCCTTTACGAGAATTAAACTTAGTAAATCTTAAGCTGTAAGAAAAATATATCTAAATCTTCTACATAAATGTTTTTTACTAATAATACTAATACTTACCACCAATTATGAAAGTAATTTATATAATATATATTTATATAATGTTATATATAGTAGTATATGTATACTTGTATATTATCCCTATATTCATTTATACATCTTATACCTCATATTTTTTATATTATTTATAACAAAAAATAAAATAAAAACGTTTAAAAATACAAAAAATAGAATATAAATTATATATTAGAATAATTAAATTTAAAAAAAGTCGACAGAGAGCTGGGTTGCGAACCGGTGCCCTGTTGAACGATCTATGTTATTCTGCCATGCTTATCCACCTGAGCTACTGACTATTTATTCTGGAACGTGAAAATAAGAGCTACTTTGTGAATGTAGGGATTTTTATTATTTGTGATCGACGCCATCTGTAGTCGAATTAACCGATATAGTACCAATTGGCTTATTTAGTTTGGTTTAGATGGCGCTGTATTAAGTACTCGGAAATAAGAAAATATAGTAATTTTTGTTTATTTGAATATAAATATATTATTATTACTTAGTAATTATTTTAGGTATTAAAAACCTTATTATCTGCCTCTGCATAATAAGGTTTATAAGCTTTGCAGTGTTATTTTCATGATTGAACAGCGCCATCTAGTCGTCTCATGAAAGTCATGATATGTAATGCAAAACCTCACAGTCAAAAGTCGACCTTAGGCTCTCCATGCACCTTTGTCATCAATAGTACATGTCCACAAAAGTGCAATAAAAGATATCGTGTTTTTAAATAGATTATTTATGTCTTCTAAATATGACAATGGTTTTCTAAATAACGTAAGTACTGATACTTACGTCATATGTTTATGACACTGGAATTCAACTCCAAATAAAAATCCAAGTATTTTAATCAGTAAGCATTTATTATTATTATCACCATTTATTTATTATTATAATAATTTTTCTTAACTAACATAATTACAATTTTGGTATGCAAAATAACTTTTTGACATAATAATTCTACTTTTCATAAAAATAACAAACTGAAATAAAAAGAGGAACTGAAATGCTCCAAAGGTTCAAACTACCCATTCTATGCGTCGGAGATAGGTGTTCTAGCTGTAACTGCTGCTTGACGTGAATGTCCACGGGTACCTCTTTTTTTTTTTTTTTTTTTTTTTTTTTTTTTGGGGGGTGGTAAATCATCCTATGACTTCTTCCGCTCTAGGGTGGAGCGGAAGGGTGTGTCAGACTCTTACTGACTAAAACCCACCCCTGTTCCTCCCTGCCTCGAGTGCCCGGGGGCGAGGTAACTCTTTCGAATTTATCCTCCACCCCCGGGCAGACGGGTACCTCTAGTTCCCCTCCTACGACCAGTTGGGCGGGTGTGGCTTCGGCCTCGGCTCCTTCTTCTCTCAACTACAAAAGATTGCAGATATACGTCTGATTGTGAAACTATTTCCTCATCTGAAGAGCTCGAAGATGAAGTACTGGATTCTTCGCCTTCTTCAGGTCTTGGTGTAAAAGCGGCATCCTCATTTTCATCGGCATCAGAGAGATCTATGTCTGATTCTACGAGTCGTAATAAAAGTTAAAAAAGAACTCTTTAATCAATGTGATATATATATGACATTAAAAAGTTTCTGATCTCAATTCTCAGAATAATTGACCATTTGAAGTAATTATATTATGATTTTCTGTTACGTGGGTATGTTACTATTACAAAACAAGCATAGTTATTATGACAAATAAAGTGAGTCAAAAATGATTTTCGGATAACTTACCACGTGCAACTGAGCGACACGTGCGATCTTCCTCGCGGCGCCTCAAAAAGAAAGTTATTTGACGTTTGAACTGTCAATCTATTGAATTATTGAATTATTGCTGTGCCCTAGCAGGGTTCATGTATGAAACCTATATACTTGTAACAACTTTTAAACTACATGAATGCAATAAATGATGAATATGAATATGAATCTCAAAATGAGGTATAGTGCAGTGTTGCTAGTTTACTAAGGTTACACGACTACAATAAAGTGTTTTTTTCTGAAAGAAATTCACAAATAAATTTAGAACTAATTTTTAAATCTTTATGTAATATAGATATGACGCTGGCATCCAGGAGGTTAAAATCCATATTCATGTTTTTTTACCTTTCTAAGTTAAGACTTTCTCGGGACTTGGGTAGGTTAAAAACCTTGAGATCAGTGTTATGAGCCGCTCTGCAGGTTGGTTCGGAATAATCTTATACGTTTATCAATATTGCTAAGCGTGCCCGCCTCCTAGCTGTAGGTGATTGGCAATGGTGTCTCTGTCTACAGGCGCTTCCGTTAACTATCATAGCTAGCTAGCGACACCACCTTCCAGAGTTCCGAATCGCTATGTTTCTGCGTCTAGGCGCTCCTTGCAGAGTTCCAATGTTCAAAAGCAGTCGATTGTCTCGGAAATCAAGTCCTATACTGCAGTAGGAGTTCTGGTTGGACGGTATGACAAGCCAGCATAAATGATGTAATTTGTTGGGCTTTTGTCACCGTCGTGCCAAGCGGGTGCCAGCTGTTTGAGATCTTAATGGATTCAACGTAGCAATGCTGCTAGCCTTGTCGTTACTTTTCCCATTGACAATGCGGATGAATTGTTTGATGCCATGTAAGCACTTTCAGCCTTTTGCTTGGGCATACTATGTTAATTTTGCACAGTTCAATTCGCATAATTAGTAGAAGTAGGTACTTAAAGAAAGCTTATGTTATGCTTGTTACACAGGCTATGAGTCACATTAAAAACTTTAATGCTTACAACTTTTAGGTTGGGTTGCTGTTTTAGGAAATAGCTTTCTGTCTCTTTAGCTCTTATAGCCGGTAACCTCTTTTCTAGTCAAGCAACGTCTTGTTCGATTCTCGGCAATCTCGGTACATAAACAACACGACCAACATATTAATAAGTAGATATACTACAGTAACATTATTCCAACTTTATGTTTTCCCACTTAACTCTGAATTAATGTTCTTCTCTTGAAACCCTGAGAACCAGAATAAATGCATGTTATACTTTTATACTATGCTTAATCACGAGTTGTCATTAACCGTATCTTAATTTCCGACTTCCGCAGTTTTTTCCGCATTCATTAGTACCTTTGCAGTTCTTTGTTTGTTCCATGTGAATAGCTGTTTTGCATAATATGGACAGTAAAGTGCCTAGGTACCTTAAAAAGTGTCATTCCTGGTAAAGGATTGACCATCCCTATTGTTCTCATGGGTGCTGTGAAAGGCGAGAATGGGATAGACGATAGCCCCTTTTAAAGGTTTCGTAGTCCTAACAAGGACAAGAAACCCTTATAGTTTCGGTCTTTCCGAGGCATAGCTAAGAGACTGTTAATACTAGAAGTCACGCAACGATAACGAAATAATAAAATCTTGAAAAATATTTTTTTTTAAATTGTAGCTCCCATTTATATGTAAAGCGGGCATGGCTTTTTTTCTCGCCTATCCTATTGTGTGGGGCATCGTTAGATAGGGCTTTCAAAATAGTTGCGGGGTTAGAAAAATACTATTTTTCGATTCAGTGATTCGTTTGCGAAATATTAAACATTGAAGTGAAATTTTTTGTTCGAGTCGCGCATCCCTCCCCTAAAATCTAAACTATGGGCTTGAAAAATCTAAATAAATTTATTAAGGAAAACTGTCACAGCTAAGTTAGCTCTGTTAGTTTTAGAGATTACTGTTGGGCGACTTTTAAGTCGCGGAACTTTAAAAATGTTTCTACTTGTTAAATTTCGTACAAAATACAAAATTCTTAGAAAATAGTTACTAGAGGGTCCGAGTCCACGTCTCCTTTTTACAAGCTCCTATTTAACTTGCAATTTAGGTATCTATGTAATGCCTAGGGGTAGCGGATAAATTCTTAACAGAGTTACCGCACCCCTGGGCACTCTGACGGGGCCCATCGTGGCCGGTGCCTGCATGCCTAGGGGTAGCGGATAAATTCTGAAAATGAGTTACCGCACCCCTGGGCACTCAGGCAGGGAAGGAACAGGGGTGGGTTTTAGTCAGTAAGAGTCTGACACGCCCTCCCGCTCCACCCAGAGCGGGAGAAGTCATTGCATGATTTCCCACCCACAAAAAACAAAAAAAAAACCCCTGGGCACTCAGGCAGGGAAGGAACAGGGGTGGGTTTTAGTCAGTAAGAGTCTGACACGCCCTGCCGCTCCACCCCGCCAAAAAGAATAAGGTATATATGTAACTATGTTTGCTCGGGTGGAATCTTGCAACTCAAATTAAACCCACTTCCCGATGTCCGATTGGACTCCAATTTGATGTGCTTTTGTATCTTCGGTGACAATACAATGATATGGTACCACGGAGCTGGTCTGATGATGGAGACGGCAGATAGCCATAGGATCTTCTGAACTAAACAAGATAAACCAATCGAATCTGGGCTCGATTGATTTGTCTTGAGGAGCATTTTACATCCAGGGTCTGATGATGAAGCTGGCAGTTGGCCACGGCATCTCTGTGATAAAACAACATAACCCCACCGAGTTTGATTGATTTGTCTTGAGGAGCAATTTACACCTAGACGATATCTAGGGTCTGATGATGAAGCTGGAAGTTGGCCACGGCATCTCTGTGATAAAACAACATGACCCCAGCGAGTTTGCACTCGATTGATTTGTCTTGAGGAGCACTTTACACCTAGACGATATTTAGGGTCTGATAATGAAGCTGGAAGGTGCTGAATGGTAAAAAATGTTTACTTTTAAAGAAGCTTTTATCAGGGACAATGAACTAAAAAGTTGGAAATAAATTCTAGTAAGTATTTGGCGGGTAGGTACTTACCTATATTCTTAAAAGCTTGAGGCACAGAAGTATAGTAAGTATCTAACCTGTAACCTGTAACGGGTAGTGCCTCAAGCTTTTAAGAATATAGGTAAGTACCTACACGCCAAATACTTACTAGAATTTATTTCCAACTTTTTAGTTCACTGTCCTGATAAAAGCTTGTTTAAAAGTAAACTTTTTTTACCATTCACCACCTTCCAGCTTCATTATCAGACCCTAGATATCGTCTAGGTGTAAAGTGCTAGTTCATTGTCCCTGATAAAAGACTTTTTTTAAAAACATCTTTTTACCATTAATTTTTAAGGTTATTTCTCGCCGACTGATCGACACTTTACGTGCTGGCTCATTCTTTGCCCAAAGATTTAGCATGGCCATTTAACGTGGTAAAGCTGCCAGTCTTCTGGGCACGTTACCAAACGACAGCGATGTGGAGGAGTACTTCGACGCCTGAACGTTATCAGCTTGATATGAGGGCACAATGATCACACCGTACCCTCATATCTATTATTTATTTACCGTATTTAGTATTTTTTCTTTATTTCAGCTTGATTATTTTGCTGGCGTGTGAACATTTTGACGGAAAACATACACAGGTTCATAGTAAATTTAAATATGCACTTTCAATTTAACAATTAACACCTCCAGATATTTATGTCCAAGATTATCGTTTACTTACACATATTATACAAATAATAATGTCGCCATTATCTATACGTTTCTGTTGAAAATCTATGTTCGTTTAATTTTTATTTTTTTCTATTATACATAAGTTATAACCTATTTAGAACTCTTTTCTTTACAAGATATTTAAAAGATAATATCTGTAGTGTAATGGTTTCTTTGTACATCGAATAACAGCTCTAATACTGCTAGTATACAGCTTCCCTATTACTTCTACAGCTACTATACAACTCTACTACCGCAAAAAACTGTATGATACGGGCCCTTTTTTACTTTTATGGACTGTATGAGCGCTTATACAGCCTGAATATACAGCTTGCAATGCTACTTGGGATCCATTCCCAATATCCCGAAAACACACAAAAGTTTTATTAATAGACCATAGAACGGATGTAAAAAGACAGTGTCCGAAGCCGAAACCCACATATTCTACTTATTATTTGGATTATTTTTTTCCACTAGACCAGACTTGGGAATCCACTGGTTCTGGAGATATTGAAGGTCAAAGTCGCGTATTTTTTTTACTTTTTACGAAAATGAATTCAGTGTTATTTGACAATCACAGAACTTTATTTACGTCTATTTGACAGACGACATAAACTGGTAAATTGAGAAAAACTTGACTGTCACAACATGGTAACATTTTTAATTTGGTAGAATTATAGTCAAATGAAAAACGTTCCCGGTTCCCGGTATTGATTGGCCTGCTTCTTGTAGCTTTTTAGCATTGACACTGTAATTTTAAATTGTAATAAAATAATATACCTAAATAAAAGCTACATAATTTCATAAGATAAATAATTAAGATGGTTACAATCAAGTGTGACGGCTGCTGTATAAATAGATTATAATAATGGAGTAGGTACCTACACGGGAATGAGCGCCATCTATGCTCTTATAAAGACATTCAGACAAAGTGAGACGTAGCTTTGGGAAGAATAGGTTTGACGTATTGTAAAATCAAGTTAAAATGATAAAAATGTATATGGTATAAATCGGCGACAGTTTTTTATCTCAATAAAATATATATTTTTAAATCTTTAGTCAGTACCATCTATGAATTAAATGGAAAACGGTTGACTACTTCGTCAACAGTTGCTATGATGCATACGAAGAAGTTCTAAGGTTCTTCGCTCTTAATGTAGATGGCGCTGTGTTCAGATTTATATAAAAAGAGTAGTATTCGTGAGCATCTTCAGGGTTTTGTATCATACGTCTAGTTTTCTGAGAGGTCTATAAGTTCTGTACCATGAGACGGCATCATAAAATAAGTAAAACAGGCACCTATTGGTTTTGTCACCGGGGGCCTAAAGACTTAAGCAATTTATCATGTTTATGTACTATTGCTATACTATTTACTTATTATAAAACATCGGAGAAAGATTTAGTGGATTAGGTACTACCTACTAAAAATTTACTACTGTAACATGCAGGGCCGTAAAAAGTTCATCTGAGAATGTGCTCATAACGCGACGAAAGGAGTATCCACCCAGCTTGCGACTTCGCTACATCCGCCCTACGCCGATCAACAGTATACGATCGCCTAAAAGCTTTCGCTATAATTCCATTGTTTTTACCTTTCCATCCGTTTTTTTGTGGTGTGGGAAGTCATCCAATGACATCTCCGGCTCTCGGGTGGAGCAGGAGGGCGTGTCAGACTCTTTCTTACTGACTAAAACCCACCCCTGTTCCTTCCCTGCCCTGAATGCCCAGGGGCGAGGTAACTCTTTCGAATTTATCCTCAACCCCTGGGCAGGCATCGGCCATAACGGGTCCCGTCTTGTTTTGCTGACAACTAACTCTTTGAGGCACGCGTGGAACACGCGGCGTCGACTCTCAGGCCTGGTGCTGATCGGACGTCTAGTTACCCACTACTCGCCGTCCGCAGGCCCGGGTATATGTTTGTGCCCTGTCATCTACATGTTTTGTTTTCCTTTTATAGACATTTTATAGGTCAACAAATCCCTGAGTACTTCCTTTCAAGTATCGCCCAACTCTCGGCCACGTTATTAGTGATTAACTAAGTAGATACAAATGTAACAGTGTACAAAAAGTTCTAAATCGTGTTAACACCTACTGTGAGCCCTTTTCGATCGTGCATTTGCTCTAAACAGTGAAAATATACAACAACATTTTGGGCAAGTCCACTCTTCCCGCTAAAATTTTAACCGATGCCGATGCGACGCGCACCCAAAACGGGCGAGTCTACGGGTAGCGTTTGGACGCCAACATTACGTTCGACGCTTTTGGAACCGTGTAACGGAATAAATTAACGAATACGTCTTCGCTACATATTTACCACCCATACCATAGGGTCGCGGATAAATTTGAATTAGAGCCTCCGCTGCCCTGGCACAGGCTGAAGGAATGCGGGTGAGTTCTAGTCAATAAGAGTTTGATACGTCCTCCAGCTCCACCCAGAGCGGGAGAAAATATTTGACGATTTCCCACCCATGAAAAAAAAAACATCACCCGAATTGTTTCAGTGAGTAACAGCAGAACTAGTACCCTGTTAAGCAACAAAATAACGCGCCCAAAGAGATGATGGATCGGGCTCCGAACAGAACCGGACGGTAGTGGCATGACATCAATATCTTCATCGAACATCACCATGACTGAAGAGATATTTCAGTCATTGGTAAACAACATTACCAGAGGTCAAGCGAAGGCGAATTGCACCTTTATTGAAAATATCCTGGCGAGCAAAGACGGACGATGCATTGCGTCACCACGAATACTCGATAAGCGTGATAAAGCACGTCAGTCTGGCGACTTCATGAAGTGAATGGCGTGCTTTAATAAGAGTAATCCTACCGGGTCCGTGTCAGGGTGCCCTAAGTTCCCAGAGTATATAATTCTGCTGATAAAATTATAATTACACTCTATTTTAGGTATGAATAGCCTAAGCATCAGCCAGCAAAGACGCATCGGCCAAATGTCATCCAGGCCGCTACTTAAACGGCGGCGTTTAATAAAAAGGCTAGACTGTTAACTGAATGGCTGATTAAGCTACACTGGCTGCGATATATACCCAGATCTTGAGGATAAGTTCTATTTAATTTTACAATTTCCGCCAGCTGCAGGCAGATAATAATAATTGGCGCGAAAGATTGATTGCCAAGATTCCCACTCAATAAACAGTGATACCGAAGTCAACATTTCTAAAGAGATGAAGAAAAACTAAGAGCAATTTTTCGCGTCATTGGCATTCGCTCTGGCCAAGTCTAGGCGGGTACGGGTACCCGAGAGCCGAGACTACTGTGTTCTTGCCCATTTATCACGTCACAAAACACGAAAAAAAATCACGGGTTTACTGACCCGTTACTTTTCCATTTACAGAGTGTTTTCGCTTATCTCATCCGTGTAATATCCTTTAGTCTCATCCAGTTCGGAAACGGTGACTTAGTGTTTGGGGGTCAGCCCAACTCATTAATAGTTTGCACGTAGTAGCTGGTCATGCTTCAGTATTTGCTTGGATAGGTCTGTTTTTGTTTAGGTACTTTTTGTAGATTGAATCGAGTATTTTATGGGCAGTATTACCATAGATAGTACCTAATTACTTTTATCGTAAGTGCTTTTTACGATAGATCACTAGTTGACTATAGCCATATTCATTAATTCTATGTACATTGTTGTTCAAGCACACACCTACTAAAAAGAAAAATTCATCATTCCTAAACGCGAAAGTTTGGGTGGATGTTTATTACTCAGTCACGCCAGGACGGCTGAACAAATCTGGATGAAATTTGGAACAGAGATAGATCACAGTCTGGAATAGCACGTAGGCTATTATTTATAATGGGAGAAGTTCTAATTCCATGTGAGCCAAGCGGCTGTCAGAAGCTAGTATTATATCCTTAGATAACTTGTTTCAGAACTAGCAAAAGTTGCGTGCGGTCTAATCGTCTATCTTTCAATTTCTAAAGGTTCTGTCTGTCATGTCCTACGCTGCTGAGACTTGAAGATGACATTTGGATAAACCCACAAAAAAGGTCAGTTAAATATGGATCCGGCTGAGTTAGTAATGGCAGATTCACCTAATAATATAAAATCAAGTAATAAAAGTAACAGTAAAAGTAAGTGATTTTAATGTTAATATTAGATGTCACTCCATTCAGTGTCAGGTTACTCAATCTGTTTAGGTCTTATAATATAGTAAACTTATTTTATGAAACTACTAGAATCACCCGATACTCATCGACTTGCCTTGATAATATCTTTAGTAATTGTGATTTCGAAAAAAATGCAGTGTTAATTGACATAACGTCTGACCACCTGTGGACTTTTAGTTATTATCATCTTCATCATCTTCCTGCCTGTTAGCTTTCCTATAAATAAAAAGCCGCACAAAATACAATGCAGACCTTATACAGTTAGCCGTTGCAATGAATTTAAAAATAATATAGCTACTATAATTACACTATCTTTAGTAGAAAATGAAAAGCTGAATGAAATCTATGGAGCCCTTATTGATGATGTGCAAAAAAAGTACCAAGCCATTTTTAAGACTGAAACTATAAATGTTACGGGTACCTCCATTGGCTTCAACCAATGAAACACTGCTGGTATATCTATATAAAAGTAGAGCAAGACTGTACGAGTTATATGGTTTAAAAAGATATAGGTTTGATAGGTACTCCTTTTCTAGAGTAGGTATGTTAAAAAAAAATCCAAATTGTATAAAAATATTTGTGTTGCTGCTAAATGTAAATTTTTAAGCGAGACAAAGAATCTAGTAATAAAGTAAAAGGCACTTTTAACGGAAAAGTCTGGTAAAAAAGTAAATCAGCTAAAGAATATAGTCGACATCAAATTAGTTAGTAAACCAGCTGAGGTAGCTCAGGCATTTAATTAATTTTTTGCCAACATAACTACAACTCGCTCCTTAAATTCATCCCCGCCTAAAGCTGAAAGTCTTTTGAATAGTAGTGTGCCTAAGTGTAAACAATTATTTAGTTTTGAGCACGTAACACCACGTGACTTAGTTAACGTTTTCAACTCTTTAAAATCTAAAAACACAGGTGATTACTGAAGCATCTCTCAGCGTCCCTATCTTGCAGTTACTTTAAATAAATGTGTGGACTCAGGAACTTCTGCTGATCTCATGAAGAGTAGTAAAGTCATACCTCTATTTAAATCAGGTAATAAAAATGATAAAGGGAATAACTTCACATGCTTTGACATTATTTCATTAAAATATTCAAGGTTTCTTTTCCAAATTATTAGAAATTGAAATGTTTTTAGAAAAAAACATTGTTTGATATTGTAAGTTGTAGTGAACATTGGTTAAAGGACTACCAGATGATAATTAGTTATGAAAATTATAATGTGGCCAGTTGTTTTAACCGTAAATTTATTTTGTGTGGTGGGTCCATATTCTTAATAAAAAATACCTAAAGTTTAAACAACGTAATGACATAGTTAGCTTGCCAATTAAGCATTGCATTGAACTGTCCTGTGTTGCTAGATAAACATGTTATAGTGTGTACCCCCGAACTCTGAAAACTTTAGTTTATTTGAATAAAAAATGGAAGATGCACTAGCGAGACTCGCAGACAGTAACAAATTATTATATGTGGAGATTTCAATATTAATATTTTAGAAAATAATTCAAATAGCAACAGATTTTTAAGCCTTTTTAGATCATTCAATTTATCTAATGTTTTTACAGAACCAAGAGTTACTCCTACCTCTGCTACTTATATTGATAATGTTTTCTGTAATTGTGACTATTAAGACAAAGCCTTAGTAAATTATCTTCCGTCGGATATTTTCTATGACCACTAACTCTGTGCAACCTTCTGAAGATATGCCAGCCCATACGTGTACACTGCCTCCACTGTATTGGAGTCTTTCTGAGAAGCAGGCTTGAAGGTATCGCTCACCAGGTCTCCTGTAGACACTTCGCCTTCCATCAGAAATGTAAAGATGAGAATCGAGACTTATCTGTGAACAAAATTCTTGACCATTCTTCTTCATCCCACAGTATGTTTTTACGGGCGTATCGCAGTCTCGCTACTCGATGCTCTCTACCGAGTTTGGGGCCACTCGCTGGTCTTCGGGGTTTCAGATTTGCTTCAACAAGTCTTCTTCTCACTATACTGTCACTAATGTAGTCCCTTCGGGTCTGAAAAAGCTGTTGCTGGACTTCAACTGCCTTTAGGTGGCGATTTCTCAACACAGTGGAAACAATATAACGATTTTCTCGGGCACTAGTACACCTGGGTCTGCCATTACAAGGCCACCTCAGATGGTTTCCAGTCTCTTCTTACCTTCGCTTCACTTTCTGGACCGTTCGTAACGTCACACCCACTATTCTTTTAATACGACGCATACTGATGCCTAGTTCCAGAAAAGTCGTGATTCTAGCACTTTCTTCAGATGAAAGAGCCGCCTTTGTACATTTGTGTTGCATGAAGTTTTAATAAATAAATAAATAAAGAGGCATGACAAATAAAGTTCAAGTGCTGTTGTCTAACTTAGCTTTTGTAACAAGACTCATTGTTAATGAAAAAAATTTAAAACAAAAAAATGGTTAAAAAAGGATTATATTTGATTAAAGAAGGATTATTATTTTAAAAGGTTTTTTCAGCCATTTCTTAAAAGAAGGTTACCGACTATGAAGTTTTATATACAAAATTAAACTCTTTTTCGAGTCCTTTATAGTTCGAAAGTTTATATTGTGTACTTAATAAGTTATTGCAATTTTAAAAGTGTGATGCTTAATTTTGCAGGCCAGTGTATATTTGTTTTACAAATGCTGTACGAGCAATATACAGGCTAGGGTCAAGAGTTTCCTTAAGAGACCTTTTCAGAGAGATTGGAATTCTCAAGGTGGCATCTCAATTAATTTTTGCAAACATATTATACATTAGACAAAATATACATTTATACACCAAAACCAGTGATATCCACAATTTTACAAGCACAAACTACATGCTCCTTCTCACCGTCTTCGTAAGGTTTATGGCTCGTTTGTGGGTCTCTACAATAAGCTGCCCCTTTCTTTTCTTGACCTGCCTTATAATGCATTTAAAACTAAAGTTAAATCTAATCTTTTTTTTAAGCATACTATTGCATCAATGACTATTTAGATGATAAGAATAGTTAGTCCTTGTGTTCAAAATAAAAATCAAAGCATTTATTTTAAATAAACCATTTACAGGCACTTTTGAATTGTCCAGTTGGTCAGTCAAAAAGATGATGGTAATTGCACATACAAAAGCGTTCATCGTACTATGTAGAAGAACGTGCAAAAAACTGCATGGACACTCTTTAAAACCATGTTATCTATTACAAATTCTGGTTACATAAATCATGTTGCTTCTATTATGTGAGAACAATTTTAATAAAAAAATAAACATTCCAAAAAATAAAGATTAATATACTCGTAAGACATTTGAGTGAGCATGAAAAACTCTCAACGGCCATGCTCGTTCATGTCAAAAAAAAAACAGTGACATAATAGAAGTATAATGCCCCGTGGTACTCACATTTACAAAATTAGAAAATTCTTTGAAATTATACAACTTTTGAAAAGTTAAAAAAGGAATAATAATAATGATATCCAAAAAAAAGTTCATGATAAAAAAAACTTGTCTAGAAAAATAAAAGGGTGAGCATCTCTTCCAAATATATATAGAAGAACTAACTTGTGGACCCACGTGGCTGTGGCTGTGGAGCAGGACCAGCATTTAGCCAAGCATTTTTATCAAGGATATAATCTTCCTATTTATAATATGCTTGTCTACATAGTGTGCGTTTTATGCATGTTTTAAATTTTGTCTCATTTAGTTGTAGAATATGTAGTTGTATTTTGTTATAAAATTTTACACAGTACCCCATAAAAGAACTTTCAACTTTAGCCAATCTGAATCGAGGTTGATCTACGAGTAATTTGTTCCACTTCCTTGTTTTAAAATTATATCTGTCACTTATCTTAGTAAAGAGATGCAGTTTTTCCGAACATACATAATGTTTTCGTATATGTATTGACAAGGTACCGTCATGATGTTTATATTCTTAAACAGCTCTCTAAGAGAATTGCGCCCTCGGAGATTTTATTATCTCTGATAGCTCTTTTCTGCAGAATTAAAATAGATTCAATGTCTGCAGCCCGTCTCCATAGTAAAATACCATAAGACATGATACTATGTAAATAAATAAAATAGACCAGGCTCGCGGTATCTACATAAGTAAATTGACGGATTTTTCTGACAGCATATGCTGCTGAACTTAACCGTCCTGCAAGAGATGTTAAATGAGGATCCCATTTTAGCCTTGAGTTGAGTGTGATGCCCAGGAAAACGTGTGTTTTCGAAGAATTCTAGTTTCTCTTTGTTCATACTACGTCACAATTATTACTTTTATTTAAAAAATAAAAAAAAAAAATAAAAAAAATAAAATATCTTTATTTAACATTCGGTAAAGCAAGTCTTATGTACTTATTTTTTTTTCTATTTAATACAAAATTAATAGCAGTGAACCAGTTTTAAACTGCTGTAGGGCGTTATTTACGTCGCCAAGATTTGCGGAACGTCTGTCAATCTTAAAAATGAAGGAAGTATCGTCAGCAAACAATACAATTTGTTTTTGATTTTTTAATAGATGGAGGTGATCATTAACATAAACTAAAACTGTTGAACGCAAGACATTGGTGCCGATTCTGATGTGCACAAACTAAACTTAATTTAGGCTATTGCTATCTTTTTCTCTCTAATAAAACAAGAAAGAGACGGACTTAGAACTGTCTAATTAATTGAACTAATATTTCCATACAAATTAAGGGCACCCGTAAAAACATGTCGACTAAAACACGGTAAAGCGCAAGATGTGAACTAGTTTGACATCTCTAACTTAGTTAATAGCTTTAAGCGTCCTGTTATCGCACTGCCTTTTAGTAAAAGATAGCGATTCTCTAATTTTAGTTTAGTTATTGAACAACCAGACCCCCCCGCCCGTTGGCCGAAAGTTTAAGAAATGCATATATTTTTTGTTAAGAATTTTTAAAAATCTCATTTTGAGGTTATGTTTTATTAACTTTTTGGGTAAAAATTTCACTAAAAATTGTTCAAATTACAAAAGATGCTTCTGCAACGTCTCCGGCGCTGCGGGAAGTGCAACTCCTTCGCCCTTGCGTAACAAAGGATAGGCACTCACGCTCACCTCCGCAGCTTCGGCTTGCTGGTCACCTCCGGCGACCAGCCTCAGCCGCTACGGCTCGCGCGAGTGCCTATGCTATGTTACAGCGGGCGGGGGTTGCTTTCCCTTCGGCTTATATACACTCTAGGGGTAGCAGCCAAAGGACTACGAGCAGTCGGGGTGCCCAGATTCGGTTTTGGACATAATTCGACCTATTTTAACCATGAAGTAACCTAAACATAGGTCATAGATTATATATCTTTTTGTATTGTATTGGTGCAAAAAATGCGTTGAATCAATCCACAAGAATAAAAATAATAACTTTAAATTGTCAATAAATCAAAATTTTCGTAGTTCCTAAAAAAACACTGAGAAATTATTAAATCCAAATAAAATAACTAATTAAAATGCGAATTTTGAAAAAACATAAAAAATTGCGCGTCGACTTATTATTTGCATAATCAAAACGCATTATTAAAACACCCTAAAATAGCAACACAAGCTGTAAAAATTACGTCAAAAGTGATAAAATAGTGCGAAAGTTGAGGTTATTTCATCCAACTTTGATGTTTTTTATCTCCGAAACTATTTATTTCCTAAATTTGAAGCTTCGTGAAATTGCTCAAGATAACAAGTACTTTGCACAAAAAAAAAAATTGAAGAGTCTACTCAACTGTCCTTATAGTAAAGTTGAACCGATTGTACCGTTGTACGTGTAAGCGGGCACACCAGTTATGTATGGAGGCTTATTTAATTTGATTTTGGTTTAATGTTCATGTTTGAGTTTTTCTGTTTTTGATGACATAATGGAGTGTGCTAGCTAACAAGTGGTGGATAATTTAATTATATGATTGTATTTTGGACGATATGTCTTTATTTTTTCTGTTTTATATACATAACTAGCGACCCGCCCCAGCTTTGCTCGGGTACAAATTATACATATAAACCTTCCTCTTTAATCACTCTATCTATTAAAAAAAACCGCTTCAAAATCCGTTGCGTAGTTTTAAAGATTTAAGCATACATAGGAATATAGGGACAGAGAAAGCGACTTTGTTTTATACTATGTAGTGATAAATAAATAAATAAAATAAATAAGTTAAGATTGTTCATACAATTCTAAAGATTCAAGTTCTTCAAACTTAACAGACAGATGTGTTGCTGGGGAGTTTGTTGCGCCACTTCTTCTTCACAGCTAGAACACTAGGAAGTGGTGACGAGGGGTCGTTTTTGTGGGACTGTCTTTATGTAGAACTTTGACGTTCAAAAAGTGCTGGCTCTCAGCCTTATTAGAATAACTGACTTTTGATTTTGAAAGGCTGAATAAATTGTTGTCGGTAAAGGAATTTGGCAAGATTTGTAGAAGGTATTTTTGATGACAGAAAAGTCAAATACTTGCGATGTTTAATCTGGCAGCAGTTTATTAGATTTGTAACTAAATCGAAGCAAAGTCTAGTAAAGTATCAACATACTATCTGGGTAAACCTTCCATACGTAAGACAGATTAACGATTAGAATACAAAATTTCATACAGCTCGTTGATTTATTTAGAAAAATGTCTTTGAATCGAGAGCCGAAGTTAAGCGTTTCGAGGGGATGTTTTGATAATTTAATTCACAGCACAGTTTACAGCTGTTTACGGGGTTTCACATCGCACTGAAAGTTCTGCTTTTAACTGTGATTAGTTTCGGCGGGTTTTGTAGGTAGTACTGAGTTTTATATTGAGCGTGAAAATCCGTGCCATTGTGAATATTTCCGAATCACATTGTACTTACGGTCTCAAGCCGGGTTTGAGAAGATCAATTGCGAATTTCAAACATATGACAGCTATCAACGCCATTTTGATTTATTAACCGACTTCCAAAAAGAGGAGGTTCTCAATTCGTCTGTATGTTTTTTTTTTGTATGTTTGTTACGCGATATCTCCGCCATTTGTGAATCGATTTTGATGATTCTTTTTTTTGTTTTGTAGGTCATACTTCAGAGGTGGTCCCATATAAATTATATCGAAATCGAATCGATGTTTAAAAAAAATCAGCATTTAATAAACAAAAAATATGTACACACAGATGACGTTTTGGTTATTTCCAAATGTTCAAATTCCATGTTATTGGGGTTATCCATTCGGGCATAACTTTAATATTCAGTTTTACTTCTGGGGTACAACAACTAAAAAATAAAAAATAAACTTTTTTACAAAAAATACGACTGACTTCAAAAAATTACAAAATAACTTTATTTTCGGAAGTCAGTGTCAAATAACCAAGAAACAAAAAATAAAAACCGATTGAAGAAAATAAAGTTATTTTGTAATTTTTAGAAGTCGGTTGTATTTTTTTTTGTATAAAAGTTTTTTTAGGTACCTAAGTATTTATACTTAGTTGAGAGCATTTAAAAGATAAATGTTTCTTTAAACAACAATCCATTTTGAAATGAAGCCGCCTAGGTACGTCTGTCAAACCCGGCTACGAATACTGAAATACACTAGATTGATTTCGTTCTCTTAAAACTCTTCTGAGCAGTAAAAGCTAAATTCTGTCTAGATTCCTCACCGCATTTTATTTATGGAGAATTATCTATCCCACAGCCGGCTGAAATGAGATTTGTTGAATTTTAATAAATCCATCTCATTTTAATATTTTTACGAGTCTCAGGTATTCCCGGAATGTATACTAAAAATTGCCTCGTGTTGGTAGCCGGTAGGGCACGCTTTGAGGCGGTATTACGTTTACCTAGCGTCTTATAAATATACGAAAATCTGAACTCTGAACGTGTAGAAATGAAATCTAATTTATAATCCGCGTGATGCCGTGAACTCTACCTCGCCGGGGTGTGGAAATACCTCACGTATTGGAAGTAATGCTGAATAAATATTTATTAAAAATTACATAGAAAAGGAATACCTTTGTAGCTGGAGCGCTAGTGAAAGTGGAGGCACTTTATTACAAAATAAATTTTTGATCAAGTTCATCTCAAGCCTCAGCGGTGTTATCTTCGACAACTTGCTTACGTTTGTATTTTCGTATTTTTTGCTAGAAAGTAAAATAATTAATGTGCTTCTTACCTTATTAGGAGACTGTAATCATAATATATTAACGAGTTTCCACATTTTTCCCCCACATAACATTAGACATAGCTTAGTGAGGTGTTCTTTGACGGTCCCCTCGGGAGGAGATTGGAGCATAAAAGTGTGGTGCATACGTCTAAGCGTTATCTCCGAGAATTTAAAAAGAGCCACAAGTCGCACTTACATGGCAACACGTTTTGATATACAACGATACGTCGTGTCGTCATTTCTCCCAATTTATTTCGAAGGAGAATTTTAGTTTTGGATATTCTAGCACTTGAATCTCTGTGTAGAGATTCAAATGCCAGAAAGTGTTTTCTGGCTCTGGAAAAGTTTTCATTATGAAATCTGTGCTCACTTTAGATATTAGTATCTACATAGGTTAAAGTACCATTATCATCGTATTTGCATTAAATGTCCGGATCTGGTGACATGTAGAGATAGTTCTTGGTGAGTACTTTCGGGAAATCCTTTCGTGCGTGCACTCTCATATAAACTTCCGAGAAATTTTGTGCTTCATGCGAGCGTAAAGGAAATATTTATTCTGCTCTGCGATCCAGTAAAGCTTCTGATCCTTTTTATGAGCTCCTATGTTGCTTATGAGCAATGAATGTCGTATGGTGACGGGAGATTTCAACCGCATTAATGAATAGTCGGTTACCAGTTCGCTAGTAGTGTGGTTTACCGCCCGTTTGGTCTTCGTGCGTCGGACACAATTATATTATCTAACATTGCGCATGAAGAAGTGTAATTTTTTGAAGCGCCAGATTTTTCTGATTCAGACCAATGGTTAGCGGGATTCTTGCTAAAGAATTACACAACAACTCTTTAGCAAGAATCCCGCTATGACGAATTCAGGTACGTGATGTGTGTGCCATATCATTTTATACTAAGTACACGACTTTGAAATATTGTCAACATAGTAACAACACTATAAAAATGCTGTTCTATAGATGAGCTCTATGTTCATTTAAAAAATAAAAATAAAACAAACGAAAAGTTAATAATAAGACATACGGTGCCATGCAAACTTCAATGCTCAAACGAGCATACCTACAAAAAACACGTCTCAAGAGTTTGTTCCAAAATGTAATTTCTAAAGTAAAAAGTTTTCCGTTCTTTAATTTCTAAAACAATAGATGGAAAAGAGACGGCATACGCTCCGAACTGAATAAATATATTTCTGTATGTGTTCTATTTATCAAGTGTGACAGAGACAACAAATTGATGAGATTGATTCTGTGCGGTTCAGTCACTGAAAAACAAAAGTTCTTCTGCTGATGGTATTGACCCGGAATCTAGGTACCACACTTTTAGAATGGCTGTGGATAGATAATATAATTTGGTTTGGCGGTAAATTAAAAATGATATTGCTGCTTTTTTGTTAATTGAGAATCAAGGTTGACAAAGATCAGATTGAAGATAACGATTCGCAGGTCTATCGATGGTATATTATGAGAAACTGCTGACAAAAAGCTTGAATGTACAAAATACTGCAAGTAGTATTTGGGTTTGAGTGTAAAATCTTTACATTTAAAGCCTTAAAAAAACCGTATCTTTAGTTTCAGAACTGATTAGCATATTCATATTTAAAATTTTCTGTTAGAATTTTAATTAACATTCTGCGTATTTAATCTAATTATGTTATTTTTTGCAAATAATAGTGTACTAACTCAGATTCTGATGCTATCATCAAATTTTGTTATCGAACATTTTTTCCCAATTCATAATCACAAAACTCGTTCTTTGAAGTCTTTATAAACTTTTATTAATCTATAAAATAATAGTATAGTGTCTATCGGAGAGCGGGATGTAATTTTACGCACGAGGCGACTCTGAACCAATAGAGAACAGGATAAACCTACTTACACCGGATAAAGTTAGTGAATTGATGCTTTGGATACTTTTGTTAGGCTTTGGCAAAATCCCAATAATTTTCTTCTTTAAACAACGGTTCTTAAACTGTATTCTTCTTGTAAATGTGGTGCCAGTAGAAATATTTCTTTCTACCATGTTCTTAAATATTAGGTACTCTGTTTGCACACTTTTATTATTAACTGAATTTTAATACTCTAGTGGGAAACAATATTACGAGCCGTCGCTACTGAATACTTTAAGGGTAATTAACGAATAATTTCATAAATGGCGTTCATTGTAATTTGATTTCAGTCGTGTATTTTCATTATTAATTATTAAACGTAGGCCACTGTGGTAAGGTTCCTTTGTAGGCTGTTTTCGTTTCGAATAAGCTCATAAATGATTGTATTCCTTATATTCGGTCATTATTAAATTCTCAACTAGCCCATTGAAATTACTATCACTTATTTCTTGAGTATCACTGAAATCTAATAAATACTCAGCGTCAGATGGTTATAATAGAGAATTGAGATTTCTTTCACGATCGGTCCGTAAGCCACCATCGTTCGATGTCTTTACTTTATTACAGCCTCTCAATCCCACTTTATTACTACGTAATTAATTTCACACATCCTCCGTGACTCTTAATTTAGTTTCTTAATGATTACCTACACATAAATTGCTGGGAACAATTTCGCTGTCTTATTGACACGGTATTGTCCTCGTGGGCATCGTCGTTGTCTGTTCACGAGATTTAGATTTAATAACGTTTGGTTGAAATTGACTTAGGCTGTATATGTAGATTGTAAGGAGTATAATTATGTTTATGGGATGAGTTTTTTGCGATCCGGTTCTGAGAGTAGGTGTAGTTATGATTATTGCATAACATTGGTTATAGTTGCCTACCCTCTGAATAAAGTTTTACTTTATTAGCGCATCTTTTTCTGTTGTAATTAAACAAAGATCTCCTCTTAAAGGACATAACTTTACGGTTCAGACAGTTCTAAGTTGAAACGGTAATTTTAACGTTGCTAACTTTACACGAAAACATTTGGAAAAGGTCGATAAATGGAAAAAAATGTTGTCCTAAAATTCCCTTACCGAATTTGTTATTGTATGTAGAATAAAAAGTTGGTAAAATTGCCTATCTACGTGATTTTAACGCTTTAAATGTTACAGAAGTTTGTCAAAGCCAATTTTCTCTGAAGCGGGTGCCAGTCAAACAGGACAAAAGTTGTTTCAATTTTCAAATCGCGTTGCGTTATTAAATGAAGATGAAATACAGCATCAATAATCTCAATGGTCCTTTGAATATTTGATCCTGTGTCAGTGTCGATGAGTTCATCTCCGGAGATTGCTTTGTTGTGACCAAAAGTGTCGCTATCGAGGGCTTAGCAAACATTGCCGTCATTTTGTCCCCATGCCCTAAACACTCATGATTTGTTGTAGACCCCTCAGATTTATAATTTTTTCGGAACTTGCAAAAAATAGGTTTACCCTATTTGTAATGAATGAACCTATGCTGTTGTATCAGATGCATAATGATATAGATTTTACCTTGTTAGCGTACTATCTCGTAATTAAAAAGTCAGGTTTATCGGACAAATAACGAGTATCTGTTTCCCAAATAAAATAAATGGTAGAATAAAGTATAGAGCTTTATTCCTATAGGCATTTCTGGTACCTACCTGAGTAAATGAAAATTTGGCACACGTTCTAAAACTTGATATTTTCGCGGCGGTATCACTGGCTTAGTTGACTTGATATGACAAAGATATTTCGCTTTATCTGACATTTTTTGTGAGAAGCTTGTAGGTAAAGAAACTGCTCATGAATTTGACATAACCCCACGGAGCCCCGTACGAGATGCTGCGAGCTGCGAAGCTTACTTCTAGTTACGCCTCCTGAATACTTATTATAGCTAAGTAAAAATCGAAGTCATGCCGCGTACCCATCAAGGGTTTTTAGTCAAATACGGTGAAATATTACTTTCGGAGCGGATGGTATACGATATAGGAATAATTTTAACAATATTATGGGCCTTTTGCGTTATTTGACAAGTTATTGGTCGTACGACGGTTTATTTTTGAATAAATTTCGCTACATAGATGGGGTTAAAGGATATGCTAAAAATATTTTGATCCCAGATTGTCGTAGTTATTTCTACGATTGTGTTAGTTAGTTTTTATTTCTCAGCTAGGAACAATCGACCTCTTTAATTTCAAATTGCGTGAAAATGAAAATGAGATTGTAAAGTGTTTTTTTTAAACAATTCTCAAAACAATATAACTTTATGACAATGCAAAATATGTATGAAGTAGGTAGTCAATCAATTTGTTTTCAAGGGTAATATTTAAAACATAAGGTACATGTCTAATAATTTGTTTTGATAACAGATACCTTCTGCTGAACTTTTACCCCTGAGCTAGTGAAATGAAATAACTTCCAAACTTCGAAAATATTATATTGTACGAAATTTGCAAAATTGTTGGAAAATAAATTTCCACTCAACGAATTTTTCTTAAACATTTTCATAATTATTTCAATAACCCAACACAAAAATTGTTGGTAATATTATTGTTCAGTACAAAATACAATTCTAATTTTGATGGTTTTGCGTTGTTTAAATTATTTTGGATTTAAATTTTTATAATTAAATAAATAAGCGTTTTTTCGAATATCCTGAGTACACAAAGCACAACAATATAATTATGCACATTTTAATAAGTATACAACGTTACTGTGTGGTTGGTATTTTGCCACATATAAATTTTCAGCAAACTTGTAGTTTTTAGGGTTCCATAAGTCCGAAAGAAAAAAGGGAACCCTTATAGGATCACTCGTGTGTCTGTTTGTCTGTCTGTCCGTTTGTCACAGCCAATTTGCTCCGAATCTGCTTGACCGATAGAGTTCAAAATTTTGTACACACATGAATATCTGTGACCCAAACACAAATGTGTATCCTAAATAAATTAATTTTGAATATGGGGGTCACTTTTGGGGTGAATATCGGAAAATTGAAAAACAAAGTTATTCAAACTGTGATGTGCGACAGTGCGACATAGCACATGAAAGACTACATTGTGATGGTCTTGAATATTTTTTATTTTATTTTAAAATATATAGCTCCGAAACCACTGAGCCTAAAATTTTGAAAAAAGTAACGAAAGTAGTTCTTTACTTATAGGAAATATTATAGAAAAACCTATAAGGAGGCGGTAGTTTAAAAAAAAAACTGAAAAATATGATTTGTTCGGAACCCTTTGTTGGATAGAAGAGTATTCTATTCTATTCTATTCTATTCTATTCTAACTGTTACCTGAAACATAAAATAGGCTCCATACCGAAAAATTAAAAGATCTGTCGGATAGATCTACAGGGTCCGAGGAAAGCTAGTAATACGTATTTGAATACCTAGGCATGATGGTGCATAGGGGATCGCAGGCTTTAAGTTTGATTGAATCAATTGATGTGAAAAAAATTGCGCATCGCAGATTGCGCTTGTCCAGGGGTCGCGGATAAATTCGAAACAGACTTGTCACTCTCACTCTAGACTTAAAGAATCCCAGAAAATGTTGATTTTATAGTGTTTTTCCAAAGGATTCTCAAATCACAGAACAAGAAATGTAAACGCAAAAATGCCCCAAAAATCGCAACTGAATTTCTACTTAATTAATTAACCTGAATAGCAAACAATGAATTAAAAACACAACCTGATTATAATAATGGGCATGATTAAATGTCACTCCCAAAGAAATCTTCAAAGGCTGTATCCCTCGCATACTGGCTTCTCCAAATTTGTTCAAAGGGATCCAAAAATGATACATGAGTACAGGCCTCTTATTTTCATGTTATAAATGTCACCCGAGTGAGATGGGTCACTCTCACAACACTACTCCGACGAATCGACGAATGACTTGTCATTATTTACGGATTTCATCCTGTTTCATCTTAAACCTTGTCATATATTTAATATAGAGTGAAGTTTTATAACAAAGGTCTGAAGATGGAAAGATATAGGGCTGGAGACATTATTTTTTTTGGCAGAATAGCATTTAGTAGCGTTGTTTTGTTTAATAACATTTTACGTACATAAATGACTTGTAATTGGTACCTATAACATGAGATAAAAGAGAAGAGAATAAAAAGGAATAAAAGTTTAGAAGACTAATGTTAGTACCTACTTATAGGAAAAATTAATTGCTAACTCCTAAGCACTAAGCAAATCGTAGTGTTATTATAAAAAAAAAAGTTAAACTTTAAACGCACATTTTGCTCTGTAAATCTCTCCTGTTAATAATTATTGTCGTTCTTTTCCTTACTCTAGTCCCAAAGCTGCTTAGTTAAAATACTAAAACTTTTTAGTATGCTCCAAAGAAAATCTCAAGTTGTTAGTTAAATTCAAATTGGAAAACTTTTAAAATTTATGTTGCCAGTTATAAGGCACCTATTATGTCTCCTCTAGTCTTTACATGTGTAGAGCGATGCTTTAGTAGAGAGGTCCAGTTAGTCTGGTTCCTCCATATTGTCGCAAAGCAGTTTCATTACGTATTTAATACATTAGAGGGAGCTGAGGATTTTTTGCCTTCCTGTACATTCGCTTACGTGAGAATTGTGCTTGCACGCTGACTTCAAGGCAATAAAATGTCCTTTAGGAGGAATCCTTAGGTCCATATAATAAATTATTTCATTATTTTTATCGAGTGTTTACGAGAAGCTGACGTGGGCGTATGTGCTTTATGGCAGGTCAGAGTAGTTCTTTAGATTATTTTGTTAGGGTTGTATAAAACGTAAATAAAATTGTTTTTGCTTTTTTACGTTTTATGCCAAAAGTAAATGGTTTTTTTTTTTTTTTTTTTTTTTAATATTGTCCAGGGTGCACCAGACATGTGTAGGATAAGGCGGAGGGAAACACCCGGATGTCGCCACTGTGAGGATCGCCCAGAGGACACGGTGGAGCACACGGTGGAGATATGCCCCGCTTGGGCGGAACCCCACCGTGTCCTCGTGCAGGTGATCGGCGGCAGCGGCCTCTCGCGCCCGGCTCTGGTCCAGGCCATGGTGCGGAGCGAGAGGGAATGGGAAGCAGTCTCCTCCTTCTGCGAAGCAGTAATGCTCGCGAAGGAGGAGGCGGAACGGGTTAGGGAGAGGCTGCAACGACAGCCTCGCCCTAACGCCCTAAGCAGCAGCCGCCGCAGGAGACGCCAGGGGCTTCCGGCGCCGCGAGACGATCTCCGGCCACCGTAGACCCGGGCCTGCGGACGGCGAGTAATGGGTAGCTCGCCGTCCAATCAGCACCAGGCCCGAGAGTCGACGGCGCGTAGTGTTCCACGCGCGCCTCAAAGAGTTGTCAACATACATGACGGGGCCCGTCATGGCCGATGCCTGCCTAGGGGCTGAGGATAAATTCGAAAGAGTTACCTCGCCCCTGGGCATTCAGGGCAGAGAGGAACAGGGGTGGGTTTTAGTCAGTAAGAGTCTGACACGCCCTCCCGCTCCACCCTGAGCGGGAGAAGTCATTGGATGATTACCCAACTCACAAAAAAAAAAGGTTGCACCAGACATAGACACTTTGTTCAAGAACCTGGAGGCTGTAATACTTTTAAAGGTAACAAACAAACAAAAAAACTTACTTTCGCATGTGTGAAAGATAATATAATTAGGATAACCTGTTTGTTTGTTACCTTTTATCGCCTAAACCACTGAAACGGTCATCATGAATTGAATGAATTTTGCAAAAAACTAGGGTCGCTGGTGTCTATGAAAGAGTCACCCCTGGCACAGGCAACTGAAGGAACACACGATAAGAGAGTCTGACACGCCCCCCGCTCGACCTAGAGCGAGAGAAGATATTTTTAAAGAATTCCGAAAAAAATAAACAAAGGGTACATAAATGAACATAACCTACCTTTCCTTACCTTACCTTATCCAGAAAAAAAGTACTGCTCTCGAGGAGAACAATAACTTTTGACGGTCACAATTTTATTGCTTTACAACGTTAGATGGCGCTACGTGTTTTGAATCGGACGGGTCGCGGTTTTTTGACGTGAATACGTCTTTAAAGGGGAATGCACATAAGTCATACAAAAAAATGCCTGAAATGGACAGAAACTACTAATAGTCCTTAATTCTATTTACAATTAAATATTAAAATAAATTTACAACTAAATATTCGTAAGTTTGTTTAACATGGGTAAAAATTTAACCATCTTTAAAATATTTAACTTGATATCCGCATCGTAACGCAAAACTATCACAAGTAAACAATAAAAAACATGAAGTGCAGTAATTTCAAACTGTCAGTAAAGCAAAGGACATGTGATTCATACAGCCTAAGATATGTTTTCGATTTAAAAAAATCATTGATTTGAATTAAGATTGACATATAGGTCGAATTATACTAAATTAATGATAACTGTTCACTAACTAAATAAAATAGTTCGATAAGGATTATTTGACGATTCCTCTCTGGCTATATGTCACTTACTCATGTCAAATAAACACGACTTTCAGTAAAAATATAAGGCAGATATCAAGTTAAATGTTAAAGTGACCTCTTTTTTCCCCTAGTTAAACAAACTTAAGAATTATTTCATTATGCATATTTTATTCTAAATAGAATTAAGGACTATTAGTAGTTTCTGTCCATTTCAGGCATTTTTTCCATTCCCCTTTGCTTACATAGGGGGGCAATCCACCAGTAGGACTAAGACGCATAGCGCGCGGTGGAGGGGAAAGCGCCGTCATTTTGAGGTCACTTTGGCTGTGTTTAAAGATTTCTTCGTGGAAGCTCATGTAACAAAAACCCTGTCCGATCCTGAAGGGTATTATTTGGTATCGTATTGCGTAAACATATAGGTAATCATTTAATGGATACGAGATTATTATTTTTTCCTAATGAAAATAATTAATAATAAAAAAAAGAAAAACTTATCAAAGGCAACACTGAGCTCTCGACAAAGTTCACCTACAGTTTTGTGTCAAAGAAGCCGCCTGAGCGAGATGGTCTTGTTGATCTTTTATTAAGGCCCTTCTCGCGGTCCAGTGGAGACCTGTTTTAACAACGTAAAAATTCTTTATCCTCTTTGTAACAAACGTCAAGTTGGATTTTTTAATATTTATTTTCTGTGCTATGCTACGATTTTTTATTCAATGAGGGCGCCACTGGACCGCGAAAAGGGCCTTAAAGAGTGCCTACAGCGCGGCTAGTGCAGGGCGGAAATGAAAAGATTTCGCTGGCCGGTGGAGTGTAGTCAACTTATGAAAATTTGCCATATTTAGTGTTAAATTTCGCATATTTTATAAAAATGATAAATCTATAATTTTTGGTTTTTCTGAGTTACATTTTTTTAACTATTTTTGTAGTACGTATGTTATACCAGGAATACGCCTTAATTGGATCGGACAGGGTTTTTGTTACATGCTGTAGAAGCTACGATGTTCATTTTAGTTATAAACACTAAGCGCTCGACAAAGTTCACCTACAGTTTTGTGTCAAAGAAGCCGCCTGAGCGAGACGGTCTTGTTGATCCTTTGTTAAAGAGTGCCTACAGCGCGGCTAGTGCAGGGTGGTATCGTTTGATAAAAAAAACCTTTTTTATGGGCATCTGAAGAGGTAGCAGCGTATGGACCAGAAACTTCTATGATGTGCCCATCACAGCAGACAAATAAAAATGGCTTCGCTGAATTCCGAAACTTGTGGCTACTATAGGATTTTCTTTGTAAAAAGTAGTTAGAACGTTTTTGTACATAGATGTACGTTCCATCTGCAATCGTGATTGCCTTCCTTTCACGGGCGAAATCTCAGGGTTTCCAAAAAGACTCAGGAATAGTAAGGTTCCTCCGTGCCACATCTTCGCGGTTCATGTGGTCAAAACCTAAGTGAAGGGGAACAAAGTCCTGCAAAAGCGCTTGTCAGCCGAGGCTTAGCATTCGTGAAAATGTGGATTCACTTATTTTAAAAATCCTTGCAATTTGAGTCACCCGTTCGGAGTTTAGCTTATAAAGCTGCTAGAATAGATTTTTTGTTTTTTATTTGGGCTAGGAGTGTTAGCTAATAAATCAGCAAATTGCTCCATGTTGAGGCCAGTCCAGTCGTGAAATTCTTTATTATTTATTAGTTCATAATGTTCAAAATCCAAAGTGTAAATGGTGATGTAGCTCATTAATAGTCTCAGAGCGCTAACAATTTGTGTAGCATAAAATTCTTCTGATAAATGGTTTTGTAACGCGATTAGATACCATTCACATTGCTCGAGGTGTTCAGTATGCGCCGCACAGATAAAATATTATAGTAGCCTACATCAAGTCTGCAACCAACTAAAAGTGTAGTAAATAAGAAATTTAATCACGTTTTTTTAACTAAACATTTTTTGAAATACGACATGAACTGTTTAGGGTTTTTAAATAATAATAAAATGAATCAATTTCCAACTATTGTAAAACACATTATTGTTTTGCAATAGTTGGAAAAAAATGAGAGTCTATGCTCAAGACTGGAGCTTCTACTCGATGTGAAGTACCTTTGCGAGGATCCCCAACTTTTTGGCAGCCGCTTGAGCCTTTGCCTCTATGAAGGGACCAAAATTGAGGGTAGATGTTAAAGTAACACCAAGAAGAGCAAGTTGGTCGGTTATCGGCACGGTTACACCTCGGAAAGATGGAGCTTCTGTTATTGAGCTCGCTAGTGGAGTTTCCCTTGAACCAGGGAACTGGAAGGGGATGACCTATGGATGATAAGAGGGATAATACAATCTAGGCACGTTCAGGCCAAAAAATATATTACATTGCAATAGATAGAGCAACAAACGGGCGCCGAGCTATAGCTCATTACTATTGCACGTGCAATATCGGCAAGAGTACCATCGGATGCTGCTCCCATGTCATGACCATAATCTGGTACATGGGTAATGCAAGATATGACCCTAATCTCACTCCACCAGCAATATCATTAGATAATGTTTTTGGAAGGCTAAGCCAGGTTTAATATATTTTTTAGTAAAACATTATTGTTTTGCAATAATTGAAAACTTATTCATTTTATTAATATTTAAAAACCCTAAACAGTTCATGTCGTATTTCAAAAACTGTTTAGTTAAAAAAACGTGATTAAATATCTTATTTTCTACACTTCTAGTTGGTTGCAGACTTGATGTAGGCTACTATAATATTTCGTCTGTACGGCGCATAGAATTCATTACATTTGATATATGTTTTCTTAACATTTTATTAGACTTTTTATTCTGTTAAACTCACATTTGACAGCTAAACTATGAGGCGCACGAGTTTGTCATAGTAAAAAATGTCAGGGATTGTTTATTCAATGCACATAAAATATTTTTTTTGAATGGGCACTTTTAATTTTTTTGGACCAAAAATTTATGAATTGTGAATGATCTCCTTTGGTGATAATGTTTATTATTACGTATGTTTTACTAACAAATACCAACATATTGATAAACCAGATTTTTTCTTGAAAATTTCCTCATTTAGTACGGAACCCTAAATGTGCAAAGTCCGACACGGACTTGGCCAGTTTTTTTCTATGTAATACTAAATTATTAGAAGTGTTAAGTTAGATTCCTTGCTCTGTAAACCAACCCATTTGTTTCACACGGAGAGTGTGAAAAATAGAATCCTCTAAAATAAAAATGTCCACCGCATATAAACAGCATTATAATCAAGTATAAAACGTCGTGCGGTAAAAGCGTTCTAGTATTAGGTATGAGAGATATTTTAAAGTGAGGAGTGCTCGCAACAGAGGGAGATAATGCGTCGTTAATGGAGTGCCGTTGCAGCCATGTTGGCTAAGCGACTTTCACCATTACTGGATTTGTAAACGCGAAAAATAAACGTGTTTATATCGAACGTGACACTTTTAGCGTTAACAAAATAGATGGTCTAGAATACTTCTAGGATAACCCTGTCGTGAGTGAGATTTTGAAAGTGTATTTAGAACAAAAGTAACGGAGGGTACTATTTGAGAACAGTGGGATGGGTCGTTTTCTTTAAGACTATAGTGTAATGTCTACGTAGGTGGATAGCAAGCCAGAGGTGGGTCTCCTAATTACTATTTGTAGAATATCCTTATCAGTGACATAGTCAATCATCATGCTTGCCAGAAGTTTGTAAAAGAGGGTGATTATTAGAAGACACAAAGAGGATGTAACTTTTCAGTAGTTTCATAAAAAACTCGAATACTATTATTTTGGAACTATTGTTGTAATTTTAATACCTATTGATTAAAGGTAGTAGAATTTCGAAATTCAAGTCGTCAGCCACTATGTTTAGTAAATTCCTTTGTTAACAAAGTATGAAGATATTTCCAACTTCACTGTAAACGAGTTTGTACGATGGTTTTCTTGCAATTTCAAGCACAAGAGAATATGGCGCTATTGATTTGACCTCGCGCTACAGTCGCGAAGCCACTTAGAATTCCTCTTATCGAATTAAATATTCCGATCTTCCTCGTCCTCCAATAAATTTTCGCTGTTGCAGGAAGCATTGGAAGTAGTTACGCTAATATTATTTTTGTTTAACTCCTCTAAAGGGGATGTGCCAGCCCTTTAAAATCATCAAAATCAAACCTTTTCCCATCTATTGAACTGTCTGAAGTATTCATACACTTGCACTTCTGAGGGCCATAACAAATACCACTGATGCCGCGAATGGCGTAGCCGAAATCATTTAACTATTCAAATAGACATTTACCAATAGCTCGTAAAGAAGGAGAAAGGACATTAATACAACTCTCTAAATCCAAATTACCCGATTTTATGACTATTTCTTGAAATTCAGATATTTGAGAGCGACCCAATTTTAACTCAGCTACACACAACAAAGTAGTTAGGTTTACAGGGCTCACCAACATAATAGTGGTACGTAAAATCAACGGGTGTATTACTTCGCCTATTTATTAGTGTTTGCTTCACAATAACCCGTTGTCCACGCACACACTTGCAATTTCTTGTCACTTTTATGGAATACTAGCCGCGCCCCGCGGTTTTACCCACCTAGACCGGAATAAAAGGTGGCTTATATGTTAATCTAGGCTATAAGCTATCTTCATACCAAATTTCATGCAAATCGGTCCAGCCGTTTGAGCGTGAAGAAGTAAAAAACATATACACTCACAAACTTTCACATTTATAATACTCGTATTAGTAGGAAAGTAGGAATAGTAGGATGAAGTAAGCTAATGTTACAATCCTCTCTATGGCGCATTGGTCGAGCGTGCGGTTCTTACGCCGCCGGCGCCATACGATCGAATCCGACTGACAACGGCTTAATTTTTTTATATGTTTCGGTAAAATAATTATACATTTGTTTTTTCAATTCATTGCTTTACTATTAGCAAGTTTTCTTTGTATTTGGGTTGGAATATATAAATTGTCTACTCTCTAAAAATTACAAATATAAATGTTAGAAGTTTAAGTTCATCGTCATAATGGTATTGACTATCGGACTTTCGTTATGTTTTTCAGACATTATATACCCTGCGTGTTTTGAGAATTGCTTTTTTGTGAATCAATACGAATCACTTCACTACACCTTTAAGATTTGAAATAATTATTTTGCACGAGAAAAACGTTTCAATTAGTGAAATAACGATGATATCGGTGAGTAATAAAATGTTACTATTATGTTTAGAAGTCCTCTTAGGCCGGGACTCCACCAAAGCGGAGACGAGACGAGCGGAGAGGAGATGATTTTTAAACAACCAATAGAATTTTGTTGTTGTGTTATTGACACATCTCCTCTCCGCTCAGCTTCAGTGGAGATCGCTGTGCGGAGATGTGTAATATTTGTATGGCGAGATGGAAGCGGAGATGTGAGCTGTGCGCGGACGACGCGCAGTGGAGACGAGAGATGCGAGCGGCGTGCAGTGAGCGATGTCACCCTCCCCGCTCTCGCCCGCCAGCAACCCGCAGAGCCCCGCGCGGGTGCCGGCCAGCCATCTACCAATTCTCTATTCTTCATCTATCAACTCTGCTTCTTCACACCGTAGTTCTTCTTCTTCAAGTAAAAGAAGATACTTTTTTGTAATAATAGCGACATCGTCTACTTTTCGTGTCAGAATGCGTACTGAGCACTCAACGCCTCGCACCCGAGCTGAAAAACATCTCTTCTCGCACAGCACACAGCACACCGCACACATCTCCGCTTTGGTGGAGTCCCCCGAGCTGAAAAACATCTCTTCTTGCACAGCACACAGCACACAGCACCGCACACATCTCCGCTTTGGTGGAGTCTCGGCCTTAGGCACTGAAACTCACCGGTAAGTTTGATAAAAAAAAAAAATATTTAAGGGAAAAAAAAAATCGGCTGTCAACCCGGGTTTGTCCGCTGGGGCTGAAGGGTTAATACGTTTCAATAATCCACATGTTATTTATTTTTGTTTTTTTGTAACAATATTATATTTTTTCTCGAATAATATTCTTATTATCAGATAAATTACAAAAATAAAAGTTCAACTAAGTGTAAAAAAATGTTTTTAATAATGCAAAAAGGTTTACCCGTCCAACTTAGGCCACAAGTTGACTACATTGTTAAATGTGTGCTTCATAATGATATACTATGAAGCAAACACTAATTAATAGGCAAAGTTTTTATTATCAGGTAAATTACCAAAATACAAAATTCAACAAAATAAAAAAAAAGAATGGAAGAACAGCCGCACAGGTTGATCCATCAGGTTAATTTACGCTTACGAGGGTTGTTCCTTGGATGGGTGACCATCTTTTCATATCGAGACTCCTCCGTGCCTCGGACAGCCAGAAGCCAAAAGCCCGAAAGTCTGACAACCAGTCTTACCGAGAGGTTATCGTATTACTCAGTAACTGGGTTGTGGAGGACAGATAGGCAGTCGCTCTATGTAAAATACTGGTATTCAGCTGCATCCGGTTAGACTGGAAGCTAACCCCAAAATAGTTGGGAAAAGGCTAGGCAGATTTTTAACGGTATCTATGATTTGCATTAACGCGTCAAGCCCCTCATTAGCAGACACAATTAAAAACCTATTGTTATGGCGACGCGAGGGGCCTGACGTGATGCGTTCAGTGCACTAGTTTATCTCGTTAGTTTTGTTATAGAAAGCGTACCTGCTAAGCATGACGTTTGGGTTCGATGCTCGGGTCGGAAAACGAATAAATAAGTTTTCCCATATGAAATCATCATCAAACTTTAAAAAAAACACATTAAAAAAATAAATTAAAAAAACTTTTCAGCTATGAAAGTAACTGAGTAATAATAAACCTTAAGCACAGTTACAGCGAACCATATCCAGACAAAATTAAAAACACTTTTTCGTCTGTGACCGATTGCCTAAAACTTTCAACATTTTTTGGTCGTAGTTATTAATGCTGCAGGCTTTTGACACGTCCTAACGACCCGTTCAATCAAACGGCGGCTTAAAGTGCTCTTCCAATGGGACGAGAGCACATATTGAAACAGCCCTTTCAGCTACGAGGCGTTACACTTGCTTAGATGCAGTCGCATATTGGCCTTTAGAGGACGCGTAAAGGCATTGATGGAGTATTCAATGGGTTGTATTGAAATTAATTATTATTGTGGGAAATCAAAATTAGATTTCAATACTTTATTGGAATTAATGTCCCTCTATTTTAATCGTACGCTTAATGTAAAGCATACTTGAAAACTACATTATCAAACAAATCCTGACAACGGTCCGAACAAGCGCGGAAGACCCTTCTTAACCAATTGTTTCTTAGATTCAAAGATTTTGCTGTCTCTAGCGGGTGTACTTAGTTTAAAATGTATATAATTACCCGTTAGTTTAGTTTATTTACTAACACTAGATATAAGGCATGTTATACTGGTACTAACAAACTATGGAACTTGATTCTGAAATAAATGTTTATTATTATTATTATTATTATTTACATTATGGTACGCATACAGGGTGTAAAAGACACATCACAAAGCCGTCAACTACGCATCTAGCAAAGTAGCTTTGCGCAAAAATTAATGCTGGGAAACTACTTTTATTTTTGGTATGAAAAAAAAAGTTATTTTATATTGCGCGCAATGTAACGCGAACCCAAGCAAGTGGAGTTAAGCCACGCTCCTATGTCCTAAGCCACATAGGTACTAGTCGGATACGTTGGATATTCATTGCGTTTTTGTAACTTAAAATACGTAATTTCAAAAAATTCGAAAAAAAAAACGAGAACTCAGGTAATGTTTGTTTAGAAAAAAGTTTAGTAATATTAACTACCTTGACTTGGAATTCATTTCTTCATTCACACAACCTAACCTAACCTGTCCGTTTCGGGGTGCCCTATGTTCCCGAGCTCGCTTCGATCGCTCTTGGACAACCAACTTCGCAATAGTAAATTTTCGCAGTAACGTACCTCGCGGTAAAGAACTTTCGCGACAACGTACATTGCAATGGTAAACTTTCGCAGTAACGTACATCGCAGTGAGGAACTTTCGCAACAACGAACGTCGTGATGGTAAACTTTCGCGGTAACGTACTTGCGCGCGACTATAATTTACACTTGCTTCTTTCTCTTTTTTTTGGGTGTAGTGGGAAATCATCCAATGACTTCTCCCGCTCGCGGGAGGGCGTGTCAGACTCTTACTGACTAAAACCCACCCCTGTTCCTTCCCTGCCTGAGTGCCCAGGGGTGCGGTAACTCATTTTCAGAATTTATTCGCTACCCATAGGCATGCAAGCACCGGCCACGATGGGCCCCGTCAGTGGTGGCTGACACTAATCTCTTTGAGGCGCGCGTAGAACACTACGCGCCGTCGACTCACGGGCCTGGTGCTGATCGCACGGCGAGCTACCCACAGCTCGCCATTGAGCTTACCTCAAGCGTCCCGCCTCCGCCTTCACGAGCATTACTGCTTCGCAGAAGGCGGAAACTGCAGCCTCTCATTCCCTCTCGCTCCGTACCATGGCCTGAACCAGGGCTGGGCGCGAGAGGTCGCCGCCACCAATCGCATGAGGACACGGAGGTGCTCCGCCCAAGCGGGGCAGACCTCCACCGTATGCTCCACCGTGTCCTCTAGGCGATCCACGCGCTTCTTTCTCTTTACTTAGTCTTTTTAAGGTTCCGTACCCGAATTTTCTAAACGGAGCCCTATTGCTGACACTCACGTGTCTGTCTGTCCTTCTGTCTGTCTGTCCGCTGTCTGTCACACAGGTTTTACAAACAAACGGTTGGAGCTATAGGCTTCAAATTTTCACAGTTTAAGCATCTTGTTGACCCAAAACCATACAAATCGTCAAAAATACATTTGGTACGGAACCCTAAATGTGCGAAGTCCAACACGCACATGGCCGGTTTTATTTTAACTGATTATTTGGGGTCAGCACTCCTCGTCATTCTTTGCCAGACGTGTCTACGCTGGGTCGTCGAGACATCTTCTCTGCATCTTTTTTTTTCGGTGCTTCCTTCAGGTAGCTCTTTACGACTGACGGACGTCTAGGTTACGTATTCATATTATTTTATTTATATCAGATGTAAAAACACAGTTCCCGAAGCCGAAAGCCACATAATCTACCCATTATTTGGATCATTTTTTTCTACGAGACCATACCTGGGAATCCCTGGTTCTGGAGATATTGAAGGCCAAAGTCGCAATTTTTTTTTTTACTTTTTTACGAAAATGAATTCCAAGTTTTTTTTTCCGTTTATTATCCAAGAAAATTTATTACAACCATAAACATAAAAACACAAACCATCGCGGGTTTAACAGCGGTATGTCAGTCGCATCAACTCGTTACCACAACATACTTTTAAGTAAAACAGTAGGTATCAACAATCTAGAAAGTATCTCTTCAGCACTCTTGAGCAGTTCTTTGCATTTATTGCATTACAGATTTCTGTGGGTTAATCATTCAAATAAGATTGTAGCATGTATTCCCAGGTCCTCGCTCCATAAACATTATTAGATTAAGTTATTAGTTAATATTACTAAACTTTTTTCCAAACAAACATTACCTGAATTCTCAATTTCACCCCTTGCGGTGTGAGGCCTCACGTGACGTCGTAGGGTGCGCCTCCGCGGATATCTTACGAAATAATGAGGGTTCGATGCTGTTAATTTCAAAGAAGGAATGTCTCTCTCAGCTGTTCCAGGAGTATGGATATATCTTCGCAGAAAAGGGAAGAACCTACATCCTTCGCAGAGCATTGCATCGATTGCGGTGATTCCCCGCTAATTGCAATGCCGCCGTATCGATTCACACTCGCAAAGAAAGCCATCATGGAGGCGGAGATAGAGAAGATGCTGCGTGAATATCCGTGGGCACAAGCTCTTCTGGTACCGAAGAAGGATGGTACTTACCATTTCTGCGTATCGCAAGTTGAAAGCTGGTTCTAAGAGTAACTCGTACCCGCTTCCAGTGATTGATGACCTCCTTCAGTACACTGGTAAGAGCTGTTTTATGAGTACCAGTGGTAGTGGTTACTGGCAGGTCAGAGTAAGATCTGAAGACCAGGATAAGACTGCTTTCGTTTTTCCGTTTGGACTTCATAAATTTACGCGCATGGTGTTTGGTCTGCGGAAGGCGCCCGCAACCTTTCAACGTTTGATAGACCGATTTGATCTGCATCATCACTTAAGGGGGTGACCCTCCTTGGCTATATCGATGACTTGATATTGATATCCGGATCATTTCACCAGCATATTCAGGACTTACGTGCGGCATTCGACCGCTTACGTGTCTTTTTCTTCGAGAGAGTGTGAAATACCTGGTACACGTTATCACCTCTAAAGGAAAACCCCAGACCAGGAAAAGATTGCTGCGACATTAGGTATGAAGGCACCAGCTAATAATGTTAAACACCTAAAATCCTTTCTGCAGAGTTGCGCATGGTTCCGGAAAGGGAAATGCCCAAAAAATGCCTGAAACGGACAGAAACTACTAATAGTCCTTAATTCTATTTAGAATAAAATAGGTATAATGAAATAATTTTTAAGTTTGTTTAACTAGAGTAAAAATATAACGATCACTTAATATATTTCACTTGATATCCGCTTATATTTATATGACGATCGTGTTTATTTGACATGAGCAGTAATCTCAAACTGTCACTAAAGCAAAGAACATGTGGTTCACACAGCCTATCTAGGCTGTATGAACGTTTTCTATTTAAAAAATAATTAATTTGAATTAGTATTGACAAGCATATATTATTTTAATTAGACTTACGCCACATATAGGTCGTATAAAACTAAATTAATGATAACTGTGCACTAAATGTATAAAATAGTTCCATATGGATTATTTGATGATTCCTCTTTGGCTGAATGTCACTTACTCATGTCAAATAAACACGACTTACGTAAAAATATAAGCGGATATCAAGTTAAATATATTTAGTGATCGTTATATTTTTACCCTAGTTAAACAAACTCAAGAATAATTTCACTATACGTGTTTTATTCTAAATAAAATTAAGGACTATTAATAGTTTTTGTCCATTCCAGGCATTTTTTTTGTATGGCAGATTTGCATTACCCTTTATGCCGAATTTCTCCCAAGTTGCGTAACCACTAACTATGCTAACACGCAAGGATCAGTTCTGGTCGTGGGGTGAAAAACAGGCCAAGGCATTTATAGAAGTAAAAGATTACTTACCTCACCTCCGATTCCTAATCTCCCAGACTATAATGTGCCATTCATTCTCAGGACTGATGCCAGTAACTACGTACTGGTTGCGGCTCTACTCCAGGGAGAATCGCCGCGTGCAGAGAAACCCATTGCGTACGCCAGTCACCTGCTTACCTCGGCGGAGCGGAACTATTCCTCCACCGAGCACGAGGCGTTGTCAGTTGTCTGGGCAGTCGAGAAGTACCATGGGTACATCGATGGCCATCCTGTACGTGTCGGCAGCGACCATCAGCCCCTGAAGTGGCTACTCACCTTGAAGTCGCCTGGCGGTCGTCTCGTACGATGGGCTATGAAACTCCAGTTCTTTGATCTGCAAGTCGACTACACTGCCGGGAAAACGAATGTCATGTGTACTGATTCGCTTAGTCGTCCACCGTGTGAGAAGGAGGCTCGTGATTCCTGTGGAGTCTGTACGGTGTTTGTCGACCCGCCGCACTGGGATGCTGTTACTCTTCGTGAAGATCAGCTCGCAGACCCGGAAGTGGCTAAGATTATTAAAGCTCTGAAAGGCAAGGACGAATTAGAACTTACCTTGTTGGCGAAGAGAGGATACCATACGTGCAAAGGTGTACTATACCGTTATACTGAGGCAGGGACAGAAGAACCGGCTCGTCATTTCTGAAAACTGAAGAAGACTGACTGAGTGATTGAATGTCATAACTATGCTACTTCGGGTCACGGTGGCTTAGACAGAACCTTGCACCGTATATGTCAGAGATTTTATTTTTCCGGTATGCGACGTTACGTAGTAGAGTATCTGAAGACCTGCATTGAATGCCAGCGCTACAAACCTTCCAACGAAAAAGCTGCAGGACTGTTACAGACCCCAGTTCCCGCTCAGCGATTTGAAGTCTTGGCTGTTGATCTCTTTGGACTTCCCAAAGGAGCTAATGGAGCGAGGTGGGTGTTGATTGTTGAAGACACGGCCAGCAAATGGGTCGAGCTGTTCGCCCTCTCCGATCAAATTTTATATAAACTAATTTTGAGTCGGCGCCAACTCAAAATTAGTTTATTTAAAATTTGATATTTTATATAGGTAAATAAGCTGAATACTCAAAACTTAAAAGGTTTATTTATTTTTAGCTTTTTAGTTCTTTTTCGTCGGTTATTTTTTTTGTTAAAAAGTTTTTTATTTTATGATTTTTTGTGGCTCGCATCATCTTTTCACACTCTGAGGCTAATTTCTAATCCTTCATCATTCCTCTTGCTACTGAGCTGATGATTTAACCATCCTTCAATGAAGTTCCCAGGATATTGACCAGTTGAGGCTACCTCCAATATTGTAAAGACGTCTTTTCTTCAAAGCATATTAAGTGGTATTTGTCCCTAAAACCAGTTTTTATATCTAACTTCTATTGATTAGGAAAGGTATGGTTTCCATCATCAGCTCAGTTTCATGATGTGATGATTCCTACATGCAAATACCTGATTAAGTTATGAAAAGTAAACAGAAACAATATTCGTGCCCAATTTTCGAGGTTCTCTCTCAATTTTTTCAGGATCCCATGATCAGATCCTGATGTCCTTGACATGGCACCACCCTTAAGGTATACCCTATCTGACAAAAAAAGAATCATCAAAATCGGTTCATAAATAACGGAGTCAGGGCCGAACATGCATACAGAAACGCTAAACGTGCCCACAATTTTCGAGGTTTTCTCTCAATTTTATCATGATTCCATTATCAGATCCTGATTTCCTTGGCATGGGACCATTCTTGAGATATACCCTATCGAACAAAAAAAGAATTATCAAAATCGGTTCATAAATGACGGAGTGAGGGCTGAACATACACAAAGAAAAAAAAAAAAAACATATATACGGTCAAATTGAGAACCTCCTCCTTTTTTTTCGTCGGTTAAAAATATACGTTATTTTAAGACTTTTGATGCAATAAAACATTTTTCGTCATTTTGCGGGTTACACCAGTATACGTAGAACCCGTCGGTCTATGTGTTTTGTAAATCAAATTAATAGACTTGGTAAAACTAATAAGCAAGTAATAACGCACGTTGTCGTACGTAGTCGACAAAATCTTGTATCATTATTGTGTGGAAAAGAGTATCCCAGAGTTTCTTGCTAGTGCTTCTCTGAGAGACAAACGTCTTGGAACTGGCAGGCCACATAGGTGGTTTTTAACCGACGAAAAAAAGGAGGAGGTTCTCAATTCGACCGTATATATGTTTTTTTTTTTTTTTTTTTTTTTTTGTGTATGTTCAGCCCTCACACCGTCATTTATGAACCGATCTTAATGATTATTTTTTTATTAGATAGGGTATACCTCAAGGGTGGTCCCATGTCAAGGACATCAGGATCTGATAATGGAATCCTGATAAAATTGAGAGAAAACCTCGAAAATTGTTGGCACGTTTAGCGTTTCTGTACGTATGTTCGGCCTTCACTCCGTTGTTTATGAACCGATTTCGATGATTCTTTTTTCCATAGATAGGGTATACCTTAAGGGTGGTCCCATATCAAGGACATTAGGATCTGATCATGGAATCCTGATAAGATTGAGAGAAAACCTCGAAATTTGTGGGCACGTTTAGCGTTTCTGTACGTATGTTCGGCTCTCACTCCGTTGTTTATAAACCGATTTTGACGATTCTTTTTTGCATAGATAGGGTATACCTCAAGGATGGTCCCATGTCAAGGACATTAGGATCTGATAATGGAATCCTGATAAAATTGAGAGAAAACCTCGAAAATTGGGCACGAATATTGTTTCTGTTTACTTTTCAAAACTTTATCAGGTATTTGCATTTAGGAATCATCACATCATGAAACTGAGCTGATGATGGAAACCATACCTTTCCTTAACAATAGAAGTTAGTTATAAAAAACTGGTTTTAGTGACAGATACCACTTAATATACTTTTAAGAAAAGACGTCTTTGGAATATTGGAGGTAACCTCAACTGGTCAATATCCTGGGAACCTTATGAAAGGATGGTTCCATCATCAGCTCAGTGCCAAGAGGAATGATGAAGGATTAGAAATTAGCTTCAGAGTATTTAAAGATGATGCGAGTCACAAAAAATCATAAAATAAAAAACTTTTTAACAAAAAATTCAACCGACGAAAAAGAACTAAAAAGCAAAAAATAAATTAACCTTTTAAGTCTTGAGTATTGAGCTTATTTACCTACATAAAATATCAAATTTTATATAAACTAATTTTGAGTCGGCGCCAAATAATAAAACGATTAATTACCTACGTCTAGCCTTCTTCATTTCTACGTACATATAAAATTTAGATATTTAATAATCAGATTGTTGTTTGGCGCCGACTCAAAATTTGTTTATATAAAATTTGATATTTTATGTAGGTAAATAAGCTCAATACTCAAGACTTAAAAGGTTAATTTATTTTTTGCTTTTTAGTTCTTTTTCGTCGGTTGAATTTTTTTAGTTTTATAGCTTCAACTCTCTTGACTGATCTACTCTTACACAGTTGCACAAGTGTCTGTAAATGGTTTAAATGAAATAAAACTCATGAGCTTCAGTCTAATGTTGTTTCATTTTTTTTTACCGACTTCGAAAAAGGAGGAGGTTATCAATTCGGATGTTTGTATTTTTATTTTTTTATTTTTTTTTACTCACAAATTTTTGGGTGAAGCCCTGTTCTCATAGCTAGATCACAAAGTAAAACAGATTTCACTCCCTAGTGGGGTAGCAATAACACAGATGCGTTCCTTACTGAGTCTACAATAAAGGTACATGGGCAGTACAGTCAGCCATGTGTATTACTTATTGAAGTTTAAAAAGAAAAAATATAAACAATTAAATTAAAATTCTGTGAGGCTATGTGGGGTACTAGTATTATGGGTGGTTAAAAGGTGAGTGTGTAGAGTAGTGTAGGGCCATATAGTGTAGTGTATGTGGTGTGGTTTGTTGTGGTGTGGTGTGGTGTGGTGTACTGTGGTTTGGAGTGGTAAGATGTGCATGGCACGCGAGTTCGCTAAGGCAGCGATCGACTCGCCGTCTGAACGCGTCCCAAAGGGTCACGGCGATCCGTATGATCCGAGGATACCGTACGATCTACTGCGAGGCGGCGAGCCTCCTTGCCGGATTATCGCCATGGGATCTGGAGGCAAAAATCCTCGCGAACCTCTATGAGGAGCGCGAGGAGGCGAAACGCCGAGGCGAAACTCCGCTGCCGCGACAACTCGCGGCTCGGCGGACAGAGCTCCGGCAAGATCTCATGGCGACATGGAGACAGCGATTGTCACAACCCCGCGCTGGGCACGCCACCATTGCGGCGGTAGTGCCCACTCCAGCCCCCACGAGAGAGAGAGACGCCACGGGAGAGGCCCCACGGCGCCCTTACCTTAGCGCCTGACGCAGGTCCTCACCGGACACGGCTGTTTCGGGAGGTTCCTGTTTCGGATCAAGCGGGAGGTGACGCCCGGGTGTTTCCATTGCACGGATCGCCCAGAGGACACGGTGGAGCATACGGTGGAGGTCTGCCCCGCTTGGGCGGAGCCCCGCCGTGTCCTCGTGGATGCGATAGGCGGCAGCGACCTCTCGCGCCCTGCCCTGGTTCAGGCCATGGTACGGAGCGAGAGGGAATGGGAAGCCGTCTCCTCCTTCTGCGAAGCAGTAATGCTCGCGAAGGCGGAGGCGGGACGCGTGAGAGAGCACCAACAACGGAGTCGCCCTCACGCTCTCAGCAGCAGCCGCCTCAGGAGACGCCTGGGACTTCCGGCGCCGCGAGACGATCTCCGGCCACCGTAGACCCGGGCCTGCGGACGGCGACTAATGGGTAGCTCGCCGTCCGATCAGCAACAGGCCCGAGAGTCGACGGCGCGTAGTGTTCCACGCGCGCCTCAAAGAGTTGTCAGCAAGAGACGGGGCCCGTCATGGGCGATGCCTGCCCGGGGGTTGAGGATAAATTCGAATCAGAGTTACCTCGCCCGTGGGCACTCGAGGCAGGAAGGAACAGGGGTGGGTTTTAGTCAGTAAGAGTCTGACACGCCCTCTCGCTCCACCCAGAGCGGGAGAAGTCATAGGATGATTTCCCACCACAAAAAAAAAAAAAAAACTTGAGAGGTGTCAAGGGACACCCGGATGGAACGAAGGTCCTTTCGATTAATTAGTGAAGGAATTGTAATATAATTTTATTTATATTAATTTATAATATTTTATTTATTATTAACTACGCACACACGCACGCACGTAAGAAGTTATACTTCATCATCTCATCTCATCGCAGCTCAGCTCAGCTCAGCTCAGATCAGATCAGCTAAGCTCAGCTCAGCTCAGCTCAGCTCAGCTCAGCTCTTTTTTTTTTTTTTTTTTTTTTTTTTTTTTTTATGGCAGGAGTGGGAAATCCTCATGGACGCCCAGGCTGCCTCACAAGTGAGTCAGTCTGGGCAGTGTCAGACTCTTACTGACTAAAACCACACTCCTGCCGCGCTAAGTTTATCCCCTGACGTTGTCAGAGACCTTGTTGAAGCGATTTTAATTTAATGTATTTAAGTCTATTTCTTGCTATATTTTGTCCTAAAATGATCTTATCTTTGAGAAACTATTGGTGTTATGATGGTTCTATAAATTTTTATTCTGCTTAATACAGTGTTCTGTGCTTAGCATGATATATACATCTATATATTGCAAGCACAGCTTCTAAATTACCTTGTTTCTTTTAATGACCTGATTTGCGATTTGTACACAATAACCTATTACTTTGTTTCTTGATTTTTTATTCCTAATTAATTCGCCAATATTATTTAAATTTATTATGGTCTCAAGTTCTTGTTCGAGGTCTCGCCTTTCCTTCTCAAAAACTGGGCACTCGAAGATAATGTGCGGGACCGACTCCACTACGTTCGGGTCGCAGATACACGATGGGTTCTCCTTACACTTGAAGCGATGCAAGTATTCGGAAAACCCACCGTGCCCCGTCATAATTTGCGTGATGAACCCAGTTGGCTTCAGTTTAACAACTGTTTTGAAGGCCTCTATTGCATCCGGAAGAAAGATTTTGGTGACCGACGCTGTTCCTCCAGTCTTGTACCTACGGTTCCACTCGTCAAGCGACTCCAAACGGATAAGCCGCTTGACGAATGAAACCGGGCAGCGGTCATAGTCCGGTTTCTTTTTGAGTTTGAGTGCAGCCTCCTTCGCCAGGTGGTCTGCGCGCTCATTACCCTCCAGTCCAGCATGTGCCTTTATCCAGAACAAAGAAACATCTTTGCTCTGGGACAAGGCCACATTGAGGTTCACCCTCGCCTCCACCGCCAGTGCGTGAAGGGAACCCTGGTTTGTGACCGTTTCCAGAGCGGCCTTCGAGTCACTATAAATACCAAAGGTTCCCTCCTTGCGTCGCAGTATCTGGCGTGTCGCTACGCATATGGCCAGGAGTTCCGCTTGGTAGACAGTACAGCACGTTGGCAAGCTAAGCTTGACGGACTTGATCTCGGCTTCCCTGTCCCACAGGGACAGTGCTGCTCCGACCTTGCCCGCAATCTTGCTGCCATCGGTGAAAAACCTCACCTCTTGGCTGTTGTGGGACTCCACATGTGACTGATCCACCAAGCTCACGAACCCCATGGCCGTATGTTTCGCCGGGTGCGGAGTCTCCGCAAACGCCACCACCACCACACGCTCCACCTCCCGTCCCGCAAGCGCTGGCTGGGGTACTCCCCTCTTTGCCTCGTACAGTGCGGCTGCTTCCTGTATTCGGAGGTCGAGTGGGAGTATCCCCGCCAGCACGAGCGCGGAGTTTAGCGAAACGGTGCGGTAGGATTTGCAGAGCTTCTGAGCGAACCCCCGCTGGACTGAATTTAGGAGTTTCTGCACTCCGACCTTTTTTGCCGCTGGCGCCCATGCACTAGCTGCATACAATACTACCGGCTCAACCGCCGCGGTGTATATGGATCGAATCACCTCCGGGTGTAGACCCCAGCTCACCTTAGCTGCTCTGGACAGCTGTTTATAGAAGGCGATTGCCTTCTTACAGACGTTAGCAGCATGTGGGTTGAAGGTGAGCCGGTGGTCTACAGTGAGCCCCAGGATCTTGATCTCCTCAGACATGCCAATGTCGACCCCGCCCATGCTCAGGAGTGGGACATCATATTTCAGCTTCCTCGTTACTACCATCGCACAAGTTTTGTGTGGAGCAAATTTCAGCTTATTTCTGATGCCCCACCCCCGAACAAATTCGAGGGCGGCATTGGCCTGTCTTTGGACCTCCAGTGCTGTATCCCCGTCGAATATGAGCACCACGTCATCGGCAAACGCCTGGCAGTGGTAACTCCGCTCTTCGAGCCCCTTCAACAGAGGATCCAGCACCAGATTCCAGAGGATCGGACCGCCAATCGATCCCTGCACACACCCCTTAGTAGTCCTTCTCTGGAACTCGGCCCCCGCGTACCTGACCCGGACACTCCTGTCATCCAGGTAGCTGTCCAGCAGACGTCTTATGTTCACCGGGCACTTTTCCTCAGCCAGTCTGGTTCTAATGGCCGGCCACCATGCGCTATCGAAGGCTCCCTCTATGTCAAGTGAGACCACAGTGATCAGCTTCTTTTGCTCTAGCTTGGACTTGATGTGTTGCATCATGGTGTAGAGGGAGTCTTCGGTGCTCTTCTGGGGCATGAAACCAAACTGGCGAGTACTCAACCGCGGTATGAGATGCCACTTAAGACGAGCTACCATCATCTTCTCTAGGATTTTGCCCAGGACTGGCAGCAGGCCAATCGGCCTGTAGGACTTCGGGGTGGTGTAGGTTTCCTTTCCAGGTTTCCGGAGCATCACTACTGTAGCCACTTTCCAGGCCCCAGGGAAGTGACCCAGCTCGAGGCACTTATTTGCCAGTGCAAGGAACATCCCTGGATCCCGGAAAATGGCCTGGGCACATATCTCGGCTGTGGGACCATCCGCCCCGGGTGCCTTTTTAGGGTTGAAGCTGTCCACCGCGGTTCTCAGCTCCAGAAGCGTAAACGGTGGGTCATGGTGTTCATTATGCGTCCACTCGTTTACACGACTGGCCGCCTCTCGAGTTCGGCGGTGGTCAGCATTTTCTCCCCCTTCCAGGTCATCCGGGTAGAAGGTCTCAGCTAACAGTCTCGCCGATTCCTGTGGGCTGAGTGACACCCCGTCCCTCATCAACGGCAGGTCTTCGTGCCTTTTGGCAGTCCGCCCAATCACCCGGTATATACCTTCCCACAATCCTTCTCCGTCTTGTTTCTCGCAGAAACCCTTCCAACTGTCAATCTGCGCCTTCCTCGCTTGGGACTCGTATGCGTCTTTTGCTTCTAGGTACTCTTCGACGACCACTTGTCTCCGGAGTGGTGCTGCGCAGCGGATGCGGCGTCTTCTGGTGTTGACTTCTCTCTTCATATCAGCGAGCTCGGTTGACCACCACGGCAAGGTGAGTTTTTTATGTGCTTTTAACTTGGGTATTGTTTCTTGGCATGTTTTTTCTATTATATCTATGTATTTATTAATGCAATTTTCTAATTCTAATTTATTGTTAATATTAATTATGCCAATTGTGTTAATGTTGCTATCTGCTTTAAGTTGGGCCAATTTCTCATGAAATTGGCTCCAACTTACTTTTCTTGTGTTAAAGATCCTAGTTGTATTCCTAATATTTATGCCTTTTGATTTTGTTAATTTAATTTCGAAAACAATGCCGTTGTGGTCCGAGCTCGTGATACCCTCTTCGACTCTCCAGTCATCCACCAGATCCAGCATGTCGGTTGAGCAGGCCGTTACATCAACAATGCTGGTGTAAGACCTGCCCCTCCTGATGGTGTCAAATGTTGGAGAGTGGCCGACGTTGAGCACCTGTAAGCCAATTTCATGCAGCGTACCGGACATTTCCTCACCCCTGTCATCGACAACCGCACTACCCCACCAGTTGCTTTTGGCATTTGCGTCCCCACCCATAACCATTCTGGTTTGACCCATTACCTCGCGAATCCTCCTGACGTGCTCCAGGTATGGCCCTATGGGCTGGTCGGGTTCAAAGTAGAAGGAGACTACTGCGATTTCCCAGGCGCTGGTTCGGATCCTCACCACCGTGATGTTGTTGGTGGTGAGTTCTGGACACTGTGTGACGTCAAGTTCGTGATCGAAGACGACTATTGCCGCCTTCACAGTTCCACTTCCTTGGTCAGCGCACTGGTAGACTCTCGCTCCTCGGTAGTCTCGCATCCTCTTGATCCCACCCACATAAGGCTCCTGGAGCAGCGCGAAAGCAACCCTCCGCTCGCTAGCCACTAGTAAGAGCTCTTGGGTTGCTAGGTTCTTCCTCCGCAGATTCGCTTGGATGACACGGTATCCCGGGTGGACGCTGGGGTTAGTTCGAGTGCGGATGCCTGGCTGGAAGTTTCTGGTTGCGGCCGTCACCACCTCAGCAATATGCCACCGACAGGCGCGCCAGTGCGTCCCACTTGACGCGAATCGGGCACTCGCTATCGAAGGCATTGTGGTCAGTTCTTGTTAGCTTGGCCGCAACGCAGTTTCGACACGACGGTTTTTCCGCCGCCAGACGCGAGGGGCAGTCCGCGCGCATGTGAGGATCCCCGCAGTGGATGCAAAGATCGGCAGTTTCTGTGCATAGTTTTTTCAGCTCAGCTCAGCTCAGCTCAGCTCAGCTCAGCTCAGCTCAGCTCAGCTCAGATCAGCTCAGCTCAGCTCAGCTCAGATCAAATGCGAAATAGAAATGAAAATATCTGGCTTGCTTTCTATAAGAGAGAGAGAGAGACAGACAGAGAAACATGCGACGCCGCACAGCTTACAATAGCTTACTATAGCAAAAAGTGTCGTGACAACTTTTTTCGTAAGAATTTTTTCCGTCTAGCCCCCTTTCACAACGCGCGATAAGGAACTTCGTTCCAAAAAAAAAAAGATGTGCATGGCGCGTACGATGTAAGTGTAAACAAAAAGGTGAAAGATATTTTTCAGTCTCCTCGTAAGATTTATTAAGAAGGAAGGAACGAAGGACAGATTTGCATTTGGCATAAGGTAAATCATGGACAGGTAAGGACGCGTTAATTCTGTTGCGTAGGACCTCGATAGTAGTAAAATCTTTTTGTTAATGCAAACTGAGGTTGCAGAACAAAACAAATCAAATCTTTACGGCGTTTGGTAATTGTAGTAAACGGGGTCTGTAAGTTTTGGAGAAGAATGGTTTGCAGAATGAAGTGTTGTTGTGATGTAAAGTTCTGTAGTTGGATACAGAATGGGTCGAAACGTTGCGATTTTCAATATAGCTCTGTGAGACACTTCCAAGGGTTTGAGAGCAGTTTTGGTTGCGCCACTCCAGCAGCTAATAATAAAAATTATATTATTATTATTTCGTATATTTATTTTTACACATATTATTTACATTTTTAAATATTTTTAAAAGAAAACAATATATAATGATTGAATGTCGTGAGGAAAGTCTTGTGTATGGATGTGGATGGCTATAAGAGTAGGGGAAGGCCAAACAAACGATGGTTGGACTGTGTGAAAGAGGATATGGGTAAAAAGGGGGTGACTACAGAGATGACGACTAGAGGAGTATGAAAGAAAAAGACATGTTGCGCCGACCCCAAATAAATTGGGATAAGGGCAGGAGAATGATGATGATATAATGATTGAATGGCATAATGCGTAATATATATTGCGTATTACCGACTGCTTAGCGACGTGACGAAAAGTTTTGAAAATACGAGTATACATGAGCTTTCTGACTCTACCTGTGAGCAAGCTAATGTGTGTTTTGTAATTGAGATTCTCTAAAGTTATGCCAAAGTACTTTATATTGTCAACTGCGACAATATGTGGACAATGAAATGGTGTGCCCGAATATGAGTTGTGTCAGGTGTGAGATTTTAGTATGATAGGAACCTCTGGTTGTGAGATCGATGAGATAGAAAATGTCATTAATCTCGTTTTGGATATGTTAAGTGTGAGTTTGTGAGGGAGAAGCCAATCAAAGGCAGAATTAATACCGTCTTGTGCAATATTCTTAAGCTCTGACCAAGAATTCGCGAAAAATGTAAGGGCTGTGTCATCTGCAAAAGACACAACTTTTGAATTCATAACGTTGAGACACAACTAAAAAAAAACACAACGCGAAAAATGTAAGGGCTGTGTCATCTGCAAAAGACACAACTTTTGAATTCATAACGTTGAGATTGCATAGGTTATTTATAAAGATGAGAAAAGGGTAGGACCGAGGATACTACCTTGTGGTACTCCGTAGCAAATTGGGAGTTCATTGCTGATGTGATCGCCAATTTTGACCATTTGCAGTCTGTTGGTCAGATAGCTGGTGGCTCTCTCTAGCTTTAACAGAAGGGTAGATTTGGGAATTGTGTCGAAAGCCTTGGTGAGATCAAGAAATATTGTAAGAACCTTTTTGTTATTATTAGTTTTCTCCACAATGAAATTTGTTACATCGTGTACAGCATCACGATTAGATTTATTTTTTCTAAAGCCGAATTGCTGGGAAGAAATAATTTTATTTTTCTCGAGGAAACCTAATAATCTTTTGTTATTTAGGTGCTCCAGAACCTTCGACAGGGCAGGAAGTACAGCTGTGGGACGGTAGTTATTAAACGACTTCCCATCACTTCCCTTGAGAATAGGGTGAATTATAGCTTTTTTAAGATTGACGGAAAATAGCAGTCTGAAAGCAGAGGTTAATTAAAGATGGAGGTCAGAACAGGCGCCAGAATGCCACAGTATCTCTCATCACGGTGGAAGAGATGCCATCTTATCCCGTGGTGGCGCTGGAACTGGTTGGCAACTGAAGTTCAACTACCTTTCTTACCAACTATGAAGAATTACGATCAGAGGCAGCTAGGAAGCTGCCTCTACTCGGTCTCGAGGACTACTCAGATCACTCGTAGGAACGAGTGATCTGAGTAGTCCTGACGTGATACGAGATATATATTCCACGTGCATACCCATATTACATTTTTTTCGGTTCCTAAGAAAAAAGAAAAAGTGTAAATGTCACTTTTTGTTCCTAACTTCCTCAGATATTAGATTACATTTGTAGATTTATTAGATTTAAGTTGATCTGAATAAATGGCTATATTATTATTATAAAACATTCTGTTTTTTTTCTATCATTATTGATAATAATAATAAAAATGCACTTTATTCATTTGATTTGAAATTGATGGTAATATTTGTACGCCTAATGGCAAAACATAGAGATGCTATGAAAATGTAACATCTCGCACACTGTGTAACTCGATCTATGTTTACAAATCAATATTCTGATTCTGGTTCTGATTCTTTTTTACCCGACTACGCCACAGCAAACACACGGTTATGATTTTATGATGTAACTTTAAGATCTTTACCTTTAAAATCATTTAAAAGCAATAGAAATTTCTATGGTCTCAATGAGAAATAACAGGTCTAGTAACTGCTTTCTAAGACTGAACAGTACCTACAGCGCAAAACATTTCAGTTATCTAGCTGATAAGTTTGCCTTTCATCGCCTTCCACTTCTCTATTGTTTGCTCAATCCTGGACGTTTTTATACTTCGCAGGCTCGATTAAAATCTCATGTTATTTTTTTATATATGAGGTATTTTTATTAAAGGGGTCGTATGTATTTCCGAGAATATTCATATCATCCACTTTTACTCGTAGCTGAATATCATTTAGTAGGTAGTTTGCTCTGAAAATTCCCAGAAAGCCTGAAAACATTACCTTATTTCCTCGTTACAAGGGCTAATGTTCTGTACATTTTTAACAGTTATTGGCCAGTACTTTGCGGTAATGGTACACAAAAAGTTCAATGCGTATTTTACGACCATTTCTAATGTAGCGTGAGTCAAAATTGTCTTTTTAAGGGCCATAAGGAAAGCTGGTGCGTCGGTACCCTGCGTTGCCCACATGAGCTGTTATTTACGATTGGACAACACATTTTCTTGGTCCTTTTTCGCTTTTATCCATTCCGTTAATAGATTACGGCGAAGTCAAAAGAAACGGTAATGGATTTATTTTCGCATCTCCCGATTTTGGTCCTTTCTAGTGAATGTTCAAGATGATGTAATTCACATGTACTTACTGACATATAAGTTTTATAGCTACTTAGTCAACATGGTTGCTCGATATACCTTTTTATTTGTAACAAAGATTATTATGTTTCTATAGTTTTTAAAAGCTTTATAATTATTAACTTGCTCTGTTCTTATGTGTGTCCAGTTACATAAGTTAGGGCACACTGTAATAATACAGGGTGTTAGCGAGAAGTAAACACAAACTTCGTGAAAAGGCTACACCTAATGCCATTAAGAAAATTTTGAAAGCAATTGCGCGCACAATCTCCGAAGATCTGAGCCATTAGAGACCTCCCCACCGGTGGAGGTTGTCTTTACTGTGGCCAACCTTAATACGGAGTCTATTTAAAGTTTTCTAGGTTGACCACGACAAGGCGTGCCCAGGCGGAAGGCTCTCCGATGGCTCGATGAAATAATCAGGCGGACTGAACTTCTCTCGTCTGAGGTCGCATGTTTGAGGCGGAGTTGCCATTAAATGGACTCACGCATCCTATACAAATTTTGCTGTGATTGTGCTATAGGTGGCGTGAGTCGTTTTCTTGTTTTGCCCTTGACTTGTTGTGTACGAATTTTTGTGGGTGCAATGCCAATTTGTGGATACAGCATTCGTACAGGAGTAGGCTTATGGCAACCAGAAGCAATCCGGCACGTCTCATTTAGAGCTGTATCTACTAATTTGGAGCACTAATTTGGAGCAGCTTCATACTAGACTTGCATATTCCACAGCCGAGAAACAAAGCGCCATTCCAGTAGTTCGAAGGACTTGAGGAGACATGCCTAGGGGTAGCGGATAAATTCCGAAAATGAGTTACCGCACCCCTGGGCACTCAGGCAGGGAAGGAACAGGGGTGGGTTTTAGTCAGTAAGAGTCTGACACGCCCTTCCACTCCACCCAGAGCGGGAGAAGTCATTGGATGACTTCCAATCCCCGAAAAAAACATGGACTTGAGAAGACGCCTTCCATCTGGTGGACGTTAGGCTGCGTAGAACATGTGCTTCTAATCGATTTTGGTTTGCTGAATCCAAATCTGTTCACAGATTAACTCCGTCACGTCTAGTTCTTGAGATATTGCTATTTAAATAACCGTTATTTACATATAACTAGTAAATACGTATTTCGTTACTATTGATTTTAAAGAAAAGGTGTGGTACAATTTAAGATATAAGTTTTTTTTTTAGATTAACATAAGAAGTTAATTTTTATCCTTGCCTTTTGGTCCCTGTCAGTAGTAAAGAAACCAAAGTGGTCACCGGTCGAAAAGGTTGGGAACCACTGCTATAGAACAATGTAAATTGCACTTCTACGTCCTTTTCTTTTATTTTTGCTGATATAGATTCCAAACCAAGTTTTAACCGCTAGGGATTGGCTACATCTAGTTGTAGCCGGTATGAAGAAGGCTTCACCTAGTTTTAGCCGAAGCCAATCGGTTGCACCTGGTTCTAGCCGTGAATTAATAGGCTTTATATAAGATTAACCAACTGTTTCCGGCCACACTTAGTTGTAGCCGGCTAAAACTGTAGTTAAATATGCATGCAAAATTACAGTTTTCTAGTACTAACAGTTTTTAAACTAAGCCACGGACGGACAGACGGACCGAGTGAAACTGCAAGGGTTCCTTGTTAGGAGTAAATGGTTACGATAGGTATAAGTTGAAATTGGGCATGATGTCACACCTACGGAAAAAATGTAGCACGTTTTACCTACAAGTGACGTAACAGCAAAGGTGGCCATTCAGGAGTAGCACTCCTGAATGAAACTTTGATGCGTTTTAGCTTTGTAATTTTTATTGATTTGGTAAAGAAAAAAATACATATACATCATTTTTTTGAAAATCTAACTCATGGACTGAATAGAATTATTATTTTTGTACCTAGGAATCATACTCAATATGTAGATATTTGCTTTTTGATTAGGTACGTCGATTTTCAACTTCATCACTAAAATCATTTTTGCTAAGCTAGGCAGCAATTAACTTGATTACCACGGTCCTAGTATTACATAATATTAATTGATATCAACAACTACTCATCTCGGATTAACAATTACAAACATGACCACAGCTTAATCTTGTAATCTCATTACGTGTTCGAAGACATTTCATACATCGGCTTACACTTCTATCACTAGTAGTAGTATTAAAAGTGCAAGCCGATGTATGAAATGTAGTAGTACTTATTCCTACTCTTATCATACCCCATTCACATACTTACCCCTTCGCCACGACCTACACGCGCAAGCAACACGCGTCTTGCGACAGTAACTGTGGAGAAAAATAATGGAATTTGTTTAGAGCGTGTTAGAAGTCATCGCGACATGACTTGCGTAGCGACGGTTTGACGCTCATATACATAATAATGCCATCTGTGAAGCTCGTTTTTCGCAGCGCGGTACCCCATCTCTCACCCGCGTTGTCACATTAATGTGTTACTGTGCAGCAACCCGCGGTGTGTTCCGAACCGCCATTACGTTTGATTCTACCTGTGCGAGCATAGCAACTACAATTTCAGAGCGGGTGCGACAAGCGAATTCAAATACGAAAAGAATCGTGTCACCACAAGGCGAAACGTGGACCTGTGAGCGTATTCGGATATGCGAGGCGCAGCACAAGTGAAGCATCGCTGCATCGCGCATGGTCGTTGCTCTGTGCCACGAGGCGCCTCATACTGTAGTGCGACACTGCTGGGCCATACTTATTTTAATTTATTTCTTTTAGATAAATAATAAAAATGGCGTTACAATAGAGGACTTTATTTACTTTTCTTACGAGTAAACATTACAGTAGGTATGTATACTGTTAAGATTAACAAAAAATTCAACCGACGAAAAAGAACTAAAAAGCAAAAAATAAATTAACCTTTTAAGTCTTGAGTATTGAGCTTATTTACCTACATAAAATATCAAATTTTATATAAACAAATTTTGAGTCGGCGCCAAACAACAATCTGATTATTAAATATCTAAATTTTATATGTACGTAGAAATGAAGAAGGCTAGACGTAGGTAATTAATCGTTTTATTATTTGGCGCCGACTCAAAATTAGTTTATATAAAATTTGATATTTTATGTAGGTAAATAAGCTCAATACTCAAGACTTAAAAGGTTAATTTATTTTTTGCTTTTTAGTTCTTTTTCGTCGGTTGAATTTTTTGTTAAAAAGTTTTTTATTTTATGATTTTTTGTGACTCGCATCATCTTTAAATACTCTGAAGCTAATTTCTAATCCTTCATCATTCCTCTTGGCACTGAGCTGATGATGGAACCATCCTTTCATAAGGTTCCCAGGATATTGACCAGTTGAGGTTACCTCCAATATTCCAAAGACGTCTTTTCTTAAAAGTATATTAAGTGGTATCTGTCACTAAAACCAGTTTTTTATAACTAACTTCTATTGTTAAGGAAAGGTATGGTTTCCATCATCAGCTCAGTTTCATGATGTGATGATTCCTAAATGCAAATACCTGATAAAGTTTTGAAAAGTAAACAGAAACAATATTCGTGCCCAATTTTCGAGGTTTTCTCTCAATTTTATCAGGATTCCATTATCAGATCCTAATGTCCTTGACATGGGACCATCCTTGAGGTATACCCTATCTATGCAAAAAAGAATCGTCAAAATCGGTTTATAAACAACGGAGTGAGAGCCGAACATACGTACAGAAACGCTAAACGTGCCCACAAATTTCGAGGTTTTCTCTCAATCTTATCAGGATTCCATGATCAGATCCTAATGTCCTTGATATGGGACCACCCTTAAGGTATACCCTATCTATGGAAAAATGAATCATCGAAATCGGTTCATAAACAACGGAGTGAAGGCCGAACATACGTACAGAAACGCTAAACGTGCCAACAATTTTCGAGGTTTTCTCTCAATTTTATCAGGATTCCATTATCAGATCCTGATGTCCTTGACATGGGACCACCCTTGAGGTATAACCTATCTAATAAAAAAATAATCATTAAGATCGGTTCATAAATGACGGTGTGAGGGCTGAACATACAAAAAAAAAAAAAAAAAAAAAACATATATACGGTCGAATTGAGAACCTCCTCCTTTTTTTCGTCGGTTAAAAAAGTAAATAAAGTTTTCTGTTGTATTGCTATTTTAAAAAGTTCACACAGCTTCGCGTCGCGTCGCGTCTCAGTCTGAGCTGACCCTTATCCACAACATTCTCACTTCATATACATTGTCCTTAAGAGATTGTAATTGAATATTTTGATGTTAGTTCATAGCTGTGGTTTGCACACCCTGTTTCAGAATTTCAAAGCAATTTTGAGTGTGCAGGGAATTTGAATGGCTTCCATTTAGGGCCATGTGTTGGGGTGTCGGCTATTGAATAGATCGGTCCAATTCGACACTTCATACTGTTTTCTTTTAGCTTGAATGAAGAATTACGGTTTGTGATTGAATATAGGTTAGGTTTTCAGGAAATTATTTCAAATACATTGATTCATAGTTGTTTTCGTAATCTGAATTAAAACTTTTTTAATATCCTGTGTTTAAAAGATGCTCAAATATGTAGCTTTTAATCAAATATTATTAAAAAGTTTTCTTACTTATTCAGAAACTATTGACTCAATGAGGCACTCAATGAGTTAACTTGAAAAGTTCAGAGTTTAACGAGTAAATATGTACCTACCTAATACGATTATGTAATTCAGAAAGCATATAATTATAAACAACTTTTTTCAAAAAATACAACCGATTTCTAAAAATTGTAAAATAACTTAAAGGGGGATGCCAGGATTCGGCCCAGAAACGCCCAACAATTTGCTTTTGTTAAAAAATTACATATTATTTTATGATTATCAATCGCGGTATTCATTTATCAAAACAAGATTGCAATATTTTTGCACAAATAAAAAGTACTGAAATGAAATTAGATAAATCCGTAATTCATTGGTTTGTGGATAAAATAAAAAGTGTTGCCAATTACTAATTTCATTCAAAATATAATCGATTCTTTTATTTAATCGATTTTTATGATGTAAATGCCACTTTAGTTCGTTTTTTTTTTCGATAATTATTATGTTATGATAATTAAACATGCGAATTACTAGTGACCATGAATTCATTAGATCATAACAAAAACGCCACTGCACAATTTAACTGTTATGGTTATCTGTTCTTAATTATGCAATAAAATAGAATTTAAAAAACTAAAAGAAACATAATAATAATATTTGAGGCGCTTTAATTAATTGGTTCACTAATTAATTCGTGTCAAATTATAATTCGAAAATCAAATCGATATAGATTTATCGATTTTTATGTCTGTTAATTGGCAACATCGAATCTGACATTATGACACTTTTGACAGCTAGGCGACTGTCGTTGACGTCGCTGTCAGTTATAACTGAATAATAATAAGTCAACTTTGTTTGCATTTGTATTATTTTGTTTTTTTTTTTGCCGATTTGTTATCTGAGCAACGAATAAGCTTACTAAATGGACTCCGACAAATCTTACCCTACTGACCACGGCCTGAACATGGATCCCGCTCCCGTTTCCCGAGATTTACTTTTGGAATCAATATACAATCCTTCTACATATTTGTTGATAGACTTTGCTGTTGCTGCTGCATTAATTAATAAAATCCACACAAAAATAAGGGACAGGGATGTTGCAGCTCAAATACTAGAAATAGTTCATCAAAATATGGAAACAAATAATGATTTATCTGAGTATGTTAGGGAACGCAATCTAAATAGAGTTAGGGCAGACTTTAGAAATGTTAGGGAATTTCCTGTTTTAACTTACAGCTACTTAATATTAATTGCTTGTGGTACATACCAAATAAAGCAAGCTCGCTTCCAATTGTATTGTCGGCTATCGAACGGTAGGGTGCTGTGGCCATGTTATAACAGTAATATGGTATTTAGGTTGGGCACGGCATCAGACTAATATTTTCCCTCCTGCTCATTTCTTGGATGATGTACTGATTGTATATGATACAAATGATGTACAAGAACATAAAATACACTAGAGATATAATCAAAACCTTATAAGTATGTATGTATTACAGTAAAATTATTGTTAAAAAAACTGTATTTGGGAAAATAAAAACCATTTTATATCTTAAAAATCCGGACTTTTTTTAAACCAATACTTTTACCATTTCATTCTTTATATTGCATATTATCATTTCCATATACTTTTATATGTGGGCACCCAGGGCCGAAGTGTCTATGGTTGGTCGGCATACCCCTTTCGGAAGTCGATTTTTTTTTTGTTTTTTTATTTTTCACTTTTTAGTTTAATTTTATTTTTTTTGTTGTTGTACTCCAGAAGTAAAACTAAATATTAAAGTTAAAATCTATTCAAAAAAGAAACATGCAGACGAATTGAGAACCTCCTCTTTTTGAAGTCGGTTAAAAATTCAGAATAAATAGTTTGTTCTTTATCCAAATACTTTTATGACATAAGACGGTAAAAAAGTGCACTGATCCACTGATTAATTAATTTATCAACGCCTATTTTCAATCCTTGGACCTAAAAGCTGAAATTTTATACAGATTTCTTAAGTACAAACGTGCACTGATCCACTGATTAATTAATTTATCAACGCCTATGTTCAATCCTTGGACCTAAAAGCTGAAATTTTATACAGATTTCTTAAGTACAAACACTTATGATGAACATTTAAAAAATACAGTGATATTCAGAGCGTAAATACTAGGAACAAACACAAAAGTGTAGTTCTTAAAACCAGGCTCAAGAAAATAGGTAGTTCGTTTAGATGCCAATGTATAAATGTGTGATGCTAATGTGTGTGTGTGTGTTTATTTCTATAATAAACTTCCTAGCTAAATACAAGATCGAAGCATCAATAAATTTATATAATTTATTAAACGTAAGCTATACTAGAAAGCTTTTACACAATGAAAGACTCCCTTGAGGACAAAAAGCATGTGGTTTGGGACTGAGCTGCTTCAATGATGTACTATTGAAGACAAAAGTGCATGGAGAGCCTAAGGTCGACTTTTGACTGTGAGGTTTTGCATTACGTATCATGACTTTCATGAGACGACTAGATGGCGCTGTTCAATCATGAAAATAACACTGCAAAGCTTATAAACCTTATTATGCAGAGGCAGATAATAAGGTTTTTAATACCTAAAATAATTACTAAGTAATAATAATATATTTATATTCAAATAAACAAAAATTAATATATTTTCTTATTTCCGAGTACTTAATACAGCGCCATCTAAACCAAACTAAATAAGCCAATTGGTATATCGGTTAATTCGACTACAGATGGCGTCGATCATAAATAATAAAAATCCCTACATTCACAAAGTAGCTCTTATTTTCACGTTCCAGAATAAGTAATCAGTAGCTCAGGTGGATAAGCATGGCAGAATAACATAGATCGTTCAACAGGGCACCGGTTCGCAACCCAGCTCTCTGTCGACTTTTTTTTAATTTAATTATTATAATATATAATTTATATTCTATTTTTTGTATTTTTAAACGTTTTTATTTTATTTTTTGTTATAAATAATATAAAAAATATGAGGTATAAGATGTATAAATGAATATAGGGATAATATACAAGTATACATATACTACTATATATAACATTATATAAATATATATTATATAAATTACTTTCATAATTGGTGGTAAGTATTAGTATTATTAGTAAAAAACATTTATGTAGAAAATTTAGATATATTTTTCTTACAGCTTAAGATTTACTAAGTTTAATTCTCGTAAAGGATAAGAAATGAAACTATTTTATTGATTATAGTTTAAGACATTTAATTATCAAAGAAGAATACAATTTTATGTCTTTCTTTCTTATAGAATGTATAACCTAATTTAGCAGTTTTACATCCAATTAACAATGATTTAATTCACTTGTTAAGGAGAAATACAAGTAAAATTTATAACTGAATAACTCTATTACAAAATAGAAGACCTTTACAAAGTAAAACTGTATAATAGATATTATAAGTATTCTAAATCAAAACTGTGTTGCTATTCTTCTATTATTTAGTTTTATTTACATTATGTTATAATAACTTTCACTATATATGCAACCTTAGTTCTGTAAATATTTTACCTACTCATAAATTATAAAAATTTTACGTTTTGCATAATTATGTTTAGTGGTATTGACTATAATGATTGATTTGTGCATTATGTTATGACTAAGGTTCATAGCTTAAGTATTCGTTCCAGAAGGAGGAAGAAATTGAAGCTAAACCTAAAATCAATAACAATTGTAAGACCGGGTTATAGCTGTCATTTTGGGACCGAGTTGTTTATAATAATAAATAAATAATTTATTATGTTGGAAAGGAATCTATATTTATATTGTTTTTATTTTAATTTCTTATATTATATAAGAAATCAAAATCTTTAGTGTAATAACATTTTGTTGTTATAAAGTAATGTATAAATTTATCCAACTTACACCAAGTTTGATTACTGTAATTTATTATATAAATTATAGCTACCCCGGTCTTTTCATTTTTACTCAATCATTATTACTCAATTCAATAGTCAACACTTTATATTCTTTAATATTTCGTGTATCCGCCATTTTGATCGATTACAGCTTGCAACCGCGAACCCATGGAGTCTATTAATTTTTCACATAAATTGTGACCCCGTATAGAATCCCATACCTCCATGCAGTGAGTACTCCGTGCTTCCTTAGTCCTTTCGTTCCTATTGTCCCACTTTTGAACCATAACGCCCCATAAATTTTCAATGGGGTTTAAATCTGGCGATCTCGCAGGCCAAGGAATAATTCGTATGTCCGATTGCTGGCTAAACCACTCTTGCACAATTATGGAACGGTGTATAGGACAATTGTCCTGCACGAACGTTATTACTGGCATGTCTTCTACAGGAAAAACATTCCGCACAGTGGGCAACATGACGTCATTCAGCACATCTAAGTAGTTAACACTGTTTGCACGACTGGGTATTACAGAAAGTTCTCCTGGTCCTGCAGCTGTCATCCATCCCCAAATGTTCACTGTTATACGACCGGATTCAGAGTTAGGCACAACGTGATCACTATCATAACGCGTATTATTCCTACGCCACAACCTGACTCGCCCGTGCTGGCTAGACTTGAAAGTCTTTTCATCACTGAAGATAACGTTGCTCCAGTCGAAATGTCTGTATTTCAAAGCGAACTCCAATCGTGCTCTTTTATTAGCTTCGGTTAGCAATGGCTTAATAGCATGTCGACGATAATGCAGACCTTCACTATGAAGAGCACGATACACCGTCCGCAAAGATGGATCAAACAACTCTGCGTAATATCTTGTTGGTGTAAAGCCATTTTCCTCATAACCTTGCACCATAAGTTGACGCTGGTCTGAGTCAATATGGCGTCTTCTGCCAGATCTACTGCGGTGTTCCAACGAACCCTCTTCTTGAAACCGCTTTATCCATAAAGTGACAGTCTTTACCTATAAGGGAAATATATTATTTATTATTTTCGTGTATCGATAACCATGGATAATAAAATAAATAACGAACAGTGATTTTAAAACATTACTTACGTTTAAGCCAGTTTCTCTCGAAATTTCAGAATAATTTAGGCCTTGATTATGCAATGCTATTATTTGGGCCCTCGTAGCCATATCAATATTAGAACGCGAACTCATGGTAAAGATAAATATTAAAAAATTGTTAAATGCAATCGTAACTGAACTCACTCAAAGATAGTAAAGAACGTTATGATTGAACAAAAAGATTTAATTTTTATACAGTCAATATTAAACTACCCTCAATTCTTTTGAGATTTATGATACAGGTTAAAGTCGCTAAACAACTTCGATATAATAAAGAGTAGGATAATTTCAACTCATTGCGTAATGACGCAATAGTCCAGTGGCTATGGTATCGGTAAATTTTATGCCACCGAGTTCGAATCCTAGTTATTACGAGCTTTGCTTTATAAGGTTTGTAATGTCGTAGGAGAATTTGTGTTAAAATTAAGTAATATTGTAACTAGCAAAAAACAAGATAATGTTCTTTAACGAGAGATGTATATTTTCCAATCCAACTACTATACTAGCGCCATCTATGTCGTTCAAGACGTATTATTAAGGCGATGAAACCCTGTACAAACGATTTTGGTTTGGAACTCTCCATGCACTTCTGTCTTCATTAGTACATGAGCCAAAGTTATTGTAAGGTCAGAGCGGGGAAGTCCGTCTAGGGGGCAAGTCCAAACAGTCCATCTAAAACCCACTTCTTGCATAATAGCGCGATCTTGTTATTAGTCCCTTAAACAATATTCAATAACGGTTCTATCTCTCTAAAATAGATGGAGCTACGAAACCTGCATAATAATATTATGTGATGACGCCATTTTAATTTTAGTTCATTTTTCACTCTTCACGCGAGTTCAACGGGTCTTACATAAATCAAAATTTCTGTAAGACTGTTACAATTAAAGTGCCAGCTAAGTGCACCTCAGAGGTGGACCGCGGCGACTATTGTTTCCGCTATGGTCAGCCCGATAACAAGGCCGGCTCGTGTGATGCCGCGCCGCACTACGTTGCATGTGCGGCAGCTGGCAAGCCGGCCGATCACCGGGTTGGGAGCAGGACCTGCGCTCCACCCGCCAAGGCCGGGGCCAGGCCCTCTACCGCCACCGCCACCGTCACCGCCGCAGCCGCCGCCGCCACCACTTCCGTCGCTGCCACCCTTACAGCCGTCGTCACCGCCGCAACCCGATGGTTGCGGCGGTGACGACGGCTGTAAGGCCACCGCACCGCGGTCACGCCACCGCGCCACCGCGTGGCGGGGTCACGCCACCGCGATCGGTGGCGTGACCCTCACAGAGGGCTCGGGAGGAGGAGGCTGTAATGGAATGCAAATAACGGCCCCAGTAAGCCTCCTCCAGGCGAACATCAAGCACTGCGCCTCTGCTCTGGACCTGTTGTTCCAGAGCATGGCGCAGTGGTCGATTAACATCACCGTGGTCGCTGAGCCGTACTATGTCCCGCCCAGGAATGACTGGGTGGAGGACCTGAGCGGCTCAGTGACCATCATTTCGTCGGCCGCCGCCGTACCAGGCTCGGGGTTGCGTGGCAGCATGGTTCGGGGAGACAGCAGTGGTAGGGGTGTACTTCTCCCCGAACCGAACTCCCGCCGAGTTCCGCAACTCCCTCGCGGAGTTGAAAATCGTCGTCGTCGAGTACCGTTCCCTCCCTGTGCTCGTCCTCGGGGATTTCAATGCCAAGAACGTGGCGTGGGGTTCCCGGTACACGGACACACGGGACAGGATGGTGGAGGACTGGGCTGTGGAGACAGGCCTGGTGGTCCTAAACCGGGGTTCAGTCCTCATGTGCGTGCAGATGCGGTGTGAATCGGTGGAGGACATTTCATTCGCCAGCCCCGCTCTGTAACCGCGTGTCGTCGAATGGCGCGTCATGGAGGGGGTGGAGACGTATTCCGATCACCGGTGTATCTGATTTGACGTGTCCGCCCAGACTTCGAGCGTGCCGGTCCGACAGACCCCGAGTGGTCCGCGTTGGTCACTGAAGCAGCTGGACCGGGAGCTACTCTTGGAAGCTTCGATCGTGCAGGCCTGGGTGTCATCACTGGACAGGCCTGTCAACATCAATGACAAGGTGAAGTGGTTCCAGAAGGCTATGCCCGAGATCTGTGACGTGGCAATGCCTCGGGTCCAGCCAGAATGTGCTCGGCACCAGATACTGGTAGTCGCCGGCGCTTACGGCTTTACGCCAAGCGTGTATTGCCGAAACCGCCCGCCAGATAGGGAAACCATCGAGGCGGAGCTGTACGAGGGGTATAGAGCGGCGACGACCACCCTCCGATCGGAAATCAAGCGGGCCAAGTTATTGGCCTGCCAGGAGTCGCTGGGGACTCCGAACAGAGATACATGGGAGTGCCCGTACGAAGTGGTGCGGGATAAACTCCGCCCATGGGTGCCCTCACTGACGCTGAGTCTCCGGCCGCAGCTCGTGGAGGGCGTGGTGAGCGCTCTGTTCCCTTCGCGAGGGCAATATACTCCCCCACCTATGGCTCTGCCTTCTGCGGTGCCCGACGTGGAGCAACCCGATGACGACGATGCTCCCGAGGTGACCGAGCTAGAGCTGAGAGTGAAGGTGCGTAGGCTGAATGCCAAAAGCACCGCCCCAGGACCCGATGGCGTTCATGGGAAAGCCTGGGTCCTGGGCTTGCAGGAGGCTTTCGGGCCTCGACTCAGAGGGCTTGTAAGCGCATATTTGGAGAGGGGCCAGTTTCCACTTCGTTGGAAGATGGGGAAGCTGGTCCTCATCAAGAAACCGGGGCACCCTGCGGACTCTCCGTCCACTTACCAGCCAATCGTGCTGCTCGGCGAGGTGGGCAAGCACTTTGAAAGAGTAATTGCAGACCGCCTCGTCGAGCAGCTGGTGCAGGTGGGGCCGGATCTGGCGGAGAGCCAGTACGGCTTCCGCAGGCGGCGGTCTATGGTGGACGCCATCATGCGCGTGCGAGCCCTCACGACGGGGGATGCAGTGGCCCGGGGTGGGGTTGTCTTGGCGGTGTCTCTGGACATTGCCAACGCCTTCAACACGCCTGCCCTGGAGTTGCATAGTGGAGGCACTCCGGTATCACCGGGTGCCACCCTAGCTCCGTCGCGTGGTCGAGGCGTATTTGACGGACAGGGCCGTCATCTACCCTGGTCACCAGGGAGAATGGAAGCTGCGAGAGATGTCGTGCGGTGTTCCGCAGGGATCGGTTCTGGGGCCGCCTCTGTGGAACATCGGGTACGACTGAGTGCTGCGCGCCGTACTCCCTAGCGGCGTCAGTGTAGTATGCTAAGCTGACGACATGCTGGTCCTGACGCAGGGGAGGTCGCACGAGGCGGCGATTGACCTTATGACATGCGGAGTTGCGACAGTCGTGGAGAGGATCCGGCAACTGGGACTCGAGGTGGCATTGCACAAGTCCGAGGTCATGTGTTTTCATGGTCCTCAGATCGCGCCGCCGGTGGGTTCCCAGAAAATGGTAGGAAAGGTTCGCACCAACGTCGAGTGGACGATGAAGTACCTGGGACTTATCCTCGACAGCCGCTAGAACTTCGTGGACCACTTCCGACGTTTGGCTTCCAGACTAGAGAGGGCCCGGGCCGCCTTGAAGCGGCTTCTGCCCAATCTGGACGATCCAAACGCCTTCTGCCGGAGGCTCTACGCGGGGATCGTGCGGTCCATGGCCCTTTACGGGGCACCGGTGTAGGCGCGTTTCTTGAGGCGGCGACCAGCCGGTTGAACGCGTCCCAAAGGGTCATGGCGATATGAATAAACCGAGGATACCGCACGGTCTCCGGTGAGGCGGCGAGCCTCCTTGGCTGACTGTCACCATGAGATCTGGAGGCAAAGGTCTTCACGCACCATGAGGGGCGGATTTTCGCTGCCGTGACACCTCGCGGCTCGGCGGACGGAGCTCCGGCATGATCTCATGGCGACATGGAGAGAGCGACTGTCGCAGCTCAGCGCTGGTCATGCCATTATTGGTATCGGCGGTAGTGCCCCTCTTTGAGGAGTGGCTGGAGAGGCGCCACAGCGTCCTCACCTTTCGCCTGACGCAGGTGCTCACCGGACACGGAATATTCGGGTGGTTCCTGTGCAGTATAAGGCGGAGAAAAAGGCCCGGGTGTCCCCACTGTGTGGATCGCTCAGAGGACACGTTATAGCACGGTGGACATCTACCCCGCTTGGGCGGAGCTCCGCCGCGTCCTGGCGGAGGCGATCGGCGGCGACGATCTCTCGCGCCTGGCCCTGGCCCAGGTCATTATACGGAGCGAGAGGGAATGGGAAGCAGTGTCCTCCTTCAGCAGGAGCAGTAATGCTCGCGAAGGAGGAGGCGGAACAGGTGAGGGAGGCTCAACAACAGAGTTTCCAACACTCCCTCAGCAGCAGGAGACGCCCTGGGCGTAGGAAGTCGCGAGACGATCTCCGGCCACCATAGAACCGGGCCTGTGGATGGCGCGTAGTGGGTTAGCTCGCCGTCCGAGCAGCACCAGGCCCGAGAGTCGACGGCGCGTAGTGTTCCACGCACGCCTCAAAGAGTTGTCAGCAATCATGACGGGGCCCGTCATGGCCGATGCCTGCCCAGGGGTTGTGGATAAATTCGAAACAGAATTACCGCGCCTCTGGGCACTTAGGGCAGGGAAGGAACAGGGGTGGGTTTTAGTCAGTAAGAGTCTGACACGCCCTCCCGCTTCACCCAGAGCGGGAGATGTCATGGGATGATTTCCCATACAAAAAAAGGTACCTATAGCTGATTAGGTGTTTTATGGTAAATATCATTTTTCTTGCAAAATTCGATAGTTAAATCTTTAAACGGGCGTTTCTAGAAATGAGATTTTTCAAATTTGCTGACATTATAACTCAAATAGCAATTATCCGATTGATTTATGAACTGAGTACTCCTGTAGGATATTTTTGATTGGGTGAAAATTGACGATTTGGCATTGAAATGATGACTACGCTATTTTGTTAGATTTTGATATTTTTTGAAAATCCTTCATCATAGTACAGCAAATACCTTTAAGTTTAGTTTTTCCTTTTTTAATTTCAGCGACTGAATCGGCCGGAATCATGTCAGCAGTGGAGGAACTTTTTTTGGCGCCTTTGAAATCAACACATAAGTCGCTGGGACATTAATATTTTTCTACGAAAAAATTATGTACTATTGATGACAAAGGTGCATGGAGAGCCTAAGGTCGACTTTTGACTGTGAGGTTTTGCATTACGTATCATGACTTTCATGAGACGACTAGATGGCGCTGTTCAATCATGAAAATAACACTGCAAAGCTTATAAACCTTATTATGCAGAGGCAGATAATAAGGTTTTTAATACCTAAAATAATTACTAAGTAATAATAATATATTTATATTCAAATAAACAATAATTACTATATTTTCTTATTTCCGAGTACTTAGTACAGCGCCATCTAAACCAAACTAAATAAGCCAATTGGTATATCGGTTAATTCGACTACAGATGGCGTCGATCATAAATAATAAAAATCCCTACATTCACAAAGTAGCTCTTATTTTCACGTTCCAGAATAAATAATCAGTTAACACTGTTTGCACGACTGGGTATTACAGTAAGTTCTCCTGGTCCTGCAGCTGTCATCCATCCCCAAATGTTCACTGTTATACGACCGGATTCAGAGTTAGGCACAACGTGATCACTATCATAACGCGTATTATTCCTACGCCACAACCTAACTCGCCCGTGCTGGCTAGACTTGAAAGTCTTTTCATCACTGAAGATAACGTTGCTCCAGTCGAAATGTCTGTATTTCAAAGCGAACTCCAATCGTGCTCTTTTATTAGCTTCGGTTAGCAATGGCTTAATAGCATGTCGACGATAATGCAGACCTTCACTATGAAGAGCACGATACACCGTCCGCAAAGATGGATCAAACAACTCTGCGTAATATCTTGTTGGTGTAAAGCCATTTTCCTCATAACCTTGCACCATAAGTTGACGCTGGTCTGAGTCAATATGGCGTCTTCTGCCAGATCTACTGCGGTGTTCCAACGAACCCTCTTCTTGAAACCGCTTTATCCATAAAGTGACAGTCTTTACCTATAAGGGAAATATATTATTTATTATTTTCGTGTATCGATAACCATGGATAATAAAATAAATAACGAACAGTGATTTTAAAACATTACTTACGTTTAAGCCAGTTTCTCTCGAAATTTCAGAATAATTTAGGCCTTGATTATGCAATGCTATTATTTGGGCCCTCGTAGCCATATCAATATTAGAACGCGAACTCATGGTAAAGATAAATATTAAAAAATTGTTAAATGCAATCGTAACTGAACTCACTCAAAGATAGTAAAGAACGTTATGATTGAAAAAAAAGATTTAATTTTTATACAGTCAATATTAAACTACCCTCAATTCTTTTGAGATTTATGATACAGGTTAAAGTCGCTAAACAACTTCGATATAATAAAGAGTAGGATAATTTCAACTCATTGCGTAATGACGCAATAGTCCAGTGGCTATGGTATCGGTAAATTTTATGCCACCGAGTTCGAATCCTAGTTATTACGAGCTTTGCTTTATAAGGTTTGTAATGTCGTAGGAGAATTTGTGTTAAAATTAAGTAATATTGTAACTAGCAAAAAACAAGATAATGTTCTTTAACGAGAGATGTATATTTTCCAATTCAACTACTATACTAGCGCCATCTATGTCGTTCAAGACGTATTATTAAGGCGATAAAACCCTGTACAAACGATTTTGGTTTGGAACTCTCCATGCACTTCTGTCTTCATTAGTACGTATACGGTTAAATCGAAGGATCCTACGTATACTGGTGTAACCCGCAAAATGACGAAAAATGTTTTATTGTATCAAAAGTCTTAAAATAACCTATATTTTGTATTCTGAATTATTTATTTATAAATATCAATTAGTTTCGAAGACATAAACATGTACACTGGTGTAAGTGACATGATTTTAAGGCAAGCAACTGTCAACACTGATGTAAGTTACTTGCACCACTATACGTAGTTGCGATCTACGGGGAACGCGGGTGCAAGTGACCCTCATCCCAGTATGCGCCCGGCGACGTTACAGCGCGCACATCTTACACTGGTGTAAGTGCAACGAGCTTCAGTTCACGTACTCAATTGTTACGAATTACGTACGTTTACCAGGGTTTTATCTGTATTTAGTGACATTGTTAACAACAGCTAAATAATCATGAAGAGTTCACGACGTCAATGATCGAAGTAATAAAAAAAAAAGCGCAGAAAAACCAACACACCAAAAAACAACAAAAGTAAGAATCTATTTAACATTTTATACTGTAATTTTATATTATATTTTAATCTAATTGATTCTAACTAATAAATAAATTAAATAAAATAGCCTTTATTTTCTCTGACCTTTGCACAATTTGTAATATAATAAAACACACTATAATATCTATACTTAACTATTTTATACTAACTATACTCATTTCTATTTTTTTTCCTATATCTATATAACTTAACATTTAGAAATCAGTTACCAGGTCAGGCTGTCTTGCGACATAGGCCTCCTCAAGTTCCCTCCACCTTCGCCTGTCCATTGCTGTCCTTCTCCAACCCTTTGGCAGATCGTCTTCTCATCTTTTTTTCTGCCTACGTCTTTTTCCGTCCCGCGGGTACCATTCTGTTACGTTTTTAGTCCACTTTCCTGTTGTTGATCTCATCATGTCACATGATGAGATCAACAACGGTCCATTTCCATTTCAAGGTTCTTGTTTTTACTTTAACATCTGTTACTTTGGTGATGCTCCTAATAGTTGTAGCTTTCCATTTGTCTTTCAACCTTAGTCCCAACATACTTCTTTCTATTCCTCTTTGGCATACACCCAGTTTGTGCTCAATTTTCTGTGTCAGTGGCCAGGTCTGGCAGCCGTAGGTGAGACATGGAAGTATACAAGTGTTGTAGACGGTTTTCTTTCCGAGATGGGTATAGGTTTATTTTTCATAATTTCCCTGAGGGACCAGTATCTTTGCCAAGTATTATTTACTCGTCTTTCTACTTCTTTAGTTGATTCTAACTAATTTTATAAATTAAATTATGTACAGTTTGTCTATAATTTCACTTGCATCAGTACACAATGTTTGTATTAACCGTATTGCTATCTTGTATACATTAAATAGTGACGTAACTGATTTTTTACGGATAATTTAAAAAATATTTTTTAAATGTGTTAATAATATTATTTTATTAATTTTAGAAGCGTCTATAGTATCAAAACGGAAGCCATGTAAAGCATTGGAGCTAAATTTGAGTATGTGCAGCACTACAAAAGCGACCGATTTATATGTGAGTAATTAAATATTGAAAATGAAAACCTTTTAGATAACCCAGATAAAGAATTACTATATGAAATGTGTTTTTTTTTGTTTAAGACTTCTTTTTGACAAATTTGCCACTTATGTTAATATACGTGGTCTGATTTGTTTTTCTTTTTCAAATTATAATGTAAATGACGTCATTTAATCGTCAAAAAATAATATTATAGGTAACTAACCTATAATATTATTTTTTGACTCGTACAACCAACGGGACTCATTATAACACATAAATAATAATAATGATTAAATATGATTTTATTAGCAATTACTTTATGTTATAAACTATCTAACTACAAAAAAAAACAAAGTTTCTTATTTAGAGTAGACACCCTTTTTTGTGGGGTTGGGAAATCATCCATTGACTTCTCCCGCTCTGGGTAGAGCAGGAGGGCGTGTCAGACTTTTACTTACTAAAACCCACCCCTGTTCCTTCAGTTGCCTGAGTGCCAAGGACCACGAGAACTCTGTTACGAATTTATCCACGACCCCGGGCAGAGAGTAGACACCCTAAATAAGAAACTTATTTTTTTTCGTATATTATTTCTATTTTATTACCGCTATTTTGATAGTATTGTGATACTAAATCAGGTGACTAAGCGAAATTTTATTTTATTTTTCTGAAAGACTGCTATGCCAGAAAACTTTTTACATAGTGAAAGATTAAATTGAAGACAAAAGTGCTTGGGATTGAGCTGCTTCAGTGATCTACATGAGCCTATGTTTTCGTTGCATTTTATGCTTTTTTATACACAGCGAAATTTTTTTTTACATGTGGGTTATTTTTATTTTTTGTCCTTGTGGTTCTCATATGATTTGACCAGTACATATTGAATGGATTAAACACTTTAAAATAGACTAACCTCTGAGTTTTTTTCGGTGTTTCTTCTCAGGGTAGTCAGCTAGGAAAGACCGGCCTCATCTTGTTTAAAGTGATTAAAAACATTGACCTGTAAAAGTGATAATTGTAACCTGTTTGCAAAATAAATATCATTTATCAAGTACTTACTAAACAAATAACTCATTATATACCTAGCGACAGTTCCTTATTAATTTAAGTAGGTCATTATTTTTTAGTTTTTTGTAAGATTGTAAAGCCATTGATTAGTTTGAGAATTATTTGAAATAAGCGTTTATTTTGTTTTTTAATATTATTATTAACTATACCGACATACATTCTTATTTTTATAATAATTTCTGAAAGACTAAATAATAAGTACTAAATAACTTAGTTGAGGAGAATTGCTTCTTTTGTTTTTTTTATTATTATTATAAGAGTAAACTGGTTGATAACATTGTCAAAATCATTTGGATTATACATTTAGTTTGTTGTTTTTTTTTAATTTTTGTTTCAATTTAACTTATAAGTAATCAAGTTTACCAGCAGAGTAATACATAGTTATCTGGTACAAGTAGTTTCCAGTACATAGTAAAATGGTGCAAGTGTTCAAAGTCAACAAAAGATTTTTTTATTATTATTACAAGCTTTAAAAATGCATCAATACACATAAAAATGCATCTTAAATAAAATGTTATCCTTCCTTTTCACCTAATATGCAAAAAAAAAACACTGTACACTGCATACTGGTACAAGTAGTCGCTTGTACCAGTTTACTTGTACACATAAAAGAAAACAAGCTACACAAATGCAAGTGATGCTATTTTATAAAGTATAAAAATATAAAAAAAAAAAATATGCAGTCTTTTTCTAATAATATTCAAGTATAACACACTAAAGTTTTCAATATTTCTGCTGAATCATGACAAAGTTACAAGCTTTAGAACCTTTGAATCGCTCTCCTGTAAAGTTGTGTTTTGCACTCGCACTAGTATACGTAGGACCCGTCGAAATATAGGCAAATATTGGGTGCCCACCTATGAAATTGGCATTTTTTTCTCACAAATAGAGAACCTCTTACTTCTATGAATTGAAATATTCATCAATTGCTTGATATTCTATCGAATAATGACCGTCATAGACAACTGCCAATAGTAAAAAAAAACATATTACTTACAGTTTAATACAAAAAAAAAACCTTAAAAATGACTCCTATTTTTGATAGCAGAAATAAAACCACTATTTGTTTTAACTTAGCCAAAACTTATTTTTGTTGCTTAATGTAAGTGGCATACGTTATCATAGTTTTTAAACATTATTACTTAAAAGTTTTAATACATTAGTGTTCTGAATTGTTAAATACTTAAATTAAGAAAATGTTTGAATGACAAATGCAACTACTTTAAAATTCTCTCCACAAAACGCTGATTTCTTAGGTGGGGACCTAATATTAGCTGTAAAACAACGCATAACCTGTAACACCTAAAAATAGAATAAATTTAGATTCGTGGAATGAAGCGTTATTTTGCGAGTTGACAGATGACAGATTGACGTATGACGTCTTTCTTTTTTCCAAGTTGATCTGCAACGAGTCTGTTTAAAAAAAATTATTTATTGGAGAAACTACTTAAAAGCACCTATGATGTCTCGAAAGGTAGCTGGAACCAGAGTTAAGTTCAAATGCATTAAGCATTCGGATGTAGGACGATGTAAGTAGTCTTTTTGGGTTTTTTTTCTGTGCTGATGCTAAGTCTTAAGCGCGTGGCATTCAGGAGTCTGATCAAATCTTTCTATTTGTTGGCAGGGTTCCAACGTTAGATTTACTTTAAGGATAAAAATATAAAAATGGTAGAATCATAGTCACGTCATATTTAGGAAGAATTATACAGTTTTGACAATAGCGAAGGGTTCTGAACATAAGCACCCACGTGTCCAGAAATGCCCAAGATTAGATGACCACGGCGTAGATGCCGTTTGAGGACCTCTGAACTGGACCCCTAATCTTCGAAAGATGTGGTAAAAGTGTTTCGACATAAATTGTAAGTTGAACATACAATTTTCTGAGAACGGAGTGCTATATAGTGTATTGAAGTGCAATAAATAAACGTGATATATGTGTAGACCAAATCTAAGGACTCTTATTTGCTGCATGCATACCTCATGTACAAAACCCGAAGATAGGTAACGGGGTCTCAGGCCAAAGGTATCTCTGACGCTAGCCGGTGGAAGAAATATTTTCTTTACAAACCGAAAGCAACTTTTAGGACGAAAATATGTTGGTAAACTACGTCGTTAAGTAAACAAATACTTGTGTAACGGCTTAGTAGAAGGCTAGGGATTGCACACATTTTTACGTATAAATTACTGTGTAGACTAGAAAAATGTATAGGTATATAAAAACAGATCTATGAATATCTAGATTTATGTATTTCCAAACACAATCGAAAAGTTTTGTTTTATCTCGGATTATTAAAACAGTATTTTCGAGCATTATTTATTTGAAATCGCCACTGTTTTCTTTGTCCTAAAACCCCTGAATTCACTAAAAACCCGATACGTACGGGCCTACTGTTGCAGATATGAAAAACAATACCCGCTTTTTGCTGCCGGCTGTATGTGCAAAACAAATATTTATTTAAGTTGTAAACTAGTGAACGAGGTGTAGCATACGTATAAATGAGTAGTTGGCAATCTAAAAAAAGATTTTCGTTTTGTTGAAAAGAATAACGCGACACTTAGGGGGTTAGTCGATAATACTCAAAAACGAATTCATCAGTGTCAATTTAGATACGTTATTCATGGTGATATATATTTTTTTTTAATATTTGACAGGTGATGCTTTTTAACTTTTACAAAAAGACGTAAACCTTATAGTCTTTCCAAAGAAAAGTGCAATTTTCCAGTAAATTTGGAGCAAATTTAGACGGACGGACACATGAGTGATTCTACATTATAATGGTTCCCTTTTTTCATTCTGCTTTCGGAACCCTAAAAATAAAATGCTATTCGCTGGTAAGCGCATCACTTCAGAATGGATTTGACTGATATTGGCATGAATAAGACTTTTTTTTTATATTATACGGGATTTTTGTATAAAAGTATTCTCTTGTATTAAAGATTAAAATCAATTTTTATCATAAATTTATTGGTATAAAAATGTGTACCTACAAGCAGAGTGAGACCCTAACTCCTGTGCTAGTTGGGAACACCTTGGGCATGCCACAATTGCGGCGGTAAGGCCCCTCTTTGAGGGGTGGCTGGAGAGGCACCACGACGTCCTCACCTTCCGCCTGACGCAGGTCCTCACCGGACACGGCTATTTCGGGAGGTTCCTGTTCAGGATTAGCCGAGAGGAAACACCCAGGTGTCACCACTGTGTGGATCGGCCAGAGTACACGGTGGAGAATACAATGGAAGTTTGCCCCGCTTGGGTGGAGCACCACGGTGTCCACGTGAAGGTTATCGGCGTCAGCGACCTCTCGCGCCCGACCCGGGTCCAGGCCATGGTACGGAGCGAGAGGGAATGGAAAACTGACACCTCCATCTACGAAGCAGTAATGCTCGCGAAAGAGGAGGTGGAACACGTGAAGGAGACTCAACGGAGATGCCCGCACGCCCCGGGCGTCGGGAGACGCAGGGTGACTCCCGGCGACCGGAGGTGCAAGATTAAAGGGCTCGCCGGCCGACAAAGACCAGAGATGTCAGCAGTATCTGACGGGGCCCTTTAGGGCCGATGCCTGCCTGGGGTCGCGGATAAATTCGAAAGAGAGTTTTCACGGCCCTTGGCACAGGCAACTGAAGGAACAGGGGTGGGTTTTAGTCAGCAAAACTCTGACACGCGCTCCCGCTCCACCCAGAGCGGGAGAAGCCTTTGGATGATTACACAACCTCCAAAAAAAAAAAGGTGGGAGCACCTGCGTCACAGGAATCAGTATCTTCTCTTCGCCCAAATATAAGGTGAATTTATGCAATACAACCACTGAATTAAAAACAAAAATTACCTTACAAATTAAAATGGTAATATTTAAATTAAATTGTTACTAATATTGCAGTTTGAGAATTTTAACGAACAGGGAAAAATAGTTATCTACATTAGTTGTAAATTATAGGTACACATTAAACCTTTTAAAAAAATATTAAATAAATAATTATTTCATGTAAAACGTCAAATAAAGCTGATAAAGTATCACTGGATGCTTTTATATTTTACTAATTACTCTCTTCCGTAATACCCTCTTTATTTCCATGAAATAATGACGAAAAGGTAATTACGCAGATGTCTTATACAAAAAGTTATTTTATACTCTCATATCACATTTCCTCGAATTATTCCTTGTACGGCATCAAGTTTGGTCGTTATGTAACAATGAGTTTATGAAAGATACGAGTGAAATAATACTTTGAGCACAAAAGAAGACTAGTATCTACAACATTTTATGATGTAGACGGGGTGACGTCACGTTTGATGTGTGCCACTACGTCTACAGTACGGTGATCATATTTCGGCGAGCGCTAGTTTCAAAGCGAGCTGCCTGTTGGGACAGATAACGTTGTAAATGTCAATCTCTGTAGGTCTGCTCCATTTTGAAGGGATCAAAGTTCCGGGTACGGATTATAAGGGTCTAAGATAAGCTTATTTTCTGAAGCCTAATTTTGTACCCACCTATTTCCTTTGTTGAAACGTTGATGAGTCGAGTTTTTGTGAATGTATCTGGGTCGGAGTTCGGCCTTGTTTCTTAAAATGAAAATTTACAAATTAGACAATTCCTTTATTTCTATTTTTTTTTTCTGGACTGCTAAATACTTGTGATTTCAAATCACATTTTATGTGAAGGCTTCTAGGAGATTTACGGAAAAAGTTGAGAGAGATAAGATCTAATCCGTTTGAGTAGAGGTAACTAACTGTTCTAGATTTTTGTAACGAAAAAGTCGAGGATAATCGAAAAAGTGAATTTTATAACTAACCCATATTAAAAAAAAAACCGGTCAAGTGCGAGTTGGACTCGCACACGAAGGGTTCCGTATCATAATACCCTTTAAATTTAAATTTATTTTTTTATTACAGCGGCAATAGAAATACACATTCTGTGGAAATGTCAACTGTCTACCTATTACGGAAGTCATTGGATGATTTCCCACACCCACAAAATAAAAATACAGTTAAATGATGATTTCAATGGGTAGGTATCAACATCGTAATAAAGCTTTAGTAGATCACATGGTTTCCATTGCCGAAATTTGTGGCCATAAAAACGGCGACATAATTCCGAAACAATGTGCAGATGTGAACGTGGCCCCGTTTAGACAAGGCTTTACTTTGTGCGTCCGGAAAAGATATAAGCAATCTAGTTGTGATGTAAAAAGCACGCCCCGCCGCAGGGCAAGTGGCTAGTGAAAATATAAATTAATTAGTTGGTAACAAAATTACCCGTGACGAGGGTCACAAAAAAACAATGTCCTTCTACCGAAAACCTTTTAACGAGAGCGTTAATGGTAAGCTTCTGTGATATAATTTGTGACACGTTATGAAGGGCATGTAAAAGCTGCTCACTAATGAAAAATGTGTGATCTTACCAACTTTGGTTGTTTCTAAACTAAAAATTGAGTAACAATAAGCCGGGCAACACGAAATGCTTTAATCAATTACATACGCAGCTTTTTTGTGACAGTGAAAATTAACGTTTCAGGTACCGTGGCGTTTAATATATATATAAGTATTTTTGCGTTTTTAATAATATTAATAATAAAGATAAAAAAAAATCAAGTATATTGACTTGGCTCGCGAGGTTGTCGATATGTGGGATGTGGACTCAGTGATCATTGTACCGATAGTGGTGTCAGCGAGGTTACTCTTTCGAATTTATCCTCAACCCCCGGGCAGGCATTGGCCGTGGCAGGCCCCGTCGTTTGCTGACAACTCTTTGAGGCGCGCGTGGAACACTACGCGCCGTCGACTCTCGGGCCTGGTGCTGATCGGACGGCGAGTTACCCACTACTCGCCGTCCGCAGGCCCGGGTCTACGGTGGCCGGAGATCGTCTCGCAGCCCCTGGCGTCTCCTGCGGCGGCTGCGGCTGAGGGCGCTAGGGCGACTCTGCCGCTGTTGAGTCTCCCTAACGTGTGCCGCCTCTCTCTTCGCGAGCATTACTGCTTCGCAGAAGGAGGAGACGGCCCCCCATTCCCTCTCGCTACGTACCATGGCCAGAACCAGGGCATGGCGCGAGAGGTCGCTGCCGCCTATCGCATCCACGAGGACACGGCGGTGCTCTGCCCAAGCGGGGCAAATCTCCACCGTATGCTCCACCGTGTCCTCTGGGCGATCCTCGCAGTGGAAACACCTAGGGGTCACCTCCGCCTTGATCCGACACAGGTACCTCCCGAAACAGCCATGCCCGGTGAGGACCTGCGTCAGGCGGAAGGTGAGGGCGCCATGGCGCCTCTCCAGCCAGCGCCCCGTCGCGTAGCGCGGTATGGCAGATTTTACCATTGTATGCAAGTATCTCAATTTATATATAAATCACGCCTAGCACAACACACTGCCGACACGGAAATGTGCGGGAAGGCGCCCCGCGTTATCCGTCGCTCCGCGCACCGCGGCGGGACGCATCTTCAGTGGGTGAACCGCTTTATGCATGGGTATATAATATATTAATCAAGTGAAGAAAAAGAAACAATAAAATTTAAACACATTTTTTAATGGTAGCTCCCGAACATATACTGTGGGGATAATTTTTATTTTGCTCGCCTGTCCTATAGTATATCCTATAGGGTATCGCTGCATGGATCTTTCAAAATCATTGCGGGGTTTTCGGGACAATTTTTCGATTCAGTGATTTGTTTGCGAAATATTGAACTTTAAAGTGATATTTTTGTTCGAGCGTCCCCCTCACTAAAAGCTAAACTGTTGTCTAGAAAAATCTGAAAAATATCGTAATGGTCGTATATAAGTGGGGCATACTGAAAGTTTCTGGACTTACATTAAAAGAATTAAAAAAACAATTATGGAATTCGAAAATGGAACTCTTTGGGAACATTTTACTTTTTATTTGCGAGACTGTAATTTTTTTTCATTGTGGCGTCCTTTCGAAAATTGAGTGTCGTTATCAAAATGAATTTAACTAGTCAACATTTTTGATCAATGATTTTTTATGATTTTCACTGTGGCTTAAGCCAACAAGAGAGTTGCTACTGTGTTTATTCGTGGTTTGGAGAATTTAGACGTGGACGTGATCATCTCCAGGACGAGGTACGTGAAGGTCAGCCGGCGACTGTGGTTACAGAATCTAATATTGATACCATACGACAAATTATTGAAACTGACAAAAAATAACTTATCAGAAAATTCGTACTTTGTGCATTGGAATGAGCCAAGTGCAAAACATTTTACATGTGCATCTGAAGGTTCAGAAGCTTTGCACTCGATGGATACCGCATGACATAATGGAGGACCAAAAACAACTGCGTGCCCAGTGGTGCCGTAAAATGATAAAAAAGTGTCATTGGCTGTCTAGAATATCGTGGCAGGTGACGAAACCAGAGTGTACTATTTAGAACCCGAAAGAAAAAGGCAGTCGGCAGGGTGGGTCTTTCCTTTTGAAGATTTGCCGACGAAAGTTAAGAAAAATCGAAGCATTGGTAGAAAAATGGTTTCTTCTTTTTTCGGCAAATCAGGACATTACACTACAGTATCGCTGAATTTAGCAACCTTATTGAGAGTTCTATGTTTGAGCCATTTGGGGTTGAAACACTAGGGCTATGGGGTCCGAATGCTCATCGAGTTTTCCGTGACATCAGCAAACATTTAGTCGACTCTTTACGTAACCAGAGGGCTGGCCTTTTTTTCGGCCAAAGAGTCAGCATTGCCATTGAACGTGGCAATGCTGCCAGCGTTCTGGGCACTTTTTCCATTGCCAGCAATGTGGACAAATTTTTCAATGCCCAATGAGCTGTACTCCTCCCTCTTTAATGCCGCTTGTACATATTTTATTTATTTTCTTTTAGCCTGTTTATCGCATTAGTTGTATGTATGTATATCGGGCTGGTTTCCGCAACTCCACGCACAACGCGTATTTTGCGTACATAGTTATTTATTTGTTTAGTTATGTATAATTATGTATTTTGTTATCAAATAAATAAATAATCAACATTAGATACATCATCAGATCCTAATGTATCACTTGAAGATACCAGGACAGTGACTGCAGATTGACATGACAACACTTGCTTGCCCAGAGTCTTAGAAAAAATTCGTGAAAAGCGTCCTCGAAGCAATGCTCTCCTTCACTACGATAACGCATGCTTACATTCCACTAAGGTAATTGAAGCGTATTTGAAGGGCTCAAATGTGAAACTGATGTCGCATCCACCTAATATCCCGGACCTCGCACCCTGCAACTTCTTTTTCTTTCCAAAAATTAAAGACAAACTTAGAGGCACACGTTTTACGAGCCCTCAATCGGCGGTGAATACGTTCCATGAAGTAATTGAAGGCCCCTAAGGAAGACTGATCCAATTGCTTTGTACAATAGTTTCAGCGAATGTAAAAATGCATTAATTGCGAAGAAATATACTTTGAAAAACAACAAATATCATCATAAGTCTGATGTCTATGATATCTAGTCTTATTTATCAGAATCCAGAAACTTTCAGTATGCCCTAAGTCTACCGAACTTTGAAGGAAAACTATCAGGGCTAAGTTAGCTTTGTTAGTTTAGGAGTCACCCAACTTATAAAATGTACCTACTTGGAAAATTTTGTACAAAACACGAAATCCTTACTTAACATAATTGATGTAGTAACGGGCGTCTACGGAACCCTACACTGGGCGTAGCCCGACACGCACTTCGCCGGTTTTTTAAAAGTAATTATGAATAGAAATAAAATGTTTATTTTTTCTAAATGGCTACCTAAAGGATCTGTAGGAAACTTTTAATGGTAAAGTTTTTAGTTAAAAACAACATAGTTGGAGTGCACTGTTAAATTGTTAAAGTATGTTTTTTGTGGCTGTTAAAGTACTGGTTTTTCTGTAAAGAATTAGAGTGAACAAAGCGACGACGATCGGAATATTTCTCTATTATTATTCTATTTCATGCTCTGGACTACCTTAGTACCTAATTACTACCTTAGTAATTATGTATATGACCTAATTATGAATTATTAGCAGGTAGCAGTTTTGTTTGACACATGAAATTTCAACAAATTTTACAGATTTGTCTAACTTTTTCATTAAAACGACGATTGAGAACTAGTAATTAATCAGGAGATTAAAGATTTGATAACAAGTATACTTAATAAATATAATATCCTTAGTAGTAATATCCTTCTTTTTTCCAACACAAAAGAAACTCGCCTTGTCTACACTGTCCAGTCAAGTGAAGCAGAATGTTTTTCCTTCCCCCTTCTTCGGTTAAACTTTTTCTAACGAAAGCCAAATGCAAATCGTTGTCAATAAGTGTGGTTTAAGCTTCGGTTTCACTACAGTGTTACAAATATACATACAATTTAAATTTATTGCTTCAGTGTAAAAAAATGTTGAGGATTTGTTTGTTGGTTTAAAACTAATTTCATAAATCTTGTTTTTAAACAGTTCGTCCCTGTAGTCAAACGTCCGTAACTCTATTTGTCGCGGGTCGCGTTACATATTCACTTACTAAGGTAAATGACACATGCAAAGCTTCCTCAAATAAAATACACGGGTAATAAACTTCACCCTGACTTCGGACTGGCGTTACGTAACACAGGACAGTAGAGTAGTGTGGACGCACCTTAAAATAAATCCGACCACAAGATAATAAAATGTAAATTACTGCGCCGTAACCTTTTTTACCGAAAAGTCCTTGTTACGTCGTGAACTTAACATAGATCGTTAGGAGTTTTCAATCTGCTATTTAAATGCTCTCGCTTCTTTTATTACGAGGAACAAAAATTTACTCTTCGCGCCACCCCGGCGTCCCTTCGCTTCTTAATTGTCTCATAAAACAAAGGGAATGAACCGTTTTGCGTCCCCAGTACTCCCATTTTGCAAGAGAGTTTCGTAACCAGTTCAGTCTCCGAATAATGTTTCAAGATTTTTTTATTTGACTAGAGCTCGGCATATCGTAGAGTTTTACTATCGTAGTTGCTAAGAAAAATATAAGTTGCTTCGAATTGTTTTGGCTTTTTTGTTTTGTCACATTAGAATAGCTGACTGAAACTAAAGTTTTGTCTGTATTCTATATTATATTCAGACGCTTGTGTGTGCTATTTAGCTGAAGTTTTATCGTAGTTTATTTTTAATAATCGAAGTGTGGTTGCGAAACAGGTATGCGAAACGAGAGTATTAACTGAACTGTGTCCATAGAAAACTAGAGGTTCTGATCTGGAGGCTCTTTTAGTAGATTACCTTTCTTTCCGTCAACTTAATCCCTGATATAAAATATTTCAACCTGGATTTGAAGAGCTTCCTTTTGATTCTGGAAAGTATGGAATTTGGTCGGCATTCGAGGTTGCGAACTACTTAAGAATTCTTTTTAGTATTTTTTTAAATCTCCAATATTCTGAGTCGCATTCGCAGTGGCACTAAGCCGTCGTAAACATTCTTCTGGAATAGAATCCGCTTCAAGTAAGACTTTTATACCAGTTCAACTCAGTTATTCAGTTGACATTTAACATTCCTTTTGCCTTTTTGTGATGATAAATGACGTCGGCATCTTTTTATCAAGTCACTTTATTGAATTTCGGTTAAAAAGAACAATTATTGTGTGTTAACCGACGGAAAAAGGAGTAGGTTCTCAATTCAACTTCTTTTTTTTTTCGTAAAAAAAGTATAAAAAAATTGGGACTTTGACCTTCAATATCTCCAGAACCAGTGGATTCCTAGGTATGGTCTAGTGGAAAAAAAAATATCCAATTAATGGGTAGAATACGTGGCTTTCGGCTTCGGAAGCTGTCTTTTTACACCCGATATACTGGGTTACTTTTTTATCACCATCCAAATTCACAGGGTATATTCTAACCATGATTATTAACAATTTATTGAATCTGTATGTCTCCTACTCTATGAAAACACAAATTCTTAGTATCAATCAATTTGAGTACAATTGTTTTTTTTTACACAGGTACAAACCTTAAGTTTGTACCTGCACCTAAGCAGAAATAATTAGTACCATAGGTAGTGGAGGCAATAAACTAGTAATACCTACATACGAGTACTATGTATGCTCTCAGTAAGTTAGTACGCTCAGCTCCAAAGCTCTCCGCACAAGTAGCCATCAAGCTGGTGTTGTTCAAGTGTGTCTGTATATTATAGTTACAGCTAAGTGCCACCCTGTATCATTGTCACATAATGGGAAATTCTCCCAGAATTTCGGGAGTTAGTAAGTCGTCGCGGCTTAGGTATCTACTGATCGTTCTGTTGTGGAAGCTATAATTAAAATTCACTTCTTGTCTTAAGTTTAGGCGCAAAACAATCATAAAATAATAGTTGAACATAATGAGAACAAAGAATTTAGGGGCAATTTGTTGCCTTAGGTATAATTATTAGATTCTGCCTGGGGTCGTGGATAAATTTGAAATAGAGTTATCACGGCCCTTGGCACTCGGGCAACTGAAGGATCAGGGGTGGGTTTTAGTCAGTAAAAGTCTGACACGCCGTCCCGCTCCACCCAGAGCGGGAGAAGTCATTGGACGATTTAATACCCCACAACAAAAAGAGGCATATATAAAATTATTATTATTAATCTATTAATAATTATAATTTTCGGGAATAAGAAGGAAAGGTCCTTATTTTTCTTCATAAAACGACTTGAAACGATTTTGGCTAGTATAGGTATTATGCATGTATTTATAGCGGGAAAGGTGTAGATTTAAATTAAAAATATCTTTGTTCTTATTTCTCTGTTTCCTTCTTCTTGTATGTTGTTTTTTGTATGTGTGTACATTAATTGTTAAATAAATAATAAATAAATGACCCATCCAATAACTGGGCTTCTGTATCCGTCCAATTCATGTTGTCCAACCATGTTGTTCCTGGCAAAGGAAATGGTCATTCCAATCCTATTCCTAGACCATCAGAGGTCTTTAAGCTAAACGAGCCTACGTGAGAGACCGGACCAAGTTTCTTTTGTTAACCTGTATGGCCGTCAGCGTTTCATAGTTGCGACCAGACCAAAATAAAAAATCTGCATTCGCCGAACGGTACACAGAAATGTTACTTATATTGAGTTTGCCGAATTGAAGCTCTTATTAGGTTGCTGGAAATAGCTCAACTGGAAACTTAACCTAGCTTTCGTTGCTTGGTGTGGGTGCGTCGCCTGTCACACAGATTGACATTATCCTGGCTGGAGCGTGGCATTCTGCTCGAAATGTCGCGCTCTAAACATGCAAACTATTATTCAGTACATTGTACTTTGTTACTTTAACGAAACTGGGTGTACTGTGCTTTTGTTCATTATTTTTTAACTTATGTTCGATTACATGTGGTCAGTGCTTGGTGGTTACTTTGTATGCATGATTGCTTCCTGCAGCTGTCAGAGTGTGATAAGACCATTTTTAGGTTTCCGTACCCGAACTATCTAAAAGGAGCCCTATCCTATCACTCAAGTGTCCGTCTGTCCGTCTGTCTGTCCGTCGTCTGTCACTTCAAAAATTATTTAACTTTCCATTGACCGAACTTGTTTGGTGATAAGTAATGTTTAGTATTGCGTATATTTTACTAACATATACCAATATTTGTTACGGAACCCTAAATGTGCGAAATCTGACACGCACTTGACCGTTTATTTTTACTTTACACGTAGAGGTTTTTTTTAAAATAAAACATCTTTTCCAAAATTTTATTGTTTCGTTTTTTTGGCGTAATTTATATAATTATATACCTATGCGAAATTCCAGATTTCAAGTACAAACAGTGTATTAGCTACGCCCCGGACGGACAAACTAAAACTAGTGAGGAATCCTTGTTCTTGTTAGGACTACGGAACCCTAAAACCCCAAAAAAAGGTATACATTTTGTAAGTGGCGTTAACTGGAAATGAAAATACCGCATTTTCTTTTTTCGCAAAAAACGTCCTATATTTGTTTTTACTTTAAGACGTTTTCTCTCGCACTTGTCCTTTTGGTTTGATGTGGTGGAGAGTTACGTAGGTTTCTTATAATAAAACAAACCGTATCGTCACACCTCTAAGTCTTCCTGTTTTTTTTATCCTTTACACGTGGTAGCTCATATTTTGTACGTAGAGAGGTATGTGCTGATCAAAGCCCTCACAAAAAATGAAGGATCATTTTGAGAATCGAAAATCTGAAATTCGAATTTGCGATTTTGCGAAAAAAATGTTCTAAAGCTTTTTTAAGGAAGCGCTCATTTGAATATTCTTGATTCAAAAGTTAGGCAGAGACATGTTAACGAATCACCGAGTCACCAGTTGCGTTTAAAAATGGCGCCGAATATTTTTGTCCCTCGATTGAAAATTCGTTTCAATCTAACGAACGCCACCGCAGTCAACAAGAAATTGAATTCGACGTGGAAATTTGAACGTTTATTTTTATTTAACTGGAAGCATTTGGTGTTATTACTTTCTTATTGACTTGTGGGATTATTCGAGTGAGTAATATTTTCGTTTCCTATCGAACTCAATCTTAACCGTTTTGAAAGTAGGTAAATAAGTTTTTAACAGAAAGGCATACAGCCGTTTTATAAAGAAATTAGATAGGTCCAGTAATGATTGGAAAGGTAGACTTATGTTTTAAATTTGTATGCGCGCCTATGGCGCGTATTTTGCGTACAGGTGGGACAACTTTATCATTCGATCCACCCCAGTTCCTCAAGGAAGGCTGGCAGCGCCTTGGTGTTACTGATTATTTCGCCTAGGTGACCTGTGTGTCCGAAGTATTTTGCCCTGTATGTAGCGACTACTGGGTAGTTTATCAGCAGATGAGCTGCTGTTTCGTCCTCCTCCATACAGGCTCTGCAGAGTAGGCTATTTGTAACTCCTATGACAGAGAGGTGCTTACTAAAAGACCCGTGGCCAGTTGTAACGGGTGTGACTTTCCCTGAGGTTTAGTCAGTCGTAGGGCTTGTTTTGTGAAGCGGTCATTAATGGAGGGAAATGCCTCATTGGCCCGCCTGCACTCACTATGGTCGGCCTATAGCTTTTTGTGTTGATCTCTGGTACGTTTCCTCACACTAGTGCGAAGGTATCCAAAGGGGAGAGGCACAATATTATTTTGTCTTGATTGCAAAATCTCTGGAAAGGCTAAAGCTATTAGCTCGATTAAGAAAATGAATTGGGAAGGGGCTGTATCTGACTGTCGAGATATGGATTTTGGCCAAATCTATGATGAAACTGATCCCTGTATAGCTACTAGCTTCTTTGTAAATGTCATGTCTGATCTGATACATAGGCACACACAGATCTTAAAAATTCCGCGCAACAAAACACTCCTGAAGCCATGGATCACTACCGCCCTCCTGCGGTGTATTAGAAATTGGGACATGATGCACTTGAAACTAATAAAGAACCTAACAATATAATATTTTGCTCAACATATAAGCGTTACAGAAACTTTTGTAATAATCTCCTTAAGAAACTAAAACGTCTGTACGAAAAGGATCAGTTACAAATGGCTAAAAATAATTCTAAAAAGTTATGGAATTCCATAAAAACCATAACCAACTATAATAGGAATGACAATAACTTCTCATGACCTGCTAACTCCAAATTCTTCTCCAAAGTCGTCTGTCAATACTGCAAATGAGTTTTTTGCTAGTGTTGGTAGTAGACTGGCACAGAGCATGCCTCCTGCTCCTCCGTTTCGGGGTATCGCTGAACAAAAAGAAACTTCATCCTGCAATACTTTTGTACTCCTCAAGGTTGACTGTGAGGAAGTTGAATAAATCATACTTAACCTAAAACGCGACTGTCGAGCGGGTTGGGACAACATCTCGTCTGAGTTTTTGCAGAGGGTTTCTGGTTTCGTTACTCCTGTGCTCACTGACCTCATAAATCGCTGTCTTGAGGCTGGTGTTTTCCCCAAAGCGCTTAAAAAATAGATTGTTGTTCCTATACATAAGGCAGGGGTTTTACTGACTGTGTCAACAACTATAGACCTATCTCAATCCTCATATCACTGTCAAAAATATTTGAGCGCGTCATAAATGGTAGGCTTGTTAATTATTTAGAATCTAATGATCTACTTTCTTCATCACAATATGGTTTCAAAGCTGACAAGTCTACTGATGATGCTGTTTATAAGTTCACCACCTTTTTAGATAGGAAAATTGACGCAAATAAGAAATGTATTATCATTTTTCTTGACCTCGCTAAGGCGTTTAACACAGTCTGTATCTCCAACCTTTTGAACAAATTAAATTGCTTGGGTATTCGGGGCAAACAACTTGATCTTTTCGCAGATTATCTCGCAGGTAGATCTCAGTGTGTTAGTATCTTCAGGTGTCGTATGAGGTCCCGCAAGGGAGTATTCTTGGATCTACATTATTTCTATGTTACATTAATGAACTCTGTAAGCTTAAAATCCAGGACTGTAAAGTTATCTCTTATGCGGATGACACAGCTTTGACATTTGAGGGTGACACTTGGGAAGAGGTTTTTGCTGGGCTCAGGCAGGGTTTGACATTGTCTGTCACTGGCTTGCTACCAATTCGCTGACTCTGAACGCAGATAAGACCAAATTCGTAAAATTCTCCATTCGTGATGCTGGTGCATCACGAATGGATGGGTGAATTCTCATAACCTATCCCAAATATACGCACATCAATGTTCCTTTCCTCCTTCATCACAGTGTAGTAATTGCCCATTTATCAAATCGGCAAAATGTATACGTTATTTGGGTGTACCTATTGACAGTAGGCTTTCGTTTGGGGAACATATTCATAATATATCTCAAAAAGTGTGTAAACTTACTTATATTTTTAGACAACTCAGACATGTAGCAGATAGGAAGACACTGATCATGGTTTACTATGCCTTAATTCAATCAATTGTGACCTATTGTATTACCTCATGGGGCGGCACCGACAAAACAAAACTATTAGAATTGGACGGAGCCCAGAGACTAATTTTGAAGGTTGCCTTCTTTAAGCCTAGACTCTTTTCTACCCGGGAGTTATATCGGGAAACTGGGGTACTGACTGTTAGACAGTTGTTCATACTTTCTTGCGTTCTTCGACAGCATAAGGATTGATCGGTGTTTAATCAACAAATTATCAACACGAGAAGGCAGTATTCCGTTTGCAAAACCTTTAAAACTAAGACCAGATTTGCACAAAAATTCTATGACTTTATTGGACCTAGATTATACATTCAAATGAATAAGCTCATGATTAATGATAGTATGTGCGAATGTAAAAGAAAAGTGGCTTCATGGTTATCAGGATTAGACTATCAGGAAACTGAAGAACTGCTGGAAATAAAGAAATGAAATGTAATTTTGTTTAGTATTTAAATATAAAATATATACCTGTCATCTTAAACATATAAATAAAAATAACTTTCACTGACATTCACTACACACCACACATTCACTATACATCATACACTCATCACACAACACACATACCTACCTACTCTGTCTCAATATTTACACACTCATTCACTCTTCTACTATATTTGTAACTAATAGCTTAAATTGTTTTTGATAATACTTATTTTTGTCTATTTTTGGTTTTGAACGGGGCAATTTTATGTGTACCTATTCGGTTGTTATTATGACTACTTTTACTTTTTACTTTATATTTTAATATCATATCATTTCGGTGGGGACCTGGTGTCCTGAAGGCTTCGGCTTAGTTTAGGCACCAGTCTCCCACAAATAAAATATTTTTCCTATGTATGTCATTTCTAATAATACTTACTTACTGGAGTCATCTGGATTTTGGAGCTAAGTTCCTATATTTTGTATGTATTAAGTACGTTTACGTTTTGTATGTGTTTTGTGTGTAATAAATTTGTGGATGAGAAAATAAACGACTTTATTATTATTATTATATTATTGCAATAGGTTCAGGTTTTATCACTGCCATGCTCGACCCCCATCTGGCGAGTTCATCCGCTGCATCGTTGCCTCGAGAATCGCTGTGTCTTTTGATCCATTGAATGGTTACATTGTTATGTTAACCCAACTGGTTTAGGCGTTGGTGGCACTCGTATATCAGCCCAGAGTTAACTGCGTGACTTTTCAGCCCTTGCAGGACTGCCATACTGTCGGAGAGTAGTATCGTTGAGTGGTCCTTAACATCCCTAGCTAGGATGGCTGAAGCTGCCAGGGAAATTCCCAAGCAGTCGGCTTGGAAGACTGTGTTATGGATCCCCCGTGGTGTGGCTATGTGGATGTTGAGGTGCTCTGAGAAGATCCCCGCACCAGTGCCCGTACCTGTTTTAGATCCATCACTGAAGATTTGCAGTTTAGCGGGGCACAGCCCCTCACAGCGGTGGTCCTCATCCAGTTGGATTTTGTATTTTTTGTCGAAGACAAATTGCTTTGGTATCCGGTCGTTGATTGCTTTAGTTATTGGAAGGTTATTTTTGAGTCCTATGAGCAGAGCGGTGTGTCCAATTTCTCTCTTACCCCAGGGATCCGGTGTTTTAAGGCGTACTGCGGCCATCGTCACTTCCTGTTGTATGAATAGGTGAAGCGGCGGGAGTCCCAGCATGGCTTCGAGCGCTGCCGTCGGAGTGGTCCTCGTGCAGCCCGTGATTGCCATGCAGGCCAGCCTGTGCATACGTTGTAGTTTGTTCACGGCTGTAGCTAGTTTGGTGCGAAGCCACCACACCACGGCCCCATAGGTGATCGTGGGCCAAATTACTGCGCTCTACAGCCAGAGTATAATTTTGGGGGATAGGCCAGACCTCTTACCTATCATTTTCTTGCATTGCCAGAAGGTGATGCAGACCATGTTTAGTTCATTGCCTAAGTGAGCACTCCAACTCAACTTACTGTCTAGGGTGACCCCTAGGTATTTGACTACGTTGGATAGCTGGAGTTCCGTATTGAATAGCTTAGGCAGACTGAAGCGGCCTAGAGCTCGTTTTTGGGTGAACATGACTATTTTAGTGGGGTTTACTGACATATCATATTCCCTGCACTATCGCTCCATGATGCGTAGCGCTTGCTGAGTAAGTTTGCAGATCGTTCCAGTTACTTGCCCAGGTAAGAGGATTGCGAGGTCTTCTTCATAACCTATTGTATAGTAACGATTCGCGTTGAGTTTGATGATGAGGTCATTAATTACCAGATTATATAGAAGGGGTGAAATGCGGGCAGCCTCGAGCTATTAGGGCCAGCTGTTGTTCTTCCTCGAGGCGATTTACTCTCCATCTCACAGCTCCCTTTCACACAGCCTTTCCATCGTCTATAATAAGAATGAGGGTAACTTATGGGTCAGTAGGATTTGTCGTTTGTATAATCACTCCATCCTTTTGGAACGTATCTAAAGGCATTGTACCCTTAATGTCTCGCTGCAACCGCGGCCACACCCCACTGAAGTAGGGCTGGAAACACCCCATCGGGCCCATGTGCCTTTTTTTTTTGGTGTTGGGAAATCATCCAATGACATCTCCCGCTCTGGGTGGAGCGGGAGGGCCAGTCAGACTCTTACTGACTAAAACCCACCCCTGTTCCTTCCCTGCCCTGAGTGCCCAGGGGTGCGGTAACTCTGTTTCGAATTTATCTACAACACCTGGGCAGGGGCCCAGGTGCTTGAAAGGATGGAAGCTTTGGATGGCCCATTGTTGTTTCTCCAGTGTAATCATTCTATGTGCGTAGATCCAAACATCATCTGATGGTGTTTGTATGATATCTGACCAGTCGGTTATCTGTGCGAAAACGCTCCTTGGGAAGAGAGTTTCAACTAGGAGCCGTCTCGTTTCTTCAGGCGACGTGGTGAGCATGTTATCAGGTTTGTGAAGCGTGGCGGGCGCAGCAGTACCCTGTTGCGTCAATATTTTCTTTCAAACTCCCGTACTCCTTTTAAGGTTCCGTAGTCCTAATAAGGAACCCTTACAGTTTCGCTATGTCCGTCTTTCCGTTAGTACTAGAAAGCTGTAAAAATCATACCAACAAAACGGTAAAAGTGGGTAATATTTTTTATGGTACCTTTCTTACATGTAAAGTGCGGATGTTTTTTTCTCTCGCATAACCTATACTGTAGGGTATCGTGGTATAGGTCTTTCAAAATCATTTTGTGTTGAGTAAATTTTGAAGTGTTATTTTTTGTTAGGAAGGTGGGCCTGCAAACTAAACAGTAGGCTTACAAAATCTGAGAAAATTCGTAATGGTAGTATATAAGGTCGTAGCCATTTGGTTGAATTAGCATTGGACGCCTTGGCCGTTGAAATAACTGAAAGATAACCAGCCAAGTCATTGAACGCAAAAATTAACCAGATGGTTGGATGTCATATAATCAATTAGTTAAATTGGATATTGATGAATTTGTGATACAACTGATCATGATTATGTGTGTACAAAGGGCAATATTAGGATGCAAGAGCGATCAAAGCGAGCTCGAGATATGGGGCACCTCGACTCGGATAGGTTAGGTTTGAAGGGAACTCCGTCAGACCGCGCCCATCCCCTTCATGGTTATTTTTTTATAAACCACTGACTACACCTTTTAAATAAATTGAATCACTGATAAATAATCATTGAATAATTTTTCATTTAATTTGAAGTCAATTTGGATCACTTGGCTGAGTCTTGGTCAGTCATCTTCTAAGTGCTGACTTTCAATACGGCAAGTTGTTAAACGTTGAGTCATTCTAGTTCAATTAACTATCGGCCTAGCCATATAATTAAATGCCGGCGTTTAATGAACGACCTAGGCATCCAATTTACTGGCTAATTCAATCAGATGGCTGCGACGTCAAAGCTAAATTAGTTCTGTTAGTTTAAGAGTAATATTCGGCCAACTTATAAAGTTTAAAACGGTAATAAACGTGAAAAACATACATTTATACATAACGCCAATCCCGAACGGGTCAGTCAGAGTCGCTTCAAAAATAAGCGCTTGGGTGTTCCAAACATTGAAAGCTTCAATGCAATGAAGTCGAATTTTATAACTCCTTTTCCAGTTACAATCCTCCTATGTGGGCCCGTTTTTAAACGTTAGTGGCCGTTAAACCGTGAATTCAATTATTATGTTCACAGTAATAAACATAAAGACCCCTTCTAAGTCTGCATGTTGTAACGGGCGACTACGGAACCGTACAGCGCGTGACCCGACACGCTTTTGGCCTGTTTTTGAATGCTAAATACGATGTTTTCGAAATGTCATAGTTGGCAGGATGAAAAGAGAGCTAGTTTTTATTATTCGCATTCCTCTCCTTTTTCGTTGGTTTAATTTTATGCAAAACAGACTTTATCATAAAACGTTATCTTTATAAAAAATGAACTATTACATCGGATCACAATGTCGTCAAAGTGGGTCTAAGTAGGTACTCTCTAACAACCAAAGCCGTTGTCCTAAACTAATCTTCTTATTCAATTAGTAGGTTGAGCCACATGAAGCTTGAATACCTCCAATCGTACCTCTGTATATACATAACAAAGGTAGAGGAACACACGAGAGCAGCTTAGTTACACGTGCCACCGAGAGACCGAGACGTGTGCAGAAAGCGATACACTGCCATTTGACAAGTGTTCATAGGTAGCGGGAGTGGTGGGCCGAGGGTCACTGGGTTACCACGATAAACATCATTTACGATGTTGAAATTGCCTTAGATATCTGCTTTCTCGGCGAAATGCTATAAGGTCAATATCGTACCCAAGATATTCGCCTCGAGCGGTTTTATGGCAATGAACCCCGATATTGCATCCAGGGAATATTAGTGCCTACTAGCCTTGATCCGGCAACTGCCATCTTTTACCATCTTTTTCCAATATCCGTTAATATTGGGTGGCTGGTAACAACTTTTAGTTTGTTGGAATCACTTTCCTCGATGTTTTCTTGCGGCGATACGAATTTGCCCGAGTATTTTGGGTGGGCAATATTTAGAATATTTCGTACATTAGTTTGTGACATCGTTTCGGGTAATGGCTGGGACGTTTACGTATATTTTGATAGTAGTTATTAAATTTCTTTGCGATTTAGGTAAGAGGAAAGTGGGACAGTTTGGCATTTTCCTTATTATTAAGCTGGTTATATGGATAGAAAAGTTACTTTAACTTAAACTTTTTCTTTGATAAATAATATTTATTTCGCAAATTGGGTGAAAATAACACTTTCACACAGCAATCGAGGAAGTTGTAGAACAAAGAGGTAGTAATACAGTAAAATCTTGTAATTTTTTTACATGGTTTTTGTTTTTGACTGAAGCTCAAGATATAATTTCCACAATCTGTCATTGTCATATTGATTCAGTGATTTTTATACCTAATATTGTTGAATACAAATAATTTCAATGTCTTTAATAAAACGTAATATTTTGAATTTGAAAACCAGTTTGCCGAATGTAAGTATTAACTGTAGGTAATGTATATAAGTACGCATAAAAATGTTCTTTTTTTCAACATATTACAGAGTAGTATTTAATTTTATAAGTTCTAAATTCTATTTAGAGTTAGGTTTAGAATTCGGTCGCCTGAATTTAAAGATTCTGTTAGTATGGGGTGGTCAAGGGGACTTGTCTCAAACCTCAAAATGGTTAGGTTAGGTTAAAAATGTGACCCCCTACGCACGAGCCGAGCGAGCGAAGCGAGCGGTGCAACGGCAGCGGCCGGCGAGTGGCAGAAACGACTAGATATTATAGAAATTGTGTGGCAAAGCGGGGGCTTCGTCGAAGACTTCTGGCGGTCGGGATAGGTGGGGGGTTACTCTACCGCTCTCCCCCACCACTCCCGGCCCCTCCCACTTCGCCAATTTCCTTTGACACAAAACCATACTGAGGCTCCGTGGAGCACCTCCGGCGGGGAAAAATGGTGGGTGGCGACTTTACACCACCCACCACTGTTGAAAAATCCCGGAATGCACCATCGTGCTGGTTGCCGACTAGAAGAGAGGGCCCGATGATCACTCCCGGGGGGACTCGGGCGTCCCCGCAGTCTCCAGACTAGTCTTCTAGTGACCTGATCCTGGTCTGTGGCCTTCTGTGATCCTTTCAGTGTGCCTGAAGGTTAGCAGCGTGGAACCTCATTTCACTTCCTTCTCCTCTCCCTACTTCACTTTTCAAATAAACAAAGGGAACAAGAAGAAAAAAGCTGTACAGCTCCAGCACTCCCTCACAAAGTGCAACTCTGCTACATACGAGATCTGCACTCAAATCGCGCCGCAGTCCACCAGCACCTGGAGACTGAGAAACCAGCGCTCTTGTTCCTTTCGGAGATGTAGATCGGATGTCCGTCAGACGTGTTGTACCTGACTTACCGAAGGTTTACCCTTTTTTTTTGGGGGGAGGGGGGTCAAGAGAGCATAATTTTATGTCATCAGGAGGTTAAAGGTAAATGTTGCTATTGTATACATTTATATACATATTTTGTGGTACTTCCTTCTGTTTTTTGAAAGACAGCTAAACAAAGGCAAATTAAGTGGGTTCCTCATATGGCATATCAATAGAGCTAAAGTATCATCATTGAGCGAAAAACCTCGATTACTATTTAATGACGGCACGGTTGGCGTAGTGATTGAGCGTTCGGCTTCTGCGTTGTTTTTTGAAAGACATCTAAACAAAGGCAAATTAAGTTAGTTCCTCATATGGCATACCAATAGAGCTAGTTTATCATCACTGAGCAAAAAACCTCGATTACTATTTAATGATGGCACGGTTGGCGTAGTGGTTGAAAATTTGGCTGCTGCGCTGCGTGTCGCGAGTTCGATCCCCGCACGGAACAAATATTTGTATGGCCTACAGATAGTTGTTCCGGGTCTGGGTGTCTTATGTATGTGAATTTAAATGTTTGTGAACGCACCCACGATACAGGAGTAATCTAGTGTGGGGCAACGTTTTTTACAAAAAAAAAAAATATATCTTCGGTATCGGCTTATTCTGTTCCATATGTAATTATCACTCTGTCTTTTACTCATATAAGTTTATTCTTAGAAACTCTTAGCGAAATTATTCTATTATATATTAGTAGACGAAGCGCTCAACGCCTTTTAGAAGATGGAATTAAATCTATTTTTCATGGAGACAGATTTATTTTACATTTACTCAACAGGTCATCTTCGCTAGAAAGCTTTTAACTACACCGCATCGCTTTTCTGATCTGCTAGTGGTACACAGAGATACTAAGGAAAACAATCCGAGTATTCCCTTTGAGTTTACCGAAGCCAATATGAAGGTACTATTTTTATGATTGTTCCACTTTCACAATTTTTTTAAAATTCTTACTTACGTGAAGCTACACTACTTATGTATTTATAGCTTCACGTACACGTTTTTTCCAAGACCAACCCGCCTTGTTGAGATAGAAGAACTATACTTACTTGTTATGTGTAACCTGCTTAGTGCTAGCTGTGGTGTAAATCTGTGTATTGCCACAACGAATAAGGGCCTAGCATATTTAGAATAGACAGTTCCGATTTGACTATTCACGGTTCTAAGACCCAATGTTAATTTGTAGACGTCGAGTTGACAAACGAAGAGGAACGCCACAGGTACTTAAAAACATGATGATTAATTAACTGCTGAGATTGAAATGATCAATGCTTAATTAAATTATAATGAGCTGTCAACATGATGGTGTTACCATTAACATGACATGTTATTTGACGTTAATGTTGACTGGCAATTTATAAAATTGAGGCGCCATTTTGTAAAGATATGTGAGTGAGGAGAATCTACCGATGAGTTTGTCGTTCCAATTACTTTAATTACGTTTGTCGAGGGAATTTCTCGTTTGCTGATCGTATCGGTTGATTATATTTATTGGATACTATAAACGTGATGTTATTAAAAAGTAAATTTACCTTCCAAAATAAGTCAAGCATTTAATTCAATATTTGCATCATCTTGTGTCATCAACCAAAACATTTACTATCTTGGTAGACAAAGTTAGTGCATCATGTTAGTATGAAAGGGGAAGGGTTTTTTTATGAATGAAACTTTTTTATCTTTGTGTTTCGCGTAGTTTTGTGTTCCTATATCGATACTTTCACAACCTATGTTTTTCTAGAATAGTACCCAACCTAACTCTACCAAGATAATTTTATCTTTCCGAAATGAAGCGGTGCCCTAAGCGACACTCGCGTATTCAAGCTATGTAGGATAGCGAAACGAGCTAAGTTCCAAGTTTTGATAGTCTATTAAATAGTGCCGAGTTCACCGAGTTAGGTCTTAGGAGTTCGATGGCACCAGCTGCTGCCATGTTCTGTATTTTCATATTTAGCCAAGTACCTGTATATGTATTATCCTGTATTCTTTCATCAATTAAAATTTTTGGTGGCTTTGACGAGGTAATTTAAGAGTAATGTGACCAAATCATGCGAACACTTTTCCAATTGATATAATTATGACAACTTCAATCTACCTTTTATAATTCGAGATTATTCACTTTTGGAACAACAGACTATGTCAGACAACTTTTTATAGGGTCTTTTTTAGTACCAGCAATCAATTCCAAATTCTCAACTTAAAATATACAACATATAGTCGGTACATGCCTACTTAAATTGGTGGCGATGGATTGAGATGAGTTCGAACTTTACATTCATCAATTAGTATATCCAGCCTTCCTGGTTGGCTTCCGGTCTTACGGGATGCAGGTGAGTTCCAGTAACTTGTTTTATATGGAGACATTGTACTGGTGTCAAGAATATACAAATGACTGAAACATCAAACTGCCCTGAATAGTGTGACAGTCGCTATTTGAAAATTTTACTTTTAAAATGTCAAAATAGAATAAAATCTGAAGTACCTACTTATCATTATAATAAAACGACTTTTTTTGGGCATAGCAGAAATCCCCTTAACCTGTGACATCTTTAACTGCTACTGTCCACGTATTCGGGTTCTGGAACGCCTGAAAAATTATTTATTTACACGTATGGGGCTGGCCGTATTGCTATCATCATAATTTTAGTCGTAAGACCTACACTGCTGGACATAGGCCTTCCCCAAGTGTCGTCATAATGACCGGTCCTGTGCGTTTCGCATCCATTGGCTACCCGCAACCCTCACCAGGTCATCGGTCACCTTGTTGGAGGCCTTCCAACTCTGCGTCTTACGGTACGCGGTTGCCACTCCAGAATTTTTCGGCCCCATCGACCGTCTGTTCTGCGAGCAATGTGTCCTGACCATTGCCACTTCAGTTAGGCGATTCTTCGGGCTATTAGGGTAACCTTGGTTCTCTTGTAGATGTCATCATTTATGATTCGATCACGCAAGAAAACTCCAAGCTAGCCTTCTCCATTGCCCTTTGGGTGACTCCTCTCAAGTTCCGACGTCTCTCCTGTGAGTTGTATAGAAAATGTCGTTGAACGGACTCACCGGTGAGTCACCTGATTCACGCGTTTTAAACCTCTTATTATTACTATAAAGCAAAGTATTTTATCATGTGGCAAGGTTTAATCACTCGGGGCATGATATAGTCTGTAGTTACTATACATTTTATACCAAAAATATAGATTGAAAGTATTTAAAAAAAAAATTGGTTGCCTGTAAAGTCGGTATACGGGCGAAAGTTTTACGTGACAACGACTTTGAGTGGTAAAATAATTTTAATGTGAATATTCATTCGTATAGTAGGAAGAAGGATGAAATAATAGTAACAATTTAAAACATTTATTTATACAAAGAATTATATTTAAAACATTAATTTATACAAAGAATCTCGCACTGAATTTCATATTAACAAAATTTTATTTTTACCTTTACAAATACATACGTATTTATATACAAATACTCTCTCTCGCTCTGTTTCTCTCGCTCTTAGGCGGGCTAACTGTGCTCGAGTGGAAGGGACGCGTGCCTTTCACTTTTTATGTCTGTCTCTCTCGCTCTTAGGCGGGCTAACCATGCCCGAGTGGAAGGGACGCGTGCCTCTCACTCGCTCTCATTGTGAGCGCATAACGTGAGCGGAGCGTAACGCAGTTTCTTGAAGTGTCACCCGGCAAACCAATTTATAAGACGTTGTCACGTCAAAATAGTTTTAATAGACGTATTTTTCTCAAATGACAGTCGAACTTATGCTTAAATTATTATAATATAAGAGCTCTGTTTTGTTTTTAGTGGCAAATGATAAGATATTCATCTATAAGTAGTTCTTTCATCGTTCTAGATAAAATTTGCATGAAATAAACATCGTAAACATTGTTTATTTTCACATGACGTCAAGGTCATGTGAAAGTAAAAGTTTGTGTTCAAGTGTTTTAGAAAGCTGTTTTTGTGAATATTTTTGGTTGTTTATTATTATTATGTAGATATTACAAAGTATTAGACAATATTATAAGAAAAAAACTTTTTACAAAAAAAAACAACCGACTTCAAAAAAGAAAAAAACTTTTATACAAAAAAATAGAACCGACTTCCAAAAAAAGTGCAAAATAACTTTAATTTCGGAAGTCGGTGTTCCTGTTTTATGTCTTCGTTTTTTGACACCGACTTCCGAAATTAAAGTTATTTTGCACTTTTTCTGGAAGTCGGTTCTATTTTTTTGTAAAAAAGTTTTTTATTTTTCACTTTTTAGTTGTGGCTCCCCATTAAACTGTGTTAACAATTCATAGACATACGATAGCAGCAATTGCGGTTGATTTGCTGTCAATTTTTGAAGAGTTCCGTTGCCTGTCTCCAAAACCCATCATCAGATCTTTTTGAAATTTAAATGGGACCATTTCGAAATAATCCCCTTTCGAACAAAAAAAGAATTTTGCAAATCCGTCAACATATGACAGAGTTATGCCCGAACATACATAAAAAAAAAAAAAAAAAAAAAATACAAACATCCGAATTGATAACCTCCTCCTTTTTCGAAGTCGGTTAAAAACATTATAATTTGTACTTATTTGGAAAGAAATACGACGACAAAAATAGGTACTTTGTTTGCTTTTGTACTATGAAGTTTGAGTATGAATATTATGAAAATATTATGTAGGAATCTCAAAAAAGAACACTGTAATTAGATTACTTGTCTATTCATAGTGTAATGTGCAAAATTTCGTGTAAATTGATTCAGTAGTTTTATCAGAAATGGACTTATTATGGTACAAACAGACTATTTCGCGGCTAGTTCTTTGTTAACACATTTGTTTATAATACAAGTCTCGTAATACGAGTATTGTTTACATTCAATACTATGCCCAGTCCATTCAAGAATTCAAAACAGTTTTTACTATGTGCTTAGAGCTCGTCTAAGCATTAATAAACCATTTTTGTGAACAACGTCGTAAATATGTCGCGCCGTAAATTTTGACAGCGGGGCTTGACGGTTATCGGCGCTTTTGAAGCGCGCAGTACTAGAGGTTAAAGCCTTCTGATGAGGCCCATTGTAAGCAACCATGTTTCTGTTCCATATGTCATCACTGGCAACACGCACTGGTCCTAGACTTTCGTCTTGAGATACTGTGGTATGTAGGACGAGAAGATACCGCGTAGCCTGGATAATGCCGCTCAGCCGAGTCGGATTCGACGATTGCCCTCTTTTTCGAAGTTAGTCTTTCCTACCTGGACCATTTGTCCCAGGTAGACGTACTCTTCTACAACTTCGAGTGTAGCTTCGAGAGTCTCCAATCTTGATAGGAGTGGGTGATACATGGGTATTTGCCATGATTCTTCATTTCCATTGGATTTGTCCATTGAGCATTGTACTGAGGTCCTCCATAGTCTCAGCCATGACGACTATATCGTCGGCAAATCGAAGGTGAGTGATATACTCGCCATTGATGTTATTATCTAGGTTACCCCAGTCTAGAACCTTGAAGACATCCTCCATTGCAGCTGTGAACAGTTTCGGAGAAATGACGTTTCTTTGCCTCACACCCCGCTGCAGCAGGATTATAGGTTTCGAGGTCTGGTCCTGTACTCGGACTGACATGGTGGCGTTTTCGTATAAACACTTTAGCAACTCGATGTACCGATAGTCGATCTGGCACCGTTGGAGAGACTTTAGCACAGCCCAAGTCTCGATCGAATCGAAGGCTTTCTTGTAGTCCACAAACGCTAAGCAGAGAGGCAGATTATACTCTACGGTCTTCTGTACAACCTGCCGCAGCGCAAGTTTGTGTTTTACGTAACGGTGCTGAAGCCTTTTTGAAATCCGGCTTGCTGGGGAGGCTAGAAGCCATCAAAACTGCGCACGAGACGGTTCGTGACAACTCTGGAAAACAGCTAGTAGACATAGCTCAGAAATGAGATGGGCCTGTAACTCTTAAGCAGGGTATTGTCGCCCTTCTTAAAGAAGAGTACCACCACACCTCTTCCATATGCCTGTGGTGTTTTCCCTTCAAGTATGATAGAATCGAACAGTTTCTGAAGGGCCTTTAGGACCGATTTTCCACCCACCTTCAGGAGTTTTGCCGTAATTCCATCATCACCCGACGCCTTGTTGTTTTTAAGCTGCTTCAGAGCTATCCTTGTCTCAAACAGGCTGACGTCCGGGATGTCTTCGGTGTAGTGTCGGGTCAATCTAGCCGTTAGCTAGATTCCCAGCAGGTTTAGTCATTGACGTGTCCATAGAACGTCTCGATCTCTCTCAGAAGATCCGATTTGGTGGATATGGTTCTGCCATCGTTGGTCTTCATTTTTGTAAGCTGGCTCTGCCTAATAGACAGATTTCTTCTTGCAAATACCTTGGAGCCCTAATTCCGTTCTATCGCATCTTTATCTATTTGTATTATTTATTTGTCTTTATCCTTTCGGTAGCGGCGGAGGTCACTTTTCAAGGACTTCGAGATTCGTCTATTGAGCTGCCGGTATTTGCACGCATTGTCTGAAGACTGCAGAATCATTTCCCGCCTCTCCTTCATGAGCTTGAGAGTAGGATCAGAGAGTCTCTTATTCTTATCGGTACGGCGAGTCTTGAAGAACTTAGACCCGACCGTATGGACAGTTTCCACGAACCCATCACTGTACTCGTCCACGGACCACCCTAGGCACTCGAAACAATTTTGCAGTTCGAGCTGAAAGCTTTCGAAGTTTTGGATCTGAATCTGTGCTGAAAGGAGCGTAGACTTCAACTTGATATTTAGATTCAATGTGCCTCTTACGCTGCTTAATCACTTACAGTTTTCACTGCGTTAATCACAGAGACGTCACTGAATATTTGCTTCTTCGTCGACACGATGAAGTCAATCTCATTTTAAGTTTCACCATCGGAGCTCTGGCAGGTCCACTTCCTGTGCTCACGCTTTCTAAAGAAGGAGTTCATCATATAGAGACCCTCCTTCTCCATAAAACTGGCAATTAGTTGTCCCTGATGGTTCCGACGTCCAAATCCAAATTGCCCCACTCGCAGCTTGTCACCTTTTCGATTGCCCAATTTTGTGTTGAAGTCCCCCATGACCACGGTGAAGTGAGTTTTATGATCATGCATGGCTCTGGATATATCCTCATACATGGCCTCTACTTCCTACTCTCTACTACCTCATACATTGCTATCATACTTGGGTGTAGTTATCAGCTCTTGCTGTCACTACCAACTTATCTCGGAATTATTAACTTGTGTTCGCCTTAGCGATAGGCGTCGTCCATAAAGCGATCCGTCTGTCTGTCTGCGCGTATATACGCAATCGTTGCAATATTTGTGCGGCAAACCCGGTCGCGATGTCGCGCCAAAAGAGGGCGCCTACCGGTTTTGCCGAACAAATAAACACGACGATCGCGTATTCACGTGATGATCGCTTTGTATTAGAACGACGCATTAGTGTCTTGTCACACGCAGATGCGAGTACTGCGACGCGACGGGACGCTGTGTGTACTTTAAAGAAACATTGGCAAATGAATTTTATTTACAGGTCAGTTACTTTATTAATTTGAAAATTTATCAGTTAATTTCTTTTGTAGAGAATCCAGGCGATTGTAAATAATTATCCCCATGGCTCGCAAAGGTCCGCAATATCTTTGGTCATGGACATTGTCCAGAGACAAATTGGCTGGATCCCTATATCAGCCCAGCACAAGGTTGCAGAACTTCTATGTATACCGCGAATGCGAGTATACGAGTGGGTCACTTTTTATTCTATGTGTAAAAGGTGAGTATTTAAATTAAAAAGTAGTACTTACAAGTACCTAATAGTAAAAAGTAACCTTAACAAATAAGAACCAAAATATTGATTATGGAGGATCACATTATCTTGTCAAGATTTGCCATTTTTTAGGGTTCCGTATTCGAAGGGTAACCAACGGGACTCTGTTACTATGCCTCCGCTGTCCATCCGTCTGTCAGCGGGCTGTATCTCACGATCCGTAATAGCTACACAGTTGAAATTTTCACAGAGGGTGTATTTCTGTTGCCGCTATAACAATAAATTAAAAATTAGTGGGTCGAGCCCCCTTTAGTTTTTAATTAATTTTTATTTTTATTATTTGTTGATATAGCGGCTGTTGATATACACGCTGTGTGAAAATTACAACTGTCTACCTATTTTGGATGAAAAAAAAAACCCCAAAAAAACGTGTTTTTTTTTCAGTTTATGGTATGGAACCCTTCGTGTGCGAGTCCGACTCGCACTTGGCCCGTTTTTTTTCTGTTGGCGCGAAATCATCCAATGACTTCTCCCGCTCTGGGTGGAGCGGGAGGGCGTGTCAGACTTTAACTGACTAAAACCCACCCCTGTTCCTTCAGTTGCCTGAGTGCCAAGGGCCGCGGTATTTCTATTCCGAATTCATCCACGACCCCAGGCAGGCTTGCAGCCTGAAGGGCCCCGTCAGGTATTGCTGACATATCGTTGAGGCGCGCGTGGAACACTACGCGCCGTCGACTCTCGGGCCTGGTCCTGATCGGATCGCGAGCTACCCACTACTTGCTGTCCGCAGGCCCGCGCCTACGGTAGCCGGAGATCGGCTTGCGACCCCCGACACCCAGGGCGTCTCCTGCCGCGGCTGCTGCTGGGGGCGTGATTGCGACTCTGTTGTCTCCTTCACCCGTTCCGCCTCTTCCTTCGCGAGCATTATTTCTTTGCAGAAGCAGGCAACTGCTTCCCATTCCCTCTCGCTCCGTACCATCGCCTGGAACAGGGCCGGGCGCGAGAGATTGCGGCCGCCGATCGCCTGCACGAGGACACGGCGCGGCGGTGCTCCACCCAAGTGGGGCAGAACTCTACCGTGTCCTCTGGGCGATCCGCACAGTGGTGACACCCGGGCGTTTCCTCCCGCCTTATCCGACACAGGAAACTCCCGCAACAGCCGTGTCCTGGGAGGACCTGCGTCAGGCGGTAGGTTAGGACGCCGTGGTGCCTCTCCAGCCACTCCTCAAAGAGGGGCTTTACCGCCGCAATTATGGTGTGGCCAGCACTGGGTTGCGACAGTCGCTCTCTCCATGTCGCCATGAGATCCTGCCGGAGCTCTGTCCACTGAGCCGCAAAGTGTCGGGGACATACAAACACTTGGTGGCAGTAGGCCCTCTTAACATGACACTATGCTTGTATGCCCTCATTTCGCCAGTTATACTCAAGTATCATGTAACGGGGGCGAGACTTTGAGAATAATATCCTAATATTTCGCCAGAAATGTGGATATTTTACTCGACTTGGCTTACTCTTTCTGGGAGGACTCTTTCTTTTCTTAAAGTCGTAAAAATATTTTCAGGGTTTACAGGGGCAAATTCCACGTCAAGGTCTGTAAGACCTTGCCATGTATGCTGCGAGGGAGTGATATCATAATTCGCGCTGTTGAAGACGCCACTGGCTGCAGCGTGGGCGGTATATCTGAAGACAGAATGTTTGCAGTGGACCTGGTGGAGTGCCAGGGCGCATGCGTGAACGCACCTGTCATTGCTATTGATGATGATTACTATGTGAGGGAAAATCCATAAGTACAAGTATAGTGTAGTATTGTTGAACGTATGCAAAATTTGCATGACAATGTTTGAGGAGAATTGCGACGTTAAAAGAGTCCTTATCCCCATTTAATTTTGTACTGTAAAATTAATCTTTAATTTTGTTATCTCTCAACAATGAGTATTTTAAATGCAACTAAGGGAATTATGTTAAGAAGTGAAGTCGTTGCTGCTGACTAAACTTAGAAATCATGAGCGAAAGACCTACGTTTAGCAGATTACTGACTTAAATAGGGCAATCTTAGCGAAAAAAACCGGGCGAGTTGGACTCGCACATGAAGGGTTCCGTACCATAAATTGAAAAAAAACCAACGTAAAGACGTTTCTAGAAACGTGTATTTTTTGGGTTTTTTTTTGGCTGTTCTCATGATCCGTAATAAGTAGACAGTTGAAATTTTCAAACAGCGTGTATTTCTATAGCCATCACAAGGGGGGGGGGGGGGTTGGGGTTTGTGTCCAGGACGTCCCCTTTAATTTTAAATTTATTTTTATCATTTGTTGTTATAACGGCAAATTTTAAATTTATTTTTATTATTTGTTGTTATAGCGGCAACAGAAATACACATTCTGTGAAATTTTCAAACGTGTAGCTATAATGGATCGTGAGATACAGCCCGCTGACAGACAGGTGGACAGCGGAGCCTTAGTAATATGTCCCTTTGGGTACGGAACCCTAAAAATCGTAAATCAGAATTAGATCTATATAACTTTTAGACACCAGTGGCGGCGCAACTAGCCACGTCACCAACAAATTTTAAACAGATCCATGGAGGCTACCGACATCACCTGGTGTCCGCTAAGTTGCACAAAGATGTGTATACAGTTGTGTGATGTGTACGAGTATGTGTATTTTGACGACAGCGCAACTTGCTGCGTAACCGCAAAATAAACATTGCACAGTAAACATGAAACTAATCAACATTATAAATATTTTTAGGAGGACTTGAATGTGTATGACGTGTACAACATTATACAAACGTTGAGATGTGGACTGATACCACCGTGTGGCCCGCAGTAAGTAATAATTTTGCCAATTAGATATATTTTATTAAATTGCTAAACAAAAAATGTAATAAACTAAGTACAAAAGTTTAAGACTTAGTTATATAGATAACAAAAAATCTATTTCTTAATTTTATCAGCCTACGAGTTTTTGTTGTATTTCTGCATATTTCTTTATTCTCTATGGTGTCTTTACACATTATTACTTATTTTATGATCTGATTACAGGAATGGAAGATACGCCTCTGAGCCCATATGCGGTATGACAAGTCTGTTGTGTTGCCCGCCCGAGCCGGGACATGGACTTCAGGAATGTTTAAAGCAAAAAAAATGAAATTAAAACAATGTACCTACCTAGGTCTGTTCGTAAATAAAATATGGTTTACGGAAACTTTTAAAAGTTTTTAAAACGATATGTTGAAGATTTCAATTGTTTTCTAAACAACAAACGTTAGCTATTCCGTCAAACTGGTAAGCTTTAGTGGAAATAATTGCTCACTAATTTAAGTACGTAATGGCTTGTCTTTTATTAATTGCTTTCCATTGTTAATATAGATTTGTGAGTTAGTTTATTTTTGTTGCAAAACTTCCTATGTTATTCAAACTGCATTAACATTCATAATTTGCTAATAAAGAGTGAAATTTCCTGCCGGAGTCTGTTTCCTGATAGCTATAACCTGGGAGTCTTTAAGGGCCTACCTCCCCGTAAGTGGTGCCCTCATTAAATAAAAAATCGTATCTTAGCATAGAAAATAAAGATTAAAGAATCCTATAGGATAAGGTAATTTTACGTTGTTAAAACTGGACTCAAAGTGTTTCGTATCCAAAGTAGTAAGCAAAACTGTCAAAAACGGCCGGTCGGCTATCTTTATTTTCTACGCTTTGCTACGATTTTTTATTAAATGAGGGCGCCACTTGGCGGCTATATTCGAGATTGTACACGTTACTTCTAGGCAAGCGTGCTACAGCTGAGATAGTGGTCAAACGCAAGCCTATCATTGATAGAAAACAAGAAAACCGTGGCAGTTTGCTTCGTGCTTAGTGTCATTTAACCTAGAAATAATAACAAGATAGCAGGTCAAAACAATATTAATTGAACACTGTAGGTGCCTATGACATTAAAAATTTCAATTTGTAATGTTTTGTGCACATTCTAATATCCTGTCACAAAAACGACGGTATAAAATTCCAATTTTCCAGTGGAGGCACTCGAGACGTGGAGACAACGAACGAATGTATAATTAGTTTAGAAAGTCGCCGAAATTACCGACGAACAAACGCTATGACTATGACAAACATTAGGGGTGCATTACTTTCGTGCCCATTAAGCGGGGGTCATCAATTGTGAAAGTCGTAAAGCGACAAACATTATAGCTTTATTAAACTTGGTAATTGTTACAGTGATTGTAATCGATGTTATAATTACAAGTTGTTAGGCGAGACTTGGATCAAGTGAGGTCAAGAGCAGTAAATCTTGGAAGGCGTTCGTGATCCGATCGCCTCCCTCGGGATTGCCCTGTTCCGTAATTAAGGAGGTGCCTGCAATCACAACCAATATAATCCGCGCCGCAAACTTTAATTACAGGTGAAAACTATCCGTTGCAGGAACAATAGGAGGCTCCGAGTGTGGCTGCCTTTGTTGTACAATTGCTGAGCAAGAAGTGCTAAATAATTATAAGTTTGTTTTAACAGCTGCGTTGTTCTACGTGTGTACCAAGTTTGTAACAAGATAGTGCTAATCCGGTTAATTGTTGTCTGCAGTTTGTATAATTGAGAAAATTTTTGCTCTTGTTTGGTAAAAGATTTTTCTGCTTAAAAAAGAAAACCTTGAACATTTCGTGTGTTATTTCAACCGTTTAGTGTTTGTTCTAGTCACTATCATAAGCCACGACAAGGTTTTTTTTTTTTATTTAAACAGTATACATTAACTCGGTCCTTGTTTTTGGGGTGCCGAACGTGATAAGTAACAACTGAAGCATTATAAGATCACTCACGTGTCCTAAGTTAGTACAACTGTAGAAAAGTGACGTTAAGCTGAGTGGTAAACAGTCGAGATATACATTTTTGAGCAGTTTCGTTAATAGTGTCATTTATTTCTTTTTCATAGGTAAATACCGTCTCTTATAACGAAACTTGAGGAGCACTTTATCATTCCTATGATTTTTACAAACATTGTAAAAATTGTGTAAAAGTTACCATAAGACGAACTTATCTTCATTGGTGCTAAATATGGTTGATAGAAGGTCTTTATTTGAACTATAATATAATAGGAAACCGAAGTGCAGAAAAGGGGTTTAAAAATAAATTAGCGACCCGCTTCAGCCTTGCACGGGTGCAATATTATTTTGGTCGATTTACCAAAGTTTTCTTTTATACAAGCCTTGTTCCGACAATTACGAAGATAACAAAATAATAATAATAATAAGCCTTATAAATAGGTGCAACCATTCTGAAGTGATGCGCCAACATAAGGCAATTGAGGACTTTTTGGCAGGATTTTCTCGAGTGAAGTTCAGTGGCTGTTTTAATTATTCGCGTGTCCACGCAACTGGACAATATGTAGAATCATTGAAACAGGCGCGATCTCGGTAAAATGGAGCTGAGAATTTTATTGTAGTAAAGACTACCTCAGCGAAGTTTGCCGTGAAGGCTGACTCGACACATTTGTTGCCAAATACTGCAACATACATTAGAATGTGTTACATCGGCATTCTAATGGGGAAAAGGAAAAAGTGATATTAAGACTTGGCTTAAAGGTCTTGTACCCAAGCCAGTAGCGTAGCCACAATTGTTTAAAAAAAAATAAGGCAATTTGATTGTTGTTTATACAGGGTGTAAAAGAAATGGGTGGTCATATTTTAAACTTGGCTTCTGCTTGTAGAAATGGACGACTTACAGCAAGAAATTCATACTAAATTGCAAAAAAAAAAATTGAGCCTCACAAATTGTGATCAGCTGATAATAACTTTGAACGGAAAGTATTTTTTTTTGTGGGATTGGACTATGTCTTTTTTGGAGAAAGTTGTTCATTTCCATGGGCAGTAGTAGTATCAAAAATAAGACCACCCGTTACCATAACATCCTGTAAAGATTATAGGTATTCGTTGGGAATCTTTTGCGAACGAGTCCGATTCGCACTTAGCCGGTACTTTTAGACGGTCAAACCTCCTGAGGATAAAACGACCCTTTCCATTATCCATAGCCAAATATTATCGTTCAATATGATTGAGCCCGGTAGGTATAGGCGACCTCATATTAGGTATAACTACTTAATCAGTTTTCACAATAAATGTCACTTAATTGAACTTACTAAGACTGAAACTATCTAAATGACACAGACAAATAAGACCTGTAGCTTACTGCGGTAACACACAAATGAATGCGATCAATCGCATTGTCTTTCATTTTGTCATTTCAGCAGTAAAAATGGTGTACACAAACATAGTGAAGTTATTGCTTATCTGGATAATCTGATCAGTACGATGATGCGCCATCAGTACATGGTAAACATCGCACCCACACGCACATAACGTTTTGGGAACTCTGTGCGTACAGCTAAGGAGTAGAATTCCGTGACAGTCGAGTCTATATTTCCTGATTGCTACTCGTACAATCTGGGGGTCTTTAAATCAAGAGTGAATAGGTTACTTCTAGGCAAGCGAGGGGTACTGCCCGTTACATGTCACGCAAGTAACGTTCAACCTTTTTTTTTTTTTTTTGGTTCTACGTTCAACCTTAGGGTGATTAACTCTTGACACGTCGATTGCACACCGGATGTGCAGATAATCGAGCCTCCTTGCCGGACTGTCACCATGGGATCTGGAGGAAAAAGTTTTCGATAATTTCTGAGTGGCGCGAGGATGCGAAGCGCCACCACTGCCGCTACTAATCATAGACAGAGCTCCGGTAGGATCTCATGGCGACTGCATACCACAATTGCGGCGGTAAGGCCTCTCTTTGAGGAGTGGCTGGAGAGGCGTCACGGCGTCCTTACCATCCGTCTGACGCAAGTCCTAACGGGACTCTGATGTTTCGGGAGGTTCCTGTTTCGCATAAGGCGGGAGGAAACGCCCGGGTGTCACTATTGTGTTGATCACTCAGAGGACACGGTAGAGCATACGGTGGAAATCTGCCCCGCTTGGGCGGAGCATCACCGTGTCCTCGTGGAGGTGATTAGTGGTAGCGACCTCTTGCGTCCGGCCATGGTACGGAGTGAGAGGGAATGGGAAGCTGGCACCTCCTTCTGCGAAGCAGTAATGCTCCTAAAGGAAGAGGAGGAACGCGTGAGGGAGACGCAACGAAGACCGTCACTAGCAGCCGCCACAGGAGACGCCCTGGGCGTCGGGGGTCGCAAGCCAATCTCCGGCCAACATAGGCGCGGGCTTGCGGACGGCGAGTCAAAGAGATGGCAGTAGTACCTGACGGAGCCCGTTAGGCCCAATGCCTGCTTTGGGTCGCAGAAAAAAATGTAAGGGAGTTACCGCGGCCCTTGGCGTAGGCAACTGAAGGAACAAGGGCGGGTTTTAGTCAGTAAAAGTCTGACACGCCCTCTCGCTCCACCCAGAGTGGAAGAAGTCATTGGATGATTTCACTCCCCCCCCCCCCCCAAAAAAAAAAAGATTAAAATCTATTGTGTAGTCTAATTGAATATACTGAATATCTTTTCTTAGTGCCTCAATCCTTAATTTTAATAGCCTTGTAATAAGTACCTACCAATGTGATCAGTCATAAATACTCAATTTATAAAATCCTATGGAGAAGTGCGTGCAACGGACGTAATTCGCCATAATTGGATTCTTTTTCATGTTAAATAGTTTTTAGACTCCACACTTCTGCCACTTTGTTTATGCGTGTTAAGGTTTAAAGGCGTTCATTATTTTTTGTTTTTATTAATGTCATAAGGTAAATGTGTATCTTGCTACCTACCTACTTATGCTTCTCTGCTCAGACCGTCGAGCAATACAGGCGTCAAGTTAAGAGGCGTAATGTAATGTATTTTAAGTAATTATTCTTAAATTTAATCATAAATGAATTACATTTTAAACTGTGACCTTCTAGATTCATAAGTTAGTTTCACAGACCACAAAAAAAAATGTAACATAACTAAAAAAATTGCGAAGTATTTGGTTTGCAATTTTCTGACAATACCTTTTGCACATGAAATGAGTAGACAAACATGTTCCTTTCAAAGTAATCAGATAAAACAAAGCCTAACACAGAAGGACAAAGCTTCCGAGTATCGAGTGACGTGTTTATCAAATTGAATCGTGTCGCGGGCGAAATGACACAATTTTATCATTTTATCTTTTACGTAACACGGCCAGCGGGCTGACGCCGGCAAAATAAAACGTCCAAATATTTGAAAATAGCTGCAACGAGATAATGCTGTAGTTAATGGTGCCGGACGTCGTCGCCGAGCTCTTAATGCTTCAGGAAACTGTCCCACACACACACACGCGCACAAACTCATATTTGGATGTTCTTCTTCATCGTTCCCTCACTGCTGAGGATCGCGACCACAAACGACGCGTCTTTGAACGGGAGCGTAGGGCTCTGGCGGTTAGGGGTAATATGTTGGCACGAAGATTTGCTCGGTGTAGTGATCAAGTAAAGATAACGCTTTTTAAAGCTTATTGTCAGAATTTTTACACCGGTAATCTTTGGGTCAACTACTCGAAAAGATCGGTGGATGCTCTGCGCGTCCAATGTAATAATGGTTTTAGTTTTAGGATGCTGTTGCGATTGCCTCGTTTTTGCAGTGCCTCGGAAATGTTCGCGGTAACCCATACCGATGGGTTTCATACCATCATCCGCAAGAAAACGGCCTCGCTCTTGAGCAGAATAAGAGGCAGTCACAATAGCATCCTGAAGGCCTTGGCGGCCGATACTTCCTCCACTATAGTAAGGCAATTTGTGGGATGACTTATACCCTAGTGTTTCGTTTATTTGATGGGTGGTCTTCTCATTAATTCGTCTTTAGTTAAGTTACTAACAATAGTGTTTAAGTGCAAACCTGTTACTAACAATTTATGGATCTCTTAGTTGTCCGAAATAAATGATTTATTATTATTATTATAACGCTCTTCTTTAATGTGGACCGCTCAGTACAGCCTTTAGCGCATTTTCCTTTCACCTTGCCCGGTATTAAAAGCCTTTCCAGACTATGCCTAGGTGATCCCATAATATGTCCAAAAAAAATTAATATTTTCAAAAATCCTACTAAAAAGAGCTAGAAAGTTACAAACAAGTCACATAATAAGCAGTCTGATGCAGTTGGTGGCAGAGTTCAATTATTGATTTCATGCCACCAACTGCATCAGACTGTTCGAAAAGTGACTTGGTTGAAACTTTCTAGTTGGTTTTTACAGTCGGGTTTTTTGAAATTATTCAATTTTGTTTTTATTTATTTATTTATGTACACAAAACACAAGAGAAAAAAAAAATAACAATTACAGAAACAATAGTACAAAGGTAGGTAGGGTTTCTACATTTTAGTGAGTTTTATTTTTGGAATTGCCTCCTCGAACCCTTTATTTTGATACTCCACTTATTTTATAGTTCGTTGACTTTCATTTCTTTTCTTTTTCACAATATGGCGTCTGGTTGTGGCCATATTGTATTTTGATTACTGTCATGTCTTTGGTAGCACTCGCAAGATTAAAACGAATCAATTGACGTACGAATGATCAAAATCGGCCCACGCCTTTGGTCTCTAAAGCGCCACAAAGGAACAAACATAAATACATACATACATAGGCTGATAATCACATAACCTTTGTGCAAATTTGTGCTCTTCTATCTGTATTTGTTCGTTTTTCTCTTGTAAGTGTTTTTGTGTGTGCATTAATAAATAAATAAATAAAATAAACCTTCCCTTGCGTCGCGCAGTCGTGTAAAAAGCTGAGGGCACGCTCTTGGCATAGTGTAGACAGCCGCTTGGTGATTTGGAGTTCCTTCAGTATGGACTCATTTGTTCTCATTTTAGTTAGAAAGCTTGTTTTTACGTGTAATCTTTCTTTTTTTTTAAGAATTTGTACACACTTATAAACGAACACGAAGAAAGGAAACTTAAACTGCCAGGTTATACTTATTTGTATTCAATCCAGCATATCTACAATGATTTGTGAAGACAGTGTTAATTTTGACATAAACACTGCTTGTTTGCATCCTAAAAGACTCGGTGCGCAATTATACAAATTTGTGATCAATGGAAAAATAATGAATATCATTTATCAAATTTGGTGTTGACAAATTGCTTTAAAATTGGTATGCAAAAGGTCAAATATGTTATCAATAGCATCGTTAATTGCTATTTCATATTTAATTTTATGTTTGTACAAAAAGAAGCTGAATTGCAGTGTGCGTAGGTACATACAGGGTGGATTTTTGAGACGGGGCAGCAAGTGCCAAACCGTTGCAGGTACAACTAAGCGACCTTACGAGACTGTCCATAAATTTTTCAAAATTTATGGACAGTCTCGTAAGATCGCTGTCTTCACAAATTATTGTAGATATGCTGGATAGAATAGAAATAAGTATAACCTGGCAGTTTGTTTCCTTTCTTCGTGTTCGTTTATAATTGTGTACAAATTCTTAAAAAAAAAAAAGATTACACGTAAAAACAAGCTTTCTAACAATGCTAAATAACAAGCTCTAAAATAATGTTTCAAAGATTTAAATATCCCCATAATCTTTACCGCGCTCTTTAAAAATTCATAAAAGACATTCAAACGGTCCTTAAGTACCATTCAGAGACAAATCGCCTCACGACATACCTACCTTGAGCCATAACAGTCGTTTTCTTAACCAGGAAATGTTTTTGGGATTTTTGTGGGAATAAAAGGTCCACAAAATATAGATAGTTTCGGGCTCTGGGTATTTATTGTACATGTTTAGGCACATGTTAGGATTTGTACGTCTAAAACATGTAAGAAGTAAATACAGAAAAAAATAATTGTTTTCAATTTCAAAGTACTTATCTCCCCCACTATAAAATATAGCCTATGTGCTATTCCAGACTATACTCGCTAGCAATTGCTAAATTGCTACGCTTCAGGGGCGTACGTGATTTTAATTATATCCCGGGTCCCCAAATCGTGGTAGCGGTAGAAATAGGGTAGATGACTAAAAAAATCTATTTGCTCCGTCCGTCTATCCTTATCTCAATTAAACTATTTACAGGCACTTTTTAAATATCATGGGGCTGGTCAGTCTAAGCTGAAGCTAATTCCACATTTCAAACCGTAGGTGTCTATAGAGGGGGACGCCACAATTGCGGCGGTAAGGCCTCTTTTTAAGGAGTGGCTGGAGAGGCGCCACTGCGTCCTCACCTTCCGCCTGACACAGGTCCTCACCGGACACGGCTGTTTCGGCAGGTTCCTGTTTAGGATTAAGCGGGAGGAAACGCCCGGGGTCACCACTGTGTGAATCGTCCAGAGGACAAGGTGGAGCATACAGTGGAGGTTTGCCCTGCTCGAACGGAGCATCGCCGTGTCCTCGTGGAGGCGATCGGTGGCAGGCCATAGTATGGAGCGAGAGGGTATAGGAAGCTGCCACCTCCTTCTTCAAAGCAATAATGCTCGCGAAGGAGGAGGCGGAGCGCGTGAGGGAGACTCAACGGAGACGCCCTCTCGCCCGTAGCAGCCGCCGCAAGAGACGTCTCGGGTGTCGGGAAACGCAAGGCGACTCCCGGCCACCGTAGGCGCGGGTTTGCGGACGGCGAGTAATGGGTAGCTCATCGCCCGATAAGGACCAGGCCCGAGTTGACGGCGCATAGTGTTCCACGCGCGCCGCAAAGAGATCTCAGCAAAACTGACAGGGTCCGCCAAAAAAAAAAGGACCAATGCTTGTCTGGGTCGCGGTTAAATTCGAAAGCGAGTTACCGTGGCCCTGGCACAAGCAACTGAAAGAACAGGGGTGGGTTTTAGTCAGTAAGCGTCTGACACGCCTTCCCGTTTCACCCAGAGCGAGAGAAGTCATTGGATGATTTCCCACGACCAAAAAAAAAAAAAGTTATCTATGTAGAAAAACTTGCTAAAAACGATTGGTCTACTCTTAATTTTAAATCATGTTCTTGGTTGCTTCTATGGGGTATTATGGAAATGAGTGGTCATATTTTAAATACTGCTTCTGTCGCTTGCCCAGTCCGCATGACAATATCCTGTGATCGTCTCATCACAATCTTTGGTTTAAATTAATTTTAAAGCATTTGTGCCCCGAAGATATCGGTATCCTTTTCACTGCAGCTCAGTGTTCAGCACTAGGATTCTTGTTAAATCTGCTCAGTATGTTTACTGCAAAGAAATTATATCCGGTCGGATACCTTGAGCCTCATAAAGTAAAGACCCAATTACCTGTTGATAAGAAAACTCTATCTTTTTCCCATCTTCCTTTTCTTTGCCAAATTTCATGCCAACTTTAAATAGCGTTTTCACCGGCTTACAATCTGACGTTCCGAATTTTTCTGGTAAATCGTTTATATATTTTTCTTGGTCAATCATTACTTTGTCTCCATCTCTAGCCACCCACACACTGGCTTGCTGTGCTAATATCTTTCATTTCAAAGTATTGCTTTAAATTCTGCTGTAAATATAATTAGGTCATCAACCCAAACAGCTATAAATGTATTCTTTTCTGTGTTTTGATAGACACGAGAATCTTTTTTAGATTGTTTCATTCCCAACTTGTGTAAAACATTGTTCATTTTCATATTCCACTGCCTGCTGGCCTGCTTGAGTCCATATATAGATTTGAGCAATATTTACACCTGAAATCCTTGTTGATATCGCGTTGGTTGCTACTTATAGATATTTTTGTCAATTTCCTCTTGCAGGAAAGCTGAAACAGCATCCATTTGATCTATATCCATATTTGGCCACCAAAGCAAATAAGTACAGAATAGTAGGTAGTGTTCCTGGTGAACTGGTGAATATATTTCTTCATAATCAGTGCCTTTCTTCTGTGCATAACTAATAATAAATTACAAGCCTGGCCTTATAACAAACAACATTACCACTTTGATTTGGTTTTGTTTTGAACACCCATTTACATGGTAGAGCTCTTTTTCCTGATGGCAGGTCTGTCATTCTACAAGTTTCATTTTTCATTAAGGAATCGTATGCCTAGTGCATAGCTTGCCTCCATTCAGTAGCTTGTGGTGATGACAGAGCTGCCTCAACAGTCTGTGGATCCAATAAGTCTGTAAATAAACATAAAAATCCCTTTTTGTCAGTTCCCATGACATCTTGTTTACCCCGTGGCCACAGTGTAATATTACTCCTGTGGTCCTGTCTTATTGATCAAGGAGGATAATAGGTTTCATCTAGAGCTCCAGTGTCAGTATTATACTCACTTAAGTTTTCACTGTTGCCTTCTTTTGTGCCTGAATCTGACACCAATGATGACTCTTGAGTGTGTATTTCTTTTTTGAGACTGGCAGACGTACTTTCTGACTTCTCACTTACTGTAAAACAGAGCTGATACAGTCTATCTGTTTCTCCTTAACTGAAACGCAAGGATCACATGGTATAGTTACACTCTCTTTACAATTCTCTATAAAGGTCTCTTCTCTACTTTTTACTATTCTATGTGTTTTAGGGTCCATCAAGCGGTTGCCTTTATAGTTTTCGCAATAACCTACAAATATTGTTTGATTTTTTATCCCTTTTTCGCGTTTTTCCTCTGGTACATGTGCCATACAACAGAACCAAATATTTTCATGTGCGATAGACTAGGTTGTTTTCCTTTCCAAAACTCGAAAGGCGTTTTACCATCCAGTGATTTTGTGGGGCAACGATTAGAAACGGTTCTTAAAATATGTCCACACCTTTCCGTTACTCCCTGTATAAGCAGCAGTTGCCACAGCTTCAGTCCAGTAACTCTTCTCCAGATTAGCGTAAAATAACATGCCCTGCTTCTTTCAGCTACGCAATTGTGCTCTGCATTGCAGTACTCTTTTCCATTATCACTACGAATCTTTTTAATCTTGTGATCCAATTCATTCTCAACTTTTGATTTAAAATCTTTAAAAATGTCCAACACATTCAGTTTATTTTTAAGAAAATATAGATAAGTGTTTCCAGTAAAGTCATTGGTGAAAGTTATGAAGTATCTCATACCACCATATATGACTTATTTCCATAGGACCACACAAGTCTGAATGAATAAGCTCTAGTGGTCTAGTTGTTCTAGAACCAACATTTTTATATGGTAATCTGGCTTGCTTACCTTCTAGACAATGGGTGCAGGTAGTGACATTACTTTTATCCTCAGTCAGAGTCACATCCTTAGTGCAATCGGGAAGTTTTTTAATATCTGTAAAATTTAAATGGCCCATTGATGCCACAGATGAGCATTGTTATGACTTGCAAGTCATAACAATGCTCATCTCTTGCGCTTGATATCTCGCACTTGAAGTTAAGTGAGCCATTTCTTTGCTGGTGTTCAATAAATACAAATTGTTGATCAATGTTGCACTGCACAATAACTCGCTTTTGATATTTTGAACTTCACATCCCTTATTATTAAACATGACTCTATAACTACTTTTCCAATTGTGCTGACTGAAAGGTGATTTGCTGGTAGCCTGGGAACAAACAAAACATTTTTAATTTGTATTTGTGTGCTAATGGTTTTCTAATATCCACTGTAATATTCTTTACTGGTGGGTCAGTGACATTACGCCAACCGTGTCGTCAAATGTTCTTCGACAAAAAATTCTTCACTGATATTTTGTCCAACAGTCGCTAAAAAGCTGCTTTAAAACTGGAGCTTTTCCTTTTACTGTCATTTTTCTTTGATTGTTTACAGAACTTAGCTAAGTGCCCATTCTTGTTGCAGTTGTAACATTTTGGTCCCTTCGGGTTTACTTGCCGATTATTATTCCTTAACTCTTCGAGTATATATAGAAAGCAGTTAATTTTGATGTGTTGATTTCTTGTATGAGCTTAGACTTGACTGAATCCGCACTAATTTTGATGCCGGAACTATCAAACCCCATAATCATGGGCTTGTATTCGTCTGGTAAGCCAGCCAGCATTAAAGTCCCGAGTCATTCATCGTTGACATCGAATTCAATGTTACGCAGCTTGTGAGCAGTGCTCATTATCTTAACATACTCCAACACTATTACTTGATTCGAGTGTCGTGTTTATTAAGTCTTTTAATAAGCCGACTCTTTGCGTAAGTCCAGTATCATCAAAAGCTTGTTGTAATCTCTCCTATACTTGTTTTGCTGTCGTGCACGTAATTTTGAGGATCAACTTGGCTTTTGCCTTAAACAGGCTATCCTTGCTAGCGTCAATCGGGTCGTTATTAGGCTGCTCGATACAGCATCACAGATTCTCGTGTTCATACTGAACTTCCACGTGGCAAAGTTTTGGCTTAGTGGCTCAGGGGAGACTTTCCCCTGAGCCACTTTGCTGGATGACACAAATCTGGTTATGTACACTCGCCTCCATATCCACCAGGATGTCCAGCGGCGGAAAGCATATCATGAGAGTTGCCGCCACAAAGGATACCTTTCGGTATCCACGTGCGATGCAAATAGCCATTTGCCGCTGCAAGCTGTTGATTTTAGTCCTGCAGTAGCGGGCACCTGCCAGTTTTTTTGACCAAACAGGTGCTCAATAAAGAACGATCTATCGCCTGACGCCCGCGTAGCGGCGCTGAACTTCTTCCCGACGTCCTCCGTCTTCGGGCAGCAGCCTGTGCAAAGCACCCACTGCCTTTCCAAAGCGGCGGACCAGACGCTCGAAGAGCTCTTCGAAATTTTACGGACCGGCCAGCGTTAGCCCAAGATACTCAATGTATCAACCCACCTGGAATTGCGCATTTCCAACTCTCACTGACGAGCTGGGAGGGTCTCTGCTCTTCGGCAGTTTACGGAACTAGAGCACCTCAGTTTTATAATGCGCTTTCTCCAAACCCAGTTCGAGGATCGTCGCCACGACTCTTGCCACTCCAAGCTCGGAGAACTTAGTTTACAGTTCTATCTAACCAAGGCGGGTTGGTTTTGAATGTGTGTGTAGGTTCACATACACTTTTTTCCTATGACATCTCCCGCTATGGGTGGAGCGGGAGGGCGTGTCAGACTCTTACTGACTAAAACCCACCCCTGTTCTTTCCCTGATAAATTCGAAACTCTGTTTCAAATTTATCCACAACCCCTGGGCAGGCATCGGCCATGACGGACCCCGTCATGATTTAAGTCGATAGTAAGAATAGAATAGAACAGAATACTCTTTATTATGTACACCATATAAATTACAATAAAAATACCGTACCAGTACCGTACTTAAATGACAGGAGATTTAAAATGTGACAATAAATCGGGGTAATAATAGGGGTAATCAAAGATTACCCCTATTATTACGAAAGCGATGAAAGTAAGCCTCTTTAGACGCCCGCGGCGAGCGTCGGGGCAGTCGTAGGTAACCGTAAAATGTACGAAATGGAAAACAAAATCGCCATACTATTTCCGCGTTGTGATCCCACTGCCGTGATAGAAAACATTTTCAGTTTCCTGTCAGGAACAGCATTGTAGGTAAACAAAATTAGACCAGAGTTGATTCTGTATACGACATGATGCAATTTCAACGGGAAGTCAACTTTTTCTTTTTCTGCACTGGCTTTTTACGAGTATATTTACTTATTTGTCCTAGTGACGTGAGAGCAGTGGTGGCCCAGTGGCTGTGACTTACAAGTTGTAGGTCGTGAGTTCAAACCCAGGCAGGCGCTTTACTTTGTGTAAATTATTTCATCACCACTGCTCTCAAAACGGTGAAGGAAAACATCGTGAGGAAACCGGCATGTCCTAGAACCAAAAATTCGAAGACATGTGACATCCACCAACCCGTACTGGGCCCGCGAGGTGGATTACGGCCCACACCCTCTCTCAGAGAGGATGCCTGTGCCCCAGCAGTGGAGACAATAAAAGGCTGATGATGTCCTAGTGACGGCTGACGGCTAATTGCAAAACCGGTGTCTGTCGCGATTATGCGTCATTTGTGTTGAAGATCACGTTGAATGATGAGCAATGTTTACGCGTTATTTAATTTTATTATTGTGGGTCTATTTATTTACGTATTTTAATTACAATATTACCTCAGTACATAGACATTGATATTTAATTCAGTATATCATTTTTTATTTACCCTCGTCCGTGCGTTACTGCGAGGTGCCAACTGAAAGCCAGCACTGGGTGTCCAACGCCCAGCAAATGCTGAGATAGGCTGAGATGGTAACTCGGTATGTGCACGCTGAGCACAATTTTATTGTACCTTTGTGTACCTACTATTCTTTTCTTTACCTTTTTTTTGTTGCTGTTGTGTTGTGTCTGTGTCGAATAAACGTTTTCTATTCTATTATATTCTATTCTATAATAATGCTTTGCCATAATTAGTTTTGGCATACTGTTTTATTGGCATATTTATCTTGTAGGCTAATTTGTTTTGGGCATAATTTTATTTCGCATAATATAACTTGGCATAATGACTATCACAATAGTATTTAGGCATAAAAATTGAGTCATGCGTAGTGTATCAATAGGTTAAGGTGCGGCGGAGAAGGCCCTTAGGCCACCCCCTTTTTTTAACCGGCAATATGTTTTACATATTATGTAAAAAAAACTTACAAAACTTACCTTTTCTCTAAGTGGTATTAGTGTCTAACATTTTAAGAGTTAATTATTATGCGATTTTGTTATGCCTATAAAAATATGTTTTAATGTCACTATGCGTAAATAAATTTATGTCTTAGAGAAGTTATGCTTTAAGAAATTATGTGTAAACTGTAATGCGTAAATAGTGATATGCGTAAATATTATTATGCTTAAAAAAAGTATGCCATGTTATATAATATAGTCTTAAAATTTTATGCGAAACAGATAGGGATTTCAACAGTTTAGTGTTCGTAGGTACTCGTACATACACGGAACACAAGGCGTGAAAAAAAGCACAAAAATGTTGCCCTTATATAGTGAATAATTCTGTTACCTAGGCTGCACTTTAGTGAGGTCGCCCACGGCGACTTTTACAGTTACTTTTGTTCTGTTTCAAGCGATACAATCGCGTTAATGTCGCAATACCTAAAAAAAGGTTGCAAATGCGACAAACGCCCAAAAGTAGCGGTGCAGCGACGCGTTCACGAAATGCGCTACTGAAGTCGTCGTTGGCGACCTCCCTTCGAATTTAACGTTCCTGAAATACTTCTCAAACACTGATTTGCTCCCAATTCATTTCATTACTATAATACTAAGGGTGATGATTTTAAGCAATGTTAATTTCACTGGCACAGTATTTCAGCTAACATAGTCACGCGAATTTCTTGCGTATTTTTCTTTTTATAATGTTTGAATCAGGGCTTGATAACGTTACCAAATAACAAAATAATTACCGTTACTTAACGTTAATTTCAATTGTGATACCATGGTAACGTTATAAAAAATTACCGTTATTTGGTAACATTACCAGTATTATAACGTTAATTAACATTTAACGTAAAATACGATAATTATCGGTTTAACGGTAAAAATTTTAGTGTTACCTAGCCCGCGAATTTTCTTGTGTTTTTTTTTGCAATCTAAAGGTCAGTGTCAGGTTGTAACTTGATCAAAATGTGATGCGCGACAGTAACAAATATATGTTTACATAGTTATAATAACCATAAGAATCATTTACTCATCATCATGAACTTAGATTAGATGTGTTAACCGATATTAACTAGATTGCCGAAATCTAGCTAAGAGAAAAAAGAAAATGTAATTATGGTTATAATTATAATTATGTACTTTCATATTTTTAAATGTCGTGGATCATATTTTGATCAAGAGACAACCTGAACTGACCTGAAAAAAAAAACGCAAGAAAATTTGAATTTCGCGGGCTATCTCTACGCATTCCATTTATTTATTTCCGTAGCCTCCGACTCCCTGTAGGTACATTTTGTGCGCTGCGGCGCTGCTGCCTCATTCTGTACACTATAGTTGAATAACCCGCCCGGCCCTGGTCCAGGCCATGGTACGGAGCGAAAGGGAATGGGAAGCAGTCTCCTCTTTCTGCGAAGCAGTAATGCTCGCAAAGGAGGAGGCGGAACGGGTGAGGGAGATCATGCCCCCAGCCGCCGCAGGAGATGCCCTGATGGGCGTCGGGGGCCGCGAGACGATTTCCGGCCACCGTACACGCGGGCCTGCGAACGGCGAGTAATGGGTAGCTCGCCGTCCGATCAGCGACAGGCTCGAGAGTCGACGGCGTGTAGTGTTCCACGCGCGCCTCAAAGAAATGTCAGCCACCACTGACGGGGCCCGTCATGGCCGATGCATGCATGCCATGCCTAGAGGTAGCGGATAAATTAGTAACAGAGTTACCGCTCCCCTGGGCGCTCAGTCAGGGAAGGAAAAGGGGTGAGTTTAGTCAGAGTCTGACACGCCCTCCGCTCCACCCAGAGCGGTAGATGTCATTTGATGATTTCCCACCCAAAAAAAAGGGATCGCAGATAAATTCATAACAGAGTTACCGCGCCCCTGGGCAATCGGGCAAGGAAGGAACAGGGGTGGGTTTTAGTCAGTAAAAGTTTGACACGCTCTTCCGTTCTACCCAGAGCGGGAGAAGTCATAGGATGATTTCACATCCCCCAAAAAAAAAAGGATCGCATCAGGAGTGATCGATGGAGTCACCGCGGCTCTGGCACAGGCAACTGAAGGTACACGGGTGGACTTCAGTCAGTAAGAGTCTGACACGCTCCCCTGTTCCACCCAGACCGGGAGAAGTTATTTATTATTATTATTATTCCATTTATTTTATAATATATACATACAATTTACATTTTTAAATATTGAAATATCAAAATATAAAAACATTTAAAAATATAAAAAATAGTATCCCACCGGTATCCGGATAGGGTCCAAGCTACCGGTGGTCAGGGCTCCTGAGAGAGGAACCTCCTAACTATGCGCGCCGTGTCCAGGAGTACTGCCTTCTGGATCAAGCCCTTGATCCAGCTGTCTAATATTATTATTATTATTATTTGATGATTTCTCAACCTATAAAAAATAAAAACCTGAAAACCTAGCGCTCGGCAACGCAGTCTACCTACATGACTAATCCTTTCACCACTATTATAGCACGAACCGGTCTTTCTCAAGAACCATCCCAAACGACTCTTCTAAGAGCCAAACCGAATTTGACTTCAACAGCCCTTTGTGTGAATTCAAACAATATTGATAGTTTGTTAAAGTAATTCTGTTGTCGTGGTTTTAAAACTCGTTTCCTCTTTCTTCGTTCCGTCTCTGTCTACCTTTTTCCATACCCAATCATTATGATTCGTTTAAAGCGGCCTTCTTAGACCCCCATGACTTCGTTAAAGAAAGTTCACAAATTCCGTGGGCAGAATGAGTTCATATTGTCTGTCTGGGATACTGGAGGTACCATTAAAATGATGGAAAAAAAAAATTGTCTTAAAATTCGCACTCTCTTTATAATATTAGTTTATACATATTATTCAGAAAAAAAACGAAAACACGAGAGATAAACAAGTTAAGATAAATCTTGTATCCACCTACCAACGAAACTAATTGATGGTAAACTATAATTCATTATTTTCTAGCACGTACCCTCATGGTATAAGGATATTGATTACTAATTAAGTCCTTTACTTCCAGATGTGTATTAAGTATCGCAATTAGAAGCCCCTTTGTTATCATCCCCGAGGTGACGCTTCCCTTGTTAGTGTGTCTCGATATTATTAGGAAAAACAGGAGTAGGAAAAATTGTATTTTACTACCTTACAGTTTGTTTATTCGTGAGGACAGTGTTTACGTACGGTTTTGAAAGCATACGACGAACCGATTTCACTCAATATTTTTTTAAGGATTAATTAGTTTCTGAACAACTAATGTAAAGTTATGTTATTATTAAAAAAAAAATTATTTAATCCACTCAAATATAAAATTATAAAATATGAATACCATCACGTGCTGGTTCTGACTGAATGCTGGCTATCCGCCTCATCCATTATTCCCAAAATGCCTGGATACTGCTCCTCTGCTACCAAAAGAAATGTCAAGCAAAATGATGGAGTAGTTGTCTACTTCAAATCTCATCTTAGATTCACAATTCATGAGCCTCAATTTGCAGATGGAAACTGTTTGGTCATTGTGGGTGACAACCGCACAGTGATAATATCAATTTACCGCTCGCCCTCTTACAAAAATATCGATACATTTCTGTCATCTCTAAATGATGTCTTATCACAATTCGGACATTTCGAAAACGTTCTAATAACTGGCGATATAAACATACCCATAAATTATTCAAAGATCGAATATCCAGGCGAACGATATCTTACTCTAGCTGCCTCTCATGGACTTTTACCAGCTCATACAGAAGTAACCCGTGAAGCTTCTGGAACATGCCTCGACCACGTTCTGCTAAAAACTAAATACCCTACTCTTACATTTATCCCCAAAACCTATCTAACAGATCATTTTCCGGTACTGACATGCATCAATTTCGAGCAGCCACGCCATTTTGCATCCACTACCGTTACCAAAGTCGATACTGAGTCGTTAACACTGGCCATTTCGTCTATAAATCTTGACCCCATATATGCATCTCAAGATCCTGAGTATTCTCTTAACTACCTTGTAAAAAATTTGCAAGAAGCTCTTGAGAAAAATACTAAAGTTATTGAGTTATCGCGGCGCAAAAAAATTATTAAGCCTTGGATCACTCAGGGATTACTTCGATGTATGAAAAACAGGGATATGCTACACCGAAAGTCAAAAATGACACCAGACAATGAGACTTTAAAAGTAACATATGTCCGATACAGAAACTACTATAACAGGATTCTAAAAAAAGTTAAAACAGAATATGAAAGATCCCTTATTGAAGAAGTGAGAGACGACCCCAAAACTCTTTGGAAAACGATTAAAACTATCACTAACACAACTAAAAAACTCAACCACCCAGATGAACTTCTCAAATTACGCTCTACACCTGGAATATCTGTTAATTATATCAATAAATATTTTTCGAGTGTAGGTATTAACTTGGCAAATGCATGTATTCAAACGCACCACAATTCAACACTTGAGTCACATGATGCTAGCTCTCCCATTAGTACCGGATTTTCTCAGCTCAACTCATTTGTAATGTCTAGCGTGACTGAAGAGGAAATAGAACGCCTTATCGTGGGACTCAAGACTGGTTCTGCAGTAGGTTGGGACAAAATCTCAAATCGATTAATAAAAACCAACAAAAATGTTCTTGTTCCTCCCCTCACATACATCTTTAATAACTGTTTCGAGAGCGGCATCTTTCCTATGGATCTCAAAAAATCAGTTTTGCGTCCTATTCACAAAGGTGGAGACACAAATATCTTGTCTAACTATAGACCAATATCCATCCTACCCGCACTGTCGAAAATCTTAGAAAAAGCTATCAATATAAGGCTGATAAATTATCTGGAAAAGCATCACTTACTTTCAGACAGACAGTTTGGCTTTAGGAGGGGTAGATCTACTGAAGAAGCAGTGCATATCCTAACCAATTATATATCTACCAATCTAGATATAGATAGGAAATGCTTGTCAATCTTCCTCGACTTAAGCAAAGCTTTTGACACTATTTCGGTTCCTATATTGATAAATAAACTTGAGAGACTGGGAATTAGGGGCACGCAGCTAAATCTCTTTCGGAGCTATCTTGCTGGGCGAAGGCAGTGTGTCCAAATAGGTCAATATACGAGCAGTGACCATATAGTCGATTATGGCGTACCACAGGGTAGTATTTTGGGACCAACTCTTTTTCTCGTATACATTAACGACCTCGCTAACCTCAATATACCCCGAGGCGAACTCATCTCTTATGCAGATGACACTGCTCTCCTTTTCTCCGCTGAGACCTGGGATGAGGTATTTGGTGCTGCTCGGGAGGGATTCAATGTTGTAAAAAAATGGCTCAGGACCAATATTCTGACATTAAACGTCGATAAAACCAAATACCTAGTGTTTAGCAAACGTTGCTGCAATGACGCCATTAATGACTTTCGGATCATATCCCATGAATGCTTAGATGGAGTGGACTGCTCATGCACATCTTTGGAGCGCGTCAATACTATCAGGTACCTGGGTGTCATTATTGATAGCAACCTTAGTTTCAAAGAACATATTAAACAGCTAAGTGCGCGGGTAAGGAAATTGATTTATGTTTTTAGAAATCTCAGGCATGCTGCTGACGATAAGCTACTTAAACAAGTCTATTTTGCCTTTTGCCAATCGATAATTACGTACTGCATTTTGTCGTGGGGAGGCGCTCCTAAAACCGCCCTTGAAAAAGTAGAAATAGCCCAACGAGCTGTCTTAAAAACGATCACTTTTCGGCCTATGCTATATCCTACGAAGCAGCTCTATCAATTATGTAAAGTTCTCACCGTTCGCCAACTTTTCATTCTGGGCATACTCCTCAAGCAACATGGTGATCTCACATACGACACGGACATTCTACGCAAACGTAGGAAACATGAAGTGTGTAAACGTACATATGTTCCTAAAACATCCTTCATCAAGAGATTTTTCATTTTTCTGGGTCCTTACATATACAACAGAATCAATACAATTATAAACATTTATCCACTAACTAAGATCCACTGTAAAAGAAAAATTCAGGACTACCTACAAAAACTCTCTTATGATGAAACGGAAGCGATTTTGGACATTCCCAAATAAATTTCTTAGCGACTAGTTTCGGTTCACTTTCATATTTATTTTTAACTAAATTCCTAATCTAATAAATGTATGTATATCGCTCAAATCACATAAACAGATACATTATACACTTACACCAATTCTTAACAGGTGTTCTCGTTTTATACACAGTAATTTACTCATACACATGACATGGCAATATTATTTAATTATTGTATAATAATCTTTATAAATGGCTAATAAAGGTGCACAATATTTTTAAGGGGGAGGAAATGCAATCCGAGATACAGGCTACCGCCTAGTTCGGATGCAGAAAATCCCAATCTTCATGTATGTATTACAAACTTTAAGCTAGTTCTAAGTTTTACATTGTAATTTTTCAATTTTGTAATATGTGTGTCTAAGTGAATAAATTATTATTATTATTATTATTATCAAAAACATAAAATATGATAAAGCCAAGTCTAGCAAAGCAGTTCTTTCACTACAAAAAGTTGTGAAATCTCATGTAAAACCCTGTGTCGTCAGGAAGTCTTGAGAAGTTATCAGTAATTTCGAGTAATTTATTTTCATTGGAAATCTAGTCAGGAGTAAATCGCGGTCTTTTTATGTAGCCATCTTAGTCTATTTAGTATTTATATAAAGTCATTGAGCTGTCTCATGTTTATAATAAGTTCATCAGAAATAAACAGTTCAGCCCATAGATTGGGCATACTGAGAAAGCCCAATAGCTTAATAGTTTCATCGGTCGAAATTTTCTCGAAAGGCTACTTTTCTCTTACTGGCGGAAGCTGTAAAAGAACCCCGTAAACTACAATGTGTTTTTTTCCAAACCACCCATTTTGACCTTCATCGGTATTGAATATCTCGGAAAAACGTGAATGAATATATACCAAAATAACGTTGGATATCATTGACACTCGTCTATGATAAACAACACCACTTCTTTCAAATCTAATCTCAGCATTTCATAAGAAAGTGGCTTCTAATTAGGTGTTTGCTTATTTTTCACAGGCAACTGCAAGATTCTATACATTGTCAATCCATTCACATTGAATGCAGCTATTCCCGACGGAGCACTGATGGCCACTTTTTTATTTAGGATTGTTTGAGCCCAGACTTTCAGCGTTTTTATTTAATAAATAATGAAATTTTGGGATTTTTCGTTTTTTCCTTCCTTTATAGACTGAACTTTTTAGGCAAAATTAAAAATTTGAAGTTTGTAAGACTGCCAGAAGTACCTTAGAATTTTTGTGATCAGTGAGTGTGTCAGTGATAAAAATTAAAGAAATTTGAATGGCAATAATTCGTAAAATCTAAGGTAGAATTATTGTGAGGGATATCGGCAATATAGCCAGTTATAGTTTGTCCTCTTGATTTTTAAAATTTCAAACTCTTTGTTTTAAACACAATGAAGTCACAGAGGGGTGCCGTGAGTCGCTTCGAGAAAAGGAGATAGATGTAATATGAATTATATATAGTACGGCTGTGCTCAACTTGCACCCTTTTTTTTTTGGGGTTGGGAAACCATCCAATGACATCTCCCGCTCTGGGTGGAGTGGGAGGGCGTATCAGACTCTTGCTGACCACCCCTGTTCCTTCCCAGCCCAGAGTGCCCAGGGGCGCGCTAACTCTGTTTCGAATTTATCCACAACCCCTGGGCAGGCATCGGCCATGACGGGCCCCGTCATGGTTTTCTGACAAATCTTTGAGGCCCGAGAGTCGACGGCGGCCGGCCATCTCGCGACGTCCTCCGCCCAGGGGATCTCATGCGGCGGCAGCTGCTGAGGGCGTGAGGGCGACTCTGTTGTTGAGCCTCCCTCACCCGTTCCGCCTCCTCCTTCGCGAGCATTACTGCTTCGCAGAAGGAGGATTCTGCTTCCCATTCCCTCTCGCTCCGTACCATGGGCTGGACCAGAGCCGATCGCGAGAGGTCGCTGCCACCGATCACCTCAAGGAGGACACGGCGGGGCTCCGCCCAGGCGGGGCAGATCTCTACCGTATGCTCCACCATTTCCTCTGGGCGATCCTCACAGCGGGGACTCCCAGGCATTTCCCTCCGCTTTATCCTACACAGGAACCTCTCGAAACTTCCGTGTCCAGTGAGGAGCTGTGTCAGGAGGAAGGTGAGGACGCCGTGGCACCTCTCCAGCCACTCCTCAAAGAAGGGCACTACCGCCGCAATGGTGGCGTGCCCAGCGCTGGGTTGTGACAGTCGCTCTCTCCATGTCGCCATGAGATCCTGCCGGAGCTCTGTCCGCCGAGCCGCGAGGTGTCACGGCAGCGGTGTTTCGCCCCTGCGTTTCGCCTCCTCGCGCCACTCATAGAGGTGCGCGAGGACCTTTGCCTCCAGATCCCATGGCGACAGTCCGGCAAGGAGGCTCGCCGCCTCACAGGAGACCGTGCGGTATCCTCGGATCATTCGAATCGCCATGACCCTTTGGGATACATTCAAGCGGCGAACTGGTCGCCGCTTCAAGGAACGCGCATACACCGGTGCCCCGTAAAGGGCCATGGACCGCACGATCCCCGCGTAGAGCTTCCGGCAGGAGGCGTTTGGACCCCCCAGATTGGGCAGGAGCCGCTTCAATGCGGCCCCGGCCTTCTCCAGTCAGGGAGCCAAACGTCGGAAGTGCTCGACGAAGTCCACCGGCTGTCGAGGACGAGTGCCAGGTACTTCATCGTCCCCTCGACGCCGATGTGAACCCCTCCTACCGTTATCTGGGAACCCGCCGGTGGCGCGTTTCGAGGACCATGAAAACACATGGCCTCGGACTTGTGCAATGCCACCTTGAGTCGCAGTTGCCGGATCCTATCCACGACTGTCGCAACCCCGCGTGTCATGAGGTCGGCCGTCGCCTCGTGTGATCTCCCCTGCACCAGGACCAGCGTATCGTCAGCGTAGCAGACTACGCTGACGCCGCTAGAGAGGTCGGCGCGCAGCACCCAGTCGTACCCGATATCCACAGAGGTGGCCCCAGGACCGATCCCTGCGGAACACTGCACGACATCCCTCACCGGTTCCATTCTCCCTGGCGACCGGGGTAGATGACGGCCCTGTCCGTCAAATACGCCTGGACCACGCGACGGAGGACTGCTGTGCCCCCAGATGGCTAAATGTATTCCTTAGCGTTAAGTCGAGAACGGCTGGACCAATTATTTGGATGATTTTTTTTTTTAAGTATTCGTTGAAGTCTATGAAGAAATGTTCTTATGAAGAGAAAAATTTGAATGAGCCAGAAAAAGTAAGTGATTTTATATGACAGGACAAAGTCTGTCAGGACAGCAGCAGAATTAAATAATAATAACACATCATAAGACGCAAATCAATTTCACAAATAAAATACAGTCAATAAGATTTATAACTCTTCTTCTCTGCCATAGTCTGGAAAAATACCAAAACTTACCCTTCATAATAATGTATATAAATAGGTCACAATTCGCGTCAAGGAGTAAACACAATAAAATTATGGCGATGTTCGCGAATCTCCTCAGTCAGCTTTACTTGCCCGGAAAGATAAGCGACATACACATTTCACATTTTCTTTCATTCTTTACGCCGAATAGAAAGAAAACTACTATGAAAGGGTCACGGCACACAGAGACGCATCGCTACGAATAAATAAGATAGCGATATATAGAATACACTAAAGTTATTGTATCGCTTATAAAAAGCCGATAGATGATCACATTGTCTTTGAGATGATGAAAATTTCATAAACAGTCGCAGATGGTTTTGGCGTGTTTCTCGTTTTTTCTTGTACGTGTTAGACCTAACTTAACAAATCACTACTTTATGTTATACAAAGTCCCTTGCCGCGTATGTACGCGATAAACTCAAAAATTACTGAACGGATTCTCATTCGGTTTTCACCAATAGACAGAGTGATTCATGAAGAATGTTTAAGTGTTTAATTTGTACTCGAGCGAAGCTGGGGCGGGTCGCTAGTTAATTATACTATATTAATATTTTTGTTTTTGACTAGCCTTCACTTTCCCACTGCTGGGCAAAGCCCTCCCCAAAATCCTTCCAGGAACTCTTCTCCTGTGCCTCCGCAAGCCAGCCCTCGTGATACACGTCGAGGTCGTCTCACCTTTTTCATGGCCGACCTCGGCGACGCCGTTTTCATGTTACAAATGTATATAAATAAAAATCAATTGCCAAATGTATACATTAGGCGCATCACTACGGAACGGTTTTTTTTTTTTTCCATCACTTCGGAACGGTTGCACCTATATGGTTATTTTTTTTTTGTTGTGTTCATAACTGTCAGGACAAGGTAAGAAAATTTTGGAAAATCGAAAAAAATACTGCTGCCGTTTGAAGCCGGGGCGGGTCGCTAGTCTTCTGTATAATATAAAATTCAAAGTCCTGACTGACTGACTGATATATCAACGCACAGCCCAAACCGCTGGACCTAGAGACTTGAAATTTTGCACATGGATACCTTATATAGTGTAGGCATCCACTAAGGAACGATTTTTGTAAATTCCATCCCTAAAGGGGTAAAATATGGGGATGGAAGTTTGTATGAAAGTCCGTCAGTTTTGAAGTTAGGATCTTCAACTTTTGTGTTTAGGCTGATGATTGAAAATTAATTTATACGTATCTCAGCGTTTTTGATAATTCCACCCCCGAAGGGTTAAAAAGGGGGATGAAGTTGAATATGGAAAGTCCTTCATTTTCGAAGTAAAAATTACTAAATTTATTATCTAGGCTTATGGCTGGAAGCTAACGCAACGGTGTTGTTAGAATTTCAAACCTTAAGGGGGCGAAAAGGGGGATGAAATTTTGTATTTAACTAGCTTTAGCTCGCGGCTTCGCCCGCGTGGATGTCGAAAAATATCAGACGGGAACGTACTACCGGAATTCAAAAGTAATCTATATGTTAATCCAGGCTATAAACTATTTGTGTGGCAAATTTCATTCAAATCCGCTCAGCCGTTACTGTGCAACCAACACTCTAAAAACTATATTTTGGGCATCAGACTCGAATATTCAAAGTAAGGTTTGACTTCGTTACTATGTTATTTTCCTTCGTCCGTGCAATATACCACAGCAAAGTAATATAAAAATCTTGCCGAAGTGCTTAAAAATACTAAACTAATATTATGGAACGAAATAACGATGGCGCACAAAAGAGGAGTCGAAGCGCTGAATTGGAGTTTGCAGGACATACGAAATAGTAAAAACAGTGGGTGGCATGACGGTGTTGTGGGCAGGAGATTTTCGCCAGACTTTACCGGTAGTGCCCAAAGGAACGCGCGCAGTTGAGATCAAAACAGGCATCAAAAGATCTATCTTATAGGCTTCAATTAAAGTGCTTAAACTTACTCGAAACATGAGAGTACATCTCAGAGGTAAAGTTTCTGCCGGCAGATTTTCAGATCTTCTTCTTCAAATCGGAAATGTAAACTTTCCACAAATAGATGGGTTGATACAAATACCAAATGAATTATGTACTGTGGTATCAAAAGTTGAGGAACTCATAGATAAAATTTATCCTAATGTTAAAAATATTAAAGATAAACCGATGGAGTGGTTATGCAAGAGAGCCATTTCGACTCCCAAAAACAACTAAGCCGCTACATTCAACGAAATGTTGACAAATACATTCGAAGGTGAAGAAATGATTTATAATTCTGTTGATGGATGGTCGTTATGAACGAGGCGGTACATTACCCAGTAGAATTTTTAAACTCTCTCAATCCGCCGGGTCTTCCTTGTCACAGACATTATGTTGCGTGTGTATACTCCTATCATGTTGTATAAAAATATACGGCCTCCATAATTGTGCAATGGAACTAGACTCCAAGTAACAGCCCTCCGCCACAATGTTATTGAGGCCAAAATACTGACTGGATTTGCCAGAGGAGAAACAGTCTTCGTGCCGCGTATACCAGATACCAAATGACCTTCCGTTTAAATTTAAAAGATTTCAGTTCACAATCAAGGTTTGTTTCGCGATGACTAATAATAAGTCACAGGGACCAACTCTGAAAGCTGGAGTTGATTTGCGGCAAGACTGTTTCTGCCACTGTTAGTTTTATGTGACTTGCTCATGTGTAAGCTCTCCAACTAGCCTAGTTATTTTAGTGCCCGCTTCCGAATTAGTGAAAAACATTTTTTATAAAGAAATGCTGTGAAGGACGATATTTAGGTAGATATCGGCCCTTTACAGTAGGTATTACTTTACAGTATTTCTCAAATATCCCACGTAGTGGAGGAAAATTAGCCATGAAAAAAGCTCTATATTGTTACAATAATTCATAATTATCTAGAAAAAAAATACTCTACATATATATGAAATAGTAACGAAGTCAAACCTTACATTGAATATTCGAGTCCGATGCTGAAAATATAGTTTTTTAGAATTTTGGTCTGTTTGTTTACACAAAAATTTTTTGAACGGATTTGGATAAAATTTAGCACTCAGATATGTAGTTTATAACTTGGATTAACCTACAGGTTACTTTGTAATCCCGGTAGTACCTTCCCGACGGATAGTTTTCGACATCCACGCGGGCGAAGCCGTGGGCATAAGCTAGTTATATTATGAAATTGTTAAAGAAATGGTATAAGCGCGATTTTTTTCTTTTCTAAAAATTTCTTAGCTTTATATAGCGTGTTTTTAAATTTATATTCATTTATTGTCGTATATCTACCCCTTTAGTTTTGATCTTTTGATCGGAATGCACAACGTTGTAGGTAAGTGGCTCCAAAACAGCGTCATGACACGGTATTACTATCTGTGCGGAGCCACGATCAGTTGATTTAGCTGCAGCTTTCAAAGTGGACGTATCAACATGAAAAACATTTATTAAATGTGTAGCGACATCAATGACGCCGCACACGAATTAAAATAACAAAATCTTACATCGCGAAAGCAGAGTTCGCCCGGACCAGACACAACACCCGTATGGTTGGGGGACCTTTTCAATGGAGGTTTGTGGGACTTTACACCCTGTTCCGCATGCCTCTAAACTGGTGACCCTCGAGCATGAACATCAGCGCAGCTTTCGTGCAGCTACTTCAGCGTGACGTCATCATCATCGCTTCCTTTAAGCTCTTGAGCAACGAGTTTTACAGCCAGCCAGTACCAACGGCTTCTACGGGTATCCTGACCACCAGCATGCAGCGGACGCGCATTCCTGGTCAGCATCCTTAGCTTCTTTCATCAACTTCAACCTCATCAGCGATCTTGGCGCAGCGAATAGCACCTTCGGCCGGTAGAAGAACCTCTCCTGGTCTACGCCAGCAGTCAAGCCACTACTACGCACAGCACTGTTCCAACCCACTGGAGCCTGCAGCATTACTTTGACTCACTGGAGTCTGCAGCATCATCCCGACTCACTGGGACATCATCACCCCGACTCACTGGGGCATCATCCCGACTCACTGGGACATCATCACCCCGACTCACTGGGGCATCATCCCGACTCACTGGGACATCATCACCCCGACTCACTGGGGCATCATCCCGACTCACTGGGACAGCACCACCCCGACACACTGGGGCATCACCGCAGACAGGTCCGACTTACCGTGAACTATGCGGCTTTTCCGGTTGCGACTCACTGGAACCAACCTTCCACTGGCCCGGCAAGCATCACAAGATGTATGGATGACTCATCAAGAACCATCGATCTCCGATCTCCGGAGGGGAGTGATGTAGCGACATCTAAGACGCCGCACACGAACTAAAATAACAAAATCCTACATCGCGCAAGCAGATTTTGCCGCGCGCGATTTGAACATATACAACAGTCCGAAATCAACCATCGGGCTGTTGCCCGGACCAGACACAACACTCGTCTGGTCGGAGGATCCTCCCTTTTCAATGGAAGTTGTGGGACTTTACACCCTGTTCCGCATATCTCCACAAATACTTTGCTTGAGGAGGGAGAAGAAGATAAATTTATCGTCCTTCAGAAAAGACTAAGAAACATGTTATTACTACTATCGCGTATCTGTGTGAGCTGATCCTAAGCCCGGTGTAAACGAACGAAAGTGCGTTTAAAATAAGGGATCATAAATGCTTGCGAAGGCCATAATTGTGAATTTAGTATCCGTTTGGTTTTAATTTCTTTTTAATTCCCGACGGAAAAAAAGAGGTGTTATAAGTTTGACCGCTATATGTGTATGTCTGCCTGTGTGTCTGTCTGTGGCACCGTAGCTCTTAAACGGGTGAACCGATATGAATGTGTTTTTTAGGGTTCCGTACCCAAAGAGTAAAACGGGACCCTATTACTAAGACTCTACTGTTCGTCCGTCCGTCTGTCTGTCTGTCCGTCTGTCACCAGGCTGTATTTCATGAACCGTGATAGTTAGACAGTTGAAATTTTCACAGATGATGTATTTCTGTTGCCGGTGTAACAACAAATACTAAAAAACAGAATAAAATAAATATTTATTTTTATTTTTAAATATTTATTTTTCCATACAACAAACGTGATTTTTTTGCCGTTTTTATAGATAATGGTATGGTACGGAACCAATCGTGCGCGAGTCCGACTCGCACTTGGCCGTTTTTTATTTATTTGAAAGCAGGTTTTGTGGCGATGGTTCTTCGACATGCTTTATCAAAATCGGCTCAGCCGTTTCAAGGAAAAAAAAAGAAAAAAGGTCATCAGCTCTTTTGTTCGACTGGCCTGTTGGTCTAGTGGTTAGTGACCCTGACTGCTATGCCGGAGGTCGTGGGTTCGATTCCCACCCAGGACAAATGTTTGTGTAATGAGCACGATCATTTGTTCTGTGTCTGGGTGTAATTTATCTATAATATGTATGTATTTAGAAATATATAAGTATGTTTATCAGTTGTCTAGTACCCATAACACAAGCTCTGCTTAGCTTGGGACTAGATGGCGTTGTGTGATAGTTGTGGAATATTATTATTATTATATTATTTTGTGTTTTTTAACGCGTCGGGCCCCTCCGTGATGATGTGTGAATGAGGGACTTAACGCGTTAAATGTAGGAAACATTTTTTCATTTATATGTTGCAAGTTTATTAATTTAATTTAACGTGTTAATATGGTCAAAATCTTGCCTTTAATTGACACAAATAAGCACACAGATATAAGAGCTATATAGGCTGATATTGTAGGTATTATTACCCTTTTCACGCCATATGAACCATACACGCAAGGAGAGTGCCTTTCGGCGGCAGCGACCTCTCGCGCCCGACTCTGGTCCAGGCCATGGCACGGAGCGAGAGGGAATGGGAAGCAGTCTCCTCCTTCTGCAAAGCAGTAATACTCGCGAAGGAGGACGCGGAACGGGTGAGGGAGGCTTAACAACAGAGTCGCCCTCACGCCCTCAGCAGCAGCCGCCGCATGAGACGCCCTGAGCGGAGGACGTCGCGAGACGTTCTCCACCGTAAACTCGGGCCTGCGGACGGCGAGTAGTGGGTAGCTCGCCGTCCGATCAGCACCAGACCCCAGAGTCGACGGCGCGTAGTGTTCCACGCGCGCCACAAAGAGTTGCAATAATGACGGGGCCGGTCATAGCCGATGCCTGCCCAGGGGTTGAGGATAAATTCGAAACAGAGTTACCTCGCCCCTGGGCACTCAGGGCAGGGAAGGAACTGGAAGAGTCTGACATCAAATCATCCAATGACATCTCCCGCTCCACCCTAGAGCGGGAGATGTCATTGGATGATTTCCTACCCCACAAAAAAAAAAGGAGAGTGCCTTCAATACACACTAAAAATAGCATAGTACTTTTTAAAGTCCCAATATAAAAGTTAATTAATGTTAATTACCTATAACAAGCATGATTGGTTTGTAGCATACATTACAGTGTCATATCTATAGCTAACACTACGACCCAGCCATGATTACTCCAAACAAGAAATATGATTCTGTTTAATCAGATACAAAGTTTTTAATCCTATAGCCTTGCTTGTGGTTTAAAGTACCTACTTGAAATAATACTGAAACTTTGGGCCCTTTGAAATAGTATGTTGGCATTACTTACCAACTTGTATTTAGGCTAAGTTCGTTGATAATGTCGACCCGAAAATAGCGTATGTTCAACAAACTTCTTGGAAATTATTATGTGCAATGATTTGATTAGACCGCCGGGACCGTGTTCACGGCTGAGAAAATCTTTATTGGCATCATAAAAGCACATATTTAAGTGCAGTACCACTGTACAAAATCTTGAATTAACCGAGAAGTCATGATGAGTATGCAGATTTTATATTTATACTGTTACTTGAAAAGCATATTAATTAGTATTTCATAGGTAAGTGCAGGGAATTAACTAGAGCTAAACGGAAGACATAGAAAATTCGGAGTAAATATTGTGTATAAATGTTTTCTGGTTTCACAGTAAAGTGTTCACATCAATGATTTCAAAAGTAATATATAAGTCAATGGTTTACAGAGAGAGATTATAAATGTAGTGATACGTTTATTTTTAGGGTTCCGTAGTCCTAACAAGGAAAAGGAACCCTTATAGTTTCGGTCTGTTTGTCTGTCCGTGCGCGGCATAGCTCAGAGACTGTTGATTGCATGGTTATATAATTATATTAATCTCGCCAAGAAAACGAAACCATAACATTTTTAAAAAGATTTTTTTATGGTAGCTCCCGTACATGTAAAGTGGGGATGATTTTTTTCTAGCCTTTCCTATAGTGTGGGGTATCATTGGACAGTTTTGTCGAGACAAATGTTGATTTGTCGATTCAGTGATTTGTTTGTGAGATATTAAACTTTAAAGTGATATATTTTGTCAGAGTCGAATAAAAGTCCTCCCCTCACTAAAAGCTAAACTGTTTGCTTGGAAATTCTGAATAAAATCGTGATGGTAGTAGATATAACGAACTTTAAAGTAAAACTATTACGGCTAAGTTAGCTTTGTTAGATTAAGAGTAATAGTCGCCCAATTTATAAAATTTACCTACATTTATAAAAAATATTGAGGTGAAGTTGTTACTTATTTAAAACGGGCAGTAGGTAAACAAGTAAAATTTTGTAAAAAAAAAAAATGTTTTTATCGCTTTTAATTTAAACGTTAATGTCCGTTAAACCGTGAACTCAATTAATACGTTCATAGTAATAACTTAACCCCCTTTTAAGTCCGTATGTTATAACGGGTGCACTTGGCCGGTTTTATTTTTGACATACACGAAAATACACTTTTTTTTTAAGAAGTGTCATCCAAACCGTTACATTAAATTGCGTTGCGTAATTGTATTTATGAAGGTATGACATATAAATAATATCGTAAAACGAATTTTCAAGTTCTATAAGATACCGATATTTGTTTATAAACTTTATTAGGTCGTAAACTGCCACATTTTAGGTAAGAAGGGCTTATATGGAACGAAAGTTTTACGTAAATATTTTATTTTAATACCACCACTTACTATGTCGAGACCTGAGTAGTAAAACAGAGGTCTGTCCTAAAGAAAAGGTAAAGTGGTCAGAACAGGCTTTCTCATCGACTGTATACGTACCGCCTACCCAACCGTTTGCAATTTATCCAGTACCTTGTAACTTGGTTTATCTCGACATTTATAGGCGAGAATGGATAAGGGATTATTGTTTTTCTTGCCAAGATTGTCCTGATTTCTCTTACGTAACGTTTTGTTAGTATAAGCGGTGGAACAAAACAATTTTTTTAGTGTATCGGAAAACTACGCAACCGTCTCGAAAGCTAGTGTATTTTATTTTCATTTATTTGTTCCAAGCTTTGATGTCATTTGATTCCAACCAAGAAACTTCTGCAAATTATTTATTTACGACGTAAAAGGCGCCAGATTAAATTCAACTCCTTTTATAACATGCTAATCTAAAGTGCTTTTTTATTGCCGCAGTTTCGCATCCCATCTTATTTATAGCAGATTGTACCCACAAGTAGTTAATAAACATCAAGGGAAGAAAACGAAACTCATAAAAGGGCTGTATCATTATTTACATAAACGCTATAAAACCGAACAAAGAAAATTTATGCGGCAAAGTTTTGGGCATTATCCGTTTTCTGTGACACGTTTTTTCGAGGGCCGTTGTTCATCGTTAATCTTGGAAACAAAAACAGCAAGTTTGGTCGCGGCGCGTCTGCGCGACCCATAATTTACGTGAACAAGTGCGCGCGACATGCGGTGTTGAAGGTACCTACGGGCTACGCTTTCTACCTATAGCTATACAAAAATTACCTCCGAATACTTGGCCACGGTCTCTTTCATGCCAGCTTATTATACGTGGCGACTAACTGCTATTAGTTGGCAAAGTTCCGCACACTTTCAACATGTACGACGTCGGATTTCAGGGTGCTGAAATTACAAGCAGTTTTGGGTTCTGCTTAGCGTTCGCGTGGGCTATGCAATATTATAAATATTTTACGAAAATAGCTTGAAAAATTGCAGTAGGAATTTTTACTGTTGTGGTCGTTGGTATTTTTAGTAATTAGATGTTAATAGTGTTAGAGCTTGTAGCGTTGCCTGACCGAAGTCTCCGAATAGTATGTAATTTTAACACGTTTAACTACAACCTTTTAATATACAGCGTGTCACCTCCTTTTCCATGGTAGGAAATACCAAAGCTCACCATATACTACGAACTTTTCAAACTCCTAATTGCTTGCTTCACGTTTCCACACTATCTCTTCTAAGATACCAATGAAGAATAAAACAATAGACAATGTCACAGCATTCGCTAGTCTCAGTTAACCCAATAGTTCTGCCATGTCTGCGCAAATTAAAAGAAAACAGAGACAGCTGTCAGTCTTCCCGTACAATTAGTTTAAGTCAACGAGTCAGGGTTACTATTTACCCGCGGTTACTAATCCACCAGCTACAACTACCGTCAAATTACGACGTTTAAGAACGATGACGGTAATTGGTTTTCGGTAGTGAATGTAAATTATTATTTAGGCTGTCTTGAGTTGTTAAATGGTTTTCTCTGAACGGCTTTGTTTAGTCAATCTTCTTCAATTAATAAACAAACTTATGTCTCTTCTTACTGTCTTTGAAAGTCTAAGAACATTATGAAAGTTAGGTTATTCGGCTGATGCTACAGTGGTGTAGGGTTTCTATTTTATAATGGTATGTAATGAATGAATGATAAATGATTTTTTTATGTAAATATGTTTACACTTTTACACGTCAACATTATTTTTTTGTCAGTTCTATCTAGATGAGGCCGGTGCTTCCTAGCTGACTACCCTCAGAAGCAAACTCATAGGTCAAAGTTTCTGTAAAAGTGTTCAAAACCATACAACAATGAAGGACTGTAGGTATATCTACTAAAAATTCAAGAAGCTACTAGTAAATTAATACTTCAGTTTTATGTAACGTAAAAGAAAGTCAAAATTTTTCTAGTAGGAATCTGTGAGGAGGTTCCTTACATATTTCTACTACTATGAATATAATTGTATCCGCAAGCGCAAATATAGTGTAACATCTTCCTCTTTAGTCGACAAAAGCATACCTTGTTTATAAGGGAGTGTGTGTGAAATTTCACTTATTCCAGCCACGTTTTAAGATCGCTAGTAATCTGCCAATGTTACTTAGACACCTCCGCATGTAGTTCATATTTAATGAGAGGGAAGGGTTATCTGTCTCCGGCATCGTGGAACAAACGACGTCAAATGGCATTGTTGAGTCGCCTAGTATTAGCCTACTTGCCTTGCGACAGAATTCCTAATTAACTCTGAATAACTCGAGGCTTTTCTTCGACCTCGTCAGGCAGCTACAGAATAATGAATATTTAAGTTTTATTTTAAATAATATTAATGGCAGGTATACATTACTAAGAAAAATACTTTCATAAAAAGTTTTTTAACAACTCCATTACTATTTACGTCGACGCAAAATCTTTAAATTCGCTTAAAGCAGTCTAGACTGAATTACAGAAGAGTGATATACAAAGCCACGGCTTATGTTTCATTTACAGCTTATCAGCCAATTCTCACCACACCACATCACATCACATATAATCCGTCTTAATTAAGCGGATTAAGTAAATATAACGGAGATAATAAACAATTAATCTTTTGTATCAACGCGTGTGCGGATCGAAATCCCCAAGTCAGGTTCTGCACGACTGATAAAGACGTGAGACCCTCCTCAATCAGGTACAAGCCTACGGTGTCATGATATATGTGAATATTTTCACCTTGGTATTAGCTAAGACTGCCTATTGATTCACAATACAAAACCGGTACGTAGATATCTACGAGTATTTACCTACTTGTACCCATTAAAGTGCAAATGCGGCTTTCGGCAGAAAATTGATGGGCTCTCGTACTAGCTATCAATCAAGATTTGCAACCAAAACTCCCTTTAAAGTTGAGTAAGCCTAGTAAATTTAATAAAAACAATCGTTACGGGACTTTAGTGCGGAGTTGACAAATTGTACGTACATAAAGAATATTGATGACTGATGAGAGTTCCTCCCAACTTATTGTGATCGATATCCCCGTATGTTGCTGGATATACCGTTGGTACAGACATATTCGGATCACAAATAATTATGTTAGCACAGGTTAGTACTGACAAAGTTTTCAAATATATTAGTACCAAGTCAAAAACATGTTCGGATACAACGCTAAACTTACATTGTACTTCAGATATTATTTTTCTTTAGACAGATTTTATTGACTTGTTGTGCAAGTACTTTTGAAAGCTTGGCGCGGCCGCGGGTACCATTTGTACCGAATGAATTGTGTGGGCATGTGTTCCTACTCGATCCTACTTTTATATACCTAGACTATTTGAAATTTCAAATATCTCTGTCGTCGATCGGCAGCGCCACAGTGTTACGCTAGTGTAATCTTGCAGTATTTATAGCCATCAATTTGTTTGATGCTTACTTTTGAAACTTTGGAACATCTGAAAAGTTTCCTTAAGTGCGGGTCTCTTGTGCCAATAATGGTGCTCAGCAAAAATTTCAGTCAATTTCGTAAAGTGATATAGGCGCCGGAGACGTTGGCGGCTCAGGCCGTGATTGATCGTGGTAAATGGTTTGTGATGCTGGAGGAGCTCGCAGGCGGCAAAGGCGGCGTGCCGTGAAACTTTACGACCTCCACCATTCGTTCGATCGAATGGAACGAAGGGATGTTGCGACCAAAAAAAGCAGCTGTCCGTGTAATAGTCACTCTTTTTTTACGTTATGAGCGCAAATATTGATGTAACGCGCTCGAGCTGAATGTAAACAGGGGCACGCCGATAAACTTTGATGTATTCTGCTCGAGTCTGATGGACGGAGTTAGAATGACGGGCACTATTATGTGATAGTGTATAGATAGATTGTATTCACATTTTTTTTATGGGGTACTGTATAAAAAATAATAACAAAATACCACTAGACATTCTTCAACGAAATGAAACAGAATTTAAAACATGCATTAAACGCACACTATGTAGACAAGCATATTATTAATTGGGGAATTATTTCCTTGATAAAAATGCTTGACTGCTCCATAGTCACAGCCACTTGGGTCCACTAGTTAGTTTTTTTAATATTTGTATATTTGGAAGAGATGCTCTCCCTGTTATTATTATTTTTATAGACATGGTTTTTTATCGAAAAAAAATTTTTTTCGGTTGCATTTTGGGGAGTGTGCGACGGCATTGCATAATTTAATTCCGCCAAGCCCGTTCCATCATCGGACCAAAAGAAAAGAAAAAGAAAGAAAGAAAATACGTTAAAGACATACGGCAACGTGCCACCGGTACATGGTGGAAATCCACACGCACAAAACGCTTTGGGAACACATTCATTGTGCGTCTGTGTCTTGATTGTTTCTTGATAGATACAACCTGGGAGTCTTTACGTCAAGAGTGTATTTCTAGGCAAGCGTGCTCCATCTTCGACCACATCATCGCTTACCATCTCCAGGTGAGATAGTGGTCAAACGCATGCCTATCAAAAGTAAAAAGAAATTTAAAAAAATAGAAGCAACAAGACCAATCGTAACCAAGATTTTTGTAATACATCATCATCTCAGCCTTTTAATGTCCCCACTGCTGGGACACAGGCCTCCTCTCTGTGAGCGGGTGTAGGCCGTAATCCACCACGCGGGCCCAATGTGGATTGGTGGATGTTACATGTCTTCGAATTTTTGGTTCTAGGACATGCCGGTTTCCTCACGATATTTTCCTTCACCGTTTTGAGAGCAGTGGTGATGAAATAATTTACACAAAGTAAATCGCTTGCCTGGGTTTGAACTCACGACCTATAACTTGTAAGTCGCGGCCAATACCACTGGGCCACCACTGCTCTCTTTTAAAACTTAACATGGTTTAAAAGAGTGTCGATGGAGTTTCTTGCACGTTCTTCTTCATAGATCTACGCCTTGGAATGTGCAATTAGCTTTATCTTTCCGACTTACTGATAATTCAAAAGTGCCTGTAAATGGTTTTTGAAATAAATGCTTTGTATTTGAATTTCTATATTGTAGTGGCACAAATTTTACCTACTTGAGAACTGGGGGGGTTTAGACCAAAAAGCTAGTATAGCTTTTGCCCGCGGCTTTGCCTGCGTGGATGTCGAAAAATATCCGAGGGGATTAAAAAGTAGCCTATAGGTTAATTCAAGCTATAAACTATCTGTGTGCCAAATTTCATCCAAATCTATTCAGTTCAGTCAGTTTTTGTGTAAACAAACTGACCGAAATTCTAAAAATTATATTTTCGGCATCGTACTCGAATATTCAATAAAAGGATTGACTTCGTTACTATTTTATTTTACTTCGTCCGTGTAGAGTATTTCTTTTTTTCTAGATAATTATGAATTATTGTAACAATATAGAGCTTTGTTCATGGCTAATTGTCCTCCACTACGTGTGATATTTGAGGAAAACTGTAAAGAAATATATATTGTAAAGGTTTCGGTATCTACCTAAATACCGTCCTTCACATCCTCCGCCGTCTACCGTCCTTCATAAACAATGTTTTTCACTAATTCGGAAGCACTAAAACAACCAGGCTAGTTGGAGAGTTTACACGTGAGCAAGTCACATAAAACTGACAGTGGGAGAAACAGTCTTGCCGCAAATCAACTCCAGGTTTCAGAGTTGGTCCCTGTGACTTATTAATAGTCATCGCGAAACAAACCTTGATGGGAACTGCAATCTTTTAAATTGAAACGAAAGGTCATTTGGTATCTGGTATACGCTCGCACGAAGATTGTTTCTCCTCTGTCAGATCCAGTTAGTATTTTGGCCTCAATTACATTGTGGCGGAGAGCTGTTACTTGGAGTCTAGTTCCATTGCACAATTTTGGAGGCCATACATTTCTAAACAACATGACAGGAGTGCTGCAACATAAGTTTGTAACACGGAAAACCTATGGATCAAGGATTAAGGGAGTTTAAAAATTATACAGGGTAATTTACCGACTCGTCCATAACGACCATCCGTCAACAGAATTATAAATCATTTCTTCACCTTCGAATATATTTGTCAATATTTCGTTGATCGCAGTGGCTTGGTCGTTATTGGGAGTCAAAATGGCTCTCTTGCATAACCCCTCCATAGGTTTGTATTTAATATTTTTAACATCAGGATAAATTTTATCTATAAGTTCCTCAACTGTTGATACCAAAGTACATAATTCATTTGGTATTTGTATCAACCCATCTTTTTGTGGAAAGTTTCCATTTTCGATTTGAAGAAAAAGATCTGAAAAACTGCCGGCAGAAACTTTACCTCTGAGATGTACTCTCATGTGTCTAGTAAATTTTAGTACTATAATAATTGAAGTTTTAGCCATATGAACGATCTTTTTTGTATTTGTATTTGTAACTCCTCTTTTGTGGGCAGTTCCTCAACTGTTGATACCAAAGTACATAATTCATTTGGAATTTGTATCAACCCATCTTTTTGTGGACTGGAGGGTGCCCCACCGAGCAGGTGAGGGTAGGCACTCTCCGTCCTGATCGCGCGGGGCTTCTTACCGTAACGGTGAGCTGCCCCGTGTCGGCGGCGAGCCAGATAACTGGGAAGGGCCGAAGGCTCTTGGTGGGCTGGGTGTCTGCGCAGGTCAAGCTGCTGGAACCCAGACCTCTGAGGTGCTTCCGCTGCCATGTGGGCGACCACGTGGCAGCGAGGTGCACCTCGGAGGTGGACAGAGGGAACCAGTGCTTCCGCTGTGGTCAGCCCGGTCACAAGGCCGGCTCCTGTGAGGCCGCGCCGCACTGCGCAGCATGTGCGGCAGCTGGCAAGCCGGCCGATCACCGGGCTGGGAGCAGGACCTGCGCCCCACCCGCCAAGACCAGGGCCAGGGTCAGGTCCTCCACCACCACCACCACCACCGCCACCGTCGCAGCCGCCGCCGTCACCGCTTCCGCCGATGCTGCCCCCACAGCCGTCGTCGCCACCGCAAACATCGCGGTGGCTGGACCCTCGCAGAGGGCTGGGGAGGAGGAGGCTGTAATGGAATGCCAATAACGGCCCCATTACGCCTCCTCCAGGCGAACATCAACCACTGCGCCGATGCTCGAGACCTGTTGTTCCAGAGCATGGCGCAGTGGTCGATTAACATCGCCGTGGTCCCCAAGCCGTACTATGTCCCGCCCAGGGATGACTGGGTGGAGGACCTGGACAGCTCGGTGACCATCATTTCGTCGGCCGCCGCCGGTACCCCGACCCTCGAGGAGGTCAAGAGGGGTCGGGGTTGCGTGGCAGCACGGTTCGGGGAGATAGTGGTGGTAGGGGTGTACTTCTCCCCGAGCCGAACTCTCGCCGAGTTCCACAACTCCCTCGCGGAGTTGAGAGACGTCGTCGTCGAATACCGTTCCCTCCCTGCGCTCGTTCTCGGGGACTTCAATGCCAAGAACTTGGCTTGGGGTTCCCGGTACACGGACGCAAGGGGCAGGATGGTGGAGGACTGGGCTCTGGAGACAGGCCTGGTCGTCCTGAACCGGGGTTCTGTCCCCACGTGCGTGCGGTGGCGGGGCGAATCGGTGGTGGACCTCTCGTTCGCCAGCCCCGCTCTGTCAGCGCGCGTACTTGACTGGCGCGTTATGGAGGAGGTGGAGACGTATTCCGATCATCGTTATATCCGGTTTGACGTCTCCGCCCAGACCTCCAGCGTGCCGGTCCGACAGACCACGAGTGGTCCGCGTTGGTCGCTGAAGCTACTCCTGGAAGCCTCGATCGTGCAGGCCTGGGTGACATCACCGGACAGGCCTGCCGACATAAACGACGAGGCAGAGTGGTTCCAGGAGGCCATGTCCGAGATATGTGACGTGGCAATGCCCCGGGTCCAGCCTTCTGCTCGGCGACAGGTGTACTGGTGGTCGCCGGCGCTTACGGCTTTACGCCAAGGGTGTATTGCCGCGCGACGCCGGTACACCAGGTACCGCAGACGCCTCCGTAACCGCACGCCGGAAACGGAAGCCGTCGAGGCGGAGCTATACGAGGGGTACAGAGCTGCGAGGACCGCCCTCCGAACGGAGATCTTGCGGGCCAAGAGATCGGCCCGCGAGGAGTCGCTGGAGACTCTGAACAGAGACCCATGGGGGCGCCCGTACAAAGCGGTGCGGGGGAAACTCCGCCCATGGGCCTCCCCACTGACGCAGAGTCTCCGGCAACAGATCGTGGAGGGCGTGGTGAGCGCTCTGTTCCCCTCGCGAGGGGAACATACTCCGTCGCCTATGGCTCCGTCTCCTGCGGTACCTGACGCGGACCAAGATGACGACGACGATGCTCCCGAGGTGACCGAGGTAGAGCTGAGAGCGGCGGTGCGTAGGCTGAATGCCAAAAACACCGCCCCAGGACCCGATGGCTTTCATGGGAAAGCCTGGGTCCTGGCCTTGCAAGAGGCTCTCGGGCCTCGACTCAGAGGGCTTTTAAGCGCATGCTTGGAGAGGGGCCAGTTTCCACGTCGGTGGAAGACGGGGAAGCTGGTCCTGATCAAGAAGGTGGGGCGGCCTGCGGACTCTCCGTCCGCTTACCGGCCCATTGTGCTGCTCGACGAGGTGGGCAAGCTCTTTGAAAGAGTAATTGCAGACCACCTCGTCGGGCAGTTGGTGCGGGTGGGGCCGGACCTGGCGGAGAGCCAGTACGGCTTCCGCAGGGGGCGCTCGACGGTGGACGCAGTCATGCGCGTAAGAGCCCTCACGACGGGGGATGCAGTGGCCCGGGGTAGGGTCGTCTTGGCGGTGTCTCTGGACATCGCCAATGCCTTCAACACCCTGCCCTGGAGTTGTATAGTGGAGGCACTCCGGTACCACCGGGTGCCGCCCTACCTCCGTCGCGTAGTCGAGGCGTATCTGACGGACAGAGCCGTCATCTACCCCGGTCATCAGGGAGTATGGAACCGGCGAGAGATGTCGTGCGGTGTTCCACAGGGATCGGTCCTGGGGCCGCCCTTGTGGAACATCGGATACGACTGGGTGCTGCGCGCCGACCTCCCCACTGGCGTCAGCGTAGTGTGCTACGCTGACGACACGCTGGTCTTAGCGCAGGGGAGGTCGCACGAGGCGGCGGCCGACCGTATGACACGCGGGGTTGCGACAGTCATAGGGAGGATCCGGCAACTGGGACTCGAGGTGGCATTGCACAAGTCCGAGGCCATGTGTTTTCATGGTCCTCGGCACGCGCCACCTGCGGGTTCCCAGATCACGGTAGGAGGGGTTCGCATCGGCGTCGAGGGTACGATGAAGTACCTGGGACTCGTCCTCGACAGCCGGTGGAACTTCGTCGAACATTTTCGACGTTTGGCTCCCAGATTGGACAGGGCCGGGGCCGCCTTGAAGCGGCTCCTACCCAATCTGAGGGGGCCAAACGCCTCCTGCCGGAGGCTCTACGCGGGGATCGTGCGGTCCATGGCCCTCTACGGGGCACCGGTGTGGGCGCGTTCATTGAGGCAGCGATCAGCTCGCCAGATGAACGCGTCCCAGAGGGTCATGGCGATCCGCATCATCCGAGGATACCGCACGATCTCTCGTGAGGCGGCGAGCCTCCTTGCCGGACTGTCACCGTGGGATCTGGAGGCAAAAATCCTCGCGCACCTGTATGAGTGGCGCGAGGAGGCCAAACGCCGGGGCGAAACTCCGCTGCCGCGACAACTCGCGGCTCGGCAGACCGAGCTCCGGCAGGATCTCATGGTGACATGGAGAGAGCGACTGTCGCAACCCAGCGCCACCATCGAGGCGGTAGTGCCCCTCTTTGAGGAGTGGCTGGAGAGGCGTCACGGCGCCCTCACCTTCCGCCTGACGCAGGTGCTCACCGGACACGGCTGTTTCGGTAAGTACCTGTGTCGGATCAAGGCGGAGGTGACCCCCGGGTGTTTCCATTGCGAGGATCGCCTAGAGGACACGGTGGAGCATACGGTGGAGGTTTGCCCCGCTTGGGCAGAGCACCGCCGTGTCCTCGTGGATGCGATAAGCGGCAGCGACCTCTCGCGCCGTGCCCTGGTTCAGGCCATGGTACGGAGCGAGAGGGAATGGGAAGCCGTCTCCTCCTTCTGCGAAGCAGTAATGCTTGCGAAGAGGGAGGCGGCATACGTTAGGGAGACTCGACAACAGCCGAGTCGCCCTAGCGCCCCCAGCCGCAGCCGCCGTATCAGACGCCAGAGGGTTCGGGCGCTGCGAGACGATCTCCGGCCACCGTAGACCCGGGCCTGCGGACGGCGAGTAGTTGGTAACTTACCGTCCGATCAGCACCAGGCCCGAGAGTCAACGGCGCGTAGTGTTCCACGCGCGCCTCAAAGAGTTGTCAGCAAAGGGAAGGGGCCTGCCACGGCCGATGCCTGCCCGGGGGTGGAGGATAAATTCGAAAGAGTTACCCCCCCCTCGGGCACTCGAGGCAGGGAGGAACAGGGGTGGGTTTTAGTCAGTAAGAGTCTGACACGCCCTTCCGCTCCACCCTAGAGCGGAAGAAGTCATAGGATGATTTCCCACCCCCCAAAAAAAAAAAAAAACCTATCTTTTTGTGGAAAGTTTCCATTTTCGATTTGAAGAAGAAGATCTGAAAAACTGCCGGCAGAAACTTTACCTCTGAGATGTAATCTCATGTTTCTAGTAAGTTTTAGTACTATAATAATTGAAGTTTTAGCCATATGAAAGATCTTTTTTGTATTTGTATTTGTAACTCCTCTTTTGTGGGCCATCGTTATTTCGTCCCATGCTATTAGTTTAGTATTTTAAGCACTTTGGCAAGATTTTTATATTACTTTGCTGAGGTATATTGCGCGGACAAAGTAAAATAAAATAGTAACGAAGTCAAACTGATACCCAAAATATAGTTTTTAGAATTTTGGTTGCACAAAAACGGCTGAAGGTATATGAATGAAATTTGGCACACAGGTTGTTTATAGCCTGTATTAACATATAAATTACTTTTGAATACCGGTAGTACGTACCCGTCTGATATTTTTCGACATCCACGTGGGCGATGTCACGGGCTAAAGCTAGTTAAATACAAAATTTCATCCCCCTTTTCACACCCTCAAGGTTTGAAATTCTAACAACACCGTTGTGTTAGCTTCCGACCATAAGCCTAGATAGTAAATTTTGTGATTTTTACTTCGACAATGAAGGACTTTCCATACACAACTTCATTCCTCTTTTTAACCCTTCGAGGATGAATTGTGAAATACGCTGAGACATGTATAAATTAATTTTTAATCATCAGCCTAAACAACAAATTTGAAGATTCTTATTTCAAAACTGACGAACTTTCATAGAAAATTCTCCTATTTTACCCCTTTTGGGGTGGAATTTCTAAAAATCGTTCCTTAGCGGATGCTTACCTACACTATATAAGATATCCATATGCAAAATTTCAAGTCTCTAGATCTAGCGGTTTGGGCTGTGCGATATATTATTATCAGTCAGTCAGTCAGGACTTTGAATTTTATATATACACAGATCACTGTTCATATTGTGGCTTTTACACAGATGTCTTTAATCAAAACAATCATGTCTATGATCAAAAAGTTCGGTTTCACTAGCCCATCGTAAAACACGTACTTATGATCGTTAAAGCCGTAAAAATGGTTTCAGTATACAGTAAGTTCAATATATGAGTCTATAAAAAACCACGGAAACATAAAATCTTCCCTGTTATATATTAGCAATTTCCGATATTGTAGCTTACAGCACTTGGTGTTATGGTACCGAGAATTTTTTCAGCAGTTTAATGTAGTTAAAAGTTTATACTCAATAACTGGTAACTATTTTTGATCAAGCTGATAAAAAATTCATTGGCGCCGAAGTGCTATAGACCGAGCGCGATGAAAAAATAGCAAACATTATCACTGAGTGACTGCCTAAGTGTTAAAATAAATCTTGTTTTGGTAAATATTATTATTTAACTGAAAGTAGTAAAAACGCGTCCTCTGTTATGATGGAATGACGAGCTCGAATGTTACGAGATGCAACCTATCAACATGTTTTCATTTGCAATAAAACTCGGGCATGCCCCAGGGTGTGCCGATGAAATTTCTGAAATATACATTCCAATAAAAAGAAAAGTGTTCTGGGAGACGTCGAAAATGTGTCCGCATTTGGACAAATTTGGGTCGAATATAACCTCGAATGGAGAGACTGAACGATCCCTTACAACCGTAATATAAAATCTAGTGAATACCTCTTTACAATATTGAATGACTACCTACATGAAATAAGTACGCGAAATATAGGTAGGTATCTCTAATGATCCACTTACATACAATTAATGCGCTGTAGATCATTTTATTATTTTACACCAAAGTTTACACATATCAAAGGCATGGTAGTGCGTGTGATGTTTTTTTTATGAATTGTTTTTATTTTACTTTTATTTATTACGTAATAATTTTACCACCATGCCTTTGATACGTATATACTCTTCTGTTTATGGTTCACAGTCATGTCAAGTCATGTCATATGTTTATATGGGTATAGTCTTTGACAATAGAATAGAACGCTCCCTCAGGCCCCTTACGTCTCCTTAAGGTGACGCGACAATAGGTTTTTATGGCATCAATTCTAACAGAGTTGTTTTGATGATTTTAATGATTATAATTCTACAAATACATACTTGCTACGGCCGCGAATCAAATTTGACCAAGATACAAGAAGGTGCGGACCTGCATACTGAAAGTGTTCTATGCTTAGGCCATTCGTGTCCTGGAGATTTGCCTCTGATCATACCTTTAATATTGTTTCTTATCTCCTTAGCTGAAATATATATTATGTATGCATTACATGATAAGGGTTTGAAAATATAAGGGTTTTCTGAAAAGAACAAAAAAAAAAAGTTTGGTTTTTAGTTTTTTTAAACTACAGAAATGTATTTTTTAAAGAGTAACCACGGAGTTTTGAGTCCGTCCCTCTTCATATGAAACTACCTTTGCTGATATACAACTAGTTAATTTTACAACTGTAAATCTTGACATTCAAAAGTGTCATTTAATGGTCTGATTGAAATAAAAAAACTTTTTTACAAAAAAATAGAACCGACTTCCAAAAAAAGTGCAAAATAACTTTAATTTCGGAAGTCGGTGTTCCTGTTTTGTGTCTTTGTTTTTTGACACCGACTTCCGAAATTAAAGTTATTTTGCACTTTTTTTGGAAGTCGGTTCTATTTTTTGTAAAAAAGTTTTTTATTTTTACTTTTTTAGTTGTGGCTCCCCATTAAACTGTGTTAACAATTCATAGACATACGATAGCAGCAATCGCGGTTGATTTGCTGTCAATTTTTGAAGAGTTCCGTTGTCTGTCTCCGGAACCCATCATCAGATCTTTTTGAAATTTAAATGGGACCATTTCGGAATAAACCTCTTTCAAACAAAAAAAGAATTTTGCAAATCCGTCAATATATGACGGAGTTATGCCCGAACATAAATAAAAAAAAAAAAAAAAAAAAAAAAAATACAAACATCCGAATTGATAACCTCCTCCTTTTTCGAAGTCGGTTAAAAAGACAAGACTTTGACTTATTATTTCAAACTGGTTTTTTCCTGTAGCCTCGCTCTCGTAGCCTTTCCTATAGAGCACAAACATTTAGTAGTTTAAGAAGCATACCACTGGGTTACAGAGTAACTTTCTATCAGTGACAGAATTTTTGTATGGGTCAGTACTTATTTTCTGAGAAATAATTAAACTAATAAACATAATTACCTCCACAGGCTCCACATGACTGGCTCTACTTGTTTACTTTGACACACAGATAAGTGGTAGTGAATCTTGGAGCCATTTAATTCCGTTCCGTAACGGAATTTCTTATACCTACATAAATTTTCAGTCTTTATTTTGTATAGACCGTAACGACTTTGGATTTCTAACCAACTTATTTGATGGTTTTAGCATATTTTGGTCAAAAATTAAAACGTCTTCGGTCAATTTAATCCGATAATTTAAATCTGTCGCCTCACACAGTTACCAGCAACGACCCGCCGAGCATTGGCGACTTTTTGTTCGCAAGATTAACGACAAAGTGTGGGTCACAAAAAAAGCGACGCCAAGTACGGAAATTGCCAAAACTTCGTGTCGAAGCCTGAAATTTTCTTGTTCTAAATGTCGTCGTAAATGAAAGATGGCTCTTTTAAAATCGGAAAAGAAATTAGGAACAGACGTTTTTAGGATTACGAGTTTTGTAACAACTCAAAAGTTGCTTTTTATTTTTTCGGAAGTATATTACAGGGTTCCTTTCGGTGTTCTATAGATAAGTATCATCGTAACAAGACCGCGACGACTTGTATCCGTAGTAATAAAGATAGCTACCCAAATGACACTTAAAACAAATAATCGTCGCAAGCATTTCGTTTAGATTAACTTCTGCATTTTAACTGGAGTTCTTTGTTCATCGGCTTAGAGCGTTTTAATGTGATATTAACATCAGATACTTCATGAATATTTGGCATCACTGAGCAAAGTAAAATATTTGATTTTATAGACTGCAATGCTTTAGTTAGTCAGTCGTTACCAAACTTTTACGTTAGCAGACGGCAGATGTAACTTCTTATTTTTTTTGTGGTTTTAGGGTGAATGTAAACTCAATTAATTACCAAATGATTGCAGTTTACTTTATAATGTTGCGGTCATGAGTGTAGGCAGCATCCCTTTCAATTCAGCCGGCACGCGCCGGTTACGTGCCGGGCCTGACAACCGTACAGACATTACCGCTGCTATAAATATGTATATATTACGTCCTTGCGCATGTCGTAACGACGACATTGTAATATGAGCGGAACTGTTACGGCATTCGATGTGATAAACGCTTATGGTTATTCGATGGCAAAATATTTAAAACGGCAATCACACAATGAAAATCTGCTGCCTCTCACTATCCTGTATTCAAACAGAACAGATAAAGTACAAAAAGGCCGAGAAGGATATAATTGAATTTTCACTGAAGAGTGACAAAAGGAACAAAAGTGGGCTATATTGATTTAAATTTTTCTCTGAAGAGAAATAAAACTGCCCCAGGCCGTGTTAATTAAACGGCGCGCCCATTTAACTTTAAAGATCAGGGCAGTTAGCCTCTAATTTCGATATAAACAAGTGGAAAAAATGCGGAGGGGAGTGATGTCGGACGTTAAATCAGGCTTACATATGAAAAGTTACGCAGAGGTTATTTGGTGGAATTTCCTCGCTGTGCGGGCAATGCGGCGTTTCGCGGCTAATGACGAGTCCCGGCCCACAATATATCTCTCGTAGTTAGGCGCAGAAATCACGGCGACTCGTGCGCTTGATTGAGTTTTCTTTTCCATTGTACTTCCATTAACAGAATAGCTTTCTCCTATATGCTCCCCGGGGGACGCCATGTGTTCGAGGAAAATTATATCGGCAATATTTCTTGCGTCTTGAGATAGACAGCTGACAGAGATTTTCGGCTTTTATTTTTTGTTATTGATTACTCTACCTGCGTTAAGTCTTGAAATAATAGATTCGTATCATACGGTTTGAAGGCTGGCTATTATTTAAGTATTTCTGCGAGCAACTTCTCAGACGATATCAACTTCGTAATAACAATAGTATTTGAACAGTCTTTGTTTTGTTATTGGGTCGTAAAATAAGCTGATATCATGTTGGATAGTGAGTTCTATTGTCTGTTTTAGAAGTGTCTACAAGTAAAGTGATTTAATTTTAGCTGTTAGCAAAGAAGGGTCGGTGCCTAGTTCTTGTACGAAAGTAAACGAAAGCGGCCCCTGAGTGCTCTTGTGGAGCTACCGTCTAATTAACGACGTATCTAATTATACCATCGTGGAGCTCCCAGCGAAGAGAATTTCCCAAATTACGTATTACGAAACGCAATTACACTTAGGGGAAATGCTATGAGACAAATTGAGTTATATGTAATTGAAATAAAAAACGGGTTAATAGGCATGCAGTTAAGTAATTACTGTTGGGGTACTGATTACGTTTTGATGATTAGGAAGGAAGTGCCTTGTGATAATTTTGGGTGGTTTGCATGTTTTAATTGAGTGGTTTAGAGTGTTTCTATTGATTAATATTTGGTCAGTATATTTTTTAAATGGAGTTTTTATTACAAACACTGAACTTAGTAAAATAAAGAGTACATAGTTAAAACTTCAATAATAAAGGTTAATCAAATAGCCCTTTTTCAATCAGCTGATCGTGATTGCAAAAGGGTTACGTCAACATACTATTCTAACAAAACATATGAACATAAAGACCAGCAGATTTTACAAATGATGTCTCATTGAAGCGCAAGGTGGGGGTTGCGATGCGGGAGGCTACGACAATTTGTCTCACATTGGATCCACACCTTGCCGCTTTGTAGATGTATCGATGTAAGTTACGGTTGGCAGTGGTAAAACGTATGTCGTTTTATCTGCAATTTTAAACAAAAAAGCCTTTACAGTGAACCCAGTAGCAGATTACTTAGGGCTGATTTTTCAATAGTCAGATAATATTTTTTTACTGTGGAATTGATGTGGCTGTTAAAAAGTGGACAGCAAAGTTATTATTAGTTGATCAAAATTGTTTTTTTTTTTGGTAATTGAAAATAATTATTTTGGTAATTGATTATGACTTCTTTGAAGCAAGTTGTTCATCTCGATGGGTGGAAGCAGTTTTTAAAATATAACCACACCATTGTTACACACTGCATACAAAAGCTGTCAAACCGCCATTTCCATTCCTCTGGTAAAAGTTATACGACTATTGAAAAACCGGCCCTTACATAAATAAATTCAATGTTACGAAATAAATCAATGATTGATTTATTTCGCTTCCAGTCTTCCCGGATACAGCGGATGCACGACTGCGTATCAGAGCCTTTAGACAAAATACTTTTCTGTAAACGTTAACGCTAACGCTTCGTGCAAAATGTATGGCAAAGACATTACTGGGCGTGAGTCACGTGACAGTTATCTGTCTAACGCTTCGTGCAAAACGTCGTTGCCATACATTTTGCACGAAGCGTTAGCGTTAACGTTTACAGAAATGTATTTTGGCTAAGGGGGCTGATCTCCGCCACCCTTTCATTAACTGGGTAACACGATACCGCTTGGCAAGACCAGTGTTTTTTTTTTTTTTTTTGGGGGGTGGGAAATCATCCAATGACTTCTTCCGCTCTAGGGTGGAGCGGAAGGGTGTGTCAGACTCTTACTGACTAAAACCCACCCCTGTTCCTCCCTGCCTCGAGTGCCCGGGGGCGAGGTAACTCTTTCGAATTTATCCTCCACCCCCGGGCAGGCACCGGCCGTGGCAGGCCCCTTCCTTTGGCTGACAACTCTTTGAGGCGCGCGTGGAACACTACGCGCCGTCGACTCTCGGGCCTGGTGCTGATCGGACGGCGAGTTACCCACTACTCGCCGTCCGCAGGCCCGGGTCTACGGTGGCCGGAGATCGTCTCGCGGCCCCTGGCGTCTCCTGCGGCGGTCGCGGCTGGGGGCGCTAGGGCGACTCGGCCGTTGCTGAGCCTCCCTAACGTGTGCCGCCTCCCTCTTCGCGAGCATTACTGCTTCGCAGAAGGAGGAGACGGCCTCCCATTCCCTCTCGCTCCGTACCATGGCCTGAACCAGGGCACGGCGCGAGAGGTCGCTGTCGCCTATCGCATCCACGAGGACACGGCGGTGCTCTGCCCAAGCGGGGCAAACCTCCACCGTATGCTCCACCGTGTCCTCTGGGCGATCCTCGCAGTGGAAACACTCAGGGGTCACCTCCGCCCTGATCCGACACAGGTACCTCCCGAAACAGCCGTGTCCGGTGAGCACCTGCGTCAGGCGGAAGGTGAGGGCGCCGTGACGCCTCTCCAGCCACTCCTCAAAGAGGGGCACTACCGCCTCGATGGTGGCGTGCCCAGCGCTGGGTTGCGACAGTCGCTCTCTCCATGTCACCATGAGATCCTGCCGGAGCTCGGTCCGCCGAGCCGCGAGTTGTCGCGGCAGCGGAGTTTCGCCCCGGCGTTTGGCCTCCTCGCGCCACTCGTACAGGTGCGCGAGGATTTTTGCCTCCAGATCCCACGGTGACAGTCCGGCAAGGAGGCTCGCCGCCTCACGGGAGATCGTGCGGTATCCGCGGATGATACGGATCGCCATGACCCTCTGGGACGCGTTCATCAGGCGAGCTGATCGCTGCCTCAACGAACGCGCCCACACCGGTGCCCCGTAGAGGGCCATGGACCGCACGATCCCCGCGTAGAGCCTCCGGCAGGAGGCATTTGGCCCCCTCAGATTGGGTAGGAGCCGCTTCAAGGCGGCCCCGGCCCTGTCCAATCTGGGAGCCAAACGTCGAAAATGTTCGACAAAGTTCCACCGGCTGTCGAGGACGAGTCCCAGGTACTTCATCGTACCCTCGACGCCGATGCGAACCCCTCCTACCGTGATCTGGGAACCCGCAGGTGGCGCGTTCCGACGACCATGAAAACACATGGCCTCGGACTTGTGCAATGCCACCTCGAGTCCCAGTTGCCGGATCCTCTCTATGACTGTCGCAACCCCGCGTGTCATAAGTTCGGCCGCCGCCTCGTGCGACCTCTCCTGCGCTAAGACCAGCGTGTCGTCAGCGTAGCACACTACGCTGACGCCAGCGGGGAGGTCGGCGCGCAGCACCCAGTCGTATCCGATGTTCCACAAGGGCGGCCCCAGGACCGATCCCTGTGGAACACCGCACGACATCTCTCGCCGGTTCCATACTCCCTGATGACCGGGGTAGATGACGGCTCTGTCCGTCAGATACGCCTCGACTACGCGACGGAGGTAGGGCGGCACCCGGTGATACCGGAGTGCCTCCACTATACAACTCCAGGGCAGGGTGTTGAAGGCATTGGCGATGTCCAGAGACACCGCCAAGACGACCCTACCCCGGGCCACTGCATCCCCCGTCGTGAGGGCTCTTACGCGCATGACTGCGTCCACCGTGGAGCGCCCCCTGCGGAAGCCGTACTGGCTCTCCGCCAGGTCCGGCCCCACCCGCACCAGCTGCCCGACGAGGCGGTCTGCAATTACTCTTTCAAAGAGCTTGCCCACCTCGTCGAGCAGCACAATGGGCCGGTAAGCGGACGGAGAGTCCGCAGGGCGCCCCACCTTCTTGATCAGGACCAGCTTCCCCGTCTTCCACCGACGTGGAAACTGGCCCCTCTCTAAGCATGCGCTTAAAAGCCCTCTGAGTCGAGGCCCGAGAGCCTCTTGCAAGGCCAGGACCCAGGCTTTCCCATGAAAGCCATCGGGTCCTGGGGCGGTGTTTTTGGCATTCAGCCTACGCACCGCCGCTCTCAGCTCTACCTCGGTCACCTCGGGAGCATCGTCGTCGTCGTCGTCGTCCTGGTCCGCGTCAGATACCGCAGGAGACGGAGCCATAGGCGGAGGAGTATGTTCCCCTCGCGAGGGGAACAGAGCGCTCACCACGCCCTCCACGATCTGTGGCCGGAGACTCTGCGTCAGTGGGGGGGCCCATGGGCGGAGTTTCCCCCGCACCGCTAGATACGGGCGCCCCCATGGGTCTCTGTTCAGAGTCTCCAGCGACTCCTCGCGGGCCGATCTCTTGGCCCGCAAGATCTCCGTTCGGAGGGCGATCCTCGCAGCTCTGTACCCCTCGTATAGCTCCGCCTCGACGGCTTCCGTTTCCGGCGTGCGGTTACGGAGCCGTCTGCGGTACCTGGTGTACCGGCGTCGCGCGGCAATACACCCTTGGCGTAAAGCCGTAAGCGCCGGCGACCACCAGTACACCTGTCGCCGAGCAGAAGGCTGGACCCGGGGCATTGCCACGTCACATATCTCGGACATGGCCTCCTGGAACCACTCTGCCTCGTCGTCTATGTCGGCAGGCCTGTTCGGTGATGTCACCCAGGCCTGCACGATCGAGGCCTCCAGGAGTAGCTCCCGGTCCAGCTGCTTCAGCGACCAACGCGGACCGCTCGGGGTGACAAGACCAGTGTGGGTTGGCTTCTTTGTCCATAATGACTATCTAAGTAGATCTTTGACAGTCATTGTGGGTACAGAAGAAGAAGAAAGTAATGATAGTCAGGACCAATGAGTTGTGATTTCTGAGGGACGGAGGAATCTCTGTATTAATGGATGGACACCCATCCACGGACTACTAAGCCACGAGGTTCTCACTCCTGTCAACTTCCCACACTGTTACGAAATGAAAATACTAAAATTAATGATGTCCCCAGGCATATAAATAAAATAAAAAGTAAGGTACTATGTATGTTCCTTTTGACGTGTTAACGTTTTTTGCGCCCGGTGCCTCACAGGTTAATCACCTAACGATAACCAGGGAAAGAGAAGGCGTAGCCCTATATTCTAAATTATAATAGTCTTAGATTTCCCTGGAAATTGTGCCAAACGACAATAATTAAACTAGATTGATAATAAAAATGTCGTTTGATACACTCGGGCATTTGTCATTGCAGTCTCGGCTTTAAAACGGCCTCGCCTTCGGCTCGGGCGTCTATGCCACCTCGGCTACAAGGACAAAGTTTTCCCACTTGCATCAAAATGTAAGTACTATTCATCACTTTCCCTGAATCCAGTAGTGAACGGATTCAAGTCTATCATTCTTTACAAAACATTGTTTAACCATAGACTTGGTTAAAATCTATCTAGTCCACCGTTAAACGATGTTTCATAATAAGAGGCTAACGTTTTGCAAGCAAACAGTTTGATTTTCATTTAAGGTACCTAGTACCTACCCAACCATATTATTTTGTCTGTCTAACCTTAGTTTGTCTCTAGGGTCCGAATCAAAATTCACTAGTCGGCAACTTGACGGGCTTAGATGCTTGACTTCTATGTTTGTGAGAGCACATTAACCCGGCCACCCACCCCTAGTTACGGACGAAACTAAAAACGGCTAGGAGTCAGTTAACTTAAACGTTTATTAGGTAGTATATTTTTGAATGAATCCTACGTTATTGGTGCCGGGTTTGATTTTGACGACATGCATTTAGCATTTGGTTCAAGATTCGTGTTCGTATTCACTGACCTGCTGGTGACCAACCAAAGTGTTCGTATTGCGAATGAATGTTCGTTGTGTGGCAAGCGCTCGCGAATAGAATGTTTACAGAAAAAGTTCGGCGAGCGAGTGCCGTCGATTATTTGATTACGTTCCTCGTACAATAATTGTGTATGTAAACAAGAGTCACGTACGATAGGCTATTCCATTTTGTACTTGCGTTCATCTCCCTAACGTCCTCATGCGAGGTTCTTTAATATAACAAGCATTGAGAGCAACGCGTGTAATCAGGGAGAGCTATGATTGTTATACCCTCCCCTCATCCTTTATTATTTTTTTCATGTAAGCTCGTGCTTGAAAATTGCGCCGTCTAATAGAACATGTTTTTCCCCATCATCCTAATCTCTTCGTACGTTTAGTACCATTATATTTCATTTCATTCTTTCCGCTGGTGTTGTTTGACTTGCCCAAAACATCAAAGCATGTCGTGTACAGACCGATATGATCATTTAATTTTGCGAAATGGCTTATCTACATGTTTGACTTCTTTTGGCTTATAACATATTGTTTTTATCATGTTATATTCGATTTTTATTAGATGACTATTTTTATATCTCGGAACAGATAATTAATTAGCCCTTACATTATGACATAACCTATAGATACCTACTCGTATATTTCTGACGTGATTGGTTATTGGTGTTTTAACCGACTTTCGAAAAAGGAGGAGGTTCTATGTTCGACTGCACGTATGTTTTTTTTTATGTATGTCCGCTGATTTCTCCGTCAGTTTGTGGACCCATTTTCAAAATTCTATCTTTTTATCCGAAAGAATATAGTCCCGAGGTGGTCCCATATAAATTTTATCGAAATTGCTTGAGCGCTTTTTGAGAAACTGAACAAAAACGAAAAATACGTATATCTAGAATTTGACGTTTTTGTTTTCTCCAATTACGAGTATGTTTATATTCCAGGTTCCATATTATTGGGGTTTTTAGTTCTAGGGTATAACAACTAAAATGTGAAAAAAAAAACTTTTTTACAAAAAAAACAACCGACTTCCAAAAAGTAAAATACTTATACTAAAAATTAAAAAATAACTTTAATTTATGAAGTTGGTGTCAAATAACGAAGAAATAAAATACAATCACTGACGTCCGAAATTAAAATTATTTTTTTGAGATCAATGTAATTGAGAGTCAATCAATCTGCCTAGCCTTTTCCCAACTATTTTGGGGTCGGCTTCCAGTCTAACCGGATGCAGCTGAATACTAGTATTTTACATGGAGCGACTGCCTATCTGACCTCCACAACCCAGTTACTGGGTAATATCGTATTACCCAGTAACTGGGTTGTGGAGGTCAGATACAAATACAAATACTTTTATTGTTTAAAACATAAGCAACAATTTTTTGAAGCCTCTGACTCCCAAACTAGGCGAGCCTGTATCTCAGGAGTCAGCGCCTTCCCCATTTTATCTTGGCTAAATAATTTAGATAAACATAGGATTTAAGAAAAAAGAAAAAACAAAAAACGATATTACCACTAAAATATGTATCAATAATATCGGATAGTAACAATAATCAAAAAAAAAAAAAAATTAATCAAAATCAAAATACTTATTACTAAATTAAATTAAAATCCATCGATAAATTGTAAAATTAATAAAAGCGCAAACTAAAATAATATAAAATCAAAATCAAATCAAAATCCCAATAACTAAATAAAATTATTAAAATCACGAATTAAAATTACACAAAATCAAATTTAAAAATCGTAAAAACTTAATCTAATTATTAAAATCGAAAAATAAATAAAACTTTATGAAATTATTAAAAATCATGCCAAATATATTAGTCGATAATTAACATCATGAAAATCAAATTAATTATTAAAATAATCACAATTGTACTTAATTATAATCCCCCCTAATAGATTCCCCTTGGTAAGACTGGTTGTCAGACTTTCGGGCTTCTGACGACCCGTAACGACTGTCACGACGACACGATTGACAGCCGGGACCAACAGCTTAACGTGCTTTCCGAGGCACGGAGGAGTCTCGGTATGTAAAGATGGTCACCCATCCATGGACCAACCCCGGCAAGCGTAGCTTAACTTGATGGATCGACCCGTGCGTCTGTTATTACTTTAGCCACGAGCTCCTCATAGGCGTCAATTTGTTTCTGATATGGATAGCTAATCTATGTGGCATGAGCCTGTTTTTTTTTTTTTTTTTTGGGGGGGTGGGAAATCATCTTATGACTTCTTCCGCTCTAGCGTGGAGCGGAAGGGCGTGTCAGACTCTTACTGACTAAAACCCACCCCTGTTCCTCCCTGCCCTACGCGCCCGGGGGCGAGGTAACTCTTTCGAATTTATCCTCCACCCCCGGGCAGGCACTGACCGTGGCAGGCCCCGTCCTTTGCTGACAACTCTTTGAGGCGCGCGTGGAACACTACGCGCCGTCGACTCTCGGGCCTGGTGCTGATCGGACGGCGAGTTACCCACTACTCGCCGTCCGCAGGGCCGGGTATGTGGCATGAGCCTGTTAGATCGTTATTTAAAGAATTCCGATAACATGGGAATAAGCGATGCTACTTACAACTCTGCGTGCCTTAAATATATTAATATTTACAGACTGTTTCAAATATATTAATGGTCTCATAAAATGTCTCCTCAAATTGCACTCTCCTCAAAATCTTTCTATTTTAAGTAGATATGAGTACGTGTTCTGTATGCTCGATATGATAATTCCTTCTCTCTGAAGATATTATTTACATATTCCTTCATCTTTATTTATAACGACGTGTCGTTCGCATCTGACCATTTCAGATTTCAGCTGTCGTACACAGCTGTATGGAAAAATGTCACTTATATTAAAAGGTTGCCAGGCTAATACGGGACATGTGTCAGTAAGCCACATTTATGCATTATGAACGTTGCTTGGCAAGACTTTTCGGAGATGGACGATGCTTGTGAGGCCCTGAAAGATTTATTTATTTATGAGTCGAAATTTCCTTAACGCACGCAGCAACTCAGCAACCGCTAATTCGAATTACCTCTTGCCTAAAAAAATGGTGTGGCCTTTGTCTTTAGCGTTCCCACTGCTGGGAACACCCGCTTGCTCTCAGTGACCACCCCGCGAAGGGATAATCCACCACGCCGATTTTTAGGGTTCCGTACCCGAAAGGTCAAAACGGAGCTCTATTGCTGTCACACTGTCCGTCGTCTGTCACAAAATTTTGTTCCGAATAATTTTTTAACTTCCCATTGACCTATTAACTTGAAATTTGGTGATAATGTTGATTGTTACGTATATTTCAGGTAATCAGGGTTTTCTTTGATAATTCCCTCATTTGGTACGGAACTTAGGGTTCCGTACCAAATGAGGGAAATGTGCTAAGTCCGACACGCGCTTGACCGGTTTTTAAGAGGTTCCGTACCAGAAGGGTAACCAACAACACTATTACCTACTAAACCTTCACTGTCTGTCTGTGAGTGTCTATTTCTATTGCCACAAGAACAACAAATTATAAAATTAATCCGTCAGGCCCCGCGCGTCTCCTTAAGGAGACGCGACAATAGGTTTTTAATTGTGTCTATTAATGAGGGGCTTGACGGGTTGGGGCATACAAGAAACTTGATTTCTTACTTTATTTTTGTTTTCACTCTGACGTTAAAATGTAAATAAGTACATTGAAGTAGGTGTACTAACTAACCAGAAATAATAAAAAACGGTCAAGTGCGAGTCGGACTTGCGAACCGCGGGTTCGCATTGCCGCAGTTTTCAACACTCACAAAACGTGTAGGATACTTTCTTTTCGAAGAAGCAAGGTCTCCCAATTGTCCGAAACCCTTCGTACTAGAATGCATTTGACTGATGTTGGTTTTAGGATATGCCTGATTCCTCACGATATTTGCTGTTTGGTAGGGTAAATCAATCTGCCCTGACTTTTTCTAACTATGTTGGGGTCAGCTTCTATTCTTACCAATGCAGTGGAATACCAGTATTTTACATGGAGCGAATTTAATGCCAATCTGACCTCTACAACCCAAGAACTGGGTAATACGATACCTCTTGGCATGACTGGAGTCTGATTTTCTGGCTTCTGACTATCCGTAACGCCTGTCAAAATATTCAAGTGACGGCTGGGACCAACAAGAGGCACGGAGGAAACTCGATATGCAATGGATGGTCTGGTCACCCATACAAGGACTGAACTTGGCAAGCGTAGCTTAACCTTGAGGTTTTTTCGGAGCAATGCTTGCAACCGAACAGCTCAGCACTTTTGCCTATGCGCAACGCAACTGTATAAAGGCATCAATCAAAGTGCCACCAGTTAGTACCTACGTGTTCGGCAACCAGTCACGTTACTACTAGGTATTAATGGTTAGAACCATTAATACCAAAACCAACCAATAACCAATTAATCAAATCACCTCTAGTGCGTTAACATAAAATAATTTAACCATTTAAACCATTGTAGCATTTATTATAATTCTAGAACATTTATAAATTCGTATTATTTAACCAATTACCACCAAACCAAATAAGGTAAACCAAGTAATGGCCAGCCTCATTGGTTACCAAATAATATCATCAATTAACCAATCCAGAAGATAGTGCCATAACACGGCGAGACTAACTTCTACATGGTCTTTCGAGTCGACCCTTGCGGGTGACAGGAGAGGACTTTGTGGTTCTAATATAACCACAAAGTCCTCTCCTGTCTCTTCTATTTGATAAGGTAAATGCTAAAAGATAAATTCTATTAAAAGGTCTGATCTAGTTAAAGCTTTAGTAGATTGTAATCTTGACCTGTCATTGAGGTAAAGTAAGTTCTGTGTACAGTTACAACTCTGATTGATACTTTAAGCCTCTTGTGGCTAGCTAAGTTTGCTGAAGCATGTTGAGTTTGGGTCACAATGGTTGTTAGAAGGTGATATTAATGGTTGGGTCTTATCTGTTCTGCGTAGATTTGGTTATTGATTTTCTCACACCCTTGTTTTAATTAAATGACTGTTTGTTAGTCAGTACTTTTAATACCTTATAATTGTATACTGAGTAGGTAGGTATTAAGTCGGGTCTTAAAATAAAAACTTATATTACTGCCTAAAAGTTTTAAAAATTCAGAGCTAATTAGAGGTCTCAGAATCTTTTTTAGTATAAAATTTTAAAAGGTTTTAGGTTTGAAAGCGAAATAGCTCTGTCGTTACCGGCTAAGAATAGAAAAACCGTTCACGACATTTTGATCCAGGGTTTGTAAAGAGGGACAAAAGAATAATTACGAGATTAAGTACTTACTTCGTACTTAGGTACCTTCTTAGATAGCTCTATTGTACAATTGATGAGCCTTGTGGCAGAACATAACTGTCGCGGCCCTCAGAGTTATCTTTACCCAGCAGTGAACATAACCTATATGTTTTTCCGATTTACGAACAAATTGTGTCTAAATATAAACCACCAAATAAAAACCACACGTAGTTCAAACGTAGGTAATATCGAAATAATCATCGCTGAATAAATATTTAGGTATAAATTAAATAAAGTCTAGAAATATTCACAAAAATTAAACATTCCCCATCCCTTAAATCTCTGAACCCTAATAGCATTTAATGTTGGTATTTTTTCGGCCAACAATAAAAGCTATCATTTATTGTTGGCCCAACAATAAATGCTATTAGGAAAACTACTACTATTAGACTAAAATTTAAAAAAAAATATATGAAAACGAGTTTTTTTAAGTTATAGGTTTTCCTGCAAAACTTAGATTCATATGGTTTTATTATAACATTTTAAACAAATATGTTTCGCTCGGTAGCCTTCACGCTTGAGCCCGTCTCGCACTTGGCCGGTTTAGTTAAAAGATCTTTGGAAATCTAATTTACATAATTAAAATAAACACTTTTCGAATATATAGGTATTTTTTTTTATTTATTTATTTGGGAAAAACAAACAACTGTACAATGTATGTTACGGTAAAATATGGTATGACATATGGGTAAATGTACAATCCACAACGTTTCCACAGATTACTTTAGTAGGTACATTATTAATAAGGTAGACAATTACAATTACACTTAAATACTATCTTAAACATTTAGCTTAGGTACTAATCAAATTTTATCTTGTATTTAACCGTCGCATAAACTATCAATAACTTTTTTCTTAAAAATGCTTTGAGACAGAAGTAATATATCCAAACGACAAAAGTGGCTATTATAAATAGGTTAAACCAGGTTAACCGGGGGGTTAATAGGTTAACCGGGTTAGGTTAATAGGTTAGGTTAATAGGTTTAGGTGTATAATATATACTGGAAAAAAAAACTCAAGAAGTCGACAATACTGTCATCGCTGCGGTTAATAAACCAATATATAACAATATTCTAGTTGCAGAGAAGTTTCTGAAACTAATTTTCCACGTTGCAGAAATAAAACGGCAAAATTAAACAAAAATGTTCGACGACCGACGGCAACGCGACGTAGTACCTACGGAGTGAAGCTTAATTTCGGGAACCCAAATGGCTAACATTACGGAGTATGCGGAACCCCTTCCTGCTATTTGCCTCTCTAATTGTTACATAAACCAAATAAACCGAGGTTTCGAGATCGGCCGGCCGAATATAGGCATCATCTAACAGGGCTACTGGACTCGTGTTTAAAAAAACATTACGAAATATAAATACTTCCGTAAGTTTGTATGTTTGAGTTTCAATTTCAATCACGCAAAAGCGGCTAACGGATATGGATAACAAAAAAAGGTTGGTTTGAAAAAGTATTTTTTATTAAAAAAAAAAAATACGAGAGCTTCAGAATAGAACAGAAATGAAATTTATATAAAAAACCGGCTAAGTGCGAGTCGAACTAGCGGATGAAGGGTTCCGTACCATTGTACAAGATTATACGCATCTACTTGTTGCAAAAAAAAAACATGTTTCTAGTAGAGCCCCCTTTAATTTTTAATAAATAATTTAATGTTATAGCGGCAACAGAAATACACATTCTGTGAAACTGTTCTAGATTTAATACGATAAAGTCGAGGATATTTGAAAAGGTTAATTTCATAACTATCCTTATGAAAAACTAACCAAAACTGGCCAAGGGCGAGTCGGACTCGCACACGAAGGGTTCCGTACCATAATACCCTTTAATTTTTAATTTGTTTTTATTATTTGTTGTTACAGCGGCAACAGAAGTACACGGTCTGTGAAAATTTCAACTGTGTGTCTGTCTATTACGGATCATGACATACAGCCCGCTGACAGACAGACGGACGGACGGACAGCGGAAGCTTAGTAATAGGGATTCATTGTGTTAGCTTGTTGAAAATAATGTGTTTTATATATAAATAAATATTGCGTATTTTTGAAGAAATGTAAATGTAAACATTTCATATAAATAAGTTACGAATTTTCCTAAAGCTTCTAGACTATTAAGGAAGTTTGTATCAAAATAAAATATTAATTATTGTTGAATTTACCATTAAGTTGTTTGTTATATTGTTATTTTTCATTGAATGGCTCAATGCTGGCATCCGGTCTTTGTGACGAAATGTCGTTATTACCCATTTTGTGTTGACGTGACTTTTAGGGGCAATAAGCAAAGGGCAGTCAGTCAGCCTTGAGCTACGAATCCGGTTGGTTATCACTTTGACAAGATGTACAGAACACATCCAGTGTTCTGCCTCATTCTTCTCCATGAAGACCTAGTATTTGGAACAGGCAAATAGATTTTCGATTAATGGCAAGCCTATTGGAAATAAATACCTAGTCTTGCCTTTCTATGCTTTTCTTAATAAACCTTTTTCCTTATAACTCCATATTCATGGGAACTTTCATACAAAGTAAATAACGGCCTAGTAAACATCTTGACTTCCAAGTTTGATACTTATGTAGATGTAGGTATCTATAAACGTAGTTACCTCAGAATTTGTTACAATTTAGTCCAGTCATTATAGTAAGTTCACCTCGGAATTCCAGATACCCAGCTGTAAGTCTGTAAATACTTGTATATTGACACCCTAAAAGTTGTCTCAAAACCTACATATGGTAGGGTGTACGCAACTATTAAATTTCAAGGTCAAAGGTCACAAAAATCGGTTTTTTGCGCTTTATTTGTAAATATCTCATTTCCTATGGGTTTTTTGCTATTTGTATTTATTATAAATATTGTAGAATACAAAATTCTCTACAAATTTTGTTTAAAAAGAAATTTATACGGTGAACCGCGTTTTCGAGATAGAGGGCGGAGAGCGCGCGGTCACAGCATCACTTCAGGTCAACCGGTGTCTCCGGTCGAAAACACGCCATATATAGTTGATGAACTATCGATAAATCAATGATTATAAATATTTGTCAATTTTTATTAACTATTATATTATATATTTTTTTACTAACCTATCCACTTTTTATTCAGTATTAATTTATTTAACAACACTTACCTGCCCATGTAATTGCAGAATTGTTAATGAAAATATAGGAATTATATTTGAATTTTAACCTAATCAATATTAATAACTTCTTACATGATGAAAAAAAAACAAATAAATTATGAATTAATCTTTTTATTAAAAAATATCATTAAATACATTTATTTTTATTAAAAGTAAAAAAATGGAATATAGGGTACAAAAACTACAATTTACACCTTTAGTCATCTTCTGCCTCTTCATCGTCGTCTTCCGGCTGCTGGTAAATTTCAAACTGGTCTTCATTATCGTCTTCAACGACATTTGTCTCAAGTTCTTCCATGATTTCGGGGTTAAAGGTTCCATCTTCGTTAATGTCGCTCTGATATGGTAGAGCATTGAGACAAGCTTGCCCATTACATTGGCCACAAGCTGAAGAGCATTGCAAGCCCGCTTTCCTGCATCCGCATCGCGAACCACAACCACTCTTGCAGTTGCAGAAAATTGTATTTAGCAAATCTTCTGGAGCAGGTGGTAAAATTGTCATGATAGGCTCTAGAAAATCGTTTCGCATTGCCCAACCCCATACCTGGGGTTCCAAATCATGCCCTAACCAAGTTTAAACTTGATAATATACACGTTTGAAATGTTGATGAGCAGCTGCACTTGTTGGTGGAATATTTGAAAGCTGCACAGGTTTATTAAGTTTTTTAGACTTGACGTAATGCATATAACGAAGATGATCGAGACTTTTCACAGATTTCGGAGCATTATAGACTGCCAATAAGGTTTGAGTTCCACTCTCTAATAATCTCTGGGCCGAACAATTTTCTCCGCCCTCTACCTCGGAAACGGTTCACCGTATAAAAAAAAATTTAAACAAAATTTGTAGAGAATTTTGTATTCTACAATATTGATAATAAAAACAAATAGCCAAAAACCCATAGGAAATGAGATATTTACAAAAAAAGCGCAAAAAGCCGATTTTTGTGATCTTTGACCTTGAAATTTAATAGTTGCGTACATCCTACCATATGTAGGTTTTGAGACAACTTTTAGGGTGTCAATATACAAGTATTTACAGACTTACAGCTGGGTATCTCGAATTCCGAGTTTCTGACCTAATTTAAGCTTAAATGACTGGACCAATTGGTTACCTTTCGGGTACGGAACCCTAAAAATGGTCACGGGCGTTAAATCAACCTGGAAGTCTTTAAGTCAAGAGTGAATAGGTTACTTCTAGGCAATCGTATTTCTTCTTCATCAGGTGGTGAGATAGTGGTCAAACGCGAGCCTGTTAAAGATAAAAATAAAAACTGTAGGAAGTCAAAAATGGCTAAATCGCTTGTATTACCGTGACTAACTAAAATACTTCAGCTAAAATAGAACAAATCCTTATAAAATATATAAAATAATAGGGACAATTACGGGCCATGGCTCGTATGTCAAGCCACAGATAGGTCACTACACACTATTACACCATCTAAAATAATAGAATTAATGATCGAATCATAATTGCTTCAATCGTTTATTGTATTTTTATTGTTGCGTTTGTTCAGCTTCATGTAATCATGAAGCTGAACAAACGCAACAATAATTTAGTAGATGACGCTACCGTGTGACAGCGGCCTCTGACCTCACAGTGATTGGACGTAGCGCAGGGCTTTCACCTATGCAGTAGTGTGTACCTGATGAGGCGTTTCTGACGCAACAGCTCTGCTGGCTAAGCCATTGTTTGCCCAGCGCCCGCCCGTGATCGAGACACGCTGTTTACCCTTTCGAGGTTTCCTTTAATTAATTAGTGTATGTAACTGTGTACAGTGTTAAGGTTTAAAAGAGATTTTGTAAACGTGATTAGCATTATAGTGTATTACCATTAAACTAAGTGAACCTAAGAAGTCAGCTCAGTTAGTCAGTAGTCAAATTGACTGAAAGATAGGCATGTGTGTGACGTCTTCATGTATATGAAGTGTCTTCTTCAAATATAAAAAATATTATTTGATCTTCCTGAATGAGGTAAAATTATTTAATTAACCTTTCTACTCATTTGTGTCTACCATAATTTCTATAGTTGACAGGCTATAAGCCGACAGGTTATAAAGGCATGTTGAGAATACTTAGATTATAAGGACAACTCAATGCATCGACAGCTGAAATCTACATACAGGGTGTAACGGAAAGGTGTGGTCATATTTTAGGAACCAGTTCTGCCCATGGATATAAACAACTTTCTCTAAGAAAAAACTTAAAATTCCCAAAAAAAAATGGACTTTCTATACAAAGTTATCATCAGCTGATCAATATTTGTATGAGAGGTAAAATTTTTTTTGGTGTATTTTCTCAGGTTTTCTTGAAGAAAGTTGTTCATATCGATGGGCAGATGCAGTTCTTAAAATATGACCACACCTTCCCGTTACACCCTGTATATATGTTTGAAATATGTACTTTAGCTTTATCCTACAAATAAAGTGTCTATGGCTAGTTACTCGTAGTTATCAGGCCGAGGGGTTTTACTGTTGATTAATAACCGACTTTGACTTCCACGTGACGGATATTGTTTTCTGATGGCACTACAAACAAACAAAACAAAATGCGGTGTTGGCTCCGTCCGATTTGACCGAACTATGTAGGTTAAGCGGGTTATCATATTATGTGTAGGCAGAGGATTACATTTGTGTCTCCGTGTATACAACTGAACCATATCAGCTATGGAGAGCTACTTGATATTAATCGGCGTTTGAAGGGGGCTTCAATTTGGAAATAAAAGAAATAGGATAACTACCAAATAAATTTGATTGAAGCACTCAACGATTTAATATTTTAAAGAAATCCGGTGTAGTTCTGCCTAAAACCTAGGGGTAGCGGATAAATTCTGAAAATGAGTTACCCGCACCCCTGGGCACTCAGGCAGGGAAAGAACAGGGGCGAGTTTTAGTCAGTAAGAGTCTGACACGCCCTCTCACTCCACCCAGAGCGGGAGAAGTCATTGGATGATTTCCCACACCCCAAAAAAAGAGGGTGTAATTCTAAAGTATTTTTCTCTTATTATAAAAACACTGTAAAGAATATTTCGATTCAAAATTGTAAGGTTATGACTCAAAAGTGCAAATGTAACTTTTATTTCAATGTAGAGCTAGTATGTGAAAAAGTATGTTAGGGTGTGTTACATCTGGCGAATGCAGCGCTCGCGATCTGCGTGCGTGCATTTCAAGTTCGCGCGCCGTTCCTGCGCCGTCCGCGCGACGCTCGCGGGCCTGCGAGCCGTGCACAAAGGGCGCAAGAATCGCGCGCGTGCACCCCGCACGCTCACGTACTTCCTACCCGCCCGTTCACCCGCTCAGTTCGTTTCTTCAGAGCGATTCTGTAAAGATCTCACCGTGAAAGTTTAGGTGCGGTGAGCTTGGAGTCAAGTGGGCTGTCAACAATGCTAGTGATTGACAAAATATGTAGGTACCTATTACATTAAGAATCATATCAACAATCGAGTTTACCGAATTTTTAAGTTAAATATTAAAGTACTGGCTATTTGCGTATCTTAACATTATTAACTAAGCATTAACAAAATAAAACTTTTATAAAAAATATGGATTTTATATATACTTACTTACCGTCGCGGCAGAATAAACGCGCAAGTGTAAAAATTCAATTTCACGAAAAAGTCCCGCCAAAAACCCCGACCTACAACAGTATTAAAGCGAATGGAATTGCACTGTGCAAGCCTTGCGTGAGTTGCGCTAAAGAGGCGCACCAAAAAATTGCAGTAACTGCACACGTGCAGCGCACGAGCAGCTCGCAAGCGGATCGTGAGTGGAGCATTCGCGGCGCATTCGCCAGATGTGTACACACCCTTAAGCAACGAACTATTGTTTAATGAATTTTCGTTTTTTCAAATGAAACAAGTGCATGTTGGGTCACGCGCATTGCAGGATTCCATAGTTGGTAGTAGGCTTTAAGTTTATTACTATGAACATGGGTATTAATTGAGTTCACGGTTTAACAGACAAAACCTTAAAAACGGGCCCACATAAGAGAGAGTCACAGTAAGACCATGGTAACTGAAGTTGGAGATAAAACATTCATTGAACTTAACTTCATTGCATTGAAGCTTTCAATGTTCTTTGTCTGCGTCTATGAGTTTCTGAGCACCCCGATTGGGAAAAAGGTCGTAAAGCTATGTGCTTTTATTTTTCTTTAATTTTACACGTTTACTACTGGTTTAACACAAGTAACATCTTTTTGAACGAAATTTTCCAAGTAGGTACATTTCATAAGTTGGGCGACTCTTAAACTTACAGAGCTAATTTAGCCGTGATAGTCTTTCCTCAGACTTTCTAAACCTATAATTTAGATTGTAGTGCGGGGCGGGAGGGGCGGGGGGGGGGCGAAGGGACACATGACTCTAACAAAAAACCGGCCAAGTGTGTGTCGGACTTTGCACATTTAAGGTTCCGTACCAAATGAAGTTCAAAGACAAAATCTGATTGATAAGTATTTATATTATGATTTGTTAGTAACTATACGTAATAATAAACAGTATTTTCAACTTCATAGTACAATGGGCAGTTTAAAAATTCTATGGAGCAAAATTTTGTGACAGACAACGGACAGACGGACAGACGGACAGATGGGCAGACGGGCAGACTACAGACGAATACGTCAGTGACAACAATAGGGCTCCGTTTGGACCCTTCGGGTACCAAACCCTTTTTTTATTTTGGAAGTGGGAAATCATCCCATGACTTCTCCCGCTCTGGGTGGAGCGGGAGGGCGTGTCAGACTTTTACTGACTAAAACCCATCCCTGTTCCGTCCTTGCCTGAGTGCCCAGGGGTGCGGTAACTCTGCTACGAATTTATCCGCGGCCTCTTGGCATGCATGCATTGGCCATGACGGGCCCCGCCATTTGTTGCTGACATCTCTTTGAGGCGCGCGTGGTACACTACGCACCGTCGACTCTCGAGCCTGGTGCTGATCGGATGGCGAGCTCGGGTACGGAACCCTAAAAATAGCACTTTAAAGTTTAATTTTTTGCAAATGGATCACTGAATCGAAAAATAGTCATGCCAACCCCCCAATGTTTAATTAAACAACAAAATACAATAAAGTACCTGGGTGTGATTCTGGATGAAGGGTTTAGTTGGCGTCCCCATATTGAGCTGACTGCCTCCCGGGTTAGAAAACTCATATGGGCGTTTAAGAGACTTCGACATGTGTGCGACTTTGAGCTACTCCGTGCAGTGTATCTGGCATTGGCACAGTCAATCGTAGGCTACTGTATCACGGCATGGGGAGGGACCTGCAAAACCTTCATGATACAACTCGAGAGAGCCCAAAGATCCCTGTTAAAAGTCATGACCTTCAAACCCTACCGGTACCCTACAAAAAGCCTGTATGAGGTATGTCAAGTACTTACGGTGAGACAACTATACCTTCAAAATCTCACATTAAAACAGCATGAAGTAACACCCATAAATCACGGAAACAAAAATAAAAGAACCATCGGTAACATATGTCAAACAGTCAAATGTAAGACCGCATCCGCTCGACGGCAACACCTATACCTAGCTATTTATATTTATAACAAATTAAACAAAATTCTTAATTTCAACCCACTAACTAAAAAGAAAGCGAAGATGAAACTAAACACATGGCTTCAAACACTAGATTACTCACAGACAGAAAACATAGTTAAAGAACAAAACTCGTAATAACTAAATAGTAATATGGGCAAACAATCTCTGATATAACCCAAAGTACCTACAACCACCAAACACACTCAGACAAATGCACTCACACACACACACACACAAAATACAACATACTCGCATACACACAACACACTCAACATTACACACTACACTACACATGAGCAAGGTTGCACTAATTGTTCTGAATTTAATTTTATTGTAAATTGTTAATGTTCCACGAAAGGGTGAAGACACTGACTCCTGTAACACAGGTACTACCTAGCACGGGAGTCAGGGCTTCAAGTGAAAATGTAACACCTTTATGTCAATAAAACATTATTATTATTATTTATTTATTAATGTTTCAATGTTTTTAACGATTTATCTAACGATAACACACACTATGGGATAAAAGAGGAAAAAATCATCCCCACTTTACGTGTAGGGGAAATACCCTAATTTGTTTTTCAAGATTTTATTTTATCGTTTTGCTGGCGTAATTAATATGTTTATATACCCATGCAAAATTACAGCTTTCTAGTAGGTAATGATAGTCTCTTAGCAAAGCCGTGGACAAACAGATAGACAGGGTGAAATTATAAGGGTTCATTGCTAGGACTACGGAACCCATAAAGAATAAGTCGTATGTCTGTCTGTCACAGCCAAGTAGCTCCAAATGTACTGGACTGACTCTGTTCAATTTTAGTAGGTACACATGAAATTCTGTATTCCAAGTATAGACGCGTACCGAAAATAAATAAATTATAAAATATGGAGTCATGTATGAGGGACAAATAAGAAAACAAAAAAATGTCGAACTGTCCCATGGCAAACCTCAAATTAAATTGTGAGGGTTTCAAATATTTTCTTTTTTCATTATTAATTAATTTTAATTATTAAAAAAAATATTGACAATTGACCATTCCTCCCACTAATCTACAAAACTACAAATCCAAAAATTTTGAAAAAAAAATATGCAGAAATTAGTTCTTTACTTATCGTTTACAGGAAAACCTCTAAAAAGTAATTATAGTTCATAAATAATATGCTAAAAATTGTGATATGTTCGGAACCCTTTGAGTGCACGTCCAACTCGCACTTGGTCGATATTTTTTGTATGGCTTGCAAATAGATTTAGTCAGTTTCTCTTTCAGTATCATATAATCTTCTGTGTAACAATCATTATTTTATTGAGTTTAATTTGAATGACACGACATTTACAGAAACAAATCTCCGAAAAAATATTAAAATTATAATTAAGTATTCTTTTCATTAGCTTTGCTCGCCTTCATTAACACTCATTAGCGTTATTGAAATTGAGTCCCAAAGAAAAAAGACTCGAGTAAAAAGTTCTTTATTAACTTCATATTTGGTGTACTTTACTTTTTGAAGTCAAATGAAGCTGTTTCTGTGCATTTTTCACGTTTAATGACATCTGAGTTTCTTTTTTAGAATATTTCGTAAAGAGAAACATTAGTGCAAAGGGCAAGGATTGAAGTGATGACCTTTAGTTTGCCCCATCCGTTGTACTATCTGCTTAGATAAAAGCCTGTGATCCCACAATACAAAGTCATTTGCATTGATTGATTGGGATATTCCTCAGGAATATAAACGGCACTATTGTACATTTAAAAAGCCTGAGATCAGACTTAGGTTTTCTCTCTCTCGGCCACGAAATAAGTGCTCAAGCGAATATTAGGTGCCATGTTTGTTTTCTCACCAAGGTACGATGTTATTCTTAACTTTATTCATGCAGTGGTGATAGAACAAATAGTACCTATACCCTTGTATAACTACACGCCTTTTTTCTGAATTTTTTGTTTGTGTTTAGTCTTATTTTATTTAATAAGTTTTAACTAGTTTTAACCTCGTCCCGTAAATGTATCCGTGGCTTCACAGGGCCCTAATAGAATACCAGCGCTGCGTTATTTATTTTTTACATCTCGCAGCATATGCTGAGTTAGGCGCCTCATTGGCCTCTCACAGTCTATTCCTATTTTTTATTTTGTATTGTTAGTATTAAATATTTGTGTGAGAGGTACAAATAAATGTTTTTCTTTCTTTCTCTCTTTTACCTACTTACCTACTAAGTGAAAGTCAACTTGGGCCTAGGCTATGCTAAGTGGCCTAGCCGCTGTCAGTAGACAATTGCTGCTTTATAAACATGCCTAGTATCATGGGAGCCGGCAGAACTATTTTCATAAGGGTACATCTTCAAACAACTAATTTAAAAGCAGGCAAGAGCGAGCGAAGAGAGCTAGAAAATTTTAACACCTCGCCTCGAATATGCTTGGAATAATACTCTAAGAGGTATTTTCTATATTTTGAACGTTTTTGTATATTATATCAAAAGCAAAAGGGGGTTGAAAGTGCACCTCCTTGCATCCTGGCGCCCACGCCTAGTATCAATCGGTACTAATAATTCAAAACAGTGTGCGTCTATCAAACTCATCTCTGGCAGCAGACTAGCTATTAACTCGAAATTGAAATACTTACTATCTTGATCTAAATGACGTTGAATTTAATAGGATCTAAATTAGCTGTCAAAGAAGACGAGTAGGTACGTGAACGCCAGCGCTCATCAGTTTAGAATCCACAGAAATTTGCGACAGACTTTTTTAAAACATAGTGTAGTGATCATACCTTTTCCTAGTTAGTGTCCGTTGGTGATTACAGTACAAATTGGTCTTTGGTGTTGCTAAAAACGTATGAATTTACATAAATCCACCGAGATATGACCCACTTGAAATTAACATAGCTTTAATGTCTGTGCGCCTTTACCACAGTTGGTAGGTAAAACATTTATAACAATATCCATACTTATAATATTACTATCACATGGCCCGCGACTTCGTCCGTGTGGATTTCGAAAATACAGTCCATAATAAATGTAATTTATACCCTATATCAGCCACAAGTATGTAATGTAGCTTTCTACTGGTGAAAGAATTTTCAAAATCAGTTCCGCAGTAAGAGAGAGATTTAATTTCTACACACAAACTTTACCTTTTTATAATATTAATATTATCTAAAATATAGATAAAGAAGTCGCATAACCAAAAATTAAAAGCAAAATTATCAAAATTTTCACACACCCTTCGGGAAATAAAAAAAAAAAAACGGACATGCATACGCATATGCATGGTTTAAATACGGTATCATATTATGGGGTAATAGTACAGACGCACTCACACTAATCACCCTACAAAAAAAACTTATTAAAATTCTAGTCAACATTGAACAAACGGATAGGTGTAAGCACCACTTCCAGGAAAAAAAAACCGTGCCTCAGCATCTTTGAACTCTGTAAAGTACGTAGGTAATCGGAATTTTACAAAAAAAACAAAAGACATACAAACTAAATTTACTTTATGACATAAAAATAGATTAAACATACCTACCTACATCCCGATTAAAAATGCACTCCTCAAGTACGTATGTCGATAAAAATACATAATAAGTTATTAGGAGAAATAAGAAATAGAAATCAATACAATATTTCTATTAATAAATAAAAACTATTTATATTAAACAAAAACTATTAAAATATAAACGAATACTTAAATGAGAGACTTTAATTGCAATAAATTAATTAATTTATTATTATTTATTTATTTATTTATTAAAAATCACTTAAATAACACCCTAACAGCATAACGCATTCTTAAATAATTATTCAAGAAATTATAATCTTCTTGATAACTAAACACATGTTATATTATATTCATTATTTGATTAAACATAACATAAATACACAATAAGTAAATTCTAAAATTCTACCTACTGAATCTATAAATTGTCTCTAATTGATACCTACACGTGAAACTGATATCTGTACTAATAATTTGTAATCTTAAAATATGATCTCTAATTAAATAAGTGTTTGTTTTACATTACTTAGGTCTATAATTATATAACTTTAATCTAAATAATAATAACATTTAATAAAATTTATTTCTTAATAAATGTAATAATAGTATTTTAAGAAAATACTACTTTATAACTTTTTATGCGAGTGTAATTAATCAGATTTCATGTATAATTTTATTTTAATTTTAGTTTCTACGATTTAGATTTTTAACTTTAAGTAGGTAATAGCTGTATTATCAAACAATAATAATTTGCTGCGCCCTGATAGGGTCTACAACTCTTAGCTCTAAGCCTTTTTGTTGTTTTACCTTGTAGAACGCAAATAAATGAATCTAAATATGAATAAATGCGGAAGTAACGGTCTGTCTGTCTGTCTGCTTGTTATGTCATATTTCTTTGTATTCACGCAGGGTACTGCCGCCGAAGCCGCTAACAGAAGCTAGTAAATATATTTCGAATCCTGAAAAATACATGAAAATGCAAAATTGTATGAAGTTAAAAAGTAATCGCCCGCCGTTTGTAAAATAAATATAGACACTAAGTATTTTCCCACAAAAATGCCTTTGTAACAAAGGTGACCTCAGTAAAAATGATTTTAATCTTTAACCGAATTTATTGAACAATTACGCCGGGCATTTTTGTCGACTACACTACACTATAAGCAGAAGTTGTCAACGCTCGTGATAAAACATTGTGCGGCCTTTTAGAAATAAAAACAATTTCGAACACTTTTATCCGTGGCGACTGAAAGCTGTAATTTTATAATTTAAAACCAATTTCAAACTTAAAGTGGTTTATAATGTAATGTCAAATCAAATTATGTTAAGTTTTCAAGATAATTATGTAAGTCTTAAACTAATTTCAAATTAAAATACTTTGCAACAATTAACATATTATTGCATTATTCCATTTATTTTTTTTTAAGGAAAAAATGGTTCAGCGCGTTTTATTTGAGTGGAAAAAACTATTTGTCCATAATTTTTTTATGGTATGCCTTTATATTAGGGTAAAAGCCGGATAGTTGCCACACCTTTTGAAATCACTTTATATCTCTCACTAAAAAACCAAAATACTTTATTGGTAATACTGGCCGGTACGGGTACTTTGGTTTTTAATCTAAAAATTTATGAAAAGTAATAAACATTATCTTTAATATTTCCAGACAATTAGCGATTTTTGCGGACCTCTATATTTTGAGGCGTCTATCCCACATAGGATTTGGGTAATGCATATAAATTATGTTTTGGATAGATACCCCGCCGATAAACAGGACATCTATCCCGCAAAAACTTTGACCGCATTTTGCGTTACCATGCAATCGCACAGAGACAACTTAGTGGTAGTTGGAGAGTCTTTTGATAGATTAATAAAATAGCATGCGATTCATCCGCGAAACTAGAGAAATTACAATCGGGACAACTATACCCTTAGGGCAAGTTGCCCCAAGGGTATATAGGTCCCCGATGAAAAAACAGGTTTTTTAAGCAGTTGTAACAATATTAATAGAGGGGTTCGGGACTGTTACTCCTTAATATGGGCTATTCTATAGCCTAGCTAGGAGAACAGCATTTCACCCACTTGATTGGAGATCTAATAGTACAAACCTACTTTGTGGAAGTTATGAATGTGAAATGTACTACAATCTGTCTTTTTTATAAATGAAGATTATTATTATTCCATTTATTTTGTCCTATTTACATACAATTTACATTTTTAAATATATTTAAAAAAACAACTTAAAAAAATAATTTAAAAATATAAAAGTAGTAGCCCACCGGTATCGGGAATAGGGTCCAAGCTACTGCTGGTCAGGGCTCCTGAGAAAGGAATCTCTTAACAATACGCGCCGTGTCCAGGAGTACCACTTTCTGTATCAAGCCCTTATCCAGCCGCCTAGCGATAGCCTCCTTAGGTGTTCGTCGAGGCTCTTGGATTTTTTTTTTGATTGGCTATTAAGCCCTTGGCCGTCACGACTATCGGCACAATGACAGCTGTATCCCCTCTCACATGTCGACAACCTCGCGAGCCAGATCAAGATATTTTGTTTGTTTATCTTTCTCAGCTTTCACGAGGTTCTCGTCATGAGGGACCGATATATCAACAATCATTGTGCGTCGCTCTAGTCGATCCATCAGCACTATGTCAGGCTTATTGGCAACAATAGTCCTGTCAGTGATGATAGATCGATTCCAATATAACGTGATGTTGCCATTTTCGAGAACTGGGTCTGGCTCATATCTATTGTATGGTACTTCTGATTCCACAAGTTTGTATTTAAGAGCAAGTCGCTGGTGGATATGCCTGGCTATAAGGTTGTGTCTATGCAAATAGTCTCCGTTAGCTAGACGAGAACAACCAGAAACAATGTGTCGTTATTTTAATTATTAATAATTAAAATACCTAAACACTAAAACAAAACGAAGGCAAACAATTCCTTTTATCTCTTTCATCTACGCTCGTATTTTTAATGAAAATTAAACACAATTGTGTTAAAACAAAAGAAGCTTTCATTTAATTGCATTACAAGTAATGTATTTAAGAAGCCTGATTAAGCCAAGTATCTGAGCGGTCCGAATGGTTCATTAAAACTGTAGTAGCTGTTTACGCCGGCTCACAAGATTACCAGCCTTCAATGTCGTATGCTAATCAAACAAGCCGAGGTGGGTTTAGCTGAGGGGGGTGTAGTCCTCATACTGATTGATTCATTGGCTATGGTTAGTGCGTCTGTATTGTCAGTAAATCAATATTTCGTTACCTACATGCTGGGTTTATTTGGCACTCACCCTATGTTTGAGTTTTGTTATCCCTAAAAGCTGTTTCGAGTTAGAAGACCGCGAGACAAAACGAATAAGTGATTTGCCGCTGATTAGGGATATAACTGTATAAATTGTATGTCTCAAGTTTCCAGAGTGAATAAACTTTTTCGGGGAAGAAAACGATACCTAATCAATTTCTATTAGTGAAATCAACAAGAGTTTCCTTTCAAATCTTCCAACAGATACAATACTTACTTAACATACTTAACAGCCATTATACCACCTCTTACACCTGGAAATACCGAATCAACTGTAACGTGAGAGTAAAAAAACCCGGAACAAAGGTACACGCACGACTATTATACAGGGTGTAACGGAAAGGTGTGGTCATATTTTAAGAACCGGTTCTGCCCATGGAAATGAACAACTTTCTCTAATAAAAAATTGAAAATTCCAAAAAAAAAAATTGTACTTTCCACACAAAGTTATCATCAGCTGATCAATGTTTATATGAGAAGTAAATTTTTTTTTTGAGAATTTAATCATATTTTCTTGAAGAAAGCTGTTCATATCGATGGGCAGATGCAGTTCTTAAAATATGACTACCCCTTTCCGTTATACACTGTATACGAAGTTCAACCAGTTTTTGTCCGACTAATACGACGTCATCCCTCCCCATTGTTGGCTTGTCGAAGATATTTTTTTTTCTTAGTATTAATATTCAAAAGTGGTTCAAAAATTTTCAATCCGCGACTGTACGTTCAGGAAGCCAAACACTACTCGTATAACTGTACAAGCTTGAACAGTAACTTTCACTTACATTTGTGTTTCAGTCCACGTAGTCACGTACTACATATTTCTCCTTAATACCCGCCCGTGTAGCCACCGGCCATTGCGAACGTTCCCGCTAGTTCTGTGTGTAATCTAAATTGATATTTACACAAAAACAAGGTTTAATACCTTTTGGTTCGGCCCGCGATGAGAACTACATTAGAAGTTAATGTTACGACGCTCGTTAAATGGATTCTTTCATGCTTTTATGTAGATCACGTGATTTGTAATGGTGGACTGAAATGTTTGGATAGCGTGCTGATTTTAAGGTTGATGGCACAAAAACATCGCTAATTTTGGCTTGGAACTAAACGCTTTAGGAGCTGGAAACATGACTGTGGTTTATAACTATACGCAGGCAGTTTTAAACTGTAAAGGAATCCTGAACTTCGTCTTCTATTTTCAGAGAAATAAACGGAACAAACCTGCACAATTGCAATGACGTTACTCGTAGTTCTCGCATACTGACACTACATATTTCTATTTAGGTATCGGGAAATGTATAATGACATTTATTGACATTATTTTATGCGTAGTTTTGTTACATGAGTTTTAAGAACGGTTAGATACTAGAACTTCACTTTTAGCTTAGCCTTAGGTAATTATAAAATAAAACTTTTAGAAAGTAATTTTTGACTGTTATAATTTATGACAACATACAAATATTGTTTTCTTTTTTTAACCAATGATGCAGTTTAGTTTTCATCAAAATCGGATCCAAGACCCTTTTAGTATTTTTCGCTATTCCTCATAGTTTCGGATTAGGCCAGTCACGCCGACTTGAAAAGTTCACCCATAATCCTGAATGTACCCTATAATATATTTTGTACATAAGTGTAATAAATAATACAATGCGAACTTATATTCCGCTACATTAGCATTCATCCTTGTACACTTTTTTTTTTTTTTTGTGGGGTGGGAGATCATCCAATGACTTCTCCCGCTCTGGGTGGAGCGGGAGGTCGTGTCAGACTCTTACTGACTAAAACCCACCCCTTTTCCTTCCTGCCTCGAGTGCCTAGGGGCGAGGTAACTCTGTTTCGAATTTATCCTCAGCCCCCGGGCAGGCATCGGCCATGACGGGCCCCGTCGCTATTGCCGAAAACTCTTTGAGGCGCGCGTGGAACACTACGCGCCGTCGACTCTCGGGCCTGGTACTGATCGGACGGCGAGCTACCCATTACTCGCCATCTGAAGGCCCGGGTCTACGGTGGCCGGAGATTGTCTCGCGGCGCCGGAAGTCCCAGGCGTCTCCTGAGGCGGCTGCTGCTGAGAGCGTGAGGGCGACTCCGTTGTTGAGTCTTCCTCACGCGTCCCGCCTCCGCCTTCGCGAGCATTACTGTTTCGCAGAAGGAGGAGACGGCTTCCCATTCCCTCTCGCTCCGTACCATGGCCTGAACCAGGGCAGAGCGCGAGAGGTCGCTGCCGCCTATCGCATCCACGAGGACACGGCGGGGCTCTGCCCAAGCGGGGAAAACCTCCACCGTATGCTCCACCGTGTCCTCTGAGCGATCCTCGCAGGGGAAACACCCGGGGGTCACCTCCCGCTTGATCCGAAACAGGAACCTCTCGAAACAGCCGTGTCCGGTGAGGACCTGCGTCAGGCGGAAGGTGAGGGCGCCGTGGGGCCTCTCCAGCCACTCCTCAAAGAGGGGCACTACCGCCGCAATGGTGGCGTGCCCAGCGCTGGGTTGCGACAATCGCTGTCTCCATGTCATTCTTGTACCCTTGACCTACTAATTTAGTTAATTAACATTATTTTATTCTATAACTGTGAAACATTTACTATTTAGAGTAAAAATTACAACAAAACCTGGTTTGAATTAGACTTAGTTAGTACAGAGCGAGATCGTTTTTCCCGGGCCTATTTTTATTTATTTTTACGTTCTAAACTTTTTAATTAAAAAAGTCGTTCGTTATTTATAAGATTCACAAACACTTTTCGTTTTTGCCATTTCCCAGTTACACGGGCTGCAAATAAAGTTGCGCTTAGTCGAATGTAAAATTCCTGATGACGTCACAAAAGGTAAAGAATAAATAACCACACGTGCATAAAAGTGCCGAGATGGGCATATTTACACATGAGTTTGGATGACACAAAGCAGTTCAACGTGTATTTCGTGCATGAAAAATGCAAGGTTGTAACATTTTTCTGATTCTGTGACATTGTACAAATAGCTGTGTGGCAAATGTCTCAAATCTCAGAAAGTCGGTGGCTGTTCATTCTATTTGTACGCCACTGTAAAGTCTCGCCAAGAAAAATATATTGAAATTTAACAGAGATAGTGCTCTGGTACGGCCTCGTTGTGCCAAAAGTTTCCATTAAAAAACGTTGGTCCCGACGGGTTCCGTGAGAGCGGCATCACGAGACACTTGCGTACAGCCGTCCTAGGGCAGCATTAGTACTTTACCACATGTATGTACCTACCAACATATATAACTAAACATATTATTGTAATATATATATTCTGCTGTTTCAAATTTTTAGCTTTGTTTAACTCTAACACTGCAGCACTAAAATACTATTTTACGTAACCCAAATCTGTGGGAACTTTTGTGATACAAGTTGAATTTGTCTTTAATAGTTTTGATAACAGTTCTCTTAATAGTTGTAAAGTGTAGTAGTAAAAGCCGCCATATTATAGAGGACATAAACACTTTAGGTCACACACAAACAAACTTGTCACATAAAAACTGTATTATGTATAATATGTGAGTTCACGGTAAGCTACCTATGAAGTAAAAAAATCAAGTACACAACATCTGAGTGGTTTATATTAAACTGCTTGAAAATTTACTTATTTGAAACTTTTTAGTCGTTTTTTTATAGTCGGGTTTTTTGTTCGTGCAATTACTACTCTCCAATTAGTCATAACTCAAATGGAGAGGCTAAGTAACAACTTCACTCAAGTATTTTTTTTCTAAGGATTTTGTGTTTTGATAAGTTGGGTGACTATTACTATTAAACTAATAGAGCTAGCATAGCGGTGATGGATTTTCTTCAAAGATATATTAGATACTACCATTACAACTTTTTTCAGATTTGTAAAGAGGGGGATAGGACTTAGAGGAGGGAGAGGGGGGCGTGGAGCTCGCCTCGTCCATAAAATATCACTTTAAAGTTTGTTTTTGAAAGACCTATCCAACGATACTCCACACTAAAGGATAGGCGAGAAAAAAGAAAACGTACTTTACATGATTGCAAGTAACCACAAAATTTTTTTTTACAAGATATTGTTTCGTTTATTTGGTGTGATTAATCTATATAGGTACTCGTATATAAAATTCAAAGTCCTGACTGACTGACTGACTGACTGACTGATATATCAACGCACAGCCCAAACCGCTGGCCCTAGAGACTTGAAATTTTGCACATAGATTACCTTATACAGTGTAGGCATCCACTATGGAAGGATTTTGGAAATTCCATCCCTAAAGGGGTAAAATACGGGATGGAAGTTTGTATAAAAAATCTTACTGCTTGGGATTAAAAACTTGAAACTTAGCAGAAACGTGTCTCTAAGTAAATAAAAAGAATCGACATAATTAGTTTGCCAAAACTACCCCCAAATGGAGGTTTAGAGGGTGTTAAAGTTTGTATGGTAGAGTCTTAACGCTTGGTCCGATAAAGTTAAAACTAAACGGCATGAATAATCTTGATAAAAAAATAGGATTTACGTATTTTTGAATATTTAGAAAATCACCCCTTAAAGGGGTGAAAACGGGTGTTTAAGTTTTTAGGTTCTCAATAACGGAAATAGTTAGGGTGACCTGGCTTTCATCATTTATCTAATTAAGCACGGTAGTTTCCACATTATTCATTCTGAAGGTCTAATGATGACCAGGTAAGTATTTATCGGTTCTCAATAACGGAAATGGTTAGGATGACCTAGCTTTCAAAATTTATCTAATTGAGCACGGGTGCTTCCACATGATTCATTCTGAAGGTCTGATGATGATCAGGTAAGTGTTTATCGTATCTCAATAACGAAAATAATTAGAGTGACCTAGCTTTTAACATTTATCTAATTGAGTACGGGTGCTACCACATGATTCATTCTGAAGGTCTGATGATGACCAGGTAAGTGTTTATTGGTTCTCAGTAACGGAAACAGTAAGGCTGACCTAGCTTTCAAAATTTATCTAATTGAGTACGGGTGCTTCAACATGATACATTCTAAAGGTCTAATGATGACCAGGTAAGTGCTTATTGGTTCTCAATAACGGAAACAGATAGGATGACCTAGCTTGCAACATTTATCTAATTGAGCACCGGTGCTACTACCATGATACATTTGGAAGGTCTGATGATGACCAGGTAAGTGCTTATCGGTTCTCTATAACAGAAATAGTTAGGATGGCCTAGCTTTCAACATTATCTAATTGAGCACGGGTGCTACTACATGATCAATTCTGAAAGTCTGATGATGACCAGCGGGGGATAACACACTATTAGTAGTAATAGTTTGCATTTTGAGAGTTTAACATCATTAATTGCATTATTGAAGTTGTTGAGCAGACAAATTTTTTGAACATATGAAGCAATGGATTAACAATATCCATCAAAATGATTTATAATAAAAGGGCATTTGAGACTGTCTTTATGTAGAACTTTGACGTTCAAAAAGTTCTGGCTCTTAGCCTAATATTGCTACTACTGCTCTCAGCTTAATATTAATATTTTGGATTTTAATTACTACAGTGTTTTTTTAATGTGCTACTGTCTGAAAATACACTCAAATTTATAATTAAACTTATATATACCCATGGAAAGTTGCAGTTTTCTGGTAATAACAGTCTCTAAGCTATGCCTTTGCCGGACAGACCAAAAATACTACGACTATCCTTGTTAGGACTACGGAACCCTAAAAAAGCTAAAATAGAGCTTACTTTTTAACAATAACAATTTTTAGATTATATTATGCTATTAATATTTTTTTTAAAGTGTAACCAAATGAAAAAATATATACATTTAGTCGAACATAGAACCTCCTTCTTTTTTGAAGTCGGTTAATAAAGAGAAATTTCTGTTTCTTATGTTGGCATATCCAATAAGAAAAAAGGTCTTTCTAACCATTTTTATTAGACAAATGCGATAAGTTTTTTATGCGCTGAGAATCTAAATAAAAATAAATTTCAGCTTTTGCTAACTTGAAGTTTTTGTACCTAATATTTTACCTTATAGAGCAGCAACGTAAGAGAACCCAAATCTCGGGACTAGTTATTCATACCCAACCTTTGTCGTCTTCGAATAGATTTATAATAAAATGAAATAAATGTGAATCTGAGTGGGGCTAGTGAATTACACATACATGATAAGGAGTTTCAATTACTCGGTACTTCTATGTTACTAGGTAAAAAGGGTCCACTTCTCGGTTTTAGTTCCGTTTATTTAGTTTCCGAGATATACGCAGTTTTGTAAAGTTGGGCGAAAAATTGCATTTCGCGATTTTAATTGATTATTAATATTAATACTCAATTATCATAATATATACAGAGTGGTGATGACAATACGACATTAAATTAAACCTCGCATACCTCAAGACGTTCTCAGTCTACATACAAAAAATCATTTGAATATATCCAGTAGTTTAGTAACAGGAAATTATTTTCGATTTTTAACATTTGCTACATGATGTATCTGATAATAGGGAAACACTGTCAGGTTAACGACCCACATCGGTATAAACATCAAAACATTAAAGCCACGTTGCCAACTCGCTACTTTAACACTTTCGCCAAATTAGTATTTTCATCTGATTTAGTGAAAATTATACCTTAACTCTGAGTAATAAGAGTCATAAAGCGTGTCATCAGAGTTGGATAAGAAAGTAACGAATGCGGAAATTGCAATGCACTCATAATATTAATAAAAAATTTAGTGTGTGCGAAAGAGATAAATCTAGTTTCGTTTGTTACTTCGCTTTCTTGAAGAAATTTGCTACAACAAATTTATGTTAGTGTGTCGCCGGCCGCCGCGATCCTGTGACGAGTCACGCGTCCTCAGATGCCGCTAACTTTCGTTCGCGCCGCGCGCCCGCCTTGTTGAGGGACTTCCCCGCCGCTCGTGTTTTTTGTAAATTCATTTACGACGGTATTAGTGCGAAATTGGACGCTTTATTTTGGTGACAGGACACGTAACGTTTTAATAGGTATTTAGTTAAACAGTGAGTGAATTGTGCGAAATTAGACGCTTAGTTTTTATTGTTTTCGTGTTTTTTTTTAACGCAACCCAACGTGTAGTTCAGGTGTTGACCATACAACTATTCTTAAATTTTAAAACGCGACAAACGGAAGCCGTATAAATACAAGAAATTGCATGCATTGTTACCTAGAGACAAACCAGTTAGGTAAAACTTCTGTCGCTGGATTGAAAATAAACATTTCGAGAATCCGGATTTCTTGTACAATGTGATGTGGACTGATGAAAGTACATTTACAAGGAACGGTTTATGGAACAGACAGAATATTCGTTACTGGAGCCGCGTGAATCCGCGTCTAGGACGGGAGACTTCGCACCAGTACAGATTTGCTGCCAATGTTTGGGCTGGCATTGGTTTGCAGCTGTGATTCTGTGCTAAATAATCTGTGATTTAGTGTAATTTTACTGAGCATTAATCCATAATTAAAAGCCAAAAAATCAAGTCACTACAGGTCCGCGCGTTGTTGCCGCTCTTACGACAGGTTAGTGAACTCATATTTATAAGTGGTGTTCTATTTCGTTTCTAGTTTTATGCCATTTAGTTTGTTTGAAATTTTTATTTTTTTATTTTCGATGTTAGGATATTTTTGATAGCTTAAACTTATTCTTATAAACTAGTATTGTCCGTGTTTTCATTTATTGTCGTATTGTCTTCTCCACCCTGTATAAGTTCATAATATATAGTAAATGACTTTTTTTGATGTTTCTAAGTAAACGAAAAGTACAGAAATATCTTTACTGCTTAAATTTCTTATTTTTAAAAATTTTTAAACTACAAATATCTGACATTTGCAGTTTAAAAAAAATTAAAAATAAGAATTTTTGAATATTTTTTTAATTCCCATTATCAATTGACAATTCTAGATACCTACCGAATTGTTAACTCAATAGGTACCCCAATACTAGATCCTTATTTGTATTTGAGAGATTATTTTTATTACGATTTTACTTAGAATTTAAAATATTTATCAATACCTGCTGAAAAAAAAATCATGCACATTTACTGGGTAAACATGAAGTAGAATAATATTTTTATTAAAGGGTCATTCAATTAATTGTTTTGGCTACAAAAGTCACTCAAGACATTTCAATTATCAAAATACTTGAGCAATATTATTTCTAATTAAAGACAGGTACTTAATATTTGTGGACTATTTTTTGCCGTGGTTTCGCTCCTGTGGTCTATTTCACAGAAGTTGCTCATTTTCTGGAATAAAAAGTATCAAACCAACCAACAGTGAAAGGTTTTTAAACCCGATGAGTAGTTTCCCCCTACTCCCAAACTTTATTTTTTAACCGACGATAAAAAAGGAGGAGTTTCTCAATTCGACCGTTTTTTTTTTTTAAATTTGATATTTTGTGAAGGTAAATAAGCTCATTACTTAAGACTTAAAAGGTTTATTTATTTTTTGCTTTTTAGTTCTTTTTCGTCGGTTAATTTTTTTGTTAAAAAGTTTTTTTTTAAGTAATTGGTGTAACTAGGACGATAAATTTTGTAGTCTCTATTTTACATTGCTTTTTCTAGACCAAATTCTTAATAAGACTAGGTAATTCTAAGTTTATGTAGGTACTTAAAACAGTACTTTTTTTGTGGGTTGTGAAATTATCCAATGACTTCTCCCACTCTGGGTGAAACGGGAGGGCGTGTCAGACTTTTACTGACTAAAAGCCATCCTTGTTCCTTCCTTGCTTGAGTACCCAGAGGCGCGGTAACTCTGTTTCGAATTTATCCGCGACTCCTTGGCATGCATGCATTGGCCATGACGGGCCCCGTCAATTGTTGCTGACATCTCTTCGAGGCGCGCGTGGCACACTACGCGCCTCGACTCTTGGGCCTCGGATTTGTGCAGTGCCAAGCGAGTCCCAGTTGCCGGATCCTCTCGATGACCATGGTGGGCTGCCGGCTGGTGCTACCTCCCCTGCGCCAGGACCAGCGTGTCGTCAGCGTAGCAAACTACGCTGACGCCTCTAGGGAGGTCGGTGCGCAGCACCCAGTCGTACCCGATGTTTCACAGAGGAGGCCCCAGGACCGATCCCTGTGGCACACCGCATGACAGCTCACTTACTTTACAAAAACTTAACAAGCTTTAAGAAAAGTTACTACATTATGATTAAATTGCTGTCATACGCAAAAACCTAAAAAATTGCTGGTTTCCTAAAATAAATAGCAAATCTGTTTAGTTTGAAGCTGCAAAAAATTTAAAATGTTAATTTTGACTATATTTCTGAGAACTTGGTTGTTTCCAAAATATGTTTAAAAATAAAATTCTCGATAGGAATGATCGTCAAACCTCCTCCTCTTAACTTTGACCTTTTTTTTTTCACACAGTGGCAGTATGTGCTAACCCCTCAAGTTTAAAAATGTTACACTGCTACATTTTTTGAATTCATTACGAATAATCTAAAGAATACTTCAAAAAGAGTTCATTGTTTTCTCATGGATTCATACCATCGCATCGCAGAACGTCGTCATACTCATACCGGAGTTTGACGAACTAGCCAGCGAGCCCATACGAATTGTGATGAAATTGTTATCTACTCTATCGTCCGAGTCACTTTATCTCAAAGTCTCTGTCTAATCGATACAGCTATCGATACATCTATCGATTAGACAGAGACTTATAATTTGAGGGTATCCATTAATTTTACTTGCTTACTTTTTTTTTGTAAAATTACTCCATACCCTCAATTTATAACTACAACGTTTGCTATATACTCGTAGGGTGACTGGTAATTCGTGACCGATACTTAAACACGTGATTGTACTCATGATTACAAACAACTCTCCCAAAGAAACTTTTTTTTTATACGTATTCAGTTTTTTTACAATAACAACAGTTTGAAATTCGCGCGCGTGAGGGCAGTGACCGCCGCGATCAGCTGTTAGCACTGAGGCATAGGGAGCGGTGCGGGTGGCGGGGGAGCGTGAGACGCTACTACTAGTACATTTGCTCTTTCCCGGGGTCAGACAATCAGCTGATACATCGTGCCTACTTTTAATGTTACGGCGCGCGTGTTCCTAGATATTTTGTAGTTATGCGGACATACGTTGCATCTTAAAAGTATTAGTCAATACGCTGTCTTTGAATTTTTTTTTATTTAGCAACAACTGAAACATGTAGGTACCTACACTGCTTAGGTAAACCGAAAACGGCACGAGGTGCCCGGCCAAGCGGGCTTGCGAGCCGTGCTCTGTACGATACGAGACCGCGTCTAACATCTGATTGCAGCGGTCACTGCCCTCGCGCGCGCGCGTATTTCAAACTGTTATTGTGATAAAAGTGAATAAGTATAAAAAAAAGTTTCTTTGGGAAAGTTGTTTATAATCATGAGTACAATCACGTGTTTAAGTATCGGTCGCTAATTACCAGTCACCCTATACAGGGTGTAAGGTACATGAACGCACATACGTGTTCCAGTGATTCAGTACATGATTCTGGACCCCCTAGCGTTGGAATTTTTCGTCGGCTTTTTCCTAATTTTTGAGAAAAAAATCTGCGTTTTTTTACATTGAACTGTATAAAATATACCTATCTACCTTAATGACATTTTTAATTAAACAATAATTAGTTCGCTTTTTTCGCAAAAAAACGCAATGTAAATAAAATTAAAAGAAGCTTCCTGCTCAGCTGATTTCTTAAGTTCACCGGAGGTCATCGCGGGCCCAGTAGGTACCTACGCACGCAATATCGGCCAAAGACCGCCGCCGGCATTTCTTTGTCGGCACAATGCTCACACAGACCGCCAAATTTCCTTTGTCGGCAAATGCTCACACAGACCTATGAATCTAACAGACGCGACAAGTTAGGCATTATAAGTGTCTACAAAAATTGATATCCTATTGACTACTTTTATTTGAACTTATTTTGAGGGGAGGTTATTTTTATAAACCTTCATCGAAATAAGTAAAGAAGATCTAAAAAAAATGTGTTACAATTTACTGATAACGACTTATTTCTTAGATATTTTTTTTTATCAACAAAGTTAAGTAATACAATACAAAAACGTTACTTACTCATTTCGTTAAAACCACATTCTTACATTTCGTATACCTACATCAAAATAATTACTAAGTGAGTAGGTAGTAGGTACAACTTAATGCGATTGTACAGTCTATCAATTTCATTGATCTATGCGGTCTGTAAGCGTCGGCGGCATATTCAAAAGCGTAGTACCTACACTAATAAATAAAATTTTATTTCTTTAGCATTTCGCCGACGACGAATTTTTGTTTTTTGTTAGTTCCGTGTTTACGTTCATCGCAAACGGATGTGCAGTTGGTAGTGAATTTAGCTTGTTATCGTAAAGTTATAAAAAACAAGTTATTGTGTTTGTTAGTATGTGTGTTTTTTGTTTTGCTTGTTGAGTGTGTGCTTGTTGTGTGCGAGAGTGTTTTTAAACAACACCTCAGTGCCCAGGCAAATGCTCATGCATGAAGCATGTAGGAGCCTCGGGATCGTAAGAAATGAACGAACTTTAAGGTGAGTTTGTTCATTAGTTAAGTACACGGTTAATAACCGCATCCCTGACAGAGGTGTTCGTGGTTGGCGAGCGGCAGAGCTGTACGTACCTAATTCGAAATTTGAAAATTCAAAATCACCAAGGTCACTTCTGTAGGGACGCGATTGGTGACCGCAGGCGCTTTATGCTATATTCCTGGAGCGCAATGTAGGTACTTACAAGCTTCTTTATTATTATCTATCCTAATCTTTATCTAACCTTATCTTCAGTATTCTTGAGGGATTAAAAATGTATGTGATATCAATGTTGTCGTCATTAGAATAAACAGTTAAAGGTGCCCCGGAACATTATACGTATTTGTCGTTTCAAACGTTTCACGTACGTATGCGCTTATGTCTATTAAGTATCTGATCTAGTTGTTTATCACATCGATCGGAAACATGGAAACATCGACGTAAATGTATTTTTATCACAAAGTAGATAGGTAGTCTGTCACACAGGAACAGGTGTGTCTGTGTGTATAAGACGTGGTAGGTAACTACGTACTACGCACTCGCGCGCACCTACTTCATTGCGAAGCGTTGAGATCGCATTGTTCACAATACAATGCGCGCTTGAAAATGTCAATTTCTGCAATCGATCATTACCGAGATTAATGACTATCATAATTTAGTTACTGACATTAGGTGTAACCTTTTCGCGAAGTTTGCGGTATCTTGTTCCTTACAGCCTGTATACGTTCACTTAAAACGACAAAGAGTAAACGACTATAATTTTATTTACTCATAATTTTTTACTATGATTTTTTAATTTTATGAGAACAACAACAGTTGTTCTGTAAAATATGTAGGTATATTTTGATAATTATAAAATATAAATCTTTGTAGTATAATAAGATCAAAGTTTTGTTAAATAATAGCAATTCTTTAGATAATTAAATGAATACTAAAGTATGTTATTGTACTTGATTTTTATATTCTTTATAAATATTACTAAAACAAAATAGAAAAATACATTATATAAAAAAATATAATGCATGACAAGAAGCACATTTCGTACTTTGTTTTTTTTTGATTATGCGATTTCACCCAGTGACTTCTCCCGCTCTGGATAGAGCTGGTGTGTCAGACTTTTACTGACTAAGGCCCACCCTTGTTCCTTCAGTTGCCTGTGCCAAGGGCCGCGGTAACTCACTTACATTTCGTTCCTAGGATCTAAATCTTATGCACGGCAGGCGGTCTTGAAACCTTCGGTCTATTTAGACGTTCAATAACTCTTCGTAAATGTTAACCCTATCATTGCTTGTTATACGCAATAATAAAAGTACGCGTCAGGCCCCTCGCGTTACCGTAAGGTAACGAAACAATAGGTTTTTAATTGTGACTGCTAATGAGGGGCTTGACGCGTTAATGTTATATTGAAAAAAAAAACAACAATCTTAAAAACAGACTTAAAAAAAAATACTAACTTAAACTTATTTATTCACTAAAACAATACATTAATTATAATAAAATGTTTTTACAAAATACAAAAAACAACTTGGGCCAATCACGGATTTGAACGCACATGTCTTTTGGGGGTTCTTAGTTTTGTAGATTTTTAATAGCTCGACTCAGTTTTGTGTAAATCGATAAAATGCTTCACATTTTGCAATAAATTTATTTATTTATTAAACTTAATGCACAAGTAGGAATTACTGTACAATGGCGGACTTAATGCCTTAGGCATTTTCTACCAGTCGACCTTAGGGTGATGCAGAGACGGAACGTGGCTGGTGCAACTTAAGGGAAAGAATGAACGGAAAAAAAAATACAATAATGAATACATACTTAAATACATACATACAACAAAATTAAAAATGTAAGTGAGAAAAACGAAAACAACGAATCAGCGTTGTGACGATTTTTCCAACTCCTTGCGAATGTGTTCACGCGCCTTCAACTTAAAAGAGAAACAACTGGTTGCCGTCCTGATGTTCGGAGGGAGCGCATTCCATAGGGAGACCGCCTGGACATGGAAGGAAGAATGAACAAACCCAGAGCGGTGAGAGGGACATCGCAAAAGACGATTATTGGTTAAACGAAGATTTTTAGCGTGAGTCGAGCACAGAAACTGAAAATGCGAAGTCAAATAAGAAGGAGAAGTGGGTTTATCGAGTAGAGAAAACAAAGTAGTCAAGGCCCTTAGCGCTCTACGCTGACGAATGGTTAACCATTTTAAAATTAACCGATGCGCGGATACATGGTCATACTTACGCAGATTGAAGACAAATCGAATGCAGTTATTTAGAAGGCGGTCTAGTTTACTGAGAAGATCTGCATTCAGGTCATAGTAGCACACATCGCCATAGTCGATTATGGGAAAGATTAGGGACTGTACAAGCATCGCCTTTATGTGAGCTGGTAGAAGGTTTTTCAGGCGATAGAGCGACCACAGCGTTCCAGTAACTTTTCGACTGACACTTGTGACCTGCTTCCACCAGTCAAGGCAAGTGTCAACATGCAAGCCAAGATCCCTAACCTCGGAGTCAAACGGAATTACTGTGTTGTCAAAGATTAAGGGAGGTAAATTAAGGTAATCCAGCTTTCTCAGACTATGGGAGCTCCCAACTATGATACTATGAACTATGATGTGTGAAATTGCGTTGTGTCGTCGCGCATCTCTTTCTTTTCTATGCAGTCCAAAAGTGACATCGTCTTAAGTCATGTCACGCCCTTAATTACAATAATTAATCAGGTTTTTTATCTGCAGAGTTAAATGGCTTAAACTTAACAAAGGCTGGCTTTCCTCTACAATAACAATGCGATAAACATGATCCAGAATCGTATCAAATAGCTATAAAAAATAAAAGTAGTTTATTTATATGGTAGGATTAAAACCTAAAGTATCGTTAAAAAACTGCTGCTAAATATTTATCATACTTTTAAATATCAGTAAAGTAAAAAGAGCTATCTCATTTCTATGTATCATCAATCATACTTTCAAATCATTTGGGGCGGGAGATAAGCACACTTTTTTGAATAAGACCGTTTTTGAATAGCAAAAATATAGGGCGACTCGTCTGTAGACACTGCGATTAAGATAAGATGGAGTAAAACGTTTTTATTATGTTTTTAAACAAAAGATATTACAGTTAAAGAGTATAATAATGGATAAAAAATGGAAGTAAGCGGCTTTAAGAAAATATATTTTAAAAATCACAGGCTTTTCACGATCGTATTCTTGGCTCATTTGTCTTTTATATGGCCGTTACTGTAATGTTTCCCTCGGGAGGCATACTTCTCAGATGATATTAATAACGACTGAAGCGAACGCTGCCATTTCCCTACAGAGTTTTTACTGTAGGTTTGTAATCCTTCCGTGTTTGTGCGTCACAGTAATTTGAGGAAGCGATTTTATTTTAAAAACGACTCTCTTTTTTCTCGCTTGAGTAAATAAATGAATGTATATATAAACTTATAATCAGAATTTTGTTTCCATTGCTACAGCAACTGAAATAAAAATCTGTTATTGTTTTTATTGTAATTCTTTGGTTCTCTATTGTATATTCATTCAGAGAAGTCTGTAGGTGTGCATTAATATTTATTATGACATAAAAAATCTGTTTTACAAAAATCTGCCCTATATTCATTTGCTATAACCTTCTCAAATTGTAAGACTTCTTTAAAATATATTAATCCCCAAAATCGTTTAGACTCACTCAATAAATTTTAGGAAGACATATAAGGCCAAACCGCGTGTCTATAATTCAGTTCGAATGTGTCTTCGACGATATATCACCGTCGTTAGGAAGATGCAATTTACATCTCAGCTCGTTCGTTGGCGTATTTATTGGGAGAGCTAAATAGTTGTCGTTCGTTACTCAAAGTAACACATAAATCTACTACGAGCTACGTACATTATGTATTGGGTGCTGAGCAAGAGCTTGTCCTTTCTCTTAAACGGTCATGTAGTGAGTGTTTCTATGGGCATAAAGACTTACAATTATTGTTTTATAAATATCTAGGGCTATCTAAAAATCATAAAGTAATCGATGACGGACTCAGGACGCTATAGAAATAATCTAGCAAAACGGGATATCATCGAGCCTTCCCAGACACAGTGGCTTTGGAGACCCTCTTTCCTAACCCATCGCTTACAAACATTTGCACATTCCAGGTGAATGAAAAAGCTGTCCATGTGAAAACATACTGACCTGCCAAAGAGTTGTAATGTACGCTAAAAGTAAAAAAAATTATAAGAAGCATACATTATAGGTCTTCAACTCTTCACATATCAGTATCTGCTACTGTTAGAATTGAATAGAATACTCTTAATTATGTACACCATTAAGATTACATAAACATATAAATGAAGAAAACTTTACATAGGGTGACACAATGGGCGACCTTATCGCTAAAAGCGATCTTATCAAGACAGCCTTTGGATGGATTTTAAAGAGAAAAAGGAAAGACAGTACTGTAGGTAGTCTTAGGTGTACTATTTATATATAGGTACAATAAATACATAATAGATAAATATATAAATTAATAATTATGAAACAAAAAGTAAAGAACCCTAGTAAAAACGATTAAAGAGAGAGGTAGTGATTTTTGACCATTGTTTTAAAAGTGGACAAAGATTGAGCACGCTTTACCGACACGGGCAAGGCATTCCGTAACCGCACCGCTTGTACCGTAAAAGATTTGTCGTGAAAGCTGGTGGAATGCATCGGCATCTCTAGTCTTAAGTTTGCCGATGACCTCAGATTGACTGTTTTCATTCTTTCACTTTTTTATGCCGTTTCGTATGTTTTTGTACCAATTTTATCAAGATACCCTCGACAGGCCCAATTATGTCGCAAATAATCCTGAATCCTCACTTACCTCATCCTACCTTCATAGTGTAACTCTATCAAGAATTTTCAACTTATTTCCGATCCCTATGCACACTTAACCCCAGTACTTTCTAATGATATAAAACCTTAACTCTTTCCGTTGTCTGATGAACCAGTAAAAGTCATCAGTAGTTTACTACAGTCTAACCTAACATTCCTTTCAACCTATATATTATCCTATAGAGATATAAAAGCTCTTTCCTTTCTTCCAGACTTTTCTAAATTGGCCTTTACTTTTGATGTGGACTATTTGTCCTTTATGCCATTAGATACGTCTATAAAAATCTTTTTTGTGACGCAAAAGTGTGTTTGCTGTCTAGGCTAAACATAGTTAAGCATTATTTACTAAATTGCTAACCATATGCTTAGTTTAAATATTCATTAGCAGATTTCAAATTCATATTCTGCATTAAAAAAAATGAATTAAAGAACCTGTTAATCAGTTTTTAAATGACTAACATGGTTTTAATTTTTATACATAAGGCCCGAGGTTGTTAAAAGTGGGGCCAGTCACAGAAAAGTTGGAAGGGAACCGCTTATCTTGGTATGGTCATGTGAAGAGGAGAGAAGAAACACATGTAATTAAAAGATTTATGAATATAAATGTGGATGGATGGAGAGGGAGAGGGAGGCCAAAGAAAGGATGGATAGATTGGGTGAGGAGTGATATGATAGAAAGGAAGTTAGTGATAGCGTGACGGCTAACAGGACAGAATGAGAGAAAAAAACGTGTTGCGCCGACCCCAAGTAACATGGGATAAAGGCAGGAAGATGATGAAGGCCCGAGGTTGTTGAGCATTTTTATTTGGGGTGGGAAATCATCAAATAACTTCTGCTACTCTGGGTGGAACAGGAGGGCGTGTCAGACGTTTACTCGCTAAAACTTACCCGTATTCCTTCATTTACCTGTGCCAGGGATAGCGGTGACTTTTTTAAACACACCCGCGAAACTGGAGATTGTTAAGCGTGACATTATACCTACACGAAATAAGACACTTAAACAAAAAGTATTTATGCGTTAATCCTGTAATCTCAATCTAAAAAAGTGGAAATACCTATTCTCAGCCAACGGGTGTACGGAACACAGTCAGCAAGTTTTATAATAAATTCATGTCACGTCAACCGAACACGATTTTAAATGCAAAATTATACAGCCGTTCTCATACACACAAGTACCACGGTATTGCAAATTGTTTGATTGCGAATAATTTGTTCGATTTGCGGTCGGTGACGATTTTGGATCAAGTTATTTAGTAACATCATTTATCGTTTGGCTTCTGTTTCTCGGGACTAATGATGTATAGGTTTCGTTTCGAATGAAATAATAACGTTTTTGTTATTTTTTTAGATAGTTTATTAATAAAGGTAGTTAGACAAATAAGTATTCTAGGGCAAACAACAGAAATTAGGTTTTAGCATTTATATTAATCATGAGTTACTTTTACAGCAACATTTTTCGACGCACCGTTCTATTTCAGCCCTATCAAAACCCAATCGAGAACAATTTACATTATCGTCTATAGACCACAAGTTTCAGTTCAATCGCGGTTTTCAGCCGAAGAAAACGTGGAACGTGACAGATTTATGTTCCCTTGATTAACGATACACACTTAACTACGCCTGTTCCCGTCACAATCTATGTACATTTAAGTACTCGCGGCCGTTATTGTAAATGGTGGTATGTTTATCATAAAATAAGTTTATTGCCGCTTTGCGTTCAGTGTTTCGTATGTTTTTTTATACAAGTTCTCTGTCCCGTTAATCTTTGTTACGAATACCTCTTGTTTGCTTGTAACATCTGTTTCGGTAATAATTTACAAGGACTGTGACATTAATATTTTTCTGATTGCCGCTGGAATTGAAATTTATATTTTTGTAACATTTTTCCTGTGACATTTGTTTGCATAATTTAAAGTACCTAATTGTTGGATTTATAGTAACGGTAATTGTGTATGATTGATATAACCTTAAACTGCGCTATTCGGAATAAAGAGTCAAGTAATCAGAATATGTGTTTCTTATCTACATATCAGTGGTATGTTGTATCGTCTTCACATTATCGTTGAGCATACCCTTGTGAGTAACTTAATAGGTAATTTTTATCTCGTGCAAAAATCTTTGTAATCAAATGAAGACCCAAAAATTCACACTCGCACTTAATTTTAATACCTACATATACCATCCGACCCATGCGTTGTCCTAATAGCCATCAATTAATTAACTCAATATAGGTAGGGGAAACACAAGCAGTACTGTGGTTTTTGAGGCTATATGCCTGATGCCTGCGCCTACACCCACGTTATATACATATTAACAAACTAGCAGCGCTCCCCTGCTTTGCACGCTGACACCTACAGCTAATGTAGTGGGTGACAGCCAAAATATCGATCTACTTTAAGTATTAAAGGTATACACCAGTACAAATAAACATTGTTTATTTTATAGATGATTACTATTATTTATTTATTTATTGATAGGATCGTCAAGATTGCAAACACTTTGAAATTAACATGACATTACCAAAAATCTATTCAAGTGCTGCAATACTTAAAGACAACCACAACATTTAAACATAAAATATTTTTTTTCAAAAGGTGTAAATATGTCAGTCAATAATTATAAGTAACTAGCTGTCCCTCACGGTTTTACCCGCGTGTGTGGTTACTGTTCTGCTCCCGTGGGTCGCAGTGTGACGCTAGATAGCCCATAACCTTCTTCATGAATGTGGCTATCATTTATACAAAAATAATTTTTCAAATCCTGCTCGGTTTAGTTCCAGAGATTAGCGTGTACAAACAAACTAACAAACTCTTCAGCTTTATTATATTACAGATATTGAAATAATGGCAAACAGTAATGTATGGAAGGAAAAGACAAGCTGAGCTATCTCATAAAAATCGAAATGAGGGCAGGATGAAAAATAAATTATCCAAATTGTGGCGAAAAAGAACCAAGCGCACACATAGACAGACGCGAAAAGTTACTTTATGCTACACTTAGGTACTATATTTTATAGATTACATAAATTTTGGACAAACAGCGGGGTTTCGGCGCAGCTGCAAGAGTTGAACTAATTTCATCTCGACATGACAAGGGTATTAGTTGGGTCGAGTCGTGACCCTTTTTATAACTCAGGTTACTCGCGCAAAACCTGCCTTTGTAACGTACCCGAATAATTGTCGCTGAAATTAAATGTAAAACCAAAACAATGTACAAGTTAATATACGGGTGATAATTACATTTTTGTTATAATACAAGGACGTTTTATGAATTCAAGTAAAAACAGTAAATATAATCGTTCTTACACTCAATCTTAGATTGTAAGTAGAAACCAACTCATGGTCGAGTAGGAGGTATTTGTTCCTATGTATGTTTATCCTTCTTCTTCTGCTGCTTTGTGGAATATTGCAAGGCTTTTAATTCACTTAAACACTATCGATTTATCAGGAAGGCACTTATAACCAGAGTATTGAAAGAAATACATCAGAATACTGAATAACTCCCCTAACGGATTTCGATCTCGGTAGCAAATCTCAACGGAGATTAGTTAAGTAAGAAGAAGATATTATAGATAGTGTACAAACTTGTGCGCAATCATACTGTCTTTTCCTTTACTGTCATAGTTCAATGAAGCGTTCAGGAACAACGGTTTTACGTGCTTTCCGAGGCACGGGGGTGTCACACCACCAACGAAATGCCGGGCTGCTACTAAGTCCTAATGGAAAAATACAGTAGCTCTTTTTGCCCGACCCGGGAATTGTACCCAGCCTCACGGCTCAGCGACCACGAGACCAACGAAACAGTTAAAATGCTGAATAATATATATGGAAATAGCAAAGCAAAAATTAAGTAACAAAAGCAAGAGGTGAGAGCCAAGGCGATCTTATATCACCCAAGCTTTTCACAGTGGTACTGGAGGAGATTTATCGCCAACTGGATTGGAAACACGCAGGTCTATTAATTAACTGTGAATACCTACCTCACCTGAGATTCGCAGACTTAGTAATCTTTTCACAAACAAAAAATGGCCTAGAAAAAATGCTCAACCATCTAGACAGGGAAAGCGAAAAGGTGGGAGTTAGTCAAGACTAAAATCATGAAAAACAGAACAAAAGAACGAATTTCACATCAACAATAACACACTTGACTAAGAAGACGAATATTTTTAATAAGGTCAACAAAAACAATAGAAAAATACATACTAAACGCTTGGACACAATATTGGGGCCATAAAAAAATTATGAAAAGTATATCTATAGTAATAAAAAAAACTTTTCGACACTTGTATCTCACCAGTTCTTACATATGGCTGCCAAAGTTGGGCCTAGTTTCAAATCAAATATCTTGACTTAGCACACGAGGTTGTCGATATGTGGAATGTGGACTCGGCTGTCATTGTGCTGATAGTCGTTACCGCCAACGGCCTGATGACCAAAAGCCTCGACGACCACCTGTCGAAGCTGTCGTTGCTCGGTAGGATCAAGGGCCTGATACAGAAGGCAGTACTCCTCGATACGGCTCGCATTGTGAGGAGGTTTCTGTCTCTGGAGCCCTAACCACTGGTAGCTTGGACCCTGTTCCCAATACCGGCGAACTACTATTTTTAAAATTTTTAAATGTTTTTTTATATGTTTTCTTCTAAAAATATTTAAAAAAATGTAAATTATGTTTAAAAATAAATAAACGAAATAATAATATATTGGAAGTACCGTACTATAGGTATGTGACTGACCCAGTTCTCGAAAATGGTAACATCACGTTATATTGGGATTGATAAATCGATCCCAATATAACGTGATCGTGTTCGTCCGTTACCGAACTGGAAATCTCCGGAACCAGACGGACTGCACAACTTTTGTCTTAAATGGTATTGTCGTACTCCTGGCATCTCAATTCCAGTCATCCTTAGAGTCTGGGTCGCTGCCTCAGTTTCTAACAACCAGTGTCACCCACCTGCTTCATAAGACAGGTAGTCCCGTGGAACCCAAGAATTATAGACCGATTACATGTTTGTCAACGGTCTATAAACTTCTTACATCCACCCTGAGAGCTAAAATGAATACGCACAGTGAGAGTAACTCAATTATGTCTGCCTCTTAGAATGGATGTAGGAATGGGTCCCGCTGTACTAAAGAGCTACTCCTCATAGAAATGGCCATAAGCCAACAGGTTCGTCGATCCCACAAGGATTTGTCGACATGCGGGATTGATTATAAGAAGGCCTACGACTCTGTTCTACATACGTGGCTCATGAGGGTGTTGGAGTTGTAAAAATAGATGCAACTCTACGCAACTTTCCTGGAGTCATGTATGGGGCACTGGAAGACAGTCCTTCGATATCCAGGATGTTGACCAATTCTGGGGAATGATGAACCTATATGGATTAAACGGGGCATTTTTCAGGGTGAAAGTTTGAGTTCACTTTGATTCTGCTTAGCCCTGAATCCTTTAAGCACATTGCTAGAGGATTCAGGCCTGGGGTATCGGTTGAGAAGAGGTGGTCAGGTCATATCTCACCTTCGTTACATGGATGACCTGAAACTTTTTGCCCCCAAAAATTTCTTATTCTTCTATAAATTTGACTGATGGAGCTACTGAAGGTAACTGAAACTGTCAGGTGCGTCATCAGGGTGGAGTTTGGTGTGGACAAATGTGCAGTCGTATATGTAAAGCGAGTAGGGATTATGGAATCCGAAGAGATTCAACTCTCGGACCGGACCCCTCTCGGGACCTTAGTTAATCCCTTTCCCCAACCGAAACATACAAATATTTGGGTATGTCGGAAGCGTTTGGCATTAACGTAGCTGATATGAAGCAATCGCTGAAGGAGTGCTTCTTTGGCCGCTTGAAAAAGGTATTGAACAGCCTTTTGCCGGGCAGGAATATGGTGCACGTTTTCAACGGGTATGTCATGCCGGTTTTAATGTACTCTTTCGGCATACTCAAATAGACTCAGACCGAACTAGATGCCCTGGATAGGAGGGTGTGTACGCTGCTGACTGCAAACCGGATGCATCACCCACGACCATCGGTGATGAGACTGTACATCCCGCGGAAGTGTGGAGGTTGAGGCTTTTTAAACGCTAAGACTCTCCACAACCGCGAGGTGTGCAGTCTAAGGAAACATAGTTTTTCTATGATTTTGGAACTTTCCAAAATCATAGAAAAACTCATGAATAGCAGACTAATAAATTATCTAAACAAAAATAAAATAATTTCTCCAAACCAATACGGCTTTGTATCAGGGAAATCTACAGAGGACGCGGTAATAAAACTAGCAGAGCATATTGCGTGTAAACTGGACAGCAAAAATAAATGTATAGGAGTCTTTCTAGACCTAGAAAAAGCCTTTGACACCGTTTCTGTCCACAGGCTGGAGGAGAAGATGGAGAATATTGGAATTCGAGGAATCCCTCTCAAATTATTTACTGACTATGTTACTAACAGAACTCAGATAGTTAAAATTGACAAGTACATAAGTAGTAGAGTAAATATAGATTTTGGTGTACCACAGGGGAGTGTGCTCGGTCCTAGTTTATTTCTAATCTATATAAATGATATATGTAATTTAAATCTACAAAATGGTCAAATAATAACTTATGCAGACGATACGGCAATCCTCTGCCATGGAAATACATGGTCAGAGGTTGCCGCTCTTACAATCGCCGGCCTGAGAACAGTCATTGGATACCTTTACTTAAACTTACTCAACCTTAACGTAGAAAAAACAAAATACCTCATGTTCTCGATAAAAAAGGTCCCACCATCTGATAATGAGTTGGTTGAAGTCCGAGCACACATCTGTAATCAAATCAATATCAGTGAATGCAGATGTCTCTCTATTGATTAAACAAACTGTATAAAATATCTCGAAATACAAGTGGACGATCAGTTGAACTTCCACCACCACGAAAATTAGGAAAAGGCCGACGAAAAATTCCAACGCTAGGGGTCCAGAATCATGTACTGAATCACTAGTACACGTATGTGCGTTCATGTTCCTTACACCCTGTATAAGGATTGTATGGTTTTGACAGTTCGACAACTTTATATCAGGAGGGTTCTGCTTATAACCCATAAAGGCTCAACGTACGACCTGGAAAGACTAAAAAACAAACGTAGGAAGGACCTAGTCTTTGACCTGAAATCGTGTAAAACAGACTTCTTTAAAAGACATCCGTGCTACATGGGTCCATACCTCTATAACAAGATCAGTAAAAACACACAGTTATATAACTTACCGATAAAAGAACTGAAACTTACCATAGATGACTTCCTTCTCTCTCTGTAAATTATGAAAACACTGTAAAAATACTAAAAAGTACAAAACAAAATACAATGGAATTAACCCACTCAGGCCCAATGACACACGCAAAATACACACACAAACACTCGACACAACACAACCACATTAATACACCACACCACATATCACAATCACACGCTCGCACACACACACACATATGTTTGTACACACATGCACAGTCACGCAAGATAGTAATCTAATATATTTGTAATATTATATGTAATCTAGTAATTGTAATACTTACCTTTGCGCCGAACCATATTTTGTAATGGCAGCTCGATCACGGTGGTGACGGAAGTAATTGGTGCTTATAGCACAGGAATCCTCCTAGTTTAAGCCCAGTTGCACATGTTTTGTATTTTGCCAATAAGCCTAATTTTTAAGTTCATTGTAAATAGGTTTAGGTCTTGAACAAATAAATATTATCCGTTTCGTCTGAGTCCATTTGAGTATGCCGAAAGAGTACATCAATACCGACATGACCCAACCGTTGAAGGCGCGCATCTTGTTCCCACCTGATAAAAGACTATTTAGTACTTTATTCAGGCGGCCAAAGAAGCGCTCCTTCAGGCGACTGTTTCACGTCAGCAGTATTGATGCCTAACGCTTCCGACATATCCAATTACTTGTAGGTTTCAGTTAAGCAGAGGGATCTAAGGTGTATGGAATCCGAGAGTTGAGTTCCCACGGATTCCATAATCTCCCCTCGCTTTACATGCATGACTGCACATTTGTCCACACCAAATTCCATCCTGATGGCGGGGTGCGTTACCTTACTTCGAAAAGTGTAACAACGAATAACACGTCCCCGTAAGTTTACTATAACGAAACACTTAACAACGAATGCACGTTACCACGAAAAACTTAACGCCGCAGCCATGCGATCTCGAATAACAAAATCTCGAATTCACCAATTCGAATCACTTAACAACGAATGCACGCTACCACGAAAAACTTAACGCCGTAGCCATGCGATCTCGAATAACCAAAATATATAAAACATAATTCAAAGAAAAGGCGCAATTATTACAAATAATTATACTACTATTATTACTAGGCATACTTAGTTATTACTCAATGTACTAATAAAAACTTTTTTACAAAAAAAAAACAACCGAATTCCAAAAAAGAAAAAACATATACTAAAAATTTTAAAATAACTTTAATTTCGGAAGTCGGTGTCAAATAACGAAGAAGTTAAAGTTTAAGTCTTCAATTCAACAAATAAAAAAATATCATGCATATTCCCTATTGATGGATTAAATATTTTTTTTGCTGACTTTTCGTTAGAGATTTGGTTATTCGAGATCGCATGGCTACGGCGTTAAGTTTTTCGTGGTAGCGTGCATTCGTTATTAAGTGTTTCGTTATAGTAAACTTACGGGGGCGTGTTATTCGTTGTTACACTTTTCGAAGTAAGGTAACGCACCCCTGATGGCGCTACTGAAGGTTTCTGTTACCTTCAGTAGCTTCATCAGTTGCAAGTTGTTGGGCGCAAAGAGTTTCAGATCATCCATGTAAAGGAGGTGTGATATGACCTGACCACCTCTTCTCAACCGATAGCCTTGTCCCGAACCCTCCCGTAGTGTACTGAGAGGGTTGAGGGCCAGACAAAACCACAGTGGACTCAGACTGTCGCCCTGGAATATGCCACGCTCGATCCTTATCAGTTCGCTGCTCTCCTGTATCTGCCGACATCCTGGATAGTGTAGGACTGTACTCCACTGCCCCATAGAGGACATCAGGAAGGTGCGCAGAGTTGCATCAACTTTGTACAACTCCAGCACCCTCATGAGCCAAGTATGTGGCACCGAGTCATAGGCCTTCTTGTAATCTATCCAACATGTAGACAGATCTCTTCGAGAACGACGAACCTGTTGGCTAATAGCAATATCGATGAGGAGCAGCTCCTTAGTACCACGGGACCCATTTCTACATCCCTTTTTTTTTTTTTTTTTTTTTTGTGGGGTGGGAAATCATCCCATGACTTCTCCCGCTCTGGGCGGAGCGGGAGGGCGTGTCAGACTCTTACTGACTAAAACCCACCCCTGTTCCTTCCTGCCTTTGAGTGCCCAGGGGCGAGGTAACTCTGTTTCGAATTTATCCTCAACCCCCGGGCAGGCATCGGCCATGACGGGCCCCGTCTCTTGCTGACAACTCTTTGAGGCGCGCGTGGAACACTACGCGCCGTCGACTCTCGGGTCTGGTGCTGATCGGACGGCGAGTTACCCACTACTCGCCGTCCGCAGGCCCGGGTCTACAGTGGCCGGAGATCGTCTCGCGGCGCCGGAAGTCCCCGGCGTCTCCTGAGGCGGCTGCTGCTGAGGGCGTGAGGGCGACTCCGTTGTTGGTGCTCTCTCACGCGTCCCGCCTCCGCCTTCGCGAGCATTACTGCTTCGCAGAAGGAGGAGACGGCTTCCCATTCCCTCTCGCTCCGTACCATGGCCTGAACCAGGGCAGGGCGCGAGAGGTCGCTGCCGCCTATCGCATCCACGAGAACACGGCGTTGCTCCGCCCAAGCGGGGCAGATCTCCACCGTATGCTCCACCGTGTCCTCGGGGCGATCCGTGCAATGGAAACACCCGGGCGTCACCTCCCGCTTGATCCGAAACAGGAACCTCCCGAAACAACCGTGTCCGGTGAGGACCTGCGTCAGGCGGAAGATGAGGGCGCCGTGAGGTCTCTCCAGCCAAGCCTCAAAGAGGGGCACCACCGCCGCAATGGTGGCGTGCCCAGCGCGGGGTTGTGACAATCGCTGTCTCCATGTCGCCATGAGATCCTGCCGGAGCTCCGTCCGCCGAGCCGCCAGTTGTCGCGGCAGCGGAGTTTCACCCCGGCGTTTCGCCTCCTCGCGGTCCTCATAGAGGTTCGCGAGGATTTTTGCCTCCAGATCCCATGGCGATAATCCGGCAAGGAGGCTCGCCGCCTCGCAGGAGATCGTACGGTATCCTCGGATCATTCTGATCGCCATGACCCTTTGGGACGCGTTCAGAAAGCGAATAGATCGCTTCCTTAGCGAACGCGCCCACACCGGTGCTCCGTAAAGGGCCATGGACCGCACGATCCCCGCGTAGAGCCTCCGGCAGGAGGCGTTTGGCCCCCCCAGATTGGGCAGGAGCCGCCTCAAAGCAGCCCCGGCCCTGTTCAGTCTGGGAGCCAAACGTCGGAAGTGCTCGACGAAGTTCCACCGGCTGTCGAGGACGAGTCCCAGGTACTTCATCGTCCCCTCGACGCCGATGTGAACCCCTCCTACTGTTATCTGGGAACCCGCCGGTGGCACATTCCGAGGACCATGAAAACACATGGCCTCGGACTTGTGCAATGCCACCTCGAGTCCCAGTTGCCGGATCCTGTCCACGATTATCGCAACCCCGCGTGTCATGATGTTGGCCACCGCCTCGTGCGACCACCCCTGCGCCAGGACCAGGGTGTCGTCAGCGTAGCATACTACGCTGACGGCGCTAGGGAGGTCGGCGCGCAGCACCCAGTCGTACCCGATGTTCCACAGAGGCGGCCCAAGGACCGATCCCTGTGGAACACCGCACGACATCTCTCGTCGGTTCCATTCTCCCTGGTGACCGGGGTAGATGACGGCCCTGTCCGTCAAATACGCCTCGACTACGCGACGGAGGTAGGGCGGCACCCGGTGATAGCGGAGTGCCTCCACTATGCAACTCCAGGGCAGGGTGTTGAAGGCATTGGTGATGTCCAGAGACACCGCCAAGACGACCCTACCCCGGGCTACTGCATCCCCCGTCGTGAGGGCTCGTACGCGCATGATGGCGTCCACCGTAGAGCGCCCCCTGCGGAAGCCGTACTGGCTCTCCGCCAGATCCGGCCCCACCCGCGTCAGCTGCCCGACGAGGCGGTCTGCAATTACTCTTTCAAAGAGCTTGCCCACCTCGTCGAGCAGCACGATGGGCCGGTATGCGGACGGAGAGTCCGCGGGGCGCCCCGGCTTCTTGATGAGGACCAGCTTCCCCGTCTTCCAACGGAGTGGAAACTGGCCCCTCTCCAAGCATGCGCTTAAGAGCCCTCTGAGTCGAGGCCCGAGAGCCTCCTGCAAAGCCAGGACCAAGGTTTTACCGTGCACGCCATCTGGTCCTGGGGCGGTGCTTTTGGCATTCAGCCTACGCACCGCCGCTCTCAGCTCTACCTCGGTCACTTCGGGAGCATCGTCGTCGTCGTCGGGTTGGTCCGCGTCAGGCACCACAGGAGGAGGCGGAGCCATAGGCGGGGGAGTATGTTCCCCTCGCGAAGGAAACAGAGCGCTCACCACGCCCTCCACGAGCTGCGGCCGGAGACTCTGCGTCAGCGGGGGCGCCCATGGGCGGAGTTTATCCCGCACCACTTTGTATGGGCGCCCCCACGGGTCTCTGTTCAGAGTCCCCAGCGACTCCTCGCGGGCCAATTCTTTGGCCCGCTTGATCTCCGCTCGGAGGGCGAATCTCGCAGCTCTGTACCCCTCGTACAGCTCCGCCTCGATGGCTTCCGTATCCGGCGTGCGGTTACGGAGCCGCCTGCGGTACCTGATGTACCGGCGTCGCGCGGCAATACACGCTTGGCGTAAAGCCGTAAGCGCCGGCGACCACCAGTACATCTGGCGCCGAGCACATCCTGGCTGGACCCGGGGCATTGCCACGTCACAGATCTCGGACATGGCCTCCTGGAACCACACCACCTCGTCATTGATGTCGGCAGGCCTGTCCGGTGATGACACCCAGGCCTGCACGATCGAGGCTTCCAGGAGTAGCTCCCGGTCCAGCTGCTTCAGCGACCAACGCGGACCACTCGGGGCCTGTCGGACCGGCGCGGTCGAGGTCTGGGCGGAGACGTCAAACCGGATATACCGATGATCGGAATACGTCTCCACCCCCTCCATGACGCGCCAGTCGACGACACGCGGTGACAGAGCGGGGCTGGCGAACGAGATGTCCACCACCGATTCACCCCGCATCCGCACACACGTGGGGACAGAACCCCGGTTCAGGTTGACCAGGCCCGTCTTTAGGGCCCAGTCCTCCGCCATCCTCCCCCGTGCGTCCGTGTACCGGGAACCCCAAGCCAAGTTCTTGGCATTGAAGTCCCCGAGGACGAGCACAGGGAGGGAACGGTACCCGGCGACGACGTCTCTCAACTCCGCGAGGGAGTTGTGGAACTCGACGAGAGTTCGGTTCGGGGAGAAGTACACCCCTACCACTAATATCTCCCCGAACCGTGCTGCTACGCAACCCCGACCCCTCCTGACATCCTCAAGGGTCGGGGTACCGGCGGCGGCCGACGAAATGATGGTCACTGAGCCGTCCAGGTCCTCCACCCAGTCATCCCTGGGCGGGACATAGTACGGCTCAGCGACCACGGCGACGTTAATCGACCACTGCGCCATGCTCTGGAACAACAGGTCCTGAGCAGTGGCACAGTGGTTGAGATTCGTCTGGAGGAGGCGTAATGGGGCCGTTATTGGCATTCCATTACAGCCTCCTCCTGAGCCCCCTGTGAGGGTCCCGCCGCCGCGGCGGTTGCGGCGGCGACGACGACGGCTATGGGGGCGGCAGCGGCGGAAGCGGCGGTGACGGCTGCTGCGGCGGTGACGGTGACGGCGGTGGCGGAGGGCTTGGCCTTGCCTCTGGTCTTGGCCTTGGCCTTGGCGGGTGGAGCGCAGTGGTTGCTCCTAGCCCGGTGATCGGCCGGCTTGCCTGCCGCCGCACATACCATGCAGTGCGGCGCGGCGTTACACGAGCCGGCCTTGTGACCGGGCTGACCACATCGGAAGCAGTGGTCACTGCGGTCCACCTCCGAGGTGCACTTAGCCGCCACATGGTCGCCCACATGGCAGCGGAAACACCTGGCCTGGGCTCCAGCAGCTTAACCTGCGCTGAAACCCAGCCCACCAAAAGCCTCCGGCCCCCGCGGTGATGGCTCGGGCCGCTGACACGGGGCAGCTCACCGTGATGGTTTGCAGCCCCGCAGTGTCAGAATGGATGGTGCCCGCCCTCACCTGCTCAGCAGGGCACCCTCCAGTCCTGGCAATAGCGGCCACCACCTCACCCTCCGTCACGGAGTCGTCCAGGCCCATAATGCGGATGTCAGCGCATTTCGTGGGCCTGGACACCCGGGCCTCGTCCACCAGCAACGCCCTGATCCTTTCGGCCAGGGCGTCAGCGGCTGGGCCGCTGGAGGCACCGGGGACCTCCAGCATCCGGGCTCCGGTCTTGGTGACCTTCACCCGGACGCCGTCGGCGCACCCCACCTCTTCGAGGCTCACCGCCGCCTTCGTCTTAGCGAGCACGGCGCGGTAGGTCACGCCCCTCTTAACCGCCTCCGGCTGTAGTGTGATCACTACAGCTGCGGACTTCGGGGCGCGGAGCCTAGCCGCGGCGGCTCGCTCCTTCTGCCACTTGCGCCTCTCCCTTCGCTTGGCCGCCCTTGCCGCCTTGCCCGCCTTCTTCTTCTCCCCGACCACTTGCCATTCGGCAGCCCCGGTCGCAGGAGGTTCAGAAGGCGGGGCAGTCTGGGGCGGCCGCCTTGTCGCCTTTGCTGGGACCCTCCCAGGTGGCTTTGGCGGCGCCTTTGGCGCCTTCGTCGCCTTAGACGGGGCCGGCCCCGCGGGCTTCAGCACTGCCCCGCGGTCGGCCCGTCCCGCCGCACCCTTGGGCGCAGCAGCCGCGGCGGCGGCAAACGAGCGCGTTTGCCGCTGGCCCGAGGCCGGCTGGCTCGCCGCTAGCGGAGGGCGCAACACAATGCCCTCCAGCACGGAGAACCGCCTGTTGAAGGCAGCCAGTTCCTGCCGCACCAGGTCGAGAACTTGGTTCTCCGCGGCGGGCAGGGGCTGACTCGGCCCGTGCTGGAGCTCCTCCTGCGCGTCCCTCCGGTGACCTCCTCGGAGCTCGGCCAGGTCTGCCCGGAGCTTCTGGTTCTCCTTAACCAGAAGCTCCGTAGTGGCGGTCAGGCGGGCGACCTCCGCCCGCAGTTTGGACGTCTCGTCCAATGCAGACGGAGGCCCGCCGAAACTCGCCTCTGCCGCCGCCACTATGGAGGCCGTGGCTTCGGAGGTGGCCCTGTTTCTGGATGTGGGCAGCCTCTTCTGCACCACACCCTTGATGGCGGCCTCCACGACCTCCGCAAGCCTGGCCGCTCGCTCCGAGTTGGAGCTAGCGGCGTCCGGCTCTCCACCCGAGGACCCAGAGGCCGAGGCACAAGACCCCAACGCAGCGGGGTGGCGCGCCTCCTGGGCGAGCCTTGCGGCTCTCCTGCCCGCCTTGGTGGCCTTGTTGGGCCTCCGGATCGCTCCTCCTCCCCTCCGACCGGTGGGGATCTTGGGAGGCGGGGCCATCACCTCTACATCAGAGGACGACTCCCCGCCATCCCCCGACTTGGAGCGCTTTTGGTTCCAGAAGAACCGCGAGCATTCACCCACGACCTCCCCGGAAGCACCCACTTCCTCCTCATTCTCCGGACTCCCAGAGCCCGGAGCTGCTGCCAGTGGTGCGCCGGACTCCGACGCAGCACCACGCTCCACCTCCTTGCCGACTTCTATTTGGCTATCATCGCCCGACCGCGGCTTGTCGGGCGTCTTGTAGCTGAAGTTGATCATCTCCTCGAATGTAGGAGATGATCTGGAGCCTCCTCGGCTCTTGTTGTCGGGTTTGTCCCCGACAAACGGATCCAGGTCGTCGTTATTGTCCAGAAGATCAGAGCCGCCCCCCCCCAGCATACGAACGGGGGCGTGACTGGGAGTTTATTACTTTAATCTTACTTTCCATATTGTTTCCTTTTAAGGGTGTGGTCCCTGACTCCTCTACTCAACCTCCCTATCTTCTTCTATCATATCGCATCTGACACATTCACTCTCTCTCATTCACTCACTCATTCACACACTCTGCCCTTATGGGCCCTCCCCTAGTTTCGGCGCCGCTCTCAAGGTCACATCTGATGAACAGATGCGTACCAGAGAGCAGCGACGAAGATTCCCCCAGTTTCCACGCCGTTAGGAGGCTCGAACAGCTTGCTCAAGTCTCCCAACGGCGCGGCCCTCTTGTGAGGCGCTAGCATCCGGACATCCCTCCGGTACGCATCCCATAGCCACGCCTCCAAGCTTAGGATTGGGTGGAGGTCGCATCCACTGGCAGTCGACGATGATCGACTGACAATGGACGCGACCCCCGGTGTGTTCCTCTTAGTCGGGCCTCTCCCCTGGAGCCTTCCGGCACAAGTTAGTCACTCATGCCGGAAGTCCCCAGGATCATGGAGACCCATAAGCCCCACCACGACGTCAACGTAGAAACACTCGGTGGGGATTTCTACATCCCTAAGGAGGCTGACATGATACGATTTTTATCAATATGTATGTTAATTTTAGCTCTCAGAATGAATGTTAGAACTTTAAAGACCGTCGGTAAACACGTTATCGGTCTATAATTCTTAGGTTCCGCAGTACTACCTGATTTATGGAGCAGGTGGGTTATTCCTGTCGTAAGAAACTGGGGCAGCTTGTAACAAGGCAGTGTTAAGCCTTGTTTATTTTTTGACCTCTATTCCAAAATTTCGTTCTTTGCTACCTTTTTTAATTTCAAATTCAAAAATTACTTGTTTTCTATGTCAATAGTCTGTTTTTATATTAAAAGTCAGTTCTAATTCTGCAGCCGAGCTAGTAGAAGCTCCTCATTATCATTTTTTGACTCTTCAAGTGTCAGTTACCAGTTTCCTGGAATTATGCATTAATACAATTTTATTACCTACGTAACTAGTCACAGTGTATGTGTTCGTAATATTATAATAAAGCCCACTGTTGTAAATAACAAATATAATGTGTTAACTCGTCGTGTGTTATTATTCATTCAACTCCTCTCTACGTCCTCCTCTGCGTGTCACTCACACCACCACTCCGGTTCCGCAACGAGACACGCCCTCCGTACCGTGACACTGGCGCCCTCAACGTGATCGAACCCAGCCCATCCCATCCCAGAGCCCAGCCGCCCTTAACGTGATCGAAGAGCCCAGCAACCGCCCAACGTGATCGAACCCAGCCCAGCCGCCTCATCGTGAACCCAGCTCATCATCCCGGAGCCATCAGCATCAGCAGGATAAGCTCTGGTCGTGAAGCTGTTCTCGATAAGTCTCAACCCCGTCTGTCGAGTGAAGCCAATCCCATCTAAAATAATTTTTTAATTTTTATAATTTTGTGTTGTTTTGTATTATTTATTGTTTTAAGATATTGTTATTTTATTTCTCAAAATTCCAAAAGGAACTAGTCTTCCCAAAAAAATTTGCGGTCCCTTTTGACTACATCAATTCCATCATTCCAATAAAAATCAAGCATTTTAATTTATTAACATTTCTTACAGGTTCCAATTTCCATACTACCTAACAAGATTTTACCCGACAAACTATTTTATTATTATTATTTTACAACACACATATCCAATCAGTACATGGTGCAATACTTACTTACAAAACTCAATACAAAACATAACCACCCCATCCTACAGACAGTAACATTACCCAAGGCTCACATCTGAACCCTCATAAGCTGGTTAGCATTCACTTGTGCTAAACTCCTCGGAGACACTTTTGTTTGTGACCAGTACTGACTAACGGGAGTGCTGTTGGAGAATATCCTCAGCGTATCCTACATACTAACTATTGATTAGAAGGTGACTCTTCTAGGGCATCCTGCCGACATGCTAGGGGTCACTGTGTGTTTGACTGGCCTGTTGGTCTAGTGGTTAGTGACCCTGACTGCTATGCCGGAGGTCGTGGGTTCGATTCCCACCCAGGACAAATGTTTGTGTGATGAGCACGATCATTTGTTCTGTGTCTGGGTGTAATTTATCTATAATATGTATGTATTTAGAAATATATAAGTATGTTTATCAGTTGTCTAGCACCCATAACACAAGCTCTGCTTAGCTTGGGACTGGATGGCGTTGTGTGATAGTTGTGGAATATTATTATTATTTATTATTACTGTATAGTCAAAGTTGGCTACTTTACACGCACAACACTTTATTATTTTTATAAATAACGTTACACTTCACTTTCAAATTTATTTCATCATATTACATAGTTATTATAAACGTACCAACCAACAATTAAAAACCATGATGAATTCGTTATATTTATTATAAACCAAAGCTTATGGAAGAGTTATAGCTTTGATGTATTAATTTCCCTCTTTCCTCCTCAACCTCTGAAGAACTCCGTAGGCATGCATTACTATGGTGTTTTCACATATTTCACTATGCACCTTAAATAGTATGCATAAGGGTAAAATACGTACTTATTTAAATATACTACTGATTATTTACCTAAATAATTATTTAATTCATTCAAATCTGTCTGCGAAAAATATTTCAAATGTGAGACAGTTTTTGACAAAATAACAAATCATTCTTTTTAATTTTCTCTACGCAACCTCCGTACAATACAGAATTGGAACTCTTTTATATTATTATTTCTTTTGATATTATGTTATTTTTTCTAAACCTATTAGGTTTATACTTCATTCATTCATAATTTTCCCCTTTCAATTACATTACACACGATTGCTACATCGGTGTTTTTTTTAGTTCAAGTATTCTATGGAGCGGGTGATTACTCCCTAAATAAGCCTAAATCATTACCGATCATGGTCTACCCCTTGATCATTACTTTATTCTATGGCTTTAAACCATGAGAATCTTTCGGAGCGGGTGATTACTCCTTAAATAAGCCATAATCACACTACTTATGGTAATATTTTTGCCACTTCATTATTTAGAGCGGCTAGCTACTCTTTAAATAAGCCTTAGGTCCGTTAAATTTATACATAGGTATATTATATTAAGGTTATTCCCTTAATAGTTACTTAACGTGCATAGCACGAAGGCTTCTTCGCCTTTTTTACTACTTGTTACAGCAGGTAATTAAACTTGTATCATAGCTTCTTATCATCATATAATTTAACATCAGCGGTTGGTGACTGATAAAATAAGCCTACACTATTGAAGGGCAATCTAATGAGTTATGCCTAATAATAGGATAAACTCTTTTTGACTTTGCGTTATGTTCTGCGCTTACCTATATGCGAACATAACTATGAATGAACGAAGTATGGAAAGTATTATGGAAGGTAATATGAATGTGGTAGATTGTTCCTTTTGTAAATACTCGTTGTATATAACACCCTCGCCTCATAAAATTTTCACCTCACTCATAATCATCCTATTTAAGATTTTTTTTATTTTATTTTATGTATTAATATAATGCTTACGAAAAATCGCTCACCTGCTGCTCGATTTTTCTTTCCGGGGCAGCCGGGTATTGTAACAAGGCAGTGTTAAGCCTTGTTTATTTTTTGACCTCTATTCCAAAATTACGTTCTTATTACGCGCTTCTCCCAGTCTGCTCCGATTTTCGGTATCTCGGTTCACTCGTGCAAAGCGATGGCGAAATAGATCGGACTGTTAAGCACAGAATTAACACTGGATGGATGAAATGGCGGCAGGTCACCGGGACTATCTGTGATTCCCGCATTCCCCTAAAACTTAAGGGGAAGATTTATAAAACAATGGTCAGACCTGCTGTCTTGTATGGTTCAGAATGTTGGGCCACAAAAGGGATGAATGAAAAGCAATTGCATGTAGCTGAGATGAGAATGCTAAGAGCGATGTGTGGTGTTACGCGCATGGATAGAATTAGGAATGAGTATATAAGAGGAAGTCTGAAAGTGGCACCGCTGACTGAAAAGTTGTGTGGAAATCGGTTGTCGTGGTATGGGCATGTGATGCGGAGGAATGAAGAAAATGTCGTGAGGAAAGTCTTGTGTATGGATGTGGATGGCTATAAGAGTAGGGGAAGGCCAAAGAAACGATGGTTGGACTGTGTGAAAGAGGATATGGGTAAAAAAGGGGTGACTACAGAGATGACGACTAATAGAGGAGTATGGAAGAAAAAGACATGTTGCGCCGACCCCAAATAAATTGGGATAAGGGCAGGAGAATGATATTCCAAAATTACGTTCTTTGCTACCTTTTTTAATTTCAAATTCAAAAATTACTTGTTTTCTATGTCAATAGTCTGTTTTTATATTAAAAGTCAGTTCTAATTCTGCAGCCGAGCTAGTAGAAGCTCCTCATTATCATTTTTTGACTCTTCAAGTGTCAGTTACCAGTTTCCTGGAATTATGCATTAATACAATTTTATTACCTACGTAACTAGTCACAGTGTATGTGTTCGTAATATTATAATAAAGCCCACTGTTGTAAATAACAAATATAATGTGTTAACTCGTCGTGTGTTATTATTCATTCAACTCCTCTCTACGTCCTCCTCTGCGTGTCACTCCTACGTCCTCCTCTGCGTGTCACTCACACCACCACTCCGGTTCCGCAACGAGACACGCCCTCCGTACCGTGACAAGCTACTCTGACTAAGGCAGACTGGAACTGAGCTGCCAAACGAGCGTGCGACCTTTGAAACCATTTGATCCAGAAATTGTGTAGCCCGTCCGGCCCTGGAGATTTCCAGTTAGGCAACGGACGGACTACACGAGTTACATCTTGGGGGCTGATGGTAATTGCCTCCATTTCTGGTATAAGGTCGCACGCGCGCTCGACCTCTCGAGTCCAGTCACCCTCGGTGTGCCTGACATGTACCGACCAGATGCTGCGCCAGAATGAACTCATAGCGTCATCATCCGGTAGATGCCTATCAGACACACCTTGGTCCGGTCGCTCCCAAGCCCTATAAACCCACCTTTCGTTGCTTTGGAAAGTGCGATTCTGAGTGTACCGCTCCACTCGCCGCTTGTACCGATGAATACGATTTGCCCATGCACCATGACCTTCTGCTTCAGGAAGTCAATACGCTCTGTGACGCGGGTCAGATAATCTCGGGAACTAATATCAGTCCCTGAGAACCGCCCGCCTCATGAAACGCATCACCCTAGGGCGAGTGTTGCCCTCCCTGATGCTTCAGGGAGGGCAACACTCGCTTCTTATCTGCTGATAAGCTTGCCGATGAGTGCTCTAGCCTCACCGATACGACGCTCAATCCTACACTGCCAAGCTGGTACAGCAGGTCGTGTAGCTCTGTCACAATTGGTGAACTTGACGTGAGCTACACAACATGCCGCTGCAGCTGCGCAGTATAAGATTGAGTGGGTATCGGCAAGGTCTTTGCTGCTATCAAAACAATTTGATAGCTGCGAATCTAGAGCCCACTATTATTATTATTCCATTTATTAAACTTTATGCTTTTTGTTTACTTTACTTTACTTTACTATTTATATTTTTAAATATTTAAATATAAAAACATTTAAAAATATAAAAAATAGTAGCCCACCGGCATCGGGATAGGGTCCAAGCTACGGGTGGTCAGGGCTCCTGAGAAAGGAATCTCCTAACAATACGCGCCGTGTCCAGGAGTACTGCTTTCTGGATCAAGCCCTTGATCCAACTGCCCAACGAGAGCCTCCTGAGATGTTGGTCGAGGTTCTTGGCTATTAAGCCATTGGCCGTCACGACTATCGGGCAAAATGACTGCAATATCCACCTCCCACATGTCGACAACCTCGCGAGCCAGATCAAGATACTTTGTTTTTTTATCTTTCTCAGCCTTCACGAGGTTCTCGCCATGGGGGACAGCTTTATCAACAATCATTGTGCGACGCTCTTGTCGATCTATCACCACTAGCTATGCTTATTGGCAACAATAGTCCTATCAGTGATGATAGATCCATCGCAATACATGATATTGCCATTTTTGAGAACTGGGTCAGGCTCATACCTATAGTACGGTACTTCAGATTCCACAAGATTATATTTAAGAGCAAGTTGGTGGTGGATAAGCCTGGCTACAAGGTTGTGTCTATGCAAATAGTCTCCGTTAGCTAGACGAGAACAACCAGAAATAATGTGTCGGATTGATTCCCGGGCCGGTGGCATGCCCGACTGATGTCAACCGTACCGTCTTTCACAATATATTTCCGGTAGTTATTCGTCATCATAACTTCGTCCATAATCGCACAGACAAAACCTTCGGTTTCCCCGAATAGGTCACCAAAGCGCAGCCAGGATACGGACGCTAAGAGATCTACATCGGGTCCATGTAGGACCCAGTAAAAGCGTCCGTAAAGCTCCTTGCTCTGCCATACTTCCCTGCTATCATTAGTACCCAGTACTTTAAGTTTGCGCCAGTTCTCGTTTGCCAAGGAGAGCGGGGTGAGGCCCTTGTCCACAGCGACCACATCTCGATGCATACCCACGTCGGTTTCTAGGAAATATTCCCTAAGGCTGCATACCTCGCGGTTGTGTAGGGTCTTAGCATTTAAGAAACCACGACCCCCACATTTCCGCGGGATATACAGCCTCATCACCGATGATCGTGGGTGACGCATCCGATTTGCGGTCAGCAGTGTGCGGCCTCTCCTATCCAGGGCGTCAAGTTCCGTCTGAGTCCATTTGAGTATGCCGAAGGAGTACATCAATACCGGCATGACCCAACCGTTGAAGGCGCGCACCTTGTTCCCGCCTGATAGAAGACTATTTAGTACTTTATTCAGGCGGCCAAAGAAGCGCTCCCTCAACGACTGTTTCACGTCAGCAGTATTGATGCCTAACGCTTTCGACATACCCAAATACTTGTAGGTTTCGGTTAAGCAGAGGGATCTAAGGTGTATGGAATCCGAGAGTTTAGTGCCCACGGATTCCATAATCTCGCCTCGTTTTACATGCATGACGCTGCACATTTGTCCACACCAAATTCCATCCTGATGGCGCTACTGAAGGTTTCTGTTACCTTCAGTAGCTTCATCAGTTGCAAGTTGTTGGGCGCAAATAGTTTCAGATCATCCATGTAAAGGAGGTGTGATATGACCTGACCACCTCTTCTCAACCGATAGCCTTGTCCCGAACCCTCCAGTAGTGTACTGAGAGGGTTGAGGGCCAGACAAAACCACAGTGAACTCAGACTGTCGCCCTGGAATATGCCACGCTCGATCCTTATCGGTTCGCTGGTCTCCTGTATCTGCCGACATCCTGGATAGTGAAGGACCATACTCCACTGCCCCATACACGACATCAGGAAGGTGCGCAGAGTTGCATCTATTTTGTACAACTGCAGCACTCTCATGAGTTCCATGTATGTGGAACCGAGTCATAGGCCTTCTTGTAATCTATCCAACATATCGACAGATCTCTTCGAGAACGACGAACCTGTTGGCTAATAGCAATATCGATGAGGAGCAGCTCCTTAGTACCGCGGGACCCATTCCTACATCCATTCTGGGAGGCTGACATGATACGATTTTTATCAATATAGATATTAATTTTAGCTCTCAGAATGGATGTAAGAACTTTATTATTATTATTATAACATTTTCTAGAAATCGACGTGGATATGCACCGAGATGTGATCTCAGTGGACAAGGGGCTCACCCCGTTCATGGCAAAAGAGAACTGGCGCAAACCTGTAGTACTCAGTACTGATGTCCGCAAGGAGGTATGGAAAAGCAAGGAGCTTCACGGTCGCTTTTATTGGACTCTTCATGGGCCTGTTGTAGATTTCTTGGCGTCCGTGGCCTGACTACGTTTCAGCGACCTCTTCGGGGAAACTAGAGGTTTTATCTATGCGATTATGGACGAAGTTATCTTGACGAGTAACTACCGGAAGCATATTATGAAGGCGCGGGATGGTTGACGTGTGTCGGGCATGCCACCGTCCGGGTGAGACATATTATCTCTGGTTGTTCTCGTCTTGCTAACGGTGAGTATTTGCACAGGCATAACCAAGTGGCCAGGATTATTCACCAGCAACTTGCTTTGAAATACAAACTTGTGGTTTCGTATTACAAGTATGTGCCCGACCCAGTTCTCGAAAATGACCGTGTCACGATGTACTGGGATCAGTCTATCATCACCAGAGGTTGGAATTAAGTAGAGTTGTTTATGTATTTACACTGATTTCATACAGCGAAAGAATAAAGTGGATATGCCTCAAATACCGCGATTAAGTTTAAAGAGCAGAAAACTCCCGTGACCTAATAAATAAAAAAGTTATTTACTTTTACACAATTTAAACCACTGCACGACGTTGCCAAATTTACATCAACGACATCGGATGTCCGAAGTTGCAAAATACCAATGCGCACACGCGCGATGTTGCCATATTTGTAGTTCACACAACATAGCTTGTACGAACAAAATAAAATAATTGAGGTTTTATTATTATTTATTTGTATTATTGTTGGCCACACGGGATTGTCCATTAGAAATCCCGGGAAGATCTATTTTAATATCTATAACTCTACCTGATTCCGACCTCTGATTATCACTGACTGGACTATTGTAGCCAGTAAGCCTGATATAGTGGTGAAAGACCGTTAAGCGCGCCGCACAATGATAACCGAAGTCACCATCCCACATGACGAGAACCTCGTGAAAGCTTAGAAAGAGAAAAAATCAAATATTATCTTGACTTAGCACAGGAGGTTGTCGATATGTGGAATGTGGACTCGGCTGTCATTGTGCCGATAGTCGTTAACGCCAACGGCCTGATGGCCAAAAGCCTCGACGACCACCTGTCGAAGCTTTCGTTGCGCGGTTGGATTGGATCAAGGGCTTGATCCAGAAGGCTCCCTCGATACGGCTCTCATTGTGGAGGAGGTTCCTGTCTCTGGAACCCAAACCACCGGTAGCTTGGACCCTTATTTTTTTTTTGTGGGTTTGGAAAACATCCAGTGACATCTCTCGCTCTGGGTGGAGCGGGAGGGCGTGTCAGACTCTTACTGACTAAAACCCACCCCTGTTCCTTCCCTGCCCGGAGTGCCCAGGGGCGAGGTAACTTTGTTTCGAATTTATCCTCAACCCCTGGGCAGAGCTTGGACCCTGCTCCCGATACCGGTGGACTACTATTTTTTTTATAATTTTAAATGTTTTTTTTTCTTTTTTATAAGACTTGTAAAAAATATTTAAAATTATAATTTATATAATATGTATAAAACATTTATAAACGGAATAATAATAATCTATTTATTTCAGAAATGAATGCCATATCTTTACAAAAGTGTTAGTATCACAACAACTTACCAACGTACCATAAAGAGGAGTATGATTTGGATAAAACTATCAGACAGAATATGAACAGTTAAAATAAAAAGACATTCAAAACCAAATATATCACAATTATATTAAGAATTGGAGGAGGTCTTTGCTAACAAAAAGCAAACAGATGGAGATTTCAAGGCATTACATAGATCATCATTATGATCATTTCAACCGAAAGACGTCCACTGCTGGACATAGGATAGGTTTCGAGGTCTGGTTCTGATGTCGGACTGACATGATGGCGTTTTTGTATAAACACTTCAGCACCTTGATGTACCGATAGTCGATCTGGTACCGTTGGAGAAAATGCAGTACAGCCCAAGTGTCAATGGAATCGAAGGTTTCTTCGTAGTCCACAAACGCTAAGCAGAGGTGCAGACTATACTCTTCGGTCTTCTGTATGCCGCAGTATATGTACGTGGTCCACGGCGGATTTGGCGGATATAGTTCTGCCATTGTCGGTCTCCAGTTTCGTAAGCTGGCTCTGTCTAATAGACGGATCTCTTGCAAAGATCTTGGAGCCCTTATTCCGCTCGATCGCGTCATCCTGTCAGTTACAGAATAACAGACTCAATAGAAAATCTATTGTTCTCCGTCACCAGTGGCCCTACGGTACGTCAGGGATGCTCGTCGTGCTCACTTACTGTATATTCCCGAGGGTCCGTAACTCCGCGTGATATTAGAGAGGATTAAATAATATCGCACTACTATCGGTTCAATACGTCTATTAAAATACTTTGACTTTATGAGGCTCACAAAAAACAAAAAAGTTATCTTAGACCTTATACTACGAGCGGTAACGAAACCATAGCGACTTCTAATTCGACGACAACGCCATCTATCGAGCTAGTGGGTAATTACCCGGTATTAAATTATTATTGATCGCTATGATTCCGTTTGCTCTTTTTTAACCTGAACATACTGCCCACCAAGGACATATTGGCAAAATGTCCTTCTTTACCAGCCAGCTTAGTACAAATTTGGTGGCTTGTCATTGGTGGGAAAACTACAAATAAACACAATAAACACTTAAGTTCTAACACCTTAAATTGCAAAAAACAATAAAAAAACAATCTTTCTCTAAAACATACAACCATGTTCGAATACAAAAAAAATATACAAAATCTTCTACACTAATTGGTTACAGGTAATATACAAAGTTTAGAGGTTGGTCTCTTTATAGTAGACGATTGGGTGCGTACCGAAACAACCCGAGTAATACCATCAGACCCTGGATGTTTTTGTTCGATCCTACCCAGCAACCACTTGCCAGGGGGCATACCGTCCTCCTTGATTAATACCACTTCACCAACAGATGGTTCTGGACTTCTATAGTTCCATTTATGACGCTGTAAGAACTGGTGAAGGTAATCGTGCGACCATCGACGCCAGAAATCTTGCATCATCCTCTGATGAAATTGCCATCGTTGGAGACTATTAACGTTAGCCCTTTCATAATTGTGGTCAGGCGGTAGCACTAATGGCTCCCCCACTAGGAAATGACCTGGGGTTAAGATCACTAATTTGTCCTGATCTTCCACATAAGACAATGGCCTTGAATTGAGGCATGCTTCAATTTGAGCTAACACCGTGGTGATTTCTTCAAATGTCAGCGTTGAGTTTCCAATCACCCGCTTGAGGTGATACTTGGTAGACTTTATACCTGCCTCCCAAAGACCCCCAAAATTTGGTGAGTGAGGAGGTATAAAATGCCACTGTGTGCCATTGTTCGCGAGCTCCTCTGCTAATTCTGTATTACAGCCTGACCTTTCCTCATTAAACAAGTAAAGCAGTTCTCGTGCAGCACCCACAAAATTAGTCCCATTGTCGCTGTGAATATCAGCACAACGACCACGCCTAGCCACAAACCGTTTGAAAGCAGTCAGGAAACCCTTAGTGCTTAACTCACTTACTGCCTCCAAATGCACTGCCCTGGTGGCCATGCATATAAACAAGGCGATGTAGCCTTTGTATGACTTGTTACCGCGACCTTTAGATACTCTGATGTTTATAGGGCCAGCGTAATCTATTCCACTACATAGAAAAGGTTTATTTGGCGTTAGACGAGAATGTGGTAACTGTCCCATAAGTTGTGTACGCGTTTTGGCTGTATATCGGATACACCTCACGCAGCCCCTTACATACTTTCTTGCCAGCAACTTCACTCCCATTATCCAATACTTTGCCCGTAAGTAGGTAATCATCAGTTGAGGGCCCCCATGCATGGTTTTATCATGTGCGTCTGCTATCAAAAGATTGGTTAAAAATGAGTTATTTGGTATCAGTATAGGATGTACTCTTTCATAATTTAGCTGCGACATTTCAAGCCGTCCTCCAACTCTGATGATTCCCTTAGAATCCAGAAATATGTTTAATGATTTTAACTTTCCATTATTATTTTCTACCTTGTTGTTTTTCAGCTCTTCCAACTCATTTGTGAATCCTTCTTCTTGACATATCCTTATACATATCTCTGTTGAGTCTTCTAGCTCTTGTTTAGATGAATGTCGTGACCCTGTACCAATCCTAGTCTTCAGGTTTTTTCTTAGGTTCAAAAATCTACGGCAATAAGCTAAAACTCGAATCAATTTCGAAAGCGATGAAAACTTATTCCAAAAGGCAATGTCAAATGTAATCGTATGTACTTTCACTTCTTCTAAGTGTGTAACCAGATGTTTCGGCCTTTTGTACTTAACCTCCTGCTGTCTTAAATAATCCGGACCCTTCCACCATATAGTAGTGGATTCAAGTTCAGCAGGGGACACTCCACGCGAAGCACAGTCTGCGGGATTCTGTTTAGATGACACGTGAGACCAGTAATGTGTGTCTAATATGTTCAAAATATCTGAAACACGATTAGCCACAAAAGTTTTCCAGCGGCTCGGGTGGCCGTTGAGCCAAGCTAGCACCACTTCACTGTCGGTCCATGCATGCCAATCGGTCTTTGGTATGTTCAGCACTTCGCCAACTTCTACCATCAATTTGGCAAGGAGAACTGCACCACAAAGTTCTAATCGTGGAATAGAAACTTGTCTAATGGGGGCCACTTTCGTTTTTGAAGTGACCAAATCAACATAAATATTACCTTTCTGATCCACAACCCTAATGTAAATGACTGCTGAATATGCCATTTTGGAAGCATCTGAGAACCCGTGCAGTTCAGTTTTCACGTTGTTTGAATGTTGGTGTAACCATCGTGGGATTTTAATATTGACCAAAAAAACTAAGTTACGGTGGTAAGTAACCCATTCTTGTATTAAATTGTTTGGAATTTCTTGATCCCATTTTAACCCTGCTAGCCACAATTTCTGAATAAATATTTTGGCTAAGATAATACTTGGTTCCAACCAACCCAACGGATCAAATAACCTTGAAATCTCGGAAATAATTTTTCTTTTTGTTACAGGTGGCGTCAACGGCTGGAGTTCCACCGAGTACTGAAAGAAGTCCTCGTTCGAGTTCCAGGCAAGTCCCAGTATCTTCGTAACACTATCCATTTTTATATTTAACCTTTCATCCGTTGTTTCTTTCTCATCCCTTATTTTATTTAGTAATTTTTGACAATTACTCCTCCATTTTTGTAATGGAAATCCTCCTCTGGATAACACTTTGGTTAACTCTGTGTATATATTAAAACAAGTTTCTTCATTTTCAGCTCCGGTCATTACATCGTTCATATAAAAATCCTTTAAAATGATCTTCGCGATTTCTGGTTGATCTAGGCACTCATCGTTTACTAACTGTTGTAGCGACCTTACAGCTAGATATGGTGCCGACGCCGTGCCGAACGTAACTGTGTCTAATTCATATTCTTCTATTTCTTTTTTAGGACTGTCTCTCCAGAGGATTCGTTGTAATATTACGTCCTTCCTATTTACTAAAACTTGCCGGTACATTTTGATTATGTCCGCTACGAGACATATCCGATGTGTTCTCCATCGCATAATAGTGTGCCGGAGTTCCGGCTGCAAGGTAGGACCAACTAACAAATTGTCGTTAAGTGACATCCCATTCGTTCCCTTGCAGGACGCATCAAAGACGACGCGGACCTTCGACGTTTCCTTATCCTCCCGGATAACAGCATGGTGAGGTAAGTAGATCGCTTTTTGAATATTCTTTTCTTCTTTTTCTGCTACCTTTCTCATGTGTTTCAGCTCTAAATATTCTTCGAGAACTCTCGTATAATCTTCTTTGAATTTGCTATTTTTGCTGAATTTACCCTCTAACGATCTTAATCTTTTTTCAGCGATGCCCTTCGATTCACCAACCTTGCTGACCGGGTCTACATCACGTAATGGTAGCCTTACTATATATCGGCCACTCTCGTCACGTTCCGTAGTAGCTGCATATAATTTTTCGCATTTATTTTCTTCCTCCGTTAGCATATTTTTTCTAGATGGTTCCGCTTCCAGCTCCCAAAACTTTTTGAGCAAATCATCCGTTTCCAGGCTTGAATGCATCACGGTGATAAGTGAGGGGTTACTAGTACGATCCACTTCAAAGGTCCCTGACAATATCCAACCTAACGTGGTGTCTTGCGCTAAAAGAGTTCCAGCAACATTCCTTTTAATTCCCTCCTGGATGACTTGACTGTAAACTTCAGCACCTAATAAAACATCAATTTTATTAGGCCTGTAGTATTCTGGATCAGCCAAGTCATCATCAGTCAAGTCAACCCATTCTACCCTGGTTACTTTCGTAGCTGGGAGAAGCGCAGTGACTGACTTCAGGACGAAAGCGTTTACATGTATTTGGATAGTTGGATCTATTCTAGACCTCACTTTAAGCACAACGGTTGACTTAGCCGTCGCACTTTTGTCCCCGCCTACTCCTATCACAGTTTGCCTGGATGGCGTTTTATTTAATCCCAAAAATTGGACCGTAGATTCCGTAACGAACGAACCTTGGGATCCTTGATCAAGCAAAGCCCTGACTACTCGATAGGTCCCGTCTTTCGACTCCGCCTTGATTAACGCAGTCGTTAATAAAACGGTTTTGCGACCACTTCCAGTCGAGAAACAAGAGACTAGTGGCTTGCTTGACCCCTCCGCTTGCGCGGCTACATCAGTGTTACTATTTTTATTAGCCTCCTTCATCACCTTAACAACTGCTGATGAGATTTCCTCGTGAGCCCCACTACCGTTTTCACTAATTACAGACCCAGAAACACCTGTTGGGTGCAACAAAGAATGGTGGCGGCGTTTACACACCTGGCACTTAAGAGTGGTTTTGCAATGTTTGGCAGAGTGGTTACTGTATAGGCAAACAAAAAACACATTATGTTCCTGGACGAAATTACGCCTAGCTTCATTTGACTCTTTTCCAAATTTCGGACAAGATGTAATCCTATGATCGGCTGAGCAAAATGCACATGACACTGACTTTTTATCTTTTAATACATGAAACGATTGAGTTCCTTTTGGGTGTGGATATCTTTCCCTGTTATCTGTCTTGTCTAAATTCTCCAAACCTCTAAAGCGACTATTTAAAAATTCCGAAAACTGTATAAACGTAGGTAAATCATCACTTGAATCCGGTGCTATTTTGAGTTCCCAAACTTTCCTGGTCTCTTTGTCTAATTTTCCACTGATTATATGTATAATAATAAGGTCCCAGGAAGAGACATCCACCCCCAAGTTACCAATAGACTCCAAACATTCTGAAGTAATAGTTATAAGCCTTTTTATTTCGCCAGCCGATTCACAGGACAAAGTCTTTTGATTGAGTAATCTTTTTATTATCCCATTAGCTAGAAACTTTTTGTTATTGTACATTTTATCTAATTTTGACCACGCAATTTTATAGTTGTCAGATGTAACCATTAAGGTTACATCTGACAACTATAAAATTGCGTGGTCAAAATTAGATAAAATGTAACCATTAAGGTTACATCTGACAACTATAAAATTGCGTGGTCAAAATTAGATAAAATGTACAATAACAAAAAGTTTCTAGCTAATGGGTTTCTTAATAATTGCTCAGCCTCCCCACTTAAATGTCCTTTTAAATAATAAAATCTCTGTGCATCGTCTAGCGACGAATTCTCGTGCACCAATCCTACAAATAGGTCTCTAAATGTTTGCCACTCAGAGTACTTGCCCGAAAATGAGGGTATTTTTATTTCTGGTAACTTTACTCTACTGACACTATTTTCGTTCTGACCAATAGGCTTAGAATCCACACATAACGTCGTTGAATTTCCCTTATACAACAATTCCTTTAATTCGCTTTTAAATTCCACATAAAATTCCTCAACTTCATCATAAAGACCATTTTTAACATAACTAGAGTTAGACAATTCAACCCTTTTTATCGTACTCAATATTTCTTTATGAGTGGCCGTGAATGTATGCCATAATTGTTCCAAATTTTCAAGACGAGTCTCTAAATAAGCATAAGTTAATCGCTCTTTAGGAGCTTTCTTTAGATTGGACTTTGCTTTTTCCATTTTTGTACTAATATCCTCCTGTATAGTAAGAAAAGACTCCATTTTTGAAACAATTATTTTATACCGTTTTTACCAAAACAAATAGAAAATAGAATATATGTCTTATTAATTTTTTTTTTTTTTTCTAAAAGTTTTTAAAATTTCACAAGTCCATACACTAAGTCACTTGGGTCAAAAATCGGGCATGGATTCCCCGTCAGAACCACTTTTCACATATAATTTTTACAAGTCTTTAAGTTTCTACTAAGAAAAAGTTATATTTCTGTTTCTTCAAAATGTTGCACTTTTTATTGAGATTTTAAAATTAATATTTAATTCGTCCTGATTATGATGCAAAATGTACTCACGGTTTCACCAATTATTTCACTCACTAGCACACTGCTGATACTGCTGTACTGCACCACAATAGCGGCGCGCTGTACTGCACAAGCCCCCGCCCGGCGCCCTCTGCTTGTCCACGGTCTGCCGTCTTTTCCTCCCTTGCGTCGTTCCTCCAGTTGTAGCTGCCACCAGTAATGCTGCACCACGCTCCACTGGCTGCTCCCAGTTCCAACCGGATCCACCTCCAGCTCCTGACACCTCTCACCTGGTGTCCCCACTTGAAGGGGATGCTCTGAACAGCGATCCACTGCCCAGTATAGACGCGAAGGGTGGTAATCTCTACCACCACCGGAGACCACCAAAAGCACTCCCGACCAAATCCGGTTCTCGAAGGACCATGTATATTCCCGAGGGTCCGTAACTCCGCGTGATATTAGAGAGGATTAAATAATATCGCACTACTATCGGTTCAATACGTCTATTAAAATACTTTGACTTTATGAGGCTCACAAAAAACAAAAAAGTTATCTTAGACCTTATACTACGAGCGGTAACGAAACCATAGCGACTTCTAATTCGACGACAACGCCATCTATCGAGCTAGTGGGTAATTACCCGGTATTAAATTATTATTGATCGCTATGATTCCGTTTGCTCTTTTTTAACCTGAACACTTACGATGTTTTCCTTCACCGTTTTGAGAGCAGTAGTGATGAAATAATTTACACAAAGTAAAGCGCCTGCCTGGGTTTACACTCACAACCTACAACTTGTAAGTCGCGGGCGTTACCACTGGGCCTCCACTGTTCTATTTGATATCTGAATATTTGAAATTATATTTTTTTAACATAGTGTAATTAATTTGTAAAGTTATGTCTAACACGGATAAAAATATGAAAATCACGAAAAAACTAAAAAGCGTAGTTTTATGAAACCTTCACCATTTTAAAGATCATTTAATAATTTATATTTTATTATACGTGTTTTATAATACTTGTTGTTATAAATGTGTAATAAATTAATAATGCGTCTAATTTCGGACAGCGCTCCTTGATGGCCGAGTGCTACTGGGTGGACGTACGACGCGTTACGTGTGCTCAGCACAGAACACGCAAGCTAACCACTCAAAGTCATTGGCAGTTAATAGCGCCTTAACGTCTCAATAAGCGATTTTCTAATAGATTTAATCATAATGCAAGAATGTTATCGAGAACTTTGAGCTTGATTTGATGCAAATTGCAAGTAGGTAATTGAAGTTAGAACATAGTTTGTATTCCAAATATTCAGGCGTTGTAGTTGGCAAGGAATACCTATATACCTTTAACTTAATACATTTTTCTGGTGTTTGGTACTTATCTATGATAAGTTTAAAAATCTAATTCTGATTTCAACTATCTGAATTGCTGAATTTGAAAAAAAAAAAAAAAAAACACACGAGTATGTTAAACTGTGATTTTGTTAGAAAAAATTATACTTTTGCTTTCAGAATAAGACAAAGCATTAATTGTTGCGTTTGCACTCGTTAACACTACCCGTACCCTTCTGTGCTCACAGAATCCTTTTTCAATAAATGTAATTGAATCCGACACAAAGCTAAGCCATGACAACTGTCACAGTGAATGCGCACAGCCGGGGATTTAAATAGGCGCTCCTAAATTATGCAATAATTTGTCTCGAATTAAAGGCTTGTAAGTATTCTTGAGTAGTATTCGAGCCTCGGTAAGATTTAAGAGCTTCGTCGCTCGCACAACTGAAAGAGATAAGAGTGGATCGCGCTAAGCTGGTGAATTACCGTCGTTTCTTTGAGCGACTTTGGGCCCACTTCATCCGATGGTGCGGACAAATGATGTCGTGTGTGAGCATGAATTTATACAAATTCACAGCATACCTACCTCGCCCGGCTCGAGTTATGTTAGTAAGATATTATTAACTCGACAGTGATCGTGATGAAATGTTCCCAGTGACACAGCTTTGGCGAGCGTGGCAGACATTATTAACGACTTTATGGACATGGCAGTATTTTAAGGGCTGTAAGTGAGCTTAAATTACACTGTAGAGTGTTTGATGAAAGAAACAATGAATGGCAATGTAGTCGGACGATGAGCAATGAAGAACTACGCCAGTATTGTATTACCCCGGTGAAATCGTAAGCGGGTATCTATCTGGCAGAATCTTGATGCTCCGAAATTTATTTGGCTTATCACATCTTCTTTAAACGAATATTTTTAAGGCATAAAAAAAATTTAACATAGTTATTGTTAATGTTCAAATGTTTTTATGTCCGAATTTACAATAGCATATTTTTAAGATGACAGATTTTTTTTTGGCAAAATTACCTTTGGCAAAGTTAAAATTCCGCATAATTTCGTTTAGAATAACCTTTATTTTAGAGCGGCGATTATTTGGTACAATTTCACTTGGCATACTATGAAGATGGCAGAAAGTGATTTGAAATAATTTTACTAGGCACATTGCCATTTCTTACAACAGTATTTTTTACCTTAAATTATAATTAAAATATTGTCTTAAAAAGTTAATATGTTGAGCCAAAAAAGTTAGTGACAGAAACGAATCCCTGCAAACCGACTCCAAGTATTCTTGTCTGCCATGCAAGAAATAGCTTGTCTGTATGTTTGCATTCTGCATGCATGGTGTTTACTTGTTTCTTATTATTTTGGTAAGAAATACAAAATTATTCTAACTATCAATTTTCTGTAATGTGATAGACGAGTCTTTTAATTATTATGGATGAAATATATGCCAATAGATGATTTTAACTGTTAATTTTTTGAGATGTTTATATTATATTTCCGTCTTTTAACGACTATCGATATGAAATGTATGCCAAAAGACGATTCTGACTGTGAACTTTCTGCAATATGATGGTTCATCTTTTCCGAAGGGTAACTAACGGGACCCTATTACTAAGACTCCGCTGTCCGTCCGTCCGTCCGGCCGTCTATTTGTCAGCGGGCTGTATCTCATGATCCGTAATAGGTAGACAGTTGAAATTTTCAGAGAATGTGTATTTCTGTTGCCGCTAAAATAACAAACAGGTAGGTAATAAAAATTAAAATAAATTGAAAATTAAGATCGAACAAAAAAAAACAAAAAGAGACACGTTTCTAGTAGGGGTAACTAGAAACGTGTCTTTTTTTGTTTTTTTTTTTGCTCGATCTTAATAATGGCAACAAGTAGACGCGTATAATCTTGTCCGATGGTACGGAACCCTTCATGCGCGAGTCCAACTTGCACTTGGCCGGTTTTTAATTATTATGGATATAAAATTTATGCCAAAAGATGATTCTGACTTACAAAATTATGAGTTTTGAATGTATGATAAATTACTGTTTGCCAAACGATTTTCTGAGTAATGAACTTTATGTCATCCGCTGTTATGTAAATTAATATTACATAAAAAGTTCTTCTATAAAGGGTAGACCCATCGTAAGCACGTAGTTCTACGTATATATGTAGCTCTACGTCTAATTTACATATAGATTTTTATGAACGCGATGTGACAAATACACATCCCGTTCATAAGAAATTCACCCTTGTCGGTGGCGTAGGGCGGGCCCTCGTGAATTATAACATAGAACGCCAAGTTTTTGCGCCGAGATTAACTGCGTATTACAAGCCGAAAGTATGCCAATGAGCCGGTGTTCTGAAACTTCTTAATTACTTACGAAGGGTTTTTTGTAGCGACCGCCTTACCAGGGTAGACACGAATTGTTTTCACATTTCAAAGTGGAGGAGCGACAGGCGAAGTTTGCATAGTTAACGTTCGCTGCAAAAAACTTTAACATGAAAGTTTGCCGAGATGTTTTCACTGGAGAATGATATTATTATCTCGTTGAAACTTCTTTAATCTTGTTTGATCTAATTCGTATCAGCGGAGGTGTTGTGCCGTGTAACTGTAGCCTACGTACATAGATACACACGTAGTGACGACTAACTTTGAGTGCGTGTCAGTATTATCTGCGGACGAACGCGAACCTTATGGTATTTTAAAAATTTGGTGCCTCTTTTATTGTAAGTGTCGAATTTTACTTTATTAGTTCATAACAAACCAGAGCGGCAGATTATACTCTTCGGTCTTCTGTATAACCTGCCGCAGCGTACGTATGTGGTCTACGGTAATGAAACCTTTTCATAATATAAAAAAGTTAGAAAATCAAAAACATTTTTGAACAAAAATTATTTATTTTCTTACTTTTATTTTCTAGTTTGTTATATCGTACTCGAAACTTAAGATTTACTAATTAAATCTAAATAACTAAGTAACACAGAAGCAGAAATCTTCAAAAGTTAAAATGACCAACACAAAATAAAAAAATACACAAAGTGAATATCACATATTGCATTGTCTCATTAAAGCTTGTAAGAATTAATAGCTGAATAGTTCCTAAATACGTTTCATAAACCACATCCCTGCAGCTCTTAATCCTTGTTCTATAAATAACACTGAAGTGTATATTATACAGTAGGTACACTCTGAATAAGTGGTTCAAAACATTTTCCACCACAATGGAACCTCTGACAAAATAAAACTATTTTTTACTTTTTTTGTGACAGCTACGATGTTTACAGTTAATACTTATGTTTTAACAGTAAATAAGTAAATAGGTACCTACCTACTATACCCTGAAAGTTTCTATACGGGGCCCGATTGCTAAGAGTACCTATCTATCTAATCACCAATATAATCTAGATAAAAAGTGTTGTGTCAATTTTGATGTAGTACCTAAGTATACAGGGTGAAAAATATCAATGGGATCTGAAGGGAAACCACTTTAAATCCTTATGATAGATTATTTTAGTTAAAGGAAACATTCCTTTATTTCTAAAAAGAAAACTGCATTCACAGATTTCTCGACAAGCTTTTTTTTATCATTTTTATGTACGCGTTTGACCGCTATCTCACCTGATGGTAAGCGGTGATGAGGTCGAAGATGGAGCACGCTTACCTAGAAGTAAACTATTCACTCTCGACTTAGAGACTCCGAGGTTGTAGTTATCAGGAAACACAGACTCTGGCAGGGAATTCCACTCCTTAGCTGTACGCATAATGAATGTGTTCGGAAAACGTTTTGTGCGTATGGGTGGAATGTTCACCATGTACCGGTGGCGTATCGCCGTACGTCTATACGCTTGACGGGCCCCTTCATGCATTGCTAACATCTCTTTGAAGCGCGCGTGGACTCTCGGGCCCGATCCTGATCGGACGGCGAGCTACCCACTATTTGCCGTCCGCAAGCCCGCGTCTACGGTGGCCAGAGATCGTCTCGCGACCCCCGACGCCCAGGGCGTCACCTGCGCCGGCTGCTGCTAGGGCGTGAGGACGACTCTGTTGAGTCTCCCTCACCCGTTCCACCTCCTCTTTCGCGAGCATTATTGCTTCGCAGAAGGAGGCAACTGCTTTCCATTCCCTCTCTCTCCGTACCATGGCCGTATCTTCCACGAGGATACGGCGGGGCTTCGCCCAAGCGAGGCACAACTCCACCGTATGCTCCATCGTGTCCTCTGGGCGATTCGCACAGTGGTGACACCCGTTTCCCTCTGCCTTATCCTACACAGGAACCCCCCGAAACTTTCATGTTCGGTAAGGACCTGCATCAGGTGGAAAGTCAAAGAGGGGGCTTATCGCCGCAATTGCGGCGTGCTCATCGTTTACACGCTTTTTTTTTTTGAGTGGGTAATCATCCTATGAATTCTCCCGGTCTGGTGGAGCGGGAGGACGTGGCAGACTCTTACTGACTAAAACCCACCCCTATTCCTTCCTAGCCTGAGTGCCCAGGGGCACGGTAACTCTGATACTATTGTTAAAATGTTAAACTTAAACAACTTAGTATCTACTTACACGAAGTTACAAAAGATAATAGTAAATGAAGACAACTTTAAACAAGAAAAAAACCGGCCAAGAGCGAGTCGGACTCGCGCGCAAGGGGTTCCGAACAAATCATATTTTTCAGGTTTTTTTTAAATTTTCTCCATCTTATAAGTTTTTATGTAATTTATACGTAAAGAACTACTTTCTGTGATTTTTTCCAAATTTTAGGCCCAGTGGTTTCAGAGAAAAGGGGGGGAGGGGTGGATGGTAATTTTTCATCTATTTTCTTAAATAACTTCATAATTCTATATTTTAAAATTATGAAAGAAATATGTTCGAGACCCTCATGTGTGTATCACGTTTCCGCTCTATCGGTCTAGCAGATTCGGAGTAAATTAGCTGTGACAGACGGATAGACGGACAGACAGACACACACACAACGAGTGATCTTATAAGGGGTTCGTTTTTTCATTTGGACTTTCGGAACCCTAATAAGTGAAAATGCATATTATTAACCCTCGGCTTCTGAATTGAGAATTTGAAGTTTAATGCCAAAGGTTGTCAAATTTTCATGCTGAAGTCTGACGTCTGACAAGTTCTCAATTTCAAATTCTAAATTCAGAATCCAGGAGTTGGGCTTCTTATTAGATATTTAAATAACATATTATGTAGTAACTTTTGCGTTTATCAGACTTGTGAGCGGTATTAAGTTTTATTACCAAAAGTGTAAATAGAACGTCAGAAATGATATGGCAACTTCCCTTGTGATGAGAAGCACTTAACAGTGACTTTACATAATGTGTTTCGTCTGACTTCTGTACCGAACGCAACTTCATGCGGACGTTGACTCCTAAATACGGTTTCAGTGGCGCACTAAGTTTTGGTATAACACTGTAGTTCAGTAAATATACAAGAACCAGATTAACTTAACCAGAATTCAACTATGTAAATATTGAATAAAATTTAAATGAATGAATTTATTAAAAGTCAGTGTTTTTTTCTTGCTTGTTTGCCAATCTGATTCTGTACTATAAAATTTATTACCTTGACCTTACTTTTTTTTTTGTTTTCGGGTGAAACCTTCAATAGCGTCTGGACTTTTGGGGAAAAGACCAGGGAGGACCATCACTAAAGCCATCCCGGTGATCAACATCTGCACAACTTAACCAGAATTCAACTATGTAAATAATGAATGGTTATAGTATTGGACAAAATTCAAATAGAATTAATTCATTAAAAAGATAATGGTCAGTGTTTTTTCGTGCTAATTTACTCCTACTATACACCAATCTGATTCTGTAGTATAAAATTTACTATAGCTTTTACCTTGACTACCTATCGTTAAAAAGGTATTTGTTTCGATTTTACATATTTTTTCTTTTTGCGCACAAGACGGGCACAGATTGTAAAACCCCGGTGTCGCATTAATCGTAATCGGATAAAACAGGTTCAGCATAACATCGTCTTCGGAATCCAGCTTAAATTGATTGAAGGTGAACCGAGTCTTGTTACAAATCGCATCGCTTATGTCAACCGCTTTTCACCTTAAATATTGCAACAGAGATAATGCCTTTAACCGAAATGGTTCATCAGTATTCAGCGGCGAAGCAATTGAAACTGCGGTGGTGCTCGGTCCTCCCACTCAATTTTCCTTGTTCCGACGGCTCGAGTTATTTGCATCACAAAAACACAATGTCGAGGGAACGCGAGACCATTAATCACGCGTAGCGGAACTTCAGCACAGCGGTGAATAGCTTCAACCACACGCGAATGATTCAGACGTTTTGCTGCCCGATCGAAGGCGAGTCACCGCCGCAGCCGTGTCGTCGCAAATCGCGACACTGCCGGTCTCCCCGCTGATTATATACGTACCACCGTGACGTCATGTATTGCATTCATACCAAACTGCCACGGCCGACCTCGTCAGGGGACGTCTTAGAACCAAAGTTTCATTTAACCTCACCCCCTGTGAAGCTCAAACGACCGTTATGATAAATCACACCATTGTTCACGCGTTTGTTTCGTTGCAACCTCGCCAGGAAACACAAATTAAACCAAGAACAAGTTAAAACAACACAATTATCACCTTAACAAGCAGAAATTAATAGAATCTCCTAAATGAAATTTATTATGTAATTCGCAACAATAAGTGCCCGTAGGTATCTACTGTTCAAATTGTCTGTGCCTATACTTTAAAAGTTTTTTAAGTGCCGGAACAAGCCGCCGTTTTAATTGCGCCAACCGGAAAGGGGAGAGATGAATGGAAGGAAACGGCAGCAGCCTTGCCAACCGCCCTACATTATTAAAACTTGCCTCTTACTCCACCGCGCTCCACTCTTGCAACTGTGAGCATAATGAATCGCGCATCTCGAATAGACTTGAAATAATTTAGTTTATAAAAAAATCACAGTGAAAATTGGAGATCCGTTGAGATTTTATCTCCCGGAATTTTCCAGCTCGAGCACTAGTTTCACGTTCCTAGTTTGGACTAGCAAACTTTTGAGGCTACTTTTATTATATCTAAAGAGCTCAAACGACCTCGTTAGTCTACACGTGTGTACGTCGTTCCATCACGCACGATTCTCCACCGAGCCCAGTTACGTTACATACTAGATACCGATTATTGCTGTCATATAATACCACATGAAAGAGACTTAACCTCTGAACATCCGGGCGCGTTCAAACGTCAAAGGCTGTCAACGACCGCTGTGTTCCCGCAGTTTGACATGTTTACGAAAAGATGTTTTTTTTTTTTTTTTGGGGGGTGGGAAATCCTTCCATGACTTCTTCCGCTCTAGGGTGGAGCGGAAGGGCGTGTCAGACTCTTACTGACTAAAACCCACCCCTGTCCCTCCCTGCCCTGAATGCCCAGGGGCAAGGTAACTCTTTCGAATTTATCCTCCACCCCCGGGCAGGCACCGGCCGTGACAGACCCCGTCCTTTTTGCTGAGGCACGCGTGGAACACTACGCGCCGTCAATTCTCGGGCCTGGTGCTAATCGGACAGCGAGTTACCCACTACTCGTCGTCCGCAGGCCCGGGTCTACGGTGGCCGGAGATCGTCTCGCGGCGCACGAAGCCCCCGGCGTCTCCTGCGGCGGCTGCTGCTGAGGGCGTGAGGGCGACTCTGCCGTTGTTAAGCCTCCCTCACGTATGCCGCCTCCCTCTTCGCGAATCGCGAGCATTACTGCTTCGCAGAAGGAGGAGACGGCTTCCCATTCCCTCTCGCTCCGTACCATGGCCTGAACCAGGGCACGGCGCGAGAGGTTGCTGCCGCCTATCGCATCCACGAGGACATGGCGGTGCTCTGCCCAAGCGGGGCAAACGTCCACCGTATGCTCCACCGTGTCCTCTGGGCGATCCTCGCAGTAGAAACACCCGGGGGTCACCTCCCGCTTGATCCGAAACAGGAACCACCCGAAACAGCCGTGTCCGGTGAGGACCTGCGTCAGGTGGAAGGTGAGGACGCCATGGCGCCTCTCCAGCCACTCCTCAAAGAGGGGCACTACCTCCTCAATGGTGGCGTGCCCAGCGCTGGGTTGTGACAGCGCTCTCTCCATGTCATCATGACATCCTGCCGGAGCTCTGTCCGCCGAGCCCCGAGGTGTCGCGGCAGCGGAGTTTCGCCCCGGCGTTTTGCCTCCTCGTGCCACTCATACAGGTGCGCGAGGATTTTTGCCTCCAGATCCCACGGTGACAGTCCGGCAAGGAGGCTCGCAGCCTCACGGGAGACCATGCGATATCCTCGGATAATGCGAATCGCCATGACCCTCTGGGACGCGTTCATCTGGCGAGCTGATCGCTGCCTCAATGAACGCGCCCACACCGGTGCCCCGTAGAGGGCCATGGATCGGACGATCCCCGCGTAGAGCCTCCGGCAGGAGGCGTTTGGACCCCTCAGATTGGGTAGGAGCCGCTTCAAGGCGGCCCCTACGCTGACGGCGCTAGGGAGGTCGGCGCGCAGCACCCAGTCGTATCCGATGTTCCACAAAGGCGGCCCCAGGACCAATCCCTGTGGAATACCGCACGACATCTCTCGCCGGTTCCATTCTCCCTGATGAGCGGGGAAGATGACGGCTCTGTCCGTCAAATACGCCTCGACTACGCGACAGAGGTAGGGCGGCACCCGGTGATACCGGAGTGCCTCCACTATGCAACTCCAGGGCAGCGTGTTGAAGGCATTGGCGATGTCCAGACACACCGCCAAGACGACCCTACCCCGGGCCACTGCATCCCCCGTCGTGAGAGCTCGTACGCGCATGATGACGTCCACCGTGGAGCGCCCCCTGCGGAAGCCGTACTGGCTCTCCGCCAGATCCGGTCCCACCCGCACCATCTGCCTGACGAGGCGGTCTGCAATTACTCTTTCGAAGAGCTTGCCCACCTCGTCGAGCAGCACAATGGGCCGGTAAGCGGACGGAGAGTCCGCGGGGCGCCCCGTCTTCTTGATCAGGACCAGCTTCCCCGTCTTCCACCGACGTGGAAACTGGTCCCTCTCCAAGCATATGCTTAGAAGCCCTCTGAGTCGAGGCCCGAGAGCCTCTTGCAAGGCCAGGACCCAGGCCTTCCCATGAAAGCCATCGGGTCCTGGGGCGGTGCTTTTGGCATTCAGCCTACGCACCGCCGCTCTCAGCTCTACCTCGGTCACCACGGGAGCATCGTCGTCGTCGTCTTGGTCCGCGTCAGGCACCGCAGGAGGCAGAGCCATAGGTGGAGGAGTATGTTCCCCTCGCGAGGGGAATAGAGCGCTTACCACGCCCTCCACGAGCTGTGGCCGGAGACTGTGCGTCAGTGGGGGCGCCCATGGGTGGAGTTTCTCCCGCACTGCTTTGTACGGGCGCCCCCATGGGTCTCTGTTCAGAGTCCCCAGCGACTCCTCGCGGGCCGATGTCTTGACCCGCAAGATCTCCGCTCGGAGGGCGGTCCTCGCAGCTCTGTACCCCTCGTATAGCTCCGCCTCGACGGCTTCCGTTTCCGGCGTGCGGTTACGGAGCCGTCTGCGGTACCTGGTGTACCGGCGTCGCGCGGCAATACACCCTTGGCGTAAAGCCGTAAGCGCCGCCGATCACCAGTACACCTGGCGCCGAGAACAAGGGCGGACCCGGGGCATTGCCACGTCACAAATCTCGGACATGGCCTCCTGGAACCACTGTGCCTTGTCGTTTATGTCGGCAGGCCTGTCCGGTAATTTCACCCAGGCCTGCACGATCGAGGCTTCCAGGAGTAGCTCCCGGTCCAGCTGCTTCAACGACCAACGTGGACCACTCGGGGTCTGTCGGACCGGCACGCTCGAGGTCTGGGCGGAGACGTCAAACCGGATATACCGATGATCGGAATACGTCTCCACCTCCGGTCGGCCTGTCCTGCCGAACCCTGCTTGGGAGCAGCAGCCGCGGCGGCGGCAAACGAGCGCGTTTGCCGCTGGCCCAAGGCCGTTTGGCTCGCCGCCGCTAGCAGGGGGCGCAGTACAATGCCCTCCAGCACGGAGAACCGCCTGTTGAAGGCAGCCAGCTCCTGCCGCACTAGGTCGAGAACTTGATTCTCCGCGGCGGGCAGGGGCTGACTTGGCCCGTGCTGGAGCTCCTCCTGCGCGTCCCTCCGGTGACCTCCTCGGAGCTCGGTCAGGTCTGCCCGGAGCTTCTGGTTCTCCTTAACCAGAAGCTCCGTAGTGGCGGTCTCTGGTCGCATCTGATGAACAAATGCATACCAGAGAGTAGCGGCGAAGATTCCCCCAGGTTCCACGCCGTTAGGAGGCTCGAACAGCTTGCTCAAGTCTCCCAACGGCGCGGCCCTCTTGTGAGGCGCTAGCATCTGGACATCCCTCCAGTACGCATCCCATAGCCACGCCTCCAAGCTTAGGATTGGGTGGCGGTCGCATCCACTGGCAGTCGACGATGATCGACTGACAATGGACGCGACCCCCGGTGTGTTCCTCTTAGTCAGGTCTCTCTCCTGGAGCCCTCCGACACAAGTGAGTAACTCATGCCCGAAGTCCCCAGGATCATGGAGACCCACATGCCCCACCACGACTGCAATGTGGAAACACTCGGTGGGGACAAAAAGATGGTTTGCGCATGTTTTTATTGGCGCGAGGAACTTACAGTAAAATATTTTGGGGTCTTGAATAAACAGACCATAATATAAAATGTAAACAATACTTGAACGAGAGTTGAATTATATAAAAAATATGATACCAGTAAACTGCCTGAAATAGTGTCTGTTCCCGTGTTAGGTTGATTTCTGATAAAACTACTTTATCAATTTACACGAAAGTTTGCATGTTGAATTATGTATAGATAAATAATCTAATAATAGCATATTTTTTGAGAGTCCTGTATAATATTTTTATAATATTCATACTCAAACTTCATATTACCTAAACAAAGTAACGGTTTTTCACGTTGCTATTCTTGCCCAAGTAAGTATAATTATGATGTTATTTCGTGCAAATATTTATCTAACAAGATGTAATAACTACATATAAATGAATATCTAAACACTTCCCACTAATAAACCAACACAAAACTCTAACACACATAAGTGCACAAACTTTCGTCTGTCATTGACGCGTCCGCCGTCGTCTAAAAAAATTTCTACTAATTTTTTTTTAATACTACCAATGGAAATATTTTGGTAGAAAATCTGTGAGACTGACGAGAATGTTATCCCCCGAGTGTGTGAACCTTTCTACAGGATATAATACCTTGCGTTTTTTAATAATAGAGGTACGAATTAGGCCCCTCGTGTTACCATAAGGTAACGTAACAATAGGTTTTTAATTGTGTCTGCTAATGAGGGGCTTGACGCGTTAAACTGTTTGAGTTGGCTCGGGCAGCCTGTGGCCCGACGACACTTGACGCTCGGGAAAGATTTGGGGCCGCGGGCGGCCCGACGGATGCATCATACATTACAGCGTGTTGGTGGAACACGCAAAAGAGAACTTAGGATTTGAAACTTTAAATAGTGTAAACGAAATTGTTTAGAGCGTTTTCATGAATAATTCACATTATCTTAGACGCCCAGACGCGTGATGTTAAAAACACAAAGTGTAATAAATTTACAACATTTTCAACAGCAAACGAGTTCAAAGTGATGCTGAGGCCACGAGTGATGCGTCACGGGTCAACGAGCGGTGTGGTGCGTCTGTCGAGAGAGTTTTGTTGGCGCGTTGGGTTCATACGTTCCTAGAAAAACAACAATGAACCTGAAAACTAATTGCGTCCTTGATACAACGAGCGCGCTAGCTCAACGTAAACATTGTTTATAAAAGGTGCGAAATAGACGGGCGTCCCCGTATTACCGTGGCCGCCTTATTACATTGTACAAGTACCTTCACAAAGCCTCCGGCGTGCCTTATCTGTGGTACCACAAGAGCCTCATAAGCCAGGTTGTTACCTCGGAACACATTGTACCACATTATGCGCCGCCGCGCCGACCTAACACCCTCATCCGCACGTAATAAGAATATGTAGTCTTATGAATATTTTGCTCTTTCTTGACAATGTGCGATTAGAGATTACTGTTTTGTGGTTTCCGTGAAGCGACATGAACTGATATAACTACCTCTCCGCAGATTTAGTTCTGAACATTCTGTTTACCGGTTCTATTATGATGTATAGAGTAGCTCGATTCCTTGTAATGTAATATGAAACGATCTTTAGGAAGTCTACAGAATGTTCAACAATAAGAAAAAAGGTTCCAAGTGGGTATACATTTCTAATTTTCAGAAAATAAATTAAAAGCTAACGAAAACTATCTACTTTTTAAAACTAAACATTTTCATAACTAAGACCGTACATTGTCATTAAATTTATTATACTATTTACTTTTAAACCTATCAAATCAGCTATTTTGGAAGTAGGAATGTAGGCAGCAGACGTACTCATTTATATTTAAAGCAACGTTGGTCATTTCTGAGTACAAAAGCGTGTAGCTTCCATTAAAGTAATTAGTTGTAATTAACCGATTACGTCACAAAATTAACCAACTTTGACTGTAATACATTGTGGTAGCTTAAAATGATCGCAGAATTACAATGTCGTCACATTATTGGCCAAATGCAACAATGGAACAATTACGATAGGTACTTTGTTTCCAATACTTACAAAAAACTAATGCCCCGAGAGCTAGCTTTTGATGTGATGAACTTATAGCTATTTGTAAGATAACCAACAAAAATTATCGTCTCTTCTAAAAAACACAGCATAAAATTTCTATTCGGTTTTTACAGTAAGAAGAGCAGATAAGAACAGGGCACATCCTGTATCTCTAAGTCCGCGTTTTGCAGCGCTTCGAATGCAAAACTAACTTCGCAGCGGTGTGATCCTCAGTAGGTTTGCAGACTACGCATGTTTGCTTATTCCGTGCTCCTTTAATGACCCGACGGTAGGCATTTTACATACTGCAGAGTTTAGTAGGTATAGACTGTAAGCGATTTGGGACCCTGGTACTTTGTCAGTAAGATCGCATTGATATTGAGAGTTGACGCTTTAGATGCTACGATCTGAGTAGTACGAGTAGGTAATAATAATATAGTTTTTTTATTTCTCACCACAACTTATGGTACATTTAACATGGTATCAAGAACAATACATAACAACTACAGTTTAATAATTATATTGTGGGAGACTGGTGCCTAAGCTAGACGTAAAGCCTGTATTTCAGGACACCAGGACTCCCCCCATTCGTAGATAGTTACATTTTGTAGATGATTATGTACTCACACATTATTTAATGCGGTAGGTTATTTATATACGTATGTTTACAATTTTATTATCCATTGCAGTGTTAGGTAGTATTTGAGTGAATATGTGTTATGTATGGGTGTGTGTGTGTATGTGTGTGTGTAGGAGGGAATCTAACTGAGATTAGGAAAAGTGTGCTAATAATGGGTTGTATGAACAGGAGGTAAGTGTTTAAATTGGTTTAAAATAATAATAAATAATTGAAAACTTGTTACATTGCTTTAACAACATGTGGTTATTTCACGAGTAAGCAAGTTATATCGGGGCAGCAAGAAGTTTTTCCGTTTTGCCATAGTTGAACTCCTGGAGCCAATTCCTTACCTTCATTTTGCACTTATTACTGGTAAGACTATAAACAGACAGTTTTCTATTTATGTTATTGTATAGAAAGCGACCCAGGTAGCAAAAGAAGCGTTTAGAGAAAATAGTAGCGAGCCGATTATGATGGCGGTAGAAAGTATTTGAAGAAAACGGTTCACAATAAGATTAAATGGATACCGGGACTATTGTCCATCCACAACAGAATTAAAAATTACTTCACAAAATCTTACGACCGAGCTGTCACAGATACAGTCAAAAAACTCTGTGGTCGTAATCTGGGGTCCGCAAAGAGGGGTCTGAGAGACCCCCGTAATAATCGCTAGCGAAACGTCAATCACACGAGGGTTGAACCAAGGATGAAACTGAAGGGTTGGATTATAAGGGTCCGATTCAGAGAGGCAACAGGATTACTAATATTCTGGGCCACGGATGATGGCTTTAATTTACTTTTATTTAATATTCAATTACAGGTTGATTTTATAAGTGAATTAAGGCTTTTGTAAAGGCTTATGGTCTTTGTATCCTTTGTATTTGAGTTGGGTTTGAATTAAATAACTGTATCTAGTAGTGTGAATAGTTTGCATGGTATCCTGTAACTATAACCGATCCTCCGTTCCCGAATGAGAAACCTTGTATTACCATCATATCAAAGTCCAGACCAGTGCGTGTTGACATATGGAACTCAAACGTGGTCGCTCACAATGGGCCTCATCAGAAGTCACCCAAACTGGAATGGACAGAGCTATGCACGAAGTTTCCATGCGTGATCGAATCAGGAATAACCAAGGTTACAGACATAGCCCGAAAAATCGCCAAACTGGAAGTGGGCAGGGCAAATTGCTCGTAGAACAGACGGTCGATGGGGCCAAAAAGTACTGGAGTGGCAACCACGTAGCGGAAGAAGCAGCGTTGGAATGCCTCCAAAAAGGTGGACTGATGACTATGTGAGGGTTGCGGTAGCCGATGGATGCGAGACTCATAGGACCGTTCATTATGGTGACACTTGGGGAAGACCTATATTGTCTATCGGCTGAAATGAAAATAATGATGACAATCACATCGGAATTTCATCAGTAGGAGAATCAGTTAAACATTTCAATCAATCTGCTTAGCCTTTCCCAACTTTTTTGGGGTCTGCTTTCAGTTCAACCGGAATCAGCTGAGTACCAATGTTTTACATGGAGCGACTGCCTATCTTAACCTCCACAGCCCAATAACTGAGTAACACTGAGTAACAATTGTAGGTATAGCTTCTGACTACCCATAATGGCTGTCAAAGATCTTCAAACTAGTGTTGCCCAAAATCGGTCTTGGTCTTGCAGTCTTGGTCTTGTTCTTGCATTTTCGCAAGACCAAGACCAAGACTGAACCCTGCAAGACTTGAGCAAGACAAGACTTAAGCCTGCAAGACTCTTGCGTCTTGCAGTTAAGACAAACTGATATTTGGGCGTTATTAAGTAGGTATTTGGTTTCAATCCCGATTTTGAGAGACGTTCCCCAGTATCAAAACCGTAGTTATCGTTATAACACTAAACTAAGGGCTGCAGTTGTATCTGCAGTTGGCAACGTGCCGCTCGTCTGAATGAACCCTAAAAGGTTGTATTGATTAGGTAGGTAAGTACTTATTATGTTTCAACTATTTATTAAGTAGGTAGCGTGTTAATACTCACAAATCTGTTCCCATCATCCCATGTGATAAAATGTACCTAGAATAACTTTCTAGCAAAGTTCATACCTTGTAGGTATCTACCTATAATAATATGTTATGCTTGTTTATGTCTAATGTGCAGATCTAACGTTAGTACTCGTAGGTTGGTATGTGCTTAAAATTATAGCCAACAAAATTATATAAACATTATGTAGGTACCTACTTATGTTTCAAAGCTTATATTATTCTTCTATTCCGCAAAATTTAAAACTAACAGCGAGTCGAGTAGGTCTAGTAACAGTTTCTACGGCAGCCAATGTTATGGTACAGACGCCAGCACATCAAGCTACTACAATCTGTCAAATTTCTTTAACAGATTTTCAACTTTATTGCTAAAGAATTAAGGTTCAAGGTTGATTAGGAAAATGTGACGTTCTGCGAATAATCTGTTGGTCGCTCGGTGTATTATATACCTACTTATTTGATAATTTACCGAAAAAGACACCGCGGTTTGCAACAAGTGTATCACAGCATTTGACACTGTTTGAGCGCCGCATTCGCCGACAAAGAGTACGGACAGAGGCACACAAAATTGTTACCTATTTTGGTAGGGTTGGTACAGGAGGATAAAATTAAATGACCTTGAAGATGTCTCAGCAGTAAGTAGGTATAAATTGAATGCTCTGAGTTTCTTGTATAAATACATTCACACACTGGCTCGAGATTCAAAAACTACAGCGTTTAAAGCTGTCGGGCGAGATGATAATTAATAACTAAGTAGGTATTGCATCTATTGAATTGCGAATATTTTGATTTCGAAATAATCATTGTTAATATCGGTAAATGATAGATAGTGAGTGATATACCTAGGTACTAAAATGTGAGCAGCAAGATTGAAAATTGATATTCAAAGGTTGAGGAATGAGTTTGACCTTGAAAAAGTATTTTTTTTTAAATAATTCCTCGACCTTTATGAACTTGGAGGGTTGTATTGATGATTTTGATGATTATAATTCTGTAACTACATACGTCTTACAGCGCGAATCATAATCTAAAATCTAAACTAACGTGTTCAATAAATAGCAATAGGCTAATAGGTATTTGCAAGACTTGCAAGACTTGCGAGACTCTTGCTGCAAGACCAAGACCAAGACCAAGACTGAGAGCGCAATACCAAGACCAAGACCAAGACCAGGTGTATTGACGCAAGACCAAGACCAAGACTGGCCTAAGTCTCGTCTTGGTCTTGCATTTGGGCAACACTACTTCAAACGACAGCTGGGACCAACGGCTTAACGTGATGTGAACATCACGTTAAGACGTTGGAATCTGGGTATGTTAAGATGGTCACCCATCCTTGGACCGATCTCGACAAGCGTTGCTTAACTTTGAAGATCGACCCGTACTGATGCTAATTATTTAGCCACGAGCTGTTCTGTTAAATAGTTATTTAGACAAAAACATTATGAGCTTTGGCTATTTATGTTCTAAAAGGCATAAAACAAAAATAATGTAGATACCTGAGACTGATTTTAATAACTTTTCGTCAGTAAAGTACATAAATCATTGTGACATAATTATCATTATGTATGTGCGCAAATCAGTAATTTTAGAAATTACACCAGCCTAATTTGCTAAGTGGATATAAACATATTAATACCTAATTATATGCTCCACAGGCATACATTAATGGGTTAATTCGTAGATAATCCCGGCTATGCACGAGTTACAGACCACACGACAACAAAACGCCTGCGTTCACAATGAAAACATGACGGAAAAAAAACAAAATGTGTATGACTTTTTTTGTCGAGATTTTCCTCTAGATAATATTTTCCATTCAACTACCTTAATTAATTAGCGTTGATTGTGTAGAACTGTTGCGATACGGACTATAGTCGACCACAGAAACGAAGGTTTTGTTCAGGTTTTCCTTGACAACGAGGAAAAAAGGCCTCACTTACACGCGAAGTTGTTTTTTGGGTAAGAACGACTCCTCGAGGGTTAGAAAAATGGACTTGCAGGCTTTGTCGTGTATTATTGAACCTTTTTTGTGGAACCTTGGATTTTATTTTAAATTTGAATGAACTGAAAACAGAATTAAATTTTATAAAACTATGATAATATGCTTGTCTACCTACGTTATGAAATTATAACAATAACACCCATTTACAAAGTTGTCAAATGCTCGCCAAGTGATTATGCGGCATTTCATGTTGAACTCGCTCCACACGGATGAAATACTTATGCTACAATGGAAATGGCTACCGGTTAATTAACCCAACTCATGTGGAAATGTGCACTCATTTTTAAATAAAAATACTAATTATGCATCCAAATGAATAGTTACCGGACAAAGGGAAAATTTTCGTACGAATAATATGAGCAAAATGAGCATAATAATTGTACGCTAGCTTTATTTAATATCACTTAACATGAACAAAACGGCTGCTAAAAGTGTAGGTACATGCATTGATTAACCTCCTCGGCCCCTTTAATTTTTTCTTTTCCGTATATTATAATATGCAGTCAAACATTGAAACATTGTTTTTAGGGAAATTCAGTTTAAAACTGCTACCTGAATACGGAACGCTAAAAATAAAATGAATAATTTAGGCCATCGGTCGTTATGTGAATTGCAAATTGAGCGAAAGATTGTATTTACGTGAAATTATTCAAGCAAATCTTTCCTAACGAATTGTTTGCTTGCTTCAAACTTTCCCAATTCCAAAATAGGTATTCAATTTTACGACATTTTGTTTAATAAATTTTTATGGTTAGAACCTACATATTTAAATATTTTGCGTACCTAAAAGAATTTAATTTACAGAAAGTATCTACGATGAAAAATGTCTCCGACTTCTTTATGATCCACCGATAACATTCAATGTTCGTATTTTATAGGAGTTATATTTCTAGTAATAAAGTACATCGTATTATGAAGATTAAAATTCCATATGAAAAAAACTTTTTTATAAAAAAAATTCACTTGTGGTTTCCCAATAAATTGTGATAATATTATAAAGACATGCGATCGTAGCAATTGCGACTCATTCGCTGCTAGATATTGAAGAATTCCATTGTCTATCTCCGAAGATCTTTCATCAGATCCATTAGGACTGATACTAAAACCTTCCTTGAAAAATATGTATTTGAATAACGAAAACCACATTCAAATCAGATCAGTAATTTTAGAAACAAACATACATTACATGCGGGTCGAATACAGAATCTCCTTTTTTGAAGTCGGCTAAAAATGGAGAGTATGTTGCTTAGTTTTTATTAGGGTTCCGTACCCGAAGGGTCCAAACGGAGCCCTATTGCTGTCACTCACGCGTCCGTCTGTCTGTTCATCGTCTGTCACAATTTTTTTTTAACTTCCCGTTGACCTATGGGTGATATGAGAGTATTTATTACTACGTATATTTCACTAACAAATACCCATATATTGATAAATCAGATTTTTTCTTTGATAATTCCCTCATGTGCAAAGTCCGACACACACTTGGCCGGTATTTTTTCTGTATGAGGGAGCACTACTAAGCGTGTTTATCGAAACAATCAAGTGAGTGAACATATGCGCGGAGTGGTATTGAGGGGCTTGGGGCTAAGTTGTGAATATATAAGCAGGTCTAGAGAGATAGTAGGATGCTCAGTTAAAGACAAAGGAATACGACACAAAGCTATTCCAAGCGAGTCGTCTGAATCTCCAGGGGTTTGCGGCTCGCGTTCGCAACGCTGTGTGTTCGCTGGAACTCGCCTGTTGCTGTGAACGTGCCACGTAAATATTGAGAAAATTCAACTGCACCATTTTTGCCAAACACCGTCCATTGAGAAGCGAGACACACAACAAAGTAATTGTTTGCATTCATTCCTCCTTCTACATCGCCCACTTATTATAATGGAATAATTATGAACAACACTCTCGTAACATATCCGACTCTTTTATCCTATTTTTACTGCACGAAATATTCCGTAAATGTTGGCCATTTTAAATTCTTTCGTCTCATTTTTCACCGTATTACACTCAGAGCTTCAGATTGTTTTATTATAAACTTTTTTTAGAATGTGGGAGTTTTTGCATACCTGCCTCTGTTTTGTTCCGTATCATGAATTCATGAAACGAATTTTTTGCGTTTTAATTTTAAAAGTACTCGTAAATTTTTCTGCTTGAAACAGGTTCGAGTTTGTGTAATTATGCGTTTGTTTATGTTTTCATTTCATACGAAAACTCATCTAGGTAATGAATTATACCATTTTTAGGGTCCGTAGTCCTAACAAGGACAATCAATCTGCCTAGCCTTTTCCCAACTATCTTGGTGTCGGCTTCCAGTCTAACCCGATGCAGCTGATTACAAGTATTTTACATGGAGCGACTGCCTATCTAACAAAGAGAAGGAACCCTTATTGTTTCAGTCTGTCCGTCCGAGGCACAGCTAAAAGAAAAGTCTCTTAGCTTAAAATTGCTGCTTTCTAATTCAAAGGTACTAAAAAGCTGCAATTTTGCATGAGTATAAAATGATATGTTACGGCTAAAGTACGAAGTGCGGCTACACCTAGTTTTAGCCGGCTAGAACTAGGTATAGCCGGAAACAGTTGGTTAAACTTAGGTAGGGTTGGATCTAGTATCGTTTGACAGGAGTTTGGAGGTAAAAGCGGCTCAATATGGTAGGGTTAGGTTAAACCTCAAATCAGATAAAAAGCGACTGATGTGATCTCAAGACTCGGATAAGTTAGGTTTGAAGAGGTTATTTTTTTTAACCGTTGACTACTACGCCTTTTATGCAACATTTAAAGTGTTTTGAGGTTCGGTTACAATAATACACCGAATGAAATTGGTTGCACCTAGTTCTAGACGTGAATTAATAGGCTACACATAAGTTAAACCAACTGCTACGAGCTACACCAAGTTCTAGCAGGCTAAAACTAGGTGTAGCTGCACTTTGGGCTTTAGCCGTAACATATTATATTAATCACACCAAGAACAAAAAAAAAACAGTAAAATTTAAAGATTTACCTGCTTGGAAAATTTCGTTTAAAACAATAAATCCTTAGAAAAAAAATACTTTGGTGAAGCTGTTACTTATTTAATATTTATAACAGGTCATCATCAGCCTATAGCAGTCCACTGCTGGACATAGGCCTCTCCAATTGCACGCTATTCAGCTCGTTTCTCGGCAACTCTCATCCAGCTGCTACCAGCCACCCTGCGAAGATCATCGCTCCACCTAGCCTGAGGGCGTCCTACCTTACGTTTGCCGATTCACGGTCTCCACTCGAGAACACGTTTATCCCAACGGTCATCGGTTCTACGGCTAATATTATTCGGCCCATTGCCACTCCAGCTTGCCTTTATAACAGGTAAGTATATGATCTTTTCTTTCGTTTTTAATTTAAATGTTTTTGTCCGTTAAACCATGAGAGCTCAATTGACATTTTCATAGTAATAAACATAAAGCCCGTTATTATTCTAAGTACGCATGTTACGTACTTAGAAAGAGGCTAAGTACGTAACATGCGTACTTAGAATAATAACGGGTGACTACGAAACCCTACACTGCGCGTGGTCCGACACGCACATGGCTGGTTTTTATAAAATGTTTTAACTTAGTCAAAAGCTTGTTTTTAATTTATGATTTTGAACCAAATCCAACAATTATACTAGGAATCTGTCATAGTTATTCTATCTCACGAAAGTGGGTTGGTCTTGGTGTTCATCACGTGCACGCGTCATTCCTGTGTGCCTAAGCTATTTTATATGACACCGAGCGCTCCGAACTGACGCACACAGAAAAAAAAGTGTACGTGAACCTACTCATACATCCAAGACCAACCCGCTTTGATGAGATATAATAATGATAATTGGGATAATATCGGGTCTCTAGTGAATTTTTATTAACAGTATTTCACTCAACGTAATGTACCAAATAATGTTGTAAATGATAAATGACTTTATTTTTGTAAGTAGGTAGGTTTTAACAACACTTTTACAAGTCAATTTTTTTTTTTAGCTAGATGAGGCCGGTGTTTCCTAGCTGACTACCCTGAAAAGAAACACCGAAACAAACTCAAAGGTCAAAGTCTCTTTTAAAGTGTTTAAACCCATACAATATGTATTGGTTAAATCATATGAGAACCATGTACGTTCGAGTGGACCTGTCCAGACAGTGCAAGCACTTGTCAGTCATCGTGAAGCACAACTCAGAACATTGAGGAGCTCAACGAACCGACGAACAATACCAAAGTAAGGACATTTGAGTAGGCCGCAAAAATACTCAAACTGCCAGACACTCATAAAATCTACATGAATATAACGACATACATAGTTCTCGCATTCACATTATTCTATATGAGAACCATGTAGCTTAGTGTCTGTAATGGTCTTTTGAAGAAATAACCACACATATTTGAGTGGACCTGTCCAGTCAGTGCAAGCATTTGTCAATAGTCGAATAGCTCAACTTAAAAACCACTAAGGAGCTCAATGATTTGACGAACAATACCAAAGAAAGGACATTTGGGTAGGCCGCAAAAGTACTCAAACTGTCAGACAACGTTAAAAATTACTGTAAAAAGGAGGAGAAAATAATAATAATAACCCACATAGTCCTCACATTTACAATAAAAAGTAAAAAAAAAATATATACTTAATAATTTACAAAGTAACTACTCATGTCAAACAAAATAGTAATAATAAAATGTCAATCAAAAAATAAATGTAATACTTTACAAAGTATTCAAGTGAAAAAAAATAAAAATAAAATGTCAATAAAAAAAAAATTAAAATATAATACATATAATACTATACAAGACATTCATGTCAAAAACGAATAAAAAAAAAAAAAAAAATTTCATCAGAGTTTATATGTAGTAAGTACATATGAAAACAATGGCTCATGTTTTTTTTTACTTGTTTATAAGATTAAGGGGTAATTACTATTATATATTTTAGATGCATTTAATATAGTTAAGTTGAAATATGGAATTGAAAAACGTTTTTCAAGGCATTTTAAATAAATTCTCAAAAAGAAATTGGCGTTTGCGTACAAAATATTCTTCAGGTGATCAAAATCGGTATGGGAGGTCCGATTTCTTGAAGAAAGTGGTTCATTTCTATGAGTAAAAGTAGTATTCAAAATATGACCACGCATTTTCGTAACAACCTGTATAATCACCATAGCTGTGCAGTTTTAATTAGCTAATAACCTCGTCTGTCATTACCCATCCCAATTCGTCCACGCCTATCATTTTTGTTTTTGAATGGTTATGAGTATGACCACAGAGTAGTCTCTTTAACCCAAAGGTTGAGTGGTAGAGAATGCCTTGTTACATTAAGTCCGCCTATATACCACTATTGTACATGAAGTTTAAATAAATAAATAAATAAAATATGATAAGCTATTGAAAGAAAATCAGTTATAAACTTTATAGTCAAATAATATAAGTAATTAATTAGAATTTGACTTTTTACATACAATAGTATGAGCATGATTTTCAATTTTCCTTAAGTGTTCGCAATTACCACACTCTCCCCTACGCCAATATGGCATGTTTGAAGTGAGCGGCGCATTTGATACCGACGTGATGTTGTGATTCAATTTAATCGTTATTGTTTTTCATTACATTCGTTACTGTGACTCGGTGTTTTGTTGACATTTATGTTCATTGTGTTCCAATAGGGACCAAAAGAATTATGTTGCCGTAAACACGAACAAATTTTAATAAACTCGCGATTCAATTTGTTATCTGTCCCTTTACACATTGTTTCACGAAAATCTAATCAAGCCACCGAAAAACACAATGGTTCGAGTTTCAATATCTGTTAATTAAAATCAATCCATTCTTTAAATCAATTGTGGTGACAGTCAAATGAAAACATGTTTTTTTTTTGTTACCGTTTTTTCTGTAGTCCTAACAAGGAACATCTTAGTTACTCTCTATCCGCGGATTAGCATAGATACTGTTGGTACTAGAAAGCTGTAATTTTGCATGGGTACCTACATATATAATTATGTATATATTAATTACGCCTACAAAACGACTAAATACAATCTTAAAATATTTTTTTACGGTTCCAACCCTTAACACCCTCATAATTAAGTAAAGTGGGGATAATTTTTTTTGCCCATCATATAGTGTGGGGTATTGTTAGATAGGTCTTTCAAAATCATTTTTTTTTTGAGTGGCATCTTGCCGGTCATCCTATGAGGTTGTCAGCTGCTTAACCGGACTTGTCTGTGGTGGCTCTAATTTATTAAAGCCTCCAGCCAGGGCTTATTTTATAACTTAATAAACACATTACCCTCCCTTGCATCTCGCAGTCGGGTAAAAACTAAGCGACTACACGTTAAGGGCACCCCCTGCGGGGTACGGGCCGAAGCCGAGGCCTTAGGGCGTCGCTGGATCGAACTTAAAATATTTAGGGAATTTAAAGCTATAGGCTCAGCGGTGCGTGTTGGCTCTAGCAAGGGACGGGGAGGACGTTGACGTGAACTTCGCTGCGGGCCTCGACGGTGAGGACGGAAGGACGGCGGTCTGTATTTATGTATGGTGCTAGTTTCCCTACTGCTCTCTTGGTGCACTGTGGTAGCGTAGTCAGAAATGAGGAGGGTATGCCGGGGATGTTTGGCAGCAGTGGCAAAGAAACGCTTAAGTTGTCAGAGAAAAGTTTGAGGCCTAAATGCGGTTCCTCATTCCGAACAAAGTAGGGGGCTCCCATTACTTTGGGGAGGAAGCGGTTCTGACGGGTCTGCATCCTATGAAGGTGACGGGGCTTGGCGCGTGTGAAGACAGGGCAAGCATAAGTCATGATTGGACGGATAACCGCGGTGAATATCCGCAATTTGCAGTTGAGTCACTATTTGCTGCGAGCGGTCAACATACAATGGAGTCTACCTTGAGCGAAAGCGGCGCGAGAGCGAGTCTGCTTTATGTGCTCAGCGAATGTGAGGTGCTGGTCGAGGATCACACCTAGGTATTTAGCTCGCTTCTCCCAGGGGATCGGCTTGTCATACATGGTGATCGAACAGGGGGGAAGGATTTTGTGACGCGGTCTCGAGTAGAGAACCGCCTGACTTTTGTCTGGGTTAGCCTCAATTCTCTATTTCCGGAACCACTTGCCCAAGATGTTTGCGGAGGATTCGAGTTTGCCGAGGTTTGGTTTGGTTACGACCAGTATAGTAAAGGGCCATGTCAGCGAATAGCACTAACTGGGCCGTTTTATTTTTGGGGATGTCACTGGTGAATAGCGTGAACATTAAGGGGGATACCACGGAGCCTTGAGGGACTCCTGATCTAATGGGGTGAGGGGAAGAGAGTGCGCCCTCTACACGATAGCGAAAAGAGCAATTTAACAGAAAGTCTCGTAAGATGAGTACGAGCCGGTCTGGCACTCCTAGTTGGTACAGCTTAAAAATTAAGCCATTTTTAACCGACTTCGAAAAAGGAGGAGGTTATCAATTCGGATGTTTGTATTTTTTTTTTTTTTTAATATCTGATGGTGGGTTTCGGACAGACAACGGAACTCTTCAAAAATTGACAGCAAATCAACCGCGATTGCTGCTATCGTATGTCTATGAATTGTTAACACAGTTTAATGGGGAACCACAACTAAAAAGTGAAAAATAAAAAACTTTTTTACAAAAAAATTGAACCGACTTCCAAAAAAAGTGCAAAATAACTTTAATTTCGGAAGTCGGTGTCAAAAAACGAAGACACACAACAGGAACACCGACTTCCGAAATTAAAGTTATTTTGCACTTTTTTTGGAAGTCGGTTCTATTTTTTTGTAAAAAAGTTCTTTATTTCAGACTTTGTCGAATGCCTTCGCTATATCGAAGTACAAGACACCCGTCGTCATACTACGCTGGAACTCAGCGCTCATATGTTCTACGATGCGGTGTACTTGTTAAATGCACGAGTGTTCGGAACGGAACTATAATTGCTCGTTGTGAATGAGACTCTTAGCTTCGGCATAATCTTATGAGCTGCTTGTAAATAAACTTTTCATAGATCTTACCGAGAACATTGAGTAGACTGATGAGACGGTAACTGGAGGGATCAGACTTGGGCTTGCCTGGTGTGGGAATACCAATAACAGTGACTTGTTTCCATGCTTGGCGGAATATATAGCTTAGAGCGCCATTGAAGATAGCGGAAGCATAATAAGTTGGGCGGAGAAGTGTTGGATTACTCTGTTAGTGATGTCATCAGAGCCTGGGGCTTTTCTGGGCTGAAGTTTTTTGATGATATCCACTACCTCGTCTGGAATGACGGGGAGCAGTGAAACATCAGGTTCTTCAACCGGTGGGCGGGAAGCTCTCCATTCGACTTCAGCATCCACCCTGTCAAGGTGAGCTTTGTCTACTGGTTAAAAACTGGGAGAAGTTGTCAAAAGCGACACTCTTATCGGGACGAATGGGAAGAGGCATGGATTCCGCATCCTAGGAATGCAGCTTCCTCTAGAGATGCCAGAAGGCTTGGTCAGTCGGCTCGAGTTCACTCAGCAGTGCGTTTCTTAACAGCACGCTGTAAGTTACGCATGTGAGCCTTGTTTGCGTCCCAGGGAAAAGTACTGTACGCACGGATGGCCGCGTTCTTCTCGGTTGTGAAATTCCGTACATCGTCTATGGAGTTTCCAGCGGCGGTCTTCCGTCACTGGTACTTCCCTTGAACAATCGTTCTAGACGGATTGTACGTGATCCGTAAGCGAGTAGATCGCTGCCGTCATGTCAACGGTTTTTTTCTCACTTGTTCGACCACTGAACATTGAACTAGTGTGAATTATGTTAGACTGTAAGGAGCCCGTTCGGAAGCACGTCATCTTTTTAAATTCAATTTTATAATTTTTTTGAGATACTTTTCTTTGCAATGGGATGTGGGTTAATTTTGTATGGACTGTGTCCCTTCTTCAATCACAGCTAAATTAGCTCTGTTGGTTTAAGAGTAATAGTCGTTCAACTACTTGGAAAATTTCATACAAAATATAAGTTCTAAAGGCTCACTCACACCCGGGCCTGCGGACGGCGAGTAGTGGGTAACTCGCCGCCCGATCAGCACCAGGCCCAAGAGTCGACGGCGCGTAGTGTTCCACGCGCGCCTCAAAGAGTTGTCAGCAAAGGACGGGGCCTGCCACGGCCAATGCCTGCCCGGGAGTTGAGGATAAATTCGAAAGAGTTACCTCGCCCCTGGGCATGTAGGGCAGGGAGGAACAGGGGTGGGTTTTAGTCAGTAAGAGTTTGACACGCCCTTCCGCTCCACCCTAGAGCGGAAGAAGTCATAGGATGATTTCCCACCCCCCCAAAAAAAAAAAAGGCTCACTCACAAGGACACACAGTGCTGACGGCTTTTTCTGGGCGTCTGTGCGGCCGGTGCTTGGCCGCAGAAACTTGCGCAAAGCGAGCGACATGTGGCGGCACCCGGGCGGCCATGTCGGCGGCTCGTAGGAGCCTAAAGTCCGCATGTTATAACGGGCGTCTACGCAACCGTTCTCTGCGCATGGCCCAACACGCACTTGGCCGGTTTTTTTTTTTTTTGATGTTTTTGGTTAATTACACATACAGAGACGAATAAATAAAGCAAAGGCAGCTTCCTGATGTGATAATGACCTATTTAAATGCAGTATCACATTTAATTCTGTTAATTGCCACCAATTTATTGCATTACCAACGAGATATGCTAATTCGAAAGCAAATAGGTTATTAATTCTAATGTCTATGAATGATATTCATTTAAAATATAATGAAAACTGCTTCAATAAATAATTTATTATTATATATTATTATTATTAGATATTATAACGACGTATAATCTTTCAAAACATTTTAAAAAACCTAATTATCTGAGTAAGCCCATTAATTTGCGGTTTACAAAAGAGAAGTAGGTACTTACTTTTAGTGCTACACCATAGGTATAATTGTTAAAATTTCCTACAAAAGTAGAACGTTAATCCACTAAAACGAATACCAAAACGAAGATTATACACGAAAGTAAACGATTCCGTTGAATTTATAATAAAACGACAGCTAAATATCCGTACAGGAAATTAAATAGGAATCAGAACAAATCCCATTATAAAGTGTCATCAATCACTAAATCCAACAGGAGTATGAGCCTGCTGTGTGGAAAACACAAATACGTAGCCCGTAGTGTACCACTTATAGGTACCTATCTAGACAAGTGCCACGATATCATTAATTTTATTTGTGACTCTACCTTTTTTTTGCAGTCCTCACTACCTTATTAATGTTTAATTATCGGCCAATCTGTGCTTCATTTGGTCAGGTTTTCATGGCGTATTAATTTTCCATTTCCTTAGACTTGATAGAGATGTGCTCATAAAACATAAGCAGGTACTGTACACTTATGGAACATTTAAAAATGCTTATAATATCAAAATCAAAAGTCAAAAATAACATAGTGCGGTAGCTACTGAATTATTAAGTCAGGTAGTGAACTTAAAAGGTTGCATTAAAGAACCTCACTGCACTTTGAATAACATCGCATTGTGTGTGAAACAGCCCTTATCCACATAAAAGTACCGTTATAGAGATCTAAGAATACTGAATCATCTGCTACGGCGTTGTGGAATCGTCGAATCATGTGGGAAATCATCAAATAACTTCTCCCGCTCTGGGTAGAGTGGGAGGGCATGTCAGACTCTTACTGACTAAAACCCACCCGTGTTGAGGCCCCAGTGGACCCCGTAAGTTACTGCTGATATCTCTTTGAGGCGCGCGTCGGACACGACGCGCCCGTGTCGAGCCGGGTCTGTTCCATATCGGACACCGAACTATCCATTGCTCGCCACGCGCAAGCCCACGTCTACGGTGGCCGGGAATCGGCTTGCAACTCCTGATGCCGAGGGTGTCTCCGCTAGTGCTGAAAGCTGGAATTGGACCCCAACATAGTTTGGGAAAGGCTAGGTAGATGATGATGAAAACTAAATTAATGTTTCAAGTGCTTTCTTGGAATATTTACTCTGTTAATTTTAAAAGAGATCGCCATTCGTCTGCCAGGAAACAAAAGCTGCTCGTAGCTCATAGTAACAACAATTGGGAAGCCAATTTTCTGCAGTTGAATAGATACTGATATTTCATCCAGTAAATACTAAAGCTGCAGGGTATCGCAAGCTTTCATTAAATTCGTGACAATGAAATACATCGCAATGATTATGAATAGTATTTTTTTTTGACAATTGTGAACACAATCAATTAAGATTATGCAAAAGCATAATCTTAATATGTGGCCTCACGTGTCCGGCCCTGGTCCAGGCAATGGTACGAAGCGAGAGGGTATGGAAAGCTGTCAGCTGTCACATCCTTTTGCGAAGCAGTAATGCTCGCAAAGGAGGAGGCGGGACGCGTGAGAGTGAGGCAATCCTCGCTGCAGGACCTGCCCTGGGCGCCCAGGGCGTTGGGAGTCGCAAGCCTATTCTCGGCCACCGTAGGCGCGGGCTTGCGGATGGCGAGCAATGGGTAGCTCGCCGTCCGATAAGGACCAGGCCCGGGTCCGTTCCGTGCGCGCCTCAAAGATCAGATACATAATAATATCAGCTGTAATTGCCGCGGTCCGCTAGAGCCGATGCCTGCAAGGGTCACGGGTGCGTTTGAAAGACCGTTTCACCGCGGCCGTGGCACAGGCAACTGAAGGAACAGAGGTGGGTTTTAGTCAGTAAGAATTTGACACGCCCTCCTGCTCCACCCGGTGCGGGAGAACTTATTTGATGATTTCCCAACCCAAAAAAAGGACATTCCACCACTAAACGTTTGATTTATTTGTGTTTAAATATAATTTTACCGTAGTACAGTCTACCTCACCGAAGCTTGCGCTGACTCGACACATTTGCTGCCAAGTTCAGTGTCGGTTTCGTGATTTGTTTTTTATACCAAATCGGCGACCCATCCCGGCTTTTCACGGGTGCAATTTATATAGGTAATTTCCTCGCTTATTGCTCTTTCTACGTATTAGTGAAAACTACTGTAACAAAATTCATTTCGTGGTTTGGAAGAAACAGACAGACATAGACAGTAACTTTGTTTACAGTACTATTTAGAGACTAGAAATCAAATTAAATTACACCTTCCACCTTTTAGCAGCGGCCTTTTTGAGCCGTAAGTCATGTACTACAGTGGTTTTAATAAAATTTTAATCAAAATAACTGCCAACTACTTACTTGACTTACTGAATAGAAGAAAATTCTTGCTACTATTATAGTCATCTGTGTGTAGAATGTAAACGCCAGTGAGGAAACGTGCACGATTTTTTTATTTATTTATATAATATCAATATTCTGTTATTTACAATTATAGAATAGCTAATTAAAACTTTCATCTAGTCCCAACTAGTTTGGAAAACAGGCTGTACTTGTGCAAATAACTGGCAATGGGGTCGTTTATTCGAAGCCGCAAGGCTGCGCCTGCTCGGGCGGCAGCGTCCCAAGGTTCCAGCGCACGAAATTTGTTTGTTGGTAAGCGCATCACTTGAAAATCAATGGCTCGATTTTTATATACAGGATGTGGAGTAGACTTTTCAATTTTTTTTTGTGCTAAGTACTTAATATCTTGAGAAATCTCATGAAGTTTCAACTTTAGGAAACAAATGCTTTTGGAAATAAAAAATATCAAACTTTGGTAAAAAACCTCAATTTTTGCACTATTTTATTACTTTTGACGTAATTTTGACGGTTGGTGTTGCTATTTTATAATGCGTTTTGATTTTGCAAATAATAAGTCTCGCGAATCAGAATTGGCACTATACAGGGTGTAAAAAGACACATCACATAGCCGTCAACTACGCATACTGTACATCTAACAAAGTAGTTTTGCGCAAAAAAAAAAAAACTACTACGACTTTGACCTTCAATATCCTCCAGAACCAGTGGATTCCCAGGTATGGTCTAGTGGGAAAAAAATGATCCAAATAATGGGTAGAATATGTGGCTTTCGGCTTCGTAAGCTGTCTTTTTACACCCGAAGCTGCAGAGGTGAGCGTGGGTACCTATCGTTTGTTACGCAAGGGAGAAGGGGCTGCACTTCCCGTAGCGCCGGAGACGTTGCAGAAGCAACTTTTGTGTTTTGAGCAATTTTTTGTGAAATGTTTACCAAATAAATTAACAAAACATAACATCAAAATGAGATTTTTAAAAATTCATAAAAAAAAAACTGCATATATTAAACTTTCCCCACACTGGAGGGGGTTCTACCCCTTCCCGTCCTTCACCCCTCAAATAATTATATATACTGGGTTACTTTTTTATCACCATCGAAATTCACAGGGTATATTCTAACCATGATTATGAACAACTTTCACTATGGGGCCAACTCGGAAATTGCAAAAAAAAAAATAGAGTAGTTATTGAAATTTAGGATGAAATAGCCGTTTTTTTTTCGTAATTTCCGAGTTGGTCCTATACTGAAAGTTGTTCATAATCATGGTTAGAATATACCCTGTGAATTTGGGTGGTGATAAAAAAGTAACCCAGTATATACCAGTGCCAGCCGTTAACTACGCATACTGTACGTCTAACAAAGTAGTTATGCGCAAAAATTAAGCTGGGAAACGACTTATTTTTAGGTATGAAAAATTAAACTATTTTTTATTCCGCGCAATGTAACGCGAACACAGGCAAGTGGAGTTAAACACTGCTCCTTCGCTCTAAGCCACGGAGGTCCTTTTCCGATACGTTTGATATTCATTGCGTTTTCGTAACTGCAAATTCGTAACTTCGAAAAAAAAAAAAACGAAAATTCAGGTATTGTTTGTTTGGAAAAAAGTTTAGTAATAACACTTAGAATTCATTTTCGTAAAAAAGTAAAAAAAAAAATTGCGACTTTAACCTTCAATATCTCCAGAACCAGTGGTTGCCCAGGTATGATCTAGTGGAAAAAAATGATCCAAATAATGGTTAGAATATGTGGCTTTCGGCATCGGAAACTGTCTTTTTACACCTAATATGTACCCTTTTATAGAGAAGTCCGTCCAAAATTGAAAAACAAATTTTGTATGAATAGGAAAATGTTTTGCAGTCTCGTCACAATTAGGTAAACATTTACTACAAAGTATTCCCGTTATGAAAGCTAATTTCTCATTTCTTCATAAGTCTGAAAAACGTCGTCGCATAGGTACCTACACGTGGATATTTGTCATTGCAGTTTTGGGTCCATTTTTTTTTTTTTTTTTTTGGGGGTTGGGAAATCATCCTATGACTTCTTCCGCTCTAGGGTGGAGCAGAAGGGTGTGTCAGACTCTTACTGACTAAAACCCACCCCTGTTCCTCCCTGCCTCGAGTGCCCGGGGGCGAGGTAACTCTTTCGAATTTATCGCATATTACAAAATATTGTATTTATGGAAATTTATTTAAGTTTTTTCGTAAGTCTGAAAAACATCTTTGAATACACGTGGGCATTGCAGTCTTGGCTCCATAACGCAAATAATAATATGTTACTAAATATTGAATTGAAAGTTAATTTATTGATATGTTGTTTTTATTTGTTAAAAAAAAACTTTTTTACAAAAAAATAGAACCGACTTCCAAAAAAGCGCAAAATAACTTTAATTTCGGAAGTCGGTGTTCCTGTTTTGTGTCTTCGTTTTTTGACACCGACTTCCGAAATTAAAGTTATTTTGCGCTTTTTTGGAAGTCGGTTCTATTTTTTTGTAAAAAAGTTTTTTATTTTTCACTTTTTAGTTGTGGTTCCCCATTAAACTGTGTTAACAATTCATAGACATACGATAGCAGCAATCGCGGTTGATTTGCTGTCAATTTTTGAAGAGTTCCGTTGTCTGTCTCCGAAACCCATCATCAGATCTTTTTGAAATTTAAATGAGACCATTTCGGAATAAACATCTTTCGAACAAAAAAAGAATTTTGCAAATCCGTCAATATATGACGGAGTTATGCCCGAACATACATAAAAAAAAAAAAAAATACAAACATCCGAATTGATAACCTCCTCCTTTTTCGAAGTCGGTTAAAAAACTGGCGTTAACGAGCATGATAGTGGCAGCAAGATGATTAAATTGGCCGTCGTAATTTTCCTGGAAAAATTTGTCACGAATTGTTGTTTCTGTACAATTTTTAACCAGCTTCGAAAACGGAGGAGGTTATAAATTCGGATGTCTGTATTTTTTTAATTTTTTTTTATGTATGTTCGGGCATAACTCCGTCATATATTGACGGATTTGCAAAATTCTTTTTTTGTTCGAAAGGGGGGGGGGGAAAAAAAAATTACTCTGAAAATTAAAAAAATATCTTTAATTTCGGAAGTCGGTGTTTGTATTTTACTTCTTCGTTATTTGACACTGACTTCCGAAATTAAAGTTATTTTTTAATTTTTAGAGTTTTTTTTTTTGGAAGTCGGTTGTTTTTTTTGTAAAAAAGTTTTTCAACACATTTTGCAGATACAAAATAATTTTCATACTCCAACATTTTGTTACATTACATGTTTGCGTTATGAAACCGAAGCACCAATCGCAAATGACCAAGTTTATTTATTGTATCTGCGTAAGTGTATTGAAAAAAGCTTTGGATACACGTGTATCCAACGCCGTATTTTCACAAAAAATAAACAACATACAACAAATAACACTAAATAAACATTTATAAATAAAGGGTAATACAATTCGATGCTCCTATGTTTAAACCACTGTAATTTAGACAACAGTAAAGACGTGATTCAAACGGTAAAAATGTTAGCTTAAAAAAATTTTGTATGGTATGAATCACCTGATCCTAAAACTATCGCTCAAAGCGTTAGAATAAAAACTTTTTACAAAAAAATAGAACCGACTTCCAAAAAAAGTGCAAAATAACTTTAATTTCGGAAGTCGGTGTTCCTGTTTTGTGTCTTCGTTTTTTGACACCGACTTCCGAAATTAAAGTTATTTTGCGCTTTTTTGGAAGTCGGTTCTATTTTTTTGTAAAAAAGTTTTTTATATTTCACTTTTTAGTTGTGGTTCCCCATTAAACTGTGTTAACAATGCATAGACATACGATAGCAGCAATCGCGGTTGATTTGCTGTCAATTTTTGAAGAGTTCCGTTGTCTGTCTCCGAAACCCATCATCAGATCTTTTTGTTAAAAAGTTTTTTATTTTTCACTTTTTAGTTTTGTTATACCCCAGAACTAAAAACCCCAATAACATGGAACGTGGAATTTAAACATTTGGAGAACACCAAAACGTCATCGAGGTACGCGTATTTTTCGTTTTTGTTCAGTTTCTCAAAAAAGGCTGAAACAATTTCGATATAATTTATATGGGACCACCTCGGGAGTATATTCTTTCGGATGAAAAAAGAATTTTGAAAATCGGTCCACAACTGACGGAGAAATCGGCGGATATACATAAAAAAAAAAACACAGTCGAACATAGAACCTCCTCCTTTTTCGAAAGTCGGTTAAAAACTACGTTGACAGGCATTTGTCATTGCGGTCTCGGCTCGGTATTGTGTGTTCGAAAACGTCATTGGACACACTGGGGCATTAGTGATTGTGGTCTCGGCTCCATAACGCAAACTTGTTAAACATCAAAATAATTCAACATCAATGTATTCAAACATTTAAAAATCTCAAAAACACTTTAATACTGGTTGCGGATGGCGAGTACTTGGTAGCTCCCCGTCCGATCAGCACCAAGCCCGTGAGTCGACCGCGCGGTGTTCCACGCGCACCTCAAAGAGATGTTTGTCAGCCACCACTGACGGGGCCCATCATGGCCGGGCCTCCATTCCAATGGGTTTTTTTTTTTTTTTTTTTTCAGATAAATTAATAAGGTAACGAAGGAACAGGGGTGGGTTTTAGTCAGTAACAGTCTAACACGATTTGGATGTCCCACTGCCAAAAAAAAAAAAATTAGTTTGGCTCCACAAAAAAAATGCCGGGGTTTATTACAACCCATCACACGCTGGGCTAAATAATAATGATTATGGATAAAATCTCAAACAATACTAAGAGAAATCGACGAACTCCGTGATTAGACCTGTCGTACCTACTGACCGATCCAGACTGTAATAGGTCAGAATGTTGGGCTGTGAAAAAGACGGATGAAAAAAGATTGCATGTGGCGAAGATGAGAATGTTGAGATGGATGTGTGGAGTAACGAGAATTTTTTTTTTTATTTTTTTATTTTTTTGTAAAAAAGTTTTTTATTTTTCACTTTTTAGTTGTGGTTCCCCATTAAACTGTGTTAACAATGCATAGACATACGATAGCAGCAATCGCGGTTGATTTGCTGTCAATTTTTGAAGAGTTCCGTTGTCTGTCTCCGAAACCCATCATCAGATCTTTTTGTTAAAAAGTTTTTTATTTTTCACTTTTTAGTTTTGTTATACCCCAGAACTAAAAACCCCAATAACATGGAACGTGGAATTTAAACATTTGGAGAACACCAAAACGTCATCGAGGTACGCGTATTTTTCGTTTTTGTTCAGTTTCTCAAAAAAGGCTGAAACAATTTCGATATAATTTATATGGGACCACCTCGGGAGTATATTCTTTCGGATGAAAAAAGAATTTTGAAAATCGGTCCACAACTGACGGAGAAATCGGCGGATATACATAAAAAAAAAAAACACAGTCGAACATAGAACCTCCTCCTTTTTCGAAAGTCGGTTAAAAACTACGTTGACAGGCATTTGTCATTGCGGTCTCGGCTCGGTATTGTGTGTTCGAAAACGTCATTGGACACACTGGGGCATTAGTGATTGTGGTCTCGGCTCCATAACGCAAACTTGTTAAACATCAAAATAATTCAACATCAATGTATTCAAACATTTAAAAATCTCAAAAACACTTTAATACTGGTTGCGGATGGCGAGTACTTGGTAGCTCCCCGTCCGATCAGCACCAAGCCCGTGAGTCGACCGCGCGGTGTTCCACGCGCACCTCAAAGAGATGTTTGTCAGCCACCACTGACGGGGCCCATCATGGCCGGGCCTCCATTCCAATGGGTTTTTTTTTTTTTTTTTTTTCAGATAAATTAATAAGGTAACGAAGGAACAGGGGTGGGTTTTAGTCAGTAACAGTCTAACACGATTTGGATGTCCCACTGCCAAAAAAAAAAAAATTAGTTTGGCTCCACAAAAAAAATGCCGGGGTTTATTACAACCCATCACACGCTGGGCTAAATAATAATGATTATGGATAAAATCTCAAACAATACTAAGAGAAATCGACGAACTCCGTGATTAGACCTGTCGTACCTACTGTAATAGGTCAGAATGTTGGGCTGTGAAAAAGACGGATGAAAAAAGATTGCATGTGGCGAAGATGAGAATGTTGAGATGGATGTGTGGAGTAACGAGAATGGAAAAAGTGAGAAATGAGTAGATTAGACGTAGTTTATAAGTGGCGCCAGTCACAGAAAAGTTGAAAAGGAACCGCTTATCTTGGTATGGTCATGTGAAGAAGAGGGATGAAACACATGTAACTAAAAGAGTTATGAATATAAATGTGGATGGATGGAGAGGGAGAGGGAGGCCAAAGAAAGGATGGATGGATTGTGTGAGGAGTGATATGATAGAAAAGGGAGTTAGTGATAGCGTGACGGCTAACAGGACAGAATGGAAAAAAAAAACGCGTTACACCGACCCCAAGTAACATGGGATAAGGGCAGGAAGATGATGACTGAGAGAAATCACGCTTGAAGCATCAAGCGTGATATCTCTCAGTATGAGAGCAGATGCCTGCTTTGCGGGAGGAGTGGGGGCGCAAAGCAGGCATCAAATAATGCGACCTTGAATAAAACTAGTGACGTCAAAAGCTCATGGTCAATTAGGTAGGTTCTTTTACATCATTAACTAATGAAAACAATCAAAATATCAGCTTTAATCGTTAATGATGTAAAAATTGTTTGAAAAGAAAAGAAAGAAAGAAATAAAAGTTATTTATTTTGTTCAGATTACAAACGCACATTAATTTACAGAAGCCTAGTCATCATCAGCCTTTTAATGTCTCCACTGCTGGGGCACAGGCCTCCTCTCTGTGAGAGGGTGTGGGCCATAATCCACCACGCGGGCCCAATGCGGATTGGTGGATATCACATCTCTTCGAATTTTTGGTTCTAGGACATGCCGGTTTCCTCACGATGTTTTCCTTCACCGTTATGAGAGCAGTGGCGATGAAATAACTTATACAAAGTAAAGCGCCTGCCTGGGTTTGAACTCACGACCTACAACTTGTAAGTCGCGGCCAATACCACTGGGCCACCACTGCTCTCAAAAGCCTAGTATCGAAGCAAAAATAAAATAAAACTAAACTTATTGCCTAGTGATCTCATTTATGGTCACACCAAAGACAACCGTAGACTATGTCTAGGGTGTGGTGCACCACTACACGCCATAGACGAAACATAGGTCTATGACGCCTCGGTCAATGACATTAGGAGATCACGACACACAGCAAACAAAACGGAATGTATTTTAGCTAATACAAACGTAAAGACAAGAAATATTGCATAAATGAAACTGTGCGTCGTATCCGTACAAAAATAGTCATTGATCAGCAAAATACTGAGGCTTCGGGCGGACCGAAAGTCAACAGCGCTGATATTCTGCAAAGACCACGAGTGACATGTTGATGCTATGGCATGGTGTTTCACAGTGAGATTAGAAAACAACACTAACAATTTGGTAAGTACTTGTAAGACATTTGTGAAAATATGGGAAATTAATATAAATACTTGTGTGAACACGAATAAATATATGAATGTGTACATTTGTACTCTGAATAAAATTGTAGGGACTTTGCAGGAATTTTAGAAATTAAAAAATCAGGATCGTAGCTTGCAGTGTAACAGTTTTAATTTGCCAGTCATCACCTTCACAAAAAACGGAGGTCGGTACGAAACAGTAAATCAACGCCTGATGAAATTCATATAGCTAAAACTTATTATCTAACAATTATTGGCTAACTTAAATTTATAATGTTATAAAGTGGAGCAACGCTTCAACATGCCGCCGGCCGTTGAAAGCTTGCCTTTCAACAGCTGTTTTCCAACAACGGACAGATCTTGGAGAATGCTCTTCTGACAGTTCCGGTTGAAGTCCTGATATCGGCGACTCGGCTTATGCCGTCTGTGCCAGGATGAAGAGCAACAACGCGGCCCAACTTCCACTTCATGGGTGGCTGGTTGTCCTCCTTGATGACAACGAGGGACTCCAGGTTCAGACTGTCGTTGCCAGTCCGCCATTTCACACGTTGCTGAAGCTCCGAAACATACTCCTTGCTCCATCTTGCCCAAAAATGCTGCCGCAGCTGCTCAATGCGTTGATGGCGCGTCAAGTGAGGAGTGGAGTGGTCCCGGATATCCTTAACAGGCAGAGATGTGAGAGGTCGTCCGATTAGGAAATGACCAGGAGTGAGAGGCAACAGGTCTTCTGGGTTCGACGATAGCGGTGTGAGCGGTCGAGAATTTAATACACCTTCAATTTGTACTAAGACGGAGTTAAGCTCCTCGTACGTTAAACTACAATTTCCCAACACTCTGAATAAATGAAATTTGGTCGATTTGACACCCGCCTCCCAAAGACCACCAAAGTGTGGAGCGTAAGCAGGTATGAAGTGGAAGTTTATACCATCTTGAGCTACACTATCAGATAAGGAGTCACAGTTGCGTTTCAAAAACTCAGATATCTCATTGTAGGCTCCTACAAATGAAGTTCCGTTGTCGGAATAAATGTTGAGAGGCTTTCCTCTCCGAGACATAAATCTACGTAAAGCCTGTAAATAATTATTGCTTGTCAAGTCGCCAACCTACTCTAAATGAATGGCCTTGGTGGTGAAGCACACGAAAATAACTATGTATACCTTCACCAATCTACATCCACGACCCTGACGACTAGCCGCGGTTATAGGGCCTGCGTAGTCAACCCCTACGTTTTGAAAGGGAAAGTCAGCTGGCGAGAGTCTGTTCAGTGGGAGGTTACCCATTTGAGGAGTGACAGTCTGTGGTTTAAGTCGCCGACAGCGTACGCACTGACGATAACAGGCTCTGGCCAAATTACGACCGCCGAGTGGCCAGTAGGTCTCTCTAAGTGTACTTAATAATAATTGAGGACCTGCATGCATCAACCTAATATGCTCAAATTTAAATAAAAGTTTAACAAAATGATTAGTGGACTGTAATAATATGGGGTGTTTCTTTGTGTATGAATATTCAGAGTTGTGCAACCTACCCCCTATACGAATAATTTTGTTGTTATCGAGAAACACATTTAAATTTAACAACCTGTTTTTGTGTGGTAATTTTTTGTTATTTAGTAATAAATTATATTCAGGAAAGGATTCCTTTTGCGACTGAATAATAATGAAGTTTAGCGCATCTTGTAATTCTTGAGTACTAAAATATGACGTGTTTTTTGTTGAACGTTTTTTGCAAGTGTTAATGAAACGAAAAACATAACAAATGCAGCGCTGTAATCGAATAAAATTGGAAAATCGATTAAACTCGATTATTCCTTTTAATAAATCTTCAGGGGCATGATGATCTTGGGCTAAATTAACTAAAATATTAGATTTTATGTCTGGTAAGGTTTCTGTATTTATAGTTGTGGGTGGCCATGTAGTACTGTTGTGTTTTAAGAAACATGGACCAAACCACCACAAGTCCAGTGATTGGATAGCGGTGGGTTCTACTCCGCGCGTTATTAAATCAGCTGGATTGTCGTGGGTCGACACATGTCTCCAGGTGTAATTACCGGAGTTTTCTAACACTTCGGCAACACGATTACGTACGAAAGTGTTTAATTTTATTGGCAACATTTTTAGCCAACCCAACACTGTCATGGAGTCAGTCCAAAAAACAATACTAGACGGTTTAATACGAAGGGAACTAGCAACCTTTTGATATAGGCGTACGCCAAGCACAGCAGCACAGAGCTCCAGTCGCGGTATAGTTAATGGTTTTAAAGGAGCAACGCGACTTTTGGCTGTAAATAATCGCACGTCGACGTCACCCTGCTCATTGGTGCTACGAACATACAAACAAGCGCCATATGCTTGCTCCGAAGCGTCGGTAAAAATGTGATATTCGAACTGTTTGTATACGTCACAGAGCACGCGACGTGGTACCCGTAAATTGTGAATGCAAGGTAATGTTTTAATTATATTCGCCCATTTTGTTGCAACGTCAGGTAATAACTGATCATCCCATTTTAAATTATCTAGCCAAAGTTTTTGAAGCAACATCTTCATGCTCACAACACACGGTGCTAACAACCCTAAAGGATCGTAGATTCGCGCAATTACTGCTAACATACTACCACGCTTAGTATTTTCTATGCAGTCGGGAATTTTTATAGGGAAAAAGAGATTATCTGTATCAGTTCGCCAACTAAGACCCAGTGTTTTGCTACAGACATCACCTTCCTTGTGGAACTCGAAACAAGACTCGTCAGATGGTTCTGAGATTAAAGTGGGCTCGTTCGATTTCCACTTCCTTAACGGCATGCAAGCAGAAGCAAGAGCATCAGTCACCTTATGACGCAACATGAGAGCTTCCTCATACACGTCTTCGCCGGTCAACAAATCGTCGACGTAAAAGTCATGAAGAATGACTTTAGCGACCCTTTGATCCTGGCATTCCAGACCTATCTGTTTTATGCACCTGGTCGCGAGAAATGGTGCACTAGCCGTACCGTATGTGACCGTGTTTAATTGGTATGTTTTGAGAGTACTAGTAACATCATCACGCCATATGATTTGCTGCAGGTGCCTATCTGAAGGATGTACAGACACCTGCCTGTACATTTTCTCTACGTCAGCAGAGAGGACGTACTTATGAGTCCTAAATCTAAGAAGGATTGCAGTCAAATCGTCCTGAACGGTAGGCCCCACCATCTGTATTGAATTTAAAGAAAGTCCAGAGGTAGTGGGTGCACTAGCATTAAATACAACGCGTAATTTTGTTGTGCTACTACTTTCGCGCAGGATTCCGTGATGTGGAATAAAATATGACCGCAGATCTTCATTAAGATGACACTCCGACATATGGCCTAAATAAATGTACTCAGTCATAAAGTCTTTGTACATTTTATCAAGTGGAGGTTGGCTAAGGTTTCTGCGCTCTATTGACAGAAAACATCGTTGTGCACGATGGTATGAATCGCCTAAACTGTCCAAAGTTTCCTTCAACGGAATCTTAACGCTAAAACGGCCATCGGATAAACGCATCGTGTTTTTATAAAGTGTTCTTCACACATGTTCTCTTCAGCTGAATACGTCGATGCATCATGGCTTACTTCCTCGAGCTGCCAGAAACGCGTCAATTGGTTTCGGATGTCATCTACATCATTAGGACTGGAAGAACTTTCGTAATAATTGTTTACAAAATTACATTTAATAGAAGAAAGTTGAGAAGAATTATAATTATAGCCGCCGTTAATTGGGCCACAAACTAGCCAACCTAATCTAGTTTGATGAAGTGTTGGTTTCCCATCACCTAATAAAATCTTATCAGATCCTAATAAACTCCAGAATACGTCAACCCCTATAATGATATCTATAGAAGCCGGCGTGTGAAAATATGGATCAGCTAAGTGAATATTTGTGGGTATATTTTCCAATGTCTGTCTAGCGGGAATATTATCAGTAATTGTGGGTAAGACAAAACATATAATATCACTTGAGTACGATTCAGATAACGACTGAATGTGCACACGACACATTTTATTCACATGAGACAGAGAGTTGTTTATACCTTGTATAGATTTATCTGTGTTTAAGTAAGGCAACTGTAACTTATTGTATAAATTCTCCGTCATTAAACAAGCGGAACTTCCCGAATCAAGCAACGCTCTAGCGATGTGTTCTTTATTATTTACATCGTAGCACCTAATTAATGCAGTTGACAACAGAATGTTACTTGCGCTAGTCGTATGCGAATGTGCGGAGATATTAGCTGAGAGCGCAACGTGATTGTTTGTGTCGATAGTGGAGGATGACTCACTGTTAGTCTTATCGGTCGTAACAGATGATTTGCTTGAAACGGGTTTTTGTTTGAAATCTGCGTTATGAATAAGCGTGTGGTGTTTGCGCTTACATATTTTGCACCCTGATTTCTTACAATTATTGGGATAGTGACCGTGACGCAAACAATTATAACATACTTTATAACTAGGTAGTAATGACATTCTATCGCTGACGTTTAGTGATAGAAACTGTGGGCATGAATTGAGGTTATGATCGCCTTTACACTTTGGACAATTTTGTGATGAGGAACTACTGGTGTTTTCGGTCGTAACAAAGGATTTTATTTTGGTGTTCTGTTTTACGTTACTTGTGGAATGACGTGACTTTTCCAGTGTTTCTATTAATTCAGCGCGATTACGTATAAACTCCATAAATTGATCAAAAGTGATTCGTTTCGATTTATCAATACGCCCTTTATGTTCTTCCCATTCTCGAAATGTTTTGGTGTCTAGTTTTTGTCTGATAATGTACTCGTAAATGAGTAGTGTGTCCCAATTATTCACAGGTTCACCTAATGTTTTCAAAGCTCTGATATTTTTGCTAATATTGTCTACGATGCCTTTTAATGCAGATGAGGACTCCTTGGTGATTGATTCGATATTGAATAACGCAGTAACATGATTGTCAATCAATATTCGCTCGTTATCGAATCGCTCACAAAGAAGTTCCCATGCCATGTTGTAGTTTTGAGCCGAAAACTCGATTGACTGAATTACAATAGCAGCAGATTCTGTTAATGATGACCTCAAATAATGGAATTTGTTCACCTCGTCTATGTCGTCATTGCCGTGGATGAGACTAGTAAATGTATCTCTAAATTCGAGCCAGTTATCATATGAGCCTGTAAATTTAGGTAACTGTATGGTGGGCAATTTGACAAACTGACGCTTACTGCTAGTGGTGGACTTTATTTCGTCTTGCTCAGATTTTGAGAGTTTATTTAATAAAACCTTTGCTTGAGCCATCAAACTATAATATTGAGATTCTATTACAGTTCGTTCGAGAACCTCAGAGTCGGTGTCACACATGCATTCTAACTTTGATTGAACTTCGTTAAATTCGTCATACAGATTATCTAGTTTGTTGACTCGCAACTGCAACTCCATTACCTGAGACGGGTTTACCGTAGATTCTGGAAATTTATTTAAATAGGTCTCAAAGACAGTCAATCTTCCCTTATAACTGCTTCGCTTCCTTTTAAGATCTTTAATATCAGTCATTTTGAAAGGAGGGTGTCGTAGACCTGAAATTATACAATAAAAATATTAAATTAAGAAACTATGTATAACAAAAATACCTATCGCAATGAATAGACTACGTTAAATTAGACTAAGCAAAAATTGGCCTAAGTTATTGATTTATTTTACAATTTTGACCTTTGACCACTGCAGATTATAATGAACTACCGTAGTTAAGTATGTAGGTAGGTAAGGTTTACTATTCTGTTAGAATAATGTAACAACAATATAATAATAATTATTTATCTATGTTTTAAAAGGTTTACAAAGCAGCAATCAATGATTGTAAAGGCTAAACTAATAATATTTGTAAATAAAAAAAATAAATAGCTAACTAATGTAGGTTAACACTAACACTACTGTACTGTATTTTAAGCACCTGTTAACTATATTTTACAAATATAATTAAACCTAATACTCTGTAAATAATTCCTTGTAAATATAATTGTATATAAACATGTAAATAATTTGTAATTAATGTATAAAATGTGTTACTAACCTTATTTATGTTCTTATAATCGCTACTTAATACCTATATTTTTTATATTACCTGATTAAATATTAATGAGTGTTGGGTGAATTTAATTAATATTATAATGTTTTGGCTTAAACACTTATAGTTTTATTTCACTCGATGTTCACTTCACTTTTTCTCCAAAACGTGTTCGTCACCTCTTCACTCTGGTATTTTCCAAAATATCCAATATTAAGCTTTTTCCACTTTGCTAGTTGTAGATAATATAATATCCGATTCGTATGGACCATGAATAAAATTGTAGGGACTTTGCAGGAATTTTAGAAATTAAAAAATCAGGATCGTAGCTTGCAGTGTAACAGTTTTAATTTGCCACTCATCACCTTCACAAAAAACGGAGGTCGGTACGAAACAGTAAATCAACGCCTGATGAAATTCATATAGCTAAAACTTATTATCTAACAATTATTGGCTAACTTAAATTTATAATGTTATAAAGTGGAGCAACGCTTCAACATACTCAATATGTTTATGTAAATAAAATAAAAATGAATATGACAACATACAAAAACAAACCTAAAACCTAATTGAAAAATTAAGCAATGATGCTCAAAACCAAAATTAATCTTATTAAATTTTTTAGGTATTGATCACAGTCGCAAGAGATTTTAACAATGGTCCATACATGTTATTCCATGGACAATGGAATGTGAAGTTTGGTACTTTTCATTCTTGGAAAATATTTTAAAAGGTTTAATTTTTCTTTTATTGTAAAATCCTGCCGTGGGTACGGAAAGCGGGTTGACTTTGACATAATTTGGATCCCAACTTCAATGCTAAATCGGTGCAGTTAATGCAATCAAGGTGTTGGTTATGTTGCTTCTTTGTCGCTGATTTAGCTAACCAAACAGATTGAGAAATTTTGTGCATAATTGCCCAGCAAAATTACCAAAACATCAGTATCAGAAGCTTTCATTAAAATTCTAAAGCCTGGTGCTACTTAATGAGCGTTAAAAAATCCTCATATCCGCCTCTTCGTGATAAAATAATTACATAATGAAATTTATCAGTTTTTTTAAGTAATTATCCTGAACTTGATACAAGTAGCACTATGATGTTCAATGGTTAAAATATATTTTTTTTTATTTGGATTATTGTGTAAACATACCCCAAAATCCCTCACTTGTGTTTTTTTTTTTTTTTGGGTGGTGGGAAATCATCCTATGACTTCTTCCGCTCTAAGGTGGAGCGGAAGGGTGTGTCAGACTCTTACTGACTAAAACCCACCCCTGTTCCTCCCTGCCTCGAGTGCCCGGGGGCGAGGTAACTCTTTCGAATTTATCCTCCACCCCCGGGCAGGCACCGGCCTTGGCAGGCCCCTTCACTTTGCTGACAACTCTTTGAGGCGCGCGTGGAACACTACGCGCCGTCGACTCTCGGGCCTGGTGCTGATCGGACGGCGAGTTACCCACTACTCACCGTCCGCAGGCCCGGGTCTACGGTGGCCGGAGATCGTCTCGCGGCGTCCGAACCCCCTGGCGTCTCAGGCGGCGGTTGCGGCTGGGAGCGCTAGGGCGACTCGGCTGTGTTCGAGTCTCCCTAGCGTATGCCGCCTCCCTCTTCGCGAGCATTACTGCTTCGCAGAAGGAGGAGACGGCCTCCCATTCCCTCTCGCTCCGTACCATGGCCTGAACCAGGGCACGGCGCGAGAGGTCGCTGCCGCCTATCGCATCCACGAGGACACGGCGGTGCTCTGCCCAAGCGGGGCAAACCTCCACCGTATGCTCCACCGTGTCCACTGGGCGATCCTCGCAATGGAAACACCCGGGGGTCACCTCCGCCTTGATCCGACACAGGTACTTACCGAAACAGCCGTGTCCGGTGAGCACCTGCGTCAGGCGGAAGGTGAGGGCGCCGTGACGCTTCTCCAGCCACTCCTCAAAGAGGGGCACTACCGCCTCGATGGTGGCGTGCCCAGCGCTGGGTTGCGACAGTCGCTCTCTCCATGTCACCATGAGATCTTGCCGGAGCTCGGTCCGCCGAGCCGCGAGTAGTCGCGGCAGCGGAGTTTCGCCCCGGCGTTTGGCCTCCTCGCGCCACTCGTACAGGTGCGCGAGGATTTTTGCCTCCAGATCCCACGGTGACAGTCCGGCAAGGAGGTTCGCCGCCTCACGGGAGATCGTGCGGTATCCTCGGATGATGCGGATCGCCATGACCCTCTGGGACGCGTTCATCAGGCGAGCTGATCGCTGCCTCAACGAACGCGCCCACACCGGTGCCCCGTAGAGGGCCATGGACCGCACGATCCCCGCGTAGAGTCTCCGGCAGGAGGCGTTTGGCCCCCTCAGCCCTCACTTGTGTCAGGTACAAAATATGAAGTCACTTTAAAGGTCGGTTTCCCCTAAGGGGAAAAAGTCTCACCCTGCCCCGTGTGACCTCATAGCACCCGACACCAGACCAGACGTGCTTCTGCCGACTATTATAATGAATTTCATGAGTATTAAAAGTCCAAAACACTGTAACTATTGTTGTAAAAACAAGGATATTCTTAGGTTTATAGTGCAACATAATCACACATGTCAAATTACACTCAGTATTACATTTAAACAGACGTCGGGCTCGACGTTTGGAACAAGAATGTATGTCTGCAGCTGTCTAATAATTTATATTCATGTTGTTAGCCAATTGAGATACTATAACCATCGCAAATAATTCTAGCAAACATCCGTTTGGCAAGTTGTAGTTCAACTAGCTATTTATCCTTTTTAATAACGTGATTAAATAGAGTAATTAATTAAATTTCGTTACAACTAGGACCAAATATTAGTTCTCACAGTAATTAGCCGAAAACTACCAGAGACTCTTTAAAATGATATTTTTAAGGCTTTGCAAAAAATCGCAAGGTATAATTTGTTGAGCTCCTGAAATTTTATATGCAATATCGAACTCTTTTCGGCTTTGACATTCGGAATTTTCGATTGAGGTGACAAATAATGGCTGAATAGTAAATAGATTTCTGGAGCATTTCACTTTTCAAAATTCGACAACCGTCATTCTAACCAGATTTTTTGCAGACAACCTTAGATTATCGTGTTTGCAATAAAATAGCCCTTTTTTTGATATAAGATTTATTTATTAAACAAATGGATGAAAATAACTAGTATCGACCAACCTGTTTATACGTGCCAACCCAGTAGTTACACCAGAAAAAAAAAAAGACAGCCCAACGTTTATTTATTCTGTAGGTTTCATACTTTCCACAGTACTACAGCCAGGCGGACTAATTCTTCTTCTTCTTCCACCTCACCACTTCCCGTTAGTCGGGGTTGGCTTTCCTTGTCATGAGGTGCCACTAATTGAATTTAATCATTTGTGAAATATGTATATTGTAGCTTATTAGGCAAAGTTTTTCTGAATTAAAAATAATGCACCAACAAATATTGAAAGTAGTTGTAAATTAAACTGTTTTATTCCATCTAAATGATATTACATACAAATGCTTAGAACAGGAAAAGGATAAATAAATTTAACGTAAATTACAAATAAGCGGAAGCAACTGTTTGTTAAGGAATGATAAATAATTCTGATGTCTTCCGAGACGGATGTTGTTTACAATCCATGTTGCTTACCAAAGCAATACTAACAAAGATATTTCGAAGAAAGCCTAAGTTCATAAAGTTTAAGGGAAATCAGTTTCAATATTAAAGTGACTGCTCATACGGAATTGCTAGTCTGTAATGGGCTTACCAACTGGACTAGAAACAAACAGCGTCACCAAAATGAAAACAAAAGTAAAAAAAACGGACTTCAAAGGCTTGAGAAACTAGAAACCTGTCAATTCCCATAGCAGGACAAAGCCCTGATGATGATACATTCCCTTGCACGTCTGTGTTTACCGCGATTTTGCCTGCCATGTATCTGATCCCATTGGAGAATTATTTATTTATTGCAATAATGCAACAGGGCATTCTGTACCAGGTCAACCTTTGCGTTAAAGAATTATGAGAATCATTATATAGGTAGTTTTGGAGAGAATTATGTACGTTCTTGTTCGTCTTACATGCGGCAAATGTGTTTAGCCCAATTAATCCATCAGGCCCTTAAGGAGACGCGACATTAGATTTTTAATTGTGTCTGCTAATGAGCTTGAGCTAAAGGGCTTGACGGGAAATAGAAATAATATAGGAATGTCAAAACTTGTTAACTAATTTGTACTGTATTTCTGTAACGCTAATTAATGACCATTTAACTTTATGAAACTTATAGAAGGCTCGAATTTGGAAGGAGTGTTGAAATATTTGTTATCTGTGGTATTTACTCTATGGTGAATTTCGCGCCTTCCCACTCTTTAATATAGAATGACAATCATCATAATATATGGGTTCTTCCCTTGGGGTCAAACTATTGATGTTTCGACTCCGTATTGGGAAAGGCCCGTCACAATACCAGGAAGTAAATTCACCAAATCCTCGCTTAAAAAACCAGGTTTTTCATGGCTAGTATTGACGCCTATGAGTTTTAAAGCACGCCTGTCTGTTTCAATCGCATTTAGCAGATCCTGGGAAGTCCCTGCAACGAAGAGACATATGCTGTCATCAACGTCAACTCCGTATGTGGCAGGAACTAATCCCAAGGTTGTAGAGGCAGCGTTCAACATTCCCATCAACATCGCTCCAAAAGAAAAAACAATTATCCCCCATACCTGTACTCTTCAATGCTGTTGAATCATTTTGTTGTTCTCTCACTCATGTGTACCTTATGTTCCCTTGTTCACTTAAGCCTGGTGTACTCTTTATAATTTTGAACTAACACCCCATCACTAAGTGTTATAATTTTCATAGATATTATGAAATTGCCAATACAAGCAAGTAATCTGAACAGCTCAGCTTGCTCAGAATAAGAAGAATGAATAGAATAGAATATCCAGACATATTTGGAGTAAGAATCGAACAGCTACATATTCGATTCTTACTCCAAATATGTGTATGGGGATCTTATCATCTTTGAAATTGAATTCACGAGTTCTGTTAACTGTTTCTGCTTGCCACTTTACGGGCTGGAGTTCTGCTCGGGGGTTGAGGATAAACTCTAAACAGAGTTACCTCGCCCCCGGGCACTAAGGGCAGGAAGGAACAGGTGTGGGTTTTAGTCAGTAAGAGTCTGACACGCCCTCCCGCTCCACCCAGAGCGGGAGAAGTCATTGGATGATTTCCCACCCCACAAAAAAAAAAGGGGCTGGAGTTCCGTAACCCATGGGAGGGAGGAGGGTTTGTGTAAAAATATAGGTAAGAAACTCCTAAATTAGCGACAAATCTAATATCAGTCAGTTAGATCATAAAAATGGATATCAAATAAAATTCAACAGTAAAGGCTGTATAATATTTTTAAAAAAACTATGTGGTTGTTGCAACGGCAAACTTAGTCAGCAATATGTTCAGCCTAGATCTGAAAGTGAACATGCAGACTTACCCGACGTTGACAAGCAAGATATGTACCTCTGCATCAACTGCATCAACGTATGGGCCATTTGAATTTTCAACATCTGGAAAAAATAGTAGATAACACTGGAGGTGTACAATTACCTGCCCAGGGGTTGAGGATAAACTCGAAAGAGTTACCTCGCCCCTGGGCACTCAGGGCAGGGAAGGAATAGGGGTGGGTTTTAGTCAGTAAGAGTCTGACATGCCCTCCCGCTCCACCCAGAGCGGGAGAAGTTAATGGATGATTCCCCACCCCCCAAAAAAAAAGGTGTACAATTACCTAGGAAAAATTATAAATTAACATGTGTAACATGCTTACAGGGAAAACAAACACGCTCACCTCTAAAACAGTGTGTAACCAAATCGTCGAATACACTCCAACTGGTGCATTCTAACATCTGTGGTCCGATGGAGATAATCTCACTGGATGGTGTAATTTACTTTAGGACTCTAATTGATGACTACTCGAAAAAGGTTTTTGTTTACTTTCTACATAAAAAAAGTGATGTTCAGAAAAAATCTAAGAATTCAAGTGCTTAGTGGAATTTAAATGCAAAATATACTGATGAGAACACCTGAAGGACTACGATGTAAGCCTAACATATTCATCAGACAAAATATATTGATCAATTGTTGACGAAATTTAGCATGCAGGATGCCAATCACAACTGTGTTCCTGCTGATCCGACTGTGATAGTCCAGAAGCCTGATTTATTTATTTAAACTTCATGTACAATAGTGGTACATAGGCGGACTTAATGCAGCAAGGCATTCTCTACCAGTCAACCTTTGGGTTAAAGAGATTACTCAGTGGTAGGAGTATTTAGGAAATGCCTTTTTGTTGATCCTGTAGAGGCTTGTAGCTCGAGACAATGATGAGGAAACTTGGTAGTTATTGAAACGCGGGTTTGTGTTAAATACTTTCTATATTAACAACCAATCTCCCAGCCTCCTCCTGTCATGACGTTTGCCACAGAATGACTCTATCAACTTGGCTCGCAAAAGACCGAGGTACGTTGCGAGGTACTGTCGACACGGTTGGCGCAGTGGTTAAGCATTCGGCTGCTGCGCTGCGTGTCGCGGGATCGATTCCCGCACGGAACAAATATTTGTATGACCTGCAGATAGTTGTTCCGAGTCTGGGTGTCTTGTGTATGTATACATATTTGTGAACGCACCCACGATACAGGAGTAATTCCTAGTGTGGGGCAACATTTAAAAAAAAAGAAAGATAGAAGGTACAATGCATGGCAATAGTTAGTGCCGTAATAAAAGTAGATGTGACGTTTAGAAACGCCACAAGTACATGATACTTTGATTATGCATCAAAGGAAAACTATCCTTACCGAGAAGTAGTTGAGTCACTAATCCATGCAGCAACTGTAAGCAATGTTTGCTGTGAGCCAGGTGAGTCGATACTATAGTCGATATTTTTATAATGACTCTCACTGGAATTCTGTAAAGAAAATATTAAAATACCTGAAAGAGACAAAAAGTACTGATTTAACTGGAATCACTGTAGATTCTGATTTTGGAAATGACTAGGTAAATACGATCGATAACTGGTTATGTATTTGCTGTCACTTGGTCATCTCAACGTCAGCAAACTGGGCCTTATGCCGAGATCTGTTGTAGAACAGAGGTCGATTTCATGGTAGTTGGTGCAGCTATGTGGTTAAGACAGTTACTCAGTGATTTAAGTGTATTTAATAAAATAAAACAGGTGCTTAAACATTGATAATCAAACTGCAATTAAATAAACTTAATCAAAAATAGTGAGTTTCATAGGCGATGTAAACACATCGACATAAAGTACAAATTTTGTTAAATAAAAATTCTATGAGAAGGTGCTTGAAACATGTAAACACTTTAATAATCAGTAGGCTGATATTTTTACAAAGGCTCTACCTCAAGATAAATTATTTAGATTTCTATGAAATAATATAGGAATGTCAAAATTTGTTAACTATAATATGTACTGTATTACTGTAATGTTAATGACCATTTAACTTTATAAAACATATAGAAAGCTCGAATTTGGTAGGAGTGTTGAAATATTTTATATCTGTGGTATATGGTGAATTTAGCGCTTTTCCACTTACTCTGTGAACATTACTAGTTACTGTACTCAGCTAAATTAACTAAAATATAAATAATCTCTTTGCAAATCATCTTTCATTCTATTATTGTAAGACAAATGTTAAGTACGGTAAGAAGCTAGGGTTGAGGGTCTTAGTTATCACATTTAATGGCATGTTACTTTTAAAAATCTCCTTCAAGCTCCAGTATTTGTTCCATGTTTGTTGTACTCTTCTCTCTATTACTATGTCGTTGTTTTTTCTGTCAAAACTAGTATATGTTGTAACACTTAAAAATTGAATAAATTTAGATTCGTGGAATGGAGCGTTATTTTGCGAGTTGACAGATGACAGATTGTCGTTTGACGTTTCTTTTTCTAACTTGACTGGAGCGAGTCTGCCTATTAAATTTTATTTATTGGAAAAAACTTCTTAAAAGCACCTAATGATGGCTCGAGGTGTAAAAGGGACCAGAGTCAAGTTCAAATGCTGTAAGCATAAGAATGTAGGACGATGTAAGTACTTCTATTGGGATTTTCTGTAGCAACGCTAAGTCTTGAGCATGGCATTTATGATTCTCACCGAATGTTCTCTTGTTGGCAGGGTTCCTACTTTACATTTAACTATATACAAAAAAACTATATGAAATGGTCGGATCATAAACTTCATATTATTTTGGAAGAACAATGCGGTCTTAGCAAAAGGTCACCAACACCAACGTCCACGTGTCCAGAGATGACCATGATTAGATGACCACGGCTTAGATATTGCTTGTGGATCTCACCTCATTGGACCTTTAATCTTCGATCTTCGAACGATAGAGTAAAAGTGATTCATCATAAATTGTAAGTTCAACATACAATTTTCTGTGTACTGAGTGCTATCTGGTGTGATGCAGTGTTAGCAATAAATGTGATAAATGTGAAGACCAATTCAAAGGACTCTTATTTACTACATACAAACCACATGCGAAAAAAACCCGAAGATAGGTAACTAGCGTCTCATGCCATATGATATCTCTGACGCTAGCCAATGTAAAGAAAAATTTCTTTACAATGTATGTTGCTGTGTATTCTATCAGGTGTTCATTTAGAGTGATAGGTATTTTACGGTACTCCCTTTCTTCTCCTAAAATTGTTTGTTCGAAAATCATTATCCATAACACGTTTGCTATAAACTTCAGTAACCATAATGTTGTTTTACATAAATATTTTTACTTCTAAAACTATTCTGTCCTAATATCGAGTGCTATAATAATTGAATCTCCTAATTTTGCATGAAATAAAGTCATATGTCCTAAACATTGTATTATATAATGTGTATTATTCCGAATGCTCATTTATAATAAAATTGTTAGTCATAAAACATTTGCTAAAAATTAGGTTTTAGTGACAGAAACGAATCGCTGTAAATCCGACTCCACGCAGTCTTGTCTGGTAGGTCTGCTTGTATGCTAGGTACATGTTGCATGGTTGCTTGCATGCTGCATGCTTGCTTGCATGCTCGCTTGAATGCAGCATTAACAATTGTAATATAAAATCAGATAATATTTAATTACAAAAAAAAATACTTAAACGTAGATACATTTAATTCACTAATTAATAATTCATAATATTTCTATAACTTGTATTGCATATAACTCGTATCTCTGTAATGCCTAAGAGAAGTTCTTATCAAAAGCTTTGTTATACAAAGTTTTTAAAATATTATTAGGATAAATAAACATTATATAATTTGAATTTAGGACTTATAACTCTTATTGAAAACGGTTTTAAGCCTTTTGTATATTATTGATTATAATATTTATGACAAACGGATTTAGGGCATATTGTATTTACGGATTTCAATTTTATGGCATGTGATATTATGCGACATTAAGTTCGGGCAAGTTATCATTCGGACAAATGATGATTAGTACAAAAAAAATTATGGCACTTTAGATTATGGATAAAAAAGTTAGGTACTACAATAGAAAACCGTATTTTACAACTGTTTGTCATGTTCATAGTAGTGAGATTGATTTACAACTTTTGTACTAGCTGCTTGTAAGGAATTGATAATGAACTGAAGTTGTGAGCTTGGCTCTGATAGTATCAATATGTCTTCTGCATAACAAGGACAAGGAACCCAGTTGTGGTTTCAGTCTGTCTGTCCGAGGCATAGCGTAGAGACTGTTAGTACATTCCACGCTGCCTTACACTTATTTTGAGCTTTGTTTGGTATTATTATTTTGCCGAGACGTTAAAATGTATTTTTTGAATATATTACAATATATTTTGTACTTGTTTTTATGAGTTTCATTATTTTTATAGTTTAATTTATACCTAGTGTAATTAACTTTTATTCTTACAGCTTATTTTTATACCTACAAAAAGCTAATTTAATTTATTTAATGCTTTATTCTTAACTTTTACGCGAATGGTGGGAAAAAATCTATAAAGTGACTGGTAATTAGTGACCGAGACTTAAACGTGATTGTACTCATGATTACAAACAACTTTCCAAAATAAACTTTTTTTTTCTTATACGTATTCACTTTTTTCACAATAACAACAGTTTGAAATTCGCGCGCGCGTGATGGCAGTGACCGTCGCAATCAGCTGTTAGTACTGAGGCAAAGGGAGCGGTGCGGGCGGTGGGCGAGCGTGCGACGCTACTATAAGTACATGTGCCCTTTACCGAGGTCAGACTATCAGCTGATAGATCGTACCTACTTTTGATGTTACGGCGCGCGCGTTCCTAGATATTTTGTAGTTATGCGGACATACGTTGCATCTTAAAAGTATTAGTCAAACACGCTGTCTTTGAAAATATATTTTTTTTTATCATCAACCGAAATATATAGGTACCTACACTGCTTAGGTACACCGAAAACGGCACGTGGTGCCCGGCCAAGCGGGCTTGCGAGCCGTGCTCTGTACGATACGAGACCGCGTCTAACAGCTGATTGCAGCGGTCACTGCCCTCGCGCGCGCGCGCGTATTTCAAACTGTTGTTATTGTGATAAAAGAGAACAAGTATAAAAAAAAATGGGAAAGTTGTTTATAATCATGAGTACAATCACGTGTTTAAGTATCGGTCACTAATTACCAGTCCCACTATATATTCTATATTTATATAAAATTAAAATATATATAAAACCTGTATATAAAACCTGTATCTGTATATAAAACCTGTCAAATCGCCATTTTATTCCTCAGGTAAAAGTCATCGGACGATAGAAAAGTCAGCCCTGAGCGAACATAAATGCACTAAACAGTTGTTTTTTTTTTTTTTTTTTTAAATATTGGTTAGATACCATTTTGAAAGTTGTTTAGTACTTTATGAGTATTATCATCCCAATAAAAGATTTCCAATTAATAATTAAAGTTATTTTTGTAGTGCATACTACTATAGCACCATGGGCCACCCGTGCGGTGGCGGGTAAACCACCAACAACAGCATTCCCAAGGAGGGTTGGCGTCAGGCAGGCGGCCGGCTATAAAACTTCTGCCAAAACCTTTTTGCAACATGGTCTGGAAAAATATGATGTGCGATAGGGCTAGGGCGTACCCCACAGGCGACGCGCAGGGGCAGCACCCGGCTCCTGTGGGAAATGGACAAGGGTTGTCGCACCAGAACGGGCGGGTGCGACGTAAGACGCAAGCTCGGAGAGTGAGAGAATTAAGATTGAGGTGTGCGAGCTGGAATTTAGGTACTATGACTGGAAAAGGAAGAGAGTTAGCAGATGTTTTAAAAAGGCGACGGATAAATATAGCGTGTTTGCAAGAAACGAAATGGAAGGGTGCAAAAGCAACAGAATTAGGAGAAGGATATAAGTTTTATTACTGTGGAAGTGATGGCAAACGGAATGGTGTGGGCATAGTTTTGGATAGTGAGTTAAAAGAATGTGTGGTGGATGTTAAAAGAGTAAGTGATAGAGTGATAGCTATTAAAGTGGTTGTGGAGAGTATGATAGTAAATGTTATTAGTGCGTATGCACCCCAATCAGGATGTGAGGATAGTGTAAAAGAGAAGTTTTGGAAGGACTTCGATTGTGTGATGATGAATGTACAGGAGAGTGAAGAGGTGTTTGTGGGGGGTGATTTTAATGGGCATGTAGGAAGTCTGAAGTACGGTTATGAGAGAGTGCATGGTGGTTGGGGGTACGGAGACCGTAACACTGATGGCGAGACATTGCTGCAAGCTGCTTCGGCTTTTGACCTGGCAATAACTAACACCTGGTTCAAAAAGAAAGACGAACACCTGATCACTTACAAAAGTGGCCAGCACGCGACCCAAATTGACTTTTTCTTGGTGAAACGAAACAGTCTCAAAACAGTCAAAAACTGTAAAGTGTTGCCAGGCGAAGGCTTAGTCTCTCAACACAGGCTCATAATGATGGACGTAACAGTCAGTGCCTCGTCCAGTAGGAACAAAGAACGGCCCCCACCTAAAATCAGATGGCGTATGATAGAAAATGAGGAGTGTGCAAGTATGTTTAAGAGTCAAGTGGTAGATAAAATGTTAGCCATGAAGGATATGGAAGGAAAATCTGTGGATGAATGTTGGAAAGAGATGGCGGATTGTATAAGGCGAGTAGCAAAAGATGTGTTTGGAGAATCGCAAGGTAAAGGCATGATAGAAAAGGATACATGGTGGTGGAATGAAGATGTGCAAAAGATGCTAAAAGAAAAGAAAATTTCGTTTAAAGTATGGCAGAATGTAGAAACCGGAAATGATAATTTGAAAGAAGAGAAAAAGGAAATTTATAAAGAATGGAAGAGGAAGGCAAAAAAGGCGGTTGCAGTTTCCAGGGCTAAGGCGCAGGAAAAGTTATATGATTTATTGGACAGCCCTAGAGGCCAGAAGGAGCTCTACCGGATTACAAAATTAAGAGAAAGGAGAACGAGGGATATAATGCACATAAAATGTATGAAGGATGAACTCGGTAAAGTCTTGTCGAAAGATGACTAAATAAAAGAGCGATGGAAGGTTTATTTTGAAAAGTTGATGAACGAAGAGAATGAATGGAATGGTGTGCTCAAAGAGGTACAAGTAAATATGGGTTTGGTGAGAGAAATTAGCATGGATGAAGTAAGAAAGGCAGTTCAATGTATGAAAAATGGAAAGGCCATGGGCCCTGATGACATACCAGTAGAAGTATGGAAGTGTTTAAAAGAGGATGGGTGTATGTGGCTGACTTTATTCTTCAATAAGTTGTTGTATGAAGAAGTGATCCCACAAGAATGGTGCAATAGTTCGCTAGTGCCCATCTTCAACAATAAAGGGGATGTACAGGACTGCAACAACTATCGAGGGATAAAGCTCATGTCACATACTATGAAAGTATGGGAGAAAGTGATAGAGAAAAGATTGCGAGAGGAGAGTGAGATTACCCCGAACCAGTTTGGGTTTATGCCAGGTCGAGGGACAATGGACGCCACCTTCGCTCTCCGTCAATTGTGCGAGAAGTACAGACGTGTGCACAAGAACTTGCACATGGTGTTCATTGATCTTGAGAAAGCGTATGATAGGGTACCTCGGGATGTGTTGTGGTGGGCCTTGAAAGAGAAAGGTTTGCCTGGGAAGTATGTTGAGTTGATTCGTGCTATGTACAGACAATCTAGTACCTACGTCCGGTCGGCTGCTGGCAACACCGATGAGTTCAGTGTGGCTGTAGGCTTGCATCAAGGGTCGGCTTTAAGTCCTTACCTCTTCCTGTTGATTATGGACGCTCTTACGTCGGAAATACAGGAAGAGGCACCCTGGTGCATGCTGTTTGCCGACGACATTGTTCTGGTCGGTGAAGATGGACCTGAGATCCAGAGCAGATTGGAGAAGTGGCAACAGAAGCTGGAGAAAGTTGGCTTGAAAATCAGCAGAACCAAAACTGAATACATGTTCTGCGATTTCGGCGGTCTCTCCAGTTCTGAAGCTGTAGTGCTAGATGGCGCGCTTCTCCCAGTCTGCTCCGATTTTCGGTATCTCGGTTCACTCGTGCAAAGCGATGGCGAAATAGATCGGACTGTTAAGCACAGAATTAACACTGGATGGATGAAATGGCGGCAGGTCACCGGGACTATCTGTGACTCCCGCATGCCCCTAAAACTTAAGGGGAAGATTTATAAAACAATGGTCAGACCTGCTGTCTTGTATGGTTCAGAATGTTGGGCCACAAAAGGGATGAATGAAAAGCAATTGCATGTAGCTGAGATGAGAATGCTAAGAGCGATGTATGGTGTTACGCGCATGGATAGGATTAGGAATGAGTATATAAGAGGAAGTCTGAAAGTGGCACCGCTGACTGAAAAATTGTGTGGAAATCGGTTGTCGTGGTATGGGCATGTGATGCGGAGGAATGAAGAAAATGTCGTGAGGAAAGTCTTGTGTATGGATGTGGATGGCTATAAGAGTAGGGGAAGGCCAAAGAAACGATGGTTGGACTGTGTGAAAGAGGATATGGGTAAAAAGGGGGTGACTACAGAGATGACGACTAATAGAGGAGTATGGAAGAAAAAGACATGTTGCGCCGACCCCAAATAAATTGGGATAAGGGCAGGAGAATGATGATGATTTATATAAAATTAAAAGTCCGGGCTGACTGACTGACTGATATATCAACGCACAGCCCAAACCGCTTGGCCTAGAGACTTCAAATTTTGAACATGACTACCTTATATAGCATATTTAAGCATCCACTAAGGAAGAATTTTTCTAAATTCCACCCTAAAGGGGTAAAATAGGGGAAGGAAGTTTGTATGAAAGTCCATCAGTTTTGAAGTTAGGATCTTGAAATTTTGTGTTTAGGCTGACGATTGAAAATTAATTTATACGTGTCTAGGCGTTTTTGATAATTCCACCCCCGAAGGGTTAAAAAGGGGGATGAAGTTTTGTATGGAAAGTCCTTCATGAACGAAGTAAAAATCACCAAATATATTATCTAGGCTTATGGTTGGAAGCTAGCGCAACGGTGTTGCTAGAATTTCAACCCTTAAGGGCGTGAAAAGGGGGATGAAATGTTTTATTTAACTAGCTTTTGCCCGCGGCTTCACCCGCGTGGCGTCACGTGAAAATATCCGACGGGAACGTCCTACAGTGATTAAAAAGTAACCTATAGGTTAATAAAGGTTATAAACTAACTGTATGCAAAATATCATCCAAATACGTTCAGCCATTTTTGTGCAACCAAAATTCTAAAAACTGTATTTTGGTCATTAGACTCGAATATTCAATGTAAGGTTTGACTTCGTTACTATTTTATTTTACTTCGTCTTCACAATTTACCAAAACAAAGCAATCTTGCCTAAGTACAAAAAAATACTAAACTAATAGTTTGGGATGAAATAACGATGACGTACAAAAGAGGAGTCAAAGCCTTGAATAGGAGTTTGCAGGATATACGAAGTAGTTTAAACATAATGGGTGGTATGACGGTGTTGCTGGCAGGCGATTTTCGCCAGACTTTACCGGTAGTGCCCAAACGAACGCGCGCAGATGAAATATCAAATCATGCATCAAAAGATCTTTCTTATGGCCTTCAATTAAAGTGATATAACACTTTCTTACTCGAAACACGAGAGTCCATCTCAGAGGTGAAGTTTCTGCCGTCAGATCTTCTCCTTCAAATCGGAAACGGAAACTTTCCACAATTAAGAGATGGTTTGATACAAATTCCAAATGAATTATTTAGGTACTGTGGTATAAACAGAAGAACTTATAGTTAAAATTTATCCTGAGGTTAATTAAAAATATTAAAGACAAATCGATGGAGTGGTTATGAGAGAGAGGCATTTTGACTCCCAAAAACGACCCAAGCCACTACAGTCAACGAAATGTTGACAACTGCATTCGAAGGTAAAGAAATTATTTATAATTCTGTTGACGTTATGGGAGATATGGACGAGTCGGTAAATTATGCTATATAATTTTTAAACTCTGTTAATCCGCCGGGTCTTCCATGTCACAGACTTATGCTTCAGTCATGCTGTTTCGAAACACAGGGTGGACATTTTCAGCGAGGCAGAGAGAACTGACTGCGCCGCCATGGTGTCCTAGTGAGGCACAGGCTTAAAGGATACATCTACAGGCCCGAGAGTCGACGGCGCGTAGTGTTCCACGCGCGCCTCAAAGAGTTGTCAGCAAACACGACGGGGCCCGTCATGGCCGATGCCTGCGCGGGGGTTGAGGATAAATTTGAAAGAATTACCTCGCCCCTGAGCATTCAGGGCAGGGAGGAACAGGGATGGGTTTTAGTCAGAAAGAGTCTGACACGCCCTTCCGCTCCACCCTAGAGCGGAAGAAGTCATTGGATGATTTCCCACCCCCAAAAAAAAAAAAGGATACGTTTAAGGAAAATTAAACAAGTCAGCCAGCTTTCTCTTTCTCTTGCCACCGTTTGCCTCTGTTTTTATTTGAAGGCGTTTGGGCGATCCCGAATACTTACTATAGAAATTATCATAGTGAGGGGTTTTTTGGAAGTGTTATGATGTGTTTCTTTCATTTCTATAAGGGCTACTTTTAGAATAGGAAATATTTACCCACGTATTAAATCTTACTTTTTATTTAATTCTACCATAACTTTGTAACGTGTGCGGTTTAAGAGCCACACTTATAGTACCGCATTAAGTGAGTCTGAGTAAAATCGAAGGTCGATCACATAAGAGTGTATAATGTATATTTATAAGGGGATTTCACCGACCGTAACCTGTGGACCGGTGTGACTAATTTTGGGTAAGTGCCCACGTAGGCACGACTTACGACGTAGGGGTACACGTAAGAGGCTTAAGTGAAAATCATAGTACAATTTCCACCGAGGTTTGTACATAAAGTTTTGGGTTTATCTCGCAAAAAATATTACCACTATTACATATTTTTAACTTTGGATCTCGCGATCGATCGCTTGCCTAAGCGGACGTGACTTTTGTTCTACTTATTGTGTTATAATTAAATAATTACCACTTAATTCTTATTAAAATTCAAGTGTAAAAATTAAAACTAAAGTGTGTTGCGAGTTGATAGAAACACTGACCTACGCATTCATTGCATTAGAAATGAAGTAAATCCTATAGACTAGTGTTACAGTGGTTGATATGGCTAGCTTAGGATCTAGCCCGTTTGGCCGTAGCCAATTGCTGCGGTGAAGTCCTCCGCCGACACCAACTGAACGAGACAAGCCCATAGCTCCAATTCCACCAGTACTCACGGAACATGTGTTACCCTTTGAAGTGATATCTACGTCGGAAAGTCAGAACTGGATGAGCACAATAGAGTCCATCTTGGACGAAGTGTGTAGTATAGTAGCAGAGGCCAAAATGAACTCCGAGTAGAAGATCCGTGTGACCAATTTATGTCGTAAGGCGACTAGTGAGACATTTCAGATGGCTGTCCTGTATCAGTCCTTGACACATAAAACTAGTCAAGCATAGACCACTATTGTTTTGATTTGCTTTCTCACTTGCAGAGTGAGCCAGCGACCCATCAGGTTTCAACATTGGAGGTATAGTGGACAACTTGTAACCACTGCGGAGAGACTGGTCATACCTTCAAGGATTGCAGCAATAAAAACGCTTCCCCCAAATGTACAGCTAGGGAGTGGAATTCTCTACCGGAGTCTGTGTTTCCTGTAAGCTACAACCTGAGAGTCTTTAAGTCAAGAGTGAATAGGTTACTTCTAGGCAAGCGTGCTTCATCTTTGACCACATCATCGCTTACCATCAGGTGAGATAGTGGTCAAACGCGAGCCTATCAAACATAAAAAAAAAAAAAATGTGCGACGTGCAATCGCTTCAAGCGATGACCATCAAACTGGTGATGCTAATTGCCCGGCACGCAAGTTCGCAAAGGAAAACTATATTAATTCTATAGATTATGAAGGCGCTACAGATTTCATATCATTTTAAGCACGCTAACAGGAGTTTATTTTTTATATTTTTAAATTTTAACTGTGATTACGATCGACAACTTTTTTTTTAGGGTTGGGAAATCATCAAATGACATCTCCCGCTCTGGGTGGAGTGAGAGGGCGTGTCAGACTTACTGACTAAAACCCAACCCTAATTACCTGAACATTTGCTCATATCACGGACTATTGCGAGCTTACCTCACGCATCAAAGTGGGTCATGCTTAGACCATAATATTTTGAAAACGAAAAAAACAACCAAAACATTCGGTACTAATTCTTCGCTAACTGATCATAATGCAATTTTACTAACATTACAAATATCTTTACCTAGAAAAAACTGCATGCGCAGCTATAGCCGTCACCCATCCGATCCATCGTGAGTCAGTAAGTTCAAATGCGCAGCACGGCGAGGCGCGGCCTGTCGATTTCCGGGCCGTGGAACCTCACCGGAGCCGTAGGGCGCGCTGCGATGTATGAATGAATGAATGCGATGATGGATGAATAGCAGCCAGCAGGCCGACACAGGCCGTGGGAATACTCGACACGGGCTGCGCCGCGCCGCGTCAGACATGGCAGCGCCAAGCGCGACGCGGGGCGGCCCGTCGATTCCCGGGCAGTGGGACTGCAGTTTTATAAACATTGTAGTCTGAAGATATGCGAATATTTAGGTAAACTTTATTACACAGACACAGAAAAACTATTAGAATAATTACTTCAATAATTATGTAGATATATCGATTATGATATGATAGATTATGGGCTATGGCTTGACGGGTTAAATTGGTAATTTTTAATTTGTGTTTAGTACAAAAGTAGCATAGTATTATTTCAATAATTAATTAACTGTAGACAAATTATCAGCTGAACGCTTAGTCTGGCGATGACCTCACAGGTTTTTATTAATCTAGCTCAGGCAGGTCGCCAAAAGTTATAATGTAGTAGTAGTGCAGTACCAACGCACCTTTCATAGGTAATTGAAATATATGTAAATTAAACTAGTTTTATATGAGTATATAAGCCAATCTGTTAAGGGCCTACCTTCGCTTAAGTGGCGCCCCCATTGAATAAAAATCGTATCTGTGCAAGGAAAATAAAGATTAAAGAATTCTAAAAAAATAAAAGATTGAAAACGCAACGCGTTGGACTCAAAATGTTTCGTATCCAAAGTAGTAAGCAAAAGTACCAAAAACGGCCGTTTTTAACACTTAGGATTCTTTAATCTTTTTTTTCTACGCTTTGCTACGATTTTTTATTCAATGAGGGCGCCGCTTGGCGGCAATATACGCCTTAAGAACTCGGTACTACTAAGACTATGTATTTATAAGTTTGTAAATGTATTATTTTGTAAAAGGTCTCAAATAAAAAAATAGTAAAATTGCCCACAAAAATCTTTACTTTTTAACTCGTTGCCGGGTTGAAGTTGAATGTGTCTATATTTTTCTTTTGCCATGAGCTTGTTAGCCCTTCGGCATAATTCTGCTAATTAAGCCTTTGTTTCTTCGGAACTTTTAATTTCCTCTTTTTGATAACTAAGCTACACTGCGCGTTATGACAATTCCCGGGCGAGCGGAAAAACAATTAGCTTTTACATTAAATATACTGGGACCTCCTCAGAGATTTCTTTTCAAATTATTAATTTGTGTTGCTATATTGAGACTAAGACGTAGATGTATAATAAGTTACTAATAATATAAGATGTAGTTTATACCAATTAAACTTCATTATCATCATTTTGATTCAAAACACTATAAATCACACACTTTTAAAACGATTTTGCTTTCAAACGTTTGGCTCATTTATTTGCCATATTCAAACGTGCAATCTGTCAGGAATTCCTTTGTGGTAATATTAAACATTATATTCTCGTGCGGTATATTGATGAATTATTGCTTTTCGCCAAAAAACTTCGTAAACGGTTTTCAATAAAAATATTTTAATAGCCCTTTGAAAACGTCAATAATGGCTTCCGAGTATAACAATAGGGTTCCGTCCACCGACAGACAGCATTGTCATCCGCTCTCAATAGGTGCCCTGCCAGTGGAAAATGGCTCCTCGAATCATTTGCCTTTATGCATTGAAGAGTGACGTCTCTTTTTAAAAATACGAAGTAATTGAAATCTCATCTGTGGATGTTTGAGCAATTACAATATTGTTAACTGACTTGGGATTAAAATAACACAATGGTGTGATGTCGGTCGTATTTTCGATTTATCGTATTGTTCGCTTTCTGCTTTTCATTTTGGGCGCCATAATCAGCTGAGTGGCGTGTCACTGCTGGAAATGTGTTATCTAAAAGTCCAGTTTTACATTTTTTACTCCATTACTTCGATTGACGGTACCCACTGTGCATATGATATGTGATGATGATGTGTGCATATGTAAGAAGTTAAAAAAAGTTATTTTTAATGCACACTTTGTAACAAAAGTAGAATAAACATGTTACAATTACGATAGACACCGAATTTATTATCATCATCATCATCATTTGAGCCAGAAGACGTCCAATGCGGGACATAGTCCTCCCCCAAGTGTCATCACAATGACCGGTTCTGCCATCGTTGATCTTCCGTTTAGTCAGCTGGTGGCTCTGCCCAATAGACAGATCTCTTGCAACCTTGGAGCCCTTTTATCGCTCTATCGCGTCTTTAATCCTTTTGGTATTAAAGCGTTGGAGGTCACTTTTCAAGGACTTGGAGATCCCTATTGAGCTGCCGGTTTTTGCACGCATCGTCTGAAGACTGCAGGATCATATCCCGCCTCTCCTTCATGAGCTTGAGAGTAGGATCAGAGACCCTCTTGATTCTTATCTGCACGGCGAGTCTTGAAGAAATTAGACACGACCGTATAACTCACCTGCCGCGACATCTCGCGGCTCGGCGGACGGAGCTCCGGCAGCATCTCATGGCGACATGGAGACAGCGTCTGTCGCAACCCAGCGCTGGGCACGCCACCATTGCGGCGGTAGTGCCCCTCTTTGAGGAGTGGCTGGAGAGGCGTCACGGTGTCATCACCTTCCGCCTGACGTAGGTCCTCACCGGACACGGTTGTTTCGGGAGGTTCCTGCATCAGATAGGGCGGGAGGAAACGCCCAAGTGTTACCACTGCGTGGATCGCCCAGAGGACACGGTGGAGCATACGGTGGAGGTCTGCCCCGCTTGGGCGGAGCACCGCCGTGTCCTTGTGGATGCGATAGGTGGCGGCGACCTCTCTCGCCCGGCCCTGGTTCAGGCCATGGTACGGAGCGAGAGCGAATGGGAGGCAGTCTCCGCCTTTTGCGAAGCAGTAATGCTCGCGAAGGCGGAGGCGGAACGCGTGAGGGAAGCCCAAGCTCCGGCCACCGTAGACCCGGGCCTGCGGACGGCGAGCAGTGGGTAGCTCGCCGTCCGATCAGCACCAGGCCCGTGAGTTGACGGCGCGTAGTGTTCCACGCGCGCCTCAAAGAGATGTTGTCAGCCACCACTAACGGGGCCCATCGTGGCCGGTGCCTGCATGCCTAGGGGTAGCAGATAAATTCTGAAAATGAGTTACCGCACCCCTGGGCACTCAGGCAGGGAAGGAACAGGGATGGGTTTTAGTCAGTAAGAGTCTGACACGTCCTCCAGCTCCACCCAGAGCGGGAGAAATCATTGAATGATTTCCCAACACCAAAAAAAAAAAAACAATGAATCTTTCGATGTATTTGCCCACGGAGCTCTCTAGGAACTCGAAACGATTTTGCAGTTCGAGCTGAAAGCTTTCGGGGTTTAGGATCTGAATCTGTATTGGACGGAGCATGGACTTCATCAGTCGAGCTTTCCAGTATGATATTTAGATTCAATGTGCCTCTTACAGTGCAGTGATCACTTCCTGTTTTCACCGCGTTGATCACAGAGACATAATTGATATTTGCTTCTTCGTCGACATGATGAAGTCAATCTCATAATTAGTTGCATCGTCAGGGCTCTACCAGGTCCACTTCCTGTGCTCATGCTTTTTGATGAAGGAGTTCATGACATAGAGGCCCTCCTTTTTCATAAAACTGGCAAGTTGGTGTTCCCGGTGGTTCTGACGTCCAAATTGCCCCACCAGCAGCTCACCTATCCGTCCCGATTGCCCAATTTCGCGTTGATGGGCCTCAATGACCACGCTGAAGTGAGTTGTATGACCATGCATGGCTCTGGATATATTCTTCTACATTTCCTCTACTTCGTCGTCGGGGTGTGTCGAGGTCGGGGCGTAAACCTGTATGACCTTCAACAAATATCTTGCCGATATTCTTAGTATAAAGTACGCCACCTTGATTGACATACTCCCGATCTTCACCACATTGTTCACAATAGACTTGTGAACGATAAACCTGACACCTCCCTGGGAGTGCTAGTCACCCTCTCGAAATTAGTGCAGGTTACCGGATCTGAGAATAATCCTGTCCTCCTCCTCTCTTCAGACTTCTGATAATCCCATAATACTCCATCGCAACCTGCTAAATTCCTCCTCAAGTTCAGCGATCCTCTCGTCATTCCGGAGTTTTCTTGTATTAAATGTTGCCAGGTGAAGTCGTCGGTTATTTTTGGGGTAGTCGGATCTACTCCAGAGATTCTACTTCAGATATTTATGATAAACACCTAAAAGAAGCAGGAGTAAACTACCCAGAACGTTTTTGTTTCACTATAATTCTACCAAATTTATTACCAAATCCCTTCTAAGTTGTAACAGCCGGGTTTTTCCAATTTTACCGATTTATGTCGTCTGTTAAATTGACGTAAATAATGTTCTGTGATTGCCATTCAATGTAAATACTTGTGAATGCGACGCCTTGTTAATTGTTATTGCCAAATTTTCGTGGTTTAGTTGTTATTTGTTACTGTTTTAATTAAAATCATAGAATTAATAAAATTGTGTTAACATAAAATGTTTTGCATACGTGCTTCTACGTGCCTCTTTTTTCTAATTCTATTGTGAATAGAGTATAGATCAGGCCTAGAATATGTAGATAAATTCCGAAAACTTTAAATTCTAAGTGATTTTCTGCATATCCGCCAGTAAAGGCTGTAGCTAAGTAAAATTTTAACACTTTTACTGAAGGCAGGTACATTTTCTAGCTCTACTAGTTTTAAAATGCCAATGGACGACTGCGACTTGTAACCTACTAAAGCTTTTACCTCCAATTACTTGATCAATACGTTATGAATTTATCTACCAGTAAGAACGTTCTTCTTCTTCTCGTAAGAACCTTCTTCTTCATAGTGAATATTTCGAAATCCCTGCAGCGTATTTTCGTGAAGAGTTTTACTCTCGTCTAGGAATTTCTAAACATAAAAAATAAGGCGTCGAACTATCCTTGTAGGATTTGCATGCACTCTGAAGCGTAATTTTAAATGCTTTGCTCACTGAAAGCATCCCCCGTAGACAACAATAAACTCACACAACCAGTGCATCTGTGCCAGATAAAAGTTTTAATGACTCTGAGCATTCGAGTATAAAGGATGCGATTTGAACAGCTCCCCCTCTCTTTCATCCAGATGACAGTAACGTCGCCGAGGAGCTAATCGATAAAAGTTCTCGATTGAAAAACTTTGTGCCTCACCTATTAATCGATTTAGTATCGAAATGTGCTGTGAACTCTATCAATTACTAACTTTCAACTGTTTTGATCGTAGATTGTCATAATTACGAGCTACGTTTTGGAATTTGATGCTAAATGGAAAATTACTGTTTTTTAGGGTTCCGTACACGAAGGGTCTAAACGGAGCACTATTGCTACGTGTACGTCTCCCCGTCTCCCCGTCTGTCCGTCTGTCCATTTGACCGTCTCTCCGTCTATCCGTCTTTCCGTCTGTACGTCTGTCCGTCTGCCCGTCTGTCCGTCTGCCCGTCTGTCCGTCTGTTCGTCTGCCCGTCTATCGGTCTGTCTGTCTGTCGGTCTGTCAGTCAGTCTGTCTGTCTGTCCGTCATCTGTCACAATTTTTTTTTCCGAAGAATTTTTTAACTTCCCATTGACTTAGGAACTTCAAATTTGGTGATAATGTTTATTATTACGTATATTTTACTAACAATTACCAATATTTGGTATGGAACCCTAAATGTGCGAAATCCAACGCACTTGGCGGGTTTTTTCTTTTATTGGAACATAATGGCCCTGCAATTTTCTAGTGAATGATTTTGGATATTCCAAAATCATTCACTAGAAAATAAAAACACTGCAAACACTGAAAAACACTGCAGTGCAGTGTTTCCTTTTTTGTTATTAGTGAAAATATATAATTTAAATGTGCCTGGTATTTATTCACTTTCTCCTGTTGTTTGAACTATGTGTTTTGTTTGTTGTGACGTACAAACCTAATGGGTAAACATGAATATTAATGCATGCAATCAAAACAATCTCGTGTTAAAATCATGAATACCATAATTCGCTTATGAGCATTTATAGAGTCGTACGTACACTTAATTGATTTTCAAAACTGTCACGACGACTGACGTAAACTAACTATTCCAGGTTTTTCATCTACTCTATAGAAAATTGTACTACCGACATATATATATAAAACAAAAGCGAAACTATGTTTAAAGATTTCTTACCTACTACTTTATTTCAAGGTATAAAATCTTTGGTGCCTCACGCGTCCGAAGAAAAATCTTTCTCAGCAAAAGATTTCGTAAAGTTAACAGGAAGCAAACAATATCGGGATCCACCTTCTAAACTTTTGGGGAGTTTATATCAGTTCTATGTTCAAATAAAAAGAATGAACGATTTATCCTTACCTGTTAAATTGAAAAAGTTGCCGGGACCACTGTAAGGGCAGATTTACGTGCAACGGCTGCTGAGTAATATCAAAAAAGTTTATCCCGAACGGTTAGCGTTTGTGTCGTGCGACAGCGGCAGGCTCACCGGCAGATTTTAATAATATGAAACGAATTGATAAAATACGAGGTATGGTAGGTCCGGGCCGATATATAGAAGAGGCCGTTACCGGGAATCCTGTTGTAGAGATCAAAACGGTTTCCACGATCGGTTTATTTACGAATCGGTCTTCCTGTTGAAGAATGATGCAATCATTGAAATGTGGGTGCTGAAGATTCTTGGTCTTTGAGAGAGATGTCGTAAGTTTAATCGGCGTAAAAGTTTTCGTGTTAAAATATAATAGAATTAGAACCACCCAGACTTTAAGAATCTGGAATTGCTGGAATCTTCGTCAACTTTTATTTTTCTAAACTAAAACGAAGTAATAGAATTCTAGCGAACCCATGCTAAGGGATCGTACCTTACGCACACATTCACGTACTGCCTACATACACTGTTTACAGTGTTCCGACGAATGCCCTACGGGTAGATACGAGCACGCTAAGTCAGCGGCGACGCCAGTGCCTGGTCAGCATAACGTAACGCACAGTCCATTAAATCGTGTCGTTACATACACCGAGGTACTAGTTACATACGAGTATCTTACTTTGGTAAAGTTATCAAGCACAGCGATTATAGGAGTTTTGATTTGTAAAAGAAAATGCCAGATCTTTTAACTTAAACAAACCAAAAATAAACTCGCGCGACGCGTCTGTATTTGCCGTACAAAATGTGTAGCTTAAAAAAATATTTATAATATAATAATTTGATTGCATAATTTGTAAACTTCGTCACAACGATAGTTATCTATGATCAATAATTAATCTAAAATGTCTTTGAAACCTCTGTGCCTGAAACCATTTCATGTTATTTTACGTAGGTATGGTAAAAATATTGTTTATTTACAACAACTACGGGCAATGCTTCCAGGCAATATTTCCGAATGACAATGATAATAAAACAAACCAAAACTGGCAATGTTGCCAGTCATATGAGCCCATTTCCACGTGACAGCGATGTGGAGGAGTATTAGGACATCTTTGTGTCCTAGGGTTCTATTTTTTTCCTTCCATTTTTATTTTGCTTTTGCACAAACAGCTAAGTGTATTATTATATTTTCTAATGCATCGCTATATGTCTTTAAACGTTGCCAGTCTTCTGAGCACATTTTTTACCACGTGGCAGCGATGTGTTTTTTTTGGGGTTTGGGAAGTCATGACTTCTCCTCAGACTTTTAATGACTAAAACCCACTCCTGTTCCTTCCTTGCCTGAGTGCGTTTGGACCCCTCAGATTGGGCAGGAGCCGCTTCAAAGCAGCCTCGGCCATTTCCAGTCTTGGAGCCAAACGTCGGAAGTGTTCCACGAAGTTGCACCGGCTGTCGAGGACGAGTCCCAAGTACTTCATCATCCCCTCGGCGCCAATGTGAACCTCTCCTATTGTTATCTGGTAACCCGACCTCCATGAAAACACATGGCCTCAGACTTGTGCGGTGCCACCTCGAGTCCCAGTTGCCGGATCCTCTCTATGATTATCGCAACTTCAACAACCTACACTTGTCCGCGTGTGGGCGTGTCATTAGGTCAGCCGGCGCCTGCTGTGACCTCCGCTGCGCCAGAACCAGCGTGTCGTCAGCGTAGCTGACTACGCTGACACCACTAGGGCCGCCGACGTTTAACAGAGGCGGCCCCAGGACTTATCCCTGTGGAACAGCGCACGACATCTCTCGCCCGTTCCACTTTCCCTTGTGACCGGGGTATATGACGGCCCTGTCCGTCAGGCCTCAACCACGCGAGGGAGGTAGGGCGGTACCCGGTAATACCGGAGTGCCTCCACTATGCAACTCCTGTTGAAGGCATTGGCGATGTGCAGATACACCACCAAGACGAGCCCACCCAGGGCCACTGCATCACTCGTCGTGACGTCTCGCACGCGCATAATGGCATCCACAGTGGTGCGCCCCTTGCGGAAACCGAACTGGCTCTTCGCCAGATCCAGCCCCACCCGCACTAGCTGCCCGACGAGGCGGACTGCAATTACTCTTTCAAAGAGCTTGCACACCTCGTCGAGCAGCACGATGGGCTGGTAAGCGGACGAATAGTCCGCATCGCGCCCCGCTATGTTGATGAGGACTAGCTACCCCGTCTTCCAACGAAGCGGAAACTGGCCCCTCTCCATGCATGCGCTTAGGAGCCCTCTTAGTTGAGGCCCAAGAGCCTCCTCCAAGATCAGGACTCAGGCTTTCCCATGAAAGTCATCGGATCATGGGGCGGTGTTTTTGGCATTCGGCCTACGACGCACCGCCACTCTCAGCTCTACCTCGGTCACCACGGGAGCATTGTCTTCATCGTCTTGGACCGCGTTGGGTACCGCAGGAGGTGGAGCCATAGGCGGGGAGTATGTTCCCATCGCGGCAAGGGAACAGAGTAGTCACCACACCCTCCACGAGTTGCAGCCGGAGCCTCTGCGTCAGCGGGGAAGCCCATGGGCGGAGTTTATCCCACACCATCTTGTAGGGGCGACCCCACGGATCTCTGTTCAGCGTCCCCAGCGATTCCTCGCGGGCCAATCCCTTGGCCCGCTTGATCTCTGCTCGGAGGGTGGGCCTCGCCGCTCTGTACCCCTCGTACAGCTCCGCCTCGATGGCTTCCGTATATGGGAGGCGGTTACGGAGCCTGCGATGCCTGGTATACTGGTGTCGCGTGGCTATGCACGCTTGGCGCAGAGCCGTAAGCTCCGGCGTCCACCAGTTCACCTGGCGTCGAGCACATGGCTGGACCCCATTGCCACGTCACAGATCTCGGACATGGCCTCCTGGAACCACTTCACCTTGTCGTTAATGTCGGCAGGCCTGTCTGATGATGATACCCAGGCCTGCACGATCGAGGCTTCCAGGAGTAGCTCCCGGTTCAGCTGATTCAGCGACGACGTGAACCACTCGGGGTCTGTCGGACTGGCACGCGCGAGATATGGGCGGAGACGTCAAACCGAATATACCGGTGATCGGAATACATCTCCACCGACGACCACGACGACACACGGTGACAGAGCGGGGTTGGCGAACGAGATTTCCACTACCGATTCACCCCGCATCCGCACACACGTGGGGCAGAACCCCGGTTGGTGGGCCCAAGCCACGTTCTAAAAAAAAAAAAAAAGCCACGTTCTTGGCATTGACGTTCCGAGGACGAGCACAGGGAGGGGAAAGAGGGGAGGGGGGGGGGGTCGGTGGCTGCTAAGTCATAAGTACCAAAAAAAAAGTATAACACCAACATTGTACACTTAGTTCGCAATAAACGTTTTGACTTTGACTTTGACTTTGACCCAACGACGACGACTTTCAACTCCACGAGGGAGTTGTGGAACTCGGCGAGAGTTCGGTTCGGGAAGAAGTAAACCCCCCGTCTTCCCCTCTATGGAAGCATTCACATCTCCTTGACAAAATTAATGAAATTATTCGATGCACTCTTACTTTATTTTAAATGTGGCCATGGATGACCGAGCGTGGTGGCAAACCTTACTACCCATTCGTTTTGGTGGTGTCCACGTCCGCAAAATTTCTAATTTAAGCCTACGGGCGTTCCTGTCCTCGGTCCACAGCACTGAAAAGTTAACCAAAAGAATTTTGACTCCATCACTGGTTGACTGTGAAGTATACCGTGCTTGACCGACGCAATGAATGCTTGGAAAATGCCAGACACGGCGCCAGCGTTGTCCGAGAACCCATTCTACCAGAGACAGTGGGATGAGCCGCTCTGCGGACAACTAACTGTGAAGTACCGTGCTTGACCGACGCAATGAATGCTTGGAAAATGGCTTGCCCAGACACGGCGTTGCCCAAGAACCCATTCTCCCAGAGACTGGGATGAGCCGCTCTGCAGACAACATTTTATGGTAACCATATCTATTAATTTTCTACATTTCTTTGATAAATAGAGTGACTTGGCAAATGCACACAGCAACATTATTTACTATAAAATGTTGTTAGCTAACTAACAAGGTATCAATTTATGACAAAGTGTTTGGATAGCTGCTCCCATAGATAGGTAGGTAGGTACTGAATTAGCCGACTTGATTTACATTCGATTTCATAACTTTATACGGCAGAAAAAATGTGTTGCAAGACTTGTGCATTTTTGTACATGTCATGTTTTTGATGAGATCTCTATTATTTTTGTAGGTATTACTTTTTTCGAAGGCTAATTGAGAACTGTAAAAGGAACTTTGTAATTACATACAATTTAATGGGATTTATATAGGATTACAAAGTTACTAAAAGTTCGGATTTTTCCTTGCTTTATAGGCTAAATAATAACTGTGTTCAAAATTTGGAGTTTGTGGGTCTGGTAGAAGTACCTTAGAATTTTGATGATCGGTGAGTCAGTGAAAGAACTTTGACTTTCAATAATTCTTAAACCACTAAATCAAATTTAATGTAATTTGAAAATGTATCTATAGATGTAATGCCCTCTTGGTAACTGAAAATTTAGGCTTCTAGTTTTATTCACAACGAAGTTACAGGGTGTCGAATGTGGCCCTAATGGCTTCGAGAAAAGGATGGTACGGCCATGCCTTGGTTTTGCTCGACTTGGCGGGGGCACTTCCGTGCCCCCGTATATTATTATAATTTTATTATACTCCTCCTTCTTTTATGCCGCCTATACATATTTTATTTATTTTCTTATAGCCTGTGTATCCCATTAAGTTATTTATTGGTTTAGATGTAAATGTATAATTGTGGAATTATTTAATTAAACAGAAAGGACATTCCGGATACCCGTCAGCTCCCGTAAGGCCCTTTCGGACCGCGAACACGGAATACAGACCACTTCCCGTAAGGCCCTTTCGGACCGCGGGTGGCACGCGTTCTTTCAACCTCTATGATTACATAACGAAACGTCATATTCCTGTGGAAATTTTTACACACTCGGAGCGTGATAGTATCGTACTTTTACAAACATTTCCATAGAGAAATACTGTTTTGAAAAATTTTAAAAAATGTTTTTATTTGCATGTTTATGTTTGTCAACGGCGGACGACAATTTGTTGATATTGTGTGTTTTAATTAGTTTCGTGTTTGTTTATGTGATATGTTGTGTCTATATATTCATTACTATGTTGTTATTACGTCATTATAACATCGTTTTAGATAAATATTTTGAAAAATGATTACGTTATGACATTTCTTGTCAAGGTCAAACGGTTTTGTTTACATTGTTATTGTGAGGGTGAATGATGTGACTTTCTGTGTGTTTGAACACAGTGTGAAGGTATTTATTTATTGTTAGGTAGTTATTACATAGTATTAGAAAAAAAAACGCATCACAAAACGCAACGCAAACGCAGTAACGTAATTTGAAAAAGCCGTTACTTGGTTTGGTTTTCGTGATATGAAGTTTGAGAATGAATAATAGGAAAATATTGTATCGGACTCTACAAAAAAAACATTGTTATTAAACTACTTGTATATTCATAGTATAACATGCAAAATTTCGTGTAAATTGATACAGTGGTTTTATCAGAAATGAACCTAATACGTGAACAAATACTATTCCCGCCAAATCGTTGATAACAGCATTTGATTAGAATTCAACTCTCGTAACACAAGTATTGTTTACATTTTATGATAAGGTCTGTTTATTCAACAACCCAATAAAAAAAAATTCAAGTGCCTAGCACCAATAGAAGCGTCAGCGAACCGTTTTATGTAAACAAAGTCATAAACATGTCAATGGCGGGAAAATAGCGCGGGTATGCCAGATGTGCGAGTTTCGCGCGCGACGGGCGCTGACGGGTTAAGGAAACCTTAATAACCTAACGGTGACATAATTTTGGCTTTGTAGTGCCGTAATTGATGTGCAATCATTAAAATAAAACGCGATTTTCAATTTTATTGTGATCAGTGGATTTTTGTTATCGTAAGTTCATGTGAAGGCAAAAGTGAATATTTTATTTAAAGTATTTTGATTTGAGAATGTCGATTGCTGTACAAAGAAACGTAACCCACATAATATCTAGAGCGGAAGAAGTCATAAGATGATTTCCCACCCCCCCAAAAAAAAAAAAAAAACCCACATAATATTTCTATTGCAAGTACCAAACTTAACTGGGCGAGAGCTACGTAAATGTTTGTTCAAGTCTGAACGTAGCGCTACGTCTCCAGTGCTACGCCGCTCCGGCTCCGGCTCGTAGCAGCTCTACGCGACGTGTCCGAGCCATTGGTTTGGAAACATTTACTCGATTAGACGGAAGGCATACGCTTTAGTGGTGACGGAATTCTCTTGCTCGGCCAGCGTGCGCTTGATTTGTGTACCTACTTCATTTATGGAGGGCATTTTCACACTATCGAATTGTTTTATTTGGAGCTTTTTATCGCTGTACCGTTCAAAAGGAGTAAATTGGTTGAGTGACTTTGTTAAATGTAGGTTTTAAACTGTATCTTCACTCGATTAGTTTATTGTTTTATATAGTAATAGCTACTGCGACTCCGAACGCATGGAAGTTGAAATAAGTGTATCCTTTTATTAACGGAAATGATGTTAGGTATCCATACAAAATGCGCCCGGAAATCGTTCAGCGACCACCGGTTCCCGGAAGTTTATCTGCAACGTTACGATCCTAAACTCCAACGTCACACGTTTTACCGGATCTGTTTTTAACGCAGTTACCGATTACCGTTTTTACCGAACAAGGGAAAAGTTTAATACAACGGAGGTAGGTAGGTACAAAGAGCGGTTATGTCACTCGAAATAATGCGACGTCATACTTTTGACCTTACGTCACCACTTGACAAGCTAACAATTTATTCGTATCAAAACATATCGTGTTCAAAAATAGCGACTCAGAAGCTGTGACATCGGAATTTCTCATTACAGCTACAAGCAAGATTCCCATACATCACGATGGCAAAACATCGCTTTTAACATCCCCCCTCATCCATTAATGGCCGCTGTACTTATGTTTATACGATGTCCAATAAAAAGCGCACATGCGTCACGAAAGAGTTACGCGTGACAGACAAGTGAAATAACATTCCGCCCCTATTTATGTGGAATTGAGCGAAGATGTACCTACCACCGGGTAGACAAGTCGTCACGGGACGCCCGGCAGGTGTGAAAACTTTGTGTATTGTTTTTTTTTGTGTCATAGTTGTTGTTGTTGTTTGTTGTTGTTGTTTGTTGTTGTTGTTTGTTGTTGTTGTTTGTCGTTGGTTGCTGTTGTTGTTATTTTTGTTGTTTGTTGCAGGTTTTTGTTTGTAGCTGGTTGTTGTTGTTGTTTGTTGTTGGTTGTTGTTGTTTTAGTTGTGTGTTGTGTTCCTTTTTTCGCATAGATGTTTCTATGGAGAAAATCAAGAGCGGCGGCGGCGGCGTAGTGGGGGCATCGTGGCACGACGGCGTCATGCAGTTTGCCGTCACGACATCCCAGTCGATTTTACTGCCAAGCCTTGCCAATAGATGTTTTACATCAAAAATAATATGAGTTAATCAGCTCTAATCGACTAAGTAATTTATAGCAAGCAAGAGCGCCCGGAGGATTGCTAAACCTATGCATTAATTAACATAAAACAAACTGTATATCAGATATTATAGCATGTACACACAGCAAACTGGATAGGTTGGCAGGGCACAATAAAATAATGGTGGTGTGCGTATAATCAACGGGTGTATTACTTTACCTATTTATTAGTATTTCCATCAAAATGACATGTCCACGCACACACTTTCAATATCTTGTCACTTTAATGTTGCAGGGAACATGAAGTATAAATTTAGCTAATGTATTTAGCTAATGCGCGTTTGTCATTATTTGTCACATTCATTTTCCTATTTTTATTAACTTTTGCTACCAACCTTCTAAATGCCTAAAATTTCACCTCGTCATGAGCATATTATTCATGAAGATTGTGCCAATACGAAAGAAGAAAGTATTTTTAAGGATTTTTGCCTCAGTGCATTATTATTGTAATAATTGCTGAGATCTCAATGGACAGAGGAAAGGTTGGCCTCAATCGCCTCAAAATTAGTGGACTAGCAAGTTAGTCAGGTTTACAGGATTTAGTTATGTAACGTGGCCACCTACTCTTATCATCAAGAAGATTCACTAGAAATTATCGTTACTGAGGAATTTTCTGAGAATTCGAGTAGATTTTGGATTTTCGGTTCAGTGTCATAGGCTGCCGACAAGTCTACAAGTTATTTGCCACGTTTAGACCGTGGGAGGTCAAGGTAGTTGGGCAGGAAATACGGGTGGGTTATATCCTGCGAAGGGGTTCCAAAATGGCACTGTCTTTGGGCTCATAGAGCCTATGATATTCTATTTGGTCAGGTTTCTTGTACAGCGGCCACTGCAGTTCGCGTCCAGGGGGCAGATGCTCTGTTGGAGTGATGAAGTGAGGAGAAATAGTAGGATCTGTGTTCTTCCAGAGTGCAAATATTTCACCAGCCGCATTGACTTCCGAAAAGGTCAACCCTATCACAGGAATTAGAATCGAAATTAACTAACTTATGTAAAATTTTATAGTTTATGTAAATAAGCTCAAAACTAATTTATGTAAAATTTTATAGTTTATGTAAATAAGCTCAAAACTCAAGACGTAAAAGGTTTGTTTATTTTCGGTTTTAGTTCTTTTAGTAAAGATTGTGTGATATGAAAGAAAAGGTTAAAGTTAGTGATAGTAGCGTGCATGGAAGAAAAAAACGTGTTGCGCCTACCCCAAGTAACAAGGGATAAGGGCAGGAAGAAAGAAAGAAAGAAAGAAAAGAAAGAAACAATATTTTTTAGGAAGGTGATGATTAGTTCTATTTCGTCGGTTCAATTTTATGTTAAAAAGTTTTTTATTCATCACCATCTCATCATCTTTTGGTATTTAACTTCTAACTGTTTAGGAAAGAAAGAAAGAAAAAATATTTATTTGCCACAGTTAAGGCACACACAACAATTAATAAAAAAAGAAAAACAAAAGTAGGAAACAAACAAAAAGAAGTGTGCGCCCCACGGCTGCGCCAAATAGGTCCAGTTCAGCATATATTTATTTATTTATTTATTAAAACTTCATGCAACACAAATGTACAAAGGCGGACTTAATGCCTTAGGCATTCTCTACCAGTCAACCAAGGGTGGTGGAGAGATAACATGGCAGGTGCATAAACTGAAAAAATAAAATAATTCTAAGACGAAAATAATTACAAAAGTATATATAAATATAGTTAAAATAAACATACATATATATTTAATATAATATACCTACATATATAATAATAATATATAAATTTAGAGATAAGGATTTTGAGACGACTCCTTTACATGTTAAGAAGGTAATTCCGCAACTTTCGCTTAAATGCATACTGACTGGTGGCCATCCTGATATTGAGGGGAAGCGCATTCCACAGAAGGATGGACTGTATATGAAAGGAAGAATGAATAAAATTAGAAGTATGAGAAGGACAAAGCAGTAAGAGATTGTTAGCAGAACGCAAATTCCTAGCGTGAGTAGAGCAAAGATACTGAAAGTGTGATATAAGATAAGAGGGAGGGGTGGGAGAGTTAAGGAGAGAGAAAAGTGTAGTCAGAGCGCGCAAACTTCTTCTCTGGCATATATAAGCCAGACAGCTAGTGCCTGACGCTGGTTTTCAACTGGACTGAAAATAATGGTTTCCATCATCAGCTCAGCTTCATGATATGTTGATTCCTTAACGCAAATACTTAGTTAAAATACGAAAAGTAAACAGAAAAGTGTAGCCACGACTATTGAAACCCACAATTTTCGAGGGTTTCTCTAAATTTTATCAGGATCACATTATCAGATTCTGATTTCATTGACATGAAACCACCTTTAAGGTATACCCTATCTAACAAAAAAAAAATCATCAAAATCGGTTCATAAATAACGGAGTGAGGGCGTTTTTTTTTTAGTGGGACGGAAATCATCCTATGACTTCTCCCGCCTCGGGCCTGGTGCGAGCCTACGGTGGCCGGAGATCGGCTTGCGACCCCCGACATCCAGGGAGTTTCCTGTGGTGTCTGCTACGGGTGTGAGGACTTTGAGTCTCCCTCGCGCGTCCTCCTTCGCGAGCATTACTGCTTCACAGAAGAAAGTGACAGCTTCCCATTCTTTTTCACTCCATACCATGGCCTGGACTAGGGCCGGGCGCGAGAGGTCGCTGCCACCGATCGCCTCCACGAGGACATGGCGGTGCTCCGCCCAAGTGGGGCAGATCTCCACCGTGTGCTCCACCGCGTCCTCTGGGCGATGCACACAGTGGTGACAGCCGGGCGTTTCTTCTCGCCTAATCCTGAATAGGAACCTCTCGAAACATTCGCGTCCGGTGAGGGCCTGCTTCGGGCGGAAAGTAAGGAGGCCATGGCGCCTGGAGAGACACCATGGCCTCCTCACTTTCCGCCTGTGAGTAGCTGGAGAGCCACTCCTCAAGGAGGGGTCTTACCGCCGCAATTGTGGTGTGCCCAGCACTGGGTTGCGACAGTCGCTCACTCCATGTTACTGAGTGAGGGCTGAACACAAAAAAAAATATATGGTCGAATGAAGAACCTCCTTTGTTTTCGTCGCTTAAAAACCAGGGAGCACGATTATAAATTATATTTTGATACATCAGCTGGTCGATTCTGTTAACAGCTTACCGTGAAAACTTAGGTGGTGTGAGTGTGAAGTGAGCTGTCATTCCACCTTCATTATATGTATTGACAGTCCACTTCACGTTCACTTCACCTAAGCTTTCACGGTGAGATTTTACAGAATAGCACTACTTATTTCGATTACAGCTTACGTCATGATCTGACTTCCCTTAAACAATATTTTCTTTTTACTTTTAAACCTATTCTACATTCAAATGACCTTTCAAATGTATAACAAATCGATCAGTCTGTCGAACCTAAGAGTATCGATCCTACAATATTGTCCAAAACTTGATTTTGAGTGCAATTTTTCAATAAGGTGGCGCGAGCGACAAAGATACGAGCGATTACGCCTATTGACCTCTTTGTAAGTAGCAACTTCATAGTTGCGCTGAAAGAAAGGTAGGCAACCTATATTTTTCAATTTTTGCGTAACATCCTATCGACTCATGCTTGATTTTCATTAATAACAAATCGAGGCAATTAATACAAAAACAATTATTAAATTTTATACTTTTTAACATTATAGACCGGCAACCCATAGCAATCATTTATATAAAAAAAAAAAAAATAATTATAGAACAAAACAAAAAATTATATAATTATAATCTTTAACATATAAACTATTTTATCTTAAAATAACCAGATAGAAGTATAAATATAATTTTATATTACTGTATCTCCTACTAATATGCACATACGTGTCGCACTGAAAGTTCTTAGAATAGGCCAGCAAGAAAAGCAGCTGATGAAAAAAACTTTTTTACAAAAAAATAGAACCGACTTCCAAAAAAGTGCAAAATAACTTTAATTTCGGAAGTCAGTGTCCCTGTTTTGTGTCTTCGTTTTTTGACACCGACTTCCGAAATTAATGTTATTTTGCACTTTTTTTGGAAGTCGGTTCTATTTTTTTGTATTTTTTTTTTTTATTTTTCACTTTTTAGTTGTGGCTCCCCATTAAACTGTGTTAACAATTTATAGACATACGATAGCAGCAATTGCGGTTGATTTGCTGTCAATTTTTGGAGAGTTCCGTTGTCTGTCTCCAAAACCCATCATCAGATCTTTTTGAAATTTAAATGGGACCATTTCGGAATAAACCCCTTTCGAACAAAAAAAGAATTTTGCAAATCCGTCAATATATGACACAGTTATGCCCGAACATACATAAAAAAAAAAAAAAAAATACAAACATCCGAATTGATAACCTCCTCCTTTTTCGAAGTCGGTTAAAAATGTATTTAAATTTCGAATTAGGAACTTTGGGAATCTGTAGATGTGTAATGAATTCATCACAATACATTCATAGTGCAGTTTGTTTTTACAAATTGACGGCAATTTAAAAAGTGTCTATCGTGCGTCGAAATGGATTTGACTAGAGAAAATTTTCGCTTAATGATTTAGACTTTCGTTGCTGTTTTACTAAACGACAATGACAGAGCTCTCCATCCCGTGCCACTGTTTACAACAGCTGGTTTAATGAATTTAAACGTGGTCGAAGCAAACTCACTGATGATTCGCGAGAAGGACGTTCTTCTACGGCGACTACTGAAGATCACGTGAGTGCTGTGAGGCTAATGATAGAAGCTGATAGAAGGGTGTCATTTGCTACTGAACTCTTAACTTTTTGTGCGGAACAATCGTGGTCCTGTGTAGACTTGGAACTGATGCCGCCAGATAGTCATACGTTTGTCAGTGATGCGCACGGCTGTCGGCGCTGGCTTGACCACTATCTTGTGACTAGTGCCGCGCGGCACTTTGTGCGGCCTCTGTGTTGTATAATACCTATTGGTCTGATCATTACCCTGTGTCTATATTATATAATTTTAATTTAGTTAAGCCTAAGATTTGTATACCTACTGTTTGCATAAATAGAATAGTCTGGGGTGAACGTGACTCGACTCAGATAGCGAAATTTAAAAGTGTATGTCACTCTAGACTTCGTCAAATTGATTTTCCTTCGGAATTTAGAAACTGCTCAGATAATATGTGTTGTAACAAAAGTCATAAAATCCTGATAGATAAAATGTATGACGAGATTATTTGTATACTGTCGGAGGCCGCTACATGTAGTTATAGAATTACCGAAAAGCGTAGAGGCAAATACATTACCGGGTGGAACAGGTATGTCCGCGTCGCTCATGGAAGGGCTCGGCTATGTTTTCAGGCATGGTTGTATGGCGGTAAGCCTGGGGCTGGCCGTCTTTATAATGATATGCGTGAAACTAGGCGCGCTTTTAAATCAAAATTAAAGTGGTGTCAGAATAATCAACAACAGAAGAATGGATATTATAGCTGAACTTCACTCAAACAAGAAATTCGGTCAGTTCTGGAAAAACACCAATAAAATTAATCATAAGCCGGGCCTCCCCATCAGCGTGGCGGGAGTGCACGAACCTGGTGAGATCGCCACGATGTTCTCCCACCATTTCAGGGTGGACTCTCCCCTGGGGCCAGCGCGGCAGGAGCCCGATGCTGAGGAGGGTAGTGTGCGTAGTGTTAATTTTACTACCAAGGAAGTGGGCGCGGTGCTCAAAGGCATGGTGAGGGATAAATCCCCGAGTCATGACAGCCTTAGCATCGAGCACCTGCAGCACGCAGGTGTACAACGCTATGGAAATAACTGAAATAGACTAACCGTGCTGTGTCGACGTTAGCATATTGTCTAACTTTTCTGACGGCGTTGGCGGCAGATTTGAGCCTTCCCTATAGGCTTGATGTAATGGGTGCCCCATTGAAGTTCGTAATCAACAGTTATACCCAAAAGCATTGCCGTGTCCACAGTTTTAAGGACTTCTTTACTTAAGATGACATCGGGTTCTAAATTTCTAACAAGTAAGGCAAAATTTATACATTTAGTTTTCTTAGCCTTGAGAACTAAGTTACTTGTCGTAAACCAATCCGTAACCATTGAGAGAGCGCTATTTACTCTATCAAAATCATGTCTAGGTATTCCTATCTACTTTAAAGATGAGAGAGGTATCATCTGGAAACAGTACCTACGTCCCAGATACCTTACTTACTATTTTATTAAACTTACAATGCCGTTAAATTCGGTGCATAGGTAATACAAATATAACCCGATTCTTACCTAGCTCGAGTCATAATTCATAATACAGGTAACAAAGAAATAAAGTCTCAGCGAAAACAATGACGGACACTCGCGAACAAAAAAAGATATTACATTAAGTATTCCGAACTCATACGAAGGGCATATTGAGGTTAGTTTCCTGAGTTATTTCAGCTCTTATCTCGCATTCGGTCCAAATAGAGACGTGTCGCATTGAACACTTATCAACGTCGGTTTACGGTCGCCCGGGCTAAAACGAAAAGTAACAGTAGGACCGCCCCTAACATTAGTCACCCGCCCAACTTAAGTGGAAGAATTTGCGGCAGCGCTTGAACAATGGACACATTTAGATCCCTAATTTTTATTATTGTTTTGCTTGATTTTTACATTTTTAAACCTTTTGTGTTTACAAATTTTATTATTGTATGGAGGTAGATATGTTCTTAAAAGTTAAAATTAAATTTTGAAGACTTCGTGGTGTTATTTAATTTTGTGTATTTAAATGTGGCATTTACCTATTATATTTCTTTGATAATGTACATATGAAAGCGTGTCTTAAACATAACTTGCGAAATGGTTGTGTAATAGGTGCACCTCTGCCTAACCTTGTGTATGTTATGTTATGTGTGACTTGGCACAACTGAGCTCTATTTCTTTCTATGTCTGCAGTGTAATGACTATACCTAAACATGATCTACCTTACGTGCAGTTCTGCCTGTCTTTTTTACAATGTGTATTTAACAAAAAAACTTTTTACAAAAAAAAAGTCGGTGTTTCTAGTTTGGTTTCCTTAATATTTGACACCGACTTCCGAAATTAAAGTTATTTTGCATTTGTAACCGACGAAAAAAAAGGAGAAGGTTCTCATTCGACCGTATACATATATGTATATATTTTTTTATTATTGATCTATGAAAGTCGGTTGTATTTTTTTTTGTAAAAAGTTTTTATTTTTCACTTTTTAGTTATTTGTTGTGGGGTACAATATTTCTAAAACTAAATTAATAGTAAAGTTATGCCCGAATTGCTAGCCCAAAAAATAGGAAATTTGAACATAGTTGGTGAAATTAGGGTGTATCATGGTGAAATGCACAAATCTGTATACCCCTTCAGAGCGTATCAGCGTGATGTTGTGAAGTAGTGAAAACAATATACACACATGCGATTGCAGCAATTCTGGAAAGTTTACTATCATTTATTGAAGAGTTCCATTTTGTATCTCCGAAGTTCTTCATTAAATTTTCACCAAATTATATATAAAAAGGACCACAAACGAAGCGCCAGCTTTCAAATAAAAAAAAATCATTAAAATCGGTTCACCTAGTAAAAAGTTATGAGGTAAAACATATTAAAAAAAATACTGTCGAATTGAGAACCTCATCCTTTTTTTGAAGTCGGTTAAAATACTCTTTGATACACCAATGCTTTTCTTGTAAAGCTGTCGGTAAAGGATGATTCACGTTACACCGTGTCGCCACCGGGCCGTGCACCGTGCACCGGGGCACGGTCAAAAATTGTTGCATACATTTTGTATGAAGTTATTCATGCTAGACCGGGCCCCGGCCGTGCCCCGGCCGGGAAACAATTGCCGGTCAAACAATTGCACGGTCAAATATCTATAGTATACTTTTTGTATGAACTGATCCATGCTTGGCCGTGCCCCGGACGTGTCCCGGCCGTGCCCCGGCCGGGGCCCGGTGGCGGCACGGTGACAGCCCGGTGTAGCATGAATGACAAGCCCGGTGGACGTGCCCCGACCGGGTCACGGCCGGGGCACGTCCACCGGGCTTGTCATTACTACTAGAGTTACGCTTTGACTGCTATTGCTATTTGCGATTCCGACCCACAATGCAAATGTTGAGAGAATATTTTCTCTTGTGACAGCCCAATGGACGGACAAAAGAAATAGATAGTTGACTGACACAGTTGAAGAAATTTTGATTTGCCATTATTATTAAAAAATACATAGGCCCAATTTTACGAATAAAAAAAAAACAAAAATTAACTCAAAATATGACTGGGTGAAGAAACAGGAACCTCTTGCTGGTGGTTCTTCTCAACAGTAATTGTATGTACTGGTTTTTAGGGTTCCGAAAAACGGAACCCTTAAAGGATCACTAGTGTGTCTGTCTGTCTGTCTGTCCGTCTGTCACAGCCAATTTGCTCTGAATCTGCTGAACTAATAGAGTTGAAATTTCATACACACATGAATATCTGTGACCCAAACACGAACGCGTACCCTAAATTAATTTGGAAAGGGGATCACTTTTGGAGTGAAAATCAGAGAAAATTAAAAAACAAAGTTTTTTATACTGTATCGTGCGATATATGAAATAAAAGGATAAGTACATTGTGAGGGTCTCGAATGTATTTTTTTCATAATTTTAAAATATTTAGTTTTAAAGTTATTTAAGAAAAATAGATGAAAAATGACCATTCCCCTTGCCCCCTTATCTCAGAAACCACTGGGCCTAAACTTTTGAAAAAAAAAATGCAGAAAGTAGTTTACATAAATTACAGGAAACCCTAGGAGGTGTAAAAAAACCTGAAAAAAATATGATTTCGTCGGAACCCTTTGCGCGCGAGTCGGATCCGCTCTTGGCTTCTTTTTTTTTTCCTATCTATTAATTTATCATGATTGGAGTGAATTGTTTTTGTTTTTTTGTTTTTCATTGATTTTTTATTGTAAACCGTTCTAACCCTAATTTGAAGTTTTAATCTACTTGAAACTGATAAGTCCCGTATCAGTTCCCAATAATTATGGGTTGCCTTAATTGTTGGGAACTGATACAGGACTTATCACTAGTGAATATTAAAAGTAAAAAAAAATAGTTTATGTAATTTTACTCTATAATTCTAGGCTGTTTCATACACACTTTTTATAATAAGATCCTACTAAGCACAGATAAAATTTGAATAATTATTCATTTTGGAGATCGGACATTTTTGTATGGGCGCTGGCCCAAGTGGCGTCGGAGCATGACGCTGATTTTGTTTGAAAGTTCATTTACTAAGCTTACTTTTTTTGTACGGGTGCAAAAAAATCTATCCTGGGAGAAAAAAGTTACAGTGTATATTAAAATACTCATATATCGAGCTATTTTCAACTATTTCAATGTGCCTAGCCCTTTCCAACTATCTTGGGGTCGGCTTCCAGTCTAACCGGATGCAGCGAGGTCTCTACAACTCAGTTACTGGGTAATTCGATACCCCCTTTTTTTTGGTAAGACTGGATGTCAGACTTTCGGGCTTCTGACGACCCCACACGATTGTCAAAAATCAACAATTGACTGCCGGGACCAACGGCTTAACGTGCTTTCCGAGACAAGGAGGAGTCTCGGTATGTAAAGATACCCATCCATTGACCAATCCCGGCAAGCGTAGCTTAACGTGATGAGTCGACACGTGCGGCTGTTATTACTTTAACCATGAGCTCCTCTTATAATGTATATTCTAAACTCATATATTTTCAACTATTTATTAATTCAATCTATTTATTTTAATCCACATAAGTTTGATGTTGCCGAACATCTATGAAAACTCAGATGCGTGGTATTAGAAAGGGAGAAAAGATGCAACGCGGGCGCCGCTCAGTAGTCCGTTCCCCTTCCTTCTGCTCAATAAATCAGCTCAATCGAGAGCCACTAGACCTATGTCGTACTTGCAAAATCGAGTACCCTTGTACGTCCAACTTTAGACACCAGCGCCAAAAACCAGCGTTCGAGATACTTTGAAGTATTTTCTTTCTGCATCGAAAATTGATCCTTAAAGTCATGACGACAAGGAGTACAATCGCGTATGCAGGATACTTCTAACTTCCAAGTCCTGTTGGAAGAAAAATACTTGCATAGAACATTGATCCGTAAATATAAATAAAGAGCACAATTGTGTTTACAAAGAAATACTTCCGAACCTAAAACGTAAAAATACCAACGTACTTTGAAGTACGTAGGTATTTTTACTCTAGCCTTGAAGCCTTGTTGGAAGAAAGAATACTTGCTTAAAACATTGATCTTTAAATCGTCGAAGAAGTCGGCTAAAGAAATACTTCTAACCAAACCTTTTAAGAACAATACTAAAATAGGTAGGTACTTGCGTAGAACATTGATCTGTAACTTATGCGTATATTACACCAATCGATCTATCGACGTTGATCGATTGATGTAATAGCTTTGGCTGATAGACGGATACCGGTCGATAAAATATCGATCGGTTGACGTCGACTTATCCGTTCTACCATCGATCTACGCTCGATCGATTGGTGTACATAGTAGAAACTATTGATCGACGTCGGCTAATCCATTCTACCATCGATCGATAGCATCGATCGACGATCGATCTGTTGGTGTAATAGTAACCATCGATCGACGTCGACTAATCCATTCTACCATCGATCGATGTCATCGATCGACGATTGGTTGATTGGTATAATAGTAACTATCAATCGACGTCGACTAATCCATTCTACCATCGATCGATGGTATCGATCGAGAATTGATCGATTGGTAAAATAAATAAATTGTTTATTTTGACCAAACACTTTTGCACATTTAGTTACACCCACCAAACTGCGTAACAGTTTGTCGGCGGGATTAGCGCTCGTATTACCTTTCAGTACTTAATTACAAAATTATGATCTTGTTATGTCACGTTTATAATATTATCAAAGCTTAGTACATACCGCTCAAAAATAAAAGGAAACTATTTTCCTGCGAGCATGAAGCTCGACAACAGTAATTAACGTATTACATATTATATATATACATATATTAACGTATTAAGTAATTAAAATTGGTGTAAAAGTAACTATCGATCGACGACGACTAATCCATTGTACCATCGATCGATGGCATCGATCGACGATTGATCGATTGGTGTAATAGTTACTATCGATCGAGGAGGATTGAACCATTCTACCATCGAACGCTGGTATAGATCGATAATTGATCGATTGGTGTAATAACACCCTAATATAAATAAACGGAGCAAGCAGCCAGCCGAGTAAAATACGTTGAATTCTCAAGTCTTGTTGAAAGGAAAATACTTAAATAGTCTATTGATCCGTAACTTAATAAAAATAAGGAGCAGAATCGCGTATACAAATAAAACTCTTCAAACCTTTAAAATAAAAATTCTTGCATAACATTGATCCGTAACTAAATATAAATAAAAAGCAGAATTGCGGTGAGAGTCGACGGATCGAGTAGAAGAGTAAAATACTTTGTAAGTATTGCGAGTATTTCGGTTCGGCACTTGCTCGGCGTACTTGCAAGTAAATACTTGGTGAAAAGACCTAGTCGCGTAAATATACGCACAGAGTTTTTGGCGGGATTTTTTCGAGTGAAGTTCTGTGGCTGTTCTAATTATTGGCAAATCGACGTTTTTTTATTTATTAATTATTCGTCCACTGTTTACCAGCTGTTTTTAATTAATGTGTTTGATTTCTTTCTGGCGACTTTGGCGTGTTTACCTGAACTGTGGGCTCTAAGATAACTTAGAGCTCAGTACAATTCAGTGTAAGCGGACTCGCTGCGTTTCTATGGTCGGCCATGGAAACGTAGGGTAGTGCCAGCTTAAAAGAATAGTGTTACGGTCGGCGTCAGTGCAGGTACTAGTTTACAGCGCAAGTGGAGACAAAAAAATATGTTAATGAACATTTTTCAAATAAAGTCAAGCAAAGAAGAAAATCAAAGCAGTTCCCACCCCCTTGCGCTCCGAGCTCTCAGAGCGCATCGTGTCGGATGCGGCATTGGACTCCGACCGAGGGTACGAGACTAACGGTGGCAGCAGGAGGTGCAAGGCTTCCTCCTGCCTGCCTAGCGGTACGGTTAGTGCTCACTGAGCCCACTCTCCAGCTCCGTAACTCTCTGATGCTCAGAGGAACACCGAACACGAGACCCTTTGGCACACAGTACGTAATGGGGAGGCGCTGCCCGCGGCCTTCCCTTCGGACGAGTCCATAAGGGAACTCCAGCCCACGAGCACACGGAGTTTTCTATCTAAGCACCCCAATTTTTGCGATATGGGGCCGAGTCACCCGCGTCCGTAGGAGAATACCCATTGCTAGTCGCTACACGTGGTCCCCGGGTGGTGCTAGTCAGGTGACACTAACTGGTAGGTTTCGACCAATGGCTTGCGACCACCCACTAGGCAAAGACGTACCGCCAAGCGGCCAAGCCACTTTCCGGTATGATGCTCAGTGTAGCCAATTCAGAGGAGTTGGGTAGAATTAGCTGTTCCAATGCAGGTAGTTGAACCCGGCTCGCGCTTATATGGGCGTATCGGAAGACTAGTCGCGGAGGGTAGCGGAATCCGAGGTACGGTACGCCGCCGGCCGACAGCAGGTAGTTGGGGGCCCAAGTAGTGTGCTAGCCACACATAAAAGGATGCCCCACCAACTTTTTTTTAAATTTGGGACAAGCCCGCCACACTATTCCCAAACCACTGTAACTTCTGTAAGCCAGAATCAACAGTGGCGACCACCATAAAAAACGCCGAGGCAATGAAGCTCGACGAGTCCCAGAGAAACGATTAAACTGTCTTGGGTCCCGGAACGAAATTGCCCCACCAACGGTCAAAAAATCCCACAATGCACCATCGTGCTGGTTAGTGACCAGACGAGAGGGCCCGATGGACATTCCCGGGGGGCTCAGGAATCCCCGCAGTCTCCAGACTAGTCCCCCAATGATGTTGTCTTGTGAGAGCGTGCCTGAAGGTTAGCAACGTAGAACCTCATTTTACTTCCTTCTCTTCTCCCTCCTTCACTCTTCATGGATGGAATATTTATCGTTGTATTTTACTGTTTTATGTGTTTGTACATTACGAGGATTATTTTAAAAGATTATTCAGTAAATCATACAAAAAAAAATCTAACAATATTTACTTACGTAAACACCCCGCCATTTCCATGTTTTGTATTTAAATTTAATCATTTTCAACACACTTGGAACATCTTTTTTTTTTTTTTTTTTTTTTTTTTGGGGGGTGGGAAATCATCCTATGACTTCTTCCGCTCTAGGGTGGAGCGGAAGGGTGTGTCAGACTCTTACTGACTAAAACCCACCCCTGTTCCTCCCTGCCTCGAGTGCCCGGGGGCGAGGTAACTCTTTCGAATTTATCCTCCACCCCCGGGCAGGCATCGGCCGTGACAGGCCCCTTCACTTGGCTGACAACTCTTTGAGGCGCGCGTGGAACACTACGCGCCGTCGACTCTCGGGCCTGATGCTGATCGGACGGCGAGTTACCCACTACTCGCCGTCCGCAGGCCCGGGTCACTTGGAACCTCTGAGATGTATATCTAATCGTAAACCTTGAATTTCTGCGGGATTATAAGTAAATTCCAATGCAATCACAAATTCACGTGAACACACATCGCGCCATCTATTGACACTGACTTTGGACAGACAACATTTCAACAATATTTATTCGAATTTTGACGTGACAACGTCTTATAAATTGGTTTGCCGGGTGACACTTCAAGAAACTGCGTTACGCTCCGCTCACGTTATGCGCTCACAATGAGAGCGAGTGAGAGGCACGCGTCCCTTCCACTCGGGCATGGTTAGCCCGCCTAAGAGCGAGAGAGACAGACATAAAAAGTGAAAGGCACGCGTCCCTTCCACTCGAGCACAGTTAGCCCGCCTAAGAGCGAGAGAGACAGAGCGAGAGAGAGAGAGTGAGAGAGATAGGCATACACACCGGTTCATGTCTTGCGCTTCTATTTCGCTTAGGCGCCTGCATACAAGTTTACACGTTGCCAGTTAATTGTAAAACGATTGTGTAGTGATAATGTGAAGGTAGTTTCGTCCATCGCAACAATTCAAACAGCAAAGGTAAATAATTTCAGACTGATAATATAACATGATGTTTAAAATAATAATAATAAATAAATAATAATAATTAACACCACTCAAAGTCGTTGTCACGTAAAACTTTCGCCCGTATACCGACTTTACAGGCAACCAATTTTTTCTCTATGATTACGTGCAGGGTGCCCCGGAAAGAAATAACGCGAAATTTTGTCGAGTACCATAAATAATTTAGTAAGAGCAACTTAAAGTTGCCGACCGCAGGAAAAAATTGTTTAAAGTGAACCGGGCCGATCACCATGGTGATCGTGACGTTGGACCAGAATTTTTTTCGACCGCGATGGTGATACGGACGTTTCAGTGGATGATTATGGTACATGAGAACAAAAAGAAAAAAGCTGAGTAGCGGCAGCACTCTAAGTGCACCGCTCCAACATATGAGGTCTGCACTCAAATCTCGCCACAGTCCACCACCACCTAGACTGAGAATCCAGCGCTCGAGTTCCGTTCCGAGACGCAAATAAGATGTCCGTCAGACGTGTCGTACCTGAGTTTGCACTGCAGCACAATTTTAAACCACGCGCGGGTGTATGTATGTACGCCCGGGACGACATCTGTTATCGTCGTCTCCGCAACCTTGAGGACTCAACACTTTGGGTTCTTGTGGACACAGGTCTGGATAAAATCATCTACGCCTGTGTCTATCGTTTGCCCAGCGGTGATCTGGATACAAGTGGGCTCACACACCACCTCAGTGAGGCGGTGGATGCGGCTCAGCAGCGGTACCCTTCTGCCCAATTGGTTTTACTCGGGGACTTCATTGCCCATCATCAGGAGTGGCTCTTCCCATACCAGTGCACTGACCATGCTGGACGTGAGATGCGAAAGCATGCAAGCTAGCGATAAATCTCACCCAGCCGGTCCAAGGGCCAACGAGGGTGCCGGATGTTGATTCGCACACAGCCAAATGCTTGGGCCTTCAGCTGACAACAGATCCAGACCGATATTCCGTGTCAATTTCTTCACCATTAGGTAATTCCAACTACTGTCTGGTGAAGTCTGTATCCGTTTACTCCCCGCCCGATCGATCGATAGCCCTAGAGGCACCCGTCGGGTTAAGCGATACAGGTCAGCACATTGGGATGGCATGCGATCTTTCTTCGCATGTTATCCTTGGCAGCTTTTCTTCGACTGATGCTTCGTCGCGCGCGGACGCCGTGATGGATGTGTTGCGGCAGGGAATGAAGTACTACATTTCGTTCTCTGACGTTACAATGTCTGGCGAAGCTCGTCCATGGTTTGGTGCCGAGTTCAATCGCGCTGATGGACTTAAACATGTGGCATATCTAACATGGGTCGACGCTCTTTCACGCAAAGCAAATGACGTGTTTCAGAAGAAGAGAGCCTTCAACAGCGCTGCCAAGTCCTGCAAGAAGGTGTTGTGGAGGGCTCAGTTTGATCATATTAGCCGAATTGGGAACAAACTTGCTTCTTACCCAGCAAGTAGTTTTGGTCCCTGGCTAAATCAGTTGAATCGAACTTCTGCCCCCCCTCACTGCCTCCACTGCTGAAACCCAACAGGTCGCTGGCCTACTCCGCTGGGGAGAAAGAAAACTGGTTTGCGTCTCTGTTTGCGGCATCTTCGCGTCTAGATCCTTGTGCCACGAGTCAAGCATACGAGTCGAGCATGTTGGACATTCACATTCATGAGAAGGATATCCGGAGGGTACTGCGTAACCTACAAGTGAACAAGGCTAGTGACCCCGACGGGATACCGGCAATTGTACTGAGGACTTGTGCGCCTGAGTTGTCTCCGATCATGATACGCCTATTTCGCCTTTCGTTTGGGACTGGAAAAGTACCGATGGCTTGAAAGCAAGCTAACGTGCAGCCCGTACCCAAAAAGGGTAGTCATGCTGGCCCAGCTAATTATAGACCCATCTCAGTGCTGAATAGTAAACTCCTAGCATACCTAGAAGCTAACGACATCTTTAGTAACTGACAACACGGCTTCCGCCAAAATCAGTCAACTGGGGATCTTTTAGCGTATGCCATTCACATCTGGAGTGAGGACATAAAGAAACAATTGTTTTTGCTGCATATTACCGATCGGCTAAAACCCGGTAACCTTTGGGTATGCAGACGACAGCACTGTTGCCGAGAGATACGTGTCGAGCTGGTGGGTCTCAGATTCGGTATCTCCGAGAGGCTATGGTTGAGCGCTTGAACTTGCCATACAGGCTGTCTCAGAATGGGGTGATGCCAATCTGGTCTAGTTCGATGCTGCTAAGATACGGGCATGTCTTTTTTCCGCTAAAAAGAGCCAATTTGACCCAGCTTCTTCTTTCCGAGATGTAACCATGCCGATAACCGACCAACTTGATTACGTTGACATCTACCCTCAATTTTGGTATTTTCATAGAGGCAAAGGCTCAAGTGGCTGCCAAAAAATTGGGGATCCTAGAAAAGGTAAGACGGTACTTCACGCCAGAACAGCTGTTCAAACTTTATCAAGCGCCAGTTCGATCGTGTATGGAGCACTGCTCTCATCTTTGTAACGGATCTGCCAGATACCAGCTTGATGCACTTGAGGCAATTGAGAGGCGCGCGAAGAGGATCATCGGCAATAATAAGCTCGTCGAATCAAAGCTCCAAAGTCTTGAACATCAACCCCGAGTTGCTAGCCTGTCGGTTTTTATCGGTTGAATTTTGGCGAGTGTGCGACGAAATTGCATAATTTGATTCCGCCAAGCCCGTTCCATCATCGGAACATAAGATGTACGGCAATGTGCCACCAGTACATGGTGGGCATCCCACCCACACGCACAAAACTTTTTGAGAACACATTTATTGTGCGTACAGCTAGGGAGTGGAATTCCCTGCCGGAGTCTGTGTTTCCTGATAACTACAACCTGGTAGTCTTTAAGTCATGAGTGAATAGGTTACTTCTAGGCAAGCGTGCTACATCTTCGACCACATCATAGCTCATCATCAGGTGAGATAGTGGTCAAACGCGTGCCTATCACACTAATATTATAAAGGCGAAAGTTTGTGAGTGTGTATGTGTTACTTCTTCACGCTCAAATGGCTGGACTGATTTGGACGAATTGGTATGTAGATAGCTTATACCCTGAATTAACACATAGGCTACTTTTTATCCTGGTATACGCGGGTGAAACCCCGGGGCGCAGCTAGTCAAAAGATAAAAAACTTGACGCAATTTTTTTGTCTTTGCTGACTGGCTTAATAAAGTAAATGATATTTAAATATTATGTAATTATGTTATGCCTCACGGATCTGATTTCAATAGCTTTTTATCGTATTTTTACCGTTTGGTATTTGTGCAAATACTCCTACGAATAAGTAACAAGTCAGGAAATATAACTGCGCTAAAAAAATGTCCCAACGAAAGTCATGTTCAGTAGGCGGGGCTTAAATGTTGTGTTCAGCGCGATCAATACTATGCAAAATGAAATCAGTAAGTAAATTTTTGACCTAATTTAGAAAGTTGTTTTTTTTCTTCTTGATGAAATATTTAAATGTTAGTCGATAAAATTGAGACATTTTTTAAGCAATAATGGATTTTGCTTATTTTGTTTTCTTTTATTTTCCCTGCCGATTCAATTCGGCAAAATAAGTGGATAGCTGCAGTTAATGTAGAAAGATAAGAGTATGGCTGGATGCCTTTTAAAACCGGCAGAGTATGCTCCGTTCATTTTGACGATAAATATTTTTTTGAATCATTAAAAGGATATACCATGTTTCAGAAAACTGCAGTACCAGTTTGTACATTAAGTACCTACTGTTTTATTATTATAACAAATATGTTATTAAATTAAATCTGACATTAAGTTGTTATTTTTACGCAGTTTATTCGGCCCGAAGAAACATCAACATCTTTAAGAGATACTACAGAAAATGAAAAAAAAAACAATAATAAATTATCACAAATGGTATCTAATGCAGATTCTACTTTTTCGACTTGTGGGAGTCATTTACTCTAGCGAGTAATCTGTCAGTAATGTCAACAGTGTTTTTCTAAAATAATTGATAATTAAGATATTTTGCACTCATTTAAAAACAGTCACCAGAGAAATAACGACCATTACATTTTTTCGAATAAATGTATAATCGTTGAATTTCTCAGAATCCGTCTTCATTAATTGCGAAGAAAGATTCTCTTTAATGTCTTATAAAAACCTAATAAATTAATCATATTACACGGAACATAGAGTTTATTGTTCTGTAAAAAGAAAACCCAAATAAAAAAATGTATTAAAAAAAAATTACAATAATATTGTTTTATTATTGACTTGGTCCCATAATGCATAACATCGTCCACGCTGCTATGACAACTGTCATAGCAGACACTGCAGCACGCGCGCGAACCAATCCCGGCTTTCGTTCTGAATTTAAACCAATCACCAAGCATGTCTTTTTGTAACCTCGGAGGTGATTCGTATTTTGAATCATACGTCGTTTTGGTTTGAAGTAGGGCCACTATTTGTGTGGATTTTGTTCTGAATTAGAGTTCCTGACTTATTACTTATTCGTAGAAATGCTCATACTAACAAAGACATTTTGCAAACGGAAAAACATGAGTAACTTATGTAGTGGCCCACAGCCCTGTTTGCAGATTACTATTGTAGCGACATCTATGACGCCGCACACGAACTAAAATAACAAAATCCTACATCGCACAAGCTGAGTTCTCCGCGCGATTTGAACATATACAACAGTCCGAAATCAACCATCGGGCAGTTGCCCGGACCAGACACAAAACCCGTCTGGTCGGAGGATCCTCCCTTTTCCACGGAGGTTTGCGGGACTTTACACCCTGTTCCGCATACCTCCAAACTGGTGACCCTCGACTATGAACGTGAGCACAGCCTTCGTCCTGTCGTTTTCACCTCCAAACTGGTGAGCCTCGAGCATGAACGTCAGTGCAGTCTTCGTGCAGCTACTCCAGCGTGACGTCATCATCATCATTTCCTTCAAGCTCTTTAGCAACGAGTCATACAGCTAGCCAGTACCAACGGCTTCTACGGGTATCCTGACCACCAGCATGCAGCGGACGCGCATTCCTGGTCAGCATCCTCAGCCTCTTTCATCACCTTCAACCTCATCAGCGATCTTGGCTCAGCGAACAGCATCTTCGGCCGGTCAAAGAACCTCTCCTAATCGACGCCAGCAGTCAAGCCACTACTTCGCACAGCACCGCTCCGACCCCCTGGAGCCCGAATCACCACTCCGACTTACTGGAGCCTGCAGCATTATCCCGACTCATTGGAACATCATCACCCCGACTCACTGGGGCATCATCCCGACTCACTGAGACATCATCACCCCGAGTCACTGGGGCCATCATCCCGACTCACTGGGACATCATCACCCCGACTCACTGGGGCATCATCCCGACTCACTGGGACAGCAACACCCCGACTCGCTGGGGCATCACCGCAGACAGTTGCGACTCACCGTGAACTATGCGGCTCTTCCGGTTTCGACTCACTGGAACCAACCTTCCACTGGCCCGGCAAGCATCACAAGATGTATGGACGAACGAACAACGACAACGAGCGATACAAGATTAACTAAAAGATAAATCTCTAGGAGGTATCCAGTACATGAATTACAGTAATGCTACACAATAATGCATATTATTCCGTCTTTCGCTGCGACCTCACTTCTATTATTGTTTTACAATTAAATAAGTATAATTGATTTTCATATCTGATTTAGGTTGTTTACATTAATATATATTATTATCTACATTTAAATTCGAACAAAAATATGAGGTGGCTTTTTTCAAGATTCAACTTACACTTTGACATGAATGTGATGCAAAAATACTGAAATATATGTACATTTCTCGACGTGAAGTATTAAATTGGCTCAACAAACTATGTAAAAGCCCGAGTCTGGAAAAATCTGTGCGCATCATTCTCTTCTGGTTCATTGGGTTTTGTGTTTAGCCGTGTCCTTTACGATAGTGTGGTTTCAAGCACATTTTAAATTTGAATTCAGCTTGTTTTGTTCGAAATTTTCACGTTTTTCGTCTATTATTACTATTTAACGTAGTGTGTTTATCGCTTATTTTTTTCTGTAAGTCAACAATTTAATTCTATCTATCTAACTACACGGACTGTTACCAGCTATCACTCATCCAACTCGAGGAAAAGCCTGTTAAAACGGTTAGTTTAAACTCAAGGGTACCATCGCACAAGGAATCAAATGATAAACGATTTTATTTTTTGTAAGTAGGTTTTAACAACACTTAAAATTTTTTTTGTCAGTTTTAGCTACATGAGGCCAGTGTTACCTACCCTGAGAATAAACACCGAAACAAACTTAGAGGTCAAAGTCTCTTCTAAAGTGTTAAAATCTATACAAACATGTTGTAAAGATTTAAACACTTTCACAAGTTATGTGAGACCTCAGGAGGTCTCACATACGATTTATTACCACCTTGTGCATAACCGACTATTCCAAGGTGATCGAAGAAGTAAGTAAGCTTGACTGGACGGACGTCACATCCACATCAAATATTGACAACGCAGTTCTTCTGTTTAATAAGACTTTGAAGGACATCGTAAACAAATATACCTCCAAAATTATCTGAAGTTATCAGATGTATCCGCCATCGAGACCACCTTCACGCTTAGGTAAGACAACAACCGAAGAACTATGTTCTGAAAATGACTCAAGATACAGAAACTATTGCAACAACTTTCTGCGCCAGCAAAAAGCAAACCATTACAGGAAAAAACTGGAAAAAACAGCAAAAAAACCCAAAAATCTCTGGCGGACTATAAAAGAAATATGTCAAGTGTCCAAAAGAACCAACGACTACCTAGAATTATTTAAATGTAAAGTAAACAGTAAAATGTCCATAAACGCGTGCGATGAGTACTTCGTTTCAGTAGGTCAGAACCTTGCAACTAACATCTTGAATGTGCAGCTGAAAACTGGAGACAATCAAGGACTTGGCGCAATAGGCAAAAAGTTACCTAAAAATACTGTTTTTGCTCCTCACGGATAGCCAAGAGATCAGAAACATCATCGACGATCTCAGAGATAACAGCGCCCCAGGTTTCGATGAGTTTCGGCGCTTGCTCCTTAAACATCTTGAAAAATGCATTCTTGAACCAATAAAATACATAATATGCAATTTGAGCATGGCAACTGGTACCGTTCCTGCTTGCTAGAAAACTGCTGTTGTCACGCCAATCCACAAAGGTGGTTCTAAGAATGCTTCTTATAACTGCAGGCCAATCTTGTTGCTTTGCATGACATCAAAAATCCTTGAAAAGCTGATTAACAACCGCCTCAGGCACTTCTTAAATGAAAACTCCCACCAAGACCACGTTCGCGCAGCATCAATATTATGTAATTAGCACGTATATTTACAAAAAGATTCACAAAAAACTGAATATTTTAGACCTCAACAAACACAACTTAAAATTAAAAGTGACAGAATGGTTACTTAAACTAAACAGGACTATGCCGCAACGGAGACTTTACTTGCTTACATCGCCTAATAAGCACACACCCATCTCCATGCTTGCACGAATACCTCTATCCTCGCATCCAAACACACTCGCACATACAATCTCCCTCACTCACTTACACACCTACTTATCCACACTCACACATAAACTCCTACACACCTACAATCACATTCATTCAAATTCTACGCTGCTAAAAAAACTTGAAACCTTCGGTGTTAGAGGTCTGTCCTTGGAATCGTTCAGCAGCTACTTGTCTGGTCGACATCAGCTTGTCAAGGTGGGGGAAATTGTCAGTGAGAGTATGCCGATTGCCATCGCCGTGCCCCAGGGAAGTATCCTGGGGCCCACCCTCTTCATCATGTACATGGATGACATCCTAGGATTCAAAATTGCACAAGCTGATGTCATCTGCTACGCTGATGACACTGCTATAATTTTTCATGGTTCCACTTGGGCAGAGGCTATGGAAGCAGCTGAAAAAGGGATGAGTGTCATAACAACATGGCTTGAGCTTGTGCTCAAGCCATGTCATTATGACACTTAATCTAAAAAAAAATATTATAACCTTTCACCCCACTCGATCAAGTATACCAAACATTGACACACTTAAAATACACACCAGCAATTGCAATATCTTGACAGCACTAACCGATCCAGACTCCGGTTGTAACTGGAACGTCATACTCAGAACAGACACCACAAGATACCTAGGCGTGACAATCGATCAGAAGCACAAAGTGCACATTCGATCGCTCGAAAAAAGATTCGCAAATTTATTTACTTCGCGAAACTCTTGCGAGGCAGTGCTTATAAAAACATCCGCATCCAGGTAGATATTCACTTCTCTGTGCCAATCTGTCCTGCAATACTGTGTTGGTGTCTAGAGCGGCGCCGCCAGGTCCTTCATGCTGGAGCTGGAACGAACTAAACACGCTGTCCTCAAGGTACTTCTGGGAAAACCACGGTGATTTTCTACTGATGAGCTGTACAAGGAAGCTGGGGCATTACGCGTACTACAGCTATTCATTCTGGAGTCCCTTTTAAAACTGGTCAAAGATCTCTAGCTGTAGTAAGGGGGTAGAAAATTGAAAGAATCTCCCTTCTAAAAATAAAAACCTTATTCGCAAACCGGTTTTCGACGTATCTGTCTATACGAGTTTTCAACGCGGTAAGCAAAACTCTCACCATATCAAGTCAGTACTTTGAGGCTAGAACTAATTTAAAAAAATGGCTATTGTACCAGAGTTACGAGAAAACTGAAAGTCTTCTTCGTTGTTCAAGCTAACACCCACACACATACCATGACTCATCACTGACATACAATTACACTCCCCATCACACCTTCACTTACACCTCACTCCTACACACCTTAACCGTTTCTTACATCACATATGTGTTACTAGATTTCCTACTAACTGTATATATTTTGTATTTTGTTTTATTCTGGACCACCTAGCGTTGGATCTTATCGTCGGCGTTTTCCTCAATTTTAATTTTTTCCTGCAGTTTTTTTTACTTTAGACTGTTCAAAATCGTTATTCCTATCCAACCCAATGAGAGTTTTAATTAAGAAGTAATTAAATCGCTTATAACACTATAAACAGCAATGTAAATAAAATACGTACAGCTGTTTCGCTAGTGTTCATTTACGTCACCGGCCTACTACCTAATACCTACAGGCGGCGCGAGTGCTGAGCGTTGAGATCGCATTATTTACAATACATTGCGCGCTTATAAATGTAAATTTCTGTAACCGATCATTACCGAGATTAATGACTATCATAATTTTGTTAGTGGCATTAGGTCTAACCTTTTCGCGAAGTTTGCGGTATCTTGTTCCTTACAGCCTGTATATTTACCTCATCATTCTCCTGCCCTTACCCCAATTTATTTGGGGTCGGCGCAACATGTGTTTTTCTTCCATACTCCTCTTTTAGTCGTCATCTCTGTAGTCACCCCCTTTTTACCCATATCCTCTTTCACACAGTCCAACCACCGTTTCTATGGCCTTACCCTACTCTTATAGCCATCAACATCCATACACAAGACTTTCCTCACGACATTTTCTTCATTCCTCCGCATCACATGCCCATACCACGACAACCGATTTCCACACAACGTTTTAGTCAGCGGTGCCACTTTCAGACTTCCTCTTGTATAATGAGTATATAAGAGGACGTCTGAAAGTGGCACCTCCTAATTCTATCCATGCGCGTAACACCACACATCGCTCTTGGCATTCTCAGCTACATGCAATTGCTTTTCATTCATCCCTTTTGTGGCCCAACATTCTGGAACATACAAGACAGCAGGTCTGACCATTGTTTTATAAATCTTCCCCTTAAGTTTTAGGGGAATGCGGGAGTCACAGATAGTCCCGGTGACCTGCCGCTATTTCATCCATCCAGTGTTAATTCTGTGCTTAACAGTCGGATCTATTTCGCCATCGCTTTGCACGAGTGAACCGAGACACCGAAAATCGGAGCAGACTGGGAGAAGCGCGCCATCTAGCACTACAGCTTCAGAACTGGAGAGACCGCCGAAATCGCAGAACATGTATTCAGTTTTGGTTCTGCTGATTTTCAAGCCAACTTTCTCCAGCTTCTGTTGCCATTTCTCCAATCTGCTCTGGATCTCAGGTCCATCTTCACCGACCAGAACAATGTCGTCGGCAAACAGCATGCACCAGGGTGCCTCTTCCTGTATTACCGACGTAAGAGCGTCCATAATCAACAGGAAGAGGTAAGGACTTAAAGCCTGTATTTTACTATATTTACCTACTGCTATTAAATATATTTTTTTAGAATAAATCGGTCAATGATAGTTAAGTTAAAATTATTCGGTTGATACCTATAACTTTCTTAGAAATGTGTACACCTGAAATATTTTGTTGTTTGAGTAATCCATGAGCATTTGCGCAAATGTCAAGCGGTGAGATACGATGAAAAGCTGTTACCGCAATTGAAGCCAGATGCCGAGGCATTTAATAAAAAATAAACGAGAGCGGCGGGCGGTCGGCAATCTATCACGCTCTCAGTCATAAGCTGACTTTAATGCTGGGTCACTTCAGGCCTTTTTGTTGACGTTAATATTACTTAAAAAATTACAAAGTCATCGGGCGCTCTTTAAATGAAACGTCAACGTCGGGATAAACGTCTGAATATTCATAGCGACCCATGGGTTGACGTCACTTCGCTTCAAATCAACGTTGAAATACAACACACCTATTTTTAGCCCCCGACGCAAAAAGAGGGGTGTTATAAGTTTGTGCGGGTGTCTGTCTGTCTATTTGTGTCTGTCTGTGGCACCGTAGCTCTTAAACGGGTGAACCGATTTGAATGCGGTTTTTTTTATTTGAAAGCAAGTTTTCTAGTGATAGTTCTTAAACATGTTTTATCAAAATCGGTTCAGCCATTTCAATTTCATTAGCTCTTTTGTGTTTGTTAATGTTCGGTTTTCTTTTAAGCATTGGGTTTTATTTATAATTTAATTGGTATCTTTTTGCTGCTTTTGGTCCTCGTTACTTGGTTTTCGTTTAAAAATTGGTGGTTCCTTGCGAGAGCGGACCAAAGCTATAGTTTTCGTATCAATTCTTACCTAGCGGTACCTAAGTAAGGCGGCTAGTTGTACTGAAAGCTTCGAGCTCACACGTGCGGTCAATACCGTCCATTTGTTTGGGTATTTTATGTTTATACAGAAGCACAAAATTCGTGTTTGCCTTTAAAAATTACACTGCAAAAAATCCCTTTTAGCAAAACAGCAAAAAGTTCGTTGAACGACATATTATGTAACGTGTGCCCACAGTAGCGTCGACTGCGGTCAACGGACAAGAGAGAACGACTGTAGAATGCATGCTACCGCGGGCAATTTCACCCTTTGTTTTAAATGAAGAGGAGTCGTCTTCACAAGTCGAGAACGCTAAGTGGGGAAGATGTCACTGTTCCGTTTCTACCCTACATACTCTAAAAGTCGAGCATACTTCACGACTCGTGATGCAAGCAGAGTGCAGATTTCAACAGCCTTTTGTTGTAACGCAGCTGTGTGTAAAGATCGTTTTAAAAGATAGCACAGTGCACGGTAGATGCAATATTTCATACTTTGTTATTTTATGTGCTTAAAGAATGTGAGACTTTTACTGACATGGGTACTATGTGAGCTTGTCCGTAATATATATGATCGTATCTATGATGGAGGACCACCTCATTAGAAATAATGGCATGTTTGCTTTACCACTCGATAAGTAACAATGTAAGTAAGCAGCACGTTTCAGTTCCACTACAAACGCAAATGAGGATCGTTCTCCGGAGGCTCCGCGCAAATGAGTTTCTCAAATGAATCGTTACCAAGTGTCGGCAAACGAGAAATCATTCTGCGGAACTCGTTTGAACGCTTTCCAATTTCGTACATCGAGTTTTTCCCAGTTACACGCGTCGATATGAATAACCCTTGACCCGAATTTCATTATTTAGAGGCGGAAATTACCTTTTTAAAGTTCAACTAGTGTTTCATTTTCGTGTGCTGATAACGGGAAAAATAGTATCACATCAGGATTTTGTGAAACAGCGTTTTAATTTTTTTCATATTTTTTTATAGAGATTTAGTTTGAAAGCGATGTGCGTTAAGTAAAAATTTCTTACAGAAACAACAACATAGCGGCGCTAAAATGACAATTTACGCATAAGTAAGTTTGATAAGTTAATGAGGGTATTCTACAAAACCTTGTTTGTATATTTATCTGTCAGGCGTGAGTTTATTAGGAAAGAATTTCATGTTACTAAATTTCTAGTTTTTAAAAAAGTTCTTGGTCAAATTTACTGCAGTTCGATTTCGTAAATCGTTCGTATCACAAATACTTTTTTTAACTTGGCTTCGCGTAAAGTCACATATCGTTTTTTGTCATTTTTGTGCCACGATTTGGTGTACTAACAACATTACAGAGGAAGGGATATTTTTGTTGGGCTGGATATCCGAAATCTTGTTAAAGACGATAACTACGATGACGATTTAACGCGAGCCTATTAACGATAAAAAAAAACTTTTATGGAAAACTGACACCTAAAGAACAGTCAGCGTGGGTCAATACCCATGCTGGCAGTTCTTTAAGAGTCGACGATATAAAAGAAGTTATTAGAAACTTCTCTGGAAATCATAAAAGCCCCAATTTAAAAAATATCTAATGAATATAAAACTGATAAACATAATGCTACAAAATTTCTAAAAATTAGTTGCCTTACGAGTCTCAAAATTCACTTTCTACATTCGCATTGAAGCTATATTCCTGAAAACTTAGGAACAGCTAATGATTAACAAGTAGATAAATTTTACCAATATATGAAGGAAATGGAGCGGAGATATCAAGGAAAATGTAATACTAGCATGATGGCTGACTACTTACTGCTGGATGATTAAGCGTAATGATTCAAACTGGACTCATAGGAGAAAATCGCTTAACGAAAGCTAGACAGAAAAAAAAAGGTTCCACAAGTCTTTTTAATGTTTTAAAATGTTAATTATGATATAAACTTATTAGGAAAATAAATAAAAAATACTGAATTGTTATATAATATTTTGCTTTTGTTTTTTTTAACCGACTTCGAAAAAGGAGGAGGTTATCAATTCGGATGTTTGTATTTTTTTTTTTAATTTTTTTTTTATTTATTTATTTTTTTTTTTTTTAATGTATGTTCGGGCATAACTCTGTCATATATTGATGGATTGGCATTTTTGTTCGAAAGGGGTTTATTCCGAAATGGTCCCATTTAAATTTCAAAAAGATCTGATGATGGGTTTCGGAGACAGACAACGGAACTCTTCAAAAATTGACAGCAAATCAACCGCGATTGCTGCTATCGTATGTCTATGAATTGTTAACACAGTTTAATGGGAAGCCACAACTAAAAAGTGAAAAATAAAAAACTTTTTTACAAAAAAATAGAACCGACTTCCAAAAAAAGTGCAAAATAACTTTAATTTCGGAAGTCGGTGTCAAAAATCGAAGACACAAAACAGGAACACCGACTTCCGAAATTAAAGTTATTTTGCACTTTTTTTGGAAGTCGGTTCTATTTTTTTTTTATTCTCAATTCCTCAAATAATGTGAATTGTGAGAAATTCTGATGTGATAGAAACAAACTAATTTCAGATTCGTGTTTAGGATATCCCAAAACCCTAGAAGTCAAAAAAATAAATAAAAAACAAATTTGTAGATCTGAGTTATACTTAAAACAAGAACAAGAACTGGAACTATGCATTCTACAACCTCGAACCCAATTTAAACGGTTTCGCACCATAAAAACTATCGGATACGGAGTGAAACAAATAAAGAAAATATACTGTGAAAGCTCTAAAGATAGTGAAAAATGTATTTTCTTTCACAAAGCGCATAACGTAGAGAACATGAAATATGGTACGGATTCCGTTTGGCTCAGCGTGCGTTGGGGAGTCTACCTATCGGTTTTCGCGACTCGGAAAGCATCTAACTTATTTGGTATTTGTTTCCTATTCGAAGCTGGACCGTAATATTTTATTTATGCCACAGTATTTGAAATTAAACATTGAACTGGTGCGAAACTTAAAGTGTAGTTAAAGCTTACGATTTTTGACTTACAATAGTGCCTAATTATTATCTGTGTGGAAACATCACACGTTCCTTGAAATATCAACAGTAAATGAACGTTAGGTGATTACAGTAACGAGATACATGCCTCAGACAGGCGCGCAGTAGAAATTACAACCACCGTTGACAAGCCTCGAATTAATTAAACTCAAACAACGCAAGCATTCTGCAAAATTATCTCCTTCGCAAACGGAATTAATAATTTCATTTAGCGTATGCGCGTGCAAATTTTGTATTAGCATTTCGCATCTATTCTACAACATTTTATTGATCGAAAAGTGACGTCTTTTACACGGAACAGTGAGAAAAATATTACCGGTGTGCGATCAGTCACTCGTCTGTCCGTCTGTCACAATCGATTTTCACTGCGATATGTGGAGGTATCGAGCTGACGCGACTATACGGTTATGAAAACTGTTAGCTCACATATTACGTTACGAGCAAAATTTGAAGTCTCTTTGTGCAGGTGTACGGTTTTACTTTATGTAGCAAGTTAGGTTAAAATAAGGGAGTATAATAGGTACTCATGTCAAAACTGCGTTCTTTTTTGCGATTCCCCAAATAAATGACCAGGATAGTTGTTTTTATTGATTGTATCAAACTCAAACTCAAAGCATTTATTTCAAATAAATCATTTATAAGCAATGTTGAATTGTCAAGAAGTCGGTCAGTCAGAAAAATGAAGCTACTCGCTCAATACAAAGCATCGATCTCTATGGAGTAGAACGTGCAAGAAACTACATGGACACTCTTTTAAACCATAGAATAGAATAGAATAGAATACTCTTTATTATGTACACCATTTAAATTACAGAATATATAAATGAAGAAAACTTTACATAGGGTGACACACACACAATACTGTGCAGGACGGGCGTTAATCGCCCCCCTAAAGGACTGTATTTAGGTCTTCCAGGAAATAAATCCCTGTCCACGCTGCTATGAAAGGGCGCATGAACGTCCTTTTGGTTCATCGCTTCTGTTGATATCTATACACTTTAGATAGCGTGAACCGGGATTAGCTGTGGGGTTTACACGTACACGAAAATAGGGAATACAGGTTCAACAATAAAAACACTTATTCAATGTTTAAGGTACCTCCAGGAGCGATTCAAGACATCTAAGTTAGTTATAAATTCTAAAAATTGTTTCTTGCCGATAACTACAAATTTACTAGTTTTGTATGATGTGAACTATGTGATGTGTAAAAAATGTAAACTGTATATCTGTAATATTGAATAGGTATGTATATATTTTAATTGTTTTTTTATAATCATTTAAACTGCAATGCAGTTCTAAGAACCTACCTATTGGTAACATCTTCAAAACTATAGTACACTTAGTTCGCAATAAAGAATTTGAACTTGAACGGTCACTAAAATCCCGTGTTACTTAACTTTAATGAGGACCCCAAATCGCTCGCCGATTTTGAACTTTAATTTGAACTATTTTTTATCATGCAAAACTTACTGAATTGGTTACCAGGGCTTAATGATTGGGCACGCCACAATGGCGGTGGTAAGGCTCCTTTTTGAGTTGTGGCTGGAGAGGCGCCAGGGCTTCCTCACCTTCCGTCTGACGCAGGTCCTCACCTGACTCGGCTGTTTCGGGGGGTTCCTGTGTCGTATACCGGGATTAGCTGTGGGGTTTACACATACACGAAAATAGGGAATACAGGTTCAACAATAAAAACACTTATACAATGTTTAAGGTACCTCCAGGAGCGATTCAAGACATCTAAGTTAGTTATAAATTCTAAAAATTGTGGAAACGCCCGGGTGTCACCATTTTGTGGATCACCCAGAGGACACGGTGGAGCATACGGTGGAGGTCTGCCCCGCTTAGGCGAAGCACCACCGTGTCCTCGTGGAGGCGAATGGCGGGGATCGGCGGCAGTGACCTCTCGAACCCGGCCCTAGTCCAGGCCATGGTACGGGGCGAGAGGGAATGGGAAGCGGTCACCTCCTACTGCGAAGAAGTAATGATCGCCAAGGAGGAGGTGGAATGCAAGCGGGATACTCAACGGAGACTCCTTCACGCCCCTAGCAACCACCGCACGACAAAAGGCAACTCCCAGCCACCACAGGCGCGAGCTTGCGGACGACGAGTGATGGGTAACTCGCCATCCAATAAGGACCAGGCCCGAGTCGACGGCGCGTAGTTCGTGCATGCGTGCGCGCCTCAAAGTGACATCAGCAGCAACTGACGTTGTTCGCTAGGGCCGATGCCTACCTGGGGTCGCGGGTAAGTTTGCACAGGCCCTTGGCACAGGCAACTGAAGGAACAGGGATGGGTTGCCCCAGCTGCCTTGCCGAGTCACAACTATCCCCTTACCAGTAATATTTAAGGGGTGCCTTTTATGGAATAAGGCACGAACGTAGCCGGTGCAGCCATTTTTGTACTATTTTATTATATAATACTAAATCTACGGTAGTTAGGTCTTAGTGTTTTGTACTATATTATGGGTGTAAGAATTCCCCATCCATCGACATATGATATGTGTACCTACCCCTAAGGGGGATTATCAGGCTATTACAGATTTTATCCAAAAAGGATAATCAAATCTCAATAATTATTTGAAATGTGTCTTTGACACATTTTGCATGTGTAGGGTACGGTTGTACGTTGTTTTATAGCGAACAGTTTTATAGAATTTCATTTCACATTATTTTTTTCTTAGTTTATCATTTCATAGAATAAAATAAATACGCAGACTTACTTTGAAGAAAAAATCATTGATTTTCGTTTCACATAGAGTTTAATGTGAGAATATTCATATTATAGAATATCAAATCAAATATTCTTTATCCTTAAATTTTTTATTTAATATAAAACCAAGAATAACATTTTATCGAGTAATAATTTCTAATCTTTTCGATTCATACCTTTAATAAAATCATACCCTCATATAAAATTACAACACCGCGTTCACAAAAATAATGCGGCTAAATTATTGTCAAGCAGGTAAACAATCTTCTTATTCTCACTAATAGTGACTTCATATGCATACTTACTGTGTTTTTTTTTTATGATGACCTGCTGGCTAATGGCCATATCGATGAGGAGCAGTTCCTTAGTACCGCGGGACCCATTCCTACATCCATTTTGAGAGGCAGACATGATGCAGTTACTATCTATATGTGTGTTAATCTTAGCCCTCAAAATGAATGTAAGAACCTTATATACCGTCAGTAAGCACATGATCGGTCTACAATTTTTAGGTTCCGCAGTACTACCTGATTTATGGAGCAGGTGGATTATACCTGTAGTTAGAAATTGGGGCAGCGGCCCTGACTCTAAGGCAGACTGGATCTGAGATGCCAAGCGGGCATGCGACCTTGTAAACCATTTTATCAAAAAGTTGTGCAGCCCGTCCGGCCCTGGAGATTTCCAGTTTGCTAACAGATGGAATGCACGAACTACATCTTGGGGGCTGGTGATAATTGCCCCCATTTCTGGTATTGGATTGCACGCGCGCTCAACATCCCGAATCTAATCACCCTCGGTATGACAGACAGGCACCGACCAGATGCTGCGCCAGAACGAGTATAAGGCGTCATCATCCGGCAGGTGCGTATTAGTCACACCTTGGTCCGGTCACTCCCAATCCCTATACACCCACCTTTCATTACTTCGGAATGTGCGATCCTCCCTGAAACATATTAGTTTGCCTATGAGTGCTCTGGCCCCACCAACACGACGCTCGATCCTGCACTGCTAAGCCGGCACGGCTGGCTTCGGTCGTGTAGTTCTGTCATTAAGGAAGGAAATTTGACGTGAGCTACACGACATGCCGCTACAGCGGCGCAGTACAGTATCGAGTGTGTATCGGTGAGGTCTTCGCAGTCATCAAAATAATTTGACAACTGCGAATCCAGAGCAGCCACCAGCGCCCTATTCTTATTATGCATGGGCAAACGAGGTAAGTGTGGCTGGAGTTGCCCAAGCGTGTAAATAGCCGTGGGTCTCTGCGGATGTAGAACAGAAGTACGACCAAGCACTTGGAGGGAATGCTGGCCCAAAATTGCCTATATTTGTCTGTATAACTTCAAGTTAGGAGTGGTCGGCAGCAGTCGGCGAATGTGGCCCTACTTACAATTTGTAAAACAAGTGGTACCTTATTTTCCGGGCTGTTCTCGATGGTTGCACGTCGAATTGTCGAGTGGCCACTCGTTCTCTTCACACCAACACTCCTGATTATGCTTGTTCAGTAGTTAACGGACGCGGTAGATATGGGTTATTTATTATTCCCGGAGGATCCCCAACGTTTACGGGATTTACTCGGGATTTTAGCGTATTTGCGGGGACGATATTATTTTAAGACATTAGTCTGCGGTGAGATGCGCGCTGTGCCTCGCGGCGTTAGACACACACACTGACGTCAAACTGACGTGACGTCGATTGTTGCATTTTAAATTGTCTATACCTCGCGTAAAGCCGGCCACTCACGTCTGTCTGACAAATTAAAGCGAGACACACACGCGACGTGATACCAACCCCACCCAACTTGCAGAGTGGCGGCAACTCGCCACACCATGCTCCCCGCCTTGAAAGGTCCAGGAGCTTTCAAAAGCTGCTAATCTATGCGGAGCGAGTGAGGTTCAAGAAGCGGTGATGATATGTAAGCATTAACTTGTTGAAGAGCTTTGAGGGAAATCCAAGCAGCAGTCCGAAACACCATCGCATTGATATAATGCTCGGGAAAAATAATTATCAGTGTCCTAAGAATGAATTGCGGTTCGACTTGACTATGGTAAGTCGAATAAACTAAATTACAACTATGTAATGGCGTACCATTGGAACGTATAATATGAACCCTAAACTAAATTAAACTAAATTATGTAGTAATAATAATCTATTGAGTTGGCAAAGGATACAACTTAGTGACAGGACGTTTATACGTGCCTGACGCGGTTTTTATTGAAGCGACTCGAATTACACCATCCGATCCCGGAAAAACTGTCTCTATGATACCTAATGGCCAAGTCAATGGAGGTACGTTATCTTGACCCAAGAGAACGACAGTACCTATCTCTATAGGGCGATCGGGAGTGCACCACTTCTGGCGAACTTGCAGCGTGTGCAAGTACTCAATTCGCCATTTATTCCAGTAGGATAACACAAGTTGATCCAAGAGCCTTTTGCGGTTGTTTAGGTTTATGTTTTCTTCTGTCAATTCAGAAGAAGGCAAATACGTGAGTGGACTGGACATTAAAAAATGCGCGGGCGTGAGTACCTCCGGATGTGGGTCTGACGAAATGACACTAAGTGGTCGAGAGTTCAAAAGGCACTCAATTTGCACCAATACGGTCGAGAGTTCCTCGTAAGTGAGAAGTTGTTTACCTACGACTCTAAACAAGTGAGTTTAAACACTCTTAATATTCGACTCCCAAATACCTCCGAAGTGTGGAGCTCGCGGCGGTATTCTTGTCCACTCGATGCGTGATTTAAGAAGCTCATTTTTAATATCCGTTTGAACAGTTGAATTTAATAAAAAAGAATAAATATCATCCAATTGCGCCTTAGCGCCAACAAAATTGGTACCATTGTCTGAGTACATAACAGACACTGGACCGCGGCGAGAAATGAATCTCTTAAATGCGGATAGGAAAGCCTCAGATGTGAGATCCGAAACAAGCTCGATATGTATGGCTTTAGTCACCATGCATACGAACAAACATAAGTAAAGTTTCTGCGAACGTTGACCTCTACGTCGAATAGGTATATAAGCAAGCGGCCCGGCGAAATCTACACCGGTGTGTACAAAGGCTTTAGCATCACGGACGCGGTATCCAGGAAGTTCAGCCATTTTGGGTACTGGATGCTTAGGATTTAGACGGAAACAAGTATTACATTTCCGACAACGAGAACGTATAACCGTTCGGCCATCCAATATCCAAAACCGCTGCCTTATAATGGACATCAATAACCCTGGGCCCGTATGGCAGTACGTATTGTGATAGTGATCGATAATTAGATCGACTACGCGGTCGCGTTTAGGTAAAAGCGCGGGATGCTTGGCTTCATACGGTAAGTCAGATTTAGACAATCTGCCCCCAATACGTAAGATTCCGAAGCTATCAATGAAGACAGATAAACAGCGCAACTTCTTAGCTGGAAGTTCACCTGCTTTAATTAAATTTAAATCGCTCGCAAAATGTAAACTTTGAACTAATCGAACAATGAAATTTTCGGCGGTTTGAATGTTTTCAACAGAACTATGACTATGTAGTCTGTTTGTAAGTTTAAGAATGTACATAAATACACGTAACAATTTATTCCATGAGCAAACACGGTCAGCTATAGTATCTAAAATACGCGGTTCAGTATTCGAAGTTTCTACAAGAAAAACCTTTGATTTAAACTCCGGCAATGTTTCACATTGAGCAGGAGCGAACTTTAAAGGCCACTCGCTCATGGGCTGATGGAGCCATGTGGGGCCGTTCCACCACAACGAGTGTCTTATTAAATCCGACGGCAGCATGCCGCGAGACAGACAATCGCTAGGATTCTCTTTCCCGGACACGTGACGGAAACAAGCGGCAGGTAAGTTTTCCTGTATTTGAGCAATGCGGTTGCTGACAAAAATAGACCATCTATGGGGAGATGAGTGGATCCACGAGAGAGCTATGGTGGAGTCCGAGAAAGCGTGGACACCTGTAATAGGTACACGAGCGGAAAGTTTTTCCTTGACTACGCGAACAAGTTTAGATAGAAGTAAAGCGGCGACAAGTTCTAATCGCGCTAGCGTTGTTATTTTAGCGGGGGAGACTTTGGACTTTGCACATAAGAGTCGGACAGTGATATCACCAGTAGGGTTGGTAATGTGTAAATAAATACAACAGCCATAACCAGTAAAGCTGGCGTCGCAAAAGGCTACGATGTTCACTACAGCTTCTCTAAAGACGCCAATGTGGCGAGGAACCTTTAGAGAAGAGAGTGAAGGAAAATCGCGCGTAAAAGCGGCAAACCGATTTGTGATAGATTCCGGTGGAACCTCATCCCATCCTACTTTAGCTAACCAAAGTTCCTTGATTAATACCTTCGCGTACAGCACAACGGGTCCTACAAGGCCCAGTACGTCGAACAAGCGGGCAACTAGCGATAGAATCGCGCGCTTCGTGCATTTATCATCCACGGCGATTGTTGTCAAAGAAAAATAATCATCAGCGGGTTCCCAGGTTAATCCAAGGATTTTGAAATTATGGACATCATTATCCATGCCAGAAAAATTAACTGGTAAGCGGTGAGACTCTGGGAGAATCTCTAATAAAGCGGGTGAATTGGTAGCCCATTTGACTAAGTCAAAGGAACCTACCTTCATTAAATCAATCAAATCGCGGGATAGACGCATAGCTGTCTGTTCGTCCGAAACAGAGTAGACATAGTCGTCCATGTAAAACTGAGTTTCTACCAATTTAGAAGCCTCAGGAAAGCGGTCGCTTTGCTCACACGCCAAGTTACGCAATGTGCGCATCGCTAAATAAGGACTAGGTTTTAGTCCGAAGGGAACGCGGTTAAAATGAAAGGTGCGAATAGGCTCACCTTTGCTAAAACGATACAAGATTCGTAAATATTTGCGGTGGTGCTCTCTTACACCGATACGTAAGAACATTTGTTTTATATCCGCTGTCATCGCGACAGGGAATGTACGAAAATCAAGCAATAACAAAAACAAGTCTGCTTGCAAATTAGGTCCGACATGCAAAATGTCATTGAGCGACAACCCTGAGTGAGTTTTGGCGCTAGCGTCCAAAACCACTCGAATGCTGTCCTTGTCCGGTCTAATGACGGCATGATGCGGTATATAAAACCCTCCTCTGTCAATTCAGAGTCGGGCACTTCCGCTAAATACCCCTGAGTTATATAATCCGCGATAGTTTTATTATAATTCTCGCGTAGGGTCGGCATTAACGTGAACTTACGCTCGAGAGCAAGTAAGCGCCGATGGGCGTAACCGCGCGAGCTACCTAGCTCGCTGGGTGAGCGCGCAAAAGGTAGATCGACAAAATATCTGCCGTCTTCAAATAAGACTGAAGAATTAAAATTATTTTCACACTCTAATTCGTCCGGACTAATAAAACGTTGAGATGGAATTTCCTCTAGCTCAAAAAACTTATGTAAATTTGACTCGACTTCAATGTCGGCCTGCGCGGTAAACGAAGATGCAATTTGTGTCACATCACTACTACAACAATCAATATCACCCATAAGTACATAACCGAAGCTAGTCAGTACAGCAGGGGGTGCGCGGGTACCTGTTTCGACCCTGTCTCCCAGGTAAATAAAGGGGAACAATTGTGCTCCAAGCACGAGATCTACCGTGCCCGGCACGTTCCAAAGCGGATCAGCGAGCTGCAAGTTACTTAAGTATGACATGTTATCATTGTTATGTAATCTAATTAATTTCGCGGGAAGTCTATCTGTAATACAATCAACAACTAACGCTTGTATCGAAAACTTCGTATGAGGGTCAAACCGAGATTCTATGTTGAGATGAATAAAACCGTGTATTGGTTTCGATGACATTCCAACACCTTGTAAAAATGAATTGCGTAATTTAATTATGGGTAAGTTCAAACGTTTACAACAGTCCACAGTAATTAAATTATTTTGCGATCCGTTATCTAGTAGGCACCGAACCACCTCCTTATCTCTGATGTCGCTATAGTATGCATATAACTGCGCGGTCGCTAGCAAAATGGTTGACCCAGTTTTAACAGCTGTAGTGAGCGAAACAGATGTATCCTTAGTAGGCGCTTGCGGCTCGGGCGATAATGACTCATGTTTTTCTCGGAAATGTAAGAGAGAATGGTGGTTCTTCTTACAAATTTTACAAACGTTACGTGACTTACATTTAACCAAAGAATGGGATAGACTTAAACAGTTTATACAGCCAAGTTTTGCTTTTATAAATTCAAAACGTGCAAGCGGTGTACTAATATTTTTAAACTGCGGGCAATCGAACAGCTGATGTTGTACGTCATCCTTATCGCAAAGCGTACATTTGCCATTCGAAACCGGTTCATTACGCGATACGAATGACTTAGCGGTATTATTTTTTGTTTGATGATTCGCTGAACTAGACTTAGCGCGCGGTTCCGTCTGTAAATTATTACCGTATGAGCGTTGTAGTACCTTAACATATTCTTGCATGAATGTTATAAACTCCGCATAGGAAGGTAATTCTTTTTCACTCACACGTGATTCAAACTGTAAGACAGTTTGCGCGTCAACCTTTCTTAAACCACAGTGTAATAAAACAAAATCCAGTAAGTCTGGAATGTCTAACTGCTTCAAGGCTGCGACGGACGCTGAATATCGTTCCACAAAAGTATTGAGGCTCGCGGCATTTTCGGCGCATTGTTTAATGTCCAGTATATTATTGAGATAATGAATCCCTAAACTACGCTTATCTTGATACCTTTTTACGAGACTGTTCCACATAACGTTGTATGTATCACCTGTAGGAACAATGCCCGCGGTCAGCTTCAAGGCATCATGAGTCAACCTACTAATCAAGTACTGGACACGCTGCGAGTCAACCAGATCGGTATTTAAATGAACATTGCTTCGAAACATTTCATAAAATATGGGCCAATTTTCCGCTTTACCATCAAACGTTGGCAAATCTATGGGCGGTAATTTTATCCGAGTACCCACTTTGTGTTCCGATGTTTCGTTTTTCGAAAGTATGAGATTACGTTTATATTTAATATTAGAATATAAGTCTTCAATAGAATATAGACTCGAATAGTCTGGTGCGGTTTGGTCAATCTCGAATTGCAATTCATTCATTTGTTCTACTATTTCCTCAAATTTGTTATATTGCTCAGTAATTGTTTCTGACTGCGCTAAGAATGTCTCATTTGAACGTGAATCATAGTTCGAGATGTTTCTGGAATCATTATATATGCGATTAACTCGCTCGAAAATCATTTGTCTTTTAGCGGTAAGCTGAGCCAATTTAGCTTCTTGCTTGCGGGACGCCATTTTGGGGCACTAATAAAGTTATGTGCCTACCTTCTGTAATGACTTGTACTTAATTTGTACTGAATTTTACTGATGCCTATCCAGGCTCGAAAGGACCATCAAATGGAGTTGCCCAAGCGTGTAAATAGCCGTGGGTCTCTGCGGATGTAGAACAGAAGTACGACCAAGCACTTGGAGGGAATGCTGGCCCAAAATTGCCTATATTTGTCTGTATAACTTCAAGTTAGGAGTGGTCGGCAGCAGTCGGCGAATGTGGCCCTACTTACAATTTGTAAAACAAGTGGTACCTTACTTTCCGGGCTGTTCTCGATGGTTGCACGTCGAATTGTCGAGTGGCCACTCGTTCTCTTCACACCAACACTCCTGATTATGCTTGTTCAGTAGTTAACGGACGCGGTAGATATGGGTTATTTATTATTCCCGGAGGATCCCCAACGTTTACGGGATTTACTCGGGATTTTAGCGTATTTGCGGGGACGATATTATTTTAAGACATTAGTCTGCGGTGAGATGCGCGCTGTGCCTCGCGGCGTTAGACACACACACTGACGTCAAACTGACGTGACGTCGATTGTTGCATTTTAAATTGTCTATACCTCGCGTAAAGCCGGCCACTCACGTCTGTCTGACAAATTAAAGCGAGACACACACGCGACGTGATACCAACCCCACCCAACTTGCAGAGTGGCGGCAACTCGCCACACCAGTGGCCTAAGTTCAAGCGGCATGCCGCGATATTCCCAAACAGCACACTCCAAAGCACTCCTTAATTCGTCATTGCACTGGGTACTAACGTTTGTAACCATGTCATTACACTCCTCGTCAGCGTGGCTGGAGATATGGTTGGACGGTGGTACCAACTCTGGTACCATAGTCTGCGACGGAAGGGCAATGACATGGCTACCCATTTCAGATCGGAAGCGATCAAGTACAGTATCATTCACAGTATCATTACGATGGATGACCCGCACCTGATACGAAAGTCGTTGGGCCGAAACGTCTGACGGCTGGCCCAAGCACCTGGAACTAAGAGAGTATCCAAACACGGTACGCGGTCAGGTTGTTCCGTGTTGTACTTACCTTCCTCTGTAGCCCCATAGTATGAGCGCATGACGTTTTCATTGATGGATTGCGTCCATCGCATGCGCTGCACACTTTTTCCGGGAGCTGGGACCCTATCAGAGGCCGGTGGGCTTCGAGGTCCTAAGCCGCTCGGCGGCCGGTGTCCTCCCCCTCGACGCACAGGTGGTGGTGTCGTCGGCGGCGAGAAGAACTCGTCGCTGGAGCTTGACGCAACTACCACGGCCGGTGTCACAGCACTCACGGTGGGGCTGGGTTCCGGCGGCGGCGAGGCGGAGCTGAGCGACGAGGCCGGAGGTGGTGGGCGTGCACAGCGAGCTGCTGATATCGTCAACATCTAGAGCGTGTTTTCCCAATTTTTCGGTTTTTTTTTTTAATATATTATTGTAGTCTTTGTTCATGACAGCTTAGCTGTCATTTCTATTATCTTGTAGTTTTTTGGTGTAGAGGTGGTAGTTTTTCATATTTTATTTTGTGTGGGTTCTTGCTGTCGGATTTTTTTTGACACGTCTGACGTTGTTGGTGTTGCCAGCTTATTATTATTATTATTATCATCACCAATATTTAATTTATTTTGAAAGGTACCATTGAATTTTGATAATTTTCCAGTTGTAATCTGACTTAAATGTATTTGAGATTTTTTCAAGGCTGCTTTAAATTGAATAGTTACCGTTTGTCCACTATGAACCGACGGAAGATGATTTACTATGGCTTTATATAAATAAACACAATTTTAGTGCAAAAAACATTATCGATACAAGTAGTATGATTAATGAGACGAGTGTCGTCTTAGACATCATATTCTTATGTGGTGTGTAGTGCAGCGATGCGGTTAGGATATTACAATCATATGCACCTCCTGACTGACTGACTGAAATTAATGTATGAAAAAAACTTTACAGGAACTAGTCAATATCTCAATGCGATGTTATTATCTGTTTCAGTTTGATATAAATTATTTAGGTGGCCTCACTTATTTGCGATCTATTTACGACAAAAAGGCAAATGTGTACCTACCTCACCAAAATGCAGTTCCCAGTAATTGAATTAGATTCAAGACAATAGATTTACATAATATAATTATGTATGTAAGAGTTTAAAAAATGTCATTGAAAAAGTAATACAACGGTAAGTGTAACCTAGTCGTTTATACTTACCTAGTACCCCAATCTGCTGTAACTTGTATTGTAATAACGAGTCAAAAACCTTTAATAATTTATTCGAATACTGAATCGATAGATTAGGAAATAGAATCACTATTCGTTTTTCACACATTTTACAAACTACCTACCTATACAATTGTACAAGCTTCGAAATCCACTGAAAGCTTTTCAATGTTTGAATGAAACAAACGCTTTTGCTCCTGAAATACCTGTAAAATAAATCAAATAAAATTATGCTTTTTTAAACTTAGTGTTCAAAACCTTTGGACATTGAACCAGCACTCGGCCCGGCTGACGCGCGTACCAGCTAAAATAATGATTTGGTTGCATCTTATACGTACATCAGACACAAAGATTTTGTATAATAGTGTGTGTTAAGAAAAAGCTATAACATATTGTAAATAAATCAGATTTGAATTTTATATTCTTGTCTCATTACCCCTCACTGTGGCCAAGACACCTTTAGCCATCTCTGATCAGTCTTGTGAGTCTGCGGGACTGGCAGTGAGTATACCCTTCCCGAACTTGGAATTCTTGCCCAGTATTCGTCTGTAACCTTACATCGCATGGTGCAGACATCCTGAACTTATCTATATATTTATTTATCAGATAACCTATATGATAGATTAGGGCTATAGGGTTTATAGGTCACACCCTTACACTACGTACGGCCGGGACTCAGTGTATATCATATAGTTTGCCATTTTCATGCTTTCAAGTGCGTAAAGTAGGTAGTATAGTTAGTAGGCAACCTTTTTTTTGTGGGTTGGGAAATCATCCAATGATTTCTCCCGCTCTGGGTGAAGCGGGAGGGCGTTTCAGACTTTTACTGACTAAAACCCACCCAATACCTTTGCATTATAATTGAAGTATTTTATCAAAAACAATGCCACAAATAATAGCTCTAACTTTATTTTACAGTAGCGCTCAAAAGTATTTTGTCAAAGCTATAAAATTATGTCAATGAAAATAAAACCAATCTTGAAATTATTCAAATTATTTAATAATTCTAACGAAATGTATTGCAAATTGGAACCATTAGATGAAATGAACAGCAAAACAATAAGAAATTTGTTAAAATTTGTAAGTAGGATCAGAAGTATTTTGACATTTAAAGAAATCTTTTTAATTTTTTTTTAAAGTTACATATCTACAGACATTTGTTTAGAAAATAAAAACAATTACTCAATCCGAAAACTGTCGACCATAATCATCGAGACGGCAGCACAACTATCGGAACAAAACGTATAGTTTAAAAATAAGTTTCCCTTCCTTAGTTGCAGCTTGGTCTGTAGTTCAAATGGCAAAGTTTTGGTTTCAGACAAGCCGACCTAAGTGCACTTTGTCACTTAAATTGGAAAATATTGTTCTCCAAGAAGAAACGGGAAGTAACGGTTTTCAACTAAAGAATGTCATTGTTATTTTATACAATTTAAAAAGCGCGGAGTAGAGAGGGCATAATTTATTGCCCCGATCTTTAGGAGAACAATTTTGTATTTGTTTTGTTAGAGTTACGAAAACGGTTCCGGGAAGAGGGCACGTGCATTTATTTATTTATTTTTGTCTTGTATTTTAACTGTTAATCAAAATACCTTCCTTTGTTAGAAAAAAAATCCCAATCCTAATCATAAATTATTTATTTTAGCAACAGTTTGAGATCGTGACGCATAATTGACAGAGGTGTTGCTGAAACTGGAGAAAGTGGAAATATTATATTTTATCTATCCTAAACTTTACCTAAGAACTTTAGTTCTCACAAGATAATCGTCAATTAGATGAGAAAAAAAAAATGGAACTATTATGTTAAAACAGTGCGGGTAGAAGAATAAAAAACAAAATAGAATCATGATTCATTCTATACATTGCCGAATATTTAGCCGGAAATGTGCTACCGACAGTAGTTAGTAAGGTAGGTTGACGGAGCCCCGTTTGGCCGGGCTCCTATTTCTGTCTGCAGGGTTTAAAAAATCGAACCTAACCTGTCCGTGTCGGGTCGGGGTGCCCTAAGTTCCCGAGCTCACTTCGCTCGTTCTTGGACAACATACGTCGCAATGTTACCATTAATGACCCGTTAATGTTGCATTATTTTTGTTCGCATAGTTTCTGGTTAATTTGATGTGCAATCAGTATATTTGATTTACATTAATTATTTTGATGTAAAAAATATTTAATTGACGTAAATAAATTGACGGGTGATAAGTTTTTTGATGTGCATTTAAAAATAAGTAATTTTTAGAATTCTGAACATACGAATGTAAAAACGGAACCATTATAGGATCACTCGTGCATCTCTCTATCTGTCCGTCTGTCACAGCCAATTTACTCCAAATCTACGGGGCAGATTAAGTTGTTTGACCCAAACACGGGCGTGTAACGTAAATTAATTTATTTGGAATAATAGGGGTCACTTTTGGGGGAAAATTAAAAAATAAAGTTTTTCAAACTGTACAACATATTATCAAATACCTAGAAGGACGCATTTTGAAGTTACACATTTTTTTTTCGTAATTTTAAAATTAATCTTATAAAAGTTATATAGGAAAATAAAGAAAACTGACCAATCCCGCCCTCATCTCCGAAACCACTAATCGGAAAAGGCAAATATATTATTAATAGCGGTACGAGAGCGGTAAGTGTCGTGAACTAATCTTATTAATTTATACAAAAGAAGAGCGGCACAGAGCTCTAGACGAGCTAGAGACCTTTTTTCCCCCCTTTGAGTCTTTTTCTTTTGTGGGGTGGGAAATCATCCAATGACTTCTACCGCTCTGGGTAGAGCTGAGGGCGTGTCAGACACTTACTGACTAAAACCCACCTCTGTTCCGTCCCTGCCTGAGTGCCCAGGAGTGCGGTAACTCATTTTCAGAATTTATCCGCTACCCCTAGGCATGCAGGCACTGGCCATGATGGGCCCCGTCAGTGGTGGCTGACGCTAATCTCTTTGAAGCGCCCGTGGAACACTACGCGCCGTCGACTCACGGGCCTGGTGCTGATTGGACGGCGAGCTACCCAGTGCTCGCCATCCGCAGAAGAGATACGACATTAACAGGTGCAACTTTGGAGTTAGCACACACCAAATATACGTGTGTGTTACCATTTATGTAAGTATATGACGCAGCCATATGCATTCATGCTGGCATCAGCAAAACCTACTATATTTGTCACGCAACCCATAGAAACGGCTACATGATGAGGTAATTTTAAAGAAAAGAAGAGAGGAAGAAAGTAATAGCTCTTTAAAATTTTGAAAGAGAAGTACAATCGGGTGGAGTTTCATCCCGATCTGTATTAATAATTTCCATAATTCTTTTATGAGGTGGTATTTTTGATGCTCATCAATAACAACAATTCGAAGGTACATCCGTTCCATATCAGCTGTAACTGCAATAAACAAGCGGAAAATTTAAAGTGATAAAAATATTTCAGCCTGTAAATTCGGCCCTATGTGTAGCAAGTCATTCAATGACACGCCATTATGAGACTTAGCGCTCGCGTCAAGAAAGATGCGAACTTTAGCGGTTTGTTTATCATTCCTAATAACAGGATGATGCGGTATGTACCTACCGCTGGAGTCACGTGACACAGTAAAAGCGTACAACTATTCACACTCCAGTTCTGCAGGGCTCATAAAAGACTGTGAAAGTATTTCTTCGACGTTACAAAATGTATGCAAAAATTCGTCTAAAGAAAAAAAACAGTGGGAATTATCTATATATTTAGTGCGGTACAAAAATATGAAGTGGTATTTAATTCAGCGGGTCTATATTTATCAGATAAACTAGAGGTTACTTCACCCATTAAAATATAGCCTAACACTGTTTCAATAGCAGACGGAGCGGTAGGTGAGATAATTTTACCGTGAAATAATAAATACGGGAACAGTTTTGCCCCTAGAAGCAATTCAACCTCACCAGGTATATGCCATAGTGAGTCAGCAAGCGGTAAATCAAACAAATGCACTGCAGAAGTGTCAACAAAGTGAGATGGTAAAGTATCCGTTATTCAATCGAAAACAAGAGAGGTAATTTTAAAATATTTTTTTTTTATTTTTTTTACAGTAACTGTTATCTCAACGTATACCGCGCAGCATAATAGGCCGCGCAGAGGTTCCGACACCCTTTATAACTGAGTTTGAAAGTGGTATAATGTTTAGTTGTAGTTTCTTTCATCAGGCGGAAGTAAATCTGTTATTTTGCGAGGCGTTATCTATTAAACATCTCATAGTAACGTATTTGTTATATTTATTATCGACGTAAACTTGTGCAGATGATAGCAGTATTGTAGAACACGGCGCGTTGGTACCTACACGGGAAACACGCGATTGTTGCGAATTAGCGGAACTAGTGACAGCGTCAGTCAGTACCGATCGAGGCGGCTGCGAGCTGTTTGCTAAATGTAAAAGAGAATGATGCGTTTTATTACAAGTCCTACAAGTTTGTATAGATTTGCACTTTGAGGCAGTGTGCGTCATACTAAGACAGCTTACACATCCACGTTTGCCTTTAATAAAGTAGAAACGCGAATTGGCTGAGAGTGATTGAAAGGTTGGGCAAGTGTAAAGTTTACAATGATCACCTTTATTGCATTACGAACTTGTTTGATTATTATTACAAGCAACAAAAGTATGTACTGCATTATTACGTGACTGATTGCGAGAAGAATCATTTTTATTAGGGTTGTTACTCATTAGCGCGGTTCGAGATGAAATAGTGCGATCTAATATTTTTACTTGCGATTTTAAAAATTCAACGAAATGCGTATAATTTCACAAGAGAGATGTAGGAATTTCCTCATCTCTCTTATGCATTTCAAATAAATGTAAGGTAGCGGGGTCTAATTTTTTCAAAGCTAAATTTAACAAAATAAAATCCTATAAATGGTTAATTTGTAATATTGTTTTGAAGCAGAAACAGACGCGTGAAAACTTTCAATGAAACTATTTAAAGATGCTCAATTATTAATTGCAGGTTTGGTATTTAATATATTAGACATGTAATGTGAGTATAATGCTCGTTTACCCAGATACTTTTCGACTAAACTGTACCAGTTAGCGGTATAATTATCACCTGATGGAATAATTCCGGCGGTGATTTGCAATGCGTTTCCCTGTAAATTACCTATCATATACTGCACATGTTGAGAATCTTTAAGGTTTAAATTATTATGAATATTTGATTTAATGAATCATTTTATCGATTTATCAATCCTCCCATCAAAGAACGGAATTTGAACGGCAGTTTGATCGTGCCTTTATGTTGTATCGTTGAGTTGACCTTGAATTCCTAGCGGCGATAAGAGATCGCACTCGTTGTAAACACCGTCAAATGATGTAAGACTGTTATAATCGATTTAACATAAAATCGATTATAACAGTCTTACATCATTTGACGATTTTGATTTGGATTTTGTTTCAACTAAACAGTTGTAAAGAATATGTATTTAATGTATCTAAGTTAGTACTAAATTCTTGACGAATGACTGAGATAATTTCCGTGTCCGCCATGAATGTTTCCGCGGAACGAAGCTCAATATCTGTCGTATTTATTTTCTTTGACGTTTCATATAATGACGATAAACGTTCAAAGATTGCTTGATTCTTTGCTTGTAATTTAACTTTCATTTTATGATCCTCCATGTTGGAATAGTAGCAGAAAATATAGCGGATAAAATATTAGGTATAGCGGGTAGACTTAGAATAATAATAATATTCTAAGTGGGTATAATAAAAGGATGCGGTTGAATAAAGTTGTAGGTAAGTTAGCCGAGTTAACTCACAATAATCAGCGGTTAGAATATCTACCTATGCTATTTCAATGCAATAGAAGAAACAATATTAAGTTGATACAGTAATTCTCAATGAACTAAGTACCTAGCGGGAAAGTACGAACGTATGCGTTCAATATGGCGGTTTTACGAACTTTGTATTTTAGGTATTTGACCTAAAATACACTAAATGCCAGGTATAAGGCCCATAGGATGCGGGTAAAATTAAAAGAAAAGTATAGAATAATGCTGATTCTTTGAATCCGACTCGATTGGACCAAAATTATGGTTGAATAAGTACATGCGGGGTAAACAAACCATAATTTTGCGGGAATGTAATTTATGTGGATAATATTGGCAACACAGTATATGAGCTGACCAAGTTAGGAATGAAGGACTTACTTGAGAATCTTCTAGATGGATCACGCTGATAAAAGGACAGTCCGAGAAGCTGTCGCACGTATTTGATGATTTTTCTGCTTCCATAGTGTTGCACTTCACTTAGGTCTTTGTATGTCACACTTGTGTCGGCCAACACGGATAATAGAAAGTTTTTAGAAAGTTAGATATATATTTTAGCGGTTCGGCGCGGCGTGGTTTTCAGAGCGGTTGTTTTGCAAGCGGTGCGGTGAAGTTATGACAGAACAACATGCAATGGCGGCAATCAGTGTTGCCAACTTGCGGGGTGCACCTCTGGTCAGCGCGGGTGGTTGGCATTTCTTCCTCCCTCTGCTGTATGGGAATGAGATAGGAGAGACAGGATGCATGGTTTGCTCAAAACTGTGGTCAAAAATAAGAAAATGGGATGCGTTCGGAAATAAGATGTTAAAAATCTATATTACTAAAACTTGCGCGAGCTAAACTGAATCTAAAATTTTGAAAAAAATACTGAATATAGTTCTTTACTTATAGATTAGAGGGTTGGAGTGTAGCCTTAGGGGCGCTATGGCGCGGGACTTAGAAAATTTTTCGAAAAAAAAATTTTTTTTTCAAATTTTAACGGGACTTAGGGCACCCCGACTCGGATTTCGGCTCCGATTCGGATTTTTTTATAAACCACTCAGAAGTAGGAGCCCCGCCAAGCGGGGCTCCGTCGACACGTGGCTCCATCGACAAGCAAACCTAAAACATTATAATAAAGGAAAAATTTTCTAAGTCCCAAAAAATTTTTTTTTTCGTTTTCTGCACGGCTCATGGTGCCTATAAACGTATGGTACCAATTCAAAAAAAAAAATTTTTTCGAAAAATTTTCCGCCCCTAAGGCTACCCACTGACCGATTAGAGGAGAACCTATCAAAAGTATTAGTATTAAAAAAAAACAGGAAAAATATATGATTAGCGAGTCCGATTCGCTCTTGGCTCAATTTTTGATATAACGTCACATTTGTGGTGTTGAGAAATAGTCTGCCATTTTCGTTAGCATTCGGCGTGACCACCCACTGCTAACATTTAATCGGCAACTGACGATCTGTTATAGGAGTCTATTTCTGACCAACTATATTTTTTAAATTATTTACATAAACTGCATGTATACCTTAGTCTCTATTTTCCAGTGAACGTTTAAGTTCAAGTTTTCGAAAATCAAACTAGATGGCGTTGGTTTCTTCTCAACTATGACTAATTTACGACACATATTACACAGCTAATACATTTTATATAATTTTATCAATCTAAGCTTTAAGCAGCACGTCTACTAAAACTTATCAAATAGAGGGTGGATGTTTTTTATTTTGATAAAAAAATACTGTGCGTCAGTGACAATACAGTTAATCTACCTGTCTACGCTTAAATGCAGTGTTTTTACGTAAATCACGAAAAACTTGCTTTAATTTAATATTTTGTTTTTACCGAAACAGCAAATATAAAATAATCTTTCTGAGGATAGTGTTGGAATCAAAGAGATTGATGTGATTGTGTTTGTTGAAACTTAAGCGGTTGTTTCAAATTGTAACTTTGAAATTGACTTGATAAACATTTTGCTACTTTTACATCTTTACGTTGTCAAAAATGTTAATTAGATTTCGTTTTTTTGGTTTTAGAAATACTCGAGAAGAGCTCGTGACTAAAGTAATAACAGCCGCACGGGTCGATCCATTAGGTTAAGCTAAGCTTGTCAGGGTTGGTCCATGGACGGATGACCATCTTTACATACCGAGACTTCACCGTGCCTCAGAATGCACGCTAAGCCGTTGGTCCCAGCTGTCAATCGTGAATCTTGGACAATCGTTACGTGTCGTCAGAAGCCCAAAAGTCTTACAACCAGTCTAACTAAGGGGTATCGTATTATCCAGTTACTGTGTTGTGGAGGTCAGATACGCAGTCGCTCCATGTAAAATACTGGTATTTAGCTGCATCCGGTTAGACTGGAAGCCGACCCCAAGATAGTGAAAAGGTTAGGCAGATTGATTAACCATCCAGCTCAAGAAAGTGTAAGAGTAATTGACTGGCCATCAATAAGTCTTGACTTGAATCCCATAGAATACGGGTAAATGATTTTAAATTGAGACTCTACCGAAATGTGAAGTAAGAAAAATTTGGATGAGATCGTGTCATCAACATGAGAAAATAATGAGACAAAACATCGTGCGTGTGCCGTATGTGAGCCGCTAGTTTCTGTATTATATAAATCTATATTTGATAAATTAAGTAAGTGAATACTCAAATTAATTAGTGCTAAACCAAAAACAGTTCTGTGGTGATGTTATTATTTTAAATGAAAATCTTGTTTGCTATTTGAATAATATGTCGATTCCCTAAAATAAAACTGTCAAACATTTCACAATAACTTACAAGCATTACATGCCTTTTTAAATATTAATACGTGGTTAGGTTGGATTATGATTTATTTATTTATAAATTATTTATTAAAAATGAAAACAAACAAGCATTCACTTACTTTTTTATTTGTTAATTTTTTTTTCTAGAAAAAACAACCGACTTCAAAACAAAAAAATACACTAAAAATTAATTATTTTATTTCTTCACTATTTGACACCGACTTCCGAAATTAAAGTTATTTATAAATTTTTAATATATTTTTTTTGGAAGTCGGTTGTTTTTTTTTGTAAAAAAGTTTTTAATTTTTCACTTTTTAGTGGTTATACCCCAGACCTAAAAACCCCAATAACATGTATCGTGGAATTAAAAGATAGTCGTAATTGGAGAACACCAAAACGTCATCTAGGTATACGTATTTTTCGTTTATGTTCAGTTTTTCAAAAAGTATCAAAGGAATTTCGATAAAATTCATATGTAACCACCTCGGGAGTATATTCTATCGGATAAAAAAAAAACATTATAATACAATAAAGAATTTTGAAAATCGTTTAGCAATTGACAGAGAAATCGGTGGATATACATACAAAAAAAAAACATACACTCGAACATAGAACTTTCTTCTTTTTCGAAGTCGGTTAAAAAATAATAAACATGTTTATTAATACCTAGGTATGTTTGTTTCATTTCAATTATTTTGTTAAATCCTAAAAATACTGTATATTTAGGCTCAGTTTCCACCAAACAGAAATAGCCTCGCGGATGCTCGAGCACACTGAATATGTAACTGTATCTAAGTACTCAAGCATCCACGAGGATTTTCCCGTTTGGTTGAAACTGTCCTCGGTCCTTTTAAAAAAGATAACTATAAAAAAAAACAGAACAAAAAGTCAATGCGTCTACTCGGTTCCAAACCTCTGCCTGCACAATTCTCAATCTATACTAGACACTAGACCACTAGACCAAGTGAACTTTAATGATTTGGTTAAAATTAGTCATTACTTGCGATGCTCAATACAATACTGTCTAGCATTAGAACCTTATTGTCTATCGTATAAAGTTCATTATCGCACAATCATGCTACTAAAATATATCATGGAATTAGTAGGTATTTCACAGTAGCATGGCAGACGATGACCATACATAGTGAAAATGTGCTTAATTACGAGTGCAGCAAGGCCTTAATCATTATTACTCAAGGGGGGTTAGGATAGGTAGTCATCAATAGGATAAAAGGGCCGAGTCATCGCGGTTCTCCATACAAAAAGGCACTATTAAAAATTATAGAGGTTTATTTCTTATAGTTTATTAATAAAAAAATATATAATATATACACTACCTACCAATTATAATAAAAGTCCATATTCTACCTCTCAAGTTTGAAAACTAAAACTTAGAAAATCAGATAACTATAAATAGTTTTTTTTTATTGTTAATGGGCACGCGATTGACCACTATCTCACCTGATGGCAAGCGATGATGTGGTCGAAGATGGGGCACGCTTGCCTAGAAGTAACCTATTCACTCTTGACTTTAAGACTCCCAGGTTGTAGCTATCGGGAAACACAGACTCCATCAGGGAGTTCCACTCCCTAGCTGTACGCACAATGAATGTGTTCTCAAAACATTTAGTGCGTGTGGATGAGAGGTTCACCATGTACCGGTGGCACATCGCCGTACGTCTTGAGGTCCGATGATGAAACGGGCTTGCTGGAATCAAATTATGCAATTCCGTCGCACACTTCCCAAAATATAACCGATAGGAAACCGTTAGACTAGCAACACGGCGTCTATCCTCAAGACTTTGGAGCTTTAACTCCACGAGCCTGTCATTACCGACGATCCTCTTGGCTCGTTTCTCAATTTTTTCAAGGGCATCAAGCTGGTATCTGGCAAATCCATCCCAAATATGAGAGCAGTACTCCATACACGATCGAACTTGCTCTTGATATAATTTGGGCAGCTGTTCCAGCGTTAAGTACCGTCCCACCTTTGCGAGGATCCCCAACATTTTGGCAGCCACTTGAGCCTTTGCCTCTATGAAGGGACCAAAATTGAGGGTAGATGTCAACGTTACACCAAGAAGATTGGTCGGTTAAAAAGAAAGAAAGAATTACACCTCAGAAAGATGGAGCCGGGTGAAATTGGCTCCTTTTAGCGGAAAAAAGACACGCCTGGGTCTTAGCAGCATTAAAACTTTACCAGATTGGCATTGCCCCATTCTGAGACAGCCTGTAAGGACAAGTTCAAGCGGCTAACCATAGCCTCTCGTAGAGACCAGACCTGAGACTCACTAGCTCGTGCGTCAACAGTGCTGTTGTCTGCATACCCAAAGGCACAGGTTTTTTTAAATGATAATTATTCAATTTTAACATAGTTATTAATTAGAAACTTTTTTTAAAAGGAAATTATAAATTATTTGAATGTTTGAAGAGACAAAAAGAAACTAAAAAAATATTTTAATATATAAAACAGAGCAACGCCATCTAGACATAACATAATGTTGTTGGTCGATAACTGGTTTTATGCTAGATGGCGTCATTTCCCGCTTCACAGGATTTTATTTCTGTACTATCCATGGACTTTTGCTGCCGACCGTTCAATGGCGTTACATAGGTGGACTTAATATAACAAGACATTCACTATATTATATACTTAATTTCTGATTTTAGAAAGAACTTGTACGATGGATAAATTTTTTACAACAGTAACTTTAACGCGCGCGGTTACAAGATTTGTATAACTGAAAGTACTCGTAATTGCGGGGTATGTATATATTTTTGCACCCACCCAAAATTGATCCAATATCAAAAAATCTGCCTTAAGGTGTTATTACACCAGTCGATCGATCGTCGAACGATGCCATCGATAGCTAAACGTTTAACTGATTTAGAGACAGCTTGTTTAGTATACTTTAGTTATTTTCATAGTGTGATGTCGTACGTCATTCTGTTGTCGGGCAATGCCGCCGATATTCAGACTATTTTTGTTTTAAAGAAAAGGGCTATTCGTAAAATTTATAAATTAAGTCCCAGACACTCCCTCAGCCGGGTGTTTCTATTGCACGGATCGCCCAGAGGACACGGTGGAGCATACGGTGGAGGTTTGCCCCGCTTGGGCAGAGCACCGCCGTGTCCTCGTGGATGCGATAGGCGGCAGCGACCTCTCGCGCCCTGCCCTGGTTCAGGCCATGGTACGGAGCGAGAGGGAATGGGAAGCCGTCTCCTCCTTCTGCGAAGCAGTTATGCTCGCGAAGGCGGAGGCGGGACGCGTGAGAGAGCACCAACAACGGAGTCGCCCTCACGCCCTCAGCAGCAGCCGCCTCAGGATACGCCGGGGACTTCCGGCGCCGCGAGACGATCTCCGGCCACCGTAGACCCGGGCCTGCGGACGGCGAGTAGTGGGTAACTCGCCGTCCGATCAGCACCAGGCCCGAGAGTCGACGGCGCGTAGTGTTCCACGCGCGCCTCAAAGAGTTGTCAGCAAGAGACGGGGCCCGTCATGGCCGATGCCTGCCCGGGGGTTGAGGATAAATTCGAAACAGAGTTACCTCGCCCCTGTGCACTCAAAGACAGGAAGAAACAGGGGTGGGTTTTAGTCAGTAAGAGTCTGACACGCCCTCCCGCTCCACCCAGAGCGGGAGAAGTCATAGGATGATTTCCCACCTCACAAAAAAAAAAAAAAAGACACTCCCTCAGAGACAAATTTAAAGAGATTAATATTATGACTGTTCATTATACTCGTATACAAATGCTTTTACAGGTCCACTCAAATATGTGTGGTTCTTTCTTCAAAAGACCATTACAGACGTAACACCTAAAAATAGAATAAATTTAGATTCGTGGAATGAGCGTTATTTTGCGAGTTGACAGATGACAGATTGACGTATGACGTCTTTCTTTTTTTCAAGTTGATCTGCAACGAGTCTGTCTAAGAAATTTTATTTATTGGAAAAACTACTTAAAAGCACCTATGATGTCTCGAAAGGTAGCTGGAACCAGAGTTAAGTTCAAATGCATTAAGCATTCGGATGTAGGACGATGTAAGTAGTCTTTTTGGGTTTTTTTTCTGTGCTGATGCTAAGTCTTAAGCGCGTGGCATTCAGGAGTCTGATCAAATCTTTCTATTTGTTGGCAGGGTTCCTACGATAGATTTATAATTAATTACTATGCAAAAACTTTATAAATGGTCAGATCATAGAATGTTTCCGAACACAAGCATCCACGTGTCCAGAAATGCCCAGGATTAGATGACCACGGCATAGGTGCCGCTTGAGGACCTCTGAACTGGACCTATAATCTTCGAACGTTATGGTAAAAGTGTTTCGACATAAATTGTAAGTTGAACATACAATTTTCTGAGAACGGAGTGCTATATAGTGTGTTGCAGTGTTACAAATAAACGTGATATATGTGAAGACCAAATCTAAGGACTCTTATTTACTACATACATACCTCATGCACAAAACCCGTAGATAGGTCTCTCTTCTTATTTAATTATTTTCTTTTAGGTCAAACATTTTGACACTATTGTAGTTAAAAGGCACATTGTTGAAAATTTATAGTTTCCAATTTTAAGCCTTTATGTTTATTAGTTAAAACTGAAATAGTGTTTGACTAAATTTGTAAACATGTTAAATATTAATTAAATTGCTGTGACAATTATTTCACTGACTTTATAAGCACATGGCAAAATTTTAGGTTGCCTGTCTTATGCCTTAGGGGTTCTTGCCTTTAGGTCCTTAAGGGTTAAACTTAAAATAGTGATTAACTTAATTATTGGAGTTGTTCAATACCTAATATTATTGTGAAGGTACTTAATTTGAGGTTATCAGCACATGGTCTGTTGAGCCTCATCCCTTGATATGTATTCTTGAATTTTATGATTGTAACAACTCATTTATATTAGATGCACCTATGAGTGTCTAATATTAGCTTCTTATGTTCACTTAGTGAAACTTAAACTATAATTTGTATTGATCACTATTGTTTGAACTCATGGTAAATTTTTTTTACACTTATTATTATATACTATTGACTTGTTAATTTAACTTAAGTATAGAAACTTATGATAGATTTCATATGATCAGGATGTATAAATTATGGATTGATTACCTTCTTAGGTAGGAATTTGTACATGAATTAAATTATTTTAATGTTTCAGTCGATCCAAATGTATCCTGAGATGAGATCTGCAAGCGGTATCGTGGTCTGTGTGGCAGTTTTAAGTAAGAGGACTATCTGGCACCTACGGTGGCCAATGAGGTACGCTTGTGTTCGGAACCAATTGCTGACCAATTGCTGACTTGTACCGTTTACTTGGATAGTTGACTGTGGATTGATAGTGAAATAGTCAAACGAATTTTAACTTGGTCTCAATATTTAATGAGAATTTCTCGGATGACTATAATACTTCACCGGAGTTATTAAAACTTTAAAATTTACTTTATTAGTATAAAAACTTCTCAATTCTCTTAGTAACTAGTGATACCAACTTTTATAATTGTGGGATATTTACTCAAATTTATTTATTGATGATCCCACAGGTGCCCAACTTAATTAAATAAAACTAAATTTAACTTTTACTTATTTAATCCTTTTAATTGGATTCACTTATGGAATTATATGTTTAATTCACATATTGAATTGGTTATAGGACATCTTATGGTTTGTTCACTAAAAGATACATGATAAATGTATCTGGTATATTGAATATCCAAATTTGTTTAGATGGATAGTTGAACCCCAATTCGTTTATTTTATTAACAATTGGCTAGGATGCTCGTAAGTCTGTCCATTAAAAGATACACGATAAGTGTGTCTGGTATATTGAATACCCAAATTTGTTTAGGTGGGCAAATAGTCCTCAATTCACTCTTAGATAACTAAATTTTAACTTTTATTTATTAAATTCTTTTAATTTAATTTACTTTTGGAATTGATTTTAGGACATCTTAAGATTTGTTCACTAAAAGATACATGATAAATGTGTCTGGTATATTGAATATCCGAATTTGTTTAGATGGATAGTTGAACCCCAATTCGTTTATTTTATTAACAATTGGCTAGGATATTCGTAAGTCTGTCCATTAAAAGATACACGGTAAGTGTGTCTGGTATTGCATACCCAAATTCGTTTAGATGGGCAAATAGTCCTCAATTCACTCTTAGATTTTGGGCTTGGGGTTCATGCTTAATTTGCTCCCAAGCCAATACTTATGTAATTTGTTAAAAAGTTTCTTATAATCCTGTTTAATTAAAATAACTTTAATGATTTTGTAATTTACTTGTCATTGATATGATAGATCACAATCACTTATATTAGTGATGTGATATAACTTTCTTGAAGAACTTGTTGTTAGGGTATTACTGTTACTTACTAGGATTGGAGATTGAGGGTAATGAAAAGTCTTTGCCTTATTCTTAGTTGGTAGGCGTAATGTTATTTAATTGATAATTTAAATTAAATTAGTACTTATATAGTAGTAATTTAGTCATTGTGTCTGAGGGGAATCTAAATTCAGATTTATTTAGGGTTGCCCCAGTTTCTGTCGAGGGTTTTGGTGAGATTCTGAATGCGCATGGCAATATAGTTTTGATTGAGGAAAAAATAAAATCTTTCTAATGAAAGTTTTTTTTTTTAACCGGGGTAAGGTGTATTGTAACACCTAAAAATAGAATAAATTTAGATTCGTGGAATGAAGCGTTATTTTTCGAGTTGACAGATGACAGATTGACGTATGACGTCTTTCTTTTTTTCAAGTTGATCTGCAACGAGTCTGTCTAAGAAATTTTATTTATTGGAAAAACTACTTAAAAGCACCTATGATGTCTCGAAAGGTAGCTGGAACCAGAGTTAAGTTCAAATGCATTAAGCATTCGGATGTAGGACGATGTAAGTAGTCTTTTTGGGTTTTTTTTCTGTGCTGATGCTAAGTCTTAAGCGCGTGGCATTCAGGAGTCTGATCAAATCTTTCTATTTGTTGGCAGGGTTCCTACGATAGATTTATAATTAATTACTATGCAAAAACTTTATAAATGGTCAGATCATAGAATGTTTCCGAACACAAGCATCCACGTGTCCAGAAATGCCCAGGATTAGATGACCACGGCATAGGTGCCGCTTCAGGACCTCTGAACTGGACCTATAATCTTCGAACGTTATGGTAAAAGTGTTTCGACATAAATTGTAAGTTGAACATACAATTTTCTGAGAACGGAGTGCTATATAGTGTGTTGCAGTGTTACAAATAAACGTGATATATGTGAAGACCAAATCTAAGGACTCTTATTTACTACATACATACCTCATGCACAAAACCCGTAGATAGGTAATAGGGTCTCAGGCCAAAAGTATCTCTGACGCTAGCCGGTGGAAGAAATATTTTCTTTACACAGACACTAAGCTATGTAGTCATCATATAGCATAATGTGAATGCGAGAACTATGTATGTCTTTACATTCATGTAGATTTTTATGATTTTCTGGCAGTTTGAGTATTTTGCGGCCTACCCAAATGTCCTTACTTTGGTATTGTTCGTCAGTTCGTTGAGCTCCTCAAAGTTCTGAGTTGAGCTTCAGGATGACTGACAAATGCTTGCACTGTCTGGACAGGTCTACTCGAATTTGCATGTTGCTTTCTTCAAAAAATTATCCCAGACATAAACGTATATGGTTCTCATATGATTCGACCAGTACATATTGTATGGATTTGATCACTTTAAAAGAGGCTTTGACCTCTGAGTTTGTTTCGGTGTTTCTTCTCAGGGTAGTCAGCTAGGAAACCTCCGCTTCATCTAGCAAAAACGGACAAAAAAAAAGGTTGACGTGTAAAAGTGTTATTAAAACCTACTTACAAAAATAAAATCATTTATGATTTATTGATATAGTTGTAATAGCTTTGGCTGACGGATGACGGTGGAGGAGCTCGTGGCTAAAGGAGGAGCTCGTGGCTAAAGTAATAACAGCCGCATGGGTGGATCCATTAGGTTAAGCTACGCTTGCCTGGGTTGGTCCGTGGATGGGTGACCATCTTTACATACCGAGACTCCTCCGTGCCTCGGAAATCACGTTAAGCCGTTGTTCCCGGCTGTCAATTGTGGATCTTTGACAGTCGTTACGGATCGTCAGAAGCCCGAAAGTCTGACAACCAGTCTTACCAAGGGGTATCGTATTACCCAGTTACTGGGTTGTGGAGGTCAGATGGGCAGTCGCTCCATGTAAAATACTGGTATTCAGCTGCGTCCGGTTAGACTGGAAGCCGACCCCAAGATAGTTGGGAAAAGGCTAGGCAGAACGAGCTTTGGCTGACGGATACCGGTCGACAAATAATCGATCGATAGTCGATCGACGATCGATCGTTTGGTGTAATAACACTCATAATAAAATGCTTGCTTTTTTTTGTCACTTGCCTTTCGGACTACTCAAGTACAAAATAGAGCTGTAAGGAAAAGTTGGTTAGAAATCTATAGGTACAGGAGAAGTAAAGTTTGTAAGTTTGTTTGTTTGTAGAAAGTAATCACTGGACTACTGAACTGATTTTAAAAAGTCTTTTACAAATACAAAGCTACATTATTTGTGGGTGCTAGAAAGCTACATTATAGTCTATACTATTATATTTTGTATGGGCTATATTTTCCAAATCCACGCGGACGAAGTCGTGGGTGAAGTGAAGTAAAAAATAAATAAATAAACGTCGACTCAGATGGTTCCATACAAAGATATTAATTAAGGCTTAAATTTTCTTCTCTCAAAAACTTGCTATAACAGAGAAAATGTCAAAACCAGGTAATCTCTAAATTTATTATCTATGCTGGATCTGCAGAAATGTTTATAATTATAGATGGACAGATTTTTTTACGTAAATGAAGAAAAGTGTCCTTAAGAATCTCCGCATCGAATGGACCAGGTAACATTTTATTATATAGACGATGACTGGATAGTCAGCTCTTATTAAAAGCGCTCATAAAATCCGTCCTATTGTTTGTTCGTAATTTACAAGACTAACAACCAAACTGAATTTAATAGACAAATTCCAATATTGGCTTTAGTTTAGCAATGAGACTGTAACTGCAACAATTTAGTGCGCTCTAAGTGAACGGGGGCAGAAGCAAAGTTCAGCGTTATTTAAGTTTTATCAACGTTAGCAGCTCTTAGATGGTGTTACACTTTACAGGTTATGTATTTAGTACGCTTGCATCAGTAATCTTTGCTGTTTTCTCGCAGAATAGTTTTTAATTTATATTTTTATGTGGGTTGTTAAGTTTGTGTAGAGCAGTTTTCCCTCGGTTCTGTTCATTTTTATAAATCTTTTGTGTAGTCTGTTGTATGTATCATGTTTTTTATTGACCAGTATATGATTAACATTGGATGCTGACAGGTTCATCAAACAGTAAGTAAATTAAATATTGACTTTAATATGGTCTGGGTCGTCTTGTTACCTTAATGCTCAAAGATACGTTATGACAATGAACCCATTGGTTCATATAATTATAAATTAAATTTTAAACGTCATTATAAAATATGTTACCTTTAAAAAATATCAAATACAATTTTTTAAGTCCAAAAAGACAGTGCCGACAGACCGTATAATAGCTGTTTCATACAACGCGCAAATAAACCAACAGACCTAAAATAATATTTTCTCAGTCTGTGTTATATTAGTCCAAAAGTAATAAAGAAGCTACACATAATATTTGCACTGAAATATGTAATAAAGTCGTATTTTCGTACCATACACGTTAAGGATACATCTATCATAAACTTTTGTTCACACATAATGTTTACATAGCACGAACGAGGTATTTCGTGTAAACTTTAAAAAATCTTGATAAATAAAGTAAAGAAGACGTCAGCAAAACGAATTCATTCTGTCTTTAAACATTTCTTTAACCGTACGGAACCAATTTGATCAACTCGAAACCATTCCGTTTCGGGAATTGCTGGCAGCAAGAAATGAGAGAGGCATTTTAAAAAAGGTCCGAGCCATTGTCCCCTCTGCGCCGCGCCGCTTAACCCGCAGTCTGCGAGCACAAAGCCACTACAAAAGGTAAATGGGCTTTCTGCTTCTGAAACTACGTTCACATTATGCTTTACAGCAGACGCTGTAGGTACCGTGAGCATTGTTGCTGCGTCTTATTATTACACTATGCATAATAACATAACATTCATAACTGACACCTTTAGCGGTGCTCAGTTTATTAAAACCAAGCTGCGTACAATGGGCTCTTTTGAATGTGTATTCGAGCCGCTTACTCGTTTTATATACGTTATTCATTTTGTTAAATTAAATGTAGGCGTTGTTTACTTTATATAGTTTCAATGAAATGTAGATTTTTTCCTTATTCTTTTTATGTTTTGCTCGCTGAAATATATTATATTCGTTTGTGTTTTGGACTATATGGTAAACAGAGAAATAATAATATTTACATAAAAAACTGCACAGTATGAAAAGATATAGTCACGCTGGGTTTCTTTTATGTTACTAGATAACATAAAACTTCTATTATATCTTATATAAGTAGAGATTTAACCATTTCGACTTACCTAAAATATTTTATTTATTTCTTCAACCAAAAACACATTTAGGTGTCACTACAGCAAAATGTTTTATAGCGGTCTAAATCTCGAATTGTGAATAACATAATCCTGGCTTATCCGAAAACTCGATATTCTGGTACCCCACTACCTATGGCAAGGGCTTTCGTCATTCGTATATTTCAGTCGATTTTATAACATATTGTTCAGCGAAAATGTATGAATAATGAGCAACGTTGAAACCATCATCGCTCGTTACTAGTTTACAACAGCACTCTATTCAACTATTAGAGCGATCAATTTGATGAATATTTTAGGGAAATGTAAGCGTTATTTTATTACTAGCTTTTTGCAGGCGGATTCGACCGCGTTAAAGACCAAACTTTTCTCACAGTGTCGCACAGTGGTTCAGGTAATACGGGCATGCGGAAAATATTATTTTTAAGTGAAATGACGTTGCGTTTCTCTATAATACTTTATTAAAATGATATAATGAATGTACCATACAAAGAGAAACATAAAATAATGTTATTAATATTATTATCATATTATCGTGATAACGTGATTTTGTTGTAGGTATGTATGTATTTAAGTATATATTTATTATTGTATTTTTTTCCGTTTATTCTTTTCCTTAAGTGCACCTGCCACGTTCCGTCTCTGCACCACCCTAAGCTCGACTGGTAGAAAATTCCTAAGGCATTGTACAGTAATTCTTACTTGTGCATTATGTCTATTAAATAAATAAATACGTAAATAAATAGATAATGTTTGCATTTAATAAAATAAATAATGAAAGTGAAGTTAAAACTATCGTTCAATGCCATTTACTTACACGACATGATAAAGTGTTATTTACCTTATAAACACTTATTAATATAATGCAATTTTTCTTAATTACAGAGCGTCATTAGTTAAAATGACCTGGTATTTCCAAGACCGCAGGTTACCACAGCCAAAACTGATGTATTGTTAATCTATAGAGTCTAATTCATCTCCTGAAGTATATTATTATGCATCGATCGATAACAGAGATTAGTTATGATCTCATAATTGAAAACAAAAGGTTTCAAATGACCTTCTTCATTAAAAATGTAATACCAAGTAATTACTCATTATATCATAACATTTGTTTACGTATTTAATTACTACACACAATACAGTTATGATTAAGCTAAAAATAAAAGTTGAATATGAAATAACAATATTTTTTGCACGAAATTTCTTAATTCTCGATCACCCTACTTTGGCATCATTTAATTAAATACTGTATAATTATTTACTCGTATTATTTTTAGGACTTGTTTCTACTAAAATTTTAGTGTGTGTTTACCAAATTGTAGACATTTTAAAAAAGTCGAAACAAAGGAGTTTTTTCCGCCCTTGCACCAATGTGTGTCGTACTACCAGAATAGATTTATCCTAATCTAAGTCATTATCTACCCATGTTCCTTATTTCGACCGTTCAGTTGTAGAGGCGTGCGGTTGATTAGGTAACAAATATCTAAACATACAAACTATCACATTTGTAATCCATAGTAATATTATAAATGTGTAAGTAAACTCTGTTTGCCTGTCTGTTTGTTAACTCTTCACGTCTAAATAGCTGAACGAGTTTGGATTAAACTTGACACATGGGTAGACCACATGGTCTATCCAGGACATCCTGGATAAGATATGGGATACTTATTATCACGAGTATTTATGTTCCCTTGAGATAATTTCCGACTTTCACGCGGACGAAGACGCTGGTAGAAGCTGGTATTCGATATTTGGTTATTAAAATCGCACACTTATATAAATTTCGCTAATCGCTACACAACTCACGTTTTATGTAACAGAAATCAACTAATTCGTCTAAAGCACTTGTTAATTTAATACAACTAAAATTGTCCATCAATTAAATTTTATAATTGGATGCAATTCGAAAAGGCATATCATAATACAACTATTTAGTAAAGCTTTTAATAGAAACCATAAAAGATATAAAGATTATTAAATAACTGGTTTGTACCTTGAAACTTGACATCTATTCATACCATGGAACCATGTATCATATTCCTGCCCTTGTGCTAGGGGTTGATGCAACACGTTTTTTTGTTTGATTCCACCGTTATATCACGCCATTTCTGACTCGCTTTGCTTTCATATCATTCCTCACACAATCCATCCATGTTTTCTTTGTCCTCCCTCTTCCTCTCCATCTATCCAGTATATAACTCTTTTAGTCACAGGCGTTCATCCCTCTTCTTCACATTTCTCTATGAAGACAACCGATTGGATTTTAACTTTTCTGTCACTAAACTTTCACATCATAAAGCATATAATTTATAATTAATTTTACAATAATTATTTTCCAAGCCTTAGCTATTAGGATATATCAAACACTCGATTTATGCAAAATAACAGTCTCAAAAAAAAACATCACCTATCAACTCATTAACCGACGAAAATAAAAGGAGGAGGTTCTCAATCTCAAATTCAAGAAAAAAAAAAAAAAAACTTATTGTTTAGGGTGAGGGCCTGGTGATCCGTAACACAGGGTCTCCCTAGTACGGACTCCAGTCTCTCGCACAGGAGCTTCCTACTTATTTCTTAAGATACTTAGTTAAGATGTTAAATTTTAAGCAAACCTTTGTGCAGAGAGAAAAATAAATTTTTATTATTATTCCATTTATTTCCATTTATTTTATTATTATTATTAATTCAACCGTACATAAATATTTTTCTTTTTTTTTGTATTTTCAGCCCTCACTCCGTCATTTATGAACCGATCTTGATGATTCTTTTTTTGTTAGATAGAGTATAAAGGTGGTCCCATGTTAAGGAAATCAAAATCTGATGATGGAATCCTGATCAAATTGAGAGAAAACCTCGAAAATTGTGGGCACGAATAGTGTTTCTGTATGTATGTTCAGCCCTCACTCCGTTATTTTTAACCGACTTCAAAAAGAAGGAGCATCCGAATTGATATTCGGATGTTTGTATTTTTTTAAATGTATTTTCGTGCACAACTCCATTATATTGACCGATTTGCAAAATTCTTTTTGTGTTCGAAAAGGGTTCCGAAATAGTCGAATTTAAATTTCATATAGATCTGATCGGAGACAGACAACGGAACTCTTCAAAAATTTAAAACAAATTAACTGTGATTGCTGCGATCGTATGTCTATGAATTGTTAACACCACTTAATGGGGAACCACAACTAAAAAGTGAAAAATAAAAAAACTTTTTACTGGGTGTTTCAGGTGTCTTCGTCATATGACACCGACTTCCAAAATTAAAGTTATTTGCACTTGTTTTGGAAGTCGGTTCTATTTTGTTGTAAAAAAGTTTTTTATTGCTCGCATATTGTAGGGAACATCTGATTTTATAATCGTCTATAAAAAAACGGGCTAAACTGTAGCTATTCTTTGAACGATAACTACCGTGTTCTGCTTTAGTATCCCCTTCATCCCCTGTGGGAGATGGGGGATGTTGGTCAGTCAACACTGTGTCAGTGCGAGGAATAAGTAACGCGATACGTCTTCGTGCCGCGTGTTGCTGAGACTGATGGATGGCGTACGCCCTACGAATTCATCAGCGAAAACTGACAGAATTAGTTTATTTAATTGCTTACAAAGACTGATAGATAAATTAGTTTTTGTTTGCTTTGGCTCAGTGCTGATTGTTTGTTTTACATTCTACGAGAGACAATTGAGATTTTCTTTTTATTTCAAACACAGTTAGACTATACATAGGATTTTTGTTTGCGAAACCAATTTCTGCACAAAGTATTTTGATATTTGAATTGATTACAGTAAATCTGACTAAAATCGTATTCATGAACGAATTATCAGATTTGGATGTTTGGATAATACCAAATTTATCTAGGTGAGTTATATTTTCGCTACTCTCTAAATATAATAATTATGCATCCCTTGAGTCCTCAGTAAAGAGAAGTCGAGCTCTAATCGCTAAGTATACGCTCCCCAAGAGAACAGTGCGAACATCAAAACTTATTTAGTACTAAGTTTTCACTAAGTTCAACACATTCAGAAGCCTTTACAACAGAGAGGATCTAAACTATTTCTATATGAATGACAGTTACGGCCCAAACGTATGGAGGCCTTTATTTTACAGGCTGTTGTCCATGCCTGTGTGATTTGTGAGGCGATAGGCAGATAGATATACTCGTACAGGGTGTAATTTTTGAATGACCATCAGCCGAATTGTTTTCCGAAAAAAAAAAGTCATTTAGTAATCAATCAAAGACAAGAAATTGTGTTCAATTATAAAAAAAACTGGCCCAGTGCGAGTCAGACTCGCGACCGAGTGTTCCGTACAAGCTTGCGGGTATGTAAATATGTAGTTCGGGCATTGAGTTTCGAAAATTTTGGCCCGAAAATCTATCAGAAAAACTTTTTATTTTTAATTTTTGGGTAGCAATCGAAAATTAGACGTGGTTAAAATAATTTAAAATCTTATTTAGTTTGTGCTAATGAGGTCCTTTCATACGATGTCCCACATGATACGGTCGCCTCACTTTAAAATTTGGACCCGAATTCCTTGTATGGGGACCCACCCTATTTTTTGTGATTTACGGTTTTCAGACTTTTTCTTGATCTCCTTAACTTGTGTTATAAGACCTTATTTCTTACCAAATTTCATGATTGCAGGACAACGGGAAGTACCCAATAAATTTTGATTGCCTTGAGAGTGTTGAAAAACGACCGTACCTTTTTTTAGGTTAACTTAGAAGTTTGATTTTTTTCACAGTTTCAAGGGACTGAAGACTTTAACAGGTTTTAATTTCAACTCGATATCTCCACGCGTTCTCGAGATAAAGAGTCTTGACAGACAGACAGACAGACGGACAAGAAAGTGATCCTATAAGGGTTCCGTTTTTTTTGCTTTTGAGGTACGGAACCCTAAAAAAAGAAAAACAGTCATCTGTTCAGTATATTTTTGCTCGCGTAACTCTATCAAATGTAGGGAATGGCTGATTTTATTTTCATTAAAATAAAGAACCCGGTGTATGAATTAAACTTTATTCAAATTTTCAAAAATTCAAATGCAATTTTTTATTACATTGAAAAAAATTAAATTTTCAAATTCAAATTTTTTTCAAGATAAAGATATCATACATTCACATCCACTTTTAAGTCTTTTGTGGTTAACTGATTCTGCAATACAAAAATGACTTGTAATTCTGAGATCTCGTAGTCATAAAGCCAATGAGTTTTCGTTAAAACGTTTGAATAAATTAGTGAGTTTACAAACTTTACATGTTAAGACTGTAAACAGTCTTAGTTCCCGTAGGACTGCGGAAAATGTACGTCGCACATAAACGAAGGTGGCGGCGAAGGCTAGTGAATTATTTAAAGACAGAGGAGGGGGGATATGCTTCTGATTTATCTATTGAAATACCTTCTCTTTGTTTCTAATATGGCGACATCCTCTATTATAGGCAAGTCGTATGTATTTATTGTATCTTCTTAACAGTTTGTAGCGAAAGGACAGACTTAACAGTTTGTAGGGGGTCTAGATACATTAGGATCATGGCAGGTAACGTTCGGTAGTTTCTGCCACGCTAAAAACAAAGTCATGATTTTTTTTCCAAAACTAGTATGGCCTAAGACCGAACACCGACCGACCATACACCGACCGAACATAGGCTTAACTAGTTCGGTCTAAGCAGAACTGAAATAGTATTTATTCTATATTTTTATCTAGGCTTCTATACAATGTCGAATGTTCAGCCGTCAATGTGCTAACGGTAGCTGTAACTCATAGTAAGTAAGCCGACGGAGCCCCACTGCGCGGGGCTCCTATTTATGTCGGCAGGGTTTAAACTGTAAACGAACCTGTTAGGTACTTGTCGGGGTGCCCTAAGTTCACGAGTTCGCTTCGCTCACTATTGAACTGAATAGTTTTGCCTAGGTCAAACTAGTTTGTCCTGGACTAGACTAGTATAATTATCCTGACTTGATTATGATTAACCGATTTGGCCTGAACAAACTAGTTTGACCTATAATTGGGTTTGGTCGGTAACATATATAATTATGTATATTTATTTATTTATCACATGGAAAACCAACAGCTTTACATAAATGCAATAAGTATACTAAAATAAGAATCCGAAAAAACCTTCATTCAGTGAATCGTTGTCACCCACCCTAAATCACCTAAAAATTAACAGACACAAAACCCTCTGATAAAATCTTGTGCTAGACAATGTTTGTAACCGAAGTGTATTCTGAAGATATTTTCTTTTTCGTAGATCAAACAAAATACGTTTGTAATGCGATAGTAATGTACATATTCAGCATTCAGATCACGTCTATATCATATGCAAAGTTCTTCGTACATATTTTCATACATTTTCTGTTGGATTCTAATAAAATCTATGGATACGTTGGGCACACAGTGTGATCTCGCTTTTAGTTTGGTAAATATTAGGTTTGTTGTGTAATGTTGTGCGCGACGTTGGTGAGACTACTTTGATGGTTCTTGGTATTCTGGTGAATGGTCGTTTTGTGTAGATAAACTAAAAAAACGGAGTTTAATGATATTCCTTTTTTTTTACTGTTTCGAGCAGACATAATTTTGAGCATTTGAGCAACCATATTCAGCGCTTGCTGAGAGGACACCTAAAACTTTTCGCCCTATTATGGTTGCTCGAAATCCTATTATTTACCTTACCAAATTGAGATTATCTGTATTCTGAAATCTCTTTGAAATCTGCATGAAGTTAATTGGAGAATTTTATTCGGAAATTCATGCATCATTCTATTCTGTCTTTTAAGGGTCCGCGCCTCAAAGAGATGTCAGCATTCGTTGACGGCCCGCTAGAGGCAATGCCTGCCATGGCCGCAGGAGTGTTCGAAAGAGTCACCGCAGCCCTGGCACAGGCAGTCTTTACGCGGCAGACTTTACGCGGGGGTCGTGCGGTCCATAGCCCTTTACGGGGCACCGGTGTGGGCGCGTTCCTAGAGGCGGCGACCAGGTCGCGGGTTGAACGCGTCGTGGTGAGGCGGTGAGCCTTCTTGCTGGACTGTCGCCATGGGATCTGGAGGCAAAGGTCCTCGCGCACCTCTATGAGTGACGCGAGTAGGCGAAATGCCGGGGCATAATTCCGCTGTCGCAACCTCTCGCGGCTTGGCGGACACAGATCCGGCAGGACTGTCTCAACCAAGTGCTGGGCACGCCGAAATTGCGGCGGCAAGGCCCAAGGCCCCTCTTTGAGGAGTGGCTGGAGAGGCACCATGGCGTCCTCACCTTGCGCCTGACGCAGGTCCTCACCGAACACGAAAGTTTCGAGAGGTTCCTGTGTAGGATTAGGCGGACGGAAACGTCAGGGTGTCACTACTGTGAGGATCGCCCAGAGGGCACGATGGAGCATACGGTGGAGATTTGCTCAGCTTGGGCGGAGCCCCACCATGTCCTCGTGGAGGCGATCGGCGGCAGCCACCTCTCGCGCCCGGCCCTGTCCAGGCCATGGTACGGAGAGAGAAGTAAGGGAAGCAGTCGCCTCCTTCTGCGAAGCAGTAATACTCTCGAAGGAGGAGGTGGAACGGGTGAGGAAGGCTCAACAGAGTCGCCCTCATGCCCTCAGCAGCAGCCACCGCAGGAGACGCCCTGGGCGTCGGACGTCGCGAGACGATTTACGGCCACCGTAAATGCGGGCCTGCGAACGGCGAGTAGTGGGTAGCTCGCCGTCCGATCAGGATTAGGCCCGAGAGTCGACGGCGCGTAGTGTTCCAAGCGCGCCTCAAAGAGTTGTCAGCAATGCATGGCGGGGCCCGTCATGGCCGATGCCTGCCCAGGGGTCGAGGATAAATTCGAAATAGAGTTACCGCGCCCCTGGGCACTCAGGGCAGGGAAGGAACAGGGGTGTGTTTTAGTCAGTAAGAGTCTGACACCCCCTCCCGCTCCATCCAAAGCGGGAGAAGTCATGTGATGATTTCTCAACCACAAAAAAACAAGTTCCTAACTTACAAAGTGAAAGCAATGTCGATATGTTTATTCGGCAATGCCTATTATATAGAAACTGCCACATCATAGATTCAAAATAATCAAATTAAGTGATTTTATTCTGCAGCCGAAATTCAAATTAGCATTCAGCGAGCCTAATACGCAAATTCCAAATATCCAGCGCGAACAAAACTGTCACGCGCCAATCTAATATGTTATAAATAGGTCAGCCATTAAATCGTTTATTAACTGTAATAATGCTCACTGGCGCACAGTTAATTTGTTTGGAACGCAGAAAATTACGGCCACCCCTACCTGTGGCTTATTAGTCGTCATTCATTCTATAAAAAACCGTCATAATAACATCAGTTCCACAGGAAATTGAGTTTTGTGGAACGGATTTGAATGTGCCCTTACAAATTGCTTGTTTATCGCCCTTTCAGTTGACTGCTACCACAGGTTTTGGTATTAGAATCTTATTATTATATTGTACAGGGCGCAGCAGGACGGTAAACCAAAGCAAAATAGGAACATTTTAGCATTGGTGCACCGAATATCTCTCGTTTATATTATGAACACAGCTCTCGAACTTTAGTGCGGCAGTCGACGGCTACTCCATACTCCATAAGATATAAAAGTTAGTGTTGCTTGCACTCTAACCTTTGCGGAGTACGTGTCACCCCAAAACCCCGCGCACCGCCATACATATTGCATTATAAATACGTAAACACGAAATGTTGGGTAACACAAACGTAATGTAAACAAAATAAAGCATCTCTTCCGACATAACTTACGTAGAATACACGTGTATATTTTTACTGCTTATCTATAAAGTGTCGATAATGGAAACCGGTTGGGATTGTGGGCTGAGCTCTAAACAAATGACAATCGGGCCCGGCGCGGGCGACTCGGCACCGTCATCCAATCCGATCGGAGGCAATTTCCTCAGACAAGGATTTTCTATCCCTTGAGCAAATATGCACTCATGAGTCTGCGAACTACGATGAAAGTCGTACAGAAAATTGAATTGTACCTACGGAAAGGATCTTGTTTATTTTGATATAGCAGCGAATGCTGTAGGTATGTCTATATTGCCGTTTGCCGGCCACTTTATGTGTTTAAACGTTTGTTTATATTTCCCGTTAAAATAGTAAAGTGCTTCCATTGCAGGAATACGGCTCGTGTATTGTGTGTGTTACATGTCAGAATCGTGACATCGTCGGATTGTTTTGTGAGATAAGTAATGTTCCAGTCATTGCGGCACTGATATTTGACCCAATCTGTGTTTATGCTGGCCGATACAAACGAACGCAACGCTAATTTATCGTGGTCTATGCTGCATTACGTGTTAAATATCATTAAATATACCTAAATATGCCACTGTAACGGTGAGTTTTACAGCAATATTTATTGAAGCTCCGATAAAAAATAACCGATGGTCTTTTATCGTAACTCGGTGAAATTGACCGAAGCAAAAATAGGGACAGCCGGATCCGATACCGTAATTCACTAAAGCGCGTCAGCTTTTAAAAAGTAATCGTGTTGACAGCCCAACATAGAAACTATAAAAAGTAAAACGAACTTTGATTTGAAATATTGCCCTATCCAAGGTATGTAATGAGGTACCTATGTTAGTGGTTTGAAAGTCTTTCTCGTCTAAGAATATTTCAGTAAAGCTACTATTCAGAGAGGAGAGACACAAGCAAATATAATGTTAAGAAATATGAATTAATTATAGTATATTCTTAAGGACCAGAAGCGGTTATTATTTAAATAAAAATAAATGACTCATCAACTAAGAAAGTTTTATTCCTTAAAAACGTTTTACAATAACAAGTACGTTCCTACTTCTACAACATTATAAGCACGATCCTTGAATAACATTATATCGACTCTAAAATACGTCAGTCGCGTCCGGAGTCAAACGAAGAAGAGCCCAATGACTTTTTTTTTTTTTTTTTGTGGGGCATCTTGCAGGTCAGCCTCTGAGGCTGTCGTCTGCTTAACCGGGCTTGCCTGTGTAGGCTTTAATATATTAAAGCCTCCAGCCAGGACTTATTAAACTTACAAAACTAAGTGACCACGCTAAGGGCACTCCCTGCGGAGTACGGGCCTCGGCTTAGGGCGTCACTGAGGGGCAGCAAGGGAAGGCTGGATCTGGTTACCATTAATTGGGGAGTTTACTGGCTCAGCGGCACGTGCTGGCGAGAGACGGGGAGGGCAATGACTTAGATTTCGCGACGGGCCTCGCCGGCGAGGTCGGAAAATCGGCGGTCTGTAGTGTTTTCTAATAGTGCTGGTTTCCCTACGGCTCTCTTGGAGCAGGGTTGTGGCGTCATCAGGGACTAGGAGGGTATGCCGGGGGCGGCGAATCCTAGAAATTTGGGAGGGAACGTATCGAGTAGCCGATGCGATAAGGGGGTTACGATGTTTAGCAGCAGTTTCTAGGAAGCGCTTGGTGGAGCGCTTCATGAACTGCTGCAGGGTGGGGATTTTGAGGTCAACATGCAGCTCCTCATTCCTCACAAAGTAGGGGGCATCCACTACCCTGCGGAGAAAGCGGTGCTGCAGTGTCGACAACTTGTGGAGGTGACGGGGCTTGGCATGTGCGAACACTGGACAAGCATAGGTCATGATTGGTCGGATGACCGCGGTGTAGGTACGCAATTTGCACTTGAGTGACAATTTGCTCTTACCATTTAGCATGAAGTGGAGTCTACCTTGAGCAAAGGCTGCTCGCGAGCGAGCTTGCTTTATGTGCTCGACGAAGGTGAGGTGCTGATCTAGGATTACGCCTAGGTACTTGGCCTGCTTTTCCCAAGGGATCGGCCTGCCGTACATGGTAATCGGACGAGGGGGTCTAACCGTATGTCGCGGTCTAGAATAGAGGACTGCCTGACTTTTCTCAGGGTTGACTTCAATTCTCCATTTCCGGAACCACTGGCCCAGCTGGGTAGTGTAAGTTTGGAGATTGAGGCCTATCTGAGCGGGTGAACGACCCGAATAGAAGATGGCCGTGTCGTCAGCGAATAATGCTAACTGGGCCTTTTTGGGTTTAGGGATATCGCTAGTGAATAGCGTGAAGGCTAGGGGGGATACCACAGAGCCCTGGGGGACACCAGACTTTATAGGATGGGGGGAGGATAGAGCGCCCTCTACGCGATAGCGAAAGGTGCGATCCGACAGGTAGTCTCGCAAGATGAGTACAAGACGATCTGGCACACCTAGTTGATACAGCTTATAAATTAAGCCATTGTGCCAGACTTTGTCGAACGCTTTCGCTATATCGAAGTACAAGACACCGGTCGAGTATTTACGCTGGAACCCAGCGCTCATATGCTCGACCATTCGGTATACTTGTTGGACGCACGAGTGTTCGGAGCGGAATCCGAATTGCTCGTTGGGAATGAGACTCTTAGCCTCAGCAAAATCTTTGAGTCGCTTATGAATAAGCTTCTCGTATATCTTGCCGAGGACATTGAGTAGACTAATAGGGCGGTAGCTAGTGGGGTCGGATTTTGGCTTGCCTGGCTTTGGAATACCAATGACAGTGGCCTGTTTCCACGCTTAAGGGGACATATTATTACTTAAGGCGCCATTGAAGATGGCGGTCAAAAGCATTATAAGTTGGGCTGGGAATAGTTTTGTAGCTCTGTTGGATATTCCATCAGAGCCTGGGGCTTTTCTGGGTTGAAGTTTCCTGATGACGTCTTCTACCTCTTCGGGAGTGACGGGGGGTAGCGGGTCATCAGGATCTTCGACCGGGGGGAGGGAAGCTCTCCTTTCGACCTCAGCATCTACCATGTCTAGGTGAGCCTGGTCTACTGGTTGAGAGCTGGGAGAGCATTGGGACTCTAGACTGTCGGCCAGGCATTCCGCCTTTTCGTTGTTATCAAAAGCGACACTCTTGTCAGGACGAATGAGAGGAGGCATTGAGGCCTCAGACTTGGAACGTAACTTTCTTTGGAGGTTCCAGAAAGCCAGGTGGTTGGGCTCGAGTTCACTCAGCGTCTTTTCCCAGTTCGCAGAACGATGCTCAGCAGTACGTCTCTTTACAGCACGCTGTAAGTGACGCATGTGAACCTTGTTTGCGTGACAGGGAAAATTGCTATATGCACGAATGGCAGCGTTCTTCTCAGTTATCAGACTCCGTACATCCGCTGGGAGTTTCCAGCGACGGTCCTCCGTCACTGGCACCTCTCTTGAACAGTCGTTCAAGACGGTTCGCACGTGATCCGTAAGCGAGTCGATCGCCGCTGACGTGTCAGCGACTGAGCTTATGTGGTCTGGGATAGAGTCCAAGTGAACCGACGTGGTAGATTTCAGACTTTCGCTTACTTTCTTCCAGTCGGTGATTACTTGGGTGGGGGGGGGGGGAGATTTGGGTCGGTCTCACCTGAGCACCGGTCTCTCCCAGGTGTAGGAACACCGGCCGGTGGTCAGAGTCCAGTTCATGCAACACTTCTACCGAATGCAAACGTAAGTTTACATTCTTTAGAAGTGCCACATCTAGCACGCTGGGAGTATAACTAACGGTGTGGGGGTAATAAGTGGGGCTCATCGGTACGATGACGTCGAAGTTGAGGGTAGAGCTCAGATTATGTATGAGCCTACCCTTGGAATTGAAGTAATTGTGGCCCCATATAGGGTGCTTGGCATTGAGATCACCTGCTAAGATGACGGAACTACTCATGCCGAAGAGTTTAGTGAGGTCGCTGGAGATGGCATCAATCTCATCAGGAGAGGATGCTGAGTCAGGTGGGATATAGGCGGAAATGACTGTGATTGGCTGATGGCCAGTCATGCCTAGCCGACAGGCAGAGTACTCAAGGAGAGATTGGGGGGCGGGAGGGGCGAGAGGGATACAGTGAAGTTCCTTCCTGTAGTAAATTAGTGTGCCTCCCTTGTGTTTTTGCAGTCTATCATTGCGAACTAAGCGATAGTTGGCAATTCTAGGGTCACTGCGATAGGGCTTCAGGAAGGTTTCCTGTATGAGGAGGATGTCTATTTGATGGTCGCGAAGAAATTTCGCGATCTCATCACGCTGGCTTTTGTAGCCGTTAGCATTAAATGTAGCTAACCTAAGGGATCGGGGTTTGAGGCAACATATTTTTGCGTGCTTATCCATTACGGTGCGCAATTCATGTTGTCTAGGGACTTGGCAATACCAGCAAAGTCGGACCATATTTTATGGGCCGACATTAAATTGTAATTGCCTGACGCGAAGGCTTGTTTAAGCACTGCGTCAAGTGCTTTCGCCTCGGGGGTGAGGAAAATAGAGTATGCCCTCAAAATAGTGCAGGCAACACTCTCTTCTGGGGAGTAGGTGAAGGGGGTAATGGGGGAAGCTGCACTGGCTGCGGGGGCCTTGGGCCTCTTTGCAGCAGCTGCTGAGGCAGCAGGTCTTGGTGCTGCAGCTTGGGGGGCGACTGTAGCCGCCGGCGTGGGGGCTACTGCTGTGGGAGCATCCATCAGCGCGGGGATAGCGGCTTTCGTGGAGGGTGTTGAGGTGGAGGGGGCCGCTAAGGCTGGGAAGGCTTTTAGGTGAGTAAGCCTGTTCCACGGGGAAGGTCTCTGTGGCGCGAGACGGTTGGGGAGTTGGGAGGAGGGAGCTTTCCCAGATGGGCACTCCCTCTTTTGGCGGGCCTCTGCCCGCTTGGCCACTTTAGGGGCGATTTTTGGCGCTTTGGGGCAGCCCCGGTAGTTAGCCGGGTGCCCTGATTGGCCGCACAGCACACAGCTGGGGGGCTCTGTGCATTGCGTACGGTCTTTGGGACGGGGGCAATCCGCTGTGCCATGTTCGCCTAGACACTTGACGCATCTAGGCTTGGCGAAACAATTGGACTGGGAATGTCCATATAGTTGGCAGCGATGACACTGCCCAACTATGGTTGGCTTATGCGGCTTCTCGATCGAGATGCCGGAAAGCGAACATATAGATTTTACCCCGAAGATGGGGTGATGGCCCTCCGTGGGTTCACATACGACACTTACCATGTCGTATACTTCCCCACCTCGGGCTCTGTGGAGGCGGTGGACAGAGATCACTGGGACCTTCTGAAGAAGGAGGTCCTCTTTGATCTCCTCGGGGGTGATTTCTTTAGGTACACGCCTGATCACCACTCTGGTGGGCGTGTCCTCGGGGAGGGTGTAAGTATGAAAACTTACATTGCGCTCTTTGAGTGAGCGGGTCAGATTACGGTAATCGTCTGACGACTTTACCGTCACCCTAATGCCGTTTGCACAGGCACGGGCATTTGTGTATTGGATCTTGCGATCCACACACATTTTGGACACTTCGGTCCAGCGGGCTTTTTCCTGTATGTACAGGGGGGGTGGGACACGCTGCTTTCTCGATGAGAGAAAGACAGCTGATTTCGAGCGGGGGGTGCTGCTGCTCTGTGACGCAGAGGCGGCAGTAGCGGGCTGGTCTGATGACGTATGGGCTGGTGAGGGGGTAGGGGAGGGGACAGTAGCCTTCCTAGCCTTGGTTGACTTGGAGAGCTTCCCCTTCTTCTTCCTCTTACCTCCGGCGACCGGAATGTAATCATCGTCCTCCGAGGAGGAGCTGATCATGGACGATTCCGAGTCAGAGGCGGAGGGGGAGGGGGCGGGGGCGGACGTGTCCATGACATCGTCCGATTTCGGGGTCTGATTTAGATCTAGATCTAGATCATCTAACTTTGGATTTTTCGCTGGGCTAACGCACGGTGTGTGCGTCACCCCAGTGTCGGACGAGTTGTTAGACGACTCGTCGTCGTCTAGAGGGGAAGAGGGGCTGACTAGAGCGTCAGAAAATAATTCGGTTTGCAGAGCTGCAAACCGTTGGCCATATTTGGCCTGAAAATCGGGGTCCTTTAGGAGGACCTCCGCGAAAAACGCAATGATAGCGTCGGACATTTTAAGTTAGGTGGAATGGGACCTAACCTAGGATAAGTTCGGCAATTCCTAAGACTCACCCTGAGAAGAATTTGAGAGCCCAATGACAGCGCGCCATGTCTTTTTATACACTTCCACTCGTTCCGGGTAGGTTGGAAGGGGGAATATCTAAGACGGCCGTTCCTGATAGCGTGACGTTCTCGATCGCAACTTCATTCCCATCAGATCCATCTCTCACAACCTGGCCATCATCATTATCTGAAAATACATAAGAGTACATGAGTAATTAAATAACATGACCACTATGGTTTGAAGCTTATTCAGCCTGAAGTAGTTTCATAAGTAAGGATTCACGAATTTGTCCAGTGTTCCAGGCGTAACCGTGCACTCAAGCGCCAGCAACAAGGACCATCAATAGTGATTTTTAAAGTTAAAGCAGCTTCAAACCCAAGACACTCAGTCAGTCCATAGCTAATGATAGAATCCGGATTTCCATCACTCGCAATACATTGTTATCGACAGAGGCCCAAACGTTCGCTTGTCGTTTTCACGAATACATAGTAGAGGCCCAAAGGTTATGCTTACTATGAATTTGTGACACATCGCGTCATTGAGACAGAGGCCCAAAAGTTCTGCATGTCTCCACCATGACCGCGAAACAGCAGAGGCCCAAACGTTAGCATGCTCATCAATGTAACCACGACAGAGGCCACACGATGGCTCGTCGTCACTTACCAACCACGTCATAAAGACAGAGGCATAGAGTCCGCATGTCTCTCATATGCCCGCGGTACTGAGTAATGCGTCATGAAGACACAGGCATCAAGTCGGCATCTCTCCACGGAGCCGCAAACCATGGGCACCACGCAGCATACGCCATGAAGCGCACACCCAGCGCACTATGCAGCGCAGCACAGCACACCATATAGTACATTCCATGCGCACCATTAAGCGCCTCACTGCGCACCACGGAGCGCACACCCAGCGCACCATGAAGTACCCAAGCGCGCACTACGAATCGCACATCATGCGCATCACATGGCGCACGCCATGAGTATCACACAGCGCACACCATAACACTTCACGCAGCGCACACCATAGCGCTTCACGCCGCGCACACCATAGCGCTTCACGCAGCGCGCACCATAGCGCTTCACGCAGGGCGCCACCGCGCACCACGACGGTGGCCACTGTGCATGACACAGCGGATGCAGGCAAGCACCAGCACCTCACACGGAGCGACTGCACATCTGGTCTGCACAATCCTGAAACAAGTCCAATCCGAGGCAAGGAGGAGTCTCGGTATGTAATGAATCAGTCACCCATCCACGGACCAAACCCTTCAAGCGTTGCTCAACCTTGAAAGTTGACCAGTGGGGCTGAAGTCACCCAAATCACACAACTCCAATAGCACTGGCATATGTATGAAGTTCCATGGGACACTGGTAAAAAATAATGCTAAAACCGGTTCGTTAGTCAAGCAGTTTATGATATGCTTGCTGTCTTACGAGGCATGGCCTGCAATTTAACAGCGACAATAACTTGCAAGCCCCAGAAACTACAGGACCGGTAACGTTAGTAGGTTCCGGTGATCGAACGAGAGTATTCACTTTCTCTGGGCTCGGCCGTACCTGACCATGTACAATCAGTCGCCCCTGGTATAGTTACCAGGGGCGACAGTAGTCTGTCTTACCATCCCGAAAAAGGAATGTTAAAACTTCAACAGGTAGGTAGTTTTCAACTTCTTAGATAGTCATTTAACCAAATCGAGACGTAGCAATAATTTAAGGCGTATTTCGCATAAGCCTCGTTTTTATTTAAGCTAGTGCACATAGCCTCACACATTATAGACATAAAATGAATTTTATGGGGACAAAGATCTAAATTCTTGCTAGAAATTACTCCAGGAACTATCAGTTGTCATCCAGTCATTTAACCACGACTTTGCATCGCCACGGAAGCAAGTATCTATACGCCCAAGGTATTTACGATCATTCCGGTTATCGAATGTGTTAGGCACACTCCACTTTGGCATATATTTAAATCAAGAACTCTTCGATCCAAGGCGGCAGATAGAAATTATGTAGCTTCGACTTAAAGAGTGTAGCCGCTATAAAACTTGAACATTGTTTGCAATCAGGGATTCGTTCAACAGTATTGGATGCAAATAACAGTCTTTCGGTATTTGAATGCAACGGACGTTCACTAATTGATACTCGTTAACCTACGCTCAATAACTTCTAACCTCATAAGAATTCGACCAAGAGCACAGTCACACAAGTCGTCAAATTTTTCAATTTCTACTTTTCAATTTTTTTTAACGTGTGACCAATTATTAAGTAAAAAAAAAATTGTGGCTACCCCCTAGGACCGTAATAATGCGGTGAGCGAGCGGGCGTAATGCACTCTTGTGATTTATTTTTAAACCTAAACGTCTAAGTCGATGTTTCAAATCACATTTGCGTGACAAAAATAGAACAATGATTTTAAAAATATTGAAAAATTAACAGGCATGGGCCTTCTTCTAGTGCAAGATTAGCAATCCTCGCTTTTTATTTTTACTTGGCTTGCGACTGTGACCTCCAAGCAAAAGTTTAGGACCCCCTGGGGTCGCGACCTACAGTTTGAAAAACACTTATCTACAAGAACGAGGACTGCACGAGGTCTACGCAATAAACTCGACGATAATCTGTCGCTATGGTCTATCAATCTATTTTGAGGGTAGTGCGTGATAAAAGTGGCGTGTAGTTAAAACTATCGCGGCACGATTCGTAAGAACTAAGACTAGCAAATTGTCGCTCCAACGAGTTCTTACGTCCTCTGAACAGAGACATGCTCTCGACACTTTATAAGGAAACAAAACTTACTTACGGTTGACAAGTCTGCACTTTACAAGTACAACACTTCACTTTGACAGGATAAAATAACCAAGCACTTAGGTATATAGATGGCAAAAATGGATTAGAACGCGTGGTTATCCCACTTCTAATCTTAAGGACCAGAAGCGGTTATAATTTAAATAAAAATAAATGACTCATCAACCAAGAAAGTTTTATTCCTTCTGTGAAGCCCCGCAACTCACTGGTGAGTCGGACAAAAAAAAAAAAAATTAAAGAGAAAAAAAATCGGCTGTCAACCCGGGTTGTCGTCGGGGTTCAATTTGACAACCCGGATTTGGCCGCGGGGCTTCACAGGTTAAAAACGTTTTACAATAACAAGTACGTTCCTACTTCTACAACATTATAAACACGATCCTTGAATAACATTATATCGACTCTAAAATACGTCAGTCGCGTCCGGAGTCAAACGAAGAAGAGCCCGTTGACTTTTTTTTTTTTTGAGTGGCATCTTGCAGGTCAGCCTATGAGGCTGTCGTCTGCTTAACCGGACTTGCCTGTGAAGGCTCTAATTTATTAAAGCCTCCAGCCAGGACTTATTATTTCCTTACATACTAAGTGACTACGCTAAGGGCACCCCCTGCGGGGTACGGGCCTCGGCTTAGGGCGTCACTGGGGGAGGGGCAGCATGGGAAGGCTGGATCAAGTTTCCATTATTTGGGGAATTAGCTGGCTCAGCGGCGCGTGCTGGCAAAAGACGGGGAGGGCATTGACTGAGTCTTCGCGACGGGCCTCGACGGCGAGGGCGGAACGACGGCGGTCTGCGTTTGTGTATTGTGCTGGTTTCCCTACGGCTCTCTTGGAGCAGAGTGGTAGGGTCGTCAGGTATGAGGAGGGTATGTCTGGGACGGCGCGACCTTGGAGATGCGGGAAGGGTACGTATCGGGCGGCCGATGCGATTAGGGGGTTTCGATGTTTTTCAGCAGTATCCATGAAACGCTTGGTGAGACGTTTCAAGAACTGCTGGATGGTGGGGAGTCTGAAGTCTACATGCAGCTCTTCGTTACGAACAAAGTAGGGAGCTCCCGCTGCATTGCGGAGAAAGCGGTTTTGAAGAGTCTGCATTTTATGTATGAGGTGGGGCTTGGCGTGTGCGAAGACAGGGCCAGCGTACTCGTACGTCATGATTGGTCGAATGACCGTGGTGAAAGTACGCATTTTGCACTTGAATGACATAGTGCTGCGTTTATTAAGAATAGCCCGTTGACAGCGCGCCATGCCTTTTTATACACTTCCACTCGTTCCGGGTAGGTTGGAAGGGGGAATATCTAAGAATATTATAAATTTAAGGTAAAAAATACATATAAAATAGGCTTTTATCTGGGAAAATTAACTAAAAAGTAATAATGTAATAATCAAACACTAACAATGTACAAAAAACCATCACAGAAAAAATTAGGAAGTACACAGAGTTACAAGAGGAAATCAAAAGAGTTTGGAAAATGAATAGAGTCACAATAGTTCCAATAGTAGTATCAACTACTACCTTTTGGGGGCCGAGTCACCCGCGTCCGTAGGAGTATACCCATTGAGTCCCTACACGTGGTCCCCGGGTGGTGCTAATCAGGTGACACAAACTGGTGGTAGGTTTCGACCGATGGCTTGCGACCACCCACTGGGCAAAGACGTACCGCCAAGCGGCCTGGCCGTGTTCCGGTACGATGCTCAGTGTAGCCAATCCAGAGGAGTTGGGTCGAAATAGTTGTTCCATTGCAGGCAGACCAACCGGGCTCGCGCTGATATGGATGTATCGGGAGACTAGTCGCGGAGGGTAGCGGGATCCGAGGCACGGTGCGCCGCTGGCCGACCGCAGTTAGTAGGGGGCCCAAGTAGTGTACTAGCCACACACGAAAGGCTGCCCCGCCAACTGACGAAAAATCCCGGAATGCACCATCGTGCTGGTTGGCGACCAGACGAGAGGGCCCGATGGACATTCCCGGGGGGGCTCGGGCGTCCCCGCAGTCTCCAGACTAGTCCCCCAATGATACCGTCCTGTCAGTGCGTACCCGAAGGTAGCCAGCATGGAACCTCATTTCACTTCCTTCTCCTCTCCTTCCTTCACTCTTCACAACAATGAAAGGCATTAAAAAGAAAAAAGCTGTACAGCGGCAGCACTCCCTCTCACACAAAGTGCACCTATCCAACATTCGAGGTCTGCACTCAAATCTCGCCGCAGTCCACCACCACCTAGAGACTGAGAGACCAGCTCTCTTATTCCTTTCGGAAACGCAGATCGGATGTCCGTCTGACGTGGCGTACCTATCTTACCCAGGGTTTACCCTGGAGCACAATTTTAAGCCACGCGCTGGTATATGCATGTACGCCCGGGACGACATCTGCTATCGGCGTCTCCATAACCTTGAGGACTCCAGGTTTTCAACTCTTTGGGTCCTAGTGGACACAGGCCTAGATAAAATTGTCTACGCCTGTGTCTACCGTTCGCACAGCGGTGATCTGGGGACAACTGGGCTCACACAACACCTGAGTAAAGCGGCGGATGTGGCTCAGCAACGGTACCCATCAGCCCAATTGGTGTTACTGGGGGACTTCAACGCCCACCATCAGGAGTGGCTCTTCCCATACCAGTACACAGACCATGCTGGACAAGAGACGTATAAGCTAGCGCTGGCGTTAAATCTTACCCAGCTGGTCCAGGGGGCAACGAGGGTGCCGGATGTTGATTCGCACACAGCCAATTGCTTGGACCTTCTGCTGACAACAGATCCAGACCGTTACTCAGTGTCGATTTCTTCACCATTGGGTACTTCCGACCACTGTCTGGTGAAATCTGTATCCGTCTACTCTCCGCCCGATCCTAGCCCTAGAGGCACCAGGCGGGTTTGGCGATACAGGTCAGCAGATTGGGATGGCATGCGATCTTTCTTCACATGTTATCCTTGGCGGCCCACTTGCTTTTCTTCGACTGATGTTTCGTCGTGCGCGGACGCCGTGACGGATGTGTTGCGGCGGGGAATGGAGTACTACATTCCATTCTCTGACGTGACAATGTCTGGTAGGGCTCGACCATGGTTTGGTGCCGAGTGCAATCGCGCTGATGCGCTTAAACACGCGGCCTACCTGGCATGGGTCGACGCTCGGACGCGTAAAGCGAGTGACGTGAGTCAGAAGAAGAGAGCCTTCAACAGGGCTGCCAAGTTCTGCAAGAAGGTGTTGCGGAAGGCTCGGTTTGACCACATTGGCCGAATTGGGAACAAACTTGCTTCTTACCCAGCTGGTAGTAAGGCGTTTTGGTCCCTGGCTAAGTCGGTTGAATCGAACTTCTGCCGCTCCTCACTACCTCCACTGCTGAAACCCGACGGGTCGCTGGCCCACTCCGCTGAGGAGAAAGCAAGCCTGTTTGCCTCTCTGTTTGCGGAATCTTCGCGTCTAGATCCTGGTGGCGCGAGGCCCCCTGGTACTCTTGGTGGATGCGAGTCGATTATGTCAGACATTCGCATTCATCAGAAGGATGTCCGGAGGGTACTGCGTAACCTGGACGTGAACAAGGCTAGTGGTCCCGACGGGATACCGGCAATTGTACTGAGGACGTGTGCGCCTGAGTTGTCTCCGATCTTGACACGCCTATATCGCCTTTCGTTTGAGACTGGAAAAGTGCCGATGGCTTGGAAGCAAGCTAACGTGCAACCCGTACCCAAGAAGGGTAGTCGAGCTGACCCAACAAATTATAGGCCCATCTCGGTAACTTCCGTTCTCTGTAAGAGTATGGAACGTATACTGAATGGTAAGCTCCTAGCATACCTAGAAGCTAACGATATCCTAAGTGACCGACAATACGGCTTCCGCCGAAATCGGTCAACGGGAGATCTTCTAGCGTATGCCATTCACATCTGGAGTGAGGCCATCGACAAACAAGGGGAAGCCCTTGCGGTCTCCCTTGATATCTCGAAGGCCTTCGACCGGGTCTGGCACGACAGCTTAATTGGCAAGCTTCCTTCCTTCGGTCTGCCCGCTGGATTGTGTGATTGGATAGCGGATTTCCTGAGGGATCGGTCTATCCGAGTAGTCATAGATGGCTGCTCGTCCGGACTGCTGGCTATTAATGCCGGTGTTCCTCAGGGGTCGGTGCTCTCGGCAACATTGTTTTTGCTGCATATTAACGATCTGCTAAAGCCCGGTACCTTTGGGTATGCAGACGACAGCACTGTTGCCGAGAGATACGTGCCAGACGCACGAGTCAGTGGGTCTCAGGTCCGGTCTCTCCGAGAGGCTATGGTTGGGCGCTTGAACATGTCCTTGCAGGCTGTCTCAGAATGGGGCGATGCCAATCTGGTTAAGTTCAATGCTGCTAAGACCCAGGCGTGTCTTTTTTCTGCTAAAAGGAGCCAATTTCACCCGGCTCCATGTTTCCGAGGTGTAACCGTGCCGATAACCGACCGACTTGATCTTCTTGGTGTTACTTTAACATCTACCCTCAATTTTGGTCCCTTCATAGAGGCTAAGGCTCAAGTGGCTGCCAAAAAGTTGGGGGTCCTCGCAAAGGTGAGACGATACTTCACGCAGGAACAGCTGCTCCAACTCTATCAAGCGCAAGTCCGATCGTGTATGGAGTACTGCTCTCATCTTTGGGACGGATCTGCAAGATACCAGCTTGATGCCCTTGAGTCAATTGAGAAACGAGCCAAGGGGATCATCGGCAATGATAGACTCGTTGAGTCAAAACTCCAAAGTCTTGAACATAGACGCCGAGTTGCTAGCCTGTCGGTTTTCTATCGATTACATTTTGGGGAGTGTGCGACGGAATTGCATGATTTGATTCCGCCAAGCCCGTTTCATCTAAGGACCACAAGACGTACGGCGAAGTGCCACCGGTTCATGGTTGACATCCCATCCATACGCACAAAGCGTTTTGAGAAAACATTCATTGCACGTACAGCTAGAGAGTGGAATTCTCTACCGGAGTCTGTGTTTCCTGTAAGATACAACCTGGGAGTCTTTAAGTCAAGAGTGAATAGGTTACTTCTAGGCAAGCGTGCTCCATCTTCGACCACATCATCGCTTACCATCAGGTGAGATAGTGGTCAAACGCGAGCCTATCAAACATAAAAAAAAAACCTAACACTACAAAAAGCTGCCATATTAAACACTTGCCGAATAGTTAGAAAATTTGTACAACTAGATTTAGAAAACAATGTCACTGCAGTACAAAGCATTTTACCATCTGAAAGAAATAACTAGGATCTCACCTTGGTTCACACTCGTGAGATTCTAGCAAATACCAGGTTTTAACCTGAGAAAAACGAAGTTTAAAAACATAATAATAATATTTATTAAACAAAAATACCTTACAATTTGCTTATTATCTAGCACGTGTTACACAATTTATGAAAGGCGTACAAATTTAAACCCTGCCTCCTAAACTAGAATACCCTGTGTCTTAGGAGTGTTCTACTGTCGCTTGGACTTGTATCATGACCCTTATCAAGTAAACAGTACAAACGCTAAATCAGCATATTATACACGTAAGTACACTGTCCAAAAAGATCTGTACCGGCTTGCTAGAGCCAGAGAGAGGAAGGCAAAGGATGTTAGTTGGATAAGATGTATAAAGGATGACGCTGGAATGCTTCTATCAGAGGATGAAATGATTAAGAATAGATGGAAGGGCTATTTTGAAAGACTGATGTATGAGGAAAATATCTGGAGTGGTGTTGTAGAGAATAAACCAATGAATGAGTGAGAATGGTCAGTGTGGATGAAGTGAGAATAGCATTGAATGGAATGAAGAATGGTAAGGCAATTGGTCCAGACGGAATACCAATTGAAGTGTGGAAGTCAGTACGGGTGGATGGATGGACGTGGTTAGCTTTGTTCTTCAATAAGTTGTTGCTGGAAGAAGCCATACCTGATGAATGGTGCAATAGTTCGTTGGTGCCCATCTTCAATAACAAAGGTGATGTGTTGAAGTGCAACAACTATAGAGGAATAAAGCTAATGTCACATAGTATGAAAGCATGGGAGAAAATTATTGAAAAGCAGCTGAGAGAAGAGAGTGAAATCTCACAAAATCAGTTTGGTTTTATGCCTGGTCGGGGTACAACGGATGCCATTTTCGCTATCCGCCAGCTGTGCGAAAAATACAGAGCTGTGCATAAAAACTTGCACATGGTATTTGTTGACCTCGAAAAGGCATATAACCGGGTGCCTCGAAAGGTTTCGTGGTGGGCCCTTAAGGAGAAACGTGTGCCTGGGAAGTATGTGCAGTTGATCCGAGCAATGTACAGTCGATGCAGTACCCAAGTCCGGTCTGCAGTGGGCACCACTGACAGCTTCAGTGTAGCAGTCGGTTTACACCATGGGTCGGCCCTCAGCCCTTACCTCTTCCTGATGATAATGGACGCTCTGACGTCGGACATCCAGGAAGAGGCTCCCTGGTATATGCTGTTTGCTGATGACATTGTGCTGGTTGCCAAAAGCGGCTCAGAGGTCCAGAGCAGATTGGAGACGTGGTGGCAAAGACTGGAGAGTGTTGGCCTGAAATTGAGCAGAACTAAAACAGAATATTTGTTCTGCGATTTCAGCGGTCTCTTCAGTCCTATGCCTGTAGCTCTTAACGGAACGCCCATACCGATCTGCTCCGACTTTCAGTACCTCGGGTCGCTTGTTCAGGGGGATGGCGATATAGACCTAGACGTAACGCACAGTATTGTAGGGACCTGGAGCACCTTCTCTTTGTGCAAGGTCCCTGGAGATTCCTTATACGCGTCTGGGGGTTGTCGTACTCGCTGGCAGCGCGAGAGTGTGGTGTACGAGAGTGACTGCTTATGTGTGTAGTGTTATAAAAGAAAGAGGGATGTCGAACTTATACTTTATATTGAATAATAAAAATAATACAAGTGCCCTGTTCGGATGGGCTAGCAGAAGTCAAGTCAAAAACAAAAGTCTTCCTTATTCTTCTTAATTTTCAATCGGCGTTCCAAACTTCCAACGTGCCAGTCTCCACCATAAAGTCGCCAACATAAGGTCGTCACAGTATCAACTCAGGATGGATGAAATGGCGACAGGTCACTGGAACAACTTGCGACTGACGGATGCCCCTTAAGTTAAAAGGGAAAATCTATAAGTCCGTGATTAGACCTGTCGTACTGTATGGATCAGATTGTTGGGCTGTGAAAAAGACGGATGAAAGAAGATTGCATGTGGCGGAGATGAGACTGTTGAGATTGATGTGTGGAGTAACGAGATTGGATAAAGTGAGAAATGAGTACATTAGAGGTAGTTTAAAAGTGGCGCCAGTCACAGAAACGTTGAAAGGGAAGCGCCATGTAAAGAGGAGGAATGAAACACATATAACCAAGAGAGTTATGAATATAAATGTGGATGGATGTAGAGGGAGAGGGAGGCCAAAAAAAAGATGGATGGATTGTGTTAGGAGTGATATGAAAGAAACAGGAGTTAGTGATAGCGTGACGGCTGACAGGATAGAATGGAAGAAAAAAACGTATTACGCCAACCCCAAGTAACATGGGATAAGGGCAGGAAGATGATGATGATACACGGTAAGTACACATACAAAATAATGTAAGCAAGATAAAAAAAATAGATAAAGGGTTAATTGGGAGTGAGTGTGAGTGCGTGTGTGTATGTGTGTGTGTGTGTGTATGTATGTGTGCGTGTTTGTAGGTGTGCGTGTGTGTGTACAGTTGTTGAGAATGTCGTAAATATATTACACGTGAAGGAAGTTAGTGTGGTTATGCAGTGACGTTACGGATAAATTCTGACATAGGCAGCAGCAGTTTCTCGGTCTGCGCATAGTCAAGAAGATACAGCAGATTCAGTAATTTATTTTTAGCGTCGTGTTGGCTGAGTCTAGTTATAGGTTAGAATCTATTTATGTTTCTATAGATTATTGAGCTCAACACGTACAAATGTCTAGCAAAGGCGGTGTTATGCGACTCATTCGGGCAATTTGTACTGTTTCCCCGTTTACTTTGGTCTGGTGGTGGTATTTGCTGATGCTTTCAGAGTGTGGCTCTGAGCACAAAGAGCTGTCTTACCGATAGAATTTTAAGTGCAGCGTATAGCTGATGTACAGGATACTGGAAAGGTTTATTTAACATTACTTTGAGTTTAGCGCTTTGTGCCCGTTCTACCTGTAGGAACTTTGTTTTGGCGGTGGCCCATGCTAGAATGCAATAGTTGGCGATAGACTGCCACAGGGCAGTGTATACCATTTTAAGAATCTCAGGGTTTGAAGAGTGCCTTAACGATTTGACAAGGTGAATGGTTTTTCCAATTTTGCAGGTGGTATTTTCTATCTGACTATACCATTTCAGTCCATCATCAACCATCACACCTAGGTACTTGACAGATGTAGCTTGGGGCAGTGAAGAGCAAGTGCAGGTTGTTGGATCCAGACATGTATCGGCTATGATAGAATATGTGTTGGTGGGTTTCGTTTTCGCATTAATCGAGAAAGGAATATAGTTACTTTTTTGGAGGTTTAATGTTAGAAGGTGTAACCACTCTTTCATTATTTGTGTGTCTGCGTTTATTTTTACTTCGCACCAGTTCTTACCATGTACCACAATGGCAGTGTCATCAGCATATGTAAATATATTAGCAGTTGATAATGTTAAAGCGCACAGATAGTTCAAATAGATTAAAAATAGTGTTGGGCCAAGGACACTACCTTGTGGCACTCCGTAAGTCATCGTATCGTCAGCGCTAATAGTCCAAGATCCCAGAGCAATCAGACATAACTTATTTTCACACGGATGAAACCTGAAGTTTTCAGTAGCGTCTCGTGTGCCTTGAATACCTACGCGCTTTGTGGAACTTGCCGAATGACACCTGGGCAGGTACCAGGTGAGAAAGGTAACTAAAAATAAGAATTATTTAACTTAAATTCACATGGCTGATTTTTATATATGTCATGTAGAATATTATTTTAAAGTAATATCATAAGTGTCAGACACTTTTGATGGACCAGAGCTTTTGTCAGACGCTTTTAAGCTACCCAAAAAATAAAAAAAGTGCAAAAACATTTTAAAACAGCGAATAATCCATAACCTCAAATTCAAAGATGTAGTTTTACCGGATGACTTGTATGACAGTGGTTACCATCGAGAATGTTATAGCCCAGGTGTCACTCGGCAAGTTCCACAAAGCGCGTAGGTATTCAAGGCACACGAGACGCTACTGAAAACTTCAGGTTTCATCCGTTTGAAAATATGTTATGTCTGATTGCTCTGGGATATTACTCTATAAGTTGATTAGTGTATTTATAAAAGAGCGAGACTATAGAGTTACCATACCATAGACCACAGAGTAGTTGTTCTTCTGAACACTGCTTTTGCTTTTTGCTTTTTGATTTTTGCTTTTCGCTTTTCGCTTTTTGATTTTTACTTTTTTTGCTTTTGTTTTTGGAACTAGTCTTCATGGTTCTATTGTTTTTTTTGGGATGGTTTTTTTTGGTGGTTCTTGCGTCGTTCTGAAGAGGGAAAAGCAAAAAGCATAAAGCAAAAAGCAAAAAGCAAAAAGCAAAAAGCAAAAAGCAAAAAGCAAAAAGCAAAAAGCAAAAAGCAAAAAGCAAAAAGCAAAAAGCAAAAAGCAAAAAGCAAAAAGCAAAAAGCAAAAAGCAAAAAGCAAAAAGCAAAAAGCAAAAAGCAAAAAGCAAAAAGCAAAAAGCAAAAAGCAAAAAGCAAAAAGCAAAAAGCAAAAAGCAAAAAGCAAAAAGCAAAAAGCAAAAAGCAAAAAGCAAAAAGCAAAAAGCAAAAAGCAAAAAGCAAAAAGCAAAAAGCAAAAAGCAAAAAGCAAAAAGCAAAAAGCAAAAAGCAAAAAGCAAAAAGCAAAAAGCAAAAAAGCAAAAAAGCAAAAAAGCAAAAAAGCAAAAAAGCAAAAAAGCAAAAAAGCTAAAAAGCAAAAAGCCAAAAAGCCAAAAAGCCAAAAAGCAAAAAAGCAAAAAAGCCAAAAAGCAAAAAAGCCAAAAAGCAAAAAAGCCAAAAAGCCAAAAAGCCAAAAAGCCAAAAAGCAAATAAGCCAAAAAGCAAAAAAGCAAAAAAAACAAATAAGCAAAAAGCAAATAAGCCAAAATAACAAAAAAACCAAATGTGAAGTCAAGTGTTGACTTAGAATCAGTTGAGTTATGGATTATTCGCTGTTTTAAAATGTTTTTGCACTTTTTCAATATTTCTTCGGAGAACAATATAAGTTTATCATGAGATTTTTTACAAAATGTACATTTCAATTTCTCTTCTTCCATGATTATCACTATTACAAAAAACTTAATAAAACACTCACAAATAACCTGATGTAAACAACAAAAACATGTGCTCTCGCAGGCTCGAACTATACTGTATACTATAAGTTATATTACACACAAACAGCACATACACAGTAGATTGAAACAGATGGTGAGTTTAAGAAGGGGAACCGAGTTATTATGGACGTCTCACTCCCTCTGAAGCGCATGCATAGCTCTCGCCCTCATACTTCTGGCTGAATAATTTTTGTCTTAGGGGATGTTTGGTCACTCTAATATTTGTCTGACTGATTGAATATAACTTTTAAATAAATACTTCAATAACATATTAAAAAATCTGACATGTAAAAATAAGTAAAGTTCATTTATTTTTTGGGAAGCTTAAAAGCGTCTGAAAAAAACTCTTGTCCATCAAAAGTGTCTGACACTTATGATATTACTTTAAAATAATATTCTACATGACATATATAAAAATCAGCCATGTGAATTTAAGTTAAATAATTCTTATTTTTAGTTACCTTTCTCACCTTACCAGGCCCAGGCCACCCAGCCCAGGCCCAGGTGTCACTCGGCAAGTTCCACAAAGCGCGTAGGTATTCAAGGCACACGAGACGCTACTGAAAACTTCAGGTTTCATCCGTGTGAAAATAAGTTATGTCTGATTGCTCTGGGATCTTACTCTATAATGTGTGATCCTATCCTAACACAAGTTTTCCTGTTCACTAGGTAACCCTCGAAGAGGTTATGTACAATGCCTCGTATTCCGATACTCTCCAGCTTGGCGAGGAGGATGAGAACAGAGACTGTGTCGAACGCCATTACAGGTTAGGTACGAACTATACTTCTGTGCCTTAAGCTTTTAAGAATAAAGGTCCTACACGCCAAATACATGAAAGAATATATTTTTAACTTTTTAGTTCATTGTCCCAGGATAAAAGCTTGTTTTAAAAATATAAGCCTTTAATTTATTTTTAAGTTTTTAGTTGGTTAGTACGTTAGAGTTCTACGGATATTATGATGTGATGTAAAGTGCTCCTCAAGACAAATCAATTGAGCCCAAACTCGGTGGGCTTATGTTTATTTATTACAGAGATGCTGTGATTACCTTCCAGCTTCATCTTCAGAGCCTGGATATCAAGTAGGCGTAAAATGCTCCTCAAGACGAATCAATCGAGTCTAGACTAGATGGGTTTATCTTGTTTAGTTCAGAAGTTCCTATGGCCATCTTCCGTCTCCATCATCAAACCAGCTTCATGGTACCATATCGTTGTTTTGTCACCGAAGATACATAAGTACACCAAATTTGAATCCAATCAGACATATTTAGGTTTGGCTGAGGGCGATTTTTACACTGAAAACAGTTTTAGAAGAACTTCAGCTACAATGTTGGCTGATTCGGGGGCTCATATATTAGCTTTAAAGCGACATGGCGGATGGCGTTTCAAAGCAGTCGCTGAATCATATCATAGAAGTCTATTTTTAACAAGGCCAAAATCAGTAACAAAATAACGCAAGCCATTAATTTGGAGCCAAAGGCAAAAAAGTTTTGCCCCGAATCACAACCATGTACATTTCGTAGCATGAGTTAGAAACATCGGGTACGACTAGGTGCTGCGCGCCGACCTCCCTAGTGGCGTCCGCGTAGTTTACTATGCTGACGACACGCTGGTCCTGGGACAGGGAAGGTCGCACCAGGCGGCGGCCGACCTGATGACACGCGGGGTTGCGACCGCGATCCGGCAACTGGGACTCGAGGTGGTACTGCACAAATCCGAGGCCATATGTTTTCATGGTCCTCGGAACGCGCCACCGTCGGGTTCCCAGATAACGGTAAGAGACACAGCCACATCAGCGTCGAGGGGACGATGAAGTACCTGTAACTCGTCCTCGACAGCCGGTGAAACTTCGTGGAGCACTTCCGACGTTTGGCTCCCTAACTGGAGTGGGCCGGGTGTGGAGGTCCAAATGCCTCCTGCCGTAGGCTCTACGCGGGGGTCATGCGGTCCATGGCCCTTTACGGGGCATCGGTATGGGCGCATTCCTTGAGACGGCGACCAGCTCGCCAGTTGAACGCGTACCAAAGGTTCATGGCTATTCGTCTATTCCAAGGATACCGTACGGTCTCCGTGAGGCGGTGAGCCTCCTTGTTGGACTGTCGCCGTGGAATCTGGAGGCAAAGGTCCTCGCGCACCTCTGGGAGTGGCGCGAGGAGGCGAAACGCCGGGGCGAAACTCCGCTGGCGTGACACCTCGCGGCTCGGCAGACAGCTCCGGCAGGATCTTATGGTGACATGGAGAGAGCGACTGTCGCAACCTTGCACTGAGCCAAGTTCAATTATAAATGTTACATAAAGTGTTTATTTTGATAATTATCAAACAACTAACAGTGTGCATTTATGGCATAAGTTATTAAGCTATAGTTAAGTTTATAGTTTATAAGCACGCCACAATTGCGGCGGTAAAGCCCCTCTTTGAGGAGTGGCTGAAGAGGTGTCACGGCATCCTCACCTTTTGTTTGACGCAGGTCCTCACCAGACAAAGCTGTTTCGGGAGGTTCCCGTGTCGATTAAGGCGGGAGGAAACGCCCGGGCGTCATCATTATGCGAATCGCCCAGAGGACACGGTGGAGCATACGGTGGAGATCTACCCCGCTTGGGTGGAGCACCGCCGTGTCCTCGTGGAGGTGATCGGTCGGATCGATCGGTCGGTCGGATCGGCAGAGACCTCTCGCGCCCTGCCGTGGTCCAGTCCATAGTACGGAGCAAGAGGGAATGGGAAGCAGTCTCTTCCTTCTGCGAAGTAGTAACGCTCGCGAAGGAGGAGGCGGAACGGGTGAGGAGATTTAACGGAATTGCGCTCACGCCCCTCAGCAGCAGCCGCTGCAGGAGACGCCCCGGGCGTTGGAGGTTGCGAGGCGATCTCTGGCCACCGTAGGCGCGGGCCTGCGGACGGTGAGTAATGGGTAGCTCACCGTCCAATCAGCAACAGGCCCGAGAGTCGACGGCGCGTAGTGTTCTACGCACGCCTCAAAGATATGTCAGCAACACTTGACGGGGCACGTTATGGCTGATGCATACATGCCAAAGAGTTGCAGATAAATACGAAACAGTGTTACCGCGCCCCTGGGCACTCAGGTAAAGAAGGAGCAGGGGTGGATTTTAGTCAGTAAAAGTCTGACACCCTGCCGCTCCACCCAGATCGGGAGAAGTCATTCGATGATTTACCACCTGATTCTTACTTTTCTTTAGATTTTGCGGGGATGAGGCGCTATCGTTTGCATTTTATGCTTCATTTAGTATTTCTGGTCGGGTTAACTCTATCAATAATTGTTTATCTTCTGCACTAAAATTTTACATTTTTTAAAAATAATTTACCACTCAGCGACAAATACGATAAAAACAAAATATGAAAATTATGGGAAATGGTGCGCAATTTTTTTTTTTTTACGCGCCCAATGCAAGGTGAGTGAACATACAGCCTACTTCAAAATTATAATTTAAAATGATAAAATGCAAATATTTTAATATTTTTAACAAATTATTGTGAATTATGAATAATTTTATAATAATAAATGTTTATTTTACTTAATTAAGGACGTACACATTTATTTATTCCAAAAATGTATTATGGATTTTCAGCAACATAAAACCTTTTTGTTGTTACTAAAAAAATAACTGTATTGCCCGATGAAACATATAACTTGCAGTAAGGTACTAATTTAACTTTGTAGGGATAATTCTATTACGCACTAGTGTGTAATGTTATTACACACATGTGTATTATAGCTCAGTTTATATCCCTAAAAGCGATGTAATAAGGCTCACTTTACGAGCAAGTGTGTTGAAAACTTTTTAATTTTATTAAAGTTTGTTTTGGATGATGACAAAAAAGTATTACTTTTGATTTCGAAGCTGTTACTTAATAATAGGAGAGTATTACATAAATATTATTAGTACATAAATGTACTGAAACTACATCGCAACGCCTCACTTCGATAGCTCTGTTTATAAAAGATGAGCACAGCTACCCAAAAAGGACACAGACCGTTGCTTTCCTCATGCTCCTAATTTTGTCAGGTAAAGTCCCACAAAGTATTCTATTGTACTCAGCTAAATGATATACTCCTTTATTCATGTGCCCGTATTTTTATAAGCTAAATCGATATTGCCATATGTGTCGGCAATATCATCAGACTACATTTTGCCACTAAGCCGAGATTCGCTAACGACATGAAAAAGTTATGATGGATTTTTCATAGCCCTAGTAAAAAATACAACAGTGTGTGGTCAACCAATAACGAAAGTTTGGACTGTCCTATTCGAGTTATATTTGGAATATATCGAGAAAAAGTTGAAACCTTCTTTTGAAGATCATCCAAACATAAAAACACACTCAATCTTTTGGTTTTTATATGTAAAATGTTACGGGGAAAACAATAATCAGTACTGTAGGCCATTAGTATATTTCGAGGAACTAATCAATTTATATTTCAGCTAGCTGTTTTAGTAGTAGAACTAAAAATATTGTTATATAGCCCGCATTCAGCAGAGCATTAGTAACAAATTACTGTGACTAACAAAGTTTTGGTAGCATAAATAACTTTGCAGTACATTTTAGGACGCTTCTACCTCTACATTAATATTTAATTGCTTCACATTAAACATTTGCGCTGTTCAATCTCCCGAGTATTATTATTTTTCATTGTGGTCCGTTATTGCGGACGCGAGTTGGAAACAGAACAAAATAAAAAAAATCAATTTATTTCCCTTGTGAGCGAACATGTCCCGAGCTAATCCAGTTTGTTCGACCGCGCAAGGGTTGAATTGTCAATGAGGAACGCAGTCCAAATGTAAAAGTGTGCCAATCGGGGAAAAAGTATCGAATATTGGCTCTTCGCAATGAAAACCCGGCTCTGAATGAGATCAGTATCTATTTGTAATTCTCCTTACTCGTTGAAACGACCCGACAACTTTCAATCTTGAATTGTTCCTTAACTGAGTTGTAACGGGCAGAATGTTTGTCCTTGTCACAATATTAATTTTTTTCCTACGGATGCGTGCCAACGACTACTGCTCGATTAATTTTACTCTAAAGAGAGATGAGACTCATAAAACTGACTGGTTTTGTAGTTGGTACCTAATATTCTGTCAACGCCGCCATTTCTAGGAAAACGTGTGTCGTCTACAAAAATTATACCGATAATATAGGTACTATTAATAATATGATCTCGGTATGGTCGGGTACAACCAACTAAGGGTACGACGGGAATTCACGCTTGTTTCGTATCTGGTTAGGTTACTTCGTGGCATTGAGCATAACCCAGGAGTGCTGCAGCGCCTTGAGTTTGTGTGCACCGGACCGCTATGTGTGGAAGCGGCACCGCCCGTCGCTGCTGGCCGTGCCGACAGCCAGAACCAACCTTCTCGCCAAAACACCATTGACCCGCGCAATTCGGGTTATTAACGATCGTTACGTCAAGATCGATGTATTTACATGCCATTTGAGTGAATTCGCAAAGTTATTATTGTTTATTTCATGTTTTAGTGTAGATTAGAGTAGGCTTTATGTTGTTGTTTTTTTATGTTTTAATGTGATTTTATATTTAGGAACTTAGTATAGAAGTTATTATTATTAGATGTTATTATAAGTACTACCAGTTTTTTTTACGTTTTTCATAGTTTTATGTTGTAAATAAGTTAATTTTAAGACCGCACTATCGCATTAGGTATAAACCTGTAATGATAGTTGTAAGGGAGATTTTAATAAATAAATAAATAAATAAATAAATAAATGGTTTAGTTTTTGCCAATGAACATACAGTTGGTTCTTGAGGTACCTATTTACTTTTCAAATGCGTAGCAATATACACATTCTGAAAGTAGGCATCAACTTAAAACAGCGACATACTTAGGTACACATTTAATGGAAAACTAAAAGTATTTAACAGCGGTTGGGAAGATAAAATAATGTTTCATTTTTTATATCGCGTTTCTGTACCTACCCGCAAAGGCATTAACTTTTTACATTCTAGTATAGTACGTTAATTTGTTTTGCAAAAATTCCCTGGGAACTCCTTTATTTGTTGCGTTCTTTTAATTTCAACTTTGAAAGCAATTAAAAGAAATTGGAATAGTTTACACTTTACCAAGTAATAAAAATCCCTGTTAAATTAATTATGTTTTATTACCTTCTAATTACTTGCTTTGAGAGTTTTTATTTGTTAACCGACTTCAAAAAGGAGGTTCTCAATTCGTCGGAACCTTTTTATATTTTTCATGTATGTTCCCCGATTACTCGAAGATGGCTGGACCTATTTGGAAGTTTTTTTTGTTTGAAAGGGTATACTTTGCAGGTGGTCCTATATAAATTGTATCGAAATTGCTTCAGCACACTTCAAAACTGAACAAAAACGAAAAATATGTATACATAGATGACCTGGTTTCCTCCAAATACGAGTATGTTTAAATTCCACGTTCCTTGTTATTGGGGTTTTTAGTTCTTGGGTATAACAATTATAAAGTGATTTTTTTTTTTACAAAAGAAACAACCGACTTCCAAAAACGAAACTAAAAATTTAAAAATAACTTTAATTTTGAAAGTTGGTGTCAAATAACGATGAAATGTCTTCCGAAATTAAAGTTATTTTTAAATTTATAGTGTACCTATTTTCTGTTTTGGAAGTCGGTTGTTTTTTTTGTAAAAAAGTTTTAGAATGATTCTTTAGTGTTTGGTAGAACATTATTCAGAGGTGGTCTCATATAAATTTTATCGCAAAAAGTGGTAAATCTATTAAGATTTAAAAATCAACAATAACAAAAATAGAACCTAGGTGTGGCCGGTAGCAGTTGGTTAAACTTAGGTGAGTTTGGTTAGATCTAGTACGTTTGACAGGAGTTTGGGGTAAAAGGGGCTAAATCGGGTAGGCACCGACGCGCATAGATCCGAGGTCGTCGAGTCGTATGTTTTGAAATCTTTGAGTTCCAAATGTAGATCGTGGTATGAAGATACTCGTACTTGAGCCCAAGTACCAACTGACGTTGTGTGAAGCAGATGATGAATTGGCATCAGTTTAGTATGTGTGAACAGGTTCTGAGTTCAGTGGGCTAGTGACTATACCAGGGTATTATAGCGATAGCCCTGGATGGTACAGTCGGAAGAGTCTGTACCAGTGCGTCGTTGCGGTAGCAATGGGTGGTATAGTCAATTGAGAGAACTCGGCATTCTTGTGGGGAAGTGCGACTGTAGCAATTGTATACCTATTGCTGAGCTATGAAATAGCTATTGACCGTGAATATGATACATGCTCTTTGATTCTCCTTATTCAATTTAATGTCAGTTTAAAGACTATTAGTGCCCTTTTTTTTAAGTATAAAAAGATTTATTTGGAACATGGACAGTTGGCTCAATCACAAAGAAAACGATGATAGCTACAAAAGTTAATAACTGTGTCGCAGCCATCAACGCTCCTTTAAACAAGAAAACAATTGTTCCAGACTTAAACTATATCATCATCATTCTCCTGCCCTTATCCCAATTTATTTGGGGTCGGCGCAACATGTCTTTTTCTTCCATACTCCTCTATTAGTCGTCATCTCTGTAGTCACCCCTTTTTTACCCAGACTTAAACTATATCATTGGGGTAAAATTTAGTAGAAAAGAGGGAATGTGTGGGAGTGTGTGTATGGGTGGGAGTGGGTGTGCATGGCAGGGTGTGTGAGTGTTTGTGTGTGCTTGTGTGGAGTGTGGGGTATGTATGTGTGTGTGTGAGTGTGGGTTTGGGTGTGTGTCAGTGTTAGAGCTAGTTAAGTTTCCACAATTTTTTCAGTTGCGTCATATGACAATGATTTCAACCACTCAGTCAACTTCCTTCTTAAAAGACCACGGGGTAAATGGTAAATATTTAAGGTCTTATTTATGTTGTTATAGAGCTTGGAGCTGATAAACATGAAACGTCTTCTCGCTACTGCTATTCCACAGGGTAGATTTTTGCATATTCTGTCAGAGAGGCGCTTTGCATTACTATAAGTTGAATTGTAGTGTATCTCTTTGTGTTTTCTGAGTATAAGCCTGTAGTATAAAGAGCTGCCTAACCGTGAGAACCTTGCAAAGTGAATAGAGGTCAGATGTCGGAAAGCGGATTGGTTTCTTTTATAGGACCTTTAGTACGGCCCTAGTAAACGGAAAATGTCAATGTCAACATCCGTCAATAGTCATGTCATGTCATTAATATCATTCGCTTTTTGTATTTTAGTACAAGTGAATGTGTTTCTCCATATTTCTCGGGATTTATTATTTCTTATGACCTATGTTCGAATACTGAGCTCCGAAATTAATTGACTGACTGACTGACCCTCGCTTGAACATTTTTCTTTAACTTTTCCCCACTCTAGGAATTATTCCTGTATCGTGGGTCACAAACATGTAAACTGACATACACAAGAAACTCCACCTGGAACAACTATCTGTAGGTCATACCAATATTTGTTCCGTGCGGGGATCGAATCCGCGACACACAGCGCAGCAGCCAAACGCTCAACCGCTGCCCCAACCGTACCGTCGAAATTGGACACCGTACCCTGCCAAATCTGAAGTCACTTCAGATTTAACAGATTGTTATCACTGAAAACCTCAGAGCTCTAAGTGAAACTGAAAGCCTAAACGTTTTTATATTGGTACCTCATCGTGATAGGCTGCAGGCGCTGCAGCACAGCTTACGTGTGTTCCATATTTATATATATACCTCCTTATAGATTTCGATAACGACGACCCCTTGAAATTATTTCCTAGCGTGTGCCCGTTCCAGATTTAAGTTGGAAATAAAGCCTCAAAAGTAATAAAATAAACTAAAACATAGGTAATCACTGGTGTTGATTCTGTTATGCACAAACTAAACTTAATTTAGGCTATTGCTATCTTTTTCTCTCTAATAAAACAAGAAAGAGACGGACGTAAATTAGAGCTATCAAATTTAGTTAGAACTAATATTTCCATACAAATTAAGGGTACACGTAAAAACATGTCGTCTAAAAACTCGACGAAGCGCAAGGCGTAAACTAGTTTGACATCTCTAACTTAGTGCATAGTTATAGCCGTCCTTTTCTCGCACTGCCTTTTAGTAAAAGATAGCAATTCTCTAATTTTAGTTTAGATATTGAACAAGAGAATCCGTGCCACTGTCTAATTTTACCAATTTTGCCATTGCTGGGAGACGTGAAAATTGGGCTCGTGAAACCTTTATATATGCTCTATATTATGGCCAAATTCTAGCCCTGTAACGCCAGGCCCAAGTTTCTATGGAGTTTGGGTTTCTCCTTTCGAGTTTTCGTACATCTATTACACAACCACCGTCAAAATTGAAATAATTTCGATTCTTTGTACCTAACTAATTTTTTGTGCTACTCACTGGTTTGATTCCGGGAACTTAATTAGATACCAATCACATTTAATACCATATTGCCAGCCGAGTTTTAATTTGAAATTAACAGAGTCGAAGAACGAAAATTATTCCGACTTTATTCCCACCCTGATAAGAATAACGTGGGTTTTGTTTTGTTGATTTAAATGCCACAAATTTTAAGCATGTTTTGTGCGTGGCAAAAGTTGAAAGCGTGTTTTCAAAACACCTACTTAACAAAAAAATTATCGGTGAGTTCGTTTTATTAGAAAATGAAGAGCGTAACCGAACAAAATTAGATGCCAATGGTCCTCTAACCATTTCAGATTGTAGAGATCCTAGACGGCGATCGTTACCTTTTATAGACGTTGGTTAATAAATATATCTACAAGTATGCACACAATCGCTTTAGAAAAATGGCTGAGGACCTAGTAGCAATCAAGGTTGTTGAAGAAGATGAAATACAGCAGGTAGAGTCTAATTGAATTGTTTATGTGAGATGCACGGGTTCTCGATTCCTTGGGTCGGAGACTGTACCAGAGTATCGTAGCCGTAGCCCGTTAGAAATTGATATCTGCTCAATGAGTAGTCCGTGGGTACGCAGAGTTCGGTAGCTCTGGGTAGTATAGTCGGGTTTTGCCTAGAAGCAAAAACCATAGAGTCGGAGACTTGGAGACTGTACCAGAGTACCGTAGCCATAGCCCGTTGGAAATCGGTATCTGCTCAATGAGTAGTCCGTGGATACGCGGAGTGCGGTAGCTCTGTCTGGGTAGTATGGTTTGGTCTTGCCTAGAAGCAAAGACTGTAGAGTAGAGGATTGACTTGGTATTCCCTAGAGGAATAGTGTGTGTGTTTTTGACCGCGAATGAGATACCTGGAGCTTTGTAAATTGGTTTATAAACAATGGATTGATTGGTAAATTGTCATAATACATAATCCTCAATACTACTTAGATACTGATTTATTATTCAAAATTTTATGTTGCAAATTTAATTGCTGTGTCTGCTACTATTTGACTTGTAACCTAATTGTTTTGAACTGGTGTTGCTATTTTGGAAGTTAATATAATGGTTTTAGAAAAGATGAATTACGTCATACGATGAATTACGTACTAGTCATTAGAAAATGGAATAAATGGTTTATTATTACTATTAGTCAAGTAAACAATCTTTAGAGTCCAAATTTATTTAATTAAAAGCATGCAAATAGTAACGCACAGTTTGAATCAATGTCGGGCATGGCCGAACGTATACTGTGCTGTGGTTTTGTTGTTTCAGATTTACACACGAGGATGTGTGTCCCGCAGGATGACCTTGTCGCATCCGGCAGTCAATTGACAACAAAATGAAGCACGCCACCTTGCGGCAACTACAGTTGGCGCGCTTTGACAGAGTCTGAGTGTTTTCGTTTGACTTCGAGTTTAGAGAGGGGGGCCTAGTCGGGCAGTAATCTGGGAGTCTGGGGAAACTTCAACCACATTCTTGAACGATCTAGTGTAATGCGGTCGACGTAACAGTAACAGAGAAAAATATCGAATGTGTAAATGGGTTGTAGGCGATGAAAAACTGACTATTTGTACAAATTATTGCCATTGTTCATATTGATTTATTCTGCTTACCTCCGTTCGAAAAAAATATTCGTTCGCTTTATACATAAATCTGAAACGTGGAAGTTGTTGACGAAGATACGTCGCATCGTTCAGGATAAAAATACCAGGCGAGCTCATGTTAACCCGCTTTTAAAACAAGCACATCTACAAAGCATTTTATATGAATTTTATTTTTTAACTTCAAAACTCATCACAAACGAGTAGGATGCTCCGACTGCTGGCTTAAGAGCAGAAAAACTTATGAATAAAAAATGAATTCCTTGGTTTTTAAATTAGCATTACAAAGAGAGGGTAATTCTCGTACCTTTGCGCCTGCAAAAGAAATGTATAAACGTGGTCTCTGTCGTTTTATTATAAGTGAAAAATCAGCGTTTTACGTAAAACAACTTTAAGGCGTTGGAAGGCCACACTTGGGTCAACATCAACAAAAAGGTGTGCGAGTTATTCTCTATTGATGTTTATAGGCTATAGGAGGTATATATTGATTTACGATCAGACATAATATTATGTTGACGTTAGGCAAAATTCCTGTAAATATAACGTGGTTATATTGCTTGCTTCAGCAATTTTCAAGTGGGTGGCGGATATTTACGTGTATTTCATTAGCTCAAACTATAATAGTTTCAAGGAAGGGTACCTACCCGTACACATACGAGCTCTTAAAAACTCACAATAGAAATCAAATTGTTCCACGCATTTAACCCACCAGTTTCGTGAGAGTCGTGTGATTGATCCCGCTAAATGCCACGTGCCTCTATAGGGGTAAGCAAAAAAAAAAAACCTGTTTTGTGCTCGTGTTTTAAAAACAGTCAGAGACGTTTTTTTGTTTTAGAATTAACATTCCGTTTTTCTTGCTCTATACATATTTATATGAAAAATTATAAATAACTAAGAGATAGTTGCCTATTTTTCAAAAAATAAGTTCATGATGCGCTCCACGATGCCTAAGGAAAGAAACAGATGGCGCAACATCATCAAGACAAAGATCATTCCACGATCAGGGGATCACGACCTTCAGCAATGGGAAAAATGATGCGAGGAAGTCCACTTCCTCGCATCATTTTTCTCCCCCAGGCCTCCAGGCCGTGCTATCCCACCAGCGCTCCTACCGCAGGAAAGGCTATGGTGTCCGAGGCGATCTACTGCTTCACTGCATTGACACGATATGGAGCTCCATTAGGAGCACCCAGACGCAGCCATGTACCGCTCCGGAAGTTGGTGTCACTCTGCATAGTGGGTGATGGTAGTGCCTGTAGCCAGAGGCAGGACCCCATTCACCCACAACCAGCAGGCGGGCACGCTCAGCAGTATTAATGAGGCTATTCTGAAACAACCTGCAGAGCGGATTATCCGACTGTCTCTGGCACCGTACGTTGGACGCCGTGTCCGGGTAAGCCAATTTCCATTGCTCAAGCACTGCACCTCGCAATTAACCAAGATGGGGATGGGTTTAAAATTCTTGCGATTAGCTGTTGAGTGCTATGGGCCAAAGACAGGAACGCCGGTAGGCTTACACTGGAAATTTTACGGATCCCACCAACGCGAATGGGTAGCGTGGCTTGCAGCCACGATAGGGTTGGGGCCACATTTAAGATAGACGTTATAGTGAATCAAATGATTAGATCAATTTTGTCCAAGGGATGTGATTGCTTCCTTTTCGTTAAGGGGAAGAGCGAAGAATATACATGAAAGGTTTAAAACAGCAATATCTATTGAGGGTGAAAGCAAATGTCAATTTATTATGTAAAGTCTACTAAGCAGTGACTGTGTTTCTATGTACTGTACGTCAGATTTCTTTCTTTGTAAATAATGCAGTAAATACATATTTTTTTATTTTTTGATATCTTGCATTGAATTTAGTCTTTCGGTATTGTCACAAAGAAACTTTTCGTATTTAGAGGGGTTGAAGTCAAGGTCGATGGATTGAATCTGCTCATTCAGGAATAGGAAGTCATTGAAAAACGATATCTATACACTAGTGTTCCATCATCTAAATACCATATGTTAATGTTAAAATGTTTTTTTTTTTTCAAAAAGTTCGACTATTAGACTTTAACAATGCTATTAACACCGTCAATTTTGATATCCTATTCGGCATACTCAGCTTTTTTAACATATCTAAAACGACAATTGATTGGTTTCACAGTTACCTGTGCGGCCGCCGGCGTACCACAGGGGGGGGCCTTCTATCTACTCTTCTTTTCGCTTTTTTTATTAATTCAATTTCCAATGAACTTCTGTCATCCTACCACTTTTACGCTGACGATCTGCAAATATATTCGCAAGCTCCGTTGGATGAACTGTCTGAGGCTGTTAATATGATCAATACAGATTTAGCTCGTATCTCTGAGTGGAGTTTGGCTCATGGTTAATCCTACGAAGACTCAGGTCATTGTTGTCGGCAGCCCTAGGTTGCGCTCAAGAATAGACTGGACATAGCTCCCCCAGATTGTATTTGATTGCTCAATTATTCCATACAGCGACTCAGTGAAAAACCTGGGTATTTTCATAGACAAAGATTTTTCATGGGGTCCTCAATTGCAAGAAGTTGGCCGCAAGTTATTTGCGTATGCGGGGTCTTTACGAAGACTGCGCAACTTTCTTCCAACTGCCACCAAAACTGCGCTCGCTCAATCCCTCCTTCTCCCAATCCTTGATTATGCCGATGTCAGTTATTTAGATCTTACTAAAGTGCAGCTTGATAAGCTTGAGCGACTCCAAAACTCTTGTATTAGATTCATATTTGGTTTATACAAATATGACCACGTTTCTGAATTTCGTATTAAGCACAAGTGGCTGCCAATCCGCCTTCGCCGGAATTCCCAGGTTTTATCAATACTCTACAGTGTTCTGTTTATTCCTACAACCCTCTTATCTCAAAGAACGTTTTAAATTCCTTCATGACACACATTCTAGACACTTTTTTTTTGTGGGGTGGGATATCATCCAATGACTTCTCCCGCTCTGGGTGGAGCGGGAGGGCGTGTCAGACTCTTACTGACTAAAATCCACCCCTGTTCCTTCCTGCCCTGAGTGCCCAGGGGCGAGGTAACTTTGTTTCGGATTTATCCTCAACCGCCGGGCAGGCATCGGCCATGGCGGGCCCCGTCTTTTTTGCTGACAACTCTTAGAGGCACGCGTGGAACACTATGCGCCGTCGACTCTCGGGCCTGGTGCTGATCGGACGGCGAGCTACCCATTACTCGCCGTCCGTAGGCCCGGGTCTACGGTGGTCGGAGATCGTCTCGTGGCGCCGGAAGTCCCAGGCGTCTCCTGAGGCGGCTGCTGCTGAGGGCGTGAGGGCGACTCCGTTGTTGAGTCTCCCTCACGCGTCCCGCCTCCGCCTTTGCGAGCATTACTGCTTCGCAGAAGGAGGAGACGGCTTCCCATTCCCTCTCGCTCCGTACCATGGCCTGAACCAGGGCAGGGCGCGAGAGGTCGCTGCCGCCTATCGCATCCACGAAGACACGGCGGGGCTTCGCCCAAGCGGGGCAGACCTCCACCGTATGCTCCACCGTGTCCTCGAGACACATTCTAGACACTTGAGATCATCGGAAAACTTGATACTTTTGATGCCCTCGCATTTCACCAAATATAAGTCAAATTATTTGCAGTTCAAGCTGTTCGATTGTGGAATGCGTTGCCGATGCCAGCTAGACAAGCCCAGTCACTCGCTTCTTTTAAAAATCTAGTAAAATACCATTTCCTTTCTCTCTAATGTCTTTCTGTTTATACCTATATATTGTCAACTATTCCATAACTAACCCTCCTTTTATTCTTTTTCTTCCTTTGTTTCTCACCTCCTACGAAATTATGTAACATTTGATATGTATGTAGGTATTTAAGTATGTATTTTTCAATGTAAAATTTTGACATCATTTTTTTATTAGCAGTACACCGCAGACTACCTTACCCTTTTAGATTTTAAGTTCTTTCAGTCCATCTTAAGGTTGTCTGGTAGATATCGCTGTTCAGCGATAAGACCGCCGTTGTACCCATAGACTTTAAGCTCGTGTAAAACAATTGTGTGACTGTTTTGGTGTACAATAAAGTTTTATTCTATTCTATTCTATTCTATTCTACTTATGACGAATAACGTATTTATTTGGATCACGATTAATATCATGTTTATAAAAACACCTTTGCAAATAATGCATTATTTTAAAACAAATTTGATTATCATAAAAAAGATTATAGTGAGTTAACCTCAAAAAAATACATATGCTGTGGGGGACTTTCTTATAACTTTTAAAGGGAAACAATTCCGTAATACATAATTTTTGCGTAACTTTAACCGTTTACGCAACGCACGCAACGGAAGCTCTGAAAAGGAATAATTCTATCCCGTTTTTGTCACATTTTTCATTGATGCTCCACTCCTATCGGTTGCAGCGTAAAGTTATGTAGCCTATAAGGCTATAGGCTACATAACTTTACGCTTCTCGATAAATGGAATATTCAACACAAAAAGAGTTTTTCAATTCGATACAGTAGTTGCTGAGATTAGCGCGTTCAACCAAACAAACTCTTTAGCCTTATAATATTATATAGTCTTGCTTTATAGTTTTTGTAGTAGTGAGTTAGAATTTATAATTGTATTATTTTGTTCTTTGAGGTCTTTAATCGTATATTAGGTTTTGAAGTTTGACGTCTTGGTCTTCTTTCAAATTCGGAAACGTTTTCAGTATATCGCTTTGCATTTGAGCGAAATCTTCCGCTTCAGGACGTATTTTTCTTTTCCTCGAAGTAATGAATTCATGGTCCTCTACATTACAAGTAGCTAGTTATGGTTGTGTGGTGTGCGTTGGGGGCGAGTGCAACATTCTATGAGATTTTTGCGTATACTGTGCGGAATGGTGTTTTAGTGTTAACAGGCATTGAGATCGTGATCTCTGCCAAATAAATGTCCTCAAAACTGTTTTTAACTGTATTCTCTCGTAACAGGGTTTATTTTCGCAAATTATAACTTTAGATATTTTATTAACACTTTAACTGATGACTGATGAGCAAGGAATCCATTTCCAATGTTCTTTGCATTTTGCCTTCTCCAGCCAATCCGTCATGAACGAGCCCAAGTCGTCACCACAGTGGTTTTGAGGCCTGCCTCAACTACGACGTTCGTTTTTGTTGACTCACGACTCCTGGATATAAGGTTTCCTTGTTTTGTTTTGTTTTACACACAAACAAAGAAAAATGTATCACCGATTAGCAAATAAATATAACCATTTCTAAAATTAAAAATTACAAAGTTCCCTGTGATTAGGGTCACGCGAGACCGCTCGCGTCTTACGCCCCCTTGCGTGTTGCGAAACGGTTAAACTGTATAATTTTTGCGTTCCAGCCACACTGGTTTGTGTTCCGACCCGTATTGTGTAATAATTACACCCCACGCATTTGTAATTTTTTTGGACATTTGTAAATTAATTTTTCTTTCGTTCGTTTACCACTCTGTGTATATATGGGTTCTGCTGGGTTTATCAGTGTTTAAACGTTAAAATATCCAGTGAAATGTTTAATTAAATTAGAGCTTGCTAAATATATAAAAAAATTAGTTTATGCGTGTTTTTTAGAATAGAATAGAATACTCTTTATTATGTACACCATTTAGATTACAGAACATTATAAATGTAAAAAAACTTTACATAGGGTGACACAATGGGCGGCTTTATCGCTAAAAGCGATCTTTTCAAGACAACCTTTGGATGGATTTTATAGACAAAAAAATACACTATAAATTTATAAATAACTTTCGGAAGTCGGTGTTTGTATTTTTACTTCTTCGTTATTTGACACCGACTTCCGAAATTAAAGTTATTTATAAATTTTTAGTGTATTTTTTTTTTGAAAGGCGGTTGTTTTTTTTTTTGTAAAAAAGTTTTTTATTTTTCACTTTTTAGTTGTTATACCCCAGAACTAAAAACCCCAATATAATGGAACGTGGAATTTAAACATTTGGAGAACAACAAAACGTCATCGAGGTACACGTATTTTCCGTTTTTGTTCAGTTTCTCAAAAAGCGCTGAAGCAATTTCGATAAAATTTATATGGGACCACCTCGGGAGTATTTTCTTTCAGATGAAAAAAGAATTTTGAAAATTGGTTCACAACTGACGGAGAAATCGGGTAACATACATACATACAAAAAAAAAAACATACAGACGAATTGAGAACCTCCTCTTTTTGGAAGTCGTTTAAAAAGGAAAGACAGTACTGTAGGTAGTCTTTGGTGTACTATTTATATATAGGTACAATAAATACATAATAGATAAATATATACTAATAAAACATGATAGATCTAGATATACATTAATACGAGTAATATGAAACAAAAAGTATAGAACCCTAGTAAAAACGATTTAAAGAAGAGGTAGTGATTTTTGACCATTGTTTTAAAAGTGGACAAAGATTGAGCACGCCTTACCAACTCGGGCAAGGCATTCCATAACCCCTAAAACAAAAGCTGGTGGAATGCATCGGCATCTCTAGTTTCAAGTTTTCCGATGACCTCAGATATCTATTATGTGTGTCATGAAGGAACTTGAAACGTTCTTTAAGATAAGAGGGGGTTTTAGGATTGAACATAATACTGTAGAGCAGAAATAAAATATAAGAATCCCGGCGAAGACGTATGGGAAGCCACTAGAACTTTGTGCGAAATTCAGAAATGTGATCATATTTGCGCAGGCCAAATATAAATCTTATGCAAAGGTTTTGAAGACGCTCAAGTTTATCTAGTTGTGCCTGGGTGAGATCGAGATAACTGACATCAGCATAGTCAAGGATGGGAAGCAGAAGGGACTCTGCAAGCGCAATTTTAGTGGCAGTGGGAAGAAAGTTCCGCAACCGTCTAAGGGACCTGGCAGATGCAAAAATTTTGCGGCTCACGTCCTGTAGCTGCGGACCCTAAGACAGATATTTGTCGATCCAAACCCCAAGGTTCTTAACCTTCTCAAATATTGGAATAGTAGTTACGTTAAATTGTACCTGGGGAAGCTGTGACCAATTTACTTTTGGAATCATCCTGGAGCTGCCAACAACAATGACCTAAGTCTTCGACGGATTTGCCAGAAGCCCATTTGCCTCACTCCACTCACAGACTGTAGCCAAATCCTTATTGATTGCATTCATTGCATCAGCCAAATCTACAAGGGCAGCTTGTTTGTGGATTTGTAAATCGTCTGCGTAAAGGTGGTAGGAAGACAGAAGTTTTTTGGAAATAGCGTTTATAAATATTGCGAAGAGTAGAGGAGATAACACGCCACCCTGAGGTACACCGGCAGCTGTATAACACCAGGAAGAGTTAGATTCGTCTATGCATATACGCTGCCGGCGGCCATACAGGTAACTGCGAAACCAGTCAATCGCTGTTGGAGATATGTTAAGCGAGCGAAGTATGCCAAGCAGGATAACGAAATCGACAGTATTGAATGCATTACTAAAATCTAGTAAGCAAGGAACCGTCAGATGTCCTCGTTGCATGCCTAGCCGTATGCCATCGGTAACGTTAACTAAGGCTGTAGCTGTGCTATGATCAGGACGAAATCCGGACTGAAAAGGATTCAGCAGACTATTCTTACAAAGAAAAGCCCTAAGCTGATTGTGGGCAAGGCGTTCAAGGACTTTATAGAGGAAAGGCAAGATGGAAATAGGACGGTATTCGGAAAAGGAAGTAGGATTAGCATTTTTGGGTAAGGGAGTGATTTTGATAACTTCCCAAGTTGATGGAAAGACCCCATGGGATATTAAGTAGTTTAGGATATAGCAAAGGATAGGAAGGATTTCGTCGAGGACAGGGAGTATCATTTTTCGACTGACACAATCACTGCCAACTGCGTTAGAGGTGATTGAAACTATGCTCTTCCTAACATCACAATCAGAGAATTGACTAAAAACAAATGGGGAATGATCCGGAGCTGGAAAGTTTGAAAGATAGTTTAATGTAGTTGCTTTCAAGGTCCTATTACATGAGGACGAAGACGAGAAGTGTTGATTCAAAAGATCAATATCTAGGTCTTTAGAAATCGATTCTTGGCGAGATTTCCCAACTCCTATGGATTTAAGAAACTTCCAGACTTTAGCTGTTCTCCATTTTCAACTGAGGTGTGGATATGGCGTCGTTAGGCGTCTCTACACACCTTATTGCAGTAATTTCGCGCATCCAAAAGCCTCTCCCAGTTCGACGACGAGGGACGACATTTAAATTTTGTTTTGCAATGAGCTTTCCTTTGGATTAAGTCTTTGATGTCGCCTGTTAGCCATGGTGCCGGAAGATGTTTAATCTTTATTGCACGTATGAGTGCGTGAACATCATATAGCTGCACAAGGTTGGCCGTCAAGAGGTTCACTTTATCGTCAAATGACTCAACGTTGACTAGAGGTTCCCAGTCAATTTTGCTGGCATCCCTTCGGAGATCATCTGTATTCATTCCACTAAAATTGCGCTGCAGGAGAATTTTAGGTTTTGCTTTAGGAGGCCGAATTTTGTACGAGAGGAAAATGAGATCATGATAGGAAAACATGTCAGCTGGGCATTGGCCATGCTTGCCGACATGTTGAGAAGAGGAAACAATAACAAAGTCTAAGAGTGAAGGGTTACAATTTGGAAAATGGTGTGTGGCACTTAAGGGAAGAATGGATAAATTCAAAGATTGAATTATTGATTAAAAGAAGAGGAGCGGGAATCGTTCTTCAATAAGCAAGTATTGAAGTCCCTCATAATGATTGTATGACTGTAAGAGGGCATCAGGTTTTCTGGGATGTTTTCAAAAGAGGAGAAGAAATTTAATTGAGATGAAGGGCTGTAATAAACACCTAGAAGGATTTTTGTAAGATTCAGGGTGACTTCCAAAAAGAGATACTCGCCCGCGTTTGATGGGAAGGTTATGTTGAGATATCAATAATTGAAAAAGGAATGTTCAGGGGAAGGTATATAGCAACACCACCTCCACCGCCACGCGCGCGGACATTTCTTACTAGTTGAAAACCCGGCAAGGAATAGGATGAGGATGGGAGACATGGTTTTAGCCAAGACTCGGAGACAAGGATAGCATGGATGTTCTTACAGTCGAGGGACGCTAGCATGTCAGAGTAGTGTGTGTGTAGCTATTAAAATACACCACAAAACAAGTTTATAATTAAACCACAAAACATTACTAACTCTTCCTTTTTGGTGGTTGGGTAAAAATAGTAGGAATGTAAGATATTGGAAAAGGCAGAAAACTTGGAGTAAAAAACCGCAGAATTTAATATTTCGCTGATATTTGAATTGGTAATTTATAATAAATTGAGGGAAAAAAATATTAGTAATAAATTTTCGATATTTTTGAAAATTTTACGCTGTGCACACCTACCTACAATCTACTTGATTGCAATCGTTAGATTCAAGGTTAAGTGCCATGAACACCCGCGCCAAGAGTGCGTTCCGCGGAACGCGCTCCAAATATTCAAATGATATCAACTAAGCGCGCATGGCGCGCGTGGCAACTGTTCCAGTGTTCAGTCTTTCAATATGCAGGCCAGTCGTGCACGAGCAGCAGCAGCGTTTATAGTAATTCACAGTATTATACCGAAGAAAAAAACATAAACGTAAAGTGCGTTGGTGGATGAAAGAGTTGTACCGAAATACACCACAACTTATTTATCTCCAAGCGTCTTCTCTAAGCGATTTATTATAATAAAAAGAACTGTTCAGTTCTTAACAGTTCTTTTGTACCATAAAATTGAATTAATTTACGGCAACTCTGATTATCCATCGCTCGGAACGCAACGAACACACAAAATAATATCACGTCCGTCTCAACTGGTGCGCGCGACACAACTAAGCTTCCTTTGATGCGCGGTAAAAAACCGACTCTAGATGGAACGGGCCGCTCTAAGTTCGAGCGTTCCAACAAACAATTGGCGCGCGTTCCAAAATGGTATCCATTTCGCGCGGCCGGAACGCGCGCCAATGTTCGTCCTCTTGGAGCGCGAAGTCGATACGCGGCATAAAATACAACGTTATCTAACACAGAAAAAAATAAAAAAATGCTAGGTCTCGTTGGCGAAGCATGCACGCATAAAGATGCGTGACGAAAACAATCCGCTGTCTTACGCTGGCTCGCGGGCAGAATAGGCACCAAAATCCTCAGGTTGAACGCAGACCGTAGAACTGGTATGGATCTTCGAAGTTGGCAGGCTCACACTTCCAGCTCGTACGTTTATCGTACGAGCTGGAAGTGTGAACGGTACTTCGAGCACAGCAGACTCGCTAGAGCTCACGCGTTCAGCCCGTAAGTAGAAGCCGGAGTCCGCTTGTAAAATCTGATATCTATAAACATAGAAACGAATAATCAAAACTAACGAATAACGACCAGCATTTCATAAAACAACTAACAAGTAATCAAAAATCAGCATATTAGTGCCATATTTTTTTTTGTGGGTTGGGAAATCATCCAATGATATCTCCCGCTCTGGGTGGAGCGGGAGGGCGTGTCAGACTCTTACTGACTAAAACCCACCCCTGTTACTTCCCTGCCCTGAGTACCCAGGGGCACGGTAACTCTGTTTCGAATTTATCCACAATTCCTGGGCAGGCATCGGCCATGACGGGCCCCGTCATGGTTTGCTGACAACTCTTTGAGGCGCGCGTGGAATACTACGCGCCGTCGACTGTCGGGCCTGGTGCTGATTCGACGGCGAGCTACCCACTACTCACCGTCCGCAGGCCTGGATCTACGGTGGCCGGAGATCGTCTCGCGACGTCCTCCGCCCAGGGCTTCTCCTGCGGTGGCTGCTGCTGAGGGCGTGAGGGCGACTCTGTTGTTGAGTCTCCCACACCCGTTCCGCCTCCTCCCTCGTGAGCATTAATGCTTCGCAGAAGGTGGAGACTGCTTACCATGTTCGCTCCATACCATGGCCTGGACCAGGGCCGGGCGCGACAGGTTGCTGCCTCCAGTCGCCTTCATCCTCATGAAGGCACGTGTCCTCACACGGCGGGTCTCCGCCCAAGCGGGCAGATCTCCATCGTATGCTCCCCGTGTCCTCTGGGTGATCCTCACTGTGGGGACACCCGGGCGTTTCCCTCTGCCTTATCCTACACAGATCACGTAGGTCCTGAATATCCCTGAATAAGTGATAAATTGCCTGCGCTGTGCGCGAGACGGCACTAATGCACATAAGTAAAAATATTACTCGATACACAATACTTAAGAAATTAGACTTAATAATTTATCAAAAAAATACGGGATTCCAGTAAGAAGATTTTTCTCCAGTCACATCTTTCCATCCTTCATTTGACTATCATACTTTATTGTGCAACATAACGGTTACGTTCACAGCATGGTACTTTGACATGTCTGGTACGATAGGTAGGTATAGGTTTTTGGCGTTCACTCTGGGCCGTTTTACAAACCGAGAATATCCGAGCACAAAAATTTAATTCTGTTTATACAAGCGTTTTCATCATATTTTTACTACTACTATCTTTTTCCTTCGGCATCACTCCCGTGGCCTCACCACAAGAACAATGCATATTTTTGGGGATGAAATGTAACCTATGCTACTCAGCGACCCGAATCAGTACTTCCAGATATTCCCTCTTACAAGAAAGTAATAAACACTCAACATTCTCTGTAATACAGACTTTTCCTTTTTGTCCCAACTCGCAGCTATCGAACTTTTCACCGCAGCTAATATAAACTATGCCACCATAATGGAATCCGAAGCCGCTTCAAATTACGTAGTAGCATGTCTCTCCATTAGCTCTGTCTTAATTAGGAGCCATCAGGGAAGATCTCTAAAGCTAAGTTGGTCGCACCGGGACGCTTTAATCCCGCCATCAAAATTCTGATCACGCGTCCCCAGTTTCTATGAGTGTGCCGAATGTCAGCACCGCCCCCAAATTTATAATCGAAAGGGATCGAAAATGCCTCAATAGTGGTTTTTGGTTGCTGTTTTTGTATCGAATGATAAAGAAGGCCTGCCTAAGTTATTATATTTTATAATTATAAACTTTTTAACTACCTACATAAATTAGCAATTCTATTTGTGTCTCTTGTGGTTTTTGTTAGTCATAATTATGAAATAACAGATTGCTATGGTTGATAAATTTCGTGTAGCTTATTAAATTTGAAGTTACATTAACCAGATTTCAAATTAGTAACGTAGTGGTTTCGTACTTAGGTTATCAAAAGTGGCTCGTGGCCAAATTGTGTTTCATTTTAACAAACCGCTTACTAACAGTCTATAAATAATGATTGTTTCTTATATAGCTTCGAGTATAGATAACTTTAATTCCACCTAATAAGTCGTTTATTAGTTTTTTTTTTCAATAATTTTGAAGTGTCTTGGACGTAATAATTAAGAATATAATTATTAACCAGTTTTGTTTGAAATCTAAGAAAACTCTGTTATTTTGGAATACGAGTTGTACCGTAGAAACAATGCATCACAAAAATAACGCAATCGAAGGAAATCAAAAGTCGTATGTAGACCTATCACTTCCTTCTAATGAGCGAACTGTGTGTTATTGGTTTTGTACCTTTCATTATGGAAATTTTTATTCCATAACAGTTCGGAGAAGAAGGGTTATTTGGGAGGTAAAATTTCCCAAACGATAGCGACTGAACTATACATACACAGCTCATTCGTTTGCTGTTTTAAGTTCTTATTCAGAATTAATTTTGCATACCGTTTGAGATGCATTGTTTCTACGGTAGAACTCATATTCCAAAATAACACAAATTTTCTTCAATTATAAATTAAAAATAGTTATAATTACTGCGATATTACAGAAAATACAAAACCCATGAAAAAAATTAATAACCAGTTTTGAAAAAGAAATAATATTCCTTAACTTTAAAGTGTATTTGAAAAAATCCAAGTCAATCGGAAGTTAGCATAGGTCAAAGTGTGCCGTTTCACAAAACGGCAATTTCATAAATAAAAACCGATTAATCCATTTGTCTGTGGTTCATTGTCGTGCTCACTTTTGTATTTAGATGAAAAATGATATATCTGCTGGTCTTAGTAATTAAGTAATCTGCCGGTGTATTCGCGAACTCAGTTGACATCGATTTGATAGGCACTTGCGGTACGTTGCTGCTATGGATTATAGGAAAACAAAAATGTACTACATAGTGCCTATTATAATCGACGTCCATCGAGCAAAGTAGCAGTGTACTGCAAAGTGATGTCAACTGAGTTAGCGAATACACCTGCTGTATGCTGAAGTGTGTCGAAATGCAAAGAGTTTTAACCTACATTCGCAAAAAGCATTTTTAGAATATCGATATAATCAATTTATGATTAGAGGTAGTGCTGTCTTAGAAATAATAAAAAGAGAAATAATAGAAAGTTGGCAAAGTTAGATATCTACTTACATTATGTGTTTAAAAGTTCTAAATAGAACGGAAGCATATATACACGTACATAATAGTTAAGTGTCGCGCTCAATGTTGTCTAGTTTTATTATTTCCCTAGCTAGGAAACTGAATCCTACGCTTAAACCGGATCAAAATGAACCGAGCGCAGCTTTAACTGGATCTCCCTTACAGCGAGCCCTGTAATACTCTACAAATACAACTGACAGTACTTACTAAATCTTTAAAAATAACCTACTTACAACAAAATATTGCTGGATTTTTATTTAATTTTACTACACACTTTTATCATTTAGAAACTTTCTCTTTTATGGTCTAGAATGTATCATATTAGCCAATAAACGAAAGTGATGACGATGTTTCAGTTATTGTAGTAATTGTCTGGTTATTTTCGATATGAATTGTGGCTCTATCAGGAAAAAGCTTTAATTTGTTTATTTTACAACATAAAATGTAAAAGAATAATAATTAAACTTAAAAAAAGATTGGTATCAGGCAGCTCAGCTGTTTTATTCGTACAATTCCTATCAGCATATATATATAATCCTAGTCTTATTGCGACTTTTTAAATATCGTACGTAACATCTGTGCCCCATTTTCCTAACTATCGGTTGGCCGAGACGTTTTGTTCCCAGTTCGGTTTCCAATATTTATGGTCGGTGTGACAATATTGTTTGTTTGTCGTAACTTCTAAGCCAATTAAGGGGAATTCGTGAGCATCTTCAAGTGGCAGTTTCAGTACAAATTAACTACGAGCCAAGTCCGTCGATTGGGTTTCTAGTCACGAACAAACTGAATTTAGATGAGTGTATCAATGTGTATGGTCAGGCGAAGCTGAGGAGCGAAGCTTTGCGCAAAAACTTTTCTGTTTGATGAAATTGGGTCTATAAATAAAAAGCTCGAGCCGTCATATTGCGTATGTATCAACATGTGCGCGTTCCGTCAAAATATTCCTAGGCATAGCGCTGTTTTTCCTTGTTCAGAAAAAAGTGTGCATGTACTTCGTGTCCCATCTGTATCTTTGTTGTTGTTATATGATCAGTTCTTTTATACAGTTGCAAACATTACATAAATACAATCCAATTCGTAGTTTTATATAAAGATGTATGTCAATCATGTCGAATAATGACTAAAAGATATGCTTAACCTGTAACTTAAATAAAATCGAATGTTTTAGTTGTCTTACTTTTTCAAGATCTAACAGTTTCTTCCACCAGCGAACAACTACAAACGAACGCTAGGGACACGCTGGTGTCAAAGGATCTTAAACTTTTCTTTCAATTGTCTCCAAACAAAATGCATCCCAGTAGAAACATAACAGAAACAAAAATTTCATGGAAACGAAATCTAAATCGAAGTCTATTATCGTGTGTAGCATTCTATATGCTGAGCTGAAGTAGATAATGCCTGATAACGGAGCATAGCACGGCGGCGCATAGAAATGGGCTCGCTTCCAGTAGACTACACCGGCACGGCGGCGAGTGTATAGAATAATACGTATTTTTACTAAGATGCACTTTAAACGGATTTTGTATTAGGTGTTCATGTTTTGAAGATCATTTTGAAATATGCGTTCTAGAAAATTGTTTCAAGAATTTTTAACTGCATGTTGTAGTGGAGTCTACGAGTAACAACAAATAGTTAAAAATTCTAGCGCAATAACTTTTTGTACGAAGATATTATTTTTGAGTACATTAGCCGCGTGTGAATAAATTTATTCTACCCGAGGGTTGTTTATAACAATAATAAATGTTACTGAAAATTTGTTCAACCGTAAAATTCTTTATGTTTAGTTTTGTGATGCATCTAAAATTTTAGTGTGTCGTATAATAACAGCATGGTTATACAACATTTTTTATTGATAACATTTAGCTACTTTCAGTCTTGTTATAAAAATCGCCAACTAGAACTTTAATTTTCAAATATTGATTAGCGGACTCTAAATTTAAATTCTTGATAGAAAATTTTGAATTAAGAACCTGCTGATCAATTTTTAAACTAATCACATGGTATTTTTTTATATTTGTTGCCGTATATGCGGGACAACATTTACGTAATCCTCATTTTTTTATGTAGGTATCTAAACCTGTAAATCCTTTTACAGTAATGGACACGAGCGGAAAGTTTCATAATTTCGCAGCAGATACTAACGATAACGGGTGGGCTTGAGCGAAAGGCATATTTTATCAGTTTTGGCGGATAAAGGCTATCAACCACACCTGAGACTTATTTTACGCCCAACGTGCCAATACCCATATCCGTGTTATATGTAGGTAAGATAAGTACCTACTTAATCAGTCGATAGTTATCCACTGGTGGGGTAAACCAATTTTAAAATATTTTGTATATTAATCTGGAACTGTCGAATTACTTGACATGAAAAACCTGCTTGTGCCGTCTGAAGGCTTTTGTTTGAAACAACTTAATTTGGAAGCTATGTGGCATAGTCCCTGCTTTTTACTTCATTAATATTTTAGCTTGGTCGGGCGGCGCCCAGAGTCACCGCAGTTTCATCGGTACTTACATTCATATCTACCACGAGCCACTCGTCCGGTAAATTCAACGGATAAATCATAAAAGTCGCGCGCAGGCCGCCGGATGGAATTAGCTTTGTTAATTCTAATTTGTTTTGTTACCTCGCCTGTTTGAATTATGGCCGTTTATTGTTTCATGTGTATGTACATAATAAATGTGTAATGTGCACCCCAAAAACTGTGTTTTGCTTTTGTTATTACAATTGTACTATTCCATTGTTTATCTAGTTTGTACAGCATTTTTGGGGGAGGTAAAAAAGGTCTAATATAACTGTTTGAATGAAAATGTTTATTATTGTGGTGTTGAAAACTACAAAGGTCAGGCGAAAATGAATAACACTAACATTTTAATTAATTATGTAAAACACCACAATGACCTAAATCCAATATCTCAGGCACGTAAATGAGAGGTCTGGGCCCGTGTGAGGTCGGATCATTCGATCAGCAAGGTTAAGCCACCGTAGATCCGGGTGCCAGTTGGATTACCGGTGTGGATGTGACGTCGGCCACCGGCCATAACCCGGTCAGATCTTAATCCCTCATACAGAAAGTTACCCTTTATAACACAAGACGAAGGTTGGAAAAGAACTCGCCCGTCATCCATAAACAATGGTTGAAGTTTGTGCGTGTGCATCGGTTTTTAATCAACCACGCTGGAGTTATGGGAGAATGTGATTTTTGAACTCGCAAACGTACCTATTTACAGACACCTACCAAGTTTGGGTGTAATTAATTACACGTGTATGACGTAGCGGGGACCCTCTAAATCTTCATGAATACTCATGGTCCTCGTAACTGTGGGCGTCGGTGGGTAGTGATGAATGGAGAAAACAGTGGTATGCACAATTAGTTTATAATTCTAATGAAATAGTTCTAAAGTAGCTACGTAGGCACATAATATATAACTGAGTAAGTAGGTACGTATCGCAGAACGTGCGATGGTTTAGTGATGTCCGCACGCACCGCCGGCCAACCGCGAAGTGAAGCACCAAATCGATCAATGGCGCGCGCGCACCACAAACTCCACCAAGCGCCACCAGGTAGCGCTAGCTAGCGTACCGGATACGACTCAATTGCGACACGGCCGTCCTGCTTTGCACACGTCCTCCTGTGATGATTACCCTGCAAGCAAATAGTCCACAAGAGAATTTGGTTCCACTCGGTCACTCTAGTTTATTTAAACTACTTATTACTATTTAACTAAATCAAATACGGTAAGTATGGGAATAATTGTAAATGCAACAATCACTACTTAAGGTCATGTATCATAGTCACTCTAATCTACCTTTAAAACTCTACTGCAATAAAAACTGCCAAGTTTACAGAAACCCCCGAGTAAAACCTCTAACACCACGGCTTTCCAGCCGACCAGCAATCTCATTGCTCTCACTCATCTAGTGCATGGATCAACACTTCTGTATGCATATTCATCGAGTGGATCGCACCCGCTGACTCCACACTACGGTCTCTCCAGACCCCGACCTCCGCCAGAGTTAAACGCGCATCGCGCATCCACGGACTAATTGACTTACCTCAAGAGACACCTATTTCTACCGGGCTACGACTACGTAATAAATAACCACTGGTACGATCTCCATATTTAATCTAATTTATGACATAATATTTTTTTGTGTTTTGTTTTTAATCGTGATAAACCCGCTCTTGACCTTGATCTCGCCTTGGTGTTAGCGATGAATGGGGTCTATTTTTGTTTTTTTATGAAAAAGCACTCGATTAACAATGTTAAATGATACCTACCTACGTCAAATGAGTAGTACTAACTTGCTCAATTTTCAGGTTTAAGTCCATATATTTGTTAGTTCTTATCGTCTGCTCTATCAAATTAATTTCACGACCTAAGCAATCCAGTCGTTCAAATATAGGTACTATAAATTAATCTAAAACTTGTACCTATTTCCCAAGGTAGTTAGTTCTTTATCAAGACGGATACAGAAATATACTATGTTATTGCTTTGTATAGTTATTTCACTGAACTTTCGGGACATTTAAAGGTTGATAGGAAGAAACTTGGCATTAAGAAGCTGACTGCATTTAAGTTGGCAGCTATCCACTTATACAATCGATGGATCTGATTAATTTGAAGGATGCTTGTAGGTAGGTACTAAAAAACTTTTTTACAAAAAAAAACAACCTACTTCCAAAAAAGAAAATAGTTATTTTTGATTTTTTTGTGTAGGTATTTTGTTTTTTGGAAGTCGGTTGTTTTTTTTTGTAAAAAGTTTTTAACTTCTTACTTTTTAGTTGTTATACCCCAGAACTAAAACCCCAATAAAACGGAACCTAGAATTTAAACATACTCGTAATTGGAGAAAACCAAAACGTCTTCTACGAGTATGTATACATATTTTTCGTTTTTGTTTAGCTTTTCAAAAAGTACTGAAGCAATTTCGATAAAATTTATATGGGACTACCTCGGGAGTATATTCTTTCGGATAAAAAAAGAATCTTGAAAATCGTCGAACATTAGAACCTCCTCCTTTTTCGAAGTCGGTTAAAAATACCCAATAATCCATTTAACCTTATCTTCGTAGATGAAAACCAGTGCTTCATTTACATCTCACCAAATTCTGTTTACAGTTCCGATAAAATGTAAATTCATATCAAACTCAAAGCCGGAAAATTTAGAAAAATCCGTAATACGCAGCATCGCACCACCCATTATACGAACCGTTTATATCAGCTTCTAACGATACACCTGAACATTCGTATTCCATCAATTTGCGCATCTCGTATGCGCCAGAGCGCGCCCGATCGTTTGCGTTATATGTGCTTCGCATAACTCATCGGACTGCTATGCCCAAATGTTACCCTACCCATGCTTTGTGAGACGGAGAATGTCTGTAGTCTGATTGTGATGGTCTGGCTTTTCCGTTACGTTATTTTTACCAAGGATAAAATTTCTCCAAATAACCCGTTAAAATTTCTTAAAATTAACCGTTACATTTTCGTCAAATAAACCATTCAAATTTCTTAAAATAAACCGTTAAAACTTCAAATAACCTGTTCAAATCATATCATCCGTGTTTCATACATTCTTTTTAGCAGTGATGTGGTGGCTCCGTGTTCTCCAGATACTCTTGCAGCTCTGGAGAGCAAACGCCCTACCAATGGCAATATTATAAACAACCATCCAGATTATTATTTCGGGACAACCCTTTGGAATCCGTTATTGGCTGTCAACAAGGTGACCCCCGGGACAGTGACATTTAGATTAGCTATTTACCCAATTATTCGACACCTTTTTTTTTTTTTGGGGAGGGATATCATCTAATGACATCTCCCACTCTAGGTAGAGCGGGAGGGCGTGTCAGACTCTTTCTGACTAAAACCCACCCCTGTTCCTTCCCTGCCCTGAGTGCCTACGGGCGCGGTAACTCTGTTTCCAGTTTATCCATAAACCCCGGGCTGGCATCGGCCATGACGGGCCCCGTCATGCATTGCTGACAACTCTTTGAGGCTGTCTACTCTCGGGCCTGATCCTGATCGGACGGTGAGCTACCCACTACTCGCCGTCCACAGGCCCGCGTCTACGGTGGCCGGAGATCGTCTCGCGATGTCCGACACCCAGGGCGTCTCCTGCGGCGGCTGCTGCTGAGGGCGTGAGGGCGACTCTGTTGTTGTGCCTCCATCACCCGTTCTGCCTTCTCCTTCACGAGCATTACTGCTTCGCAGAAGGAGGAGACTGCTTTCCATTCCCTCTCGCTCCGTAACAGCTATATTCTAAATTTAACGTTTGGTAGGTACCTCGATGAAGGAAACCCAGGAGGCGATGTAGATACCGTTTTGAATGACCTGCGATTTTTTTAAATCAACTCCATGCCCTAGGACTAGAACTCAACTTTTCTAAATGCGAATTATTCCTATGTGACAGTACTGACCGACAACTGACACTTCCGAAATTCGACGCAGTAACCCCTAAAATCAAAATTGTTGAAAAAGGCACTCTTCGTCTTATTGGGTCCCCAAATCTTTGCGGATTCCTTTCCCAGTTTTGTGGAGGAAAAAATACAAAATTTTAATGACGTTTCGGAAAGATTTCTCCAAATTAACATGCATTCGGCCATCACCCTAATTCGCTATTGTTGTTTCGGCCCTCAATTAATATATTTCCTTCGTGTTCCCCACCCTCACCTTTTGGAAAAAATGGACCAAATTATTCAACTAAGACTTATTTCTATTTTAAATATGGCCATGGATGACCGAGTTTGGGCTCAAGCTACTCCTCCCATTAATATGGGAGGCCTCGGCGTTCAAAAAATTACCAGTATTAGTTTACTTATATCCTCGGTCCACGTCACTGATAAATTAATCATTAATATTCTAGCTTCCACACTGGTTGATTTTGATGTGCCGTGCTTCAACAAGGCTGTAGATGCCTGAAGACTCGCTTGCCCGAATACAAATCCGCCCGACAACTCATCTTCCCAGAGACGGTGGGATGAGCCACTCTGCAAAGTAGTTCAGGAAAACCTTATTACAACATCTGCTACTACTGTGGAGTGTGCACGCCTGCTGGCTGTGGAAGAGTAGGAGTCGGGTCTCTGGCTTCACGCACTACCGTCGTCGAACATTGGCACATTGAAAAGAAAAAAGAAAAATAATTTATTCTGCACAGATTTATTGTTCGATGATACTACTTTTCGCCTCGCTGCTGCCCTACATATAGGCGCTCCCTGTTGTTCTCCTCATCGCTACCACTGTGTCGAAGTTGTCAACAGCCTCGGTCACTACGTCCTGTCATGCATCTGAAGCGCGGGTCGCATAGCCCGGTACGCGAATAAATCAACGACATCATCCGACGAGTTCTTGTCACCGCCGGCTTTCCGGCTATATTAGAACTGCATGGTTGGGCTCGCGATGATGATAAAAGACCAGACGGTCCGCTTAAGCTACATGTGACGATATTCTTGCACCATCTCATCTTCCTAGTTCGTCGTGCTGTGCCGGTGCTGCCGCTGCGGCTGCGGAGAACCTCAAGCGGCGAATATATAACCTCTCCGGTAGTTACATTTTCGAGCCGTTTGGGGTTGAAACACTTGGGCCATGGCGTCCAAGTGCTCATATATTATTTAAAGATAAACGCCTTGTTGACACTTCGCGTGACCCAAGGGTTTTTTTTTGTATTTTTTTTTTGGCTTTTACTTCGGCCAGAGATTAAGCACTGCCATACAACGTGGCAATGTCGTTAGCCTTTTGGGGACATTTCCAAAAAAAAAAGTCGGCAGCGATGCGGAGTAAGTTTTTGACGCCGTATTTTAAAGTTTTATTTAGTTAGGAGTTTTTGTTTCAATTATACACTGGTAAGCAAATAAACCAAGCCGGGTGCTACCTAGGAACTCTGATACGATTTTCTCAAAAAGTATAAAACGTACAACTATCAAAGTTATACCTACAAAAAGTGCATTTTATGGTGATTAAAATGACTACAAATTAATTCGAAAGTACCGTCAACTCACATTGTAATCAAGCAACAAACACAATGCTAACGATTTACTCTGTTTTCACCAGAGTTTGAAATTAGCGTTCTTTTTCTCTACAATGAGGGTAGTCGGATATTTCTTATCATTTCTTTAGTTTTTGTCCATTGTTTGCTCAAACGCGTGTGTTTTTGCTACTTTTTTCGATTAATAATGGATACAACACCTCAGGAAGCAGCTCAAGCTGTAGCATTACTTCAAGCAGGCATTGCGCAACGTGAAGTCGCTCGATGGCTTCGAATCAGCAGATCTTCGGTGCAACGAGTTTACAGACGATACCTAGAGACTGGAGCATTCGATCGCCGTCCAGGTACGGGCAGACCTAGGGCTACATCAGCAGCAGATGATAGTTATATCCACCTTACTGTTCTGCGAAATCGCCACCTCAACGCAGTTCAAGTCCAACAAAGTCTGCGTGACAAACGCCAAGTGGTCATAAGTTCAGATACCGTCAGAAGGAGACTTGCTGAACGGAACCTGACCCCAAAAAGAGCTGCAACAGGCCCAGCATTAACGGTAGCACACCGTCGAGCACGACTTGAATTTGCTCGAGAGCATAGGGATTGGACATTAGAGCAGTGGAATAATGTACTCTTCAGTGATGAGACCAGGGTGAGTCTACATGGAAGTGATCGACGTCAGAGAGTATATCGTTGCCCTGGAGAACGTTATTCTCAGTGTTGCATCGAGGAAACAAAAAAAAAAAAAAAAAAAAAAAAAAAAAAAAAAAAAAAAAAAAAAAAAAAAAACTGTTGCTTTTGGAGGAGGATCTGTAATGGTCTGGGGCGGCATCTCGTTAACAGCACATACAGCGTCAGTTTTCATCGAACCGACGGGCCGTACACGTGGACTGACTTCTCATCGCTACATTACTGAAATCCTCGCAGACCATGTGGTACCTTACGCAGGATATATCGGACAGGATATGCAATTGATGCATAATGCACGGCCTCATGTTGCTCATGTGGGGACCCAGTATCTACGCGACGTCAGCATTCGTACGATGGACTGGCCAGCTCGAAGCCCGGACTTGAATCCGATAGAACACTTATGGGATGAGCTGAAACGTCGGGTTCGAGCCCGGGTACCTGCTCCAACAAGGCTTCTAGAGCTGCGAATCGCAATTGAAGAGGAGTGGAATACAAGTCCTCAAGATTGTATCGTCAGGCTCGTAAGGTCGATGAATACAAGGATGCTGGCAGTTATCCGAGCAAGGGGAGGGAATACGAAATATTGATCAAAAACTTTTTTTTTTATTTTATCTTTGTTTTTGGCTTTAATTTTTTTTTTTCACTTTATCATTACTAACGATTGTCACGACTGGAAACCGACTCTTCTTTGTAAAATCCTTAATAAACACTGAAATATTGATTGAACCCAATGAGTTTCCTTTCATTTTAATCACCATGAAACGCACTTTCTGTAGGTACAACTTTGATAATTGTTAGTTTTTTTGTTTTTGAGAAAATCGAATTAAAGTGCCTAGGTAGCGGGTGGCTCGGTTTATTTGCTGTCCAGTGTAGTTAGTCAAGTATTTTATAAGTTTGTAAATAGTATTTATGAACAGAATTTTATAATGTTTCTTGGATTAATTAGTAATAAGCCGGCGGCGCGTCTTGTTGCAGGGAACGGAATGTTGCCACTTAAATATTAATATTTATTACGCTGTCTAATATTTAGTTTTACTCATTATTTGCTGCACCGGTCGACGTCATGACGTCAGCGCCAGTTGTCGCTGAAAACCAACGCTGGGGCTCTGTCTCGCATAGCGTCACAGCACTAAGCTGAGCGATGACCGTTTTGCGTGGATGTGACGCATATGTTGCCCCAGTTTTTCTTTTTTTTTTTTGTAGTGTTACTCTGTCTATTGCGTCATGTTTACCGTAAATAAGCATATTTTCTTTCTTTTCTTTTCTTTAATTTTGAAAGTGCCAGCCATAAATATGTGTTTTATTCTGATAGAACTTGTCCATCTTAGCAATGATTATTATGGCGCCATTAAAATTGTTATGGTTTCTATGGATAAAATATTATTCTAAACTAGCTTCCGCCCGCGGCTTCGCCCGCGTGAAAAGTGTAATTAAGGCCGAAAGTTAGAATTTTTTTGAACGCCACAGTTCTAATAATAATAAAGACTGTTAGGACGCACACACACTCGCTCAGTGTGTCGGGGTACCTATCTTGTTACTATGACCGTGTTAAATTTAATAGTAAGGGCTAGAATCATGAAAATCAGAATTTCCTACATTCGTAGGGCTTAGCAAAATTGGACGGCGATTAAATTTTGCGGATTTCACCTAAGCAATAATGTTTGCCACGCCGAACATCTCTTTTCAATGGACTACCTTTTCATTGATTTTTGTGGATTGATCATCCAATGACTTCTCCCGTTCTGGGTGGAGTGGGAGGGCTTGTCAGACTAAAACCCACCCTTGTCCCTTCGTTGCCTGATTGCCAAGAGCCGCGGTTTTATCCGCGACCCCAGGCAGGCATCGGCCCTGCCAGACCCGTCAGGTATTACTGGTATCTCCTTGAGGCGAGCGGGGAACATTACGTGTCGTCGATTCTCGGGCCTGGTCCTTATCGGACGGCGAGCTATTCTTTTTTTTTGTGGGGTGGAAAATCATCCAATGACATCTCCCGCTCTGAGTGGAGCGAGAGGGCGTGTAAGACTCTTACTGACTAAAACCCACCCCTGTTCCTTCCTTGCCTGAGGGCCCAGGGAAGCGGTAACTCTGTTACGAATTTTTCCGCTACCCCTGGGCATGCAGGCACCGGCCATGATGGGCCCCGTCAGTGGTGGCTGACAATAATCTCTTCGAGGTGCGAGTGGAACACTACAACACCACGCGCCGTCGACTCACCCACCCACTTCTTGCAGTCCGCAGGCCTGGGTTACCTGCGTTTGTATCTGCAATTGACGCCTTAGGTTTTGTTGTTTATATTAAAACTCTGGTCTCCTGGTAGTTTGAGAATCTATATCTCTTATGATTCCAGCCCCTACCTTCTATTTATAACCAAATAATTAAAAAAAAAAATCTTTAATCCTCAGAATATATTTTGTGATTCTGATCTCCTGGTAGGTTGTGAATCTGTACCGCTCAGGATTATAGCCCCGGAAACACTTCTTCTTGATTCTGGTATCCTGGTGGTATGTGAAGCTATACAGCTTAGGATTGTAGCCCCGAAAACACCTATTCATGATTCTGGTCTCCTGGTACTTTGTGAGTCTTTATCTCTCATGATTTCAGCCCTGGAAATAATTCTCATGTTTCTGGTGTCCTAGTACTTATTGAGCGTGTGCGCTCGTTCAGCCTTACTTTGGATTTCTACTTCCACCTCAGCCTTCGCCAAGTCTTGTCATTTACCGGGATAAAAAGTAGCCTATGTGTTAATCCAGGTTATGACCTACGTGTGTGCAAAATTTCATTGTAATCCCTTCAGCCGTTTTTGCGATACCTTCAGCCAAACATACAAACATACAAACATACAAACATACAAACAAACAAACATACAAACTTTCGCATTTATAATATTAGTAGGATTAATGGTGTGGCGAGTTGCCGCCACTCTGCAAGTTGGGTGGGGTTGGTATCACGTCAGTGTGTGTGTCTAACGCCGCGAGGCACAGCGCGCATCTCACCGCAGACTAATGTCTTAAAAATAATATCGTCCCCGCAAATACGCTAAAATCCCGAGTAAATCCCGTAACGTTGGGGATCCTCCGGGAATAATAAATAACCCGTATTTACCGCGTCCGTTAACTACTGAACAAGCATAATCAGGAGTGTTGGTGTGAAGAAACGAGTGGCCACTCGTCGTCGTCCAGCGTGAACAGCCAGGAAAGTCAGGTAACGCTTGTTCTTGATAGCTTAGAGTAGGGCCACATTCGCCGACTGCTGCCGACCACTCCTAACTTGAAGTTACACAGACAAATATAGGCAATTTTGGGCCAGCATTCCCTCCAAGTGCTTGGTCGTACTTTACCGTTCTACATCCGCAGAGACCCACGGCTATTTACACGCTTGGGCAACTCCATTAGATGGTCCTTTCGAGCCTGGATAGGCATCAGTAAAATTCAGTACAAATTAAGTACAAGTCATTACGGTAGGCTCATAACTTTATTAGTGCCCCCAAAATGGCGTCCCGCAAGCAAGAAGCTAAATTGGCTCAGCTTACCGCTAAAAAACAAATGATTTTCGAGCGAGTTAATCGCATATATAATGATTCCAGAAACATCTCGAACTATGATTCACGTTCAAATGAGACATTCTTAGCGCAGTCAGAAACAATTACTGAGCAATATAACAAATTTGAGGAGATAGTAGAACAAATGAATGAATTGCAATTCGAGATTGACCAAACCGCACCAGACTATTCGAGTCTATATTCTATTGAAGACTTATATTCTAATATTAAATATAAACGTAATCTCATACTTTCGAAAAACGAAACATCGGAACACAAAGTGGGTACTCGGATAAAATTACCGCCCATAGATTTGCCAACGTTTGATGGTAAAGCGGAAAATTGGCCCATATTTTATGAAATGTTTCGAAGCAATGTTCATTTAAATACCGATCTGGTTGACTCGCAGCGTGTCCAGTACTTGATCAGTAAATTGACTCATGATGCCTTGAAGCTGACCGCGGGCATTGTTCCTACAGGTGATACATACAACGTTATGTGGAACAGTCTCGTAAAAAGGTATCAAGATAAGCGTAGTTTAGGGATTCATTATCTCAATAATATACTGGACATTAAACAATGCGCCGGAAATGCCGCGAGCCTCAATACTTTTGTGGAACGATATTCAGCGTCTGTCGCAGCCTTGAAGCAGTTAGACATTCCAGACTTACTGGATTTTGTTTTATTACACTGTGGTTTAAGAAAGGTTGACGCGCAAACTGTCTTACAGTTTGAATCACGTGTGAGTGAAAAAGAATTACCTTCCTATGCGGAGTTTATAACATTCATGCAAGAATATGTTAAGATACTACAACGCTCATACGGTAATAATTTACAGACGGAACCGCGCGCTAAGTCTAGTTCAGTTAATCATCAAACAAAAAATAATACCGCTAAGTCATTCGTATCGCGTAATGAACCGGTTTCGAATGGCAAATGTACGTTGTGCGATAAGGATGACGTACGACATCAGCTGTTCTATTGCCCGCTGTTTAAAAATATTAGAACACCGCTTGCACGTTTTGAATTTATAAAAGCAAAACGTGGCTGTATAAACTGTTTAAGTCTATCCCATTCTTTGGTTAAATGTAAGTCACGTAACGTTTGTAAAATTTGTAAGAAGAACCACCATTCTCTCTTACATTTCCGAGAAAAACATGAGTCATTATCGCCCGAGCCGCAAGCGCCTACTAAGGATACATCTGTTTCGCTCACTACAGCTGTTAAAACTGGGTCAACCATTTTGCTAGCGACCGCGCAGTTATATGCATACTATAGCGACATCAGAGATAAGGAGGTGGTTCGGTGCCTACTAGATAACGGATCGCAAAATAATTTAATTACTGTGGACTGTTGTAAACGTTTGAACTTACCCATAATTAAATTACGCAATTCATTTTTACAAGGTGTTGGAATGTCATCGAAACCAATACACGGTTTTATTCATCTCAACATAGAATCTCGGTTTGACCCTCATACGAAGTTTTCGATACAAGCGTTAGTTGTTGATTGTATTACAGATAGACTTCCCGCGAAATTAATTAGGTTGCATAACAATGATAACATGTCATACTTAAGTAACTTGCAGCTCGCTGATCCGCTTTGGAACGTGCCGGGCACGGTAGATCTCGTGCTTGGAGCACAATTGTTCCCCTTTATTTACCTGGGAGACAGGGTCGAAACAGGTACCCGCGCACCCCCTGCTGTACTGACTAGCTTCGGTTATGTACTTATGGGTGATATTGATGGTTGTAGTAGTGATGTGACACACATTACATCTTCGTTTACCGCGCAGGCCGACATTGAGGTCGAGTCAAGTTTGCATGGGTTTTTTGAGCTAGAGGAAATTCCACCCGCCGCCACCGCCGCGCCGCGCCGCGCCGCGCCGCGTTCCGTTATTGGTCCGCACGAATTAGAGTGTGAAAATAATTTTAATTCTTCAGTCTTATTTGAAGACGGCAGATACTTTGTCGATCTACCTTTTGCGCGCTCACCCAGCGAGCTAGGTAGCTCGCGCGGTTACGCCCATCGGCGCTTACTTGCTCTCGAGCGTAAGTTCACGTCAATGCCGACCCTACGCGAGAATTATAATAAAACTATCGCGGATTATATAACTCAGGGGTATTTAGCGGAAGTGCCCGACTCTGAATTGACAGAGGACGGTTATTATATACCGCATCATGCCGTCATTAGACCGGACAAGGACAGCATTCGAGTGGTTTTGGACGCTAGCGCCAAAACTCACTCAGGGTTGTCGCTCAATGACATTTTGCATGTCGGACCTAATTTGCAAGCAGACTTGTTTTTGTTATTGCTTGATTTTCGTACATTCCCTGTCGCGATGACAGCGGATATAAAACAAATGTTCTTACGTATCGGTGTAAGAGAGCACCACCGCAAATATTTACGAATCTTGTATCGTTTTAGCAAAGGTGAGCCTATTCGCACCTTTCATTTTAACCGCGTTCCCTTCGGACTAAAACCTAGTCCTTATTTAGCGATGCGCACATTGCGTAACTTGGCGTGTGAGCAAAGCGACCGCTTTCCTGAGGCTTCTAAATTGGTAGAAACTCAGTTTTACATGGACGACTACGTCTACTCTGTTTCGGACGAACAGACAGCTATGCGTCTATCCCGCGATTTAATTGATTTAATGAAGGTAGGTTCCTTTGACTTAGTCAAATGGGCTACCAATTCACCCGCTTTATTAGAGATTCTCCCAGAGTCTCACCGCTTACCAGTTAATTTTTCTGGCATGGATAATGATGTCCATAATTTCAAAATCCTTGGATTAACCTGGGAACCCGCTGATGATTATTTTTCTTTGACAACAATCGCCGTGGATGATAAATGCACGAAGCGCGCGATTCTATCGCTAGTTGCCCGCTTGTTCGACGTACTGGGCCTTGTAGGACCCGTTGTGCTGTACGCGAAGGTATTAATCAAGGAACTTTGGCTAGCTAAAGTAGGATGGGATGAGGTTCCACCGGAATCTATCACAAATCGGTTTGCCGCTTTTACGCGCGATTTTCCTTCACTCTCTTCTCTAAAGGTTCCTCGCCACATTGGCGTCTTTAGAGAAGCTGTAGTGAACATCGTAGCCTTTTGCGACGCCAGCTTTACTGGTTATGGCTGTTGTATTTATTTACACATTACCAACCCTACTGGTGATATCACTGTCCGACTCTTATGTGCAAAGTCCAAAGTCTCCCCCGCTAAAATAACAACGCTAGCGCGATTAGAACTTGTCGCCGCTTTACTTCTATCTAAACTTGTTCGCGTAGTCAAGGAAAAACTTTCCGCTCGTGTACCTATTACAGGTGTCCACGCTTTCTCGGACTCCACCATAGCTCTCTCGTGGATCCACTCATCTCCCCATAGATGGTCTATTTTTGTCAGCAACCGCATTGCTCAAATACAGGAAAACTTACCTGCCGCTTATTTCCGTCACGTGTCCGGGAAAGAGAATCCTAGCGATTGTCTGTCTCGCGGCATGCTGCCGTCGGATTTAATAAGACACTCGTTGTGGTGGAACGGCCCCACATGGCTCCATCAGCCCATGAGCGATTGGCCTTTAAAGTTCGCTCCTGCTCAATGTGAAACATTGCCGGAGTTTAAATCAAAGGTTTTTCTTGTAGAAACTTCGAATACTGAACCGCGTATTTTAGATACTATAGCTGACCGTGTTTGCTCATGGAATAAATTGTTACGTGTATTTATGTACATTCTTAAATTTACAAACAGACTACATAGTCATAGTTCTGTTGAAAACATTCAAACCGCCGAAAATTTCATTGTTCGATTAGTTCAAAGTTTACATTTTGCGAGCGATTTAAATTTAATTAAAGCAGGTGAACTTCCAGCTAAGAAGTTGCGCTGTTTATCTGTCTTCATTGATAGCTTCGGAATCTTACGTATTGGGGGCAGATTGTCTAAATCTGACTTACCGTATGAAGCCAAGCATCCCGCGCTTTTACCTAAACGCGACCGCGTAGTCGATCTAATTATCGATCACTATCACAATACGTACTGCCATACGGGCCCAGGGTTATTGATGTCCATTATAAGGCAGCGGTTTTGGATATTGGATGGCCGAACGGTTATACGTTCTCGTTGTCGGAAATGTAATACTTGTTTCCGTCTAAATCCTAAGCATCCAGTACCCAAAATGGCTGAACTTCCTGGATACCGCGTCCGTGATGCTAAAGCCTTTGTACACACCGGTGTAGATTTCGCCGGGCCGCTTGCTTATATACCTATTCGACGTAGAGGTCAACGTTCGCAGAAACTTTACTTATGTTTGTTCGTATGCATGGTGACTAAAGCCATACATATCGAGCTTGTTTCGGATCTCACATCTGAGGCTTTCCTATCCGCATTTAAGAGATACATTTCTCGCCGCGGTCCAGTGTCTGTTATGTACTCAGACAATGGTACCAATTTTGTTGGCGCTAAGGCGCAATTGGATGATATTTATTCTTTTTTATTAAATTCAACTGTTCAAACGGATATTAAAAATGAGCTTCTTAAATCACGCATCGAGTGGACAAGAATACCGCCGCGAGCTCCACACTTCGGAGGTATTTGGGAGTCGAATATTAAGAGTGTTAAAACTCACTTGTTTAGAGTCGTAGGTAAACAACTTCTCACTTACGAGGAACTCTCGACCGTATTGGTGCAAATTGAGTGCCTTTTGAACTCTCGACCACTTAGTGTCATTTCGTCAGACCCACATCCGGAGGTACTCACGCCCGCGCATTTTTTAATGTCCAGTCCACTCACGTATTTGCCTTCTTCTGAATTGGCAGAAGAAAGCATAAACCTAAACAACCGCAAAAGGCTCTTGGATCAACTTGTGTTATCCTACTGGAATAAATGGCGAATTGAGTACTTGCGCACGCTGCAAGTTCGCCAGAAGTGGTGCACTCCCGATCGCCCTATAGAGATAGGTACTGTCGTTCTCTTGGGTCAAGATAACGTACCTCCATTGACTTGGCCATTAGGTATCATAGAGGAAGTTTTTCCGGGATCGGATGGTGTAATTCGAGTCGCTTCAATAAAAACCGCGTCAGGCACGTATAAACGTCCTGTCACTAAGTTGTATCCTTTGCCAACTCAATAGATTATTATTACTACATAATTTAGTTTAATTTAGTTTAGGGTTCATATTATACGTTCCAATGGTACGCCATTACATAGTTGTAATTTAGTTTATTCGACTTACCATAGTCAAGTCGAACCGCAATTCATTCTTAGGACACTGATAATTATTTTTCCCGAGCATTATATCAATGCGATGGTGTTTTGGACTGCTGCTTGGATTTCCCTCAAAGCTCTTCAACAAGTTAATGCTTACATATCATCACCGCTTCTTGAACCTCACTCGCTCCGCATAGATTAGCAGCTTTTGAAAGCTCCTGGACCTTTCAAGGCGGGGAGCATGGTGTGGCGAGTTGCCGCCACTCTGCAAGTTGGGTGGGGTTGGTATCACGTCAGTGTGTGTGTCTAACGCCGCGAGGCACAGCGCGCATCTCACCGCAGACTAATGTCTTAAAAATAATATCGTCCCCGCAAATACGCTAAAATCCCGAGTAAATCCCGTAAACGTTGGGGATCCTCCGGGAATAATAAATAACCCATATTCACCGCGTCCGTTAACTACTGAACAACCATAATCAGGAGTGTTGGTGTGAAGAGAACGAGTGGCCACTCGACAATTCGACGTGCAATCATCGAGAACAGCCCGGAAAGTAAGGTACCACTTGTTTTACAAATTGTAAGTAGGGCCACATTCGCCGACTGCTGCCGACCACTCCTAACTTGAAGTTATACAGACAAATATAGGCAATTTTGGGCCAGCATTCCCTCTAAGTGCTTGGTCGTACTTTACTGTCCTACATCCGCAGAGACCCACGGCTATTTACACGCTTGGGCAACTCCACTTTATCCCCACCTTTTACTTCCAATTTACCTTTGGCTTCATCCGCGTGCAGGTCTGAAATTTCTCTTCTTCATGATTCTGCTTTCCTGGTAGTTTAAGGATCTATACCGCTCAGGATTCCAGTCCCGAAAATACTTATTCAAGATGTTTTTTTTTTACCTCTTTTGATCCCACCCTTTTTTTTGTTTTTTTTTTGTGATTCTGAACTCGTAGTGAGTGAATCTATACCGCTCGGAAATTTTACTTCTTCACATTTCTGGTCTCCTGGTAATTTGTAAATCTCTACCTCTCCTAATACCAGCTTCGGAATATGTTTTGTACTTCTGATCTCCTGGTAGGTTATGAATCTATACCGCTCAGGATTCCAGCCCTCTCCCTGGTAGTTTGAGAATCTATTCCACTCAGGATTTCAGCCCCGGAACACTCTTTGTGTTTCTGTTATCCTAGTATTTTGTGAAACTATACCGATTAAGATTCTAGCCCCAAAAATACTGATTCACGACTCTAGTCTCCTGGTAATTTTAGAATCTATACCTCTCATGATTCCAACCCCAAAATCACTTCTTCATAATTCTGGTCTCCTGGTAATTTATTAATCCCAGCCTTTTGGTAACATTTGTATTTCTTCTATGTCTTGGTTGTTCGTGAATCTGTACTGCTCGGAAAACTTATTCATGATTCTGTTCTCCTGGTAATCTGTGAATCTGTAGCTCTCATAATACCAGCCACAGAATATATTTGGTGATTCTGATCTCCTAGTAGGTCGTAGGAATCTATACCGCTTAGGATTTAAGCCCCAAAAATACTGGTTCATGACTATTGGTCTCCTGGTAATTTTGGAATCTACACCTATCATGATTCCAGTTCCGGAACTACTTTTTCGTGAATCCTGATCTTTTCGTAGTTTTGTGAGTCTTTATCGCTCATAATTTCAGTCCTTGAAATACTTTTCATGTCTCTGGTCTCCTGGTAATTTGTGAATCTCTACATCTCATAATACCTGCCTCGGAATATACTTTGTGATTCTGATTTCCTGGTAGCTTGTGAATCTATACCGCTCAGGATTCAAGCCCCGGCAAAACTTCTTCTTGATTCTGGTCTCCTGGTGGTTTGCGAAGCTATACCGCTAGAGTTGTAGCCCCGAAAATACCTCTTCATGATTCTGGTCCCCTGGTACTTTGCGAGACTTTACCGCTAATGATTCCAACCCCGGAAATACTTTTCATGTTTCTGGTCTCCTGGTACTTTGTGAGCGTAAACCGCTCGTTCAGCCTGACTTTGGATTTCTACTTCCACCTCAGCCTTCGCTAAGTCTTGTCATTTACCGGGATAAAAAGTAGCCTATGTGTTAATCCGGGCTATGACCTACCTGTGTGAGAAATTTCATTCAAATCCCTTCAGCCGTTTTTGCGATACCTTCAGCCAAACATACAAACATACAAACATACAAACAAACAAACATACAAACATACAAACATACAAACTTTCGCATTTATACACTTCTGGACACATCTATTGGCCCACCTTAGAGTTTAGGTTTCGATGGCCCCTACCGAAATATGATTGCTAGATTGAACAAAAACTGTTGATGCAGTTTTAAACCTGATACATTTTACCATCTTTTTCGATCGTATTGTTTTAAATTTGAATTCAGAATACCATACGACATGGAGCTACGCCTAACAAGTCGGATATGCGCCTTGTTAAAGGCAATTGATTTTTGAATAAAAAACATGTTTTATCAAATAAAGGTTTAATTTAATAACGCGTGTTGCCTCCATGGGCATCTACCACAGCTCTCATACGATTAGGCATAGAGTTTATCAACCGCTCTATGAAATTTTGAGGGATCATCTCCCATTCCTCTTCTATGGCAGTTTTCAACTCCTGCATCGTCTGGGCAACTGGCTGACGAGCCCTAATACGTCTTTTTAGCTCGTCCCACATGTGCTCAATGGGGTTCATGTCTGGGCTTCTGGCTGGCCAGTCCATAACTGTGATGTTCACATCCCGAAGATATTCCCTGACGATGCCCGCCGCATGGGCTCTTGCATTATCATGCATAAAAAGGAAATTTGGGTCCACATAGTCCGCGTATCGTATCACGTGAGGTTCTAAGCACTCACGAATGTACCTATCAGCATTTAATGTTGGCAGCCGTGGTCCTGTAACAACCTCAAGTTGAGTTTTGCTGCTCGCGGATATACCGCCCCAGACAGTCCATGAGCCACCGCCATAAGCAACCCTCTCTTCAAAGCAGTATTGTGCGAAACGCTCTCCCTTACGTCGGTAGACCTTCTTCCTTCCATCATTGCCATGTAACACAATTTTAGACTCATCAGAAAAGAGTAAACGGCTCCAATCTTGCTGTGTCCAATTTAAATGACTGCGTGCGAAATGAAGGCGCGCTGTTCGGTGGGCTCGCGTTAGTTTGGGCCCATTAGCTGGCTTGTGTGGTACCATATCGCGTTCTTTTAACCTTCTCCGAACAGTTCGAGCGCTCACAGATACTCCGTGGAAGTCGCGAAGTTGGTTTTGTATCTCAATGGAGGTAAGGTGACGATTTCTCAAGCTGGTCGTCACTGAATCGATCCTGCCTTTCAGTTGTGACCCGAGATCGTGGCCTTCCTTGGCGACGAACAAAGCCGCCAGTCTCTAGGTACCTCCAATAAACATTTCGGACCGCAGATCGACTTAAATTAAGTTGATCACTCACGTTTCTTTGGCTGTGTCCGGCCTGAATAAGTGCCACAGCTTGGGCGGCGACTTCAGGTGAAGTATCCATAGATTATTGATAGAACCTCACCTTAATGTTAAGAATAAGTAATGTTTGTTGCAAAACCAAAGATATCAATCACTTTTTCAAGAATTAAATCCAAGTAAACCAATAAAACCAAGTTTTCTTAGTATTCGATTGTTTGATATCAACAAACAGGCTCCAAATTGTCTTTTGTTTCTTTAAATTCTGTGTTCGAAATTCAAAAAAAGACTATTGAATGAAATTGTGAATGTGCCAGGTTCAAAACTGCATAAAAACTTTTTGCTCGACCTAATATAAAATTTTAGCTAGGACCAAATGAAACTGAAAATACAAGGTGGGCCAATAGATGTGTCCAGAAGTGTAATATTAGTAGGATACCTCTCATGATTCCAGCCCCGAAATCACTTTTTCATCATTCTGGTCTCCTGGTAATTTATGAATCCTCTACCTCTCATAATCCCAGCCTTGGTATACATTTGTAATTCTGATGTCCTGGTTGTTTGTGAATCTGTACTGCTCGGAAAACTTATTCATCATTCTGTTCTCCTGGTAATTTGTGAATCTGTACCTCTCATAATACCAGCCTCAGAATATATTTTGTGATTCTGATCTCCTGGTAGGTTGTGAATCTATACCGCTTAGGATTTAAGCCCCAAAAATACTGATTCATGACTATGGTGTCCTAGTAATTTGTGAATCTCTACCTCACATAATACCAGCTTCGGAATATGTTTTGTGATTCTGATCTCCTGGTTAGTTTGTGAATCTACACCGTTTAGGATTGTATCCCCGAAAACACCTATTCATGATTCTGGTCTCCTGGTACTTTGTGAGTCTTTATCTCTCATGATTTCAGCCCTGGAAATAATTCTCATGTTTCTGGTGTCCTAGTACTTTTTGAGCGTGTGCGCACGTTCAGCCTGACTTTGGATTTCTACTTCCACCTCAGCCTTCGCTAAGTCTTGTCATTTACCGGGATAAAAAGTAGCCTATGTGTTAATCCAGGTTATGACCTACGTGTGTGCAAAATTTCATTGTAATCCCTTCAGCCGTTTTTGCGATACCTTCAGCCAAACATACAAACATACAAACATACAAACATACAAACATACAAACATACAAACATACAAACATACAAACAAACAAACATACAAACTTTCGCATTTATAATATTAGTAGGATTCTAGAAGGTTTTCTAGTTGTTTTGTTTAACTTCTTGCGTGTCTTGCGGACAGCGCATGGGCCGTAAACAATTAAAATTTATTGTGTCTGCTAACATGACGCGCGACGGGTTAATTCAGGATTGGCATGGGATATCCATGTACAGCGTGTTTTCTTTCCGTTCATTGTAAAAAAAACTTCAGAAAGTTTCAGCGTTATTTTTATATTCCTTGAAATTTATGAAAAGAAGAACTGGGACGGTACTCAGTTAAGTAGCTTTAAAGCTTTTTTATTAGCTTTCTAAAATCAAAGTATTGTCTTCATTTTAACAGATTTTAACATCAAAATCCTTTTATTCTTCATTTATTTTCTTCCATCGCCGTTTTTGGCTGAAGCCTTACCTATCAATTTCGTGGAGTCGCTGAATTTAATATTTATTCAAGAAAACACTGTCTTCATAATCCTGAACTTCTTTATTTGTTACCTTGTTTAATAGTACCCGCTTTTTGAAATAAGCAGAGGGCATTGAAAAAGGCAAGTAAATATATTTTTCCTCTCAATTGCACTCTGAAATCCTATTTGCTTATCTCGCTTCATTTTATTTCCCAATAGTGATTGCAGGCACCTGGATTCTACCATTACTCTTTTAAAATTGCAAACTTTATAGCGTCAATATTTCAGTGAAATTGCAGAACTGTTCACAGAAATCATTTATTTCAGGAAACACAACTTCGCTTTTTCTTTGATTTCAAACTAAGACCTAGTCTGTTGGTATTTCAATCTTTTGCTTATAAGTATTATTTATAGAGTCAATTGGAATTTTTCTTGTAGCAGTTAGTATTCAAATGGTTTTTTATGTATTCCTCTTTTGCAGTCCGTGAAAAATTCGAGAAACGTGGTTTTGTGCGTTCATAAAAAAAAGTTAAATAACTTTTCATCTCAAAATTCAGCATTGGAAGCGAACTTTCAACTAAAGAATGCTCCGCAACAGTTGAAGTCACCAAATGTACGAACTAATTTCGGCCGTTGAAATTCTAGTAGCACTTTTTGGGTAAGGTAAATTAGATCGGCAACGCACGTGACCGGTTTTATAATAATCTACGGTCAGTGGGTCGTCTTAGGGACGATCTACAAGCGTAGGTATTAGACACAGTATTTACTTTTCAATGTTGTGTCTCCCTCACACTTTTGGTGATAGTAAAGGATGGGATAAACCCGGTTACTGTTAGTGGGTAATATGCCGTAGAAAATTCACTGACGCAGCAACCTTCATTACGACCTCGTGGAAACAGGCTGCCGCCGGCCAAACACTATTACTGAATAATCCGCGATTTCACTGAAAGACGTTACAAATTTTGTAAAGGTGAAAAAGTGCTCAATTTACTCGAATGGACGAGGTTTTATCTACCTTTTTCCGTTTATTAATGCTAAATAAACAGGAAAACACATCTGTTTGTTTATCTTTTATACCTGTTTAAGCAGGAAATGTTTAATATAATATATACGTATGAATTTGTGTACATTTAAATATCACTGTGATGACGACCTCTATTTAGTATGTCGCTATCACGCATCACCTAGTCGAACGTAACTTGTCAAAACATATGCAATGAGACCAAACACGATGGTGCCATCTTGTTTGGTTGAGGAGATCCTTTGGCCACCTTCCAGCTCCATCATCAGACCAGCCTCATACTACTATATTATTGCATTGGGTACTTCATTTTATGAGTAATGCAAGTTATACCTTAATCAAAGACCAGAAAGTGTTTGAAAAATGGGTTACTAATTTGGAACCGAATACAAACCAAACCAAAGCCAGTTAACATAAAGTTTGTAAAAATAAAGACTTCTCATAGGTTTTTCTGTAAGAACCACTTTCTGTATTTTTTCTAAATTTTAGGCCATTTTATATGTTTCTAAAACTTTGACTTTTAATTTGCCGATTTTTACCGCAAAAGTGACCCCCATATTCCAAATTAATTTATTTAGGGTACACGTCCGTGTTCGGGTCACAGATATTCATGTGTGTGCCAAATTTCAACTCTATATCGTTCCAGCAGATTCGGACTAAATTGACTGTGACAGACGGACAGACGAACAGACAGACAGACAGACACACGAGTGATTCTATAAGGATTCCGTTTTTCATTCGGACTTTGAAACCTAAAAAAAAAGGTGTACAGTGGGTCTGAACACACCTGCTTGGTAGCCTTATACGTTCTCTTTACATAAGTAGGGTGTTTGATTGACAGTGCTACTAATCTGAATTCTGAGGGAAATAAAGATTAAACGCCATTAAAAGGTAAGTAAGTTAAGGTAAGTTAGTAAAGGTAAGGTAAGTTATAAAACCAAAGAAACTTAGTTTTTGCAAGTTTCAGCCCGTCAAATCTTATGAATGACAATACGACGTTGCCAATTCGGATAAAGGGGCATGCATAACGGGCGAAAAAAATAAGAAATCATTTATGTGTCCTTATTGAGAAGTGCTTATTTCCATAGTTTGAAAACCTGTTCCAAGTTTTTATATATCGTCCGAAACACGGTGCATGTATTAATCACGCTAAAAAACCAAATAATACATTTTTCAATACATTTGCTCAAAAAGTGCATTTACGAAGTCTGTATACATTGTTCGAAAGTTTAAAATTACGCACCATACAATCGAACGTGCTGCAAAATAGATACTCTCACCTAAGTACCTACTTTACCGCACCCTTGTATAGCGCCGTGCGTATCCTTTACGGTTGTTTTTTAATTTCCATAAAAAATACATAAGAATTCCACCAAGGAGTTTCACATTAAGAAAATAAATAAGCTGAATGATCAAACCACCATGGAAGCGCATTTATTCAACACGTTTGTCTTACTTTAATACTTAAAAGAAAATAAAAAACTTTTTACAAAAAAATACAACAAAAATGCAAAATAACTTTAATTTCGGAAGTCGGTGTTTCTAGTTTGGTTTCTTCGTTATTTGACACCGACTTCCGAAATTAAAGTTATTTTGCATTTTTTAGTATTATCTATGGAAGTCGGTTGTATTTTTTTTGTAAAAAGTTTTTTATTTTTCACTTTTTAGTTGTTGTACCCCATTCTAAAACTAAATTAATAGTAAAGTTATGCCCGAATTGATAGCCCCAAAAATAGGGAATTTGAACATATCAGGGTGAACTGTACAAATCTGTATACCCCTTCAGAGCGTATCAGCGTGATGTAATGTTGTGAAGTGGTGAAAACAATATACAGACATGCGATTGCAGCAATTCTGGAAGGTTTGATAGCATTTATTGAAGAGTTCCATTGTGTATCTCCGAAGATCTTCATCAGATCTTCACCAAATTAAAATGGGACCACATGTGAAGCAACAGCTTTCAAACAAAAAGAAAAATCTTCAAAATCGGTTCACGTAGTAAGAAGTTATGAGGTAACACATATAAAAAAAAAAAAAACAGTCGAATTGAGAACCTCCTCCTTTTTTTGAAGTCGGTTAATGAAACGATAGATGTAGGCAGGTCTAATTTTCACAACGCGCACGTGGCGCCATTTGCAAATTCGTGCCATTTTCATATTAATAGTTACGTCAAAGATTGATGTGACTTTCCGACTGTATCTAAAAACCAAAGTTTATTTCATTACCTATTGTACTGTTATCTCACAAATGTGTTGAAAAACGTTGTATGACACACGTGCGGAAATTGGTATTTACAAACCAACTTACCGCACTAATATTATAAATAACTATTTCTTCGCTCCTATATTGTGGGGTATCGTTGGATAGGACTTTCAAAATCATTGTAGGGTTGTGAAGACTATTTTCCAATTCAGTGATTCGTTTACGAAATATTAAATGTGGTGTTTCTGGTTCGAGTCGAACGTGCTCCTCCCCCCCCCCCCCCTCCCCTCTCTAAAAGCTTGCTGAAAATATTCGTGATATTGTATATATATAATATAATAAAAATTATGATAATATATTTATTGCAATTAAATCCACACATAAAAAACACAAGCATTACACAGAAGACTGTATAAATGCTAGTTTTGTTAAACTCAGGTACCCAAATTGAGATTTAACTTGTGTTAAGTGTACCAGGGCCGTCACAGTTATTAATCTGCTACAATTTTATATTAGTTAATGAGCGGAACATGTTCACGTGAACGAAGTTGAACCCTTAAATAATTATGTTTGTATTGTAAAAAGAGTAAAAAAAATTAAATAAGTATAAAATGACGTATGTGAAATGTGTATGTGGGCGTGTGTAATGTAAGTGTGTGTGTATAAGTGGTGTGTGTGTGGTGTGTTGTGTACATGTGTAATGGTGTGTGTGTGTAGACTATGCGTGTACGTGATTGAAGTGTATGGTAATGTAGGGTTTTTTTTTTGTGGGGTGGGAAATCATACAATGACTTCTCCCGCTCTGGGTGGAGCGGGAGGGCGTGTCAGACTCTTACTGACTAAAACCCACCCCTGTTCCTTCCTGCCCTGAGTGCCCAGGGGCGAGGTAACTCTGTTTCGAATTTATCCTCAACATGGTAATGTAGGGTAAAGGTTCCCATTACAGTGTTTATACACTTCTGGACACATCTATTGGCCCACCTTAGAGTTTAGGTTTCGATGGCCCCTACCGAAATATGATTGCTAGATTGAACAAAAACTGTTGATGCAGTTTTAAACCTGATACATTTTACCATCTTTTTCGATCGTATTGTTTTAAATTTGAATTCAGAATACCATACGACATGGAGCTACGCCTAACAAGTCGGATATGCGCTTTGTTAAAGGCAATTGATTTTTGAATAAAAAACATGTTTTATCAAATAAAGGTTTAATTTAATAACGCGTGTTGCCTCCATGGGCATCTACCACAGCTCTCATACGATTAGGCATAGAGTTTATCAACCGCTCTATGAAATTTTGAGGGATCATCTCCCATTCCTCTTCTATGGCAGTTTTCAACTCCTGCATCGTCTGGGCAACTGGCTGACGAGCCCTAACACGTCTTTTTAGCTCGTCCCGCATGTGCTCAATGGGGTTCATGTCTGGGCTTCTGGCTGGCCAGTCCATAACTGTGATGTTCACATCCCGAAGATATTCCCTGACGATGCCGGCCGCATGGGCTCTTGCATTATCCTGCATAAAAAGGAAATTTGGGCCCACATAGTCCGCGTATGATATCACGTGAGGTTCTAAGCACTCACAAATGTACCTTTCAGCATTTAATGTTGGCAGCCGTGGTCCTGTAACAACCTCAAGTTGAGTTTTGCCGCTCGCGGATATACCGCCCCAGACAGTCCATGAGCCACCGCCATAAGCAACCCTCTCTTCAAAGCAGCATTGTGCGAAACGCTCTCCCTTACGTCGGTAGACCTTCTTCCTTCCATCATTGCCATGTAACACAATTTTAGACTCATCAGAAAAGAGTACACGGCTCCAATCTTGCTGTGTCCAACTTAAATGACTGCGTGCGAAATGAAGGCGCGCTGTTCGGTGGGCTCGCGTTAGTTTGGGCCCATTAGCTGGCTTGTGTGGTACCATATCGCGTTCTTTTAACCTTCTCCGAACAGTTCGAGCGCTCACAGATACTCCATGGAAGTCGCGAAGTTGGTTTTGTATCTCAATGGAGGTAAGGTGACGATTTCTCAAGCTGGTCGTCACGTTGAATCAATCCTGCCTTTCAGTTGTGACCCGAGATCGTGGCCTTCCTTGGCGACGAACAAAGCCGCCAGTCTCTAGGTACCTCCGATAAACATTTCGGACCGCAGATCGACTTAAATTAAGTTGAGCACTCACGTTTCTTTAGCTGTGTCCGGCCTGAATAAGTGCCACAGCTTGGGCGGCGACTTCAGGTGAAGTATCCATAGATTATTGATAGAACCTCACCTTAATGTTAAGAATAAGTAATGTTTGTTGCAAAACCAAAGATATCAATCACTTTTTCAAGAATTAAATCCAAGTAAACCATTAAAACCAAGTTTTCTTAGTATTCGATTGTTTGATATCAACAAACAGGCTCCAAATTGTCTTTTGTTTCTTTAAATTCTGTGTTCGAAATTCAAAAAAAGACTATTGAATGAAATTGTGAATGTGCCAGGTTCAAAACTGCATAAAAACTTTTTGCTCGACCTAATATAAAATTTTAGCTAGGACCAAACGAAACTGAAAATACAAGGTGGGCCAATAGATGTGTCCAGAAGTGTAATTTAAGGAGGTTCTTTATTTTTAGCTGCAGTTGCGCGCAGGGAACTATTTGAATGTAGTACTGTACCGCTTTATAATACAAAAAAAATAATAACACTTGGTCGTTCAGATTTTGGTTTTGAATTTTTTGCCTTTTGATTTGCTAAAAAAATATTATTTAATTGTTCATATATTATGATACATAGGTCTTCTGTACAATGCCGTTTGTTCGGCCGCCAATACTCATAAGTAAGATAAGCCAACGGAGCGCCGCTGTGGGGTTTGTATGTTTTTATGTCTTGCAGGGTTGTAGACGTTGTCATACGCAAAAACTCAAAAATTGCTGGTATAACATTTTTTTTTACGAAATCTATTTAGACTGATGCTGCTAAAAAAATATTTATGTTAATAATGACTCTATTTCCGAGAACTTGGTTATTTCTAAAACGCGATTAAAGATAAAACCTCGATAGAAATATTTTTTCCCGTATTATTAGCCAACGTTCGTCGGTAAAATGAACAACAAACAATGAATGGAATCTTAATGGAAAACTTATCAGACTCAAAGCATTTATTTCAAATAAACCATTTACAGGCACTTTTGAATTGTCAAGTCGGTCAGCCAGAAAGATGAAGTTAATTGCACATTCCAAAGCGTAGATCTCTATGGAGAAGAACGTCCAAAGGACTCCATGGAGACTCTTTTAAACCATGTTACGTATTATAAATCAGATTGATTCTATTATGTGAGAACAATGTTAAAAAAAATAAATAATTCACAAAACAAAGATAGAAATAAGCCAGTGGCAGTTAAGAGATGACCAGTCTTTGTATTTGTCTTGATATGAGGAGCACTTTACGCCTAGACGATATATGGGGTCTGATGATGAAGCTGAAAGGTGGCCACGGCATATCTGTGACAAAACAACATAACTCCACCGAGTTTGGGCTCGATTGATTCGTCTTGAGGAGCACTTTACGCCTAGATCGTATCCAGGGTCTGATGATGAGGCTGGAAGGTGGCCACGGCATCTCTGTGATAAAACAATACAACCCCACAAAGTTTGGGCTCCATTGATTCGTCTTAAGTGGCATTTTACATCACATAATAATATCCGTAGAATATTTAAAACGTCACGCCTACTCCAGAATACTTTCCTACTAAAAAGGTAAATAAATTAAAATTAAAGAAATGTTTTTAAAACATGTTTTTATCTATAGCACAGAAGTATATTAAGTACCTAACCAGTAACCTGTAACGGGTAGTGTTTCAAGCTTTTAAGCATATAGGTAAGTACTTTCACGTCAAATACTTACTAGAATTTATTTTTATTTTTCTCGTTCATTGTCCCAGATAAAAGCTTGTTTTTTAATTTTTTTTTTTTAAACTTTTAATTTACTTTTTAAAATAAATTGCAAGCATTGTGTCGTTGCGCATTTCTTTCTTTTCTACGCAGTCTAAACCTTACTTAAAGGGGATGACGGGTGCTTCAAGAGCACATTTTTTTGTATTATAACAAAATACGTTTTGGAGCTGACCAAAACTTCTTTTTAAGTGAACCGATAAATGGTAGCCATTTTCAATTGGCTGACTTCTTTTTTGGTCTCCGAACCAAAATAACTAACTACTACTACTGTAAAAATCGGCCAAGTGCGTGCCTGGAGGACATGCGAACTAAAGAGGGGACTTTATGTTTATTACTATGAACATAGTTAATTGAGTTCACGGTTTAACTGCCCACAACGTTTAAAACGAACCCATATAGGACGATGGTAACTAAATAAAAAATATACATCATCATCAGCCATTTATTGTCCCCACTGCTGGCTCACAGGTCCTCTCTGAGAGAAGGTGTGGGCCGTAATCCACCACCCAGGCCCAGTGCGTGTTGGTGGATGTCATATGACTTCGAATTTTTGCTTCTAGGACATGCCGGTTTCCTCACGATGTTTTCCTTCGCCGTTTTGAGGGCAGTGGTGATGAAATAATTTACACAAAGTAATTATAAAATTCAATTTCATTGCACTGAAGCTTTCAATGTTTGAACACCCAAAAGCTTATTTTGGGGCGTATCAGACCCTTCATTTTTCTATAATTTAACTCGTTTACTATCCGTTTTAAAAACTAACAATTCAGTGTATCTATTAGCACATGCTATATTCTTTATATTGCGATATCGAAAGAAAAGCTCTCTTTTTGCAATCAAAAGCTGAGCTCAACCTTGTTATTTATGCGGGGGGCGTTCTGCTTCGCCCTAATTTAACTAAATATAAATATTTTTATTAAATCTAGGTAGCTACTATACAAATCAGTTTTTTATTTATATCGAAGAATTCATTACGATGAAGGTAGGTACAAGTTATACCTACCTTCATCCTTGTACCGTATAAAATCATTATGAACATTTTTTGCTATGGGCCCAACTCTAAAATGGTAGAAAAAGCAGCTATTCAGTACATTTTATAGAGTTCGGCAAACATAAATGGATGGGCTGCTTCAACATCCTCCAGTACTTCGGATTGGTGATTAATCATTGCATCCTATGACACTTAATGTATCTACATAGTTATATTTTGTTAGCATTCAAAATAATCGACTATTTAATTTATTAAGTTGCAACACTTATTTTTGTGTGGCAATCTATAGATAATTGATCATAGACTAGAATAATTCTAGTCTCGCTGATGGTGGCGCGTGTGTCGGGTCATTCGGTTCCCTTCAAAATGGTTGAGCTGAATGGTGCCGATCCATGTGTCATATTCGTGAACGGGCGCCGTCAGTTGAAACTGTTCATCTCTTAACTGCCACTGCCTTATTTAAATCTTTATTTTTTTAATGTTTTTCTTTTTATTAACATTGTATACACATAATAAAAGCAACGTGATGTATGTAACCAGAATTTGTAATAGATAACATGGTTTACAAGAGTGTCAATGGTGTTTCTTGCACGTTCTTCTCCATAAAGATCTACGCTTTGGAATGTGTTTCTGACTGACCGACTTGACAATTCAAAAGTGCCTGTAAATGGTTTATTTGAAATAAATGCTTTGAATTTGAATTTGTTGAACTAGGTATAATATAATACAAAATATAAAAAATTGCAGTCACCAACCGAAATTCATTAAGCACCTAAATTTAATTAAAATCTGATAAAGCCTAGGTGCGACTATTATGAACCGAAAGGTTTCGTTTCAAATAATTTTAAAACAATATGAAATGGGATCTCCTAAAGACTTAGATAAAATACAAGACTGAAACTACTTAAAAACTCGTTTCAGAAATGTTATAATAAATTTTTCATAACAAGCAATACCGCTGAGTAACGAGAGCAGACGGAGAGCCGGCTAGTTGGCCGATTAATTAACATCACTGGCCTCTAGGGGGCGCTGCTCTCAGAATTATCAACTATCTCGTTCTTACCCTTCTGCGAAATAATTATTAACAGTAAACCTAATTAATTTCCCTTTTCGGAGTCCCCACATTATCCAAACTGAATTTCAACTCTTTTGTTTCGTAATTTTAATTTTTTGCCAGGTTGCGTTGTTGCTAATTACACAAAGATGAAGGCTTTGCTTGTTAATAAAAACGCCTTTTCAATCTGTTTTTTACAGCTTTGAGTAAGTCGACAAATCAGAAAGTAGAAAACGGATAGATACACTCCAAGTTAAGATTCCGTAACAATCCGAAAATCCCAACAATTCGTTAGTTAACTAAGTCCATTAGTAAATTGTACCGGTCCATTTCTATCTGATTAAAGGCCGTCACAATCACTCGAGTACCGATTCAAAGGGATTCCTACAAATAAAGTAGTAAACAGTCAGCGTTTTGCCCGTATCAATGATTTGCGACTAAGCCAGTGCAACGAGGGCTGATAAAGTCGCCCACTCTTTTCACACTTCACGTATTTGCAAATGAGCGATAGAGGAAAAAGGGCGTGAGAGAGATTACGGCGCATTCCAATGTTACGGGACCCGAGGAATCTTTACAAAGCAGATAAATACCGCAGATGTCCTCTTTGTTAGGAAAAATCCCTTCGATCTCTTTGTATGTACGTTACGTACAGATGAATGTGGGACGTCTTACCTCGTGTCGTATTTATTAGTTAATGGTATAGAAAGGATAAGACATTATTCTAAATCAATTTGAAGAATGTCATATAAAATGTAGTTTAGGTATGCTTGTACAACTAAATAAGTCATGATGAGCAGGTGATGCGTAATCCCACGCAGGCATGTAATTTTTCCTTCTTTCCGTTATGAACTCCCTTTTCAAGCATATTATTTCTTAATAGTGTATGTTTTTTTAGGGTTCCGTACGAGAAGGGTAACCAGCCCTATTAATATGCCTCCGCTGTTCGTCCGTCTGTCAGCGGGCTGCATCTCACGATTTGTAATAGCTACATAGTTGAAATTTGCACAGAATGTGTGTTTCTGTTGCCGCTATAACAACAAAAAATAAAAATAATTTATAATTTAAGGGGAGCTCCCCCTTCATTTTCACAAATACACGCTGTGTGAAAATTATATATGAATCGTAATACGAGTAGCTACACCAAATGTGTATTTCTGTTGCCGCTATAGAAAGACACGCTGTGTAAAAATTTCAACTGTCTACCTATTACGGATTATGAGATACAGCAAAAAAAAGACGTGTAAACGTGTTTTTTTTTTAATTTTCTGTTTATAGAACTCTTGGTGTGCGAGTCCGACTCTGGGTCTGAGGTTGACGCCCCTGTTCCTTCCCTGCCTGAGTGCCCAGGGTTGCGGTAACTCATTTTCAGAATTTACCCGCAACCCCCAGGCATGCTGACACCGGCCAGGATGGGCCCCGTCAGTGGTGGCTGACAACATCTCTTTGAGTCGCGCGTGGAACACTACGCGCCATCGACTCACGGGCCTGGTGCTGATCGGACGGTGAGCTACCCACTGCTCGCCGTCCGCAGGCCCGGGTCTACGGTGGCCGGAGATCGTCTCGCGACGTCCTACGCCCAGTACGCCCAGTAGCAGTCCTACGGTGGTAGCGGCCGGGGCCGTGAGGGCCACTACGTTGAGCTTCCCTCACGCGTCCCGCCTCCGCCTTCGCGAGCATTACTGCTTCGTAGAAGGCGGAGACTGCCTCCCATTCCCTCTCGCTCCGTACCATGGCCGGGCGCTACAGGTCTCCGCCACCTATCGCATCCACGAGGACACGGCGGTGCTCCTCCCAAACCGGGCAGACCTCCACCGTATGCTCCACCGTGTCCTCTGGGCGATCCGGGCAGTGGTAACACCCGGGCGTTTCCTCCCGCCCGATCTGATGCAGGAACCTCCCAAAACAACCATGTCCGGTGAGGACCTGCATCAGGCGGAAGGTGAGGACGCCGTAACGCCTCTCCAGCCACTCCTCAAAGAGGGGCACTACCGCCGCAATGGTGGCGTGCTCAGCGCTGGGTAGCGACAGTCGCTGTCTCCATGTCGCCATGAGATCCATGACCCCCTAGGAAGGCGTCGGCCCTGGCGGGTCCCGTCAGTTATTGCTGACATCGCTTTGAGGCGCGCGTGGAATACTACGCGCCGTCGATTCTAGAGGCTGGTCCTCATCGAACGGCGAGATACCCATTACTCGCCGTCTGCAAGCCCGCGCCTACGGCGGTCGGAGATCGGCTTTGCGACCCTTGATGCTCAGGGTGTCTCCTGCGGTAGCTGCTAGGGGCATGAGGGCGTCTTTGTTGCGTGCCCCTCACGCGTTCCTTCTCCTCCTTTGTGTGTATTTCTGCTTCGGAGAAGGAGGTGACAGCTTCCCAATCCTTCTCGCTCCGTACCATGGTCTAGACAAGGGCTGGACGCGAGAGGTCGCTATCGCCGATCGCCTCTACGAGGATACGGTGGTGCTCGACCTAAGCGGGAAAGACCTCCACCGTATGCTCCACCGTGTCCTCTGGGCAATCCACACAATGGTGTCCTCCCGCCTTATTGCAAAACAGGAACCTCCTGAAACATTCGTGTCCATTGAGGACCTTCGTCAGGCAGAAGGTGAGGATGCCGTGGTGCGTCTTCAGCCAATTTTCAAAGAGGCAATTGTGGCTTGCTCAACGCTGGGTTACGACGCTCGCTCTCTCCATGTCGCCATGATCCTACTGGAGCTCTGTCCGCCGAGCCGCGATGTGTCGTCCCAGAGGATCGCGAGGACCTTGGCCTCCAGATCCAATGGCGACAGTCCAGCAAAGAGGCTCGCCGCCTCACCGGAGACCGTGAGGTATCTTTGGACTAGCCAGATGGCCATAACCCTTTGGGACGCGCTCAACCGACGAGCTGGACGCCGCCTCAAGGCCGCGCCCACACAGGTGCTCCGTAAAAGGCCGAGAACCGCGCGAACCCCGCGTAGAGCCTACGGCAGGAGGCGTTTGGACCTCCCAGATTGGGCAGGAGCCACTTCAAAGCAGGCCCGAACCGCTCCAGTCTGGAAGCCAAACGTTGAAAGTGCTCCACGAAGTTCCACCAGCAGTCGAGGATGAGTCCCAGGTACTTCATCGTCCTCTCGTCGCCGATGTGAACCCCTGCTATCGATATCTGGGAACCCGACGGTGGCGCGTTCCGAGGACAATGAAAACACATGGCCTCGGACTTGTGCAATGCCACCTCAAGTTCCAGTTGCCGGATCCTCTCGATGACTGTCGCAATACCGTCGAGAGGGCCCGCACGCGCATGATGGCGTCCAGCGTCGAGCGCCCCCTGCGGAAGCCGAACTGGCTCTCCGCCAGTTTTGATTTCGACAGGGTTTATTTATCGTGCTACTCTCTGAAAATACCACTCAAACTTATTATTACACTTTTTACGCGGGCGAAGCCGCGGGCGGAAGCTAGTATATAGATAAATATGAAATTCCTTGATTTTATTCGTGTTTAGGTACTTAATTATCATGTACCTACCATTCGTGTGCAATCCTAGATTATGAAAACAAGCCAACTTTGTGTCGGGGTAAGCGCAGTGTAGGGTTCCGTAGTCGCCCGTAACAACATGCGACATAGAAGGAAAATATAAAGCCAGTTTATGGTTATGAATAAATTAATTGAATTTACGGTTTAACGGCGACTAACGTTTAAAAATGGCCCCACATAGGACGATGATTACTGAAGAAGCAGTTATAAAATCCGACTTCATTGCATTGATTGAAGCTTTCAATGTTTAAAACAACCAAGCGGTTATGTCTGGGGCGTCTATAACCACCCTGTTTGGGATAAAAGTCGTGACGACCTTGCCGCCGGAGGAGACGCCCTGGGCGTAGGGAGTCACAAGCCGTTTCCCGGTCACCTTAGGCGCGGGCTTGCAGACGGCGAGCAATGGGTAGCTCGCCTTCCGATGAGGACCAGGCCCGAGTCGACGACGCGTAGTGTTTCATGCGCACGTCAAAGAAATGTCAGGAATAAGTAACGGGACTCTGCCAGGTTCGCGGGAGTGATCGAAGGAGTCACCCCAACCCTGGCACAAGCAACTGAAGGAACACCGCTGGGCTTTAATCTACAACATGCCCTACCGCTCCATTCAGAGTGGTAGATGTTATTTGATGCTTTGCCAAGCAAAAAAAAAAAGTTTAAATATATAATTTTATTTTTCCATTATTTTATACGTTTAACATTGGTTTTAAACAAGTCACAATTTCATCTAAGTAATTTTTCAAAGGATTTTGTATTTTGTACGAAATTTTCCAATGCGACTATTACTCTTAAACAAATAGAGCTAACTTAGTCATGACACTGTTCCTTCTAAATCTGTTCTGACAGATATACATTATTACGTTTCTAACTACAAATGGGTGCCAATTTCTCTCTATCTAATATTGTAAGCCCATAACCACATCTTAAGCAGGACGTGAGTAAATCTATTGGAATTGGCATTAGACGGGAACACCAAAGGATCTAATCACCATACATTACCAGTTTCCTATTAGCAATATCAAAGGCTATACTGTTGTAATATATTTATTAGCAAATCTGTATTGTACACATCGTCGTAGCAACAATCTGATTTTGGAGAAATTCAGTCAAGTTTGGTTTAGGTAGGTACTTATCTTATTTTGGTCACACAAAAAGAGTAAAAAAGAACTAAAACCACGACTAAAGTAGAAGCGACGTATGTATTATTACTATCTTACTACACTCGGTTAAATGAGAAAAGATGTTTAATGGAATAATTTTATTTTCAAGAAAATTATAATTCGATGTGTTTATGGTTGATGGCACTGACATTATTATGTGAAGTCCTGTTTCGGCTTTGAATTTGACTATTTTTCAGTTATTCAGACAGAGTTTATACAGACAACTCGTAGTTGTCGTTCTAGTGGACATTTCGTAACAAGATTTTTAATAGAATAAACAATTTTAACGGGTTTGAAAACAAAAACTGCAACTTTTTTTAACGAGTACTGGCATAATAATATACGTAGTAGTAAGAGAAGTAAAAACTTTCCATCCCTTTTTACGAAAATCACGCGGACAGAGGAGTATGAAATTTGGCGCGTGTTTATTATGGGGAAGGAGTGCAGAAACCTAAGATTTTTAATAGAACATTCCACTTACCACGCCTTTAACACGTCACGACACGACAGCTGTTATGTCATGTCAGGTTTATGGGTATAGTCTTTGATAATAGAACCTTAATAACGTTCAAACTTAAAGTTTTAATGAGGTCGTATTTCGACCTATGGGTAACCACTAGTTTAATCTAATAGACAGATCATCTGCCGACTACAGACTATTTCATTAATGTAATTTTTTAACATGCCTTCAATAACTAAATGTTGTAACCTGCAGACATCACGCTAATTAGTCTACAGCCTGACTATACAGGCTTCCAAATAATTGTCAATGACTTCAGAAACATTCCTTATAATGAAATTAGTAACATAATAAACCAAAAGTACTAATTTGCATGCAAAAAGGGGAGAATAAGTTTGCGTCTAAAGTATCTACCGATGTTTTCGTCTGTGGAACATTCATCGTTTTATCATTCTATATATTTTCTCTCAAATAGATAAAAAAATAAAAGTCCAAATGAATCAAGGCGCCTGCTGTGGAGATTAACCTCTTCCCCATATTATATAATTCAGAGAAATTGGGTCTTAGTAAACTTAATTATAACCATTGGATTAAAATGACGATAACAATCTTTGAGAACTTAAAAAAAACTCTGAAAGATTTACATAAATATAAATGAATGACTAAGTTTGTTGCTAAGCGCAAAACTCGAGAACGGCTGGACCAATAAACTACTCGTTGCAGCCTCAGGAATATTCTTATGAAGAGAAAAGATGGAAAAAATTGGCATTTTTGTTCAAGTTTTTTTGTTTTCACTTCTGATGGTACTCCCGGAGTGCCAGGTTTTTTTTTAAATATTTATATGTAAAGAACGGTCTAAAAGTTTTTCTAAAACAAGTTTTACTGTAATTTATCTGTTTTTAGGGGTCCGCAGTCCTAACAAGAACAAGGAACCCTTAGGTATAAAAAGTTTCTGTAAAGTGGGGATGACTTTTTAGCCTTTCCTATCCTATAGTGTGACGTGTCGTTGGATAGGTCTTTCAGACTAACGGGGTAATGAAGACTATTTTTCAATTCAGTGATTAGTTTGCGAAATAATTAACTTTAAAGTGATAACATTTATTCGAGTCAAGCGTCGTCCTCCCCCCCCTACAAGCTAAGCTATTGGCTTGAAAAATTTGAAAAAAAATCGTGACGGTAGTATATACAGGGTGGAAAATTTCAGCGGGGCAGTAATGGGAACTACCTTAACCGTTGCGACTACACGAATAGAGTGTTAGAGAGACTATCCATATATTTTTGTGTCAGGCTACCAAAGCTTACAGTCAAGTCTAGTAAAAGTAAATGAACGATAAGAAACAGCAAAAATTTAAACCGACACGCACTTGACCGGTTTTTATAAATTAGTAACCATTTTAAACAAACATTGGAAATGGTAATAAATAAAATACTTCGAACTATTTTCTACTGAACTATTTTCTACGAACTATTTCTACTGAACTATTTTCTACGAACTATTTTCTATTGAATAAATTGTTCGAACACTAACGAGAAATCAAAGTCTAGTTAAACAACACGATAAGTAATTTATCAGCCCTGAAACCCTGATTTCCCGAAATGTATTTTAGCTAGCTAAAATGGAATCACAAATCTAGCCACAGGCTAATTTGTAACAGGATAGACTGACCTTTAGAGCGGGAATATTCTGATGTAGCTACTATAGGTTTAGTACTTTTTCTCCAATAAGGATTAGATTCAATTCAGATTGGAATAACAGTGATTTCATAAAAGCAAAATGACCTAAGTAACTTTTTCTTAAATTAATGTTGACTCGTATTTTTGAGACATTTTAGGGATTATGCTTAATTACTCATGATTTCAAGATGTCAACCAAGCGTCGTTCAATGACAATGAGCTTTCGTAATTAGTTGTAAATTAATCGTATTTTATTAACGGGTTTACTCGGAAAATAAACATTAAAAGCAGGAAAAAGGAAGGACGGACAAGTATTCACTTATTTTGTGAAAGTAAAGTGTTATTATTATTGAAGTTATACTTCTTTTGGCGCGTTAGGGAAAAATTATGAGCAAATTTTTACAATGCGCGCGCATATCGTCACAAAAAACCGACACCCTGAAGTTAGCTAGAACCGACACCCTGAAGTTAGCTATAGTCTGTGGTTCATGAAGAATGATTGTTTTCCTTTTCCTCGACGGTACCGTTTCTTTGTATGGGATGAGGCATCTGTACGCTAGTATTATATTATCTGTAGTGACAGCTTGTTTTTTTTATCTTCTTACGCCAAAGAAGTATAACTTCTTATGTGCGTAAATAAGTATACACACTTTTTTTTTTGAAGACTATTTGTGTTACTTATATTATTTTAAATGAACGGTGTGGTGTTGCGTTTACATTGAATAAAGAGTCCATTTGTATAGGAGCCATTAAAGTAGGTAACGGGTGGTAAGATGATATCGATGCTTCCGGCAACAAATGTCGTAAAAGCTGTTGTGCCGATAATGATCTGAGAATGCAGTCCTACTTAATTTTTGGCGCTGCGTCGATCTAAAAATGTGAAACTAGAATTCGTCCCAAAAAATGATTTTACTCCCAAATGTTTATTTATTTATGCACACACAAAAACACTTACAGAGAAAATGTTTTACAAGTGTAATCAATTTTTAGAAAACACGATATGTTTAACTCATTTGCTTAGAACAGTAAGTAAACGCCGCCATCAACTACATAGATCTAGCAGCTTTAATATTGCTTCAACAACTACTGCAGTTCGTCAATTAACCAATAATACTTAAGGTATTGAAAATATTATTGTGTACTTCCAAATATCAGTCTTATTTTGTTATTATGGCCAAATAATTTTTGGTATGCTTACCGACAAAAGTTAAGTTTAACTATAATAATTTATAATATTTTTTTATCATGTATTTAGATATTTTTATGTAAAAGATATTTTTAATTATTTTTCTGTTACATAATGTTCATACGAGAGAGATGTCGAATATATACGGAAAAAGTCATGATGACCAATAGGGATGTGTACTGGGTATAAAAATAATAATTCTATTTAGTTCGTAAGTTAGATTATCAAAAAATACTGTACATGTATCTTTTGCTTTACCAAACCAAGAAATGACAAAGATAAAACGCATCAAAGTTCAGGAGTGTGGGCTTATTTCGTCACTAAACGGTACAAAGTGTGTCGAGGTGTGACGTCACGCAAAATTTCAACGCACTGTATCGTCCTCATTGGTTTACGTGACAAGAGAAAAAATACTTGCCCAAAATTTTTTCGTAATCTGACGGCTGTTTTTTTTTTTAAACTAGCCTATCTTATCAAATAAATGTTACTCTAATCTAAAATGTATGCTTATAGGTGAGACATTCCTACACGAATTCTGTGTACTTAATGAATACTACGTATAAATCAATTTGAATTAATCTATATTTTATAATTTAAGACGAGGAGATTGCTTCTCTTGTAAGCCGCAATACGAGTATTTACCGACACCCATACCAATCCAATTCAATTTTTTTTTTCAATTCAATTTTTCAATTCAATCTAAACATTCTGTAGCAAAACAATATCACAAATCGGTCTCGAGCTCCAACGTCACACTCTCCAATTCCGCATCATTTAAAATAAATCTCGACTTACGTAAATTAATGAAAAAGTCTTCACAAACTTTGTTACCTTATTCCTTCAATTCTGAAAGTCAACGTTCGTCCTTGATTCTGAATTAATGAAGTTTAGTCCTACTGAGTTTACTTTTGTGCTTTAGACGTTTAATTACGCGGCTCTTTTTCAAGTCTAATCATGGTTTATTGGCTTTTCATAATTACAGCTTTTTATCATTGATAGGCTCGCGTTTGACCACTATCTCACCTGACGATAAGCGATGATGTGGTCGACGATGGAGCACGCTTGCCTAGAAGAAACCTATTAAAAATTGCTAATTGCAAAAGGCTGCTAAGTCATAAGTACCAACAAAATATAACACCAACATTGTACACTTAGTTCGCAATAAATGTTTTGACTTTTGACTTAAAGACTCCCAGCTTGTAGCTATCAGGAAACGCAAACTCCGGTAGGGAATTCCACTCCTTCGTTGTACGTACAATGAATGTGTTCCCAAAACGTTTTGTGCGTGTGGGTGGGAAGTCCAACATGTACCGATGGCGCATCGCCGTACGTCTAGTGGCCCGATAATGGAACGGGCTTAGCAGAATTAGACTATGCAGTTCCGACGCACACTCCTTAAAATGCAACCGATAGAAAACCGACAGGCTAGCAACTCGGCGTCAATGCTCAAGACTTTGGATCTTTGACTCGACGAGCTTATCATTGCCGATGATCCTCGTGGCGTGCCTCTCAATTGCCTCAAGTGCATCAAGCTGGTATCTGGCACATCCGTCCCAAAGATGAGAGCAGTACTCCATATACGATCGAACTTTGAAAGTTTGAGCAGCTGTTCCGGTGTAAAGTACCGTCTCACCTTGCTAGGATTCGCAACTTTTTCGCAGCCAGTTGTGCCTTTGCCTCGATATATGGGCCAAAATTGATAGTGGATGTTAACATGACACCAAGAAGATTAAAATGATCGGTTATCGGCACGGTTACACCTCGGAAATATGGAACCGAGTGAATTGGCACCTTTTAGCGGACGAAAGACATGCCTGGGTTTTAGCAACATTAAACCTGACCAGATTGGCATCGCCCCATTCAGAGACAGCCTGTAAGGACAAGTTCAAGCGATGAACCATAACCTCTCGGAGTGACCGGATCTGCGACCCACCAGCTCGACACGTATCTCTCAGCAACAGTGCTGTCGTTTGCATACCCACAGGTACCGAGATTAAGGTGATCATAAAAATGCAGCAAGAACAATGTTGGCGAAAGCACCGACCCCTGAGGAGCCCCGGCATTAACATCTGGTAGTACGGACGAGCAGCCATCTATGACCACTCGGATAGACCGATCCCGCAGTTATATCTGCAATCCAATCTGTGCGATTGGTAGACACAATCGATAATCTTATCCAGGCCTATGTCCACTAGAGCCCAGAACCTTGATAATCTGGAGTCCTCACGGTTACGGAGACGCCGGTAACAGATGTCGTCCCGGGCGTACACCCACACGTGGCTTAAAATTGTTCTCCAGTATAAACCCGGGGTCCCACCACGTCTAACGGACATCCAATCTGCGTCTTCGAAAGAAACATGAGCGCTGGTTTTTCAGTCCTCTGTAATGAGGTTCCAGCTCACCTTCAGCCACGTTCTGACAGGAAGGTATCATTGGGGGACTAGTCTGTAGACTGCGAGGACTTCCGAGCCCCCCCGGAAATGATCATCAGGCCCTCTCATCTGGTCGTCAACCAACACGATGGTACATTCCGGGATTTTTCGACAGTTGGCGAGGTAGCCTTTCATGAGTGGCTAGCACACTAATTGACCCCCCCAACTACCGGTCGGCCAATGGCGCACCGTGCCTCGGGTCCCACTACCCTCCGCGACTAGTCTCTCGATCCGCCCATATCAGCGCGAACCTGGTTGGCCTGCCCGCATTGAAACAACTACTTCGAACCAACTCCTCTAGATTGGCTACACTGAGCGTCGTACCGAAACACGCCTAGGCCGCTTGGCGGTACGTATTTGCCCAATGGGTGGTCGCAAGCCATCGGTCGAAACCTACCACCAGTTAGTGTCACCCGACTAGCACCACCTGGGGGCCCCGTGTACAGACTGTCTATGGGTATTCTCTTACGGACGTGGACTCGACCCTAAGAACACCTTACCTTGTTCTTGAACAATTTTAGACGGCTACGTAGATTTGGGCTCTAGACGTAGGTATCATCAGCCTTTTAATATCCTCACTGTTGGGACATAGGCCTCCTCTCTGTGAGAGGGTGTGGACCGTAATCCACCACGTTGGCCCAATGCGGGTTGGTGGATAGACGTAGATATATCTAGTTAATTACGTAATTGATATCGTCGCATTGTAGTGTGCACAAACTTGTTAGACGTCCACTGCTGGATATAGGCCTCCCCCTAGTGTCGTCATAATGACCGGTCCTGTAAAGCCGCTGCTGAAACCTATTTTTAACCGACTTCAAAAAAAGGAGGAGATTCTATGTTTGACAGTATGTATGTTTTTTTTTATTTCTTTATGTATAGGTATGTCCATCGATTTCTCTGTCAGTTGTGGACCGATTGTCAAAAATTCTTTTTTTATCTGAAAGAGTATAAGTACTCCAGAAGTGGTTCCAAAAAATTATATCGAAATTACTTCAGCACTTTTTGAAAAAAAAACAACAAAAACAAAAAATATTTATTTATTTAGTGCACATGTTCTTGGAGTTATCAAATCGGGCTTAACTTTAATATTTAGTGTTATTTCTGGGATATGAATACCAAAAAGAGTAAAATAAAAAACTTTTACAAACAATACAACAGACTTCCAAAAATGAAACAAGCTAAAAATTTAAAAATAACTCTTTTCGGAAGTCGGTGTCAAATAACGAAGAAATTAAATACAAACACCTACTTCCGAAATTAAAGCAAAATTTCCAATTTGTAGTGTATTTTCATTTTTGAAGTCGGCTGTATTTTTAGAGAATTCGTAACCCTCTCCATTAATACAAAAACAAAATTTTGGCGTAAATAATCACTAAATTTAGGTCTGCAAAGAGCTATTTAAAGCTCTACTTAATTAAAAACTCCGAAATAGAAGTTTACAGACACGTTCTCTCTAATAACCTCATTTTAACGACACAATCTAGCTAACACAACACATTGTCGATGATAATAATTAATGACTTTATAGTGAGAGACTTGTTTGGAGTTGTTGTACAACTTTCTCGACATAAGTAAATGGACGTTATGACAAATTAGTTTAACTTGGTTACACGTATAAATAACAAGACAAGGTGATGGATAACAGCGGGGTTCTGCCTCGTGTCTCGACTCCTCGAGTTTCTCGTACTAAATGCAACTTAGATTTGTTGAGCTTAAACAGTTGCCGCATAGTTTGCTGGACGGTGGCGTCTACTGTTTCGTACAGAATCTTGGAAGCCTGATATGTTTCCTTCGAAAGTTCTGGTTTGAAAAAAGAATGCTTTATATACTCGTCGTGATGTTTTTAAAAATATAACAATATTATCACATCGTATAGCCTAATTTCACATTATTTCTGTCTAATTTTACCTTAGTTCTTCTGAAAATCTTAAAGTTCCGAAGTTTTAATAATAGATAGTTATTCTACTATTAGGGGCGGAGACCAATCCAACAAATCAAAGATCATAAAAACCGGTCCAGCCATTCTTGAGTCATAAATAGTGAAACTAACCCGACTTTGTTTTATACAAATGTAGGTACAGAAGATAGATTTATTAAGTAAAACAGAATATTTGAAGGACACTAAAAGTAGTATGTGAAACTACACTGAAGACTTGTTGTCTATGTGAACGGACATATAATTTTCAAAAAAAAAGGTATAAACATTTTTTTTATATTATAATTAATTAATTAGTAACTAAACCCAAAGAAATCGACACAAACTTTTTTTCTGACGTGTTTTAAAAAATCAGGTACGAAGGGGTTAATTATTGATAAGCACTTGCTTTGATCTCACCTGGTGGTCCCATCCCGGTGATTACCATCAGCACTTAGAAGGGGGCCCCGAGGCCTCTCAAAAGACCACTCCGGAACCCACTCCGTACAACTCCTGGTAGAGCACATCCCTGAGGAGACTGTAAAGTGGTCTTCCCTAAGCTTCATTGTGCATGGCGCCACGTGATCATTGTGCCACCGTACCTATCGCCAAACCCAGCTCGCGGATGGATGCCACGACTTTTGCCACTCCGAGCACAGAAAGCTAGATGATCTCGTCGGAGGTGTGAATGCTAACCTACTCACTCTTGACTTAAAGACCCCCTGGTTGCAGCTATCAGGAAACACAGACTTCAGTAGGGAATTCCACTCCTTAGCTGTACGCAAAATTAATGCGTATGGGTGGGATGTCCACCGTATCCTGGTGGCACTGGATCGCCCCGTACGTCAGGTGGTCTGATGATGGAACAGGCTTGGTGGAATTAAACTATGCAATTCTGATGTACAGTTAGAGTTTTGACTCGATGAGCGCCTCATTTCTGATGATCCTCTTCGCTCGTAACTAACTGAAACTAATCTAAAATATGGCGTCAAAAACTCCTCCACATCGTCGTCGACTGGTAACGTGCCCAAAAGACTATGGAGTATGGTTTGGAATGGAATTATGAATTTAGTTTGTTTCTGTTGAAATTCAGAATATACTGTTTAATTTTCATTATACTCGTACCAGTGACACTTTGAAACACACGCAGCATTATATATTTGCTGTGATATATGTAATCCCTACAAGGCCCTTTACAACACAAAGGATAGCACCACAACATTACACACGAGTTTATGTACTTATACCTAGCATATGCAATTGCAGTACCATTAAACAAATCTTCGCAATAGCATTAAATTGTATGTATTTTGGGGCGAACTGAATGAGTTTAGTTCTGGTACTCGGCACAAAATGTAACAACGGTTGCGTCGTAAACACAAATACTCGTACGTATAATCTTTAAAATAAGTAGCGCGGCGGGCGTAAGAGGCAATTCAATTTTAGCCGAGTGGCGGGAAGTGCTCCTACGTCACACATTCAAGACTGTCCTTGCAGCTAGTGTATGAATTATTCAGCTTTATGATTCTGCCGAGAAAAGTAATTAAGTTTTCCTTCGTAGAGCTTCGCTTGCGGCCGGCTCTCTGTTAATTAATCATCCTACCCGTCGCTTTTCTCCACTTTCAGAAATAGGTTAATAATGGTTGTCTTTTTAGCATCCTTTCTGCCGTTTCCATTATTGAATAAGCAAATAAATTGCTAAGAGTTTTAATTAAATGCAAAGTTCAGTTTTTGCTTGTGGCCGTGTCGTCGCAGCAAACTTATTTACATTAATGCGGGAATTTATTTGTTTGTACACATAGACATACATATTTATTAAGTGTATTACTTTGTTATACTTTGTACACATGTCTATGCGGCATGAATAATTATTATTCTTGCTAGACGAAGCGGTATCATGTAAACCGTGCTGTACATTTTTTACTTATAAGCTTTTAGTCAGCAGATAATCGCGTGTCCATGTCTAGTAATTTATAAAAAAATCCATCTGAACATAAATATCCTTTTTTATCTTGGCAGTTCTCCATCCTGTGGTGGGAGAAGTGGTCTATCGGACTCTTACTGACTAAATTCACACGGTGTTCTGCAGTTACAAATAAATAAAATAAAATAGCCTTTATTGCTGTTTGCTTTCTTACAATTAATATTAAATGCCTACTTACTAAAACTTAATTGATTTAATCATAATCTAACTTGCATTTAATGATCGGCAACTGGTTGTTTGTGTAGAACAGCTTGTCTGTCGACATAGGCCTCCTCTAAAGATTTCCACGTATTCCTGTCTCTTGCTGAACGGGTCCATACCGGATCAGCTATTTTCCTTATGTCATCTTCCCACCTTTTGATTTGTCTGCCTCTATTTCTTTTGCTATCTCTTGGATACCATTCTGTTACTAACTTATTCCATTTTTCTTTACTTTCTCTTAACATATGTCCCGTCCATCGCCATTTTAGTTGTCTGTAGGCAGTGAGTGCATTTTTAAATTTTGTTTTCTTTTTAATTTCTTGCAGTTTCACTCTATCCCTTCTTTTTATACCTAAAATACTCCTTTCTATTGCGTTTTGGCAGACTTTTAATTTACTTTCTTGTAGTTCTGTTAACGCCCATGTCTGGCACCCGTATAATAAGCATGGCGTTATGCATATTTCATATACTTTCTTTTTCCTTTCATTGGTATATCTTTATCCTTCATTATTTCACTAAGAGACCAAAACCGTTTCCAAGTATTAGTTATTCTTCGTTCTATTTCTTTATTCATGCAATCTTCTGTAGATATAAGTTGTCCGAAATATATATATTCATTTACATATTCTATTTGTTCGTTGTTTATTGTTAAGGTTTCTGTTTTTGTTTGTTGGGAATTCGTCATAACTTTGGTTTTAGTTAGGTTTATTGTCAGGCCAGCCTTAACACTTTCATCGGATAATTGCTGCAACATCAGTCCCAGGGTTCCTGCGTCCTCTGAGAACAAAATCAAATCATCCGCGAAGCGTAGATGGTTAAAATTTTCGCCATTTATATTGAGGCCATTTTTGGTCCAGTTTAAATTCCCGAATATCATCTCCAGGACAGCTGAAAATAATTTAGGTGATATAGGGTCTCCTTGACGTACACCTCTTTTAATAGGAAATTCGTTACCAGTAAATTCAAGTTTAACTTGTGCTTTGCTCGCTGTGTATACGTTTTTAATTATTCTTATGTATTTTGCTTGCACCCCTTGTCTTTTTAGAGCGTCCCATATATACTCATGTTCCAATGTATCGAACGCTTTGTTAAAGTCAACGAACCCTATGTAATATATTTTATTATATTCTCTATATTTCTGTAGAATTTGTCTTAGAGTGTGAATATGATCTATAGTTGAGAATTTACTTCGGAAACCAGCTTGTTCCTTAGGTTGGTTTTCTTCTAGTGTATTGGTAATTCTGTTTAGTAGGATTTTTTTAAATATCTTATAAATATTGGACATTAAACTGATCAGTCTGTAGTTTCCTATATTGCCTTTGAATCCTTTTTTATGCAGTAGTATGATTGTCGATTTAGTCCAGTCTTCCGGGATGATTTCCGTTTCTAAAATTTCATTGAACAAATCTGTAAGTCTTGTGGCTATCACTGGTAACGTAGTTTTTAGTAGTTGATTTGTGACTAAATCTGAACCAAGTGCCTTATCTAGTTTTTGTATTTCGATAGATTTTATTGTTTCTTCTCCTCTTCATTTACTGAATTAAATTCTTTTATTACTTGTTTCCCTTTACGACTTTAGTATAGATTTTTGTAGTATTCCGTAGCAATTCCTAGTATTTCTGGTCTTCTGCTGGTCTATCCACCATCTTTATTTTTCATATTTGGAATCCAGTCTTTTTTGTAATTCATTTCTTTTAGAAACATTTATTTATTCCTCCCGTTTTTTCTATATGTTTTCTTAATGTTGTTAACCTTTTTGATTTAGTTTCCTTTCTTAGTTGTTCGCTAATCTTTTTGCTTATTTCTGCTATCTTTTGACCATTATTAATATTATTTTTCCCTTGTTGTATAAGTTCTTTCCGTTCTTGTAGTAATTGCTTACTTTTAAATGATATCCCTGTCTTACTAGTCAAGTTTACTTTTTTAGTTTCTGCTTTTAATTGCTTAAGCAAGTTCTGCAGTTACCTTCTTATAAATCTACTAAAAGACTATTTCCCTTTTCTCTAATGCCTTTCTGTTTAGTTCTACATATTCTTCCATCATTAGCCTTTTTTTATGGTGTGGGAAATTATCAAATAATTTCTCCTGCTCTAGGTGGAGTGGAGCGGGAGGGCGTGTCAGACTTACTGACTAAAACACCCGTATTCCTTTTATTATCTGTATCTAGGTGTTCTAATCTGTAATTTCGGAAGTCGGTGTTCCTGTTTTGTGTCTTCGTTTTTTGACACCGACTTCCGAAATTAAAGTTAATTTGCACTTTTTTTGGAAGTCGGTTCTATTTTTTTGTAAAAAAGTTTTTTATTTTTCACTTTTTAGTTGTGGTTCCCCATTAAACTGTGTTAACATTTCATAGACATACGATAGCAGCAATCGCGGTTGATTTGCTGTAAATTTTTGAAGAGTTCCGTTGTAAAAAAATAAATAAAAATACATTCATCCGAATTGATAACCTCCTCCTTTTTCGAAGTCGGTTAAAAATATATCGCGAGTGGGTTGGCAAAAAAAATCCTGGCCAAACTAAATTAAGTAAAAATTCAAAACTGATACTTGTTATTTGCACTCATTTGTTTAATAAACCAACATCATACTTTCTTTTTTTTCTTGATTTTTTTTTTTCTTAGTTTGGCCAGGACTGTTTTCGTCAACCCAAAAAAAACTCTCGATATATTTTTTAACATACTAAATTTGATATAAAATACTTTTCATCAAATAAACAGATCGGTAAAGGTCGTTCATAATCTGATCTTAGACCATTAGCAGAATGCTCCAATTGTACATTTAACTTCTGAAACACAACATCTGCATGTGTATTTATGCCTGTCATAATTACAGCATGCCCCTGTGCGCCTGTGTGCATTGTGCACGAATTAGCTAGTGTCCGCACAATATGCGGGCACAAATCTCGTGGCTCACTGCAAACGGCTGACCCACTTCCACCTTAAGTTACCTACTCAAAAAAGTAAACATTAATTACCAAACAGGATTTTTTTCAAGAAAGTACGCAAAGTAAATCAATTCGTTACGGGCACCCTTAAAACTAAAAGAGGGAAAACGTCTGTTATTACTCCGGTAAACATTATGTAACTGGTATAAAACCTGCCTCGGATAATTTTAGTCCTCAATAAACATAAATATATATTCTTATGTCTCCAACGTTATATGAACACTTCAAATAACAATAACAATAACAAAAAATGTCCTAGAAGACATTGCACGAAAATAAAAAGTTTCAATATTTGTTTTAATTTGGTAAAAAGGTCTGTTGGGGAAAGAGCGTAAATATCAATTAAGTATTCGGATGTTATCTTGAAAAGAAAAAAGCTCGAGTACAATTAGTCGTCCTTCATTAGCGGAGACAAATCCTTTCACTAGTATTGCTCGTTCTAATTGCAGCATTAGGGGCAGAATGAGCTATTGTATTACGTTGTCCGACGGATCTGTTTTATTTTGAACGCTCCGAGCGCTCACAACTGGATTTTAGAGTTCGCAACGTTAAAGACTATTGTTCAGACCAACAAACGATTCATTGATGAAAAAGTATTTCCGATCTCGCATTATCCTTGCCTTACATACTGTAACAATACGACCTACGGAACAAAACGTGCATTGAGTAAGAAGTTGAATTAGTATCTATTCACTCTTCCTACTCTTACTTAACGTATTTTTTTGAATTCTATAATGTTGTATTTTCAAAGAATTGAATGAAGCAGTATTTGGGAAACTCGTCCGGGTTTACTTTAAATTAAATGCTTTAAAACCCGAGTTTCAAACAGCGAGAGAGAGACGGAAAACCTTACTAAAAAAACTTTAGAAAACGGTTTACCTGTTCATGCATGTGCAGCACTATATTTTCTCGATCACAAAGCTAAAAATAATGAACGACTCCCTAATTTATGGAGCACTTACTGCAGGCGTATACGAAAATAATGTTCGGTAGAGTAGCTGCCACGACAGATGTATAAGCGAGCCCGTTTAGAAGCATCGGTTTAACTTAGCGCAAGCGGATCATACGCTCCATCGCGTAACGTTCCTGAAGATCCGCGCAGAATGGAGCCCCTACTAATTTAGGATAAGTGCTCACGTCCCGAGCTCAACAATTCGACTGCGAATACAAAATACGTTTGAACTGCCGAGCTTCGACGCACCCCACGACAAATTACGCTCGCGGTAAATACGCACTATCTAGTTCACTTCGGCTTAGCTGCGACCGGCGTTGATTGCTCGCTACAATGAAATAGAGGGTCGTATGATCATGTCGAAAACGATCCTAATTTGTAATTTTCCAAGCTATCGTGTATGCAGTATTTTTAGACAAGCGCTGGACTTGTTATACTCGTAGTTTAAAAAACAGGTCGTGGATTTGCTAATGATATAGTAGGCCTTGTTATTTTTTCATGGTTATGCAAGTCTGTTTTATTTTAGTCTTGTTTGTAGGAACTGAAACCACAAGTACCTACGTGTTTATGATAAAAAATCAGCTGAAGTCGCATTAGGCGCGTCACGTTGCGCGTTTGGTCACTTTTTTTCTTTTTTTTTGTGGCGTGGGAAATCGTCCAATGACTTCTCCCGCTCTGGGTGGAGCGGGAGCGCGTGTCAGACTCTTACTGACTAAAACCCACCGCTGTTCCTCCCTGCCCTGAATGCCCAGGGGCGAGGTAACTCTTTCGAATTTATCCTCTACCCTCGGGCAGGCATTGGCCATGACGGGCCCCGTCCCTATTGCTGACAACTCTTTGAGGCGCGCGTGGAACACTACGCGCCGTCGACTCTCGGGCCTGGTGCTGATCGGACGGCGAGCTACCCATTACTCGCCGTCCGCAGGCCCGGTGCGTTTAGTCGCTTGCGTTGGCCTTCAACAATTGTACCACTTTTTACTCAAAAGTGACGTAACAAGTCCCCACTCCTGAACTTTGATGCATTTTATATTTATAATTTTTTATTGATTTTATAAAGCAAAAACTACAGGTCCAATATTTTTTGATTATCTTAACGCGTCACGCCCACTCATTACGGAATAAATACAATTATTATTTTTTTTACCCTTGATTCATCCGTATTTCTTTACTCAAAAATAACTTTTAACGATACATTATTTCCAACTAGGGCAGCGAAGAAAACAGATTGAACCCGTGATCAATAAGTACATCTTGAATTCCTAGCTGAGTGCACGCGGGACGGGACGTGAGTGCATTTTGTCGTCGAAGAAACCAGTGAAGCGTACCCGCTGCATAAACACATGCCTAGAAGCGAACAGCTAAGCTCCTCGCCACCCGCCCCCGCCCGCGACGCAACGCCCGATTTTTCTACTGGCTTTGAATATTGATGTTGTATAAACACTAGTGAAACTGTGAAACCAGCCGTGTCCTCGGCACAGTTTTTCGTGATGCCCGAATTATTTCCAGATTGAGAGCACTTCCAAGCGAGTGTTTTACGACATTGGAACAGGCACAATGAGTGAACTAAATCAAAATGACTGAACTAAATCACAAAGTTTAGCCGGCGGGGACCTGTTATTTTCCGACGGAGACAAATTACTTAGAGCAGATTTTGTCTTTTAGTACTTTTGCTACATGTATTTTATACGGTTTGCTAAATGTGTTATAATATATATAATGATGTATTTCTTATAAATACTTGGGAATAGGTGACGAAATAAGACGTAATTGCGTTTCTCTATAAATAAAAAAGTTTTATTTTACGACATAATTAGGTACATATAACATTTAAACAATCACAATACAAAACATAAAATTTACTCACCTGTAAATACAAAAGAAACAACATTTAATGCCTCTATTTCAGGTGTCTATATCTTATATTCTAATATCTTTTATAAGTTTATCGCTTACAATAATTATTCTAAATTCTCAAAGTTAAATGTCACAAAAGTCAGCCATGACATCTGACAGCACAGATACACTTGTCGATGACGCGGCAAAGACAAACTTACGAAAAGCGCTCCGTGTATCATATACGAGATTTTCTTTACATCTCCCCCTCTCAGAGAGAATATTTACAAGTACCAATGTAGGTACGTAATTATTCATCCACTAATAAACATTGGATACAGTTATGTAATGTGGTAAAAGTTTGCTTATCATCCAAATATATTTTTGACATATCGTTTGTTAATGTTATCCATATTTTCCTTGTTTGTCGCTTTTGTTTAATGATTTTTTGCTTTGGCATAATTCTAAGTAGGTATTTGTAATTGCTTTGTGTAGATTTGCTGGTTGATACTCGGCTGGTATTCCAAAAACCTGTCCTTCAGGTGTAGCTATTGAGGTTATGCCTAGGATGTTTGATTTTCCATCGACCGTTGGTTTTACAGCGAAATCGAATATTAACTTTTCCATGTTTATATTTATGTTGTTTATAGCCAAAAATGTTGTTTTATAACGATGTATTTCTTATGAATAGTTGGGAATAGGTAATAAAATAAGACGTAATTGCGTTTCTGTGTAAATACAAAAGTTTTATTTTACGACACATTTAAGTACATATAACATTTAAACAATCACAATACAAAACCTTAGACTATGAAAGGTTATAGACAGAGTGTCAAAAGCCAGTAGTCTGAAGTACCAGAATGAGAAGCTGGCTTGTATCTGTACACGCGAAATAAGCTCACATAGACAGCACAGATACACTTGTCGATGACGCGTCAAAGACAAACTTAAGGCGCTATTAACTGCCAATGACCTTGAGTGGTTAGCTTGCGTGTTCTGTGCTAAGCTCACGTAACGCGTCGTACGTCCACCCAGTAATAGGACTTGCCCATCAAGGAGCGCTGTCCGAAATTAGACGCATTTTTAATTTATTACACATAAAATAACAGGTTTTAAACTAAAACACTGAGACTAAATTATAAATAACTAGCTTCCGCCCGCGGCTTCGCCCGCGTAAAAAGTGTAATTGTAATAAGTCTGTGTGGTATTTTCAGAGAGGAGCACGTTAAATAAATCCTGTAGAAATCAAAATCAAAAGTTATTTAAATTAGGCTGAAAGCCAGATTTTTTTGAATGTCAAAGTTCTACATAAAGACTGTAGGGGCCACACACTCGCTCAGTGTGTCGGGGTACCTATCTTGTTACTCTTACGTGTTCAATATAATAGTTTACCATATCGAAACTGTTTCATTTATTGGGTCCCGAACATATCCTAAATTGGTGCTTAGCTTCTTGTCCGTGGCTCCGTCCGCGTAGACATTTATATGAAATTAACTTTTTCACCACCTTTTACTTCCAATTTACCTTTGGCTTCATCCGCGTGCAGGTCTGAAATTTCTCTTCTTCATGATTCTGTTTTCCTGGTAGTTTTTTTTTTTTTTTTTTTTTTTTATTCTTATTTAAATTAGGGACTTTTATAAACGCAATGCGTATGACAGTCCCATCATATCCTAAATAAATACTATCTATAGCATTTGGGCGATGAACCTAAAAAGACTCCTCGCATCATCACCATTTGGTTGAGACAGAATTCTATGGAGTGTGCCTACATCAAGTCGGTTCAACCTTAAAAACCCAAAGAGATCATTTCTTTCAGACTCATATCGTACACAATCCATCAATAGGTGATGTAGGTCCTCGATAACTCCACAATCCTTCCTGGTAGTTTAAGGATCAATACCGCTCAGGATTCCAGTCCCGAAAATACTTATTCAAGATGCTTTTTTTTTACCTCTTTTGATCCCACCCATTTTTTTTTGGGTTTTTTTTTTTGTGATTCTGATCTCCTGGTAGTGAGTGAATCTATACCGCTCGGAAATTTTACTTCTTCACATTTCTGGTCTCCTGGTAATTTGTAAATCTCTACCTCTCCCAATACCAGCTTCGGAATATGTTTTGTACTTCTGATCTCCTGGTAGGTTATAAATCTATACCGCTCAAGATTCCAGCCCCCTCCCTGGTAGTTTGAGAATCTATTCCACTCAGGATTTCAGCCCCGGAACACTCTTTGTGTTTTTGGTATCCTAGTATTTTGTGAATCTATACCGCTTAAGATTCTAGCCCCAAAAATACTGATTGACGACTCTGGTCTCCTGGTAATTTTAGAATCTATACCTCTCATGACTCCAACCCCAAAATCACTTCTTCATAATTCTGGTCTCCTGGTAATTTATGAATCTCTACCGCTCATAATCCCAGCCTTTTGGTAACATTTGTAATTCTTCTATGTCTTGGTTGTTCTTGAATCTGTACTGCTCGGAAAACTTATTCATGATTCTGTTCTCCTGGTAATTTGTGAATCTGTACCTCTTATAATACCAGCCACAGAATATATTTTGTGATTCTGATCTCCTAGTAGGTCGTAGGAATCTATACCGCTTAGGATTTAAGCCCCAAAAATACTGGTTCATGACTATGGTCTCCTGGTAGTTTTGGAATCTACACCTATCATGATTCCAGTTTCGGAACTACTTTTTCGTGAATCCTGATCTTTTCGTAGTTTTGAGTCTTTATCGCTCATAATTTCAGTCCTTGAAATACTTTTCATGTTTCTGGTCTCCTGGTAATTTGTGAATCTCTACATCTCATAATACCTGCCTCGGAATATACTTTGTGATTCTGATTTCCTGGTAGCTTGTGAATCTATACCTCGCTCAGGATTCAAGCCCCGGCAATACTTCTTCTTGATTCTGGTCTCCTGGTGGTTTGCGAAGCTATACCGCTAGGGTTGTAGCCCCGAAAATACCTCTTCATGATTCTGGTCCCCTGGTACTTTGCGAGACTTTACCGCTCATGATTCCAACCCCGGAAATACTTTTCATGTTTCTGGTCTCCTGGTACTTTGTGAGCGTAAACCGCTCGTTCAGCCTGACTTTGGATTTCTACTTTCACCTCAGCCTTCGCTAAGTCTTGTCATTTACCGGGATAAAAAGTAGCCTATGTGTTAATCCAGGCTATGACCTACCTGTGTGCGAAATTTCATTCAAATCCCTTCAGCCGTTTTTGCGATACCTTCAGCCAAACATACAAACATACAAACAAACAAACATACAAACAAACAAACATACAAACTTTCGCATTTATAATATTAGTAGGATTAACTTTTTCACCACCTTTACTTCCAATTTACCTTTGGCTTCATCCGCGTGCAGGTCTGAAATTTCTCTTCTTCATGATTCTGTTTTCCTGGTAGTTTAAGGATCAATACCGCTCAGGATTCCAGTCCCGAAAATACTTATTCAAGATGCTTTTTTTTTACCTCTTTTGATCCCACCCATTTTTTTTTGGGTTTTTTTTTTGTGATTCTGATCTCCTGGTAGTGAGTGAATCTATACCGCTCGGAAATTTTACTTCTTCACATTTCTGGTCTCCTGGTAATTTGTAAATCTCTACCTCTCCCAATACCAGCTTCGGAATATGTTTTGTACTTCTGATCTCCTGGTAGGTTATAAATCTATACCGCTCAAGATTCCAGCCTCCCTCCCTGGTAGTTTGAGAATCTATTCCACTCAGGATTTCAGCCCCGGAACACTCTTTGTGTTTCTGGTATCCTAGTATTTTGTGAATCTATACCGCTTAAGATTCTAGCCCCAAAAATACTGATTGACGACTCTGGTCTCCTGGTAATTTTAGAATCTATACCTCTCATGACTCCAACCCCAAAATCACTTCTTCATAATTCTGGTCTCCTGGTAATTTATGAATCTCTACCGCTCATAATCCCAGCCTTTTGGTAACATTTGTAATTCTTCTATGTCTTGGTTGTTCGTGAATCTGTACTGCTCGGAAAACTTATTCATGATTCTGTTCTCCTGGTAATTTGTGAATCTGTACCTCTTATAATACCAGCCACAGAATATATTTTGTGATTCTGATCTCCTAGTAGGTCGTAGGAATCTATACCGCTTAGGATTTAAGCCCCAAAAATACTGGTTCATGACTATGGTCTCCTGGTAGTTTTGGAATCTACACCTATCATGATTCCAGTTTCGGAACTACTTTTTCGTGAATCCTGATCTTTTCGTAGTTTTGAGTCTTTATCGCTCATAATTTCAGTCCTTGAAATACTTTTCATGTTTCTGGTCTCCTGGTAATTTGTGAATCTCTACATCTCATAATACCTGCCTCGGAATATACTTTGTGATTCTGATTTCCTGGTAGCTTGTGAATCTATACCTCGCTCAGGATTCAAGCCCCGGCAATACTTCTTCTTGATTCTGGTCTCCTGGTGGTTTGCGAAGCTATACCGCTAGGGTTGTAGCCCCGAAAATACCTCTTCATGATTCTGGTCCCCTGGTACTTTGCGAGACTTTACCGCTCATGATTCCAACCCCGGAAATACTTTTCATGTTTCTGGTCTCCTGGTACTTTGTGAGCGTAAACCGCTCGTTCAGCCTGACTTTGGATTTCTACTTTCACCTCAGCCTTCGCTAAGTCTTGTCATTTACCGGGATAAAAAGTAGCCTATGTGTTAATCCAGGCTATGACCTACCTGTGTGCGAAATTTCATTCAAATCCCTTCAGCCGTTTTTGCGATACCTTCAGCCAAACATACAAACATACAAACATACAAACATACAAACATACAAACATACAAACATACAAACATACAAACATACAAACATACAAACATACAAACAAACAAACATACAAACTTTCGCATTTATAATATTAGTAGGATTAAATGATCTTTAAAATGGTGAAGGTTTCATAAAAATACACTTTATAGTTTTTGCGTGATTCTCATTTTTTTTTGCGCGTTAGACATAACTTTACAAATGAATTACACTATGATATAAAATATAATTTCAAATATTCTCAGATCAAATTACGACGGCAATTATCTAGAGTAACATATATTTTTTTTCAAAGAAATAAGACTAGTCGTTTAGACGTGATGTTCAATTAAAAACCAAAAGTCGTATAACTGTGCCTTAAGAAAAGCGCTCGTGTATCATATAAGAGGTTATCTTTACATATATATTGCTATAACCATACGACTTGAATGCAAGCTAGAGTAAATGCTTCTCTCTTACACGAGCCTCCGAGTTTCCATCTAACGTATCTGAGATTTAATTACAGGGTAGTATCGGATACATTACCGAGAAATGCGTATTATTGTACAGCAACATGTAAATTATTATTATAAAAGTACCAGTCAACATTATTATTTTTATTTATTTTTTTTAGTTTGCTGAAGGCAAGAAGACAAGAAGTAGGTACTTATGCAAGTAACAAGTGCTTACTTTATAAAAAGCAAGTTTTTCAGTTTACCACTCAAGAAAACCTTCAACTAAGCGAGAGGAAAAATAAAAGTTGTTTTTAATTTTTCCGTGAATCAAGTAGGTAACTACCATCGCCGACGACGGTAAATAGTAGACAAAACAGATGCTGCAGATATAAACATTTTATGATCATGTGTCGTAAGCGCTACTGGCCAAAGTAATAAAGCCTTTAATTTTGACGTTGGTGAACAGAGAATTCGAATAATTATATATTAGCACAATTTTATAACGCCAAAATTTGTATACGTCACCACTTGTTATACGTCAAAGTTCAATGCAATTAGCCTTTTTGATTCACGGTCCTGCCTACTTCGTTTCGTTTTGAAAGTAAAAATCACCTCGCGGTTTTGCATTTTTATCTACCTTAAGGCATAAAATAAAAAAATAGAAATAACATAACAGTGCATATCTTTATATTACTCCGCGATGTGACGATGTGCCGCCAGTGGGGTATTTTACTAAAAAAAAATAATTAGTCTGTAAGTTAAATAGCCAAAAAATATTGGACACGTATTTTTAGCTTTACCAAACCAATAAAAAATTACTCATTACGTCACTTTGGTGGTAAAAGCCTGTCGCGCCGCGTGACGTCACGCGACATTTCAACGCACTGTATCGCCCTCATTTTTAGGGTTCCATATCCAAAGGGTAAAACGGGACCCTATTACTAAGACTCCGCTGTTCGTCCGTCTGTCTGGCTGTCCGTCTGTCACCAGGCTGTATCTCATGAACCGTGATAGTTAGACAGTTGACATTTTCACAGATGTTGTACTTCTGTTGCCGCTATAACAACAAATACAAAAAAAAACTTTTTTTTGACAAAAAATATAACCTACTACCAAAAAAAAAAGTTCTATTTTTTAACCGACGAAAAAAAGGAGGAGGTTCTCAATTCGACCGTATACAGAGTGGTGATGACAATACGACATTAAATTAAACCTCGCATACCTCAAGACGTTCTCAGTCTACATACAAAAAATCATTTGAATATATCCAGTAGTTTAGTCACAGGAAATTATTTTTCATTTTTAACATTTGCTACATGATGTATCTGATAATAGGGAAACACTGTCAGGTTAACGACCCACATCGGCATCGGTATAAACATCAAAACATTAAAGTCACGTTGCCAACTCGCTGCTTAAACACTTTCGCCAAATTAGTATTTTCATCTGATTTAATGAAAATTATACCTTAACTCTGAGTAATAAGAGTCATAAAGCGTGTCATCAGAGTTGGATAAGAAAGTAACGAATGCGGAAATTGCAATGCACTCATAATATTAATAGAAAATTTAGTGTGTGCGAAAGAGATAAATCTAGTTTCGTTTGTTAGTTCGCTTTCTTGAAGAAATTTGCTACAACAAATTTATGTTAGTGTGTCGCCGCGGTCCTGTGACGAGTCCCGCGTCCTCAGGCGCCGCATCGCCCGCCAAAAAGACATCAAGTCTAGGTACTTCCCCGCCGCTCGTGTTTTTTGTAAATTCATTTACGACGGTATTAGTGCGAAATTGGACGCTTTATTTTGGTGACAGGACACGTAACGTTTTAATAGGTATTTAGTTAAACAGTGAGTGAATTGTGCGAAATTAGACGCTTAGTTTTTATTGTTTTCGTGTTTTTTTTTAACGCAACCCAACGTGTAGTTCGCGAAGGGCAGGTCAGGTGTTGACCATACAACTATTCTTAAATTTTAAAACGCGACAAACGGAAGCCGTATAAATACAAGAAATTGCATGCATTTTTAACTAGAGACAAACCAGTTAGGGAAAACTTCTGTCGCTGGATTGAAAATAAACATTTCGAGAATCCGGATTTCTTGTACAATGTGATGTGGACTGATGAAAGTACATTTACAAGGAACGGTTTATGGAACAGACAGAATCTTCGTTACTGGAGCCGCGTGAATCCGCGTCTAGGACGGGAGACTTCGCACCAGTACAGATTTGTTGCCAATGTTTGGGCTGGCATTCATAGCTGTGATTCTGTGCTAAATAATCTGTGATTTAGTGTAATTTTACTGAGCATTAATCCATAATTAAAAGCCAAAAAATCAAGTCGCTACAGGACCGCGCGTTGTTGCCGCTCTTACGACAGTGCAGGTTAGTGAACTCATATTTATAAATGGTGTTCTATTTCGTTTCTAGTTTTATGCCATTTAGTTTGTTTGAAATTTTTATTTTTTTATTTTCGATGTTAGGATATTTTTGATAGCTTAAACTTATTCTTATAAACTAGTATTGTCCGTGTTTTCATTTATTGTCGTATTGTCTTCTCCACGCTGTATATATTTTTTTTTGTTAGCGTTTCTGTACGTATGGTCGGCCCTCACTCCGTTATTTATGAACCGATTTTGATTATTCTTTTTCTGTTAGATAGGGTATACCTTAAGGGTAGTCCCATGTCATGAAAGTCAGGATCTGACAATGGAATTCTGATAAAATTGAGAGAAAACCTCGAAAATTGTGGCCACTTTTAGTGTTTCTGTATGTATGTTCGGCTCTCACTCCGTTATTTATGAACCGATTTTGATGATTCTTTTTCGTATAGATAGGGTATACCTCAAGGGTGGTCCCATGTCAAGGACATCAGGATCTGATTATGGGATCCTGAAAAAATTGAGAGAGAACCTCGAAAATTGGGCACGAATATTGTTTCTGTTTACTTTTCATAACTGAATCAGTAATTTGCATTTAGGGACCATCACATCATGAAACTGAGCTGATGATGGAAACCATACCTTTCCTAACCAATAGAAGTTAGATATAAAAACTGGTTTTAGTGACAATTAACACTTAATATGTTTTAAAGAAAATACGTCTTTACAACATTGGAGGTAACCTCAACTGGTCAATATCCTGGGAACTTCATGTAAGGATGGTTATATAATCAGCTCAGTGGCAAGAGGAATGATGAAGAATTAGAATTTAGCCTCAGAGTGTTAAAGGATGATGCGAGCCACAAAAAATCATAAAATAATAACTTTTTAAATAAAAAATTAACCGACTAAAAAGAACTAAAAAGCAAAAAATAAATAAACCTTTTAAGTCTTGAGTAATGAGCTTATTTACATACATAAAATATCAAATTTTATATAAACTAATTTTGATTCGGCGCCAATTAATAAAATGATTAATTACCTACTTACAGCCTTCTTCGTTTGTAAGTACTTATAAAATTTAGATATTTAATAATCAGATTGTTGTTGTCTCTTTGATTAGTTCTTTTTCGTCGGTTGAATTTTTTGTTAAAAAGTTTTTTTTCTAAAAAGAGTTCTTTATTTTTCACTTTTTAGTGGTGGTTCCCCATTAAATCGTGTTAACAATACATCTCATCATAAGCGATCGCAGTAATCGCAAGTCATTTGCTGTTAGGAGGAAGATCTTCATCAGATCTATAAGAAATTTAAATGAGACCATTTCGGAATAAACCCCTTGCGGAAAAAAAAATTCTAATCCGTTTATACAGGGTGTAAAAAGACACATCACAGAGCCGTTAACTACGCATACTGTAGGTCTATAAAAGTAGTTTTGCGCAAAAATTATTGCTGGGAAACGACTTTTATTTTTAGGTATGAAAAATAAAACTATTTTTTAATCAGCGCAATGTAACGCGAACACAGGCAAGTGGAGTTAAACCCCGCCCCTTCGCTCTAAGCCACTTAGGGACTTGTCGGTTACGTTTGATATTCATTGCGTTTCCGTAACTGCAAATTCGTAATTTCGAAATTTCGAAAAAAAAAATTAAAAATTCAAGTGATGTTTGTTTGGAAAAAAGTTTAGTAATAACACTTAGAATTTATTTTAGAATAAAAGAAAAAAAAAATTGCGACTTTGACCTTCAATATCTCCAGAACCAGTGGTTTCCCAGGTATGGTCTAGTTGAAAAAATTATATAATATGGGTAGAATATGTGGCTTTCGGCTTCGGAAACTGTCTTTTTACACCCGATAAATTATGACGGAGTTATGCCCAAATAAACATAAAATAAAAACATCCGTATTGATAACCTCCTCCTTTTTGAAGTCAGTGAAAACCAGAATAGTTAAAAAAAAATATTTAAGGGGACTTCCATACAACAAACGTGTTTTTTTTGCCGTTTTTATAGATAATGGTACGGAACCCTTCGTGGGCGAGTCCGACTCCCACTTGGCCGGTTTTTGTTTACGTGACAAAAGAAAAACACGTGTCCAATATTTTTTGGTTATTTAACTGACGGACTAATTAATTTTTTTTAGTAAAATACCACAATATATGGCACACAACGCATGGCAAATTTTATAGTGTGTCTGTCATATTATATCAGTGTTGACCGTATAGAAAAATGCAATTTCTATATTATTAGTTTCATGAAAATAAATGTCTTTTTTTTGGACTATTCTAATTTCCAAATTAAATTGTAATCATGTAAAAATTATGTGCCAATATATTATGCAGGGATAGTGACATCGATCTTATAACTAATGTTTGAAATTTCGTAAAAGATGTCGCTAGTTTCTGAGAAAATCGCACGCGGCATCGCTGTTTATTGGAGTGTCACCCCCCTGATGATTTCCAAAAAAAAAAACAGCGGCACTCCTAGAGTGCCGACAGAAGTAAAAACTTGAACAAAAATGCCCGTGGTGGCGCGAGATTAATTGTTTTTTCCCATCTCAAAACTGCTCAACGCACTTATAGAAGTTTTCACTTCAAAAACAGGTGTCCTGTCATTTTCATTTTAAAATAACGCTATGTAAATTAGGTAAATTAATACTTGATAAAGTTACAACGTTACAAACTATTCTTTCTGTAAATAACTCATTTGACAAATAATATTGAAAGACAACATTTCATTACATCAAAACATCATTTGACAAACAAATATTTTTATAATCATGTTAATTGGACAATACAAAATATTAAACAAAAGAATCCTTCACTTTATGGAATATACAAAAATTTATGTCAAAAATCAAATATAGAAAATGTTAGTATATAAATACTTTATATTAACTTGGTCAAATGAATGTTTTTGAAATTATATTTTAACATTTGAAAATATTTGCAAAGTAAAATAGTTGCAAAATCTGTATTTTGTCAAATGAATATTTATAAAGTAATAATTGTGTTTGCGAAATGAGATGTTTTTGTTAGTCGTTTTTTGTCAAACATTAGTTAACCGGTACATTACGGTCCTTAACACCGGTCAGTACTCAGCTTTAGAAATAAGATTAAGGTACGTTCCTTTAATGACTTTATTTTCTAATGATTCAAAGAATACCCTCGACGATTTTTCGCATGTCTACCTAAATAATTATGTTAACATGTGATAATCAACATAATAATTATCAAGATTAATGTTATGCTATCGATACCAGGAAAGGCGATTCTAAAACATCGTTCTAAACCTTCAAAGATTAGGTAAAATCTCGGAAGCGGGAAATATTCCTTCTGATTTAATAAAATAATTCACAAAAGTTATAACATAAGAAACATTTTTCTTTTTACCACAGTGAGAATTTTAGCCTGCGGTTTCCGCAAAAACGGTCTCTTGCCGTAAGCGATTTGCGAGAAAAGCGCGAAGCTCTCAAAGGTTTTCCCACTCCAATAAGATGGCCAAATATTCAGGATAAGTGCCAGTTTGATCATTCCTAGTGGTGTTGAAACTTTTAACCTTTCAGTTTATATAAGTAATGGGAACCCGTTTTCTCTTGACTTTTAGGATCTGTGTTTTGGAGTACTTAACAGGAAATTTTGTAAAAAATTAAGAATTAATACTTTTGGTAATGCAGTTACGCACTTTGCTATTAAGAAGGTTGATTTTTTTTTGGCTCCAGTTTTTACATAACTGTGGTTTTTACATACAGGATGGCTTTTAATTCATTGATAAATAATCTTTCAGGGGGTGACCACTGCCTGCCTAGGGGTTGTGGATAAATTCGAAACAGAGGGAAGGTTGAGGGAACGAACAGGGGTGGGTTCTAAGTCAGTAAGAGACTGACACGCCCTCCTGCTCCACCCAGAGCGGGAGATGTCATCGAATGATTTCCCATCCCCCAAAAAAAAGAGGGTGACCACTGTACGGATCGCCTAGAGGACACGGTGGAGCATACGGTGGAGCTCTACCCCGCTTGGGCGGAGCACCGCAGTGTCCTCGTGGAGGCGATCGGCGGCAGCGACCTTTGGATGGTTTAAGAAGGGGGGGGGTGAGAGTACATATCAATAATGCAAACAAAGTATGACTGTGAGGAGCCCTTTTTTCAGTAAATCTAGTAACTTTCATCACCACTTGAAGTGATTGTGAAAGATGTTTAGCTTTATGATTACTTGATAGGTAGTTTCTCTTTTCCTTGTGCCAAAGGTGAGAAAAAAATCAAAATCAACTCCATTTTATTTGTGTATTTAAGAATTGATTCATTGAGTAATACTAATAAATTGCATATTATCAGATATACCTAGTTAGTAGCAATCATTAAAATGAATTGTTCAAATGTTGATAAATGGTTTTTTATTTTGTAAATTGGTTAAAACCAATTTACAAAATAAAAAACAATTTATTACTTTTACACGTCAAAAATATATTGACGTATAAAAGTATTATATACTACTAAGTACCTATTGTATAATACTTTTACACGTCAATATTTTTTTTGTCAGTTTAAGCTAGATGAGGGCGGTGTTTCCTAGCTGACTACCCTGAGAAGAAACACCGAAACAAACTCAGAGGTCAAAGTCTCTTTTAATGTCCATACAATCTGTACTGAGCAAATCATATGAGAACCATGCACTAAATGTCTGATATGAGCTTTTGAGGCAATCACCACGCAGATTTGAGTGAACCTTCCAGACAGTGCAAGCATTTGTGAGTTATCGTGAAACTCAATTCAGAACTTTAAGGAGCTCAACGAACCGACGAACAATACCAAAGTAAGGACATTTGGATAGGCCGCAAAAGTACTAACCTTCAGACAATTTTAAAAAATTACTGGAAATAGGAAAATAAATTAACCCAAATATTTACAATAATTAATAATAATAATAAAAAGAATACTCAGTACATTACTGGAGGGTTCGGGACAAGGCTATCGGTTGAGAAGAGGTGGTCAGGTCATATCACACCTCCTTTACATGGATGATCTGAAACTCTTTGCCCCCAACAATTTGCAACTGATGAAGCTACTGAAGGTAACAGAAACCTTCAGTAGCGCCATCAGAATGGAATTTGGTGTGGACAAATGTGCAGTCATGCATGTAAAGCGAGGGGAGATTATGGAATCCGTGGGAACTCAACTCTCGGATTCCATACACCTTAGATCCCTCTGCTCAATCGAAACCTACAAGTATTTGGGTATGTCGCAAGCGTTAGGCATCAGTACTGCTGTGAAACAGTCGTTGAAGGAGCGCTTCTTTGGCCACCTGAATAAAGCACTAAATAGTCTTCTATCAGGCGGGAACAAGGTGCGCGCCTTCAACGGTTGGGTCATGCCGGTATTGATGTACTCTTTCGCATACTCAAATGAACTCAGACGGAACTTGACGCCCTGGATAGGAGGGTCCGCACACTGCTGACGGCAAATCGGATGCATCACCCACGATCATCGGTGATGAGGCTGTATATCCCGCGGAAATGTGGGGGTCGTGGCTTCTTAAATGCTAAATGATAAATGATAAATGATGTTTATTCAGTAAATAGGTTACAAGGAACACTTTTACACGTCAATGTTTTTTTGTCAGTTTAAGCTAGATGAGGCCGGTGTTTCCTAGCTGACTACCCTGAGAAGAAACACCGAAACAAACTCAGAGGTCAAAGTCTCTTTTAGTGTTCAAATCCATACAATGTGGACTGGTTAGATCCTATGAGAACCATGTACGTTTATGTCTGGGATGAGCTTTATGAAGAAAGCAACACACGAATTCGAGTGGACCTGTCCAGACAGTGCAAGCATTTGTCAGTCATCGCGAAGCTCAACTCAGAACTCTGAGGTGCTCAACGAACCGACGAACAATACCAAAGTAAGGACATTTGAGTAGGCCGCAAAAAATACTCAAACTGCCAGACAATCATAAAATCTACATGAATATAACGACATACATAGTTCTCGCATTCACATTATTCTATATGAGGACCATGCAGCTTAGTGTCTGTAGTGGTCTTTTGAAGAAAGAACCAAACATATTTGAGTGGACCTGTCCAGTCAGTGCAAGCATTTGTCAATAGTCGAATAGCTCAACTTAAAAACCACTAAGGAGCTCAATGACATGACGAACAATACCAAAGAAAAGACATTTGGGTAGGCCGCAAAAGTACTCAAACTGTCAGACAACGTTGAAAATTACTGTAAAAAGGAGGAGAAAATAATAATAATAACCCACATAGTCCTCACATTTACAATAATTAAGTAATCAAAAAAAAATAAAAATATAATACTTTACAAAGTAAATATTTGTGTCAAACAAAATAGTAATCATAATATGTCAATCAAAAAATAAAAATAAATATAATACTTAACAAAGTATTCAAGTCAAAAAAAATAATAATAATAATAAAATGTCAATAAAAAAATAAAATAAAAAATATAATGCAATACTATACAAGTATTCATGTCAAAAACGAATATTAAAAAAAATATATATATAAAAAATTTTTCATCAGTAAGTAGTACATATGAAAACAATGGCTCATGTATATCATTGAAGCAGCTCAATCCCACGCCTTTTTGTCCTCAAGAAAGTCATTAATTGTGTAAAAAGCTTTCTGGCATAGCTTACGTTTAATAAATGATTTAAATTTATTTATGCTTAGTTCTTGAATTTGGCTAGGAAGTTTATTATAGAAACGTATACATTGACATCTAAACGAACCACCTATTTTTTTCTTGAGCCTGGTTTTTGGTACAATAAATTTGTGTTTGTTCCTAGTATTTATGCTATGGATATCACTGTATCTTTTAAACAGATTAATATTTTTATGTGCATACATGAGATTCTCATAAATATATTGAGAGGGAACAGTCATAATATTAATCTCTTTAAATTTGTCTCTGAGGGAGTGTCTGGGACTTAATTTATAAATTGCACGAATAGCCCTTTTCTGTAAAACAAAAATTGTCTGAATATCGGCGGCATTTCCCCACAACAGAATGCCGTACGACATCACACTATGAAAATAACTAAAGTATACTAAACGAGCTGTCTCTAAATCAGTTAAACCACGAATTTTCCTTACGGCGTATGCTGCAGAGCTAAGTTTTTTGGACAGTTTATCTATATGGGGGCTCCACTGAAGCTGCGCATCCAAAGTTAAACCTAAGAACACTGTGGAATCCTCGGGTTTCAACTCTTCACCCTTTATTGACACACAAGTGTTCACTTGTATTACATTGGGTAATGTGAACTTTATGCATTTTGTTTTTTTCTCGTTAAGGAGAAGATTATTGACATTAAACCAGTTAACTACAGTTGAAAGAGCATTATTTACATTATCAACAACCACCTGCTGACGTTTGAGTTTAAATAAAAGTGAAGTGTCATCTGCAAACAGCACTATATCATGTTTATCCTTTATGAGGTAAGGCAAGTCGTTGATATAGATTAGAAACAAAAAAGGACCCAGAATTGAGCCTTGAGGAACCCCCATTCTGACTACAGACCCGGAAGACCTTTTGCCGTTCACATCAACTCTCTGAATCCTATTACCCAAGTATGAAGTAAGAAGATCCAGAGAGGCGCCCCGGACTCCGTAGTAGTGCAGCTTCCTGATCAATGTATCATGGAGAACGCAATCGAAAGCCTTAGACAAATCGCAAAAAATGCCCAACGCATCGCATTTATCTTCCCATGCATTATAAATGTGTCCCAAAAGTTCAACACCAGCATCAGTTGTTGAACGACCCTTTGTGAAACCAAACTGTTTGTTGTGTAATAATTTGTGTTTATTAAAATATCTTTGAATTTGATCTAAAATAATTTTCTCAAAAATTTTACTAAAAGTAGGTAGCACTGATATAGGTCTATAATTAGTAGGGTCTGATGTACTACCCGATTTAAACAATGGTATAATTTTACTATATTTCATTAGATCAGGAAACTCACCACAATCTATACAATTATTAAAGATTACTGCTAAAGTAGGTGCTACAATGTCTATAATAGACCTAGCAACGTCAACAGAATTACCCCATAGATCTGCAGTCTTTTTAACATTTAAAGTATTAAAAGTTTTGATTACATCATTACAAGTGACATATTGGAAATAAAATTGGGATTCACAAACTGGAACGTTTTCTTTAAGTAAAATTTCTGCAGCAGTTGGTGATGAATTTAGAGATTTTGTAGTCGATACGGGAATCTCTGCAAAGAAATTTTCAAATGCCGCGGCGACTTGCGAATCTGATTTAATGATACTGTCATCAATAGCAAGGCTGTAATCACTACTTCGGTTGCAAGACCTTCCCGTTTCGCTATTAATAATATCCCAAGTCATTTTAATTACATTACTACTATTTTTAATTTTTGAACTTAAGTAGCGAGATTTCGCCAAATAACATACTTTTTTAAATAATTTAGAATAATTCTTAACATATAAATTAAATTCTACAGTGTTAATATAAGTCCGTTCTTCATACAGCTCATACAGCCGTTTTCTACTTTTATTAATACCAATGGTGGCCCAGTCACTGAAGGAAGTATTGCCATTTACCGAAATCGTCTTAGGAATAAAAGTAGTATCAAATTGCGTGCAATACATTTTGAAAAAATCATTATAATGTTGATTAGGGTCATCATTAGTTGACCCTAATCACAATTGTAGCTAAGACGCTACACAACCGCGAGGTATGCAGCCTTAGGGAATATTTCCTAGAAACCGACGTGGGTATGCATCGAGATGTGGTCGCTGTGGACAAGGGCCTCACCCCGCTCTCCTTGGCAAACGAGAACTGGCGCAAACTTAAAGTACTGGATACTAATAACCGCAGGGAAGTATGGCAGAGCAAGGAGCTTCACGGACGCTTTTACCGGGTCCTACATGGACCTGATGTAGATCTCTTAGCGTCCGTATCCTGGCTGCGCTTTGGTGACCTATTCTGGGAAACCGAAGGTTTTGTCTGTGCGACTATGGACGAAGTTATGATGACGAATAACTACCGGAAATATATTGTGAAGGACGGTACGGTTGACATCTGTCGGGCATGTCACCGGCCCGGGGAATCAATCCGACACATTATTTCTGGTTGTTCTCGTCTAGCTAACGGAGACTATTTGCATAGACACAACCTTGTAGCCAGGATTATCCATAAGCAACTTGCTCTTAAATACAATCTTGTGGAATCTGAAGTACCGTACTATAGGTATGAGCCCGACCCAGTTCTCGAAAATGGCAATATCACGTTGTATTGGGATCGATCTATCATCACTGATAGGACTATTGTTGCCAATAAGCCTGACATAGTGGTGATAGATCGACAAGAGCGTCGCACAATGATTGTTGATATAGCTGTCCCTCATGACGAGAACCTCGTGAAGGCTGAGAAAGATAAAAAAACAAAGTATCTTGATCTGGCTCGCGAGGTTGTCGACATGTGGGAGGTGGATAAAGCAGTCATTGTGCCGATAGTCGTGACGGCCAATGGCTTAATAGCCAAGAGCCTCGACGAACACCTAAGGAGGCTCTCGTCGGGCAGCTGGATCAAGGGCTTGATCCAGAAGGCAGTACTCCTGAACACGGCGCGCATAATTAGGAGGTTCCTCTCTCAGGAGCCCTGACCACCGGTAGCTTGGACCCTATCCCGATACCGGTGGGATACTATTTTTATATTTTTAAATGTTTCTATATTTTGATATGTTAATATTTAAAAATGTAAATTGTATGTATATACTATAAAATAAATGGAATAATAAAAAGAATATAAAAAAAAAATCAGCTTTAGCGATAGCGATGTTGGCGTGTCTCGGAACGCGGCGATGGTTTGTCGTTCCATGTTCCTTTTTCGCGTTTGAGCTGTGAATGCTAAGTGGTGGCATGCGTTTTGTTTTTGCTCATTTGTAATGATTGTATCGTAATTCACTTGCTTCTGTTTTGTGTGTGTTTATTATTTTCTTACAAATTTATATTACTGAATAGTACTGGTGCTGCTGGTGGGTGGTGAACAGATAGTGGTGTGGCACCGTAACGCTTAAATTTAACCATAGTTTATTTTTATACTTATTTATTTTATTTTATATATGATTTCTGATGACGATTCTTTTCACTCCGCAAATGAATCCTTCAGCTTATCTGCTGATGCAAGTTTTGGCTCCTTGACTGACACCCTTGGTGACAATGTGCATCGGAGCTTCGGCCAACAGAAAGCTCATTTATTTAATGTTTGTTATATCAATGCTCAGAGTGTGCCATGTCATTATAGTGATCTGTTTGACACCTTTTCTGACGCCAATGTACATGCTGTCCTGGTTTCTGAGAGTTTGTTCAAACCTCATCTTCTCTCTACCACCTTCCCTCTTCCCGGTTTCATTCTTATCCGCAATCATAGGATTGGAAAGGGAGGAGGTGGTGTTGCTGTCTATCTTAGTAGCGATTTCCCTTATAAAATCATTTCATCATCTCCTTAAAATTACAGTGCTTCCGCTGAATATCTGTTTTTGGAGGTCTACGTCAAAGGTGTCAAGACCTTGCTTGGCGTTGTCTACTGTCCGCCTACCGTTGACTACTTTTCCGACTTAGAGTTGGCGCTGGAATCAGTGGGGTTAGAGTATGCACATTGTGTCATCATGGGCGATTTTAATACAGACCTTTCTCACCCATCCTCTCGTTCCCGGAAACTCCTTCATATAATCGAGTCCATTAGTCTCCATGTCCTTCCACTGCAACCTACTCACTTTAATAGCTCAAGTGATGACACGTGGCTCGACATAATCCTCACGTCCACTCCCTCCCTTGTTTTCTCACACGGCCAGTGCCCTGCCCCTGGCTTTTCCCATCATGACCTCATTTTCCTCTCCTACATCCTAAAATCTCCTAAACTTCCCCCTAAAGTTCTGCACATGCGTTGTTTTGCTCGCATGGATGCTGAGAAGCTACGTCAGGATGCGTTAAAACTTGATTGGGACCACCTTGCAGCGGCAACATCTGTTGACGATAAACTGAGCATCTTTAATCGGACGATCCTTGCACTCTACGACAAACACACTCCTGTCAAGAGGGTTGAGCTGAAGCGTCAGCCCGCACCTTGGATGACGACGGGGGTTCGTATGGCGATGAGGAGCAGAGATCGGGCCTTCCGTAGATTTAAAAAAGATCGCAGTGTTGTAAATGGGGACCTTTTCAAGGCTGCTAGAAATCGGTGTAATCAGATGATACGCAACGCTAAACGCCGCCATATTCTCGATAACATATCTTCCTCTTCTCCTGCTGATATCTGGAAATTCCTCGGAACTCTAGGTATCGGTAGACCACGTCATGTGGATTTTCCTAAAACAATCTTTCTGGACGATATCAACCGTCATTTCACAACAACCTGTCATTTGGATTCCCAAATGATGTCTCAAACGGTTAATTTCATTACTGGCCTACCAGGACCTATCATAGAGCCGTTCTACTTTTCTCCGGTAACCTTGGAGGAAACCAAAAAGATCATCCTGTCCATTAAATCGAAGGCTGTGGGCTATGACGACATTAGTCGCTATATGATCACCTTGATTCTTGACTGTCTTCTGCCGCCGATTACCCACATCATTAATTTTTCCCTTGATTCCGCCCAATTCCCATCCCTGTGGCGTATGGCTTACGTTCGTCCGCTTCCTAAAATCAGTAATCCTTCCCTACCTAACCATTTTCGACCTATTTCTATTCTTCCTTTTCTATCCAAAGTACTTGAGGCCTGTGTCCACAAGCAGTTTTCAGGATTTGTTCACCAGAATAATCTTGTTAGCTCTTTCCAATCCGGATTCAGGCCTGGTCACAGTACTGCCTCAGCTCTCCTTAAAGTGACTGGTGACATTAGAGAAGCTATGGAGGATACCAAGGTTACTGTTTTGGTGCTAATTGATTTCTCCAATGGCTTTAATGCTGTCAGTCATGATATTCAGCTATCCATCCTTTCACATCTTATGGTTTCCTTCGAGGGCCTGGAATGGATCTCTTCTTATCTTCGGGGGCGCCAGCAGTCGGTTCGCGTGGACGAGAATTCGTCGAGTTGGCGTGTCCTGGAAGCTGGTGTGCCACAGGGCGGTATTCTTTCTCCGTTGTTATTCTCAATCTTCATAAATTTTATAACTCACTGTCTTCGGTGTTCGTATCATCTATATGCCGACGATCTTCAGCTGTATACAGCTGCGCGGGTAGAAAGTTTGTCAGACGCTATAGAGGATGTAAACCGAGATTTGCATGCAATCAATGATTGGTCTGATAGATTTGGGGTGTCTGTGAACCCCTCAAAATGTCAGGCCATTGTTATTGGAAGCTCACGCATGATTCGTAGAGTGGCGATTAGCTCTCTTCCGCCTATTATTTTAAATGGTACTGTCATCCCCATCAGTCCTAGCGTAAAAGATCTCGGTTTGCATCTTGACTCGACGCTTGGCTGGCAAAGCCAGGTTCCTAGTGTCTGTCAAAGAGTCAACGGGACTTTGCGATGTCTGTATCGTCTGAGGAACTTTTTGCCTGCAAAGACGAAGACTATGCTTGTGCAAACTTTAATTTTCCCTATGATCGACTATGGTGACGTTTGCTACTTTGACCTGAACGCGGCTTTGCTGGATAACCTTGATAGGCTCCTCAATAACTGCATCCGGTTCATTTTCAACTTGAGGAAATATGACCATGTGTCAAGCTTTAGAGCTGAGCTCAAATGGATGCCCATTCGCCAGAGAAGAAGTTTGCGCGCTCTGACTACACTTTTCTCTCTCCTCAACTCTCCCACCCCTCCCTCTTACCTTATATCACACTTTCAGTATCTTTGCTCTACTCACGCTAGGAATTTGCGTTCTGCTAACAATCTCTTACTGCTTTGTCCTTCTCATACTTCTAATTTTATTCATTCTTCCTTTCATATACAGTCCATCCTTCTGTGGAATGCGCTTCCCCTCAATATCAGGACGGCCACCAGTCAGTATGCATTTAAGCGAAAGTTGCGGAATTACCTTCCTAACAAGTAAAGGAGTCGTCTCAAAATCCTTATCTCTAACTTTATATATTATTATTATCTATGTAGGTATATTATATTAAATATATATGTATGTTTATTTTAACTATATATATATACTTTTGTAATTATTTTCGTCTTAGTATTATTTTTTTTTTTCAGTTTACGCACCTGCCATGTTATCTCTCCACCACCCTTGGTTGACTGGTAGAGAATGCCTAAGGCATTAAGTCCGCCTTTGTACATTTGTGTTGCATGAAGTTTTAATAAATAAATAAATAATCTTTGTATAAAAACATAAAAGTATAAACGAAAACATTGGCTCATGAATATCATTGAAGCAACTAAATCCCAAGCCTTTTTTATCGTCAAGGTAGTCTCTCATTGTGTAAGAATCTTTCTGGCATAGATTACATTTAATAAATGATTTAAATTCATATTGCTTAGTTCTTGAATTTGGTTATTAGTTTTTTTTCATAGGGTGGGAAATCATCAAATAACTTCTCCTGTTCTGAGTAAAGCAGGCGTCTCAGACTCGTACTGACTAAAACCCATACGTGTTCCTTCAGTTGTCTGTGCCAGAACCATGGTGACTCCTTCGATTCCTCAGCCGAAATATATGCCGAGCAGTTCATGGATATCATAAATCAAAACGAATATAGAGAAAATGAGTTAGCAGAATACGTAACAACAAATAACTTAAACAGACAAAGAGTAGCAGTTGTGCCTCTAGATGGAAACAGTCCAGGCTTTGAAGATTGATGAAGCCGTACTGTCGGGAATGTGCCCATATCGCAAGCATAGTGTATTATTTGTCTTGGCCTAGACATCAAGAAGCAACAGTCGGTCAGGTCGCACCAGCTGCCTTCTTAAATGATCTAATGATTGATTTGGATCAAGTTGAGTAATAAATATTTAATTGAATTAGTATTTTTTATTCACCTTCCCTTTATCTATTAAACTAACAATAACATTTAATAACACTTGTACATTGGTGCATACAAAAATTGTACCTATATACAATAATTTTAAGTTTTATTTCGAGATTCCCTTAACTCACATTAATGTGATAATGCCATAGTAAATTAAAGCCATAGATCAATACATTCTGCTATATTTCATTGGTGTTCGCCATGGATATGGTTTCGATACTAAGATGACTTTTGTCTCTGAGGGAGTGTCTGGGACTTAATTTATAAATTGCACGAATAGCCCTTTTTTGTAAAACGAAAATTGCCTGAATATCGGCAGCATTTCCCCCACAACAGAATGCCGACATCACATGTGAAAATAACTAAAGTATTCGAAACGGGCTGTCTCTAAATCAGTTAAACCACGAATTTTCTTAACGGCGTACGCTGCAGAGCTAAGTTTTTTTGACAGTTTATTTATGGGGCTCCACTGAAGCTTCGCATCCGATCCAAAGTTAAGCCTAAGAACACTGTGGCATCTTCGGGTTTCAACTCTTCACCCTTTATTGACACACTAGTGTTCACTTGTGTAATATTAGGTAATGTGAACTTTATGCATTTCTGTTTTTTCTTGTTTAGAAGAACATTATTGAAGTTAAATCAGTTAACTACAGTTGAAAGAGCATTATTTACATCATCAATAACCACCAGCTAACGTTTGAGTTTAAATAAAAGTGAAGTGTTGATTGTTAAAAACACTATAATAATGTTTCCTATATGAAGTACGGCAACACCTTGATACAAAAATTCAAATCATTTATTTCATATAATCCATTTACAGGCACTTTTAAATTGTCAATAAGTCGGTCAGTCAGAAAGATAAAGCTAATTGCACATTCCAAGGCGTAGATCTCTATGGAGAACAACGTGAAAGAAACTCCATGGACACTCTTTTTTACCACGTTATGTGTTTATCAAAAATCCTGGTTACATTATGTTTTGTTGCTTCTATTATATGATAACAATGTTAAATAAACAATTCATAAACAATAAAAAAGCCAGTGGCAGTGTCAGATGACCAGTCTCAACTGACGGCACCCGTTTACGAACATGACGCATGGATTAGCACCACTCGGCTCATCCATATCGAAGAGAACCGAATGACCCAACACACGCGCCACCATCAGCGAGACATTTGAGTGAGCATGACAAACTCTCAACTGCCACACTCGTTCATGTCAAAAAAAATCAGTTACATTATATGCCCCTTGGTACTTACTCATATTTACAAAATTAAAAAATGCTTCGAAATCATACAATAAATTATTACAATATATTATTTATTACAACTTTTGAAAAGAAAAAAAAAATATTGATAAAAATAAAAGAGAGAGCATCTCTTCCAAATATACAAATACAAAAAAGAACTAACTAGTGGACCCAAGTGGCTGTGACTGTGGAGCTGGACCGGCATTAAGCAAAGCATTTTTATCAAAGAAATAATCCTCCAATTTATAATATGCTTGTCTACATAGTATGCGTTTTATGTATGTTTTAAATTTTGTCTCATTTTGTTGGAGAATGTGTAGACGTATTTTGTTATAAACCTTTACACAGAACTCCATAAAAGAATTGTGTACTTTAGCCAATCTGAATCGAGATTGATCTAATTAGTTCCTATTTCTTGTATTAAAATTATGACTGTCACATATCTTAGGAAAGAGATGCAGGTTTTTCCAAACATACATAATGTTTTAATATATGTATTGACAAGGTACCGTCATGATTTTTATAAACACGCTAAGTTCAGCGGCATATGCTGTCAGGAAAATCCTTCAATTTACAGATGTAGATACCGCGAGACTGGTCTTTTTTAGTTACTTTCATAGTATAATGTCTTACGGTATTTTGCTATGGGAACAGGGGCCCAATTCTGTAAAATAACTAACTTGTCAATAGTGTGTCGGTAGTGTGTCAGTGGTGTCTCAATAGAATAGTCATTGACATTTGGTATTCTATAAATTATTTATGGTCATTGACTTGCCACTGTAGTGCCATTGAAACGCCATGATAAGACTATTGTAATAATTGGTAGTCTGGGCTACTATAATATGTCAATATCATTTTGTAGTTTTTGCAGAATACAAAATTTGCAACAGTGGCACAATAATGTCTGTAGTGTGTCGATAGAGTGTCGATGGCGTGTTGCTTAGCTTAAAGTTACAGAATTGGGCCTCAGGCTGCAGACATTGAGTCTATTTTTATTCTGCAGAAAAGAGATATCAGAGTCATAATATAATCTTCGCAGGCGCGATTCACTTAGGGAGCTGTTTAATGTGTCCTATGCCGCTGAGCTTAGCCGTCCTGCAAGAGATGTTAAATGAGGACCCCATTGTAGCCTTGAATCGAGCGTAATTCCCAGGAGAACAGTGTTTTCGACGAATTCTAGTTTCACTTTGTTCAATACTACGTCACAACTATTACTATTAACATTCAGTAAAGCATATCTGATGCACTTAGTTTTTTTATTATACAGTAAATTATTAGCAGTGTTATTAGAGTTTTGGACCTGCTGAAGGGTGTAATTTACGTCGTCAAGATTTGTGGAACGTCTTTTTTTTCGTGGGGTGGGAAATCATCCAATGACTTCTCCCGCTCTGGGTGGAGCGGGAGGGCGTGCCAGACTCTTACTGACTAAAATCCACCCCTGTTCCTCCCTGCCCAGAATGCCCAGGGGCGAGGTAACTCTTTCGAATTTATCCTCAACCCCCGGGCAGGCATCGGCCATGACGGGCCCCGTCCTGTTTGGTGACAATTCTTTGAGGCGCGCGTGGAACACTACGCGCCGTCGACTCTCGGGCCTGGTGCTGATCAGACGGCGAGGTACCCATTACTTGCCGTCCGCAGGCCCGGGTTTGTGGAACGTCTGTTAATCTTAAAAATTAGGGATGTATCGGCAGCAAACAATACCATCTGTGGTTGATTTTTAAATAGATGAGGGGGAGATCATTTCTATAAATACTAAAAAGAGGAAAGGACCTAATATTGAGCCTTGTGGATCGATACCATTTATTTGAACTTGCTGCTGTCCGTCATTTAAATAAGACTTCACTGAACTGAGTGCAAGTTTACCTAGTCCGCAACGTTCTAGTTTTGATAGTAAGTAGTATACAAATAAGAAACAAAAAAGGACCTAGAATCGAGCCTTGGGGAACCCCCATTTTGACTAGAGATGAATGTTAAAAATTACCGTTGTCGTGCTTTTAAAACGAATTACTTCCACGTGAGTTGCATTCACTAAAAACACGAAACAATTAAATAACTTGACAACAGGATTCATGTGAAAATAAAAAATACGAATCTTATAAACAGTTTTAAGCTTGTTAAATAAAAAGCTTTTAAAACGCGAGAACGTACCACGCGTTTACGAAGTGGGTAGCGAAGTAATTAGTTATTTTTCTGTTTTCTTTGTTGAATGGGGCTGAGTTGTGGCCATTACGTTGTTGGTTCGTGGCGTTCCGCCACGCCGGTATCCCTGTAAATGTGGGGCCACGCCAATTGCCCGGGGCAATTTCTGTGAGGCGTTGTAATTAACGCCTCAAAGTATCCGGGTTTAGAGTGAAGAGCGTCGAGATCATTGAACACTTTTAAACGGCGACCTGATTGATGCTCGGTTACATAAATTAAACCTTCATATGGGTATCGAACGAGATTGAGACAGATTTTAGCTAAACGAAGCAGTATTGAAATTGTACCTACTATCATTGTGGAAGCTTCCCATTATTTTTTTAATTTCTATTTTGGTTTTTTATGTGTACAAGAATCACAGTTACTTGTAGTATTATCGATATAGGTCAGAAACACCCTCTTAGTTTTTCGAGAAAAATATAGCTCTAAACATCACGAAGCGGAGGCTTTATGGTGCCAAAAAATAAAACAAAACGAGTTGACCTGCTACGATTATTTAGAATGCTCATCAAAAGACAAAAATTTACCACAAATAAAATAGAATTGAATTCTGCGGGTCTACTCCGAAGTATTTTTACGAAGTATCGGCCGAATGTTCGGACATATTTATGTGAAGTGTTAAAGTGATTGTGCCTTACCTAAAACTGTAGCTCTTCTCTGAGAGCTTCTTCCACCAAAAACACACGCAATATCATTTCGCTACAATTTTAGGTATGGCACATTCACTTTAACACTTCACACAAATATTACCGAACATTCGGCCGATACTTCGTAAAACACCTCGGAGTAGACCCCCGGGTCCAAAGGATAGTATTAGATACCAATATTGGAATAAAAAAAAACTATTGTTTGTTTCATTGTTTTTTTCTGTGTACGCATTACAAATACCGTAGGTACATCATTGTTATTACGTAGTTATTTTTCAGAAACAACTGAAGCGCGGATAGATTTGTTTTTTAATGGTACTTAGATCCCATTTTTGAAAATGTGCATGATCCCAGTGATTCATAACCTGCTCTTTAAACCTTATTGCATTGGTTTCTGGTCAAGTTATTTAGCTTATTAAACTCCAGAATCCACAGACTGTATGCACAGTTGGTCGCGGGAGTGTTTGAAAAAATAACCGCAGCCCTAGAACGCACAAACAACTGAATAAACACGGGTGGGTTTTAGAGTCCAACACACCCTCCCGCTCCACCCAGAGTGGGGGAAGTCACTGATGATTTCCCACCCTAAAAAACTTTTTTATAAAAAAATGGAACCCACTTCTAAAAAAGTTTTTATTTTTCACCTTTTAGTTGTGGTTTATATATCTAACAGAATAGAAAATCTAACAGAATGATTATGACTGGACCTAAAATATCCCCCATGCTGATAAAAATTTTCGTTTTCTGCAATATCATAGATTTTTGTGTTGAGGTTCAGTCACATTTCTCGTAGAAGCGTGTAAAACAGCGGGTAACGCGATTTTAACTGTATATAACCGATGCATAGCGGATGGTATTTTTCCTCGGAAATGGCGACAAGGCTATATACGAAGACCATTAATTCCGAAGAATGGTGACAAGCCTCCTGACGACCCTAAGTCGTACAGGCCCATAACACTACTTCCATCTTTGGGTAAGCTCTTAGAGCGACTAATCGTTCCGCGCTTGCTACCGAACGGATCTAAATTTCATAACCAATTCGGTTTTACTGTTGGAAAATCTACCGTCGATGCAACACTCTCTGTCCGTAAAATTGTTAATCTTTCCGAACATAAATACGTTATCGGGATTTTTCTGGATATTTCTGGGGCTTTTGATAATGCATGGTGGCCAATGCTATTACTAAAAATGAAAACCCGTGGTTGCTACAAAAATATTTATTCTCTGGTTCACTCGTACTTTTTTAATGGTTCCGCGAAACTCAAACTTGGATATCATTCTGTGACGAAGCTCTAACCATGGGATATCCTCAGGGTTCAGTGATAGGCCCGTACGTATGGAATTTGGGGTACGATGATTTTCTCGCGATTCCGCTTCCTTGCGATTGCTCACTAACCGGGTATGCGGTCGATGGGCTGCTGATCATTCAGTCAAGTACTCGGGCTGGCCTTGAGAGTTTCGCTGAGACTTACCTTCGTTTAATATCTCAGTGGGATGATCGGAACCGTCTTACCGTCGCACCGCATAAAACCTATCAACTTATGTTGAAAGGTAACCTTAAGTCTTGGCCTAGTATAAGGTTTAATAACGTTCCCATTAAAAAAAACAGTCTGTATGCTACCTCGGTATGGTATTAGAAAATGACTTTCCATTTATTGAGCATGTAAAAACACTAGGTGAAAAAGCTAAAAAGAACTTCTATGCGTTGACGAGGACTTCCAAGGCTACTTGGGGCCTATCATTCCTAACGTTAAAAACAATCTATGGGTCTACTTACCTGGGTTATATGTGCTACGGGGCACCTGTTTGTGCTGATAGGGCCACCATTGGGGCGGTACGACTTAAATTGCTACAAAGTCAACGTTTGGCTTTGATTTTCCTTTGTAAAGCGTATAGAACGGTTAGCACTGAAGCCTTACCGGTACTTGCAGGTGTACTTCCAGTCGATCTTGAGGTGCAGCAAACGTGCTGCAATGTACTACTCTGCACGAAAGACTACGGACCCAGACTATTTACCTCTACGTGATCGTACCAAGCGTTCTAGATTAGTTAAACATCAAACTGAAGTTTGGAAGGACCTTTTATCCGAATTGCTATGCAGGTGGGAAACTTCCATCAAAGGCAGACACCTCCACCAGTTCTTCCTGAGCGCAATATTATGTTGGATAGTATTCAGCCTACGTCTGGAGTTGTCTATTACACGGACCTTGTGGAAACTAGAACGAATTTCCGTGCGTTCAAGCGTTTTTGCCATACCTATTATTGGAATCAAGTGTAACAGATCACAATTTTAGGACTCATTAATATTAGTGTTTTTAAGCAGTGGTGCTTGGCAACTGGGCTCACCCCAGTTGTAGAAACCCCCTCTGTGCCTAATGGCCTAGTTTTGTTCTGTCTTCCGCTTGATTAGGAGGGAAGTGGAAATTATGTTTTTCTTACTCCTCCGCTGTCTTTTCTGATTAATTTCGTTGCGGGACCCAAGACAGTTTATTCGTTTCTCTGGGACTCGTCGAGCTTCATTGCCTCGGCGTTTTTTCTGGTGGTCGCCACTATTGATTCTGGCTTACAGAAGTTACAGTGATTTGGGAATAGTGTGGCGGGCTTTTTAGTTGTGGTTCTCCATTAAATTGTGTTAACAATTCATAGACATACGATCGCAGCAATCGCGGTTGATTTGCTGCCAATTTTTGAAGAGTTCTGTTGTCTGTCTCCAAAACCGATCATCAGATCTATATAAAATTTAAATGAGACCATTTCGAAACATACGTTTTTCGAACAAAAAAAGAATTTTGCAAATCCGTCAGTATATGATGGAGTTATGCCCGAACATGCATAAAAAAAATACAAACATCCGAATTAATAACCTCCTCCTTTTGGAATTCGGTTAAAAAAGGGATTGTACACTTTCATTGATTCAGACTTTTGAGTTCCAGTATCAGTCATGGCTAGGTATTCATTTAGCACCTTCTAAGTAACGTTTATCTTTACGTTTAAGTACCTAGTCACTTCCGTGCGGACTACTACACGAGAGTTCGGATCTAGTTTTAAATTAAAAAACAATATTAATTAACTGGAAACATTTTTTATATGTTTATGTTTAAGAGAACTTGGAACAGGAATTATAATAGTTTATAACAGAAAATAGTATGATTTAGGACTTCTGACCCGTACCGAGTATCAGGCCGAACTGGCGTACAAACAAATGAATGCCACTTCTAAGTTACTAAATGCTGACTAGGCAAGTCTGGATAGTGGTAAGCCATTCTACTATTATTAGCAAGGTATAACAGCCTCCCCCCGCCCCAAACTGAAATTGGGGATAAAAACCGAAATTCAAAAATTTATAGAATTTTTCGTAATCTAGGTAACGGAATTGAAGAGTTTTCAGGTTCAGTATTTGAATAACAGTTATTGACATCGTCATCATAATGGGTCGTCGATTTAATACAAGAAATATGGAACTTTGATCTATCTTTAATTTTTTTTTTTTTAAACTTAAATACTATAAAAGAGACTATTATAATTAAAATACACACGGTTAATATAGAATATAGTCCGGTCAATTTAGACATCCAAGGTTACAAAAATTCCGACTTTGCTGAATATTGGTAGGATTGTTCAATACACTATTATAAAGGAAATGTGAAAAGTCCTCATCGATCCATCGCGTGCAAAAAAATTTACTCAGGGTCAAAGGTCACAAAAACGGGTTTTTCGCGATTTTCAGCAAAGCGGTAAGTTTTATCATAAAATTAGCTCAGACAAAAATTGTGGATTAGATCTATAAAAAATGTCAAAATACTTTTTTTCCTAAGAGCCACCGTTTTTGAGATATCATCATCATTCTCCTGCCCTTATCCCAATTTATTTGGGGTCGGCGCAACATGTCTTTTTCTTCCATACTCCTCTATTAGTCGTCAGATATAACGATTCAAAAAGTTGAAAGAGTTGTAATCGTCATAATATGCACACGTTTCCACGCCACCTTTGAGGTAGTGTACTTAGCGCGTTTTTTTTAATGTGGTTTCCGCGGTGGGCCTATTCCACTGATATTTTGTGATTCTGTTTAATTTGAAACTATTGAATAATTGTAGATATTGACAAGGGTTGAAAATGATAAAAGGAGTGTAATTTAAAAAATATATGAAAATTTATCCATCTGAATCTAAATGATCATAACCTTCTGCTTTCTCTTGTTCTTCTTCTTCTTCTCTTTTTTCTTCTTCTTGTTTATCTTCTTCATTCTGGGTGTTAGTAAATTGTCCCAATAATGACACATCGCATGTCTCTTCGTCAGCATCAAATGAATCTTCAATTGTTGGCAATTCAACATTGGAGCATGAACGGCCTTGACAATTTGTACATGCTACAGAACAAAACAGTCCAACTTTTTTGCAACCACATTTAGCACTACATCCCTTTTTACAGTTGCAAAAAATGGTGTTTAGTAGTTTTTCTGGTGCAGGTGGGAGTAAAGTTTGAACTGGCTCTAATTAATTGTCGACCAACTTCCAACCCCAGTCTTTTGGGTCTAACTGATTACCAAGCCACACTTGAACTTGGTAATATACCCGAAAAAGATGTTGATGAGCAGCCGCTGAGCTTGCTTGTATTACAGCTTCAGTAATGTATATACGTGGTGTACTTATACATATTATGACGATTACAACTCTTTCAACTTTTTGAATCGTTATATCTAAATAGCAGTGGCTCTTAGGAGAAAAAGTATGTAGACATTTTTTATAGATATTTATCTGATCTACAATTTTTGTCTGAGCTAAGTTTATGATAAAACTTACCGTTTTGCTGAAAATCGTGAAAAACCCGATTTTGTGACCTTTGACCCCGAGTAAATTTTTTTACACGTGCCGGTCGATGAGGACTTTTCACATTTCTTTTATAATAGTATATTGAACAATCCTACCAATATTCAGCCAAGTCGGAATTTTTGTAACCTCACCCCTATTTATTAGTCTAATTTGACCGGACTAATAATTACGTTTTGTGGAGAAAGAGCCAGTATTGTGCGATCAACGTTCGGTGGTTTGTCTTGTGCCATGTTTCATCATTACTTATTAAATATGTTAATGGAGGAAGAGGAAAACATGTAAGTAGCACTGGGAGCTGGAGAGTATAGTATGCAACGATGTCTCGCGATGGTCGGAGCGAGCCGGTGCGTGCCAGCGCGTGCTAGCGCGAGACATCGAGAGATAGCGCTTACCGGAGAGAGACTGAGCGGGTCCTCGAGGGTGGTGCGGAATTTGTATATCCGTTGAACAAAGTAAATAAATACTCTATCCTTAGAGTTATAAATTTCAATATTGTACCAACAAATATTTCAATTCTCGCCTCGCACATCCTCACGCATCTAGACCTTTTACATCAAAGATAAGCAGAGCGTGGATAGAAATGCCATACATATTTTAATTCTCTCCCATCCCAACCACGCATCGCCTCGCCGGTGTAAGACCACTTTCAGTAGGTATCTATTAAACAACATAAATATATTATATATAATAATGCTAAATTCTAAACAAGGAATAGGAATGTCTATTTCATGTCTAGACGATATAAGTCTCACACTATTAGTTTATACTGTACACTGATTTGGGATTCGTAACATACCGGTTCCGTTTCCTTCACTTTTTTTTTCTCTTTATTTATTAGGGACTTACAACCATTAATAGGTCATGTCAGCCCCATCATATCCTTAAACTAGTAACTTACAAATTTTTCTTAAGACTATTAAATATAAATTTATAAATAAGCTTAGCTTTAATGCTTGCAGGGTAAGCCAGAAAACATTGAAATTTACCTAAATCTAATGCATTTAATTTTAATCTTTTACTTATATGTTACCTTTCAAAATTATTGCGAATACAATCTAAAACGAGGGTTTGGACACCTTCTAGTTTATTACAAACAATACAGTTAAGTGAAAGGAATTTCTTCATTAAAAAGGTAATGTTTTCCAGTGGTACATGTCTAGATCGTATTCTAAAAGATATTTAAGTAATTACCTACCTAGTTTAATATCGGCAAACCACTTTATTCGAGGAGACATTGGATAGTTTTGTACCATATTCCTTTTTCTCGAGATCTGATGTCAAAATGTTCGTTCCACTTTTGTTGCCATATTGTTTTGTATCGTGAAAAATATTCAGAGTAATCAGGAATTATGAATACATCGGTTCCGTCTATACGATAAGATCTTTTAGCCAAAATGTCAGCTTCCTCATTACCTCTCAAGCCAACATGTGAAGGGATCCACTGCAATCTCCGAGTTACATCATTAGGCATGGTATAGATTTTATCAAGTATAACCTAAGCTAATGCTGTCCCTCTGCAACCAGAGGCAGAGCGAGCTATTTGTTGTTCAGCGGTTTTCCTATCCGAAAAAATTACAACATTTTTAGATGTTAAACAGCGTTTTTTTATAAAAGATATGACCTCAAAGATCGCAAATAGCTCGGCGCACATATTGACTTCAGAAAAAAAATTAAAACCCGCCTTTACTGCTGAACTATTACTAACATAGGCGGCACCAATACCATCCGTAAACACTTTTCATCATAGACCCATCCGTAAACTCTTTTTGCCATCCTGCATATTTAATATTTAATTCATTTCTAGTACCTACATTATTTAACAGTAAACTATAATTATACGCATCCTTGGACACTTTAACGCAATCCAAACTGGTTAAAATTACTTCACTAATTTTTATTTTAGAAGTCCATATATATTCAAATTAAACATCACTAGAGGGGAAGAGGCAAATACTTTCTCGTGTTTAATCTCTGTGTATACAAAAGGTAATAGTAGTTTCTTTTTTTTTTTGCTAGTATCGCTATAACCGGTTTAAGAGTTCTTCTAAAAAAAATGTGGTGGAATTATTCGAAAAAGCAATATTTATAGGCAACATACTCGTAATAATATTGCCTTCTCAAAAACAATGGTGGTATGCAGATCTCACACTCCATAACGTGTACAGGAGTTGTTTTTATAAATGTGCCAATAAACTCTAATGGCATGATTTTGGAGCAAGTTTAAATCTGAAATATGACTTTCGGCACTATTGTCATATAAGAAGGCTATGTGTAATCTACGTAAATGTTTTGGGTGTACTCCCCAAGTAGGCCCAGCCAGTATCTTCAATAAATTAAAAAAAATGTCTTTTTGCATGTAGTCCATTTATATGTATATGGAAAAGCAATTTATTGTCCAACCACATACCAAAATATTTGTAATTCTTCACTTACTTGGACACTTTACTTGAATGAGATTGTATGAAAATCCACTGATTATTTATAAGTGATTTCCAAATGTCCAATTCACCGACAATCGTTTTAGTTTCACATTAATAATAATAATCGCACTAATCGTTAATAGTTCACTTTCACACGTAGGATTTGCCACTCGTCAACAATACCCTACGTATTTCACACAGAAAGAACTCAGGGCTTATTGTTTTACATTTATGTAGGTTATTTATATTACTGAAGTTTAGCTTATCCTTAGAAATAGCAGTATATGAACTAGAAGGTAAAATAAAACTAAAAGTATTTCAATCGTCTAACCTGTGAGGGGTCTAAATCATGATACAAATTGAATTCGTCATTAGTAACTTGGTGTGGCGAGTTGCCGCCACTCTGCAAGTTGGGTGGGGTTGGTATCACGTCGCGTGTGTGTCTCGCTTTAATTTGTCAGACAGACGTGAGTGGCCGGCTTTACGCGAGGTATAGACAATTTAAAATGCAACAATCGACGTCACGTCAGTTTGACGTGTGTGTGTGTGTCTAACGCCGCGAGGCACAGCGCGCATCTCACCGCAGACTAATGTCTTAAAATAATATCGTCCCCGCAAATACGCTAAAATCCCGAGTAAATCCCGTAAACGTTGGGGATCCTCCGGGAATAATAAATAACCCATATTTACCGCGTCCGTTAACTACTGAACAAGCATAATCAGGAGTGTTGGTGTGAAGAAACGAGTGGCCACTCGTCGTCGTCCAGCGTGAACAGCCAGGAAAGTCAGGTAACGCTTGTTCTTGATAGCTTAGAGTAAGGCCACATTCGCCGACTGCTGCCGACCACTCCTAACTTGAAGTTATACAGACAAATATAGGCAATTTTGGGCCAGCATTCCCTCTAAGTGCTTGGTCGTATTTACCGTTCTTCATCCGCAGAGACCCACGGCTATTTACACGCCTGACCATCTCCATTAGATGGTCCTTTTGAGCCTGGATAGGCATCAGTAAAATTCAGTACAAATTAAGTACAAGTCATTACAGTAGGTAGGCACATAACTTTATTAGTGCCCCAAAATGGCGTCCCGCAAGCAAGAAGCTAAATTGGCTCAGCTTACCGCTAAAAAACAAATGATTTTCGAGCGAGTTAATCGCATATATAATGATTCCAGAAACATCTCGAACTATGATTCACGTTCAAATGAGACATTCTTAGCGCAGTCAGAAACAATTACTGAGCAATATAACAAATTTGAGGAAATAATAGAACAAATGAATGAATTGCAATTCGAGATTGACCAAACCGCACCAGACTATTCGAGTCTATATTCTATTGAAGACTTATATTCTAATATTAAATATAAACGTAATCTCATACTTTCGAAAAACGAAACATCGGAACACAAAGTGGGTACTCGGATAAAATTACCGCCCATAGATTTGCCAACGTTTGATGGTAAAGCGGAAAATTGGCCCATATTTTATGAAATGTTTCGAAGCAATGTTCATTTAAATACCGATCTGGTTGACTCGCAGCGTGTCCAGTACTTGATCAGTAAATTGACTCATGATGCCTTGAAGCTGACCGCGGGCATTGTTCCTACAGGTGATACATACAACGTTATGTGGAACAGTCTCGTAAAAAGGTATCAAGATAAGCGTAGTTTAGGGATTCATTATCTCAATAATATACTGGACATTGAACAATGCGCCGGAAATGCCGCGAGCCTCAATACTTTTGTGGAACGATATTCAGCGTCCGTCGCAGCCTTGAAGCAGTTAGACATTCCAGACTTACTGGATTTTGTTTTATTACACTGTGGTTTAAGAAAGGTTGACGCGCAAACTGTCTTACAGTTTGAATCACGTGTGAGTGAAAAAGAATTACCTTCCTATGCGGAGTTTATAACATTCATGCAAGCATATGTTAAAGTGCTGCAGCGCTCATACGGTAATAATCTATAGACGGAACCGCGCGCTAAGTCTAGTTCAGCGAATCATCAAACAAAAAATAATACCGCTAAGTCATTCGTATCGCGTAATGAACCGGTTTCGAATGGCAAATGTACGTTGTGCGATAAGGATGACGTACGACATCAGCTGTTCTATTGCCCGCAGTTTAAAAATATTAGAACACCGCTTGCACGTTTTGAATTTATAAAAGCAAAACGTGGCTGTATAAACTGTTTAAGTCTATCCCATTCTTTGGTTAAATGTAAGTCACGTAACGTTTGTAAAATTTGTAAGAAGAACCACCATTCTCTCTTACATTTCCGAGAAAAACATGAGTCATTATCGCCCGAGCCGCAAGCGCCTACTAAGGATACATCTGTTTCGCTCACTACAGCTGTTAAAACTGGGTCAACCATTTTGCTAGCGACCGCGCAGTTATATGCATACTATAGCGACATCAGAGATAAGGAGGTGGTTCGGTGCCTACTAGATAACGGATCGCAAAATAATTTAATTACTGTGGACTGTTGTAAACGTTTGAACTTACCCATAATTAAATTACGCAATTCATTTTTACAAGGTGTTGGAATGTCATCGAAACCAATACACGGTTTTATTCATCTCAACATAGAATCTCGGTTTGACCCTCATACGAAGTTTTCGATACAAGCGTTAGTTGTTGATTGTATTACAGATAGACTTCCCGCGAAATTAATTAGGTTACATAACAATGATAACATGTCATACTTAAGTAACTTGCAGCTCGCTGATCCGCTTTGGAACGTGCCGGGCACGGTAGACGTCGTGCTTGGAGCACAATTGTTCCCCTTTATTTACCTGGGAGACAGGGTCGAAACAGGTACCCGCGCACCCCCTGCTGTACTGACTAGCTTCGGTTATGTACTTATGGGTGATATTGATTGTTGTAGTAGTGATGTGACACACATTGCATCTTCGTTTACCGCGCAGGCCGACATTGAAGTCGAGTCAAATTTACATATGTTTGTTGAGCTAGAGGAAATTCCACCCACCGCCACCGCCGCGCCGCGCCGCGCCGCGCCGCGTTCCGTTATTGGTCCGCACGAATTAGAGTGTGAAAATAATTTTAATTCTTCAGTCTTATTTGAAGACGGCAGATACTTTGTCGATCTGCCTTTTGCGCGCTCACCCGGCGGGCTAGGTAGCTCGCACGGTTACGCCCCTGGGCGCTCACTTGCGCTTGAGCGTAAGTTTGCGTTAATAACCCTACGCGAGAATAATAATAAAACTATCGCGGATTATATGACTCACTCGAGGTTGTCGCTCAATGACATTTTGCATGTCGGACCTAATTTGCAAGCAGACTTGTTTTTGTTATTGCTTGATTTTCGTACATTCCCTGTCGCGATGACAGCGGATATAAAACAAATGTTCTTACGTATCGGTGTAAGAGAGCACCACCGCAAATATTTACGAATCTTGTATCGTTTTAGCAAAGGTGAGCCTATTCGCACCTTTCATTTTAACCGCGTTCCCTTCGGACTAAAACCTAGTCCTTATTTAGCGATGCGCACATTGCGTAACTTGGCGTGTGAGCAAAGCGACCGCTTTCCTGAGGCTTCTAAATTGGTAGAAACTCAGTTTTACATGGACGACTACGTCTACTCTGTTTCGGACGAACAGACAGCTATGCGTCTATCCCGCGATTTAATTGATTTAATGAAGGTAGGTTCCTTTGACTTAGTCAAATGGGCTACCAATTCACCCGCTTTATTAGAGATTCTCCCAGAGTCTCACCGCTTACCAGTTAATTTTTCTGGCATGGATAATGATGTCCATAATTTCAAAATTCTTGGATTAACCTGGGAACCCGCTGATGATTATTTTTCTTTGACAACAGTCGCCGCTTTACTTCTATCTAAACTTGTTCGCGTAGTCAAGGAGAAACTTTCCGCTCGTGTACCTGTTACAGGTGTCCACGCTTTCTCGGACTCCACCATAGCTCACTCGTGGATCCACTCATCTCCCCATAGATGGTCTATTTTTGTCAGCAACCGCATTGCTCAAATACAGGAAAACTTACCTGCCGCTTGTTTCCGTCACGTGTCCGGGAAAGAGAATCCTAGCGATTGTCTGTCTCGCGGCATGCTGCCGTCGGATTTAATAAGACACTCGTTGTGGTGGAACGGCCCCACATGGCTCCATCAGCCCATGAGCGAGTGGCCTTTAAAGTTCGCTCCTGCTCAATGTGAAACATTGCCGGAGTTTAAATCAAAGGTTTTTCTTGTAGAAACTTCGAATACTGAACCGCGTATTTTAGATACTATAGCTGACCGTGTTTGCTCATGGAATAAATTGTTACGTGTATTTATGTACATTCTTAAATTTACAAACAGACTACATAGTCATAGTTCTGTTGAAAACATTCAAACCGCCGAAAATTTCATTGTTCGATTAGTTCAAAGTTTACATTTTGCGAGCGATTTAAATTTAATTAAAGCAGGTGAACTTCCAGCTAAGAAGTTGCGCTGTTTATCTGTCTTCATTGATAGCTTCGGAATCTTACGTATTGGGGGCAGATTGTCTAAATCTGACTTACCGTATGAAGCCAAGCATCCCGCGCTTTTACCTAAACGCGACCGCGTAGTCGATCTAATTATCGATCACTATCACAATACGTACTGCCATACGGGCCCAGGGTTATTGATGTCCATTATAAGGCAGCGGTTTTGGATATTGGATGGCCGAACGGTTATACGTTCTCGTTTTCGGAAATGTAATACTTGTTTCCGTCTAAATCCTAAGCATCCAGTACCCAAAATGGCTGAACTTCCTGGATACCGCGTCCGTGATGCTAAAGCCTTTGTACACACCGGTGTAGATTTCGCCGGGCCGCTTGCTTATATACCTATTCGACGTAGAGGTCAACGTTCGCAGAAACTTTACTTATGTTTGTTCGTATGCATGGTGACTAAAGCCATACATATCGAGCTTGTTTCGGATCTCACATCTGAGGCTTTCCTATCCGCATTTAAGAGATTCATTTCTCGCCGCGGTCCAGTGTCTGTTATGTACTCAGACAATGGTACCAATTTTGTTGGCGCTAAGGCGCAATTGGATGATATTTATTCTTTTTTATTAAATTCAACTGTTCAAACGGATATTAAAAATGAGCTTCTTAAATCACGCATCGAGTGGACAAGAATACCGCCGCGAGCTCCACACTTCGGAGGTATTTGGGAGTCGAATATTAAGAGTGTTAAAACTCACTTGTTTAGAGTCGTAGGTAAACAACTTCTCACTTACGAGGAACTCTCGACCGTATTGGTGCAAATTGAGTGCCTTTTGAACTCTCGACCACTTAGTGTCATTTCGTCAGACCCACATCCGGAGGTACTCACGCCCGCGCATTTTTTAATGTCCAGTCCACTCACGTATTTGCCTTCTTCTGAATTGGCAGAAGAAAACATAAACCTAAACAACCGCAAAAGGCTCTTGGATCAACTTGTGTTATCCTACTGGAATAAATGGCGAATTGAGTACTTGCACACGCTGCAAGTTCGCCAGAAGTGGTGCACTCCCGATCGCCCTATAGAGATAGGTACTGTCGTTCTCTTGGGTCAAGATAACGTACCTCCATTGACTTGGCCATTAGGTATCATAGAGGAAGTTTTTCCGGGATCGGATGGTGTAATTCGAGTCGCTTCAATAAAAACCGCGTCAGGCACGTATAAACGTCCTGTCACTAAGTTGTATCCTTTGCCAACTCAATAGATTATTATTACTACGTAATTTAGTTTAATTTAGTTTAGGGTTCATATTATACGTTCCAATGGTACGCCATTACATAGTTGTAATTTAGTTTATTCGACTTACCATAGTCAAGTCGAACCGCAATTCATTCTTAGGACACTGATAATTATGTTCCCGTGCATTATATCAATGCGATGGTGTTTCGGACTGCTGCTTGGATTTCCCTCAAAGCTCTTCAACAAGTTAATGCTTACATATCATCACCGCTTCTTGAACCTCACTCGCTCCGCTTAGATTAGTAGCTTTTGAAAGCTCCTGGACCTTTCAAGGCGGGGAGCATGGTGTGGCGAGTTGCCGCCACTCTGCAAGTTGGGTGGGGTTGGTATCACGTCGCGTGTGTGTCTCGCTTTAATTTGTCAGACAGACGTGAGTGGCCGGCTTTACGCGAGGTATAGACAATTTAAAATGCAACAATCGACGTCACGTCAGTTTGACGTGTGTGTGTGTGTCTAACGCCGCGAGGCACAGCGCGCATCTCACCGCAGACTAATGTCTTAAAATAATATCGTCCCCGCAAATACGCTAAAATCCCGAGTAAATCCCGTAAACGTTGGGGATCCTCCGGGAATAATAAATAACCCATATTTACCGCGTCCGTTAACTACTGAACAAGCATAATCAGGAGTGTTGGTGTGAAGAAACGAGTGGCCACTCGTCGTCGTCCAGCGTGAACAGCCAGGAAAGTCAGGTAACGCTTGTTCTTGATAGCTTAGAGTAAGGCCACATTCGCCGACTGCTGCCGACCACTCCTAACTTGAAGTTATACAGACAAATATAGGCAATTTTGGGCCAGCATTCCCTCTAAGTGCTTGGTCGTATTTACCGTTCTTCATCCGCAGAGACCCACGGCTATTTACACGCTTGGGCAACTCCATAACTAAAGAAATTTGTAAAACAAATACAAGTTTGTTCTTACAATAGTAACATGCAACTTCAAATATGCTATTAAATGAATAATTATTATATATAATTTCAGTATATCTAGGTAGGTACCAGTCGCTGTCAGTGAGTTCGTTGTATAATAAAATTGCACTGAACTTGTTATGTTTGGATGCAGGATGTTTTGACTGCTCAACGTAATAGCGTTAGGTAAGTCTTCAAGCTGAAATGACCATGCTAGCAGAGAGCTTTCAAGGTTAGCAAGTATAAAATGGATTGTATGTATTTGACTGTATTTTTAAGTGAATCTTCGTTATCTTTTAAATTATTAATAGTTTGTTTGTAAGATGCCAGAGTAGAAGTAGTAATTTAAATGTTTTCTTTCATTATTACCGCGAGCTTTTTCTCGTGGTTTTGAATGGATTTAATAGCAGAATCGTATTGTAATGCGTCATCTTCGTCTAGGCTGCCGAAAACGTGTTTAAAAACGATGCCTTTTGCACCGAACCATGCTGAACGTTTACTACGTTTTGACATTTGAGCTACAGTCGAACTCACGTTTAATAACGTTGTATCAAACTGTGAGAGGGGATAGTATATGTTCACATTGAAGGTTGCTCTATTTTTGACATGTTTTCTTAACTATGCCCAAGATTATCATTGAGGTAAGTAAGATGAGGGTTTATAAGGGAAATGTTTACATGGCTAATAATATTTAACTGTCCTCTAATTGCTTTAAGTTTTCCTAGTCTATGGAAGTATATGCCGAAGTAGAAGAAAGTGGCTTGATAAAGTTTTGATGCGCGTTGACCGTGGCGCTGAAATAGAATGAATTATAGTATCAGTTAGTAGCCTAACTGAAACTATAATTACCAGCGTCAAAGACCTATTATAATTACCAGCTAATACTTACATCCGAATAATTAACTATTTCTAATCTTAATCGATACCGCTAAAATCTAAAAATAAATAGACAACCGTAAAAACTAAATCAAATTATTGAAATCGAAAGTTATATAAAATTAAAATTTCAATTATTCTTTTATTATTCATTTTCATTATTATAATAATTTATCATAGATGTTCAACCGATGAAAAAGCGACCAATACAGAAATACAAATTTTACAAGTCTGATTATGAGCACATCGACCGCGAAATTCAGACCACTGACTGGACGGAACTTCTTGCTCTTCTCGGGTCTGAAGAGGCACTAAGTGAATTTTACAATAAGATTGACGACATAATCAAACAGCACACACCACTATCCGCTTCAAGGACCGTTGGCTATCCTGTCTGGTTTTCGAAAACACTTGTTAGAATACTTGATAAAAAACAAAAGGCATCCATTTACCCCAAATGGAAAAAATATGGCAACCTTATAGACTACGAAGCATTCTCGCAGCATAGAACCCTATTTAAGGAGAGTTGTAATAAATGCTTCTCTAAATATATTTAGTCGGTTGAGGATAGCATACACAAAAATATTAAGAATTTCTGGATTTATATTTCTAACCGCAAAGACAAACCTGGTATACCGGCAAAAGTTGAGTACAAAAACGATGTATACAGCGACCCCCAATCGATTTGCAACATGTTCTCTGATTTTTCTTCTTTTCGGTTTATGAACCCGCTTCACCTGTTCTCAGTGGGAGTTACCTCCCGAAACCCTTTCCAATGACATTGTTATTTCTGACTTACATTTTGAGGAGGAAACGGTTATGAATGAACTGAAATCCCTGGATCTATCTAAGGGTCCAGGTCCTGATGGTATGTCCGCATTTTTTCTTAAAAATACTGCCACCGTCATCTGTAAACCGCTAGCCTTAATTTATAACAAGTATATCAGAGAGGGTGTCATGCCAGCTGTTTGGAAGCAGGCTTATATCACACCTGTTCACAAGAGCGGAATCTAAGCGTAGTGTTGAGCAGTACCGTCTAATTTCTATTTTATCTACCTTGTCGAAGCTTTTTGAGAGACTACAACGAAGTGTACAATGAAGTGTACCCTATCCTGCATAAAACTATTATTCAGCAACAACATGGTTTCGTGAAAAAACGATCCACTACTACTAATTTGTAAGTATTTACAAATGACCTATTTGACAAAGTCGACAACAGTGTTCAGGTTGATGCCTCCCTACCATACACGGACTTTCAGAAAGCTTTTGACAAGGTGGATCATGAATTGTTGTTAAACCGTATTGCCTTTAATGGTATTTGCGGTAACCTGTTACGATGGTTCATTTCTTACATTACTAACCGCTGTCAACAGGTTGTAATTAACGGACACCACTCTCATGCTACTCTGCTTACCTTTGGTGTTCCGCAGGGCTCTATCCCGAGTGCTTTTTTATTCGTTATTTTCATTAGTAATATTGGTAACTGTTTTCACAATTCCAAATTTTTGTTATATCCAAATGATCTCAAAGTATACAAGCCTATTCGCCACATTCAAGATTGCTATCTTCTCCAAGAGGACCTGGATAGACTGACGGATTATTGTCACACCAGTAAGCTTCACCTAAGCATTCCTAAGTGCAACTACCTTAATTTCACAAAAAATAAAAATATAATAAAATGTCCATACTCTTTATGCAAAGTTTCTTTGACTCAAGTAAATTCAGTCCGTGATCTTGGGATATTGCTTGACTGGAATCTCTGTCTGGATTTGCATATTGAGAAAATTGTAAATAAGGCATATAAGATATACAGATTTATAATGAGATCTACGAATGACTTTAACCTCTTCGTATCTCTGCCTCTATAAGACCTTGGTCCGTTCACAGTTGGAATATGCCGTGTGTATATGGAACCCTTACTATAACAAATACATCGTCGCGATAGAAAACGTCCAACGCAAGTTTCTTCGTGCATTGCACTACAGATGCCATAAAACCTATCTGCAGTACAACCAGTTGCTCAGTAGATACAAACTCTTGACGCTAAGCTCTACCTCTACGCAAGCAACGCGGAGGCTATGACTCTGTATAATATTGTTCACAATCATTTTGACAGCATTGATTTAAATAATGTATTATGCTATGCAGTCCCCAGAGCTGTCCATAGACGGCGTGTGCACGCAGGCCAGCTGTTTGCAGTGGGTTCCATTCGATCTAACACTGGTCTGCGTTCACCAATTAGGCGAATGATGACAACTTACAATGAGGCTTTAGAACACATAGATATTTTTATATGCTCATTTAATGTCACTGTATAAGACGCTTTCACATTAATCTTTATGTGCAGTTGTTTTAATGTTTTCCTGTTTATTTTTTTTTTATTTTTCATATCTTCTGTTTGTTTTAATAATATTGTAACCACTAACAGCTTACCTCCTAGGAAATTAAAGTTTTTTTTATTAATGGTAATCTGTGAACAACGCTGTGGGCTACGTTATTATTTAGTTATTACTGTATATCTTTTTGTAACAACATAATGTAGCTATTTGTTGTACCTTTTTAATAAAAATAAAAAATAAATAAAAGAAATTATTAAAAAATCGTGCCAAATTAAGATTATAAAAACATTCAAATAAAATTATTAAGTTAAAAATCAACATTATCAAAATCAAATCAATTATTATAATAATCACAATTGTAATTATAATCGTGTCAAGTGTAGTGTACAAGTATATGTGCGTGTCCATGTATGAGTACCTTCCATGAGCTTCCGAAGAACGTTTCATGTTCTAGTGTTTAAATAAAAAATTGATAATCACTTTCTCCACACTATCATAATCAAGAGTAAAGAGCCAATTCCTTACTTTTAATTTACAGTGTTTCGTCGTGACAACGGATAAAAATTGAGGATTCTATTAATTTGATTGTGTACGTAAACTGAAAGGAATGCGTTTTGTCTTCTTGCAAAAGTCGTATGACATTTAATCGATTCGCAGACATTTGAAATTGTTCGTTACGATCATATGGGGTATATTAGTATTGTTTTGTTATTAGGTGGAAGATAAGAAGTTTTCCGACGGTAAATACCTGGCACATCTCGTACAAAGATTTCGTGGGCAATCTGTTTGGTTTGAAAAGCATGGTCCTCAACAATGACCGTTGTGCTCTTTTTAGACGTAAGGTATGCGTTTTTCATGCACCTCCCCAAACTCCTATACAGTAACCAATAACTGATTGGGCCAGGGCACAATAAACTGCACGGAGGAGATCTCTGCTTGCTACATACCTGGGATTTTTAAAAACACCTAGAAGTCTCCTGATTCTTGACGTAACCATTTCGATATGTGGTTACCAGGTTATTTTCATATCCAAAAGAACCGGCAGGTACCTAACCGACTTAGTTTTATTCACAGTAAAGCACGTGCACCGTTGAGTAAACAAGGTTTTTTTTTTGAGGGTGTGGGAAATCATCCAATGACTTCTCCCGCTCTGGGTGGAGCGGGAGGGCGTGTCAGACTCTTACTGACTAAAACCCACCCCTGTTCCTTACCTGCCTGAGTGCCCAGGGGTGCGGTAACTCATTTTCAGAATTTATCCGCTACCCCTAGGCATGAGTAAACAATGGTTGTGCACATGTGTGAATTCGAACAGCCACATTTGGCTATTTTATTTGAGCATAAGTGAACTGTACACAAGAGGTTTTAGATAGGTTGAGAGTCAAAAGGTTATGCCTCAGCCGCAGTCTGGCTTTATGGATATCCGCATTTTGTTGTACTTCAGTCAAAGTCTCTCCCTGAAATACCATAGCAGTGTCATCGAGAGCAATACTAAAAGTTGCTACATTTCGCCCTTTTAGATTTCCTACACATCAGCTCTACATTGCATGTAATGTACTAACAGTACGGCAATTATTTATTCTAAGCATAGTACTACACCAGCACACTGAACTTCCTTTTGATCCAGTACCTTCCGACAAGAGAAGGAAGGACTTGGTTTGCATAAAGCCTCAAACTAAACATGCATATGCCAGTCGATTTTATGTGTTTTTAGGACCTTTTTTGTATAATAGGCTCAACAAGTTACTAGGCTTCTATAGTATTAGTTATAAAAAATGTAGTATTATGCTATCCGAGTATTTAGCGATACTAAATTACACAGACACGGAAAAACTTCTAGAAATTTTGGCTTAGTGATAATTTATTTCCTCGTTAGTATTTACTTTCGCATAATTATTTACATAGGTTTAGTTTAAGATAATATTGTACAAATATGCTTTTTCTCATAGTTGTTAATAGATAATTTAAATCAGTTTAACTTAAATTTTTACTGTCCCAAATTTTATTAAATTGTAAAGTGATGGCCTGAAACACAGGTTTGAATGAACCTAGTTCCGGCGGGTCGCTATCTAACATTGTAATTCCTAACCATTATCTTATTTCGCACCAGTAATGAACCATATTTCAGTTTTAGTTTAGTTTTAGGCACTATAATTGTATAGGAAATGTTACTGCTGTACACTAAATGTAAACTTTTTGTAAACCATAATTCAATAAATATTCTATTCTATTCTATCGGCGTAAGTAAAAATTTTGCCATTATTCAGTGTCATTTGACATAGGTCGTTTATATAAATCAAGAAGAGATTGGGACCAAAAATGCTGCCCTGTGAAACTCCGTAAGTAACTACATCTGAACTAACAGAACTACCGACCAAAATATATATTACATTTTTTTAGTTAGATCATAGTTGCTGACGTACTAGACGTCACCTAGGTTCTTAAGAAAGTAATCAAATAGTCAAGGTATAAACGTGAATTTAACTGGTTAAGATGACTATTTATAATTTTATCGGACTTTAATGAGTCTCCCATTCTCTTTTGGTAACTAAATCAAGTTTAGATGTAATTTAGTAGGTAAATAATCAGCGTGTCCAAAGACTTGGTCGGTTCGCCGAGGTTCTTGAGCGATCGTAGATTTTTGAGAACGGTATCTACGAATTTGATTGGATGATTCCTTAAAATAAATAAGCGATGTAATAGAAAACAAAGCCTTCACATGGTTCTGTACAGACGCCAGCAAATGTCGATAAGAACTGTCACAACGTATTAGTTTGACGTTTAGTTTGACTTACGACCTTCTATTTTTAAGTTTTCGCCAACAAATGATTGAAATTCACAATTTCATCAACTTAGCATATAAGTCAAGATGGCCCAGTGGTATAGAGCACACAGATTGAAGCGCAAATCAGTGTGCCACAAGTTCAAATCCCACGCAATTGTTGACTTTTTGTAAGTTCTTACCCGATTGGAAGTTATGTAGCATTACATATATTAAATTATTCTTTAACTTGTTCACACATTCCATAGAGTTAGAAAGGTAGATCACAAAAAAACTAAATAAAAAATCAGATTTCTGCGAGGTAGACATGAGTTTTAACTTGACCGAAATGAACTGTCGTTTGGTTGTAGTTGTTGGTTAGTGACGTGTGGTTAACAGTATTGTAATATTCGCAAAATGCAGGCTAATATTAGTATTGAAGTGAGGGCGACTATCATTGTGCTGCATAAAAGTGGTCTTAATAAAACACAAATATCTGAAGAAACCGGACTGAATGTGAGTATAATAGCTATTAATGAATTGTAACTTTATTATAAATTAATCTTCTAATTAAAATGTATGCCATTTATGAATCCATCCATCTTATCTATATGAGGCTTAAAAGAGAAATACATAAATCGTTGGGTTTATTGGATTGGTTATTGGATTTATAAATGCAGTTTTATTTTAAAATTATATTCAATAATTATGATTATTAACATTTTATATAGTGTTGCCCAAAATCGGTCTTGGTCTTGCAGTCTTGGTCTTGTTCTTGCATTTTCGCAAGACCAAGACCAAGACCAAGACCGCCTTATTGTAGCAAGACCAAGACCAAGACTGAACCCTGCAAGACTTGAGCAAGACAAGACTTAAGCCTGCAAGACTCTTGCGTCTTGCAGTTAAGACAAACTGAGACTTGGGCGTTATTAAGTAGGTTTCAATCCCGATTTTGAGAGACGTTCCCCAGTGTCAAAACCGTAGGTATCGTCATAACACTAAACTAAGGGCTGCAGTTGTATCTGCAGTTGGCAACGTGCCGCTCGTCTGAAAGAACCCTAAAAGGTTGTATTGATTAGGTAGGTAAGTACTTATTATGTTTCAACTATTTATTAAGTAGGTAGCGTGTTAATACTCACAAATCTGTTCCCATCATCCCATGTGATAAAATGTACCTAGAATAACTTTCTAGCAAAGTTCATACCTTGTAGGTATCTACCTATAATAATATATTATGCTTGTTTATGTCTAATGTGCAGATCTAACCACTGACACGGGGACACGAAAACTTGCTGTCACTTTGTACGTCGACCCCCCGCTCGGCAATTCCTTCCGCGCCAGCACCCCGTGCCGCTTCCAACTTAAAGCTTAATATCTATTTAACTGCTGCAGCTACACACAAATAAAAATACGTGTGTATAGCTGAAACTATAGAGAATTGACTTATGTGAATACTAAATCACAACACTTAGTCCTAAGTACTTCAAAAAAAAGTTAAACTTGAGATTACGGGTTGAAAAACAGCAAAATATATGTTCTTACTAAGTTTTTACTAATATCTTTGTAGTTTTTATCTCTTGAACCTATTTATAATGAAACTAGATTATATAAGCTTTCTTTTGATATCCCTATGTCTTTACTTTGACTGTTTTATGTAGCACAATAAATGAAAACAAACCACCCTTTCCCTCGTCAATTTCATGCCACCTGCGCTAGCGAAAATGAGGTAAAATACGGCAAGATGGCCGCCCGTAGGGCTCATCCGCAAGGCTGTACATGATTAAATATAGTTTGTTAGGAATTATTTATTTTGTGATTCTTATTGAAATGAGACAATGATACATGTACATAGTTATTTAATAATAATATAAAAGTATTTTACATTAAAAATAAACTTTTTTTACCATGTTTTTATTTTTATTTACATAATTACCTAAAACGATCACAATAGACACACATTACAAGGCACTTATAATAATCACACTAATATTATAAAGGCGAAAGTTTGTGAGTGTGTTTGTTACTTCTTCACGCTCAAACGGCTGGACCGATTTTGATGAAATTCGGTATATAGATAGGTTATACCCTGGATTAACAAACATTTTTTATACCGTTTTACGCGGGTGAAACCGCGGGGCGCAGCTAGTTGAAAATAAATCAGCCAGCGAAACTCCGCAGACGTGGAGATTATCGATCATAGAAATTTTCTGCCTGTGTAAGATACATAGTTAAAAAAGATACGTACACCTGAACACCTTGACCTTGCCCACGCCCATGTGCACGCCCCGGCCACGCCCACGCCTACGCCCACGTGCTGTTCCTGCCGCCTCTTCATCACTTGAAGATCTAAAATATAAATTACAACAAAATTACATACTACTTACCACAAGCTCATAACCAATCTCAAGTAAAAATACTCACGGTTGGTATAACGACGACCCCTGATCAGCCAACTCATCGCTCTCCGCATCTCCAGCCTCCGATCAGCCAAATTAAATTTTGTGACCTAAAATCGAAACAAACTAAAATTTAGATTACATAGATTATTTTTAATATAAGGCAGCAATTAGGCATTAAAAAAAACACTGTTCTCATGCCCAAAACCATTGAAAGACAAGACAGAAAAAAAAACTGCAAAAAAAAGTCATCTCTTTAGTAGTACCCCGTAGTTGGTTAAACCGTTGAAAAAATCTAAGAGGAATGAGCGTTCAATTATATCCATAAAATTAGTAAGCATTATTAAAGACATTTTGCTCGAGCTCAAATCTTAACACTCCGTTTTCATAGTCAGTTAAACCGTTGAAAAAATCTAAAAGGAATGAGCGTTCAGTTATATCCATAAAATTAGTAAGCATTATTAAAGATATTGTGCTCGAGCTCAAATCCTTTTTCATAGTCGGTTAAACCGTTGAAAAAATCAAAAAGAAATGAGCGTTCAATTATATCCATAAAATTGTAAGTATTAGTAAAACATTGTGCTCAAGCTCAAAACATAACTCTCTTTTTTCGTAGTTGGTTAAACAGTTGAACAAAAAAAAATGCAATCATAACCCATTAGTAAGCATTAAAACAAAAATTCTCAGGCCCAAATCCATAACCCTTCGGGATTTTTAGCGTGGTCGGGTAAATCGTTGAAAAAAACATGCCATCACACATACGATTTACTTGTATATACGAACCCTTACTGTGAAACCTAAAAAAAACCGTCCTCGCCATTGCCGCGGTGCATATTGTCAACCTGAGGACTGTAAATTTTAAAACATGGAATCTTAACTATTTTCGATGTATTTTTACTGTCTAAGTGTGTGTAAATACTAATAATGAACTAATTTCCATATTACGAGCACCATTATAATAGATTAGATAGTAAATCATACAAAAGTTTTACAAAAATGACCACGGCGTTGTTGCGGCGTCATGCCGCCAAGTACCTGGTTTTATGTTTCGATATTTTCGATTCCAACACACTTTGAACCTACAACATGTTTAGTTTCTCGTAAAGCTTAAACCTTGAGGATTCTTTTGATATAATACACTAATACACAGGGTTTTAAATAAAATTGTACTTACATCTTTAACGCAGAGATCTTTCCGTTGTCCACTGACGTGAAAAAATGACAGAACATAGACTTTCAAACATTTTTTTTAATTATTAGCTATGGTTGCATATCATTTTGCCTAGTGTCACGGACGCAAAATTTAGTCGATTATTGTCTCAAATAGAGCATGGCCAAATAAAGTTGACGACTGCAGATAAAAACCGATTTAAAGTGGAGGAAGCGCGTTTGACCTCCCGAGCGGTGTGTGCGTTGGGTAGACGCGAAAAAATAACCGCGCTGCGGGTTTCTACGTTCGAGTGGCTAACGTTAGTACTCGTAGGTTGGTATGTGCTTAAAATTATACCCAACAAAATTATATAAACATTATGTAGGTACCTACTTATGTTTCAAAGTTTATATTATTCTTCTATTCAGCAAAATTTAAAACTAACAGCGAGTCGTAGGTCTAGTAACAGTTTCTACGGCAGCCAATGTTATGGTACAGACGCCAGCACATCAAGCTACTACAATCTGTCAAATTTCTTTAACAGATTTTCAACTTTATCGCTAAAGAATTAAGGTTCAAGGTAGATTGGGAAAATGTGACGTTCTGCGAATAAACTGTTGGTCGGTCGGTGTATTGCATACCTACTTATTTGATAATTTTCCGACAAAGACGCCGCGGTTTGCAACAAGTGTATCACAGCATTTGACACTGTTTGAGCGCCGCATTCGCCGACAAAGAGTACGGACAGAGGCACACAAAATTGTTACCTATTTTGTTAGGGTTGGTACAGGAGGATAAAATTAAATGACCTTGAAGATGTCTCAGCAGTAAGTAGGTATAAATTGAATGCTCTGAGTTTCTTGTATAAATACATTCTCACACTGGCTCGAATTCGAACACCACAGCGTTTAAAGCTGTCGGGCGAGATGATAATTAATAACTAAGTAGGTATTGCATCTATTGAATTGCGTATATTTTGATTTTGAAATTATCATTGTTAATATCGGTAAATGATAGATAGTGAGTGATATACCTAGGTACTAAAATGTGAGCAGCAAGATTGAAAATTGATATTCAAAGGTCGAGGAATGAGTTTGACCTTGAAAAAGTCATTTTTTTTTAATAATTCCTCGACCTTTATGAACTTGGAGGGTTGTATTGATGATTTTGATGATTGTAATTCTGTAACTACATACGTCTTACAGCGCGAATCATAATCTAAAATCTAAACTAACGTGTTCAATAAATAGCAATAGGCTAATAGGGACTTGCAAGACTTGCGAGACTCTTGCTGCAAGACCAAGACCAAGACCAAGACTGAGAGCGCAATACCAATACCAAGACCAAGACTAGGTGTATTGACGCAAGACCAAGACCAAGACTGGCCTAAGTCTCGTCTTGGTCTTGCATTTGGGCAACACTAATTTTATATAATGAAAGTGAAGTCAAGTAGGTATGGCTGCCTAATATATATTTTTTTGTTTTAGAAAAATACTGTAAGTCTTTGGATAAAAAGATATGAGGAAGAAGGTAGCCTTGCTAGTCGAAAGAGAAGTGGGAGACCGAAGCTTATTAGCGAGGCGCAGCGACGACATATGGTGGACGTATACGAAATGAATGGTTTCGCACCAACGAGACATTTTGCGGAATTATGTGACACCTCGATGAATACTGTTCGCCGTGCACTTCACGCTGAAGGCGTGCATCACAGAAAATCTGCTAAAAAGCCGTACTTGACAGAGAGGCACAAACAAGAACGATTACGTTTCGCACGTGATTATTTAGATTTTGACTGGAATAATGCGGTATTTTCAGATGAAAAATCATTTAAATCCAGTCAAAAGGGCAGGCTTCACTTATGGCGCAAGAATAACACTCGCTGGTGTGATAACAACGTTATTCCTAACACCGAATCAGGTCGAATCACAATTAATATGTGGGGATGGATGAGTGCAGCAGGACCAGGAGATCTGGCTTTCATTCCTCCACGCGCAAACAGTTCAACTTATGTGGAAGTGTTAGACTCAATTATGATACCTACTGTGCGCAACATTTACCCAGCTGATAAGTTAGCAGAATTTCCGTTTGTCCAGGACAATTGTCCTGTTCACCGAGCGAGTACTGTGCGTGAGTGGTTTCACAATCACCCGGAAGTAATTGTTATTCCATGGCCAGCGCGATCACCCGACCTCAACCCCATAGAAAATCTATGGGGTTTGATGGTGCAAAGGTGGGACTCGCGGAATGAGAGGTCTACGGAACAATTAAAAACCCATTGCATGGAGGTGTGGGAAAGTTTTAGAGGAAGCGAAATATGCGGTAATATTGTTGGGTCCATGCGCAAACGTCTGCTTGACTGTATCGAAAATAATGGGGGTTATACAAAATATTAAGTTTTAGTAAAATCAGTCGGTGTAACTAAATGTTTAGTAGGCCATTTTATTTTAACATATCCGTGATTATTCGTTAACAAACACTGTATTATATTGTGTTTACTTTCGTTTAAAACAGCTATATCTTTTAACTTATGCCATCGCCTTATCTTAAGAATGCAGTGAACTCGCTATCAATTTTGTTGACAATAATCATGATTATATTTTGTTTTTTATTCTTCTACCCGCACTGTTTTAACATAATAGTTCAATTTATTTTTCTCATCTAATTGACGATTATCTTGTGAGAACTAAAGTTCTTTTAACAGAAATTGAGGTTTATTTTCAATCTTATTTTCATCAAGAAAATGAACAATTAAGCTATGACCTCAATACATTCATTGTGACGTTACATAAAAATAAAATGTTTACAAAGTCTAAATCATATATCAATTTTCAATAAATAACTGGATATAAACAATTATATTTCATTTTATTAAAATTTCAATATCCTTTCAGTGTTACGTTATTCATATTATGAATGGTCTAAGTGGGTATACTTCCATTAAACAATCTTACACGTAACATAGATAACGGTTATAAGATAACTTTTTTGTCTAGGTAACAATTCGACGTCACAATTCTCATAAATGTTTAATTTGTAAATATAAAGAATAAACATTTTTATTGAACACGTTTTTTATTTCCACCTTACAACATCGAAAAGATCTAACAACTAAATAATTGCAAATTACGAATGTGATTCTTCTTGTGGTTAATAGGTCATATTCGTAATTTGCAACTATTTAGTGTAAAAAATGTAATAGTATGTATCATAGAAATATAAAAAACAACTATATTAATATAGATTGGGAATTTTCAAAGTAATGTTATTTTATCACATAACCAACAATATAGGGGTGCCTTGTTAAAAGGGTGCCACATCCATGGTTGCCTGGCTTGCTTGAGCATACCTCACACTATCACTTAATACCCTCTATTAAAGACTGTGAACGCCAAAGTCGGCTGAAGTTTGATACACCGTATCCAATCACCATCCAAGGACCTTTTTAATCGAGACCAAGCGACTTTTCTAGGAAGTCTTAAAAGTTACCGCTTCAAAGAAGTCCTGATACAAAAAATAATCGAAATGAATTCTTGGCTATTTATTGGGAAAATGATAATTTATTATCAACTATCCAAAGTGAAAAGATTTTTATAACAGTTGGAGAAGTCTGTTTTTCTTATCATGCTGTCGGGAACCACGTCGTGAAGCGTCAATAAAATGATTAATTATGTAAACATGAAGAGGCAGATACTCAATTTCATAATAATATTTCAAAAATGCCAACCAAGTTCGAAAGTATTGGTCAGAGCAAATGATACTGTGGTCTTGGTAATTTTGCTGGGCAATATCCAAAAAGTTCCGCAGACTCTGGTTTGCGAGTTCATCATCAAAGAAAAGCAATAAGAAGTATCTTGATTACATTAATTGCACTATGCTTGTTATTTATAACGGGGTCTGACAGATATTAACTAATTTACGGGCTGTGATTATAACTACAGCTACGTTATAGAACAAAAGGAAAGTCAAGCCTTTCAAAACATTTTCAAGACAAATGTATTTCCAGAAAATATTCGCATCATTGACAGGCCCAGCAGATCTTTTCGTTCAAGAGAAAATTGAATGTGTTCAGAAATTTACTGCTCTTTTTACACACAAATTATTTTAATACAATGTGGTTTCATGCATCTGATACATGCTGTGTCAAACTAAACTCAGAATAATGCGTTCATGTGCGAACATGGCTTCAAATAGTCGTCCAAAACCTTTGTTCATAGGGGACGTAACACCAAGTCGAGGACATACCTACTCAAAACCTTGAAACGTATAGAAAGCGTAGAAGATTTTGACGTTTGCACTTCTTCAGATTTTTTTAAAATTGATTTCTTTTACTTAATTCGGGACTCCCGATTTTAATATTAGAATTTAAAATTGTTGTTGGTTTTTGTTGCTGTTGTTGTTGGTGGTGTTGGTGTTGTGTTGTTGGTGGTGTTATTTTGTTGTTGTTTGTTGTTGTTGTTGGTGGGGGTATTTTGTTGTTGTTGTTGGTGCTGTTGTGTTGTTGTGTTTCTTTTTTTTTTGCTTAGATGTTTCTCGAAAGAAGGGAGTCGAGAGCGGCGGCGTAGTATATTCATGTACAAAGTCCCTAAAATTTAGTTTTTGTCATCTTCAAATAACACGTGGGGGTATATATTTCTATTTATTGACAAAAGCGGCCAGCACGCGACCTAAATTGACTTTTTCTTGGTGAGACGAAACAGTCTCAAAACAGTCAAAAACTGTAAAGTGTTGCCAGGCAAAGACTTAGTCTCTCAACACTGGCTCATAATGATGGACGCAATAGTCAGTGTCATGTCCAGTAGGAAACAAGACGCGTGCACTTCGCACGCTCAACTTGGTCCATAATGAAGTTGACCTTTTGTGTTGTACTCTGGGTGAATTCATTAGGAGTGCATTATTTACAATTAGTTATAGGTGTTAGTATACATAATTTAGGATAAGCGCATTTATCGCTTCGGGGAAAAAAAAAACCTGTAAAGATAGATGTATTCTATTCGCTATTCTTGGCATGCAGGCATCGGCCATGATGGACCCCGTCAGTGGTGACTGACATCTCATTGAGGAGCGCGTGGAACACTACGCGCCGTCGACTCTCGGGCCTGGTGCTGATCGGACGGTGAACTACCCATTACTCGCTGTCCGAAGGCCCGCGTCTACGGTGGCCGGAGATCGTCCTGTGACCCCCGAGGCCCGGGGCGTCTCCTGCAGCGGCTGCGGCTGGGGGTTAAGTTAAGCCTCCCTCACTCAATCCGCCTCCTCCTTTGTGAGCATTACTGCCTCGCAGAAGGAGGAGACTGCTTCCCATTTCCTCTCGCTTCCTACCATGGCCTGGACCAGGGCCGGACGCGGGAGGTCACTGCCCCCGATCGCCTCCACGAGGACACGGCGGTGCTCCGCCCAAGCGAGGCAGATCTCCACCGTATGCTCAACCGTGTCCTCTGGGCGATCCGCACAATGGTGACACCCGGGCGTTTCCTCCTGCTTTATCCGCCACAGGTACCTCCCGAAACAGCCGTATCCGATGAGGACCTGCGTCAGGTGGAAGGTAAGGACGCCGTGGCGCCTCTCCAGCCACTCCTCAAAGACTACCGCCGTGGCGTGCCCAGCGCTGGGTTGTGACAGTCGCTCTCGCCATGTCGCTATGAGATCCTGCCGGAGCTCCATCCGCCGTAAATATTGAAACAAATACGGTTTAAAATTCGTTATTTCTTAAAAATTACTAATCACTTGCGTGGAGAAAATATAAAACAAAACTTAAGTAATTTTAAAGTACAGATGCGCTTATATAGACGATAGTTATGGATTGGTTGATAATTTCTATTAACTTTGTCATTCTTGTTAACTAATACAGGTGACAGTTTTTAAGCAAATAAAAGGGACGGTTTACATGGAGTGGGTACGATAATAATATTGGAATCGGACAGATTTACTTTTTTGTGATACCTTTGAAAATAATATGTTGTTTTGATAACTTTTTGAATAAAGATATTGACTTAGTATATTTTATATGCTTAGGTAAGAGTTGTAGATCTGTGCAACACACACACGGTACACACACAACACACGTGGTACGGCGAGTACCACCCCTTCAGTTCAAGTTGGCTGGTGTGTGGCAAGACGGAGTGTGTGTGTCCTGCTTTAGGCATGTATTGATATAGCGTGCGGGACCGCCATTTTGGGAGGAGTCAGCGACCATGATTCTCAGATGTCAAAGTGGGATCGCGCAGTAAGCACCATCTCACCACGTGTGTGTTAATTCGAAGACAACACTCCCCTGCAAGACATTAAAATGCTGAGTACTATCCCGAAAGCATTGGGGATTTACCAGGAATTAATAATAATCACATATTACCGCGTCTCACTCTCTCTATGTTTCCTAGGCGTTGGATTTTATTGACTTCGTGCTCTTCTATGTTAATATTTAAATACTGATTGAAGATTTCCTTAAGCTTTTATATTAGTTCATAAGAGGATTTTTCTTTTTCTTCTAAGCCGAATATTATAATATTATTACTTCTTTCTACTCTCTTAAAATTCGTTATCTCTCTTTCTAATTTTTCTACTTTAATTTTTAAGTTTTTATTTTCTTCCACAATAGGGATTAATTTTTCATCCATTTTATCCATAATACGTTTTGTAATCGAGTCCATCAATTCAGCATTTTTTTCATTCACAGTATTGTGTTCGTTTATAAGTAACTGGAAGAAACATGAAATTATCAAAAACAAAAGAAACCTCAAAACAATCTATATAAATGAGGACTACTCGAAAGAAGTGTTGGAAAAAAGGAAACAGTTGCAAGCAAAGTTAGTTGAAGAGAGGAAAATAGGCAATACGGCATACTTGAAATATGACAAACTAATAGTTAAAGAGAACAACAGCAGCCAAGGGAAAAAGAAAAGGGAAATATCAGTTTCACCCTCCAACTATAATAACCAGACAAAAAAATAGCAAACAGTAAACACAACCAAGTCTAACAGATCTAATGCTTTTGACATAATGCGATCCAGATCCGGCTCCCTTCCGAGTACACCCAACGCTAAGAGAAACCAACAGCAACTAAAATGCCGCAAACGGAAACCAAAACCAACCAAAGAATCTGCTAATAAAGAAACAGCAAAATACCAAACTCCCCCAAGCCGACTGGTCCTCGTGGGGGAAAGAGACCACAACCCTCCAACGCCACAGTTTAAAAAGCACCGAAAACCAGTAATATACATAGCATCCCTTAATGTACTTACCCTAATGAAGGACGAAAATCTTATGGAACTAACTAACGCGCTGAAACAAATCAAATGGGGCATCCTTGGCCTGAGTGAGGTGAGAAGAATGGGTGAAAGTATTGCCAAGGCACCACGGGGTAGGATTTATTATCAAGAAACATGTAACGAAATATATAGAAGAATTCATCGGAATCTTAGAGCGCATAGCGATTATGAATGTGAAACTACCGGGATACAAGGATCCTTGGTCTATCGTACAGGTTTACTCACCTACAGAACAATCGAATTTAGAAACAATAAATATTTTTTACCAAGATCAAAATGAAGCTATCCAAGAATACACCCATAAAAACCTTATAGATACTTTGTAACTTTAATCGATGATTTTACCTGATACTGCCATGTATATTTCATGAAAAAGAAAAGTGATGTGTTCACAACTTTCACCACTTATAAAAATGAAGTCGAGACATTCCTCAACAAGTGACTTCTAGGTATCAGTGTATCTTATAGTATAAAAATTGGTTATATAGTCTAGTTTAATAATAAATAGGTTTTAAAGGTACAAACTATAAAATTATTGGTAAGGGCATAAGTTAACAAATATTAACGTTTTTTTCTAACGTTTTTTTACGATTCATTTCATTTGAAGTACTTTAAACACTTTATCATTCTTTAGTTTTCACGTATGTCAATTCTCTATATTATCAGCAATACACACGTATTTTTTGTTTGCATATAGCTCCAGTAGTTTCTGAGATATTAAGCTTTAATTTAGCAACGAGCCGGGCGCTCGCGCGGCGCGAATGTTCGGGCGCTCCTGCCGACGCGGGGGGGCCCGCGCGGGCGCTTGAATGGGTATAGTAATGGGAGACTATAACGGCCAAATTGGAGTAAGACGACCAGGTGAAAATACAATATTAGGACAATTTTCATATAGCAGCAAGACTAGGAGCAGGAATGGGGAGAAAATTACAAACTTTGCGCTAGATAATAACTTATCAATCCTAGATACCATATACAAGAAAAAAAGGAAAAACATGTGGACCTGGATCTCTCCCGATGGAAAAACGAAAAACGAAATCGATTTTATTATGGCAAATAGAAGTAGCTATTTCATCAATTTTACCGTCATTAGAAGATTCAAGTTCAATACAAACCATAGCCTAATCAGAGCTGAACTCAAAACAAAGCAACCGAGTCCAAGACAAAACGTAGGAAATACAAAACTCAGCAAACAGCAACTAGAACAAATATCAATCGCTCTGAGAGACGAATTTATAGACTTCAAAGAAAACACTTCTAATTTAGCAATCCAAGAAAAATACAATTACGTAGAGAATATTATTAAAACGCAGACAAAACTCATAACGAACACTAAAACTGAAACAAAACATATGCTATCAACAAACACTATAAAACTACTACAAGACAGAAATCACCTTCTCAGCGCAAAAACCACTCAAAATAGAAGAAAGGAAATTGCCAAAATTAGCAAAGAAATCAAAGAAAGCATTAGGAAAGATAGAAAACAATGGAGGATGGAAACAATAGAAAATTATATACTTAAAACAGGTGGAACCAGAAAAGTGCTCAAGGAATTGACAAACACAAAGGACTGGATCGTAAAAATGAAATATGAAAAAGGAAAATGGAACCGACACAGAACAGACATACTAGAAACAGCTACATCATACTACAAAAAACTATACAGTAACGACACTACGCAAAGCAAAATAGAACTGGTGGATCCCTCCAATATCCCTGATATCCTCTATTTTGAAGTCGAGCAAGCTATTGACACCCAAAAAGAAGAGAAAACACCCGGACCCAATGGTATAAAGAACGAAATTTTAAGACTTAGCAAGGGAACCCTGATACCTGTTCTAGCAGATATGTTCAATGACATCATAATTACTGAAACCATTCCCCAACAATGGACAGAGTCTAATATCATCCTACTGTATAAGAAAGGTGATAAATATGATATAGGCAACTATCGCCCTATCAGTCTTATGTGTAACGTATATAAGATTTTCGCTAAGATTATCTTAAAACGAATTGAAATAACGCTAGAAGAATATCAACCGATCGAGCAAGCTGGATTTTGCAAAGATTATTCGGTAGTCGACCACATCCACGTAGTGCGACAAATTCTAGAGAAATACAACGAATACCAGCTAACATACTACATCGCGTTTATCGATTACAGTAAAGCGTTTGATTCTCTACTACACGAAAATATATGGGAGGGTCTGCTAGAACAAGGAATCGAACACAAATACATCCGATTTATAAAAAAAATATACAGTCACAGTATAGGAAGAATTCAATTAGAAACGGAAAGCACTCCTTCCAGAATTGAAAAAGGCATTACACAGGGGGATCCTCTATCCCCGAAACTTTTCTCCGCAGTACTGGAATCAATTTTCAGAAGACTTAATTGGGAACGTCTCGGTATTAACGTAGATGGTGCATTGCTGTCACACTTGAGGTTTGCTGACGATATAGTGCTATTTGCTAAAACACCAGAAGACTTAAATAAAATGCTAGGAAAACTTGCGACAGAAACTGCGAAAGTGGGACTGACACTGAATCCGGAAAAAACTAGAGCAATGACAAACGGAAGCAAATACACTATTAAACTAGGGAACTATATACTGAGGAGTACATCTATCTAGAACAGCTTATAACTCAAAAAGAACTCATGCGAAAGGAAGTGGAGAGAAGAATTACGAAGGCTGGAAGAGATACTGGAGCCTGACAGAGGCTATAAAAGATAAAAAACTCCATATTAACTTAAAAAGTAAACTGTTTAACACCTGAATACTACCTGTTCTGACGTACGGATACCAATCATGGGTGTTAAATAATGAAATATTAAACAAGCAAGCAACTTGTCAGTATGCAATGGAAAGGAGTATGCTAAATATCAGAAAGTCTGATAGATTGAAAAACTCTGTCATCAGAAATAAAACAAAAACTACAGATGCAACAATTAAAGTCAAAACACTGAAATGGAGATGGGCTGGCCACATGATAAGAGGATGCGACAAACGGAGCCAAAAGATGACCCAGTGGTATCCCAGAGAAGGCTAAAGGAAGAGAGGTAGACCGCAAAAAGATGGGACAACGACATTAGACAAGTGGCCGCAGTCATCTAAAACAGAGTGACACAGGAAAGGAAAGAATGTAAAAGGTTGGAGGAGGCCTTTGCCGATTGTCAAACAGATCTGGGAAAGATAATCAAGCAACAAATATTAGCTTAATTAATTAATTTAGTTTAAGGGTAAATTAAGTTAGTAATAAGTTTAAATCCATTGTAAGATCTGAATGAAAGGCTATTACCACGATTATTAACGCGTCTGTGTAATTTGTGATCAAGAACAATTGGAGGTGACCAGCTTGTACGAGGCAGGTGGCCACTTGTGAAGACCTTTCAAGACCGGACAAGGAAGAATCAGGATTCGCTTTCTTTACTCATGCTAAGGTCAAACCACCATACGCCGTCTGCTGCCACCTCTCAAATATATGCAATTTGAATCAGCACGCAATGCAGTTGTTTGATTGTAACTAGTCCTCGACCCCGCAGGTATATACAGCTATTTATACGCCTGTCCCTCGTTGTGTCATGTGCTTGCCTGAAGCTGCGGATATATATTTGATTGTATTTGGTGAATTTTATTTGTGTATGTAAAAAATACAGAAAACATTTCTTTAATTTTGTTAAAAGTATTTCGAACTGTACCGTCTGGCCTCAATTTGAGAATGTCTTTTTCATAACTTACAATATTAAATAAACAGATTTTCCCTTGACTCTAAAACTTTGAATAAAATACAGAAAATAGTTCTTAACTTTTAGATTACAGAAACGCTTATAAAAAGTCTGTGACTGACATGTAAAAACATTATGATCCCATTAGGGACCCTTTGCGCGTGAGTTTTACTCGTATTTGATTTTTGGTTAAACCAGTATGGGTCATGAATTTAAAACAATTTACACTCTGTTTTTTTTTTTTAATTTTCTTCTTTTGGTAGTCAGTCTTTCGTTTCGAAATTATAAAAGTACTAGCTTTTGCCCGCGGCTTCACCCGCGTAGATGTCGAAAAATACGACGGGAACTTACTACGGGGTTTACGTTCAGCCTTTTTTTTACAAACCGGAACATCCAAAAAAACTGACCAAAATTCTAAAAATTTTCGGCATTAGACTCGAATATTCAATTTAAGGTTTGACTTTGTTACTATTTTATTTTAGTTTGTCCGCACAATATACCAAAGCAAAGCAATCTTGCTGAAGTATTTAAAAATACTAAACTAATAGTATGGAACAAAATAACGATGGCGCACAAAAGAGGAGTCGAACCCTTGAATAAGAGTTTACAGGACATACGAAATAGTAAGACGGTTGCTCGCAGGAGATTTTTGCCAGACGTTACCGGTAGTGCCCAAAGGAACGCGCGCATTTAAGATCAAAGCATGTATCAAAAGATCTTTCTTATGGCCTTCAATTAAAGTGCTAAAACTTACCCTGATATTCGAGTCTGATACCCTAAATATAGTTTTTAGAATTTTGGATGCCCAAAAACTGCTGAACGAATTTGGATGAAATTTTGCACACAGATAGTTTATAAGCTTTTTTAACTTATAGGTTACTTTTTAATCCCGGTAGTATGTTTCCGTCGAATATTTTTCGACATCCACGTGGGCGAAGCCGCGGGTAAAAGCTAGTTAAATACAAAATTTCATCCCCCTTTTCACCCTCTTAAGGGTTGAATTTCTAGCAACACCGTTGCGTTAGCTTCCAACCATAAGCTTAGATAACATGTTTGGTGAATTTAACTTCGTACATGAAGGACTTCCCATACATCTCCTTTTTTACACTTCGGGGGTGGAATTATCAAAAACACTGCGACACGTATAATTTAATTTTCAATCGTCAGCCTAAACACAAAATTTGAAGATCCTGACTTCAAAACTGACGGACTTTCAAACAAACTTCCATCCCCTATTTTACCCCTTTAGGGGTGGAATTTCCAAAAATCGTTCCCTAGTGGATGCCTATACTGTATAAAGTATCCATGAGCAAAATGTCAAGTCTCTAGGTCCAGCGGTTTGGGCTGTGCGTTGATATATCAGTCAGTCAGTCATTTAGTCATGACTTTGAATTTTATATAATTACATAGATTGAAAGTTCTTTTTGCGGAAATTGGCTTTATTTCTGCATGAATTACAATAATTTTGCTCTACTGTAAAGTGTACTGAAACAACAGTGAACGCTTTATTATTTAACTTGCGGCCGCTCTCACTTTAGTATGCGACGTGTATGAGTATGTTCAGACATATTGCTAGTTTCATGCGCCAAAACGTTTGTCACGAAATACGTAAATGCGAATTGAAGTTCTGGCTCTCTGACTTATACCTAAACAAAGACTGAAAATATTACATTTTCTTTTAAAAAAACCTGAACATTTGTTTAGTCTGAAACTTATAATAATACTTGTTTGCTATTCAGGATATAGACAAATTCAAGTGATTGATAAGTCGATAATGATTAAACGAGGAATATAATTATCATGGCGGGAGATTGAGTTCTCTTTGGTTCTGCCCAATACTGAACCCTTTAAGCATATTGCTGGAAAATTCCGGTGTAAGCTATTAACCCCTCAGGCCCTGCGCGCGTAAGTCAAGGAGCTCCACGGTTTCAGTGATCTCTTTGGAGAAACTGAAGTTCATCTTAACCTACCGGAGACATAATATGAACGATGGCAGGGTCGACGTGTGTTGGACATTCACCGTCTGTAATTACTTGGATTGAACTAACTATGGTTTTGACATTTTCGATGAGAAGTCGTATTTGGTTACAGGTGCATTCAGTCTCAATAAATTGTTGCTGTTTTTAAACCATCCCCTCTTCTGCTTTCAGTGTAGGTACTTCTGTACTTTATTGTCATACATACTTGTATTTTCATCCGTTTCCTTTTCAATATCACGATCACTTCACTTCATGGTGTTTTTAAATATTAAAAATAATGCTGATCGTCTTCAAATTGGTACCCAAAGATGCCTCTTATACTAACAAAAATTTGGTTCTTATCGAAACATTCCTTGGTATCCTTGTCAGGGACAAAACAAGTCGTCATTATCTGTGTCATCTCACACATTGTTTAGGCTTTGTTCAATCGTTCAAAGTTTTTTTTTCGTGTTCAGCTAGGGGCCCTAATAAATTGCATTTTCAAAACTATCACTTTTTGAGCAATCTCACTCGTTTAGCAATCTGGACCTGGATCTTTCCTTTGTATACTATTCTTGCTTCGTTGTTGCTGAATCAAACCGATGCCTTCCACTACATTAATTAAACGTATACATTTTCAGTGGAGGGTAGTTGTGCACAGTAGGCACAAAAAAAAAACCTCTCATCAGAAATTATTTTAATAATTGAATTCAATAATTTAAGTTCTAGTAACTCACAAAAGCTGAGCACTGAGCTAGCAGGTAGCTAGCTCAGTGTTATTTCTTGAGTGCACTTTTTAATTCACAATAATACACAAATGGATTCACTGCAGGGGTCAATGTCAATAGGGAATATGTATGCCTTTTTTATTTTCTAAATAGTATACTTATTAACAACTGTAAAATATTTTTTTTAAATATCTTCATCAGAACCAAATATAAAAAAACGTTAAAGTTGTTAATAGAAAGAGAAGTCCGACATGCCGACGTGACGTCAAAGGTTATGACGCCCATACATTTACTGTAGAAACAACAGAGTTTTCGAGACAGGGACAGATATTTTTGTTTAAAATTGGTTCGATCACTTTTGATTCTGTTGTTACTGTTAGTATGTCATTTTTAGGGTTCCGTACCCGAAAGGTAATCAACGGAACCCTATTACTATGCCTCCGCTGTCCATCCGTCTGTCAGCGGGCTAATAATTAATTTAATAATAAATAACATAAAAATTTCAACTGTCTGTACAGGATGTAACAGAAAGTTGTGGTCATATTTTAAGAACTGCATATCCTTATAGATATGAACAACTTTCTTCAAGAAAATCCGAGGAAATTCCAAAAATAATTTTTACCTCTCATACAAATATTGATCAGCTGATGATGACTTTGTATGGCAATTCCAATTTTTTTTTATGGGAATGGTTAATTTCCATGGGCAGAATCGGCTTTTAAAATATGACCACACCTTTACGTTACACCCTGTATATACTTATTACGGATCATGAGATACAGCCCAAAAAAAAACCCTCTAGAAACCCTTCTAGAAACGTCTTTTTTTGTTTTTTTTTTATCAGTGTGAGTCTGACTCGCACTTGATCGGTGTTTGTATGTTTATCAATAAACCGGTTTAATAAGAAGTATTTTTTTCATGCATATTAATGGGCCTATTGATGGCACACATTTTCCTGTCAAAGTTTGAAGCGGAATACGTTAGTTTCCTAAAAAATGTAATAGTCCTGAAGGTTCAATATTTTTTCTCAACAATGAGGACATTACAGTGCGTTGAAATTGAAATTTCGCATGACGTCACGCTGTGTGACACTTTTTAACACAAAGTAACGTAACTAACTCCCCCTCCTGAATTTTAATGCGTTTCATCAATATCATTTATTATTGGTTTGATAAAGAAAAAAAACGTGTCCAATATTTTTTGATAAGATAAGTTACGGACTAAACAGACTTATTATTTTCATACCCAAGAAATATTCCTATTGTCCAAGAGACCCAATACTGCAGCCAGCACCTCAGCCTGCCCAGTCAATTTGAAAGCCGTTGCATGCATCATTCAAGACCTTCATACTCCATGCTTTAACTTCTGCTGTCTGTTCAACATCTAATGGAGGCGTTTGCTGGTGATGTTCATGCGCTTGAGATGAGGAGCCGTACAAAAATGCTCCTTTGCCATGGTGACAGTGAGTTGAGTAAGGAGGAGACGCGTTTTCTGCTACTGCTACACGCAAATGCTTTAAAATGGGCAATCGAGCTAGCACTGTCAAAGAATTTAGGACGACCCTATTTTATTGTGATTTAATTTAAAAAAATACGGTTTTCAGGTTTTCTTTAACTGTGTTTTAGGTCAACGGGTACCCTAGAGGTTTGATTTATTTATATATTTATTTAGTTAAACTTCATGTATAAATATATTTTTTATTCTTGATAGGCACGCGTTTGACCACTATCTCACCTGATGGCGAGCGCAGATGCGGTTGGAGAAGGAGCAAGCTTGCCTAAAACCTAACCTATTCACTCTAGACTTGTCTTTAAGTCCCAGGTTGTAGCTATTAGGAAACACAGACTCCGGCAGGGAATTCCACTCCCTAGCTGTACGCGCAATGAATGTGTCCTCAAAATGTTTTGTGCGTGTGGATGGGATGTTCACCATGTGCCGGTGGCGCATCGCCGTACGTCTTGTGCTCCGAAGTTTTTGTGTACACATGTGGAACCGGGGTGGGTCGCTATTTCAAATAAAAGCGAGTGGCTAAAATATTTTCTGGAATAACAGGCATCAGAGTTGATTAATTTAATATCGAGTTGTATGACTAAACTTAGATTTCTCTTTGCTGAAATATTGCTTTCCTAATGTTATTATTTAAATAATATAAACGCAATAAAGTAAGTACCTAGTTAATATGTAGCTGCCACTTTCTGCGACAAATATGGACTAAAACTTGTGTGTAATTTAATAATTAAATTTACGAACCATTCAGTAAAATTATTCCCAAAAACAAATTACGTTTTGCTACAGCCATTTTTTATGATCACAGACCGACACTTCAGTTTCATTTAATGTCTAGATTAAACAATCTAAGGGAGAGATTCAATTTTCTCCACAAACAAGCGACGGGGCGCCTTAACTTGATAATTTAGCCTTTATTTATTTACCAGAAATGAAGTAGAAATCAAAGAAAACAACAATGTTCCACAGACGAGAAACATCAGTACTTTAGACGCAAACTTATTCCTACCTTTTGCATACAAATTAGAACTTTTAATTAATTATAGGACTTCATGTTGCTAATTTAATTATAAGGAAAGTTCCTGAAGTTATTTCGATGTTTGAATTGACAATTATTTGGAAGCCTGTATATAATAATGTTCAGGCTGTAGACTAATTAACTTAACGTCTGCAGGTTACAACAATTTGATGACTTTTCATACGCTTTAGATTGGAGCCGCAAGAGAAATTATTTTCTGTTCGTTTATAGACTTTACAAAAAACTCCATCAAAATAATGTGAAATCGAATATTTATGTTCTTCTTGAAGTATCTCTCCAACTGCAAATCAAAACTCCCTAATTTTGCGTAACCAATACAATTTTCTTCTTCAAACTTTTGTTTCACTAGCAATCATTCAAAAATGTTATCTTTAAATATATTCCCGATCAACACCCAATCCTGCATAATTATCAAAACCAATTCTAATCCCACCTAAGCCATAACTAATAATAGTGTTGCTATCCTAAACCACTGCATAATTACGCAATTCGCAGAGGAAGCGTGATTACATGGCCCGACTCGTAATCGAGGATCGTTGCAGAGGAATTCATTGACACACAAACACACAACCATGAACTAAGAATGCTCGGTAATGTGTTTAAATTTCGAGATAGACATTATTTATTCAAATTATAGGGAGTCATGGAATATCTATGGATTAATACATAAAGTAAAAGCCTTTTAAGTAACCCTTTTTACGAAAATTACGTGAACGAAGGAGTATGAAGTTTGGCTCAGTTAAAGTTTATGTGGAGAAGAAGTGCAGAAAGCTAATATTTTTACATATATGCATTATAAATAAATTAAATTAATAAAAAAACACACACATACTACCATGCGTTTGACACGTATTTGTATAAACTATTTTGTTTATGATTCACAGTCATGTCATGTCATGTTTATGGTCTTTGAAAACAATATATTAATAACATTCAAACTTATAAATTGATTATCGTTGAATTTCGGCCACCGGGCGACCACCAGTTTTTTTAATTCGAAGTTTTAGACTTATCCTTCACACAAACTTAAACCGAGAAGGTCGTGCACACACTTCAAAAATTAGTTTTATTTTATTGACACAATGTTGCTACTACCTACTTGAATAGGTTTCCAAGTAAATTCATATCAATCGAATCTTGATATGAATTTACTTGGAAACCGTAGATCGCAAAAGTTCAAATAAATCTTTTACCACACGTGTATCACACGTAGTAGTTCAAAAAGGTTATTTAACACCAATAACATACGTAGCAACGATACGACCGAGAATAAATGAAACATGGCAAGTCGTTAAACTGAACTTGGAGGAATGTAGCCGGTTAAGCGTCCCTGGTTCAATCCCTCGGGGATGAGGCAGACACGTAGCGTTCACTCAGCACTGAGTTTCTACTATCCTCAAAGACAATTTCACTGTTCTTTTCCCCGGCTCAAGAGCTTGCGATATAGCTGACATAATACTTAATTTTGTTCCGACACTGTTTCGTCATGATACAGAATGTGGATTATGGGTACCACCGACAGAGTTTAGGTATTCTAATCTTTTGACAGGTCCAGTTGCATACACAAATATTGAGGTTGGGAACGACAAAAGATTAATAGTTAATTATTTGTAAGGAATAAGCTTTTAAGCCTTAGTAAGCTAGTTTTGTGGTGGGTTGAAACTAAAATAAAGTGTGAACGCAGTGATTTATTTTTTGAAAAATGCATTTATTCTGTAACAAGACCACGTTGCAGAGTTTTCCCATCTCATATATCTCAAACTCTTTCGAGATTACAAAGTTATGCCCTCTCCGCATTTTTACAAGAAAAGTGGATTAAGATTTTCTATATCTACCTAATACATTACGGTACGTTCGTATGATTTATAGGCCAAGTTGAGGAACTTCTGCATGTCATCCAGTGGCTCTTTGCGAAATTTTATAAAGAAACTTTAAACTTTTTACATTAGCACGATGATGGTGACTAACCTAGGTAATGTACGTACATTTTTATTATTAAACACTTCAAGTATTTCTACTTCGAAACAAGGTGAAAAACTTTCATGTTGTTTTTGTACATGATATATTATGAAAAAAAAACCAAGAAGATTGCTAAATACGAAAAGGAAAAAAAAGTTAGCTGTACATTCAAGATTTTACTAGGAAATATTTTTATTGCTTTTTAAATGCTCTCAATGAATATACTTACCACAAGCATTGTTACAATATTCCACTTTAAAAATAACATTATTGAACAAAACAAATAGTTCTTTAGGTAAAATATAAAGAAAACGTAATCAATAATGGTTTAAAAACCGCTACCTACGTACGGCAGCATAGCGAGGAGTAGGGAACTAATGATATTTGTCTGCGCGGTGATTAATGGCAAGCCAGTCGCGGATTGTTCGAGCGGGATGAGTTCTGAAGAAGCATTCACAACCCGTGAAATTAACTTTCGTCGCCTTCCGAACAGCTGTCAGTTTATTTTCAAAGAAGCGTTTCACTTTTTGTGACCGCAGTACCAAGTGCTTCCGATGCTATTGGAAATGTTTGATTATTGCTTCTTAGGCACACGGTAATGAGATTCCCTAACGTCTTGTAATACGAATATACTCTTCTCAAAAAAAAAACCCAAGAGCAAGTCGGACTCACGCGCAAAGGGTTCCGAACAAATCATACTTTATTCAGGTTTTGTTTTTAATCCGTCAGGCCCTCGCGTTTCCTTAAGGAGACCCGACAATAGGTTTTTAATTGTATCTGCTAATGAGGGGCTTGACGGGGACCGCCTACTCCTTATAGGTTTTCCTGTATTTTTATGTAAAAAACTACTTTGTATTTTTTTTTCAAAATCATGGGCCCGGTGGTTTCGGAGATAAGGGGGTGGGGAATGGTTAATTTCCATCTATTTTCTTATATAACTTTAAAACTATATATTTTAAAATTATTAAAAAACCACATTCGAGACCCTCACAATGTTTTAATGTGTTCAGTTTGAAAAACTTGGATTTTATTTTTATTGATTTTCACCCCAAATGTGATCCCCATATTCCAAATTAATTTATTTAGGGTACATTTTCGTGTTTGAGTTACAGATATTCATGTGTGCACCAAATTTCAACGATAACGGTCCAGCAGATTCGGAGTAAATTGGCTGTGACAGACGGACAGACGGACTGACAGACAGACAGACCGACGGACTGACATAAAGACACACGAGTGATCATATAAGGGTTCCGTTTTTTTTTATTTTAATTTAAAAAAAAAGTTTCAATGAATGTTACGTGATTACAGTAAAGCAGTGCAAAGTTATTTCGAATCGCACCTACAGAAAGATTTAAAAATAAAAACCTCATCCAAATCAGATCAGTAGTTTTTGAGAAAATCATAGACAAACAAAATAAATACATACATACGGGTCGAAAACAAAACCTCCTTTTTTGAAGTTGGTTAAAAAGCTATTTCCATTTTGAGAATAAATTTTCCATTGCTTTCTTTTAAATTTAAAGTAGACATATTATATTTATCTTTCTGGAACAGACAGACCTATCTATCAAGAATCTAAATGAATTAGTCTTTTATTTTATTTTATGCTCATTACGAGTATGCGATATCACCACATAACTTAACAATAACGCAAGATCTGAATTTTGCAATTTTTTTTAATTACCAAAACGCACTTAGAAAAGTTTATTAAGTAATTTTATATTAAAATAAAATCGGCCAAGTGCGTGTCGGACTTCGCTCATTTAGGGTTCCGTACCAAATATATTTTTGACTACTTGTATGGATTTGGGTCAATAAGATGCTTACACTATGAAAATTTGAAGACTGTAGCTCCAACCGTTTGACACAGGTTTCAGTGTGACAGACGACGGACAATCAGGCAGACGGACACATGAGTGATAGCAATAGGGCTCCGTTTGTACCCTTCGGGTACGGAACCCTAAAAATTTTAATCGATTTTTGAAGTTTACGTCAACATCGTCGATAGTAACGCTTGTGTCTGTTCTGAGGGCCTAGTGTGAGTTTTTTAACTAACTTGTGTAAATGTTCGCTCATATTAAATCGTATAGAAAAAGAATGGAATATTTAAAAAAAATCCGACTGTTAAAAACAACTAAAAAGTTTCAAACAAGTCACTTTTCAAGCAGTCTGATGTAGTTGGTGGCATTTATTTTAGTTCAATTATTGATTTTATGTCCATTATTTTCAAGTCCATAAGTACTAACAAACAAATCATCAGACAAAAATTAAATAAACCATACAATTTAGATTCAAGCATCTCTAAATAATATTTCGTATTACCTAGTAGCTTTTCAAAAAATATTTCTTCAATGGCTCTGTTATAGTTTTACAATAATAATACCTAGCAGGTACCTATTCAAAACAATATTCACAACATAATAAAACTGACAGCCTTAGGGCGGCTTCGACCAAACTGGAATAAATCTTATTCTCGGAATAAATCGCTACTTACTCGAGAGTAAATCAATTTCACGTTTAACCAACTACAATCCGAGTAATAGCGAGTCTATTAGGAAATAGTCACTATACCACCGATATGCATATAATACGGAGTTATGCCAAGAATAATAAAATGGCGTCCTATTGTTTTGTGCTGTCATTTCAACGCAACAGTCAGCACTAGAAATTTGTTGTTTCAAATAAATAAAATGCAACGTCTAAACGATTTGATTTAGGATAGTGATAATGATGAGGAAGTTATACCTAGACGTCCAAGGTGGCTCAAAGATAGTGTGCTGTCATTTCAACTCAACAGTCAGCACTAGGAATTTGTTGTTTCAAATAAATAAAATGTAACGTCTAAACGATTTGATTTAGGATAGTGATAATGATGAGGAAGTTATACCTATATATAGACGTCCAAGGTGGCTCAAAGATAGAATAGATTTATTTGAATACTATGATGATCATGTTTTCTCGATAAGATTTCGTTTGAGCAAAGAAGCAACTATGTTTTTGCTGACGAAAATTGAACATAAATTGGAGTACATTTCCGATCGGTAAGTGTGTAGGTATTAATACCTCATATACTTACCTAATATCTACAACTCATGAAAGTCTTGTGTATGGATGTGGATGGCTATAAGAGTAAGAGTAGAACAAGAACAAAGAAACGATGGTTGGACTGTGTGAAAGAGGATATGGGTAAAAAGGGGGTGACTACAGAGATGACGACTAATAGAGGAGTATTGAAGATAAATACATGTTACGCCGACCCCAAATAAATTGGGATAAGGGCAGGAGAATGATGACTTACCTAATATCTACCTAACTAATTAGTCTGCGTGTTGGTATAAGTTACTGTACCTACGTGGTTGTTATACTTTTCTGTCTAGCACAGCCGAACCGACAAACAAAACTTCAAACAAAACGACTCTAAGGGACATTGACACTATTGACAGCTACTTTACAATGCTATTATACGACAAATGAGAGTTGACATGAGTTTTGCTTCTGCACAGTCCCGTTTATAGAAAACGTTTTTAGGCGGGTATTACATTCGTTCACTTTCACTCCACGATTGATTTACTCGAGAATTAAATTGTGGAATAGATTATTCCTGGTATAGTTACTCGTGCATAAATTCGGATTTGGTCGAATCCGCCCTTAGTCGCATAGGTACGACACATGCCTAGCAGATAAATAAGTTGCATGAAGGATATTTGGACATTACTAAAATTAAACATACTGTTTGAAATTTGTATTATTGGCCAAAGATATATGAACATATTGAAGAATTTATTAGAAAATGCTTCATTTGTTAAACTTATCAAAATAACAACATAAAAGAGCCACTAATGTCGCATGATATCCCGGAATTACCATTTTCTGAAATAGGAATTGATATTATGGATTTCAGAAAGAAGAGTTACTTAGTTATTTATGATTACACAACTAAATGCTTAGATGACAAATTAATTTCAAGTAAATCAGCGAGTAATGCACTAAATAGTTAATAGAAATTTTCTCATAGTTTGGGGTACCATCGAAGATTGTGTCCGAGCATGTACCGTTTGATTCTAGAGAATGCAACGTTTGCATCATAATAGGGATTTTTCAAGTCCCAGATATTCACAGTCCAATGGCACGACAGAAAGAGGAGTCCAAATTGCAAAGAAAATGCTAACAAAATGCAGTAAGGATAACACAGATATTAGATTAGCGTTGCTTCAGTATAGAGCATCACCAGTCTCTGGATCAAATTTATCACCTGCACAGCTAATGATGACCAAATTATCAGTTACTTAGCAATACTTGAAACCAAAATTAAATACAAATGTAGATACACAATTTAAAAAAGTAAAACTAAGAAATGAGAAAAATATAATGAAAATGTAAGAAACAAAAATAACTTTCAAATATGACAAGAGGTGTGGTTCAAAATAGAACCAAAATGTAATAAATGGCTACCTAAAATGTAAAATTGACAAAAATAATAATTTTAGATCATATAATGTCTTGGATAATGAAAAAGAATGTACACCAGGACCTCATATTATTATGTACGACCCAATGATAGTCTGCTGATTTATTAGGGCTGGGTGTGATGATTCAGTGGATATATAATTGTACCGGACAAATATTTTACTGTAATACAGTTTGTTAATAGAATGATAATATAAGCATGAAAGTTGTAATCACAGGCAAGAATGATAGTTGTAATGTAATAATTGGTAGTTAGTACAGTTTTGGTATTTAGAAATAGTTAAACAGTATATTTATATGTCGTATCCGCTAGTCAAATTGGCAACAAAACAAAGCACGCCACCTGGCGGCAACTATAAACACTGCAGTTGGCGGGCTTTGACGGAGTCGGCGCGTTTCCGTTAGACTTCGAGGTTGGGGAAGACTCGCCTAGTCGGGCAGTCTTAGCCTGGGAGTCACGGAGTGAAGCCGCATCGGAATTGTCCTACGTTTTGTTGCTACTAGTATTTTAAAGTACCAAGTTTATAAGTTTCAAATTAATTAAAGTGAATAATTGCTTTGCCGTTGTTATTTATTGCACGATATACCTACACAGACCCACCTGATGCCTGATTGTAGCTCGATACATCCTGGTGATCCGACATCAGAATTGGGATTCTGTCGTGCAAATAAATCAACAAGTCGTGTGAGCAACAGTGACGCAAAATGGTGGTTAATTTTTAAATTCAAAACCAAAACATGCAAACATTGATTGCGGTGCTGCAATCACCGAAGCCAGCTTACTGTGAAGAACTACCTGCATTCGATCCTAACAAACAAGATACCGACACCAGGACTGAGCCAAGCGGTACAGTAGCCAACAGCGAAGACCTGGATCTGCTACAAATATGACGGCCTGGATGCATCAGACTCCGGTGCACGGGCAGCGCAGAGGGCAGCCTTGTGGAGGTCTGCGCAGGTGGCAGCCTGGTGGAGGGCTGCGCAGACGGCAGCCTTGTGGTGGACTACGCAGGCGGCAGCCTGGTGGAGGGCTGCGCAGGCGGCTGGCGGCGCGCGCACCGTTGGCGGGTAGTCGCATGCATCGCAAAACCTCCCACGAGTTGTCTATATGACGAGTGAGCTGTATCTATTAATTATCTGTAATTTATTGTTTTTTCTTATGATTCTGGTGCTGAATTCTCGTTGGTTAAAGAAAGTATTGGCGTGCGATTTAGTGGCAAGCGATTTTATAACGTTTTCGTTATAACTGGTAATTACCAAACACGCGTATTCAGCACAGAATAAGTTTGATGTCGTGTAACGATCACCTTCTTGAGATATTATTACACCTTCTACCAGATAGTTACTTACACAGTGACAAAATGATTGCGTGGTAATTAATGTCGTGTAACGATTAATAATCACTTTCTTGAGATATTATTGAACTTTTTACCGGATTATTAGATATTGATTACACAGTGACATAGTGATTGCGCGTGAAATACTAAATTTAGAATTTTCTCTTAACATGGTTTCTAGTGACGTTTCGTTAAATTGAGTTTAAACATTAACAAATTCATTGTGCATACGGCTAGGGAGTGGAATTCCCCGCCACAGTCTGTTTACTGATAGCTACAACCTAGGAGTCTTTAAGTCGAGAGTGAATAGGTTACTTCTAGGCAAGCGTACTCCATCTTCGACCACATCATCGCTTACCATCAGGTGAGATAGTGGTCAAACGCGAGCCAAATAATAAAAATAAAAAATAAATGTGAGGGTAGTCAATTTATTAGATAATGGTGCCGATTCTCTTGTTCAATAACTAAACTGAAATTGGAGAATCGCTATCTTTTACTAAAAGGCAGTGCGCGAAAAGATTGCTATAGTTATGAACTAAGTTAAAGATGTCAAACTAGTTTACGCCTTGCGCTTTACCGTGTTTTTAGTCGACATGTGTTTACGTGTACCCTTATTTGTATGGAAATATTACTTCAATCAAATTTGATAGCTCTAAATTACGTCCGTCTCTTTCTAGTTTTATTAGAGAGACAATGATAGCAATAGCCTAAACTAAGTTTAGTTTGTGCACAACAAAATCGGCACCAATGTTATTAAGCGAACGGTTTATTTAAGTTCGATTGATACTAATTTTTCGAATGTCTTCAAGAGTGAATTAGTGTCAAGGGTAAGTTAGTAAATAGTGAGTAAACTTGAATAATTTTGCGATTGTTTTATTAAGGGAATACTTACTACTCGAATGAATACAGGCGAATTAAAAATTCGATTATTCGAACCGTATAGTGCAGCGGCAACCGTATACGAGGTTCGTGGAAGAACGTAGAGTAATTTGAGAACGTAACTCTTTTACACAAATGCAGGCCTAATTGTTTCCCTTTTCACAATCAAAGACGCGCCTAAATTCGAGGTCGGTATGTTTTTTAGTTCCAAGTGTAGATCGTGTTGGAAAGATACTCGAACCCAAGTACCAACTGACGTCGAGTGAATCAAATGATGAATTGGCATCAGTTTAGTATCTGTGAACAGGTTCTGAGTTCAGTGAGTTGGTGACTATACCAGGGTATTGTAGCGATAGCCCTGGGTGGTAAAGACGGGAGAGTCTGTACCAGGGTGTCGTTGTGGTAGCCCTGGTTGGTGTAGTCAATAGAGAAGACACTGCATTCCCGTGGGGAAGTGCGAGTGTAGCAATTGTGTATTGCTGAGCTATGAAATAGCTGTTGACCGTGAATAAGATACCTGCTCTTTGGTTTTCTTCGTTGAATTTAATGGGAGTTAGACTGTTAGTGGTACTTGGACTTGGTATTCACCATACTGGGTTTGCTTCCTAAGATTTTAAAATGGATGAGCAAGAAGCTAAGATGTGCGTACAAAAAAAAGGTGTGCGTACGGGCTTCGTTCTGGCATTCTTTGCTGAAAGATTCAGCGCAATTTCAGTAATTACACTACTCATACCTTACCCTTTGCTATAACTTTTTATCTTGGTGCCAATGAGACGCGTAGGCTTTGTTAGTTCACGGGAGTCAAATTTAAAACATTTATTTCAATCAGGCTATTCAGACACTTTTGAATTGTCAAGAAGCCGCTAGCTGGTCAGGCGGAAAGATGAAGATGAGGCAAATATAGGAAAATCTCTGTATGTTAAGAAGGTTTAAGACAGCAGAGAAGTGAGTTTACCTATAAGTGGTCGAGCCTCCATCAGTACATTGTAACATTTTGGGGAGCATTTTGTTAATGATTCGGGTGCAGTGCTCGTGAAAGTATAACTAACTCGCTTCACAAAATCGCTTTCAACATCACCAAATCGCTTTTCTTTAAATTTACTTTAAAGAAAAGCGATGATTTGGTGATGTGATTTCTTTAATTTGTATCGGTAATGACAAAGTCAAAGAGTACCCTTCAATTGCTGAGTCGAGTTCAAATTAATAATTTCACGATGGAGATTTTATTTAACGTTTTACCTGATGAGCACCTACTTAGTGATATTTTATTGGGTCTAGACATTTTGAGTTATGTTTGAGGATTGTAAGTGTTTGAGATTCGTGTAATTGATGCACAAATCACTGGGATCTGTCCCGATTTTGTGAAATGTGAATTGCTGCATAATACTCTTTGCTTAAACTAGTCGGTTTTGAGGACTTTTCGTAAACGTGAAAAAAAAAACTGACAATAACTACAGACAAAAATAATTAGAAATAAAAATTAAAAAAAATATCGCGTCTTTTGGTACGAGTAACACCTGAATCGTCGTCAGTTCTGTCGCTCATTTATTTTAAATGTAAGAAATCTGGTCACCGTATCCGTGACAGTAAGGAAATGGTAACCACTTCTGAACCTAATATTATTTTTGCAAAACCGGACTGAAAGTAAATATTGCCATAAAAAGGGTCATTTAGAAAACTATTGTTACCATGAGAAAAATGACGAAACATTAAACCAATCGATCAAAAGTAATATTTCGAGTTAACTACCGACAAAATTTAAATCATTTCAATCCTTTGTACCTAACGAGATTTTGTTTTAAAAATATATAAGTAACCAAAACAAAATAATAATCGATGAGTTCGTTTTAATAGAAAATGAAGAGTTTAGCCAAACAAAATTAGATACCAATGGTCCTCTAACCATTTCAGATTGTAGAGATCCTAGACGGAGATCGTTACCTTTTAAAGTTGTTGGTTAATAAGCGTATCTACAAAGTATGCAGACGATCGCGTTAGAAAAATGCTTGAGGGCCAAGTATAAATTGAGGTTGTTGGAGATGAAATCGAGGAGGTAGAGTCTAATTGAATTGCTTGCATGAGATGCACGGGTTCTCGATTCGCTGGGTCGGAGACTGTACCAGAGTACCGTAGTCGTAGCCCGTTGGAAATCGGTGTCTGCTCAATGGAGTAGTCCGTGGGTACGCGATGGGCGGTAGCTCTGGGTAGTATAGTCGGGTTTAGCCTTGAAGCCAAAACCATAGAGTCGAAGACTCTGAGACCGTACCAGAGTATCGTAGCCGTAGCCCGTTGGAAATCGTATCTGCTCAATGCAGTCCGTGGGTACGCGGAGAGCGGTAGCTCTGGGTAGTATGGTTGGGTCTTGCCTTAGAAGCAAAGACCATAGAATCAAGGATTGATTCGGTATTCCCGAGAGGAATAGTGTGTGTGACACGTTGACCGCGAATGAGATACCTGGGGCTTTGTAAATTGGTTTACAAACGTTAGATTGATTGTTAAATTTTCATAGAACATAATCCTCAATAGTACTTGGACTCTGACTAATTATTTAAAATTTTATTTCTCTAAATCTTTTGTCATGTTGGAAATTAAATTTCTGTCTCTGCCTACTATTTGACTTATAACCTAATTGTTTTGAACTGGTGTTGCTATTTTGGAAGTTAGTAAAATGATGTTAGAAATGATGAACTATGTCATTTCTAGTTCTAGTCATTAATCAAATAAACAATCTTTAAGAGTCCAAAATTTAATTAAAAGCAAGCAAATAGTAATGCACAGTTCGAAACGATGTCGGGCATGGCCGAACGTATACTGTGCTATGGGTATGTTGTTTCAGATTAACACATGAGTACGTGTGACTCGCAGGATGGCCGTGTCGTATCCCCTCGTCAAATTGGCAACAAAACAAAGCACGCCACCTGGCGGCAACTATAAACACTGCAGTTAGCGGGCTTTGACGGAGTCGGCGCGTTTCCATTAGACTTCGAGGTTGGGGAAGACTCGCCTAGTCGGGCAGTCTCAGCCTGGGAGCCACGGAGTGAAGACGCATCGGAACTGTCCTACGTTTTGTTGCTACTAGTATTTTAAAGTACCAAGTTTATAAGATTCAAATTAATTAAAGTGAATAATTGATTTGCCGTTGTTATTTATTGCACGATATACCTACACAGACCCACCTGATGCCTGATTGTAGCTCGATACATCCTGGTGATCCGACATATAGTTGTAAAGAAAACCAACTAATAAAAAGGAAACGTTGTATTTTTATTTTTTTGTTGGTTTTATATAAAAATGGATAGATGTAACTTATGGCCTTATGCCAGTAATGGAACGCGCTTAGCATAAGTGAAAGATGTGATATTTGTGACGCGGGACCGCACCCTAGGCGGAAGGTCACTTTTAAGCACTTGTTAAGGACGGTTACATTTTGTCAAATTGTATAACTTAAAATAATAAATGTGTTTCTCTACCAGCCCTTCAGCGTCAAGCCGTCAAGCCGCTCATTAGCAGACACAATTAAAATCCTAATGTCGCGTCTTCTTAAGGAGACGCCAGGGGCTTGACGGTTTAATTTAAAAACTTTACAATCTGTGGTATTCTTAATTCACTTAACGAATTAATACTTTCGGAATGCAAAAGTACTAAAGTCGATATGATGTAAGGCTAAATATTTGAGGAGTTCTCTCAATACCTCATAGATCCCACAATCAGAACTGTATTTAGATAAAAATGGGACAGAAAGTTTACAACAAAAAGAAAATTCAGTTAAAACTAGATTTTTTCAAATCGGTTTATAAATAAAGGAGTTCTTACGTAACAAAACAAAAAAATACAAAGGAATTAAGAGACTCCTTCTTTTTAGTGTTCCGAAAGTACGAATGAAATGAAATGAACGAAGGCAAATGACGCAACACGATGGCTTCCAGAGGAGAGAACCGACTCCGGAAGCCAGCCAACTCCTGCCTCACCAGATTGAGAATCTGGTTCTCCGCTGGCAGGGGCTGGCTTTGCCCATGCTGGCGCTCCTCCCGTGGCTCCTCGCGGGGCGCCTCTCGTGGCTCCTCACTAGGGGCGGCTCCTCTTAGCGCAGCCAGGTCTTCCCGGAGCTTTTCATTATCCTTAATGAGGAGCTCCGTGGTGGCCGTCAAGCGGGCGACTTCCGCCCGCAGTTTGGACGTCTCGCTGTCCAATGCTGGCGGAGGCCTGCGGAAACTTTCTTCCGCTGCCGCCACGATCTCGGTCGTAGCCGCGGCTATAGCCCTGTTTCGTGCGGCCGGCAACTTCTTGTTTAGAACAAACTTTATGGCGGCCTTCACGATGTCCGCAAGGCTAAGACCGAGACCGGCCGTTTGCTCTGAGTTGGAGCCGCTAGTGGCTACCGGCTCTCCGCTTGAGGACCCAGGGAGGGTAAATCCGGGGTGGTGCCACTCCTTGGCGAGCCTGGCGGCTCGCCTGCAAGCCTGTGTGGCTTTTGACGGCCTCCCCGCCCCCCTACCCCTCACACTGGTAGGGATCTTTGAGGGCGGGGCCATCACTTCCACATCATTAGAGGATGACTCCCCGCCATCCCCCGACTTCGAGCGCTTCTGACTCCGGAAGAACCGCGAGCATCCACTCACGGCTCCTCCGGAAGCACTCGCCACCTCACGCTCCGGACTCCCAGAGCCCAGAGCGGTGGAGACTGGTGCTGCGTCGGTCACCGCACCACTTCCCACCTCCTTGCCGACTTGGGTTTGGCTTTCTTCGCCCGACCGCGGCTTGTCGGGCGTCTTATAGCTAAAATTGATCATCTCCTCGAATGAAGGAGATGATCGGGAGCCTCCTCGGCTCTTGATGCCGTCGCCGGCATGCGGAAGACAGAAGTCGCCCCCCCCCCCCCCATTATACGAATCGGGGCGAGACGCTCCCATAGGGAGCGCAGCAGGTTCGCCACCTACGAGGTGGTTGCCGCCTTGGGTAATAAATTGCTTCTGTCTTTTTTCCATTTTTTGTTTTACTTTTAAGGGTGTGGTCCCTGTCTCCTCCACTCAACCTCCCTATCTACCCGCACTCACTCAATCACTCTCTCTCATTCACTCACTCACTCACACACTCTGCCCTTACGGCCCCTCCCCCCCCCAGTTCCGTCGCCACTCCCACGGTCACGTCTGATGAACAGACTCGAATCAGAGAGCAGCGACGAACAAATCCCCCCAGGTACCCCGCCGCTAGGAAGCTCGAACAACTTGCTCAAGTCTCCCAGCGGCGCGGCCCTCTTGTGAGGCGCTAACGACTGGAGTCCCTCCAGCCATTCATCCCATCGCCGCGCCTCCAAACTTAGGATTAGGTGGTTGGTCGCATCCGCTGTCAATCGTCGATGATCGACTGACAATGGATGCGACCCCCGGTGTGTTCCTCTTAGTCAGGTCCCTCTCCTCCTGTGCCCTCCGGCACAAGTGCGTCACTCATACCGGAAGTCCCCAGGATCATGGAAACCCACAAGCCCCACCACGACGGCAACGTGGAAACACTCGGTGGGGAATATCACGTTATATTGGGGTCAGTCTGTAACAAGGCAGTGTTAAAGCCTTGTTTATTTTTTGACCTCTATTCCAAAATTACGTTCTTTGCTACCTTTTTTTAAATTCAAATTCAAAATTACTTAGTTTTCTCTGTCAAGTCTCTGTTTTCATATTGAAAAATCAGTTCTAATTCTGGAGCCGAGCTAGTAGAAGCTCCTCATTATTTTCAGACTCTTCAAGTGTCAGTTACCAGTTTCCTAGAATTGTGAATTAATACAATTTATTTACGTAACTAGTCAGTGTATGTGTTCGTAATATTATAATAAAGCCCACTGTTGTAAATAACAAATATAATGTGTTAACTCGTCGTGTGTTATTATTCATTGAACTCCTCCTCTGCGTGTCACTCCTACGTCCTCCTCTGCGTGTCACTCCTACGTCCTCCTCTGCATGTCACTCACACCACCACTCCGGTCCCGCAACGAGACACGCCCTCCGTACCGTGACACTGGCGCCCTCAACGTGATCTAATCCAGCCCATCCCATCCCAGAGCCCAGCAGCCGCCCTTAACGTGATCGAAGAGCCCAGCAGCCGCCTCATCGTGAACCCAGCTGATCATCCCGGAGCCATCAGCATCAGCAGGATAAGCTCTGGTCGTGGAGCTGTTCTTGATAAGTCTCGACCCCGTGTGTCGAGTGAAGCCCATCCCATCATCTAAAAGAATTTTTTATTTTTTATAATTTTGTGTTGTGTTGTGTGATTTATTGTTTTAAGATATTTTTATTTTATTTCTCAAAATTCTAAAAGGAACTAGTCTTCCCAAAACAAATTAGCGGCCCCTTTTGACTATATCGACTTCATTAATTCATTAAAAATTAATTATTATCCTTTCTTACAGGTTTCAATTTACCCCATCCTTACTACCAAAAGAGTGCATACAATCAACAGACTTAACAGATGATATTATATTCGCACCTCGAGATGAATACGCAGATAACTTAGGGTTCCTTAGTCCAATCCTATCCGAAGTTCAAACCCGCCTTTGGCGCGCCCACCAATCTAATGCGATCTCGTACAATAAACATCATCAGCACTTAGAGTTTAATGAAGGTGATATCGTTTGGAAACGCAATTACACTATAAGCTCTTCAGACAAATATCATACAGCTAAACTTGCACCAAAATTTATAAAATGCGTGATTATAAGAAAGATTTCTCCTCTGGTATATGAACTCACTGATACTTTTGCTAAGCCATTAGGACGTTGGCACATCAAAGATATTAAGCCGATTTCTAAAACCCTTAATCAAAACACACGTTCTTGATTATTTCTTGCGATTTTCTTTTTATTCGAAATTACCTTTTCCATGGTAATTCCCTATTTACTCTTCTCCAATTAAATGTAGGATCCTGTATAAAGTATTTTTTTTTTTTTTTTTTTATTAGGTTAACTTCATTAACACGTTGACTGCCGTAGTGTAAATGAGAAAAATCAATAAAAAACTTTTTGATGAAAATAGGAGGGCAATATCAATATTTTAAAATATATCTAATTTTGAATTCGATCAGAAGCTGCGTTTCATAATTATTTCGAAAAAACCAACTGAGGCCACCGGTGACCTACGTGGCGCCTTGATAGTAAAAATGTGAATTTCCGTTACGGGGCGCCGGGGCGGGCATTTCTCCGGTCACCCGCACCCCGCAGTCGTTTGTTGGAGCTTGTACGGTGCACCCGTGACGGACGCTCGTGCTTTTTAATTTGTAAAATTGCGTGATTTCAACATGGAGAATAGTAAAGATTTCGATGTGAATTTTATGACGGTTATGTTTTTTCTCTTACTTTCATCATTTTTGTCCCACATTTCTCACAATTTCATAACACACGCTGACACGCTGATACCACGCTGTAGTAACAGTCTACAGCGCCGCTCCGGTCACTTGCATACACCAAATGTACGATAAACGTGGCCACCGGCGTAATAATTCTGCCCAAGAACAGGTCTGTGTTGAGGTCACCAGTGACCAACACGGCGCGTGGATACAAGACGGGGTCCGGTCACCGGTGACCGGGCTGGCAGTCAACGTGTTAATTCATTTTTGTTTCTTTAATTAACATATCACACGATTCTTACATCGATGGTTATAAAGTTAATATTCTAAGGAGCGGTTTATTACTCCTAGAAAATCATTACCGATCATGGTCTACCCCTTGATCATTAATTTATTCTATGGCTTTAAACCATAAGAATCTTTCGGAGCGGGTGATTACTCCTTAAATAAGCCATAATCACACTATGGTAATATTTTTGCCACTTCATTATTTAGAGCGGTTAGCTACTCTTTAAATAAGCCTCAGGTCCGTTTAATACATACATAGGTATATTTTATTAAGGTTATTACCTTAATAGTTACTTAACGTGCATAGCACGAAGGCTTCTTTGCCTTGTTATTTACTACTTGTTACAGCAGGTAATTAAACTTGTATTATAGCTTCATATCATCATGGAATTTAACATCAGCGGTTGGTGACTGATTAAATAAGCCTACACTATTGAAGGGCAATCTAATGAGTTATGCCTAATAGGATAAACTCTTTTTGACTTTGCGTTATGTTCTGTACTTACTTATATGCGAACATAACTATGAATGAACGAAGTATGGAAGGTATTATGGAAGGTAATATGGATGTGGTAGATTGTTCCTTTTGTAAATACTCGTTGTATATAACACCCTCGCCTTCTAAATTTTCACCTCACTCATAACCATCCTATTTAAGATATATATTTTTTTTATATTAATTTAATGTCAACGAAAAATCGCTTATCTCTGCTGCTCGATTTTTCTTTCCGGGGCAGCCGGGTATTGTAACAAGGCAGTGTTAAAGCCTTGTTTATTTTTTGACCTCTATTCCAAAATTACGTTCTTTGCTACCTTTTTTTAAATTCAAATTCAAAATTACTTAGTTTTCTCTGTCAAGTCTCTGTTTTCATATTGAAAAATCAGTTCTAATTCTGGAGCCGAGCTAGTAGAAGCTCCTCATTATTTTCAGACTCTTCAAGTGTCAGTTACCAGTTTCCTAGAATTGTGAATTAATACAATTTATTTACGTAACTAGTCAGTGTATGTGTTCGTAATATTATAATAAAGCCCACTGTTGTAAATAACAAATATAATGTGTTAACTCGTCGTGTGTTATTATTCATTGAACTCCTCCTCTGCGTGTCACTCCTACGTCCTCCTCTGCGTGTCACTCCTACGTCCTCCTCTGCATGTCACTCACACCACCACTCCGGTCCCGCAACGAGACACGCCCTCCGTACCGTGACAAGTCTATCATCACTGACAGGACTGCGTTTCCAATGAGCCTGACATAGTGGTGGGTGATAATATGCGTCGCACAATTAATGTTGACGTAGCCCTCGTGACGAGAACCTCGTGAAAGCTGAGAAAGATAAGCAAACAAAGTATCTTGATCTGGCTCCATTGGGTAAGTAAAGCAAAGTAAAATAATGTTTAAATACTGGAGCTATTTAAACATTATTTCACTTTATTTTATTTTATTTTTTTTTGTTAATTTTGGGTTGGTACCTAACCTAATATTTGTAAATTTTATGATAAGATTTAGTTTTTGTGTGTAACGCCTTAGGTTTTTAACCTGTTATGTTATGCATGTACTTATTAATAAATAAAATAAAAAAAATACACAACAATCTTTAAAATTGTCAGAGACGGCCAGTTTTGGTACTTTCACCTACTACTTTGGATACGAAACATTCTGAGACCTGTTTTAACAACGTAAAAATACTTTATCCTCTTTGTAACAAACGTGACGTTGGATTCTTTAATATTTATTTTCCATGCTATGCTACGATTTTTTATTCAATGAGGGCGCCACTTGGCCTGTAGTAGGGCCTTAATGTTGTGGTGCGACTTCAACCTTTCGATACTCAAGGTGAAAAAAAAAAGTGAGAACCTATACCTGAAGTACAGAATTATGTAATAAATGTACTTAAACTCATCTGAAACGCCAAAGTAAACTAAACCAGTGAGACAATATCGTAATTGTAAAACTTTTGGTTAAGTCTCGTAAACATCCTACAACGTCATTGCGTTGTGTAATTCAGCCGAACATGAAATTTTGCGGTCGTAATAATAATTATGTTCCACGTATTCGCGGCATCCTGTATGTACATACGAGTACGTACTATCATCTGGTGCACGGTGTAATGTATAGCTAAGCGTTACCGTTTTAACGTTACACTCGGTAAACTCTCAACTGTTCATGATAAACTTTGTTCAGGGCTCTATTTGTACGAATGATTATTTTCATTGGATACTTTATTTAAAAAAATGGAAAATTTTACATTAAGATTAACATTTACTTTAAAACTTAACGACCTAAAATGTTTCTAGAAATAAAATGGTTTTTTTTCTTTGACTTATTTCCGACACGTGTATGACAATCATAAGACGCTAACGTTTACGAGATATTTCTTTAAATTGGATCAATAATTCTAACAAAAAGCTTTCCTTTTTAGTTCCAAGAAGTGTTATTATGCCCGACGAAAATAGATTAAAGAAATCCTGAGTAAAAGTATTTGATTATGTTGAAATGTTTCAAGCCTAATTTGCTAAAAGGCTAAAATCGACTGTCTGGCTCCGGGATATTTATAATTTCATCGCTCATAAACTGTTCGATGCCATCGCTAAACAATAAACTCGTTCAGCGATGGCATCGAACAGTTACCTACTTATCAAAGTAATAGAATTCTAGATTTGGCAGATTCATCGTACAGGTTGTCCAAACAAATTCAGGATAAAAGCGCTTGTTAGGTGTTATCGAGAAATTGCAACTGTGTATAGTGCAGGGTACTTCGGACTGCAGTGGATGGGCAGCAACCACTAATGACTCAACTGCTTCATGCTCTAATGTCAATAAATGCTCTGGCTTTTAATGGTGCCTTTGTTGAAGTATGCCAATTACTATCAGTGACGGCAATTATGGTCGTGTTGGGGCAATGGCTTGCATGCCCCAAGCGGCGAGTTCAGGAAACAATGTTGTGATTTATTTTAACAATAGGCATTATAATTACTTTAAATCAACCGAAAACATTCATCGGAAACTTTACCCCTGTATTCAAAAGTGGATTAAAAGTTTGTACCAATTCACAATTAATTCGATTTCCTGGAAACGGAAACAATTCAGATTTAAATAATGATTTGAGTCAATAGTCGAATAAGACGTCTAAATTATCCAATTGTAAACTTCAAAGAGTTTGTATGTTGTTGCAAAACAAACTGAAGCCAGTTGATTTTAAGGTTGATTTCAACACGATCAGGGAAGAAGTCCTGATTGGATTCTAAGGTGCATCTAGAAGGCCGTTACGATAGTTAAAACGCGAAGCGGTCATTTCGCTTCACATGTGATTGAAAAATAAAAGCGCTCGTAAATTACAGCGCAGGCCAGAACTCTAGGAGAAAGTTTCCTATGATTTGAAAATCAGCGTTCTATTCGCAAATATGCATTTTATTTGCGATTCAGTCGGCTACTGTGATTTGGAGATCAATATATAGATGCATTTGTGAGTGGAGGCGGGCCGCCGGAGGCGTGAGTGCATATCGTCGCAAGCAGCAGGCGGCCAGGCGTGACGCCGCGACCTACTGTTTCTGACTTTGTGAGATCAACCTTACTCTGTAGAATTTTAATGTAAAATTCTTTCACATTTTGTAACACTTCGTTTCAGTGCAGCTTAGTTTTAGAGGCATTTATTATGTTCACAAATATATTTTCAACTTGAAAATTTGGTGCATTAAGGCAATAAAATGCTTCTAATATGGTATTTGTTTTAGTTCAATCGCAAATTAATGCCACCAAATGCATCAGACTGCTTGAAAAGTAACTCGTTTAAAACTTTCTTAATTGTTTTTTGCTGTCGATTTCTGTCTTTATAAGGTTCCGAACATCCGAATGTAAAAACAGAACCCGTATAGGATCACTCGTGCGTTTGTCTGTTTGTCCGTCTGTCCATCTGTCACAGCCAATTTACTCCGAATCTACTGGCCCGATTAAGTTGAAATTTGCTACAAAGGTGTATTTCTTTGACCCCAAAACTTTTGGGGGAAAATCGCAAAAATTTAAAAAAAAGTGTTCAAACTGTACCGTGTGACATATCAAATTACCGTGTGAATTATCAATAATTATTAATTTTTTGCTTTAATTGCTTTTCTTTTTTTTTTGATTTTTTGTTTTTGCTTTATTTTGCTTTTTTGCTTTTCTTTGATTTGATTGCTTAACACACTATCGTGTGTTAAGCAATTACCCCACTGGTCATCATCAGACCTTCCAAATGTATCATGTAGTAGCACAGGTGCTCTTTTACACAAATATTGAAATCTAGGTCATCCTGTTTCCGTTATTGAGAACCGATAACCACTTACCTGGTCATCATCAAACCTTCAGAATGTATCATGTGATGGACTAACTATTTCCGTTATTGAGAACAGATAAGCACTTACCTGGTCATCATCAGACCTTCAGAATGTATTATGTGGTAGCATCCATACTCAATTAGATAAATGTTGAAAGCTAGGTCACTCTATTTCTGTTATTGAGAACCGATTAGCACTTCCCTGGTCATCATCAGATCTTCAGAATACATCATGTGGAAACACCCATTCTCAATTAGAAATATCTTGAAAGCTAGGTAATCCTAACTATTTTCGTTACTGAGAACCGATTAGCACTTCCCTGGTCATCATCAGACCTTCATAATGAATCATGTGGTAGTACCCGTGCTCAATAAGATAAATGTTGAAAGCTAGGTCGCCCAAACTATTTCCGTTATTGAGAACAGATAACCACTTACCTGGTCATCATCAAACCTTCAAAATGTATCATATGATAGCACCCGTGCTCAATAAGATAAATGTTGAAAGCTAGGTTGCCCTAACTATTTCCGTTATTGAGAACAGATAAACACTTACCTGGTCATCATCAAACCTTCAGAATGTATTATGTGGTAGCATCCGTACTCAATTAGATAAATATTGAAAGCTAGGTCAATATAACTATTTCCGTTATTGAGAACCGATTAGCACTTCCGTGGTCATTATCAGATCATCAGAATATATCAAGTGGTAGCACCCATTCTCAATTAGATAAATGTTGAAAGCTATGTCACCCTAACTATTTCCGTTATTGAGAACCGATTAGCACTTCCCTGGTCATCATCAGACCTTCATAATGAATCATGTGGTAATACCCGTACTCAATTAGATCTATTTCCGTTATTGAGAACCGATTAGCACTTCCCTGGTCATCATCAGACTTTCAGAATTAATCATGTGGAAACACCCGTGCTCAATTATAAAACTCTTGAAAGCTAGGTCATCCTAACTATTTTCGTTATTGAGAACCCATAAGCGCTTACCTGGTCATCATCACACATTCAGAATGTATCATGTGAGCACCCGTGCTCAATAAGCTAAATGTTGAAAGCTAGGTAACCCTATTTCCATTTTCACACACCCCGGTTTTCCCCTTTTCACTCTGATAGAGGTTGATTATGAAAAATTCTTTGGATCCGTTAAAATTACTTTACTTTTAGACTGTTTATAACAATTTTCGAGTTAACTGAATCAAGCCAAAAAATTATTCCCAAAAACTTCAACACCCGATTTCACCCCTTTAAGGGATGATTTTCGAAAAATTTAAAAATACGTGATTCTTATTTTTTAATCAAGATTATTCGTGCCGAGTTTTTACTTTATCGGACCAAGCGTTAAGATTCTACCATACAAACTGTAACACCCTCTTGTAACGTAGTGGCGTTACAATCTCAATTAAAAATAAACATAAGGAAAAAACCACAGAGACCAAAAGCCACTATTACAGTTTTGGAAACCAATAAACAATATTAGTTTGCTGACAACACTATTGTCTTTGGATTCGTTGACATCTGTCAATGACGGCGTAGATATATAGGGCCGCCAAGGCAGCGTGGAGTCCTTTTTCTTTTTTATTCCAACTGCTGGCAGTGGATTCACGTTTTCTTGTTCTGTTGAACACTTCTAAGACTTCATCCGTGATCCGCTTGCCAAATTCTAGCAGTTGCAGTTTACATTGGCAAATATTTGCCAACCTCAATAAATTACGTGAAATCTACCCCATTAATTGGAGTCCCAGATCCGGATTCCCAGATTCGGAGTCGCAAACTCGGTCACTGATTCCGAGTCCCAGGTCCAAGCACTTAATCAAAACCGAACATGGAGGGGGAAGATTTGGAGCCCTGCGCTCCGAGCACGCACCTGCATCGCTCGCTCCACGCCGGGTGCTTATTTGCCCGCGTGGTTTCTGCTGGCCGTCGCCGAGCTGACACGACCACCTGCCGACCGATTTTTGCTGGCTCCTGTCGACCCTACGAGCCAGCGCCGGCCGACATCTCCGGGGCGTACGCAACGTTTCTCCCCCGAGTCATCCGTCACCAGGCCGAGCCAGGGCAGTACTGTGCCATCTCCCAGGGAGTGCCGAAATATGTGACTACAAACCTTCCCACGCTCTTTCTCTATACAATATATTTTTTTTATGTTGACCGAGGTACGTGTTGTCTTTTTTCACTTCCCACGTAGCCTCCTTACGTCACACTCTAAACCCCCATTTAGGGTAGTTTTGGTAAACTGTCGCATCTTATTATTTACACAGACGTTAAGTTTTAAAACTCAAGCAGTAAGATTTTTCATACAAACTTCCATCCCCTATTTTACCATTTTAGGAGTTGAATTTCCAAAAATCCTTCCTTAAGGGATGCCTACACTGTATACGGTATCTATGTGCAAAATTTCAATACCCTAGGTCCAGCGGTTTGGGCGGTGCGTTGATATATCAGTCAATCAGTCAGGACTTTGAATTTTATATACATATAGATAGACAGAAATTCGCTTATGCGTACAACTATAATATAAATACTAATTAAAACATAGATATTTAAAAGTATCTAAGTTTTAATTTTGACGGCACGGTTGGCGCAGTGGTTGAGCGTTCGGCTGCTACGCAACGTTCGTTTCGATCCCCGCACAGAACAAATTGATTATTTGTATGGGCTACATATAGTTGTTCCGGGTCTGGGTGTCTTGAGTATGTGAGTTTAAATGTTTGTGAACGCACCCACGATACAGGAGTAATCCTAGTGTAGGGCAAGGTTTTTAAAAAAAGAAAAAAAAATGAATTAGTATTTTTAAGTTCAAGTAAAAGTCTATAAAAAAGATTTTTCTGTTTTTTTATGCGCGTGAGTCCGGCTCGCACTTGGCCGGTTTTTATTTCAAGGTTAGACTTACGACAACCTCGTTGCATATCTTCCACTTTTTCCTCAAGAATGGTAATGTATTCCTTGTCTTTTTAGCTTGAATCTCCATTTGTTTTATTTTCTTTTTAAACTCTTCGTTCTGCGCGGTGAGGTAAGCCACAGAACTTTCTATGTTGGAATTGGTTTGTTTTATTTCCATGAGCGTTGGTGCAACGTTGCACTTTGCATGTTACAAATTTTAAAGAGTTATGCATAAGAATCCATTATGTTAAAACAATAAATAATTGTGCTAGTAACATCGCGAAATCCCTCTAGGGTAAGTTTCCATGTATTTTATTAGAAGGACTAAACTGTAAGGTGTTTCTAGAATTCTTCTAAACGTTTTTTTGCTGTATTCCTTCTATCTGAGACACTGTGACCTTTGGACCTACGAGACGTGTTCCGATAGCTTGCTTACGCTTCCATTTCTGTCTGGACTTCCAGGATTTATAATCTACCCTTTCAACGCTATCGCCACGTTGTGATTCCGGAGTTGGAGAAGACGTTTGGTGAAGATCCCCTGCTGCAATGGAGATTTACAGCTACCCTACGCTGAGTTTCTACCACATAAAGAGTCTGGAACTGGAAGTCTGGTGGGAGCTGAGACAGAACCATCATCACCTTCGGAGACGGTTCAGGCCAGTGTTCCTATCCTGTTACCCTCTGAAATTGAGATATGAGATGGCCACGGAAGTAGGCTAGGCAAATAAATAATAAGGTACAATAATATTGAACCCTTTTATTTACGAACCTCTACGTAACTACCTGTTTGCACTTTCTGCGAAGCAGTAATGCTCGCGAAGAGGCAGGCGACATGGGTGTGGGAGACTCAACAACAGAGTCGCCCTCACGCCCTCAGCAGCAGCCACCTCAGGAGACGCCTGGGGCTTCCGGCGCCGTGATACGATTTCCGGCCACCCGGGCCAGCGGATGGAGAGTAATGGGTAGCTCACCGTCTGATCACACCAGGCCCGAGAGTAGACGGCGCGTAGTGTTCCACGCGCGCCTCAAAAAGTTGTCAGCAGTAACGACGGGGCCCGTCATGGCCGATGCCTGCCCAGGGGTTGAGAATAATTCGAAACAGAGTTATCTCGCCCCTGGGCATTCAGGGCAGGGATTATTTAGATACGTCCAGCTCATCCTATCCTTCTTTTACCCTGCAGAGAGACATTATTTAGAGTAGTGAGAGTTACATCCGTGCTTTGTACAATTAAATTCGATTCGGAGAGTGACTTGTCCATTTTAGGTACTAGGAAATTATAAGCGTCAAGAGATTATCAAGCCGACTGTATAGGTAAGCGTAAGCAGAAAGAAGCACTCACTGCGTCTCGCTATGTTCCAGGCTATGTCGCAGCTAAGTACCAGGGCAGCAGCAATCCAGTGGAGGTATAGTTGTCTTGCGTTGAGTATGCCCAGGGCGGGGCAACGCTTCGCCAATTCTCGAGACGTACAGTAGCAGGGCGTAACCTAGGTGGAGTCAGTGCGCGTACGCAGACCTGGGCAGGGTCTTCCCAGCCAATGTCCGGGGCCAAGTGCCAGGCTCTCACGAGTGGCGGAGTTCCTCTGCGAGTCTTATGCACTCCTTATTTTTCTTGGTGAATTAAAATTTAACTAATAGTTATTTATTTTTTTATTTTTTTTATATTATTTATTATTATTATTAGATCCACACGTCCAAATTTAGTTTATCGGAGTATTTAGATCAATATACAATATTACGTGGTTCCAATACCTCCTTATTTTATTATTATACTAAACTAAGAATAGGCGCTTATAAATTATTACTCGCTTGTAATGATTTTCTCAGGTAAAAGAAAATACTAAAAGGCGTAAAGGAAAAATATCGTATTAATAAGTATTGACTTTTAAGAAACCGGTATGAATATTTTATGGCCTTAAAATCTTTTGCTTGAAAACTGTTTTTTTTTGTCCATTAATAACTTGTTTATAATATTACCAATACTTTTAAAGTCCCCTTTTACGATTCCCGGGTATATCTGCGATATAAAAAACAGAGCTAACCTAGAAAAATACGTTAAAAAGAAAGGCTGTGAAGATACCAGAATAACATTTTCATGTCCAAGGCATCCGCCAATAGAGTTTACGAAAACACTTTATCAAAACAAAGATTAATGATGGCATTTTGTTAAATAGGCGAGCTATTTACAACAGAAACACGGTTCGCGGTAGTGATTGAATAGTTGCATGTTCAGCGGTATTAAAAGCCGCTGTCGTGGCTGGGCGTCATAAGTTCGACTTGATTTTCACTCGGTAATGACTTGAGAAAATCACTAGTGATTTGATAGGCGTGTAGTGTTGATCGTTATGCGTTAACGAGACTTAATTAATATCGACCTATAAATAGTTTAATCTAGATGGCGGCATTTCACTAATTTAATGCTTTAGTTGGGATAAGAGATCGGCCGTGATTGCGGTATCATTAGTGGTTTGGACCGTTATTGTTTTTTGTACCTACATTTACATAATTAGGTAACTTGCTGAGTTTTCTAACAAACTTCTTGATTTTCATATACACAATAATTCTGAGGGGGTCTACCCTTTATAGCAAAACTTTTATGTCAAACTATTATTTTGCATAATAGCGGATAGCTTAAATATCATTTAGCAGATAATCGTTTGGCAAACAATCATGTATCAAACATTCAAAATTCATAATTTTGTAAGTCAGAATCATCTTTAAGCATAAGTTTCATATCCCTAACCATAATAATGAAAAAGTAGAAACATCATATCGCAGAAAGTTCGCAACCGGAATCGTTTTTGGCATAAATTTCATATTGATTGTCTAGGCAGAACTCTCAAGTTTACAGTTGGAATCATCTTTTGGCATACATTCCGTAGCCATAATAATTGAAAGCGTGCATGCAGCATGAAAACAAGCATACACCATGCATGCAGCATGCAAGTGAGCATGCAACATGCAGCAATCATGGTTTCTGTCACAGCTTCGGCGCTGCAGGGCTTTCGCGGTGATGGTTTTAAACCTCACTACCTGCTCTTCAGCTCGCAGGCCACCTCGCCCCTCCGCGCCTACGGAGGCTTAAATTACACTCTAGGGCAGACAAGACTGTGGAGTCAGTTTTGCAGCGATTCATTTCTGTCACTGACTTTTGCAGCATAACATATTATTATTGACGTTTTAGGACAATATTTTAGTTTCATTTTAAGGTGAAATAAATGTACAGGGTAGCCCTCGAAATTAAAATTTTGTGACGTTTATTGCAATTTGCTGGTCAGAGTCAGGTTTTATGTTGGTCAAAATATGATTCACGGCAACTGTTTTCTATTTTCGCAAAATGTGATTTCACTGTTACTCTCTTCGATGATGATAAATCCAAGGAGAGGCTTGGGTTGTGGCGAGAAAGTGTTTCGTTACCCAGCGCTTATGTCCCACTACCGATGAGTTACTTTATCTAACTTGGAAGTCGACTTCAAACACAGGTTGGCCGAACTTCCCCACCAAAGTGTCCCTACGTTGCCGTGGTGGTGGGGCTTGTGTATCTCGAGTCTCCTAACGGCGTGGCAAAAAAGGGCGGTTTTCATCGCAGTTTTATGGTACGCATCTGCTCATCAGATATGACCGAAAGGGTGGCGATGGAACTGGAGGGGCCCGTAAAGGGAAAGAGCGTGAGATATAGGCACCATCTCATCAAAAGAAAATCAACATGAACAAGACAGAACAGGAAAAATTACCCCAGGGTGGTACCAGCTGCTCAGCATCTGGAGCGGCACGACCTCGTATTTTAGAGCGGGAAGGCAAAAAAAACCAAGTCGGCGAAGAAGTGAGGAGTGGTGCGGAGTCGGAGTCCAACGCCGCATCTTGCGCTATGAGGAGCTTTGGGAAGAGCGCGAGGAAGAGAAGACTTTCTGGGTTTATCTAAGGTTCTTCCAAAGGCGCTCCAAGTCGAGGGATGGCCAGGGGTCGTCCTTCGATAGAGGCCATCGCCTGGGCCTGCAAGATCTCCACCAGCAGGTGGGGTGGGGCCGAGGTAAGGCTGCTCACCAAGCCGCGATTCTCGCTTCGAAGGGGCACCATTCCTGAATGATCCTCTTGAGATCTTAAGGCGGAGAGCAGGACTCCACTGGCGGCTCCAACTCGGAGCAAGCGGCCAGCCTTGTGGAAGTCGTGTGAGCCGCGATCAAGGGTGTGACCCTGAAGAGGATAAATTCCTTGAGGAACAGGGCCATATCCACGGCCATGACCTCTATTGTGGCGGCAGGAGGGTAAAATAAAAAAAGCGGGTTACCTCGGTTCTCCGTCGGCATTGGCATCGAAAGAAATGTTCAAATTGCGGGCGGAGGTCACCCGCTTGACAGCCGCCATGGAGCTTCTCATGGAGGACAACGAGAGGCTCCGGGCAGACCTGGCTGGGCTCCAAGGAGCCGCCCCGTGAGGGATCACAGGGGGAGCGCCAGCCCCAGAAAGCCAGCCCCTGCTCTATAAAATGGAAACGTCATAGGTAAATACTGTAGGAACCCAAGGCACTCTTGTAGCCTGCAGGGACCCTGGGACGCTCCTCGTGACTCTGGGGGACGCCACTTAGCTTGGCGACTGCGAGAGGACTACACGCTGGGATCTGACTACGGGCGAATAAGGGAAACTGCTGAGGGCGATTTCAATTGTATTACCTATATTAAGATAAAAGGGAAACACGTATGCCCACTTCCTAGGGCTAAACTTCTATCTAACTGACACATACGTCAAGCCTATCATTTTAATATTCAAACGGCTTTCCAATAAGTCTAGAACATTCTAGTCAACCAGTTAAGGCCTGTGCACACCCGCTAACATTAGACTGTGTCTACAATCGTCACATGAGCTACGCCCCTGCGAATAGAAGCGCAAACGCTAGTAAGTCTTCTATTCAATTGAATACTTGAATAGCCGGTTGAAGCCTACCTAACCCTATCCAGACAGCCCTACCTATGGGAGGTAAACGAAGAAGCAGACGTCCTTCTATGGATAGCCTATAATGAACCCCGAGTAGTGTGGTCTTTTTTTTTAATTATTAGCTTGAGCCATTCGGCGCACCACATGTCCCGGCAATGCACATGGCTTCAATGAGGCAAAAACCTCCCTAAAAAGCAACACTGCTCTGCTAATTTTCTAACCTAAGATGCCCTAGTTAGCATCTACCCAGAAAGGGTTTACAAAAATAAAATTCAGAACTGTAATAGTTTTAACTCCAATGGACGCTTATGAAGACCGGGAGAAAAACGACCACCGTTATGAACACCTACTCACTATTTCCTGAACTTCCCCCAGAGTGCTCCATAAATATAACTTGAAGGATATTCCCTAATTGATTAATTTATAAAATTGTCATGGGCTCGGTTACACCATACAGGGTCAACTCGACCCTACTTTGCGAAGGCACTATACCTCTTATACAAAGCTGGTATAAACCGACAGCAAACCCAGACACATTTCCTTAGGAGAGAGGATCGCAATCCCTCTCTCTCCTATCTATAGTAATATCTTTATTAAAATCGCACTCTTGAGGAATTTCCACACCTATTTCTTCCTAATAAACTTCTAATAAGATTAATTCCTTGCTCACGGTATGTGGTCACATCTCCCATCGGTCTTCGGTCACGTCCGTGCACCTCATCCATATCGATTACATGAAACCCACAAAAAAACAACGATTAATATTACGCAAAATACAATCTAATAAAATTGAGAACCTCCTACTTTTGAAGTCGATTAAAATTTAAACTTTTTCTACATTGTCAACCGTACTAACGTTGACGTACCAGATATCTGACAATTATTTGTCATGTCAAATGACATTTGACACCACTGTCTATTCTCTAAAATTTCTTTTTTATAGAACAAAATAATTTTCAAAAAACAATTTATAAATTTCTTCTTATATTTCCAAAATTTATATTTATTTACAGAATACTGCTTTATTAAAATATTCACAGGTATTTCCTGACTTCTTTCGCATATTTTTATTTTTATCGAAAAATTTGGATCATCGGATTTACTAAATCCATACCTTATATTTATGGTCGAAAACTTGTTTGTCAATCTATTGTGACAATACACTTCAGCTAGAATAAATAAAATAAACACAAAAATAACTTTATTTTTATCAAAGAAATGGAAACCATCCCTCTTAGCAAAATACGGGAGGGTACAGATCTCCTCTTCCAGAATTTTCCGGGAAAAACGCCGTTCCGCTTGCTGTGGAATGTTGTGACATTGTGAAGTGGCATTTATGATGCAGTTTTCACCCCGATAGATATCCGCTGGACTATCACCTATTGGAACAATAATAGAAGGATTTTGCATCACTTCTACTGGTACGCACCGCTGTTCCGACTCCACCTTCATCTCGAAGCTCTCCTGCTCGCAAATATCAGTAGAAACACACTCAACCTGAACAAAATTATCGTCACAAAAACCATGTGTCTCCGACGGAACTTCCACCTCGCAGCTTTCGATAACGACGACATCAGCCGAAACAACATCTAAATAAATAAAATTTTCATTCGACTCGTGCTCGCCATGTGTTTCTTTTAATGAAGTCGGTCATCATCGCCTAGGCCACCCTTTTCACAGTCTTGGACATCATTGACTGGGCTGGCCTCAACGCAGCTCTGGTAATCATATTCATCCTCATTTGTTGCGATTATTGAGCTAGAAAATAACTGTGCCTCATTATCTTTGCACCCATTATCCTTGGACTGTTCACCCGCCTCGGACACAACGGCCGATTACAAAAACCGACCTAGTCAAAACTAAGCTATTGACTGAGTTACGAGTATCTAAGACAGATACAGAACCGGTAGATACGGTACTCATTACCAGAATGAAACCTAAACCGAAGAAAAATAAGGTGATTATGTGTTATGATTGTAACGTATCTGGACCTGACTGTCCATTGCAGAAAAAGAAGGATAAGGCTAATGCAGTAACTATGAATAAATAAAATAGGTGTAAGGGTTTTTTTTTTGGGCGGGTGGAAATCATCTAATGACTTCTCCCACTCAGGGTGGAGCGGGACGGCGTGTCAGACTCTTACTGACTAAAACCCACCCCTGTTCCTTCCCTGCCTGAATGGCCAGGGGTGCGGTAACTCATATTGAGAATTTATCCACGACCCCTGGGCAGAATGGGCTTTAAACTGGATTGCTTAGGTGTGAAATTATGTCAGAACTATTCTCTTAAATCTTTAATTCTTTATTGTACACTAAACAACTAACATAGTACACTGTGATTAAATAGTTAATGTACAAAGGCGAGCTTTACTCAATGTTGAGTTTTCTCCCAGCAAACCTTTGAGTGATAGAGAGAGATCACATTCGAGGATAGGATCCAGTGTACAACATAAACTTACATAAATAAGTATAATTATCCGAATATAATATGTGGGAGAGAGTTCCAGAGACGCACTGCAGATAGAGAAAAGGAGCCATTATAGTATTGTTTTTCCTTTAATGCGATGAGCTCCATACCGCCCCCTTTTGTACAAATTACTAATAGAATACCTTATTATGTGCTTCCTTCGTGCTGATAACGTGTTGGAATTTAGGAAACTTGGTAATTTAGGTATTGGTAATCAGTAAAATATATTGTTGTGATGGAAGATTTTAAATTTAAAGTAAAGTGTTATATTATGAACTAGTCAGTAAAAAACAACATATTAGGAATATTGAGATTAGTAGCCAGTAGTAATTAGTAGGTTCACAACAACTTTTACACAAAAGATTAAAAAAAAGGTAAACTATATATATAAGGAAATAATGCATGAGCTTTGAAATTTTAGTTGTTATACTCCTCGGGTTAGTTTTTCTTTTGATCAATTTTATAAAGAAATGGAAGAAAATTTTGTATTATACGGAAAAGGTGACGACTACGAGAGCAAGCGAAGCGATCTTGAAAATTTTAGCACCCTTAACCGAATAGATTAACTTTTTTAACCGACGAAAAAAAAGGAGGAGGTTCTCAATTCGACCGTATAATATTTATGTAGTATCAGCTAGTCAAATTGGCAACAAAACAAAGCGCGCCACCTGGCGGCAACTATAAACACTACAGTTGGCGGGCTTTGACGGAGTCGGCACGTTTCCGTTAGACTTCGAGGTTGGGGAAGACTCGCCTAGTCGGGCAGTCTTAGCCTGGGAGTCACGGAGTGAAGATGCATCGGAACTGTCCTACGTTTTATTGCTACTAGTATTTTAAAGTACCAAGTTTATAAGTTTCAAATTAAAGAAAGTGAATAATTGCTTTGCCGTTGTTATTTATTGCACGATTTACCTACACAGACCCACCTGATGCCTGATTGTAGCTCGATACATCCTGGTGGTCCGACATATATATATTTTTTTTTTGTGTACGTTCAGTCCTCACTCCGTCATTTATGAACCGATCTTATTTTTTTTTTTTTTTAGATAGGGTATACCTCCAGGGTGGTTCCATGTCAAGAAATTCAGGATCTGATAATGGAATCCTGATAAAATTGAGAGAAAACCTCGAAAATTGTGGGCACGTTTAGCGTTTCCGTACGTATGTTCGGCCCTCACTCCGTTGTTTATTAACCGATTTTGATGATTATTTTTTTCTTAGATAGGGTATACCTCAAGGGTTGTCCCTTGTCATGGACAGTGGGATCTGATCATGGAATCCTGATAAAATTGAGAGAAAACCTCGAAAATTGGGCACAAATATTGTTTCTGTTTACTTTTCATAACTTAATCAGGTATTTGCATTTAGGAATCATCACATCATGAAACTGAGCTGATGATGGAAACCATACCTTTCCTAAACAATAGAAGTTAGATATAAAAAACTGGTTTTAGTGACAGATACCACTTAATATGCTTTGAGAAAAGACGTCTGTAGAATAATGGAGGTAACCTCAACTGGTCAATATCCTGGGAACCTCAGTGCCAAGAGGAATGATGAAGGATTAGAAATTAGCCTCAGAGTATTAAAAGATGATGCGAGTCACAAAAAATTATAAAATAAAAAACTTTTTAACAAAAAATTCAACCGACGAAAAAGAACTAAAAAGCAAAAAATAAATAAACCTTTTAAGTCTTGAATATTGAACTTTTTTTTTAATTTTATGTAAACTAATTTTGAGTCGGCGCCATAATAAAATTATTAATTACCTACATCTAGCCAACTTCATTTCTACGTACATATAAAATTTAGATATTTAATAATCAGATTGTTGTTTGACGCCGACTCAAAATTAGTTTTACATAAAATTTGATATTTTATGTAGGTAAAAAATAATAGTAATATAAACGATGAAGCCTGAACTCTCTGGGCCCGGTGACATGACTAACAATTTTGTGCCGGTAATGAACACTACCAAGACTTCAGTAGCTACGCCACTGCACACAGCACATGGTCCACGGATTTTATGAGCGGCGTTGGTCTGTCGTCTGCCTCTACTATTATTATTTTATTTTATTTACAAGTACATCTTTTATTTATTTCTCTAAATAGCCTATGGGTTTCGCAATCGCTTCATGCAGAAATGCAGAGGTAATAAATCAGTTAGACATTACAATTATTAATAATTAAATATTTATTTTAATTATTTTTAACAGTTTTTTATAAATGACTTGCTTTATTACGTTTGTATACCGATTTTTAAAACGTGGGTAGAAGGAACAACAGGGTTTTTGTTACATACTATTATCCAGAACCAATTCATTTGTTTATAAAATGTTTTGTAGAATCGACTAAGCCATATTGTCCATTGCTTTCAATGAAGACTGGGCCCCCAGTCTTCATTGAAACCCCCTTTATATCCTTATATCCACGGGGCTCTGGGCTGCTGCCCATTCAGCCATTATATATATGTAAATCTGACCAAGACGACAAAGATGGAACCCCCAAACATAATTTTCTGTTAATAGAAAAATTTACGATGAACCTTGGAAAGAGAAAGAGTGTAGACATGAATCACACTAACATTCTAAAGGCGAAATTAAGTATGCATTTTTCAGACTGTATGCTTGTTACTCCTTCGCGCTCAAACGGCTGAACGGATTTAAATACAATTTAGTACCAGAATAGTTTATATCCCGGATTAACATATGCGCTTTAAATTATAAAGGTAGGCAGCTAGTATTTTTTTTTTTCTTTATTTATTATGAACTTGCAACCATTAATAGGTCATGTCAGCCCCATCATATCCATAACTAGTTACTTACAAAATTTTCTGAAGACTATTAAATATAAATTTATAAATAAGCTTGGCTTTAATGCTTGCAGGGTTAGCCAGAATACACTGAAATTTACCTAAATCTAATGCATTTAATTTTAATCTTTTACATAAATGTTGCCTGTCAAAATTATTGCGACTACAATCTAAACGGAGGTGTTGGACATCTTCTGGTTTATTACAAACAATACAGTTAGGTGAAAGAGATTTCTTCATAAAAAAGAGAAATTTTTTTCAGTGGTACATGTCCAGATCGTATTCTAAAAGCTATTTTAAGTAATTGCCTATCTAGTTTAACATCGGCAAACTACGGTATCCGAGAAGGCTCACATTGCATAGTTTTGTACCATATTCTTTTTTCTCGAGATCTGATGTCAAACTGCTCGTTCCAGTTTTGTTGCCACATTGTCTTGTACCGTGAAAAATATTCTGAGTAATCAGGCATTATGAATACCTCGCTTCCGTCTATACAAGATCTTTTAGCCAAAATGTTAGCCTCCTCATTACCTCTCAAGCCAACATGCAAAGGGATCCACTGCAATCTCAGAGTTACATCATTAGGCATGGTATAGACTTTATCAAGTATAACATAAGCTAACGCTGTCCCTCTGCAACCAGAGGCGGAGCGAGCTATGTGTTGTAAAGCGCTTTTGCTATCCGAAAAAATTACTACATTTTTAAATTTTAAACTCCGATTTTTTATAAAAGATATGGCCTCTGAGATCGCAAATAGCTCGGCGCACATAATGTTAACTTCAGAAGAAATTTTAAAACCATTAATATAATTGGATCACCTTATAACCAATACTTATGTAAGTAGGTAAAAGTATGGATGTTGAATAATTCAAAGTAGTGTCGTAAATCTTTTGATTATAAGCCTATTCGTGTGTCGGTGAAGCGTTTGTACGTTTCGCACAACATACATGTTTGCCGGGTTTCCATAATTATGAAGCCGATCCCAAAATCTGATAAGCAAACCGTTTGATGCGAAGTACAGGTATTAAAGATAAGTTGAAAGTAAAATAACTAACAGCACTACTTAGTTTGCTGACTGTTCGCGATTATACATAAGTAAACGGTGTCAAAATTTGTTGGTATGCGGTTGCAACACAAGCTGTGTTCACTGAAGTTAAATACGACTTAGGCAAACTTCTACGACATACCGAACTAGACTAAGACGCCAGTTTTGGCTACGAAACTAGTTGACTTTGTTTCAACCGTACCTACTACCTGATGGGCCAAGAGATCGGCCCGCGAGGAGTCGCTGGAGACTCTGAACAGAGACCCATGGGGGCGCCCGTATCTAGCGGTGCGGGGGAAACTCCGCCCATGGGCCCCCCCACTGACGCAGAGTCTCCGGCCACAGATCGTGGAGGGCGTGGTGAGCGCTCTGTTCCCCTCGCGAGGGGAACATACTCCTCCGCCTATGGCTCCGTCTCCTGCGGTATCTGACGCGGACCAGGACGACGACGACGACGACGACGATGCTCCCGAGGTGACCGAGGTAGAGCTGAGAGCGGCGGTGCGTAGGCTGAATGCCAAAAACACCGCCCCAGGACCGATGGCTTTCATGGGAAAGCCTGGGTCCTGGCCTTGCAAGAGGCTCTCGGGCCTCGACTCAGAGGGCTTTTAAGCGCATGCTTAGAGAGGGGCCAGTTTCCACGTCGGTGGAAGACGGGGAAGCTGGTCCTGATCAAGAAGGTGGGGCGCCCTGCGGACTCTCCGTCCGCTTACCGGCCCATTGTGCTGCTCGACGAGGTGGGCAAGCTCTTTGAAAGAGTAATTGCAGACCGCCTCGTCGGGCAGTTGGTGCGGGTGGGGCCGGACCTGGCGGAGAGCCAGTACGGCTTCCGCAGGGGGCGCTCCACGGTGGACGCAGTCATGCGCGTAAGAGCCCTCACGACGGGGGATGCAGTGGCCCGGGGTAGGGTCGTCTTGGCGGTGTCTCTGGACATCGCCAATGCCTTCAACACCCTGCCCTGGAGTTGTATAGTGGAGGCACTCCGGTATCACCGGGTGCCGCCCTACCTCCGTCGCGTAGTCGAGGCGTATCTGACGGACAGAGCCGTCATCTACCCCGGTCATCAGGGAGTATGGAACCGGCGAGAGATGTCGTGCGGTGTTCCACAGGGATCGGTCCTGGGGCCGCCCTTGTGGAACATCGGATACGACTGGGTGCTGCGCGCCGACCTCCCCGCTGGCGTCAGCGTAGTGTGCTACGCTGACGACACGCTGGTCTTAGCGCAGGGGAGGTCGCACGAGGCGGCGGCCGAACTTATGACACGCGGGGTTGCGACAGTCATAGAGAGGATCCGGCAACTGGGACTCGAGGTGGCATTGCACAAGTCCGAGGCCATGTGTTTTCATGGTCGTCGGAACGCGCCACCTGCGGGTTCCCAGATCACGGTAGGAGGGGTTCGCATCGGCGTCGAGGGTACGATGAAGTACCTGGGACTCGTCCTCGACAGCCGGTGGAACTTTGTCGAACATTTTCGACGTTTGGCTCCCAGATTGGACAGGGCCGGGGCCGCCTTGAAGCGGCTCCTACCCAATCTGAGGGGGCCAAATGCCTCCTGCCGGAGGCTCTACGCGGGGATCGTGCGGTCCATGGCCCTCTACGGGGCACCGGTGTGGGCGCGTTCGTTGAGGCAGCGATCAGCTCGCCTGATGAACGCGTCCCAGAGGGTCATGGCGATCCGTATCATCCGCGGATACCGCACGATCTCCCGTGAGGCGGCGAGCCTCCTTGCCGGACTGTCACCGTGGGATCTGGAGGCAAAAATCCTCGCGCACCTGTACGAGTGGCGCGAGGAGGCCAAACGCCGGGGCGAAACTCCGCTGCCGCGACAACTCGCGGCTCGGCGGACCGAGCTCCGGCAGGATCTCATGGTGACATGGAGAGAGCGACTGTCGCAACCCAGCGCTGGGCACGCCACCATCGAGGCGGTAGTGCCCCTCTTTGAGGAGTGGCTGGAGAGGCGTCACGGCGCCCTCACCTTCCGCCTGACGCAGGTGCTCACCGGACACGGCTGTTTCGGGAGGTACCTGTGTCGGATCAGGGCGGAGGTGACCCCTGAGTGTTTCCACTGCGAGGATCGCCCAGAGGACACGGTGGAGCATACGGTGGAGGTTTGCCCCGCTTGGGCAGAGCACCGCCGTGTCCTCGTGGATGCGATAGGCGACAGCGACCTCTCGCGCCGTGCCCTGGTTCAGGCCATGGTACGGAGCGAGAGGGAATGGGAGGCCGTCTCCTCCTTCTGCGAAGCAGTAATGCTCGCGAAGAGGGAGGCGGCACACGTTAGGGAGGCTCAGCAACGGCCGAGTCGCCCTAGCGCCCCCAGCCGCGACCGCCGCAGGAGACGCCAGGGGCCGCGAGACGATCTCCGGCCACCGTAGACCCGGGCCTGCGGACGGCGAGTAGTGGGTAACTCGCCGTCCGATCAGCACCAGGCCCGAGAGTCGACGGCGCGTAGTGTTCCACGCGCGCCTCAAAGAGTTGTCAGCCAAAGGAAGGGGCCTGCCACGGCCGGTGCCTGCCCGGGGGTGGAGGATAAATTCGAAAGAGTTACCTCGCCCCCGGGCACTCGAGGCAGGGAGGAACAGGGGTGGGTTTTAGTCAGTAAGAGTCTGACACACCCTTCCGCTCCACCCTAGAGCGGAAGAAGTCATTGGATGATTTCCCACCCCCCAAAAAAAAAAAAAAAAAAAAACCTACTACCTGATATAAGTCCCCATACTTCCCCAAGTGAGCATGAACTCGACTACGATTTTGGTTTTGAGACTAATACGCGAATTGGTATTCAGAAACAAACTACTTAGTTTAAAATAAGTTTGTATTATAAAGATAAGTTATACGGTAAGTCTTTTTCTTTAGTTCACTTGACGAACATCTGTTTTAACCCAACTTCTGAAAGGGTTATGAGTTTGGCAGTCTATGTATTGTGTAATAATGTTCGTATTCTATTTCTTCGTAGTTCTTAGACTATTTCTAATATCTAAATTGCGAATTTAGCAGTGGACGTCTGAAATGGTGATGATGATAGTAAGATCTGCAATGATTTTAACCTTTTTAACCTTTTAAACAAGTTTAATTTTTTTGTCTCACACCCACAGCCTGCAGATTGTGAGAACACTGCTGATACTTTTCTGATAGCTCATGAACGAATTAATTTCATAAAAGACAATTTATTACTAAAATATCCTAACCTTTGGAAATGAAGCGTCGCGTCGTAAAGTTCAAGCTATGAAAACTTCTTGAAACTTTTCTTGTTTGTTGAGGCAATTATTTACTTGGTACCGACTTCATGTTCACAATTTTAGTAATTAATTAATAACTGGCACTGATTAATAGTATTAAATCATAGATTTAATACAACATTTATACATCTAAAACTTTTATTATTTATGGGATAATTATTGTAGCTGGTCTCATTATTCATGCACACAGGAGACATAGACGCACAGTGTAACACCGGCCGCTTGCACACGTACTTGTAATTGTTGGCTCATAATCAAAGCTTTGTTGATATAAAAATAATGAATCTCTTAAAGAAAATTATTAAATATTGAACTGTATATATAGATAAGCAAATTTAAAACTTATAATTAAAACGAAGGGTTCCAAACAGATAACTAAGCATATTTTTTATTTGGAAAATAACCGATATCACCACGTTCATTCATTAGGATTTTATAGAGGGTCCGGTGATCGAAATAGACTCAGTTTTTGAAAAGTAATAATACCGTCGCCTAACCTCTTTTAGAAAAGGGTCGTCTTCAATTTGATAAAAATTTAGTCCTCAAAACTATTTCATTCAGATCCACTAATTAATAACAGCCATTATAATCGCATCATGATATATCGACATAATTAAATAATATATTAAATACAACACAATATCATTAATGTTTTGCTCATCACGTATAAATTCTATTACCGCACCCCTGGGCAATCAGGCAGGAAAGGAACAGGGGTGAGTTTTAGTCAGTAAGAGTCTGACACGCCCTCCCGCTCCACCCAGAGCGGGAGAAGTCATTGGATGATAACCTAAAACACAAAAAAAAGGTTCAATATATATTAATATATTGTATTAGTTATTTCATGTCTTTACAGTTGCAATATATAGCAAATCGACTAAAGGCCATGAATGCATGGGCTTTGCTCATAAAAATCATACATTGTTTGAATAATAGTACTTCCCCTCAAACATTTCGTAATATTTTATGATTCGTTTCACACCTTAATTTCATTAGCTGGTGGTATTCAAGCGTTTGTCCTGGTACAAAGCTTTAAACATTCTTGAAACGCTCGAGTTTTCCTGAGGTTTTGCATATAATAACTCAAGCGTAATAATCTTTGCTCCCGGGCCTTAGGTACGAAATGGAAATTCTATTTATGTTTCCTAACATAGCTATCTCATAACGTTCGCATTAGCATTTGTTTACATACATAGTTTGTGAGTATAACGATCCTATATTAATTAGCTCACAAATGTTCAAATTAAGCAAAACGAGGCGCCGGTAGCCGCTGTGTTCCGAATTGCAATACAAATGTCGTAATTCTACTTAAACGATCGATTGACTATTAAGACCATTCAAATAGTACACAATTGCTGGCAAAGCAGCAGGTTATTTCTAGCACGTTGGGACTGGATCGCAGTAAATTGTGATGGCGTTTTGGCCTCTCGCAATCGGCTGAGTCACCGGGGTGGAATTAAACGATTTATCGTAGTCACGGAGTCCGATTTCCACGGGTCCGTGTCATGGATACCTATTTTGTTGTTGCACGGGCCTTTCTAACGTATAAATTTATAACTTTTTCTCGTTAGACGCATCTCACCGACGAATGCTAAGATAGTTTACATTCTGTCGAATGTAATGTAAGCTTGTCTTATTTCTAGCTATGTAGTTAATATTCTTATTCAGATTTTATTGCTTACATAGTACGACGTTACCTGAGCGCAGTTCCTTTGCAAATACTTTTAAAGTAGTCTACTCACTCGTCGTTGTCACCGCGAAAAAGAATACAAAGCTCGCGAAGAGGAAATTCGTTTCCATTAATCTTCAGTGTGTATCCACACATGGCGCCATTTACACAAATTATTATTCTATTGCTTATATCGTAACAACCTTACGGTGGTAATATATCATGGCGCTTCATATCACGTGGGCCTACTCTTACTCCACAGGGACAATATATCAACCCCAATTTATTTTCTCTCCCTACTTTCAAAGCTTCCACTTTTTATTCTATGTCATCACATTTATATAAAGTAATACGGTTATCTTTAATTCTCTTTCTGATTCACAAACAGTTCGAGCAGTTATTCGTTTTGTACTATTACTTACTTACGGAGATAATGTACTTTTTCAGTTTGTTTGCTGTCCCGTCTGTGTTCAAAGTGGGAGAGTTCGTACAAAATGTACGTTCGTAATACAATTGAGGGTATAGACTGTGTCCTATGCGGGTACGGTGGACATAGCTATACATGATAAAAAGCTACGTTAAAATTCTAGATTACGGGCCAACACGTTGTGGACTCGTTTTACGTCCAAAATACGTTGGTTGTCATTGCTTTCCTGGTGGTATTGCAGCCCAAAGCAAAGACAAAAGCGTAATGGCAAAATTAAATGCTTTAGCGTATAATATTGATGTCTTTCAACACACTTGTCAACTCAAAAGTCTTGACTATCAAATAACTGTGAATCTGCTTACAGTTCTCAAATATAATTCCCTTCCTATCATGCCCATCCACACAACATATTTGCTCTCGTACACTACACCATCCATATACACAACCCACAGGAAACAACACAACTCAATTCACATGAACCTTCATTTCTGCAATATTTGTTTAAGTATATTCTTTCTTACCTGCCTTTGACGTTGTTACTCACACAAGCTATAAATAATCTTACTTTTTGCTGGAGGTAGCTCTAGTGTGTGGTCCTATAGCATAGGTTTTGTTCATAAACATATTTCAAGGCACCAGCCTCTAACAATGGTAAAATATGTATAATTTGCATTAGTAACAATGTAATTTTAAAGAGAACCAATTGTGAAGAGAACATAAAAGACATTTGATTGATTGAATCAATTATTAATAAATAGCCAATTATAGTTATTTTGATTTTTCTTCAAAACGCCTTTAATATTCGTTCTACCATTAATTAAATTTCATTTAAATATATAATGCTTTAATTGAACTAACATCAATAAGGAATATTATTATTAATAAAAAAAAGAAATACCAATAAACCGATATTTAATACATATAATCTAATATAACCAGCCTATATATTCTCCCACTGCTGGGCAATGGCTTTTCTTTCTAGGTAAGCATTTCTATAGCCATATTAATTTCCGATTATCGTAGCCTAAATCGCGTTGAAAATGCATTGAGGTGTATCATTGACATGAGACAAAGTCGTACAAATACGTACACAGTAACGTTTGGATTTCTTTCAGCGAGTTCTCAAACGGGAGGTATGGCGGGTGGCGCGTATCACCAAGAATCGTGTACGTATTCAAGACACGTCTTTCGCTGCGGGAGACGAGATACAAATCCCGGGAGACGGTGGGAATCTGTATACCTTCATGTTCACCTTAGCCTTATTTACACGCGATTGAAGGAAAAATACGTACACACGCCAAAAGAGATAAATAACCAGGCACGCACACTAAAAAACTATATCGCTAATGTTAAAACGATTCATTACTTACTCACAAAGTCAGCCACGCACACATCGAATTCAATTCAATTTTTAATCTGCCTACCCTTCTCCCAACTATCTTGGGGTCGGCTTCCAGTCTAACCGGATGCAGCTGAATATCAGTATTTTACATGGAGCGACTGCCATTGACACGTGACTAAAGTAATAACAGCCGCACAGGTCGATCCATCAGGTTAAGCTATGCTTATCGGGGTTGGTCCATGGATGGGTGACCATCTTTACATACGTAAACTCCTCCGTGATTCGGAAACTCCTCCTCCTCCTCGGTGACTGTCAATCGTGGATCTTTGACAGTCGTTACGGGTCGTCAGAAGCCCGAAAGTCTGACAACCAGTCTTACCAAGGGGTATCTTATTACCCAGTAACAGGGTTGTGGAGGTCAAATAGACAGTCGCTGAATGTAAAATACTGGTATTCAGCTGCATCCGCTTAAACTGGAAGCCAACCCTAAGATACGTGGGAAAAGGCTGGGCAGATTATCACTAAGAATGCGATGCGTGCGTGGCTGTTTTTGTGAGCATTTGTTTTAACAGTAGCCATATAGTTTTGTAGTGAGCGTGCTGATTACTTATCTTTTTGGCGTGTGTAGATGATAGAGAGCCAAACAAAAGCACTTCACAGTTTTGTTGCATCGGTCTAAGAAAAAATATTCTAAATCTAATATTGTTTATAAAATGTTGTTAGCTAACTAACAAGGTACCTATCAATTTATGAAAAGTGGTTGGATAGCTGCTCCCATAGGAAGGTAGGTACTGAATTAACCGAAATGGTTTCCATTTGATTTCACAACCTTTTACGGCAGATAAACTGCGTTGCGAGACTTGTATATTTTTGTACATGTTATGTTTTTGATGGGATTTTATTTCTTTTTGTAGGTAGATCTCGCGGGCCGATGTATTGGCCCGCAAGATCTCCGCTCGGAGGGCGGTCCTCGCAGCTCTGTACCCCTCGTATAGCTCCGCCTCGACGGCTTCCGTTTCCGGCGTGCGGTTACGGAGCCGTCTGCGGTACCTGGTGTACTGGCGTTGCGCGTCAATACACCCTTGGCGTAAAGCCGTAAGCGCCGCCGACCACCAGTATACCTAGCGCCGAGCACAAGGCCGGACCCGGGGCATTGCCACGTCACATATCTCGGACATGGCCTCCTGGAACCACTCTGCATCGTCGTTTATGTCGGCAGGCCTGTCCGGTGATGTACCCCAGGCCTGCACGATCATCGCACCGGCACGCTCGAGGGCTGGGCGGAGACGTCAAACCGGATATACCTATGATCGGAATACGTCTCCACCTCCTCCATTACGCGCCAGTCAACTACACGCGGTGACAGAGCGGGGCTGGCGAATGAGATATCCACCACCGATTCACCCCGCATCCGCACGCACGTGGGGACAGAACCCCGACTCGGATAGGTTAGGTTCGAAATAACCACGAAGGGGATAGCGGGATCTGAGTTACGTCTCGGTCTATATCGCCATCCGCCTGGACAAGCGACTCGAGGTACCGAAAGTCGGAGCAGATCGGTATAAGCGTTCCGGTGAGAGCTACAAGTACAGGACTGGAGAGACCGCCGAAATCGAATCGAGGTATTCTGTTTTGGTTCTACTCAATTTCAGGCCAACACTCTCCAGTCTTTGTCACCACGTCTCCAATCTGCTGCTATCTCCTAAGCTGACCTGCAAGCTAACTATTTAAGGTTGTTGGCATAAAACTGCGCCTTAAACCTTGAGTGATTCTAGTTCAATTAACTATCGGCCTATCCATTTAATTGAATGCCGACGTTTAATGAACAGCCTAGGCGTCTATTTGACTGGCTAATTTAATCCGATAGCTGCGACATAATATAATATCATCATGTTTTTATAATACTTTATTTAAATTTTCCTTCAAAATTCATAATATATACTACCATCATGTTTTTTAGGGTTCCGTACCCAAAGGGTAACCAACGGGGCCCTATTACTAAGACTCCGCTGTCCGTCTGTCTGTCAGCGGGCTGTATTTCGATCCTTATAGCTACACAGTTGAAATTTTCACAGAATGTGTATATCGGTTGCCGCTATAACAACAAATAATAAAATAAATTAAAAATTCCCTCCTCCCCTTTAATATTTTATTTATTTTTTTATAGCGGCTATTGAAATACACGGTGTGTGAAAATTTCAACAGTCTATCCATCATGAGAGACAGCCCAAAAAATAAACGTTTCTAGAAACATGTTTTTGGGTTCTTTTTTTCAGTTTATTTTATTAATTTAAAAAAAAATTACAGCTAATACATTCAAGTAGGCGGAAGTTATGTTTAGTAGAAGACCAATTACAAGTTTCCACATTTGGAAATATATCATAAATATATCTATAACGGTATAAACAGCGTGAGAGTTTAACATAGAAACAACTGAAGAGAAAAAGCAAAAACAAACTAAATTACAAAACAAAGTTACACATCAAAGAAAAAGTTACTTAATATTTTATTTTAATTTTTGGACACGATTTGTGAATAAATCAAGCTCAACATCCCGGCAAACCATGTTGAACATTGGACATGCTCTTAAAATATATGTATTTCACCTATAGTTGCCTATAGTTAGTTGCCTAAGGCATTAAGTCCGCCATTGTACAGTAATTTTTACTTGTGCATTAAGTTTAATAACTAAGTTTGTATTCACAATAGGTACATGAAGGAGACGAGGTCTCCGAAGAAACGCAGACGGTACACGCAGTCCAATCCTGGTCACCTACCCACCAGCTCTGGGACGTCAGTAGATCCGTTCACTATATTAAATAGGAAAGCAAGATCTGCAATTTTCCTTCGCTCATGTAAAGGAAGAATAATTATGAAATTTCTTACACCCACTTGTATAGTTAGGAAGATATGTTTTTGAACGATATTGAGTGTACCTTAAAAATCGCCTTTGTATACTTTCAAGGCGATTAATATAAACATTAACATATAACATTATGGTACGGAACCCTTTGTGTGCGAGTCTGAGTCGCACTTGGGTGGCTTTTTTGCAGATTTTTCAAGCTAACAGTCTAGCTTGTAAAAAAAGGGGTGACACAAATGTCTCTCAATAAAATTACCACTTTAAAGTTTAATATTCGTAAATAGATCACTGAGACCAAAAACCGGCCAAAAGCGAGTCGGACTCGCTCGCAAAGGGTGCCGAACAAATCATGTTTTTTTTTCAGGTTTTTTAACTGTATATTTCTTATAGATTTTCCTGTAATCTAAATTTTTTTCAAAATTTTAGGCCCAGTAGTTTCAGAGATAAGGGCCCCGAATGGTAATTTTTCATCTATTTTCTAAAATAACTTAAAAAATATACATTTTAAAATTATGAAAACAAAATATTTGAGACCCTTACAGTAAGCCCTTTCATTTGATATGTAGGACGGTACAGTTTGGAAAACTTTTTTTTTATTTTCCGATTTGCACCCCAGAAGTGACCTCCATATTCCAAATTCATTCATTTACGTTACACCTCCGTATTCGGGTCATCAATATACATGTGTGTACCAAATTTCAGCTTAAGCAGTCCAGTAGATTCGGAGCAAATGGACTGTGACAGACGGACAGACAGACAAACAAACAGTCAGACAGACACGAATGATTCTATAAGGGTTCCATTTTTCATTCGGAATTTCGGAACCCTAAGAATAGTATTGCCACCCCCAATATTTTTGAAAGACCTAACCAACAATACTCCACACGATGGGATAGAAGAGAAAATAAAATCATCTCCAAATATAATAAATAATAGTAATAATAATATTCCACAACCATCACACAACGCCATCTAGTCCCAAGCTAAGTAGAGCTTGTGTTATGGGTACTAGACAACTGATAAACATACTTATATATTTCTAAATACATAAATATTATAGATAAATTACAGAATAAAATTAAAATCATCTCGTGTAGCGGAGATACGAGTACGAGTATGCTATGCAACATTACAGCTTTCTATTAATAACAGTCTCTAAGGTAATTTGCGAACGGACAGACGGACAGAGTGAAACTATAAGGATTCCTTGTTAGGATTAACGGAACCGTATAAAGTAGCTCGCTGGTATCAGGAACAGAGTTCAAGACACTGGGGCGGCGACGGCGATGGAGTAGTACTCGGACCTTTTTCTGAATCAAGCCCTTGATCCTTTCCAGCAAACACGTTTAATATTATTCTGTTCTCATTTGATATGTGACTAATGTACAGGCTAATGTGTGACTGGAGCTCATTCGAACTGACGTTACCCTAAGGATTTATTCACCTGCCAAAAAAAAAAAAAAAAAAAAAAAAAAAGGGTCGTAGGGGTATTTGAAAGAGTTACCGCGGCCCCTGGTACAGGTAACTAAAGGAACACGGGTGGGTTTTAGCCAGTAAGAGACTGACAAGTAGCTGGATTCTGAATACAGTCACTATGTTTAATAGAATGGATCGAAAAAGACGTGTGCTGTTGTTGTTATTACTACGCCATCGGCAAAATCGACGTAGACGCACACGACAATATTTAATTAGTACTTTTCTTGTTGCATTAAACAACAGTGTCGATGATGACACATAAACAAATGAGTGGTGCCGCTCCAGCGTCGTACACCGCTCCGGCACTGCACTGCCGCCGCCACGCACTTTGTGCCCTAAATAAATAAATAATAATTATAAATAATGATTTATTTCTCTCAAAAGGTACCGACATTGGTTCGTGACATATTATTTCAATCAAATTTGTAACCTTTGTGAGAGCTGGAGTCTGTAGTGGGTTCGGGACCTGTATGACAGATCTCCAGGCTCTCACCCTCTTAAAACAATACCATTAAGCACTAATTTGTAAACATCCAAGCCTTCACGTACAGAGAGGAATATTTAAAAACTAAAACAGGAAAAATGTTAAAACTAAAAATGGTGTGTCTGTGAGTGTGTAGTGTATTGTGCGTGTTGTGTGTGTGTGTGTGTGTGTGTGTGTGTGTTAAAATGAGGTCTACAAATTTACTATCTAAATTATTAAATGCGTCAAGAACCCGTCATCCAATAAATAAGTAGATAACTGTTTCTTGGTTGGTCCACTTTCCTATATAAAAAGCTAGCGTTTATAGTTACGAATAACACTTCAAGTTTAATTAACTGTTCAACTCCACAAGTGAATAAATTTGTTCATACAATTACCGTCTAGTAGATGTTTTATAAATTGCCCGATGCAAGTGCAATAAAGTTGTGATTATTACTCCACATCATGCAACAACCGCTTGTAACATGCTAGAATGAACTTCTTTTACACCTAGAAAACCTTTCTGCCTGCACCAACGACCGAAACATTTAAAAAAGTGATAAAACGCTTGCGCCGAACACGCGATGTTTTTATGATTCCATTTCGTTACCTTTTATTGCTTTTTTCGTATACCCATACTTTTAACCTTAATAAACTTGAAACTTCAGGGAATAAATAAAATGTGTACCCGATTTTCTGATTGTATCTTGGGACAAAAGTTGAAAGAAACTAAATGAAAACGTAATGAGCTGAAATACTCTCATGTAATATATAGATTGGCTGAATTCCCAATTCAGTTTTACTACTTTTGTAGTACCTACGTCTCGAAGCAGTCACACAATTTTCAACTTTTCTTTTGTGATTTTTATTTCGTTTATGTGAGTTACAGAAGCATATTTTTGCCATTTTATCCTAAAATCTAAAAGCGCGTTAGGTAAAATTTTCATAATATGTTACATGACAATTTTTGCGGCAGATTCTTAAATTACCTCTCGGCGAGGCTGTTTTTTTCTCACATATCTCAGATATCCACCCTTTTTTTTTCTTTAAGCGGCGTTTCACTTTTTGGTTAATATCTACCTATTGCTTATTTTCCTCGTTCATATTATGCCCCCAGGGATTCCGGTGGCTCACGTGATTTATGGCTTATGCAAAGAATGAGAGGATATTTTCTACACCATAATTCAGGCTAGTTGAGATTAGAGGCGGGTCTGTGTAGAGGATGATATATCAATCTGTTCGTTTCGCCTTTTTATGCCGTCGTATATTACACACTATTGTCAAATAAATAAAGAAATGTTGATACCTCCGGTACTTGCCGAATTTATGTGGTGCTAACTTTGTTACAGCTCACCTGATAGTAGGTAAGATGTGACAAATATCATAGCAATATAAGAGTTTACGTTTTCACTATTTGCGAGTTAGTATACCAAATCCGATCCGAATAATAAATTCTGAAATAATATTTATTTATACTCAAATTGAATTACATCTAACATTCTTTAGTTGCAGCGACGTAGGAAATTTGCGCTACGGGTCGTAGCACTCGGGCGCTACGCTGTCACTGAACTTGGGTGCTACGCTATCATTGCAATTGGGTGCTACACGGTGTTTCACCTTATGCGCTACGAGCCGTAACAATTGATCGCAACGCTGCGTATTTCGACCTGGGCATTTAGTGATTTTGTATAATCCCCTAGAATATACAAAGTATTACTAAATGCCTGGTCACCTGGAGATATGATTTTATCAACATGTGAAATACAATACTTACCACACGGTAAGCTTTTCTTCATTTTGTAGAGGAGGCCATTATGTCACACCTTGTGAAATACCTGTTGGATGTCCAAAAATATAGATGAGCACTTTCTGTTCTAGGTAGTTCTCTTATTGCCTGACAAACTTGATGTATTTGCTTGACTGTAGTTCTACTGTCGGGAACTAAACTGTCCGAGTAGCTCCAGGATTGTCTGTATGCTCTTTATACGAGGTTACTTCACTAGTTGACTTTGCATTTTATAGATTATTATTATAGGTGCGACTTTCCATATCCTGGAAAAATATTGCACTCCTGAGGATTGCGTTGAACAAGATGCAAGGCACTCTGAACTTGTGTATTTCAATCTTGTTAAAGATAATCCGAGGTTTTGTGTGCTTCTTCGCAATTTGATTTCAGAATTCCAGAATTTCAGAATTTGGGATTGTTTGATCCTGTTACGAAGGTTGGTATTTTAACGGGTTCTTATTTAACATTAATAATCTCACCTTTAACGATATTTCCAGTACTTTCCAGATAATCCTTTATTGCATCCACTGGAGTTGAATAATGTAGGTTTACAATGACAACTCTAAAGCTGCATTCGTTTTTAGGGTTCCTTACCTCAATAGGAAAAAATGGTACCTTTATAGGATCACTTTGTTGTCCGTCTATGTGTCCGCATGGAATATAAAGTTGAAATTAAAATTAAATACTCAGGTCTGCAGTCCCATAAAGCTGTGAAAAAATTGTACTTCTAAGTTTACGTAATCAAAAGATATAGCTGGTAATGCCACATATTGCCACATATATTGACATTCGCAAGATAATCAAAACCTATAGGGTACTTCCCGTTGACCTACAATCATGAAATTTGACAAGAAGTAATGTCTTCAACAAATAAAGGGAAAAATCTGAAAACCGTAATTTTTTAATTACATCTCCTACAAAATATCCCTACACAAGGAATTCGGGTCCAAATTTTAAAGTGAGGCGACTGTATCCTGTCCAGGCAATGGTATCGTATGAAAAAGCAACATTAGCACACGCTAAAACATAGTTTTTAATTATCGAATCAAAATCTAATCAAATCATTTTTATTTCAAGCCCTTATACTACTATTTTTTTTTTTAATTTATTAAAAACTATTAACTATATTTAACAGTTAATTATATTTTTCAATAATTTCAGCTATTGTGGTTAAAGTACCTATACATTTTGTTAATTTATATTCATTTATGACGACGTCTTAATTTCGATTATGACGAAAAATTAAAAAAATACCATTTTCCCTTCGATTTTTATCTTCGAAGTTTACAAAGTGATAAATACGGCCGTTCATGACGCAAATTGCCATTTTTTTTTTGGATTATTAACTTTAAACTGACTGAGACCTATGTCGATTTATGGGACCACAGTTTTCCAACGTTAAGTTTGTTCGAGATTCAATTCCAGTAATGGATGAGCTATTTGTCGGTATATGTAAAAACATTTATTAAATCAGTTCTACTCGATCTACGGTGTTTGACTGACGCATACCTTTACATGGCGCAGCCGGTAGGATTCATTGATGCATTCATCAGTTTTTTAATTGATTATTTAATTCTGGCCAAAACCGTAGTTCTTTAGCTCGAAGCAAACATCTAAGCTTAAATGAGCAAAATGTAACTTATTTAACATTTCTTTTTGACACTATTTACATACCTACAAGTTTGTACGGAACTCTCGGTGCGTGAATCGAACTCGCACTTGGCCGGTTCTTTATTAAAAGTATGGCCAGTGAGTCCAGTTTTTCTTACCACTGCAATTAGTTTTTTGAGGACATTATTTCGTAACTGATTTCTGTTAAAAATTATAAAGATGAATTGATTTTTCTCACTAACAGTTTCAGCAGTTCTGTGAGTTTGTTACGTCGTCTATCCATTATAAGATAAATAGGTTGGGGCGTGCTTCATAATTGGTGCATCTTCTTCTATTGGATCTTTTGATAAACTACTGTATTGGTTGCTAGTTTGCAGTATCTGCGGAGCGCTGTGTAATGGTTTCAGTCTCTTAAGGTTGCGCTCTTCGCAATTTCTCTGCCAACCTATTTCAGAATTCTACTATGCTTTTTTCTCTCGATTTTGCGCGATTACTGGAGTATTTAACTCCAGTATTAACAGGATAGGATGGATTAGACTTGGTACCCACATAATGAAGTTCTGGGTCTTGAAACAGGCTAAAGTGGGATGCTTGTTGCACAAGTTTTTTGTAGAAGTTTTTATGTTGTCCAGTTGGATTTTTATCCAATGAAGCAGCCAGACTGATGCCCGCTGTTTCCCTGTTGACGCTATATTGCAAAATTGTGCCCTTCACGGTGCAGCAGAAAAAAAAAGCGAGCATGGTTCCTTTGTTTTCAGTTACAATTTGAATATCAGTTAGTAGTAAAATGTATTATTAAAAAAAAAAATCAACCGACTTCCAAAAAGGAAAATACACTAAAAATTTAAAATAACTTAAATTTCGGCAGTCGGTGTTTGTATTTTATTTCTTCGTTATTTGACACCGACTTCCGAAATTAAAGTTATTTTTAGTGTCTTTTTTGGAAGTCGGTTGCTTTTTTTGTAAAAATGTTTTTTATTTTTCACTTTTTAGTTGTTATACCCTAGAACTAAAAACTCCAATAACATGGAACGTGGAATTTAAACATTCTCGTAATTGTAGGAAACCAAAACGTCATCTATGTATACATATTTTTCGTTTATGTTCAGTTTTTCAAAAAACGCTGAAGCAATTTCGATAAAATTTATATGGGACCACCTCGAAAGTATATTCTTTGGGATAAAAAAATAATTTTGATAATCGGTCTACAACTGACAGAGAAATCGGTGGACATAAATAAAAATAAAAACAAACTCACAGTCGAACATAGAACCTCCTCCTTTTTCGAAGTCGGTAAAAAACTATGAAAGACTTACTAAAAAATAAAAAAATAGAGTTTGGGGGGTTTGGGTAGGGCTTTTTTTTGAAATTATCACTTTTAAACTTTCATAGAATTTAACTGAAATTATCATTCACAAGACATTTTTTTAATGATTGGGTCTCATTTTTACTGTTTGTAACCCCTTGCTAACAAAACTGCCTGCATTTTTCTAGGCAGACGTTTAATTAAATTGTCAATAAATGTAAGTACTAAGACACTGTTCTTACTATCCTCTTCTCTTTGAGATTTCTGATGTTAGCTGGTGCTTAATTATAACATCATATCTTAATAATTTAGGCTAGTTAAATAAAACTAAAAAATACACTTATTTACTTTTTATTTTCCGTGTTTTTCTCAGTAGACCATTTCATTTGATACCTATAGCATGGAAATGCATACAAAATAACTAAACGCCATCTTTGGGAGTACGCCATATTGGATTTAAAATGGAGTCACTTAACTAAACGTGCATTGTTATCCAAACTAAACATGTACGCAAAATTTCAGCTTAAGAGGCCTCTTACAGTCCACTAGCGCCGCCAATCGAAAAAATGTCATAACTCGTAAATAGAATCAAAAATACAAAATGTGGTCTATTATTAGTGTAGAAAAGGCAATAACGTAATTTTATAACACAATTGTCAACACTTGAAATATAGCTGTTTAGCTAAATCGTGCATTTGTAACAAAAACGGGCGTTTATGTTTTGAATGCACGATTTAGCTAAACAGCTATATTTCAAGTGTTGATAAGGTGTTATACAATTACGTTATTGCCTTTTCCACACTAATAATAGAACATATTTTGTATTTTTGATTCTATTTACGAGTTATGACATTTTTTCGATTGGCGGCGCTAGTGGACAGTAAAAGGCCCCTTAATCAGACACCGGGCAGTGGGTCAAATTAAACTGTGTATGTGTGTGTGGGTCAGATTTTGTTACATACATAGTTACAAGTGAAGCTAGTAAATATGTTAAAACAAGAAATGAAACTCGGAAATTCAAGTAAGTAGGACCACAATTTTAGCTTTTTTTGCTATCCTCTAAACATGTCCATGAGTCTTCTTATAAAATACTAGCAACCCTGGCTTCCCTTAGGTGCAATAGGGATGACGACAGAGTAAAAAAATAATATTTCTAATTAATCCGTACTCCGTAAGTTAGATTATCAAAAAATATTGGACTCGTATTTTTTGCTTTATCAAATTAATGAAAATTACAAAGATACAACGCATCAAAGTTCAGGAGTGGGGGCTTGTTACGTCACTTTTAAGTTAAAAGTGGTACAATTTTAACCTAAGTGTGACGTCATCCGAAATTTCAATCGTCTTCATGTTTTTTTTAAAGTGACAAAAGAAAAAGTACATGTCCAATATTTTTAACCGACTTCCAAAAGGAGGAGGTTATCAATTCGTATGTTTGTATTTTTTTTTATGTATGTTCGGGCATAACTCCGTCATTTATGGACGGATTTCCAAAATTCTTTTTTTGTTCGAAAGGAGTTTGTTTCGAAATGGTCTCATTTAAATTTCATAAAGATCTCATGATGCGTTTCGGAGACAGACAACGGAACTCTTCAAAAAATGACAGCAAATCAACCGCGATTGCTGCTATCGCCTAGACATCCATTGTTAACACACTTTAATGGAGGAACACAACAAAAAAGTGAAAAACAAAAACTTTTTTCCAAAAAAATAGAACCGACTTCCAAAAAAAACAAAAAGTGCAAAATAACTTTAATTTCGGAAGTCAGTGTCAAAAAACAAAGAAACAAAACCAGAAACACCGACTTCCGAAATTAAAGTTATTTTGCACTTTTTGTTTTTTTTGGAAATCGGTTCTATTTTTTTGGAAAAAAGTTTTTTGGTAATCTATTTGACGGACTAATTAGATTTTTTTAGGGCCATTGATTTAAACGAGTATTTGTACAGGGTATAACAGAAAGGTGTGGTCATATTTTAAGAACTGCATCTGCTCCTCGATATGAACAACTTTCTTCAGGAAAACCTGAGGAAATTCTCAAATATTTTTTTTACCTCCCACACAAATATTGATCAGTTGACGATACATTTGTATGGAAAGTCCAATTTTTCTTTTGGGAATTTTCTATTTTTTCTTAGAGAAAGTTATTTATTTCCATGGGCAGAACCGGTTCCTAAAATATGACCACACCTTTCCGTTACACCTTGTATAGATTTGTACTATACTTAACTACGTACATAAATATGAAAACAAATTAAAATAGAAAAGAATTTAACAGAACTTAGGGTTCGATGTAGTGGACCACATCGTTTGTCTTCTGGAAACGTGGGCACAGAGCATTCTTCCTGGGCACGCGTTAGCGTGGCTGACCTGGAAAACTTTCAACAGACTTCATTCAGGTCAGCAGCAGCAAGGACAATCGCCGCAGGTGGGAAATCTCGGTCGGTTTCGATCTTCAGACTTTGTGCGGATTCGCCCCGCAGATTGCCACCTTTCATCTTGCGCCGCATGACGACTTGCCAGCGAACGAAAGAAGAAACTTATTTTTGTCATGGACACGTTAAGAAGAAAAACGTGCTGAGAAGACCATTTTTTAATATCATTAGAAATTAACGATCAATAATATCTAGCGAGTGTGCTTGCGTATTATGTCCGTGTTTGGGTCAAAGAAGTTTTTTTTTATTATACCGGTTAGTAAAAAGACAGTTTCCGAAACTGAAAGCCACATCTACCCATTGGTTATTTTTTTTCCACTAGACCATACCTGGGAATCCAACCGAACTCTGGAAGTCTCTGAAAACAAGTGGGGAACTCTGGCTGACAAACTTGTTTAACAACATCTTAACGAGCGAATTAATGCCAGATGCCTGGAGGAAAAGTATACTTGTTCCATTTTACAAAAATAAGGGAGACGTTAGAGAGTGCGGGAACTTCCGGGGCATAAAACTCACCTCACACACCCTTAAAATCTGGGAAAGAGTGCTCAGCGAACGCCTAACATCTATAATCTCGCTAACGGAAAACCAGTTTGGTTTTGCACCGGGAAAGGGAACCATGGACGCAATTCATGCCGTAAGACTGGTTATGGAAAAAGCGAAAGAAAACGATCAAAACCTGTGGATGGTATTTATAGACCTGGAAAAAGCCTTTGACCGTGTACCGAGGGCAGTGATATGGCAGGCGCTCAGAGCGCACAGCGTACCTGAATGCTACATTCGCATAATTAAAGACATGTACAACGATGTTCAAACTAGCGTTAGAAGCCCAGCCGGTCTATCTGACAGCTTTAACATAAAAGTTGGCGTCCATCAAGGTAGTGCACTGAGTCCTTTGTTATTTAACGTGGTCATGAATTACCTAACGCGAAAAATCCAAAAACCAACTCCATGGAATCTTTTGTATGCGGACGACGTAGTCCTTATATCCGATAATATGCAAGAGCTGCAGAAAGACCTGGAAAGATGGAGAGAGTCGCTGGAACAAAATGGCCTACGTATTAGCAGGACAAAAACGGAATTCATGTTCTGCAACTTCAATTCCCATGCTCCATTAAATCCTGTCATCACGCTCAATGGCACGGCTCTCCCTAGGGTTAAGACCTTTAAGTACCTGGGATCAGTTCTCTCCGAGGATGGCTCTATAGAAGCAGACATAATACAGAGAACGACGTCTGGATGGATGAAGTGGCGTACTCTAACGGGGGTGCTATGCGACTCGAAGATGCCAGTAAGAACAAAAGGCAAGGTGTACAAAACAGCAGTAAGACCAGCACTGTTGTACGGTAGTGAAGTTTGGGCAGTCAAAAAAACTCATGAACAAAAGCTTCACACCACTGAAATGCGTATGCTGAGATGGGCGGGTGGAGTGACACTCAAGGACAGAGTACGCAATGAACACATTAGGGGAAGTTTTAAAGTTGCACCTATCACTGACAAGATGTCCGAATCAAGGCTAAGATGGTATGGGCACGTGATGCGAAGGCCTGATGATTATGTTGTGAAGAAGTGCCTTTCCATGGCTACTAAAAAAAGGGGTAGGGGAAGACCGCAAACCACGTGGATGACAAATGTCCAAAAGGACATGAGAAGCCTCAATGTCAGCATTGAAGACACCAAACAAAGAACAACATGGCGCCGCATGATAAAGAAAGCCGACCCCGTGTAACGGGATAAGGCGAGGCTAAAGAAGAAGACCATACCTGGGAATCCACTGGTTCTGGTGATATTGAAGGTCAAAGTCGCAATTTTTTTTTACTGTTTCACGAAAATGAATTCCTAGGGGTAGCGGATAAATTCTGAAAATGAGTTACCGCACCCCTAGGCACACAGGCAGGGAAGGAACAAGGGTGGGTTTAAGTCAGTAAGAGTCTGACACGCCCTCCCACTCCACCCAGACCGGGAGAAGTCATTGGATGATTTCCCAGCAAAAAAAAAAAAGTGTGAAGTGTGTGAGTGGAAAATTCGAAAAAAAAAATTCAGGTAATGTTTGTAAAGTTGGGTGTGTGTGTTGGTGTGTGTGGTGTGGTGGGTGTGTGTGTTGGGTGTGTGGTGTTTGTTTGTTGTTGTTTGTGTTTGTAAAGTTTAGTTATTACTAAATTTTTATCCAAACGTTTAGTAGGTAATAACTAAACTTTTTTCCAAACAAATATTACCTGTATTTTTATTTTTTTTCGAATTTTCGAAATTACGCATTTGAAGTTACAAAAACTCATGAATGAATATCAAACGTATCCGACAAGTACCTACGTGGCTCAGAGCGAAGGGGCGGGGTTTAAAACTTGCCTGGATTCACGTTACATTGCGCGCATAAAAAAATAGTTTTTTTTTTTCATACCTAAAAATAAAAGTCGTTTCCCAGCAATAATTATTGCGCAAAGCTACTTTATTAGATGTTCAGTATGCGTAATTGACGGCTTTGTGATGTGTCTTTTTAAGCCCTGTATCATTACGACCGTATTACGAGATAATTCGAGAATGAGGTCGAAGTTTCCAGACGAATTCACTATATTCGAGAACATTCCGTTATGGTACTGCGTAGAAGTTTAAAGATGTTTCTAGAATATTCCACAATAGGCAAATTCGACAATGTTCTGGAAACTTCTATGACTGTATGTTAAATCCCGGGCGGGCGGCAAGTCAGTCAGTCTGTTTTTGACTACGGATGCGAAGACAAGCGATTACGAAGAAAATAGTGATCATTAGAGAATTAGTGTTTGTGTGTTAGTAAATTGTTTGAGTTAATAAAGGATATCTGGTTAATCAATCGGTGAAAATTTATTTATTCCATACCCAGCTCGGTACATATGTACCAAATATTAAACTGAATCGGTCCAGAAGGTACACAGACGGACAGCTGACACACGTCTTTTCATTTGGACGTACGGAACCCTAAAAAGTGAGTAATGTTTTAGGAACCTGTAAATTTGCCGCCGGCCCAACCTAGCAAGTATGCATTACACCTTTGAAGTAGGTACATATGTACTAACACTAGTCAATCTCAAAACGAAGAACAAAATATTATTTTTTCTTGCCTATTCCCAAAACTTTATTTTACGTCATTGGACAGTAAAACAATCGAGAGCCATACCCAAACATAAGTAAAAAGTTCGCCCATCAATCCAATCGCCTAATAGCTATCGGCGGTTGTCTGTACATTGTATAAACTTGTGGCCAGTCCCACAATTGTCTATATCATTAAATTAAAAGCTTTCGTGTTTGAAGGCCATTAGTAATATTCGCGGCACCTAAGGCCCCATCGGTACGAGGGCATGGTTGGCTAAACAGTTAACTAATTTATTATCCATAAATTCGGATTAAGAATTTGATAAGACACGTCCTCAGGGTTTTACGAGTTTAGCTTGCGCTTAATCGGCTTGGAGATTGAAAATGGTTGAATTTAGGTAGGTTTTCGTGTTGATTTGAGCTACTAGCTGTTAGTTTTTGGGCACGCCAACATTGCGGCCCCTCTTTGGAGAGGCGCCACGGAGTCCTCACCTTCCGCCTGACGCAGGTCCTCACCGGACACGACTGTTTCAGGAAGTTCCTGTGTCGGATAAGGCGGTAGGAAACACCCGGGTGTCACCACTGTGTGGATCGCCCAGAGGACTCGGTGTAGTTCTGCCCCACTTAGGCGGAGCACCGCCGTGTCCTCGTAGAGGCGATCGGCGGCAGAGCCCTCTCGCGCCCGATTCTGGTCCAGGCCATGGTACGGAGCGAGAGGGAATGGGAAGCAGTCGCTTCCTTCTACGAAGCAGTAATGCTTGCGAAGGAGGACGCGGAACGGTTGAGGGAGACTCAACAGAGTCGCCCTCACACCCTCAGCAGCAGCCGCTGCAGCAGATGCCCTGGGCGTCAGGGGTCACAAGCCGATCTCCAGCCACCGTAGGCGCGGGCTTGCGGACGGCGATTAGTGGGTAGCTCGCCGTCTGATCAGGACCAGGCCCGAGTGTTGACGGCACGTAGTGTTCTACGAACATCGGACGGGGCCCATCAGGCCGCTGGCTGCCTGGGGTCGTGGATAAACTCAAAATAGAGTTACCCCGGCCCTTAGTACTCAGGCAACTGAAGAAACAGGGGTGGGTTTTAGTCAGTAAAAGTCTGACACGTCCTCCCGCTCCACCCAGAGCGAGCGAATCATTGGATGATCCCCCCCCCCCCATACACAAAAAAGAAGTTCTTGGTTCTAGCTCGTTGATTCGCTGCGTAAATCGTTCCTGTCATAAGTAAGAAACTCATTTAAGGCGTAGATATATGACTTCTAATGATGTCTAATTGAACATCACGTCTAAAGGACTAGTCTTATTTCTTTGAAAAGAATATATTATTATATTAGTCTAGACAATTTTCTTCGTAATTTTATATGTGAATATTCTTTTTTTTTTTTTTTTAATCCTTTATTCATAAACTCAAATACAAATTGTTAAAAATTTATGTCTTCTGCCAAACTGCAGTACAGTTTGTCGGCAGTATTCTCGTGGACACATACTCGTACATACTTCATCATAATACTAACATGATTGCTACAAAAACATTTAAAAAAAAAATAAGAATCTAAGTGAGATGTTTCGAATCTAAATTCGAAATTATATTTGATATAATACGGAGACTTTTTTGACCTCTGAGTTTGTTTCGGTGTTTCTTCTCAAGGTAAAGCTAAAACTGCCAAAAAAAATTGTTGACGTGTAAAAGTATTGTTAAAACCTACTACAAAAATAAAATCATTTATCATCTAGAACATAGTGTAATAGGTTTATAAAGTTATATCTAACACGGGTAATTCTTTGAAAATCACGCAAAAACTATTAAGCGTATTTATATGAAACCTTCACCATTTTAAAGATAATTTAATTATTTATATTTTAGAATACGTATTATAATATAATACCTGTTGTTTTATGTACAATAAATTAATAATGAGTCTGATTTGGGATAGCGCTCCTTGATGGGCGAGTCGAATAAAGGATGACTTACGTTACACCGTGTCGCGACCGGGCCGGACTCCGGCCGAAACACGGTCAAACATCTTTAGTATACTTTTTGTATGAAGTGATTTATGCTTGACCGTGTCCCGGCTGTATCCCGGCCTTGCGCCGCCGGTACCCGGCCGGGGCACGGCATCGAAATGTCGGTGGGTATTGTTTCCCGGCTCCGGCTTGGCCCGGCCCCGACACGTGGTAACATGAATGTATGCACCGGGCCCGGCCGACTGCTGTGCACCACTGGGACCCGGTCGGGTACGGCGTCGTTCGATGGGAGATATAGGTTTTTGAAATCTTGATTTTTTTTGGTTAGGTATGATTTTACTTTTTCAAGTAAAAATGTAAATCATTCTTTAGACATTCTAAAATAACCATAAAACTTGCTCTCGTCATCTATTACTTCTTTGTAGAGTAAAGCGAATTCTCCTTCTGCTTCTCTCTTTCTCCAGGTTGGATGTACATCTTCTTTTTGTAGTTTCGCTTCGTGCTTCCAATACTTCGTCATAGATGGGAATTGCAATAGCAGACTGCCAATTTAAGATGTGAAAATTGCAGTTACTCGAGCGTCACGTCTATCGACTGATGAAATCACTATAGTTGACACAAAACACCTATCACAGACACGGCCGTGCAAAGAATATTCGCATCAAACAAACAACCCGGTGTAGCATGAATGACTTTCTCGGCCGGCACAACGTGGACGTGCCGGGTCGAGCCCGGCCCGGTTGCGACACGGTGTAACGTGAATCATCCCTTAAACTGGGTGGAAGTACGACGCATTGCGTGAGCTCAGCACAGAACACGCAAGCTAACCACTCAAGACCGTTGGCATATACCTAACTGCGCCTTTACTAAATTGTTATCGTCGATGATTCATTAGCGTTTCCTTTTCAATCGACTGTATTTTCCTCCAAAATGTGAACGCAACGTCCCACAGAGTCTCGTCCCACATAAAAAATTCCCCACTTGTCCCAATTTGTATGCCTCGCTCGTCCCAAAACTTAATTTTCAATATTTTATTCCCCGCTCGTCCCAATTCGTATGCCTGGCTCGTCCCACATTTTTTTCATATGAGTTAAATTTGATTTAATTGTACAGTCAGCCTAAAAACCTGACTGACCACAAAGATAAATAACCTCATGTTGCGGAAAATTTGATGAACTAATTCAATCCGAGACTCCACTATAATATAAATTATAAAATTACAAGTTACGCCACCATGACAGTTTTTACCTGATCAAACTTTAGGTTTAGATTGAAGGCATTAATAAAGTACACATAGCCGACCCTAAGTACAAACCCTGTGCACCCCACTGCTTAGACCACTACTATTATTATTAACCTAGAACAAGTTTTTGAATGTTTATAGCTTCGGTATTTTTGTGCGACCGGATTAGAGCTTGCTCTCTCGCTCTGCTTTCTTTGTATTAATCAATTGACCAATGGCGTGGCTTTGCGTTATCAGCGCAATCGGAGCTAATGCGGTTACAAAGTGCATCTGCTAATTTTAAATATGAGGTGTTTACATTAAGCGTGGTGTATTCATAGAGTGAGGTTCAATATTTGTGAAGTTTTAAAGGGTAAGTAATAATTATAATTATGTCGATTTTTTCATATTTTGTGAAGTCATGATAAATGATTTGACTTATATCACTATTGTGGTAATTATTTACTTTTATATTAGTTGCTGTCTAAGGATTATGGTCTTTTATTATATGCATACTTAACTCTGTGCCTCCTGTGAAAAAGAGTACATCGCTACTTTTTAGGAGACGCAAATAAAATTTTGAAAAATATTTTTTTTCCTGTTTCCTAGGTCCTGTCATGGAGTTCTTTATCTATGGCCCTGTTTCACGAAATCGTCTAGTATTTTTTTTTAAAATGAGTAACCCTTTTTCACATTAACTAGAAATTTGAACAAATAATAATTTGATTTGAGCCCTAATTCACATTAATTTTGTTTACCCATTTTAACAAACTTCAAAAAAAGAGGATGTTCTCGGTTATACTGTATTTTTTAGGTTAACCAATTTTGATAAATCTTCTTTTATGTAAAAGCTGGTGCTTCCCATATGGTCGCATTTTAATTTAGTTAACCTCCTTCATAAAATGAGGATGTTCTCAACTACAAAGTGTTTTCTGGGTGAATCAGTTTTGATGACTCTTTTGATTCGAAAGCTGGTGCTTCCCGTGTAGTCTCATTTCAATTTGGCTCAGTTCTGACAATAGCATGTATGATAAAACCATATTCAACACGTTGAAGTCGGTTTTCAGCTATGATTTTTAATCATTATAGCTATTCACGATTCGTATCTACGAAACGAAACTATTGTACATAGTTTCGTTCGGAATACCTTTCTTAGACAGATGAAAGCTAATTTTTTGCTCTCTTATATTCATTTAAAAACGAAAAGGGTATATTGGACTTGGTACCCCTTTTTACAGGAGGCACAGAACTAATTCACGTTGTATTTGCAGGTGATCAGATATAGAGCCGTGGCTTCTTCATCCTGAAACATGGAGTCAGTGGCTTTATCATCCCGAGCTGATCTTCAGACTGGCTGCAGTCTGGCTTCTACATCCCAAGAGATAACCTTTATTGAATCACAAAGAGGTGTGCCTATTATTTTACATGCCGGTTACGAATATACGAAAAAGCGAGAGAACAAAAATAGCTCAATCGTCTGGAGATGTGTGAACAGAAGGTGTCATGGAGGAATGGTGACTTCAAATAATAATGTGACGAAAATTCTTCGTCATGACATTTGTACGCCCAGCATAGCAAGAAATGACATCAAAGAAGAAATACATCGCTGCAAGCAAGAAGCAAAATCTTCTGAAGGAAAATCGATTCGTTCTGTCTTCAATTCAAGCATAAAAAAATTATTGGACAAAGGTACTGACAAGATAGAAAAATTACCTGAATTATCGAATGTTAAGAACAGCTTGTATAGTGCTCGAAACAAAGCCCAGCAAATAAAGAAAGCTACATTTAAAACGCCGTTTGAAGTAAAAATTCCAGTAAGTTACATGAGTTTTGTTTTATTTGATTATGGGTACAGAAAAACAAGGATATTAGCTTTCGCTGATGTAAATAGTAAAGGACTTCATCAACACGTGAAACATTACCTTGCAGATGGTACATTTAAGTGTGTAGTGAAACCATTCAGACAATTATATGTGATTTACGGTGACCTTGGCAGCACAAGTGAGAAAATTCACGTCGTGCCCTTAATATACATCTTATTAATGGACAAAAAAGAGTCCACATATGAGACTGCGTTTGCTCTTATCAAATCGCAAATTCCAGAATGGCATCCGATTTCATTCAGAACTGATTATGAGAAAGCAGCCATGAACGCAATCCGTAACATCTTTCCGGATGTAATATGCAAAGGCTGTTACTTCCATTTTAGTCAAGCACTTTGGAAGAGAGCAAAGGCGTTAAAGTTAAATAAAAAGAGAATGTTCAAAAAGCATATAGCTCTATGCACAGCGTTAGCTTTGCTACCACCTGAACTTAAATGCGATGGATGGCTATATATAATGGAGGATTGTCCGAAAACTCTCAATATTGAGAAATTCAATGACTATTTTGTATCGGCATGGCTTGACAACGAATATTATATCGAGGCAAATGGGATTTTTGGGGGGATATCTACAGAACAAATAACCCAGTGGAAGGCAGTAACGCTAAATTAAACAGAACATATTCGGGAAAGCTGAACATCATTAGCTTTTTGAATGTGATCAAAAACGACGCTGTTCTTTCTTTAGCTCGCCAAGGTAAACCTCGGCGTGCTGATGATATAGCTCATGACAAATATATATTTGATTCTGTAACGGCAATGTTGAATGGCACTATATCACTGGGCCATTGCCTGGAAAAAATCAGCCCTTTTGTTTATTAATGATATTAATGTGTCTATATTAATGATAAGTTTAAAAATGTTGATTTTTTGGAGATTTAATTGTTAAAATACTACTTTCTCATAAATAGTAGGTTGATTAAAATACTGTGATTGTAATTTGATTGTGATATTAGTTACGTAATAAAGATTTTTAAATATAAATATTTCAATTTATGTTGAAATACCACATTAACATAAATAACATAACGTGGTACTTCTATAAGGTACATATAGGTAAATACAAATGTGTATACGGTCTATAATTATTTGACTGTTACTTATATACAAATGTTGATTTTTTGGAAATTTAATTGTTAAAATACCACTTTTTCATAAATAGGAAGTTAATTAAAATACTGTGATTGTGATTTGATTGTGATATTAGTCACGTAATAAAGGTTTTTTTTAAATAAGTAGTTCTAATTATGTTGAAGTATCTCAGATAAATATTACATGTGTAATACACATATATATTTATCTTAACGTGGTACTTCTATAAGATAAATACAAATGTGTATATTGATAGGTGTAATTAATAGTACTGTGATTTGGATTTGATTGTGATACTAAATAATAAAGATTTTCCTAAATTGCAATAGATCTTTTAATTATTAAAATTAAAAACATGCATCGCGGATGCATACCTAGAACTGGAAGTATTTAATATCTTTATGTTATTAGAAAAAACTATTATTTCAATTTATTGGAAGATATAGTACAATATTTTTTGTCAACTGTACTTTGAATTTGCCAGGAATGTGGGACGAGTGGTGACTTTAAAACTCAAGTGGGACGAACGAGGAATTCTTTGGAATGTGGGACAAGATAGTGGGACGACAGAGGCACAAATCGATGTTTTCATAGATTTTGTAGGAATAGTTCGTCTCGGAAGGGTTCGAAAATAAACACATTATTACGGATTGCAGTCTCATTTTATTTTATGGTTTTGTATTATTAAACTAAGATAGTTACATCAAAACACACATTGCGTAACAAACGGGACTGGAAGATATGTACGAACCAGTGAAAATACTATAGGTACACACTGCAAAAGAAATAAGTAACCAGGCTTGCACACTTCAAAACTATATCGCTACTGTTGAAACGATTTATTACATACTGCTCACAAAGACAGCCACTCACACATAGCATTCGTAGAGTGACGCCTACAAATCTAGTCAATCTAGTTAACCGGTCCCATGGCCAAGGCGCACAAGCACTGGACTGGCAAACCAAACGTCCCAGGGTTCCGCCGGCGTGAACTTTTTGCGTTATTAAAAACATTTTTTTCATTTTGTTTAATTTTTATTTTGGTTCTAAATGTTCAGAGAAGCCAACTGGGACCAAAGCTTTGATTTGTATACACAGATGCCAACACGCGGCACCGTGATATAGTTGCTACGCCTTCGGCAGAGCCTTTTCTCACAACTCGTTCCAAGATAACTAAACATGACGTGACATTACAAACTGTACGAAACCACTTGACAACACATGCAGCTGGTGTGAAATGTCATAGACCAGCCAAGAAAATTTTACGGACAGATATTCACAGGCAAAACCGGGTACGCTTTGCAAAAAAATATTTGAATTTCAATTATTGATGCAATAATATAGCTATATCTAACGATCAAAAGTCAGACAAGGACGATCACAAAATATTGTAGCGAAAATATTGTGAGTACTATTATAAAATAATATTCTTCCATGCAGGTCTAGTGGCCGCATTACTTTGGGATATAGGGATGGATGTCATCAATGGGTCCCGGTGATTTACTGCAATTGGCTATTAGTAAACATATCACGGGGTAATTAAATTTGTTTTAATTGAGTGATGTTATTGTTAGTGCTATTACAATTTAGGATACCTGTATCTTAATATCTAACTGACTAACATGTTTATTTATATCACTAATAAATAAATTACACTTGAATGTGAAAAATAACGTTAATTCTTTTCTGACTTAGAATATTTGTCATGCACTAAACTTTATAATTTGTTATTATAATTTTAAAAACCTAGTCAATAAATATTGTTGATATGTATTAGAAATTGTTTAATTTTCACTTGTTATCAGGTAAATTACAAAAATAAAAATCCAAGAAAATGAAAAAAATGTTTTTAATAATACAAAAAGTAGATACCGGTGGTGAGGTTTGATCCTAGGACGTTTGGTTTTCCAGTCCAGTGCTTGTGCCCCCTTGGCCATGGGACCGTTTAACTACATTGTTAATTTTATTCCTCATATTATATATTTGTAAGCGTCACTCTACGAATGCGATGTGTGCGTGGCTGTCTTTGTAAGCAGTACGTAATTAATCGTTTTAACAGTAACGATATAGTTTTGTAGTGTGCGTGCCTGGTTACTTGTTTCTTTTGCAGTGTGTGTTTTATGTGTGTGCCTAAAGGTAGGTTATTGCTGATAGCCACATATCTTGCGTTCATTCGGACACAATATCCTTATAATTTATATTTATCTCTGTAATTAAGTACGTAATAATAAGTACAATAGAGGAAGTACTTGTTCATTACTAAGTCCCAATAAACAGCGAAAGGGTTGTCCTAAAATTTCATCTAAAATGTGAAGTGTGTTTCGTTTGACCACAAAGCATGTCTAACACGAAAAACGTAACTCTAAATGCCATTTGATATAAATTTTAATATTGTCATTGTTTTATTTTAATTAGTATTAAGTATAATACTTTACAAGTAGTTCGCTACACGAAATATAGAAAAACGAACTTAGCTTTTAGTAAAGGGGTGTAGTTTTTGCGTTAGCGTTACATCAAAAGAATTAACAAAAAGTTACCTTAGGTAATTGATTCTAGGCTATTATATGCCAATCGTCTATGCATAACATTACGTATGTAGTTACTTTTAAATGTACAGGCTTAGCAATACAATTGGAATTCATTATTTATTAGTTCGTAACATAACTAGCCTACAGCCGGCCTTATTTTAAATAGTTGATTTTGCAGCAAGAGTAATGAATGATTTGTAATGTTAGGAAGATTGATTATATATGCCATGTGAAGAGAGATCAAGAATGTTGAACTGAAATACAACGCTGCTTTATGAAGGAAATTAAGACAAGTCACAATTGCAGGTCAAGAGTCCGAAGTTTACGAGGCCCTCGCGGCACTCACACAGTCACACCTACCATTGTGAACAATTAGCCCCTGAGCGATTTACTTAGAATATACTTACTTCGACTGAACTTACTCACAGGTTACTCATATGGAATTCATAATCTAGGATAACGGACATTTCGTAACATTTATTAGATATCTCAATAAAAAAGTAAAGCGGATTGTAAAAAAATTCTAGTCTATAGTTAATAATATTATATGTACATATATTACAAAAGGTCTGACTAACATTAAATTATCAAAATAATCAGGCGATACAACAATTAAAATGGTATACAACCTTTTACAATAGTGGAACGTTCAGCGAATCACGTAAAAAAATGTTTGCACAAGATTTACAGCTTCAATTAAGAAAATTCATGAAAAAAAAATATGGCACAGAAAATTAAAATCTTTACAATTAGAAATACTAAGACTATACTGTTTTAAATACAATCAGAATAATTCATGTTTCCTGTTGGAAAATGTGGTAATTTTCCAAAAGTATAACATTTGTATAGAAGATACTCTGAAGATATGCATTGACAACACAAGTACGTAATGTACTACAAATAAATAGGTAGGCTACTATTCAAAACGAAATTAAAAACACAACCTAGTATTATGCTTTAAACACTGAGTATATAAAAATCCTAAAACAGCTACTGTACAATTACTATGGCACTGTTATTTATAAAATAATAATGGCTAATATCATACTTCACTTTCAAAGGGAATGGCAAAAATGGAATCAAAATGATAATTTCATTATCAAATAAAAAAGTCTTAAAACGTTAGTCAAAATATTAAAATTACGATTGCTTATTCATGAAACATTAATATTATGCCCTGAAGACATAGTTCAGTATCTAGAATTTCACAATTAGAGCCCAATCATAATATTTATCTACACCAATTAAGTTTTATAAACTTTTTTTTAATAATTTCTCGCACGATATTTCTGCTCTCGTTTATAATAGCAACTATTCTTATGGATTATTGGCTAATCTATTAACTAGATTATATATTTTTGCTAATTTTAACAACAAAATATCAAGAGTCTTTTTTATTACTTCAGTACGTTCGCATAATTAATAATTTCATTTTTTTCTTTATACCTCTGATGTGTAATCCGAGCACCGATGTAAAAAAGATAGTAATTGATATAGTTCCTATTCGATCTAAAACTACAACATAACGTATTATGGCAACAAACTCTTTTGGTTAAATAGATACGAATACTTTTTATACGAGGCTTATGAAATAATTATTAATCTCTTTAAAGATATGTTCATGGACTCTTTAAATACCTGTAAAGTTGAAATAATACGAACATAGTATCGGAACGGATATGTATCGGTAGGTACATTATTAGACAGGTACATTGAAAACCACTATTCAACACAACAACTACTAAATAATACTTTTTTTAAATCTCACAATCCACTTGGCAATGTTCACTGACAATCGTGCGCGTGTCGCACTGTCGACTTAAGTTGTATCGTCAGTCACAATGTCGCACCGTGGTCGCAGGTCGTATGGGCGCGCTGAGATCAATATGTCGTCCGTTCGCCTTCACGCTGGTGACACAGCCTCGTAGGCCCGTGTACAGCGCTGCTGGCAAACCCAGCGGCAGTGATGGAGAACCTCCTATGAACAAACAATAAATAAACTTGGTCCTTTTAAACGGAAAAAAGATTATGAGGTAAAATGTACAATACTATTCTTTGTTTTCACTCGTTGTACATGCAAAAGTGCAATAATATTTATTTAAACTGTAAACGTATTTGGAAACAAATCAAATGAATGGACGCTTTTACCGTTTACAGGCAATAGTACGACTATAAATTGAACATAAATTGGACGATTGATGAGATAATTCAAAAGAAAAATGTGGTCAGTGAAAAAAATACATACCAATCCACAGCTTGGGATTTGCCTTCGAGGGCACTAACAGTGACTGCGAGTATCCTCTAACAGGCGGAGTGTCATCCACTTGCAGCATGGCGAGCCTCTTCCTCCGCCTGACGGTGGCCGTGTGCCACCTCCCGTCGTCTACCCTTGCCTTGGATTCCACACACTGGAACCAGTCCTCATGGTTCGCCAAGTTCATCTCCTTTATGTCAGTGTCCGTGTAAATAAGCTGCAGTTTTCCGTCGCTTAGGCCCAAACCGATAAAATCTCGAGGTCTTATACCGATTTTACGTCTCCACATAAGGAGACCAGAATCGTTGTAAGTTCGGAATTTTATTTCATATCTAATACCGCGGGCGCCGTTGTTCCTATAATAGTTGATTTTTATTAAATATCTTGTCACATTTAAGTATTTGTTGTTAGTAGTTACTACCTACACACTCAGTGGTGAAATTTATATTGCATACATACTGCCAGTGAGGTCAAGCTTATGTCGCAAGCACTTTAAATTAAGAAAGTGAACTAAAAGCCTACAAATATTTTCATTTTCTATGACATTTTTCTTTAAGTATCTTATATTAACTACATACAAAATTTTCATTCGTATTCTTCGGTTAAATACCTACTTGTATCGAGATTAGCAGATATAATTTGGTAACATGTATATTAATAATACAATCCTTCACGTGTTGTAAGCACCTAAGTAATTCATTTGGTCATTACAATAAGAAGATCTCTTATGAGCAAAAGAAGCAGTATCTTATAAACGAAAGTCCCCTCGAAATGTACCAATCCAATTTAGTAAGCCAAAGTAGTGATTTGGCTACATACTATCTACTAATAATATTGTGTGATTGTGTGAGAAGGAAAAGGTCACGTATAATTAGCTGTCTTTATCCTCATATTTTTCTTTCTTCACTGCTACGAGTATTTATAGTAATCACAAAGATAAGATCAAACAATATATTATGAGACTTCTTGTAAAGGTGCCTTTTGTATGCCTACGGATTTAAAAAATCCCTTTTGCTTGCCTCGTGTAACGAGTTCGAGACTTATCAGTCGGAAAATTAGATTGCGATGAAAGATCTTATTTATTAAAGGAAGACTTTTTGGGTCTAATTTAGACTTACAATAAATTATGAGGGCATATTAAGTTTACTGACCCGATGCTTTTAATAAAACATTATATGTACATATTTTCTACATTCACAGTTCTCTTATCATACGACTACAGGTAAACAAAGTAAGGGTAAGTTCTCCTGTGTCTATTTAATTATCTGTATACTCGTCATGTAGATCTCCGTAATTTTTGACATTAGCCCAAAACTAACTCGGAACTTATTGACTGGATTTAAGTTCAGTTTTCCCATCCCATAACCGTGGGAAACGGGAAGCGTGGAATGTTAAAAGCACCTTATTACTTATCCTGCATGTATTTTTAGGAGAGTGTTTAACATAAACAGTTTGATACCCCGAATACCTTTGAAAGCACGTTCGTTTTGTACTCACTGTTGCCATAAGAATAAACATATTTGTTATAGCCACATTTAAGAATCCCTTAATGTAACATGGGCGGAAGAACATTAACAAAGGTCCGATTCCTAATAAATGAGGAACCTAATGTTATGTTAATGTTTAGCAAAACAATTGGTTTTTTTTCTAAAGGTATACCTAATGTTAGTAAAATAATCCATAGTAAGAAGTCTTTATTAGGCTCCAATACTTTATAATCATGTTAAACATTCGCAAGCTAGTCAATTCATTGATATTATTTCAAAGGGCCCAATATAGACTAATGATTTTCAAATTAACACTCCAAATTTTAAGGTGTAACCGCGTTTGAGGTCTTATAATTACCTAACTAGTAAATAGCTCGGTATTTACTTCCCTTGGGTAAATACAGTAATCGACAAAATAATATCAAAAATAATAATCACGTTGCGTGACCAAGTAAACATTTATTTAGAGACGGGAAGACAAAACAATGAAAAACAGTTGTTTGCTGAACAACTCAATTCTACCAAAAGTTTCGATAAATTAAAGATGTAAATACAAAGACAAATAAAACGGCAGACTGTAAGTACACAAAGGCACTATCTGGCAGCAGTATTTACAATCTACGTTGTTACGGTAACGTGTTTATGTAAATAACTAAACTTCAATGTAACTTATTTGACTTCCCGAGCATTTATATGTTCGGAGCGGAGGCCAAAGAAAGCTTGTTGATGCGCATTATTACATCATTTGACTATAAACTCTGGACAAATAAGAATACGAAACTGAGAATAGTCTTTCCAGTATCATTATTTTTTTATCAATTACGATTTCCAAGAAGAAAAATATCTATTCCTTGCTTACTAACTTGAATTTGTGATAACTTCAAGTTAAGAAAATCAAAATAAATATAAATTGTTACTATCCAAATCATAACGAGAATTATCACGGTACTGTAACGTATTCAACATTGCTAATCGATTGGAGATATCTAATTACTGAGATATAAAAGACGAAAAAACTAAATATGTTATAGGTCACATAAAATACAAATCACATGGAATTAAGGTCATTACATAATTATAGTCTGTATGTATAAAATTCAAAGTCCTGACTGATTGATTGACTGACTTATATATCAATGCACAGCTTAAACCGCTGGTCCTAGAGACATGAAATTTGGAGGGTGTGTTCTTTGTGAAGAGTAGGTATCCACTAAGAAAGGCTTCTTCGAAATTCAGCTCTTAAGGGGTTGAAAAAGGGGTTGAAAGTTTATAACGGAGAAGTACTAATTCCACGCGGGCGAAGCCAGCTAATTAAAATACTCGCGAAATATTTACAAAATAAAATAAGAATAGAGGTACAAAACGACACGTTTAGATATAAATAAATTGTGGTATTAGGTATCATTATATTCAGCAACCTATTCTAATTACATTTTAAGTGGAGAAATTTCCACGTGTCGCCATTAAGCATTCATGTTTCTGAAACCACGCGACTGTTAAATGTCCCCACTTTCACTACGACTACGAGTAAATAATAAATCCATAATGTTTTACCTAAACTAACTGCTGTGAACCATTACGACTAATTTATGTAATTTTTGGTGATTCCTGCAAATGTTATCTCACGCCATAGTGGCCCTCAGCGACGTCTGTGTTAGTATGTAAGCTAGAAAGATAGAAAATTAGTGTCAGTTATAATAAAATCAAATTAGTATACATATCAAAATATTGCTTTCCATTCCCGGCATTCGATACCGTGTCTTGCTAAAATTAAAATTAAACCGAAGACATTATTAGTAGATTTAGCAATAAAACCCTTATACAACAACATCTGTAAGTAAGTTAGACAAGAAAGTCAAGAGAACCATATTCATAAACTGGAAAATTTACAACTCTGTATTATTATGGCCGAGTTAAGTTTTGTTAAGTAACATGAACTTTGCACATTAAGGAATATTATATAGACATAAGTTGTGAAATGAATGTGGCTGTTATTGTTGGGTACCTGCGACTGCCCCTGCTCCTGTATGAGAAATAATTGTTCCCGTCGAAGTTGACCGGGGTCCTCTCGTTGAGCATTTCCACGTTGATCTGAACTTCACAGTTCCTGCCTTGGTACCCATCACGACAGGTACATTTGTATTCGTTCAGTAAACGTATGCAGGTGCCGTTATTTTTGCATGGAGTCAGACCTATTGCAAATATAATACACTCTGTTTTATCAATGTTATAATTGAAACAAAATGAAGTCTACACATGATTATTATTACTACAAATGTATACTTGATGGTAGGTACAAACAGTAATCTACAAACATACAAGTTACAAATATAATAAATTGGCAGATGATTTGATTTAATTGATCCTGTTTAAGGGTGTGTTCACATGTGGCGAATGCGCTGCTTGCTACTAGCTTGCGAGCTGCTTGTGCGATGCAAGCGTGCAGTTACTGCAATTGTTTGGTGCGCCTCTTTACCGCAACTGACGCAAGGCTTGCACAGTGGGCGCATGCTGCGCGCGCGAAGATTGCGCGCATGCAGTTCCGTTCGTTTTCATACTGTATATCTGTATATATATATTTTCGTTCTCGTTTTTTTTTTAATATTTCTACTTGGTGTTGCTTTGTTTGTTTTTTTTTTATGCACCTGCCATATTATCTCTCCACCACCATTGGTTGACTGGTAGAGAATGCCTAAGGCATTAAGTCCGCCTTTGTACTTTAGTTGCATGAAGTGTAAATAAATAAATAAATAAATATCTCAGTAAAGTTGTAAATTTGCTTTCGAAGATGACGGACTATATATAACACGACTGCCTTTAGAATAATTGCTACAGCATCGGCAACTTTATTACTGACAAACAAGAAAAGACAACGACATTGGTGGCAGTTCCGATTTTAAAATAAAACAGAATATGGTACCGTGAGGAAGTACGTACAGTGCGCGGGGCTCACGCGCGTATCTGACGTGCGAGACGCGCTTGGGCCGCACAGGAACGGCACGAAAACTTGAAATGTACGCACATGTGAACACACCCTAAGATAATCTCCGTCAAACTTATTAGGTAAATCTATCCATATAGCATAAAAATATGTAATCGTTTTCTGTTATAAGATGACCGTTTCTGAAAACTTACCATCCCCACACGGTGGTCCGGTGTACTTAGTAACCCCAGTGGTAGCGCAGGGGAGGCGATCTTCGTCTTGGACTATGGCACACTTCGCTGTCTCAGCCCCATACAGAGACAAAGGGTTCCCGTTCACAAAAACCTGTTGCACTGAGCCTATGAAACTGCTGGTCACGCCAGACATCTTGTGCGGGCGGATGTAAGACCTACCGAAGTTAAAGATTCTAATTGAAAGAATAGTCACAGTGAAATAGCGAAACTTGAATCCCGTTTTTATAAATGTTTGGCACATTGCCTCGCCACGTATAAATTAGACAGTAAGTTCTTGTTTATGCAATACAATGAAATATTAAGCCGAATGTTAACTGGAAAGGTTATTAAGAAAATACTTTTTGAAACACCTCCAAGTTGTGTAATACAAATGTTATTTCTCATACTCACGGCAAAGATCCAATAAAAAGAGGCAGAGTTAGTTCCAGATGTGTCAGTGGAGGTGAGGAGTGTCCTCTCTGAGTAGGATGGTGGTCTAACTGCAGACTGCCGTGTCGACCTGACCTAGAAACTCGTGCTCGATGCCAACGACCCTTCGTTATAGGCACTGGTGACCTACACACGACAGAAATAATGCTAAAGTTCAACAATCTTTTAAACACGAAAAAATATGCAGATCGTTTAGGTTATAACGTAAAATAAATTTGCCCCTTAAATTAAAACACGGTACTTACGTTATATTAGCAATACCGCTACCCAAATTGTATCTAAACTGAAGGTAACCATTAACCAGGTTAATCGCTATAAAATCCCCCTTGGCTTTATTAGACTGGCCGGTGTAAAGGAGCATTCCGGAAAATCGGTTCGTTAAAAACCAAATTTCAATACGGAATGCTTTGCCCAGCCCCTCGAGTGGTGGCAGTTCAATGTAGCTCGTCCCGTTGAACTGAGGAGACCAAGTCTCGTGTACAACATTTACATCTGCAAACAAATTGAGCATGTAGTAGCTCTTAGATAAGCTATACAAAATGTGTTATCTTGAATAAAGGATGCTTGTACGTAATAACACTTACCATTATTACAAGTATTTCCATTGGAACCAATTTCACCTCCAAACAAACATCGGCAGACGTGTCCGCCGTCGGGCCCAATGTCACACAATAGCCCCTCATCATATCCGCAGGGATTCGACTCGCACGGATCTAATCTCTCGTCACAATTGGCTCCTTGAAATCCGATAGGGCAGCTACAAGTATACTCGGTCGCCGACCCGTCTACTGAGTTACACGTGGCACCATTCTTGCACGGCATACTCATACACGGATTAGATTGGCACTCTTGAACGTTTTCTATAGCTACGACTAATGAATCCGGACGTCCTAATTTCTTTGTCACTTGATGACGTATTATCCTCAAATATTTTACGCAGCCAATAAAGCTACTCCGCGTACCAATATTATCGAAGACTCTGTGTGAAAACATTTATTATTAGACACTTCATACACTACGAAAAAATATATTTATAAATAAAGATATAGTGATCAGTAAAATAAAATTTACCTAGTATAGTTGGTAGGCACGCTACCAATGTAAGCGTCTTCATTCAAATCTAGTGCTTTCAAATGGCCACTAGATTGACCGACCACATCTTCCATATCGTCAACTGATAAAATCCCGTCGCGATGGTATCGCTTCGCTGACACCTTGTGGTACTCGTTTAACGTTATCTTTTCTAGTGAAGTAAGTATTAACACTCCGTTTCCAAGATTATACCTGTATTGAGAATGCGATTAAAATAGAAGCAAAATCTAAAAGCAGTTTGTCGATTTATCAAATCTAATAATCTTGGCATTTTATTACATTCACACTGATGCACGAAAATATTGCTTACCTAAACTCTAAATATCCGTTTACTAAAGCGAGTGAAACAAAATCACCGGTGCCGTCTGGTTTCTGCTGATTGTACAATATAATGCCGTTTTCGGAAAAGGCTTTAAATTCGATATCGATATTCAACTTGTGGTAAGCTTTCAAGGGTTTTAGTCTTATGTAAGAAGTGCCGTTGAACGACGGGGTCTCTATGTAGGTGCCCAGAAGTCCGTCCTTTGCGAGGGACTCGCAGTTCAATCCGGTATAAGGACCGGCACACAAGCACGTGTAAGTGGATCCAGGCAAATCAATACATGTGCCGAGGTTGTAACATGGCTCTGACAAACAAGCGCTATATTCTTCAGTCGTCTCTTGTCGCGTTTGTTCTGTGAAAAGAAAAAGGTTCCATTGTTCTGTTGAAACAAACGAGACGTTTACGGTATTTCATAATAAGAAAGTTTTTCTTAAAATAACAAATTGAATAAATAACAATGAAAAACGTAATCCGACCTAATCAGTTGTGGGCGCATAGGCAGCGTACCTAACGTCTATTCATGAACTTTTCTCAGGATAAAAAGTTGCAAAGTCAGGTAGGTAATAGTTGTTTGTATAAAAATATTTACCCGTAGCAAATAGGTCTTTACCGAGCTTTACGAAAGATACGAGTGGATGGCTAAACCTTGGACCACACAGAGAAAGCACTCAAACGCATTAAATTATCGAAGCAGCTTATCTAGCAATAAGTGATGATCACGAATTTCATTGACACATTTAGGTATTATTTCAGTGGATTAGCGTTCGAGCAAAACGAGGCCAGTCATGTGGCACTTATCGTCCTAAGAGCGCTAATCAGCCAGTGGTCTTAAGTCACCGGAAAGGAGTTTGCTTTGCGAGTCACAAGACTGAGCGAGATAAGCTTTCATGCGCGAATATTCCCAAGTAGACAGACAAGCCACTCCAACTTGTCAAGTTTAAAATTACGAGAGAAAGCTACTTACTTTGCAACTAAATGTAAGAATGTGCTACGTAAAGTAAAAGGATGAGACTTTGCAGATTATAAAGTTAACGGCAAAGTAATGTAAGATGATCGTTCGATTTTATAGATAAATTTTTCCGGCAGGTAAGTATTATAACAAATTTTTGAAAATAGGTGCAAACAAAGGTATGCATTGCAAAATCACGCCACATATACGAGGCCGTACTCGTAAGGCCTAGACAGGTGGTGGTGCGGCTAGTCACGCTGCTGACAAAATATATACAGTTTTGCGCAACCGGGCGGACACTCCACATTGTCGGCACTATAGGTCTATTGTAAGGAACCAGTTGTCTTAAGAATTATAATGTTTATTTATGACTGTTTGATGCCAAAATAAAAAAAAATAAAAAACACCAGGTGAGGTATGCCCCATAGAGCAAATCATTTTGTTGGAGACACAACTGGTTGAACTGCCACTAATGTCCTCGTGACGTAGTTATAGGCCTAATAGCGTCTGTATGACATAAAGCTTACCAACACACGCCTTGCGGTGCAGCGTGGGCACGTGTCCAGTGCGACACAAGCAGGCTGCGCGCGAGCATTCCGCGCCTGGCAAAGCCAAGCAGTCGCTGTCGTCTGCGCATAGGTCACCCAGCAAAGCGCCTACCGCGCCTGAACCCACTGTTGCGGTGGTGGCTAAGAGGAAAACTAGCAATGTTGAGTCTCTTCTTTGCCAACGAAATTTCATTCCTGTCGGATCTGGGTTACAAATGACCACTATCCACCTATCTGATCTTCATCAACAGACCTTTGACATCAACCTTTGCGTAATGACGATAAGGACAATTCTTTCATTTATTCATTTCAACGGAAAAACGTCCACTACTAGACATAGGCAAGAGTATTCTATTCTATTCTATTCATAGGCCTCCCCCAAGTGCCACCACATCGACCGGTCCTGTGCGTCTCGCATCATCGGTCCATCTTGTGAGAGGCCTTCCAACACTGCATCTTCTGGTATGCGGTGGCCACTCCAGAACCTCTCGGCTCCTTCGACCATCTGTTCTGCGAGTAATGTGCCCTGCCCGCTGCCACTTAGTCTGGCGATTCTTCGGGCTGTGTCGAGAAGAAATACCTACCACTATTTATGCTTTAGTAATAAAACGAAAAAAAAAATTGTTACAAGAAAAACTACTAGTTATGGGTCTGATTTTTTGTCGGAGCTGACGAAGTGACCAAAACATGAGTATGTTAATGGAAAACGATTAAACTGATTTTGTTTTTTTTTGTTTAAAAATGTTCATATTTCCATGGCTATACTCATGTTTTGACCAAATTACAGAATTTAATTTTTATAATAAATAAAGATAATTTATTCTTGTCAATAAGGTGATAATCTTACAATCAAAGATTGGATTTAATAACAAATTTTTTGCAAAAATGGCAATATGAGATCATTTTTATTTTAACAGGATACAAAAATATCTATACAAAACATTGGTCCGTAGATACTTTTGAGGAATGAACGAGTACATAGATACATAGATGAAGGCTCACCTTTGAATTTTTGTCCAGATAGGATGCTGTCGAAGTCACTGGGTGTTTCTTTTCTGGTCCAGTCATACTTGTTATAGTATTTGTCAGGGTTGAGTAGGTGTCTGGTGGACTTGGAAGCGGCGCCGTCATCTTGCTGCGTGAACTGTATCGGCGAGGAGGGGCGCGGCGGGCCAGCCGTGCCCGCTACCTCGCCCAGCTTGCACGGCCCGAATGCTTGCACTACAATATCCTCTTGCGTACGGCACGCTTGCAACTTAAGGTGACATTCAGATTCGTAAGTTTTGCCGTCGCTACCGCATACCTGTTGGTTTTGGTGAAACTCAGCAACAATTCACCGACAAACTTACAAGGTTCGATGTGAATATAAATGAGGTTAAGATAACTTCAAAGTTGTATATTGTTATATATTTATAATTCGAAAGCTTAATATGGGGGTAATGTCTAGATTTGGAAATGGAATGTGTAAAAAGCTTTATTTAAATAGTAATGATAATGCCGTCCAATCGTTTGCTTATAAGCGTTCATCCATCACACAAAAAAACACGGCAATTTAATGTCTCGCGCATAGGACTGTTCCCGAAGATGGCTGACTGCTCCCGAAGCTGTCGACTGCTCCCGAAGATTGTCGACTATTCCCAAAGATTGTGGACCAATTAGGTGGCGTCAGAATATCACGCGATCCGCCCTGTTCTTATTATCTATGTCAACGGTTATAAGTATAATAAGGCGGTGTGCTCACAAGCATATTGGCGTCGCTGTCTGAGCAGGGTGCCGCGGCGCACTCACACAGCGCGCCGCCAGTACGCTCCGTGCACACGGCGCCGAAGTAACACGACAGCTCCGCGCACGATGACACCACGCCACCAGTTTCAGCTGCACAAGAGTATCTTATATATGAAACGATACGAATGGCAAAGAGTTCAAAAATAAGCCAAACAAGACAGCAATTCCCAATAAATAAAAAAATGTTTAATTTATTTCACTAATCAAAATCTCCGTTATACTGAAAAGGGAGATTTTGATGAGGTGAACTGCGTAGGTTGGTTCCTCAAATTAATTTAAGCAGACGGCCCAATTAAATTGATAATACAGTACATACAATTGTATGGTACCTTTGTACAAAAAGAAGAAAAACACGGAGGAAATTAAATACATGCAACACACAATCGTGCCTAAATAACTACCTACAAAAAAGAAAAACGGTTAATACGAAAACATCTTGACATGGGTCAGGCATGGCATTGTTGTAAGTACCTTTGTAATGAGGACCCTAAATCTCAGTGAAGAGTGGGTTTGTGTTTTTTTTAAAGAAAATACGACTTACGGTCGGAGCACCCGTTGGGTCCTAATCTGCGTCTGTGGTCGGCACACACGGTACATTTTTGTCCTTGAACTCCGGTTCGGCAAACACATCGACCAGTCATTTGTTCACAATCCTCGCGAACTGAACCAAAAGCCGAACACCCACATGCTAAAAGTGGACATTAGATTTTTGAAAAGGTACAATTTTACTCGAAGGTGAACATGCTATTTTCATCACAAATGGACGCTGTTTGAAAAATCAATCAATTTTGTTATTATAAAGGTGTTAAAAAATTAACCCTCGAAACTTTAAGGATTGGTTTGGACCATCGAACTGAATAACTTTAGTAAAAGTTATTCAGTTCGATGGTCCAAACCAAACCCAAAAACCAAAGACCGATGATGATCCAAAGAGACCAAAGACCAAACCAAAGGGGACCAAAGTTGGTCCCATAGTATTGGGACCAACTTTGATATCGCGATAAAAAAAATCAGCTGTTGCCTACATTTATGTTCGCAAAACTCGTCAAAATGTACGGAACAGCTGATTTTTTTTCGCGATTGTTAAATGATAAATGATTTTATTTTTGTAAGTAAGTTTTAACAACACTTTTACAAGTCAATTTTTTTTTTAGCTAGATGAGGCCGGTTTTTCCTAGCTGATTACCCTGAGAAGAAACACCGAAACAAACTCAGTGGTCAAAGTCTCTTTTAAAGTGTTCAAATCCATACAATATGTACTGGTTAAATCATATGAGTATCATGTACGTTTATGTCTGGGATGAGCTTTTTGAAGAAAGCAACACACAAATTCGAGTGGACCTGTCCAGACAGTGCAAGCATTTGTCAGTCATCATGAAGCTCAACTCAGAACTTTGAGGAGCTCAACAAACCGACGAACAATACCAAAGTAAGGATATTTGAGTAGGCCGCAAAAATACTCAAACTGCCAGACAATCATAAAATCTACATGAATATAACGATATATATAGTTCTCGCATTCACATTATTCTATATGAGAACCATGCAGCTTAGTGTCAGTAATGGTCTTTTGAAAAAAGAACCACACATATTTGAGTGGACCTGTCCAGTCAGTGGAAGCGTTTGTCAATAGTCGAATAGCTCAACTTAAAAACCAATAAGGAGCTCAATCACTTGACGAACAATACCAAAGAAATGACATTTGGGTAGGCCGCAAAAGTACTGAAACTCTCAGACAATGTTAAAAAATATTGTAAAAAGGAGGAGAAAATAATAATAATAACCCTATTTGGGTTATTACATTTACAATAATTAAGTAAACAAAAAAAAAAACTAAAATATAATACTTTACAAAGTAAATATTCATGTCAAACAAAATAGTAACAATAAAATGTCAATCAAAAAATAAAAATAAATATAATACTTTACAAAGTAATCAAGTCCAAAAAAAAAAAATATAATAAAATGTCTTTCATCACTGACAGGACTACTGTTGCCAATAAGCCTGTCATAGTGGTGATAGATCGACTATAGCGTCGCACAATGAATGTTGATATAGCGGTCCCTCATGACGAGAACCTCGTGAAAGCTGAAAAAGAATAGCAAACAAAATATCTATCTGGCTCGCGAGGTTGTCGACATGTGGGAAGTGGATACAGCAGTCATTGTGCCGATAGATGTGACGGCCAATGGCTTAATAGCCAAGAGCCTCGACCAACATCTAAGGAGGCTCTCGTTGGGCAGTTGGATCAAGGTCTTGATCCAGAAAGCAGTACTCCTGGACACGGCGCGTATTGTAAGGAGATTCCTTTGTCAGGAGCCCTGACCACCAGTAGCTTGGACCCTATTCCCGATACCGGTGGGTAACTATTTTTTATATTTTTAAATGTTTTTGTATTTATTTATGTTTTTCTAAGTACCTAAATATTTAAAAATTTAAAATTGTATGTATATAAAATTAAATAAATGGAATAAAATGTCAACAAAAAAAAATATAATACTATACAAGTATTCATGTCAAAAACGAATATAAAAAAAATATAAAAAATGTCATCAGTGTTTATATATAAGTAGTACATATGAAAACAATGGCTCATGTATATCATTGAAGCAGCTCAATCCCACGCCTTTTTGTCCTCAAGGTAGTCATTAATTGACGTGTAAAAAGCTTTCTGGCATCATTTTTTTTTTTCACATTGGCATCTAAACGAACCACCCATTTTTTTCTTGAGCCTGTTTTTAGGTTTTAGGCAAAAAATTTGTGTTTGTTCCTGGTATTTATGCTATGGATATCACTGTATCTTTTAAAAAGATTAATATTTTTATGTGCATACACGAGATTCTCATAAATATATTGAGAGGTGTGATAATATTAATCTCTTTAAATTTGTCTCTGAGGGAGTGTCTGGGACTTAATTTATAAATTGCACGAATAGGCCTTTTCTGTAAAACAAAAAATGTCTGAATATCGGTGGCATTTCCCCACAACAGAATGCCGTACGACATCACACTATGAAAATAACTAAAGTACACTAAACGAGCTGTCTCTAAATCAGTTAAACCACGAATTTTCCTTACGGCGTATGCTACAGAGCTAAGTTTTTTGGACAGTTTATCTATATGGGGGCTCCACTGAAGCTGCGCATCCATAGTTCGCATCCATAGATTTCAAAGTTGGTCCCATAGTAAAAGTTATTCAGTTCGATGGTCCAAAGCACTCCTTAAAGTTTCGAAGGTTAATTTTTGAACACCTTATATAAATGATCCAAAATTGGAAAAATAGAACGCATTAATAACTTCCAAAGGTACGTACGAATACATCCAGTGTGGCCGGAGCCGATCCGCGGTAATCCCCAGTAGCCGGGCTCGCAGCGGTCGCACTTGAGGCCGCCCACGCCGGGCCGGCACACACACTGACCGTCCTCGTCGCAGCGCTCTGACACCGAGCCGAGCCGGTTACAACCGCAAGTCGAACTCGTGATTGGACATCCTTCCTCATTAGGACCCGTGGCTGCGGTCGAACCGTCCGAACAGCACCCGTACGACGACTCCGAACAGTGAGATAACTTCTTTTCCTCAAATTGTTTCGAATCATCTGTACAATAATATATCACCAAAATTATAACCAAATTTTCCCTTGCATGTGCCACCAGTTACACACGAATAAATAAAATGCGCGATTTTATAAGATAGAGACAAAGGATCTGAAACGGCACCGGCTAGCGTGATTGTATCCAATTTACTGTTGGTGCCGTGTACCGTTAGAATCTTCACTCTGACAAATCACTAGTCAGGCATCATATTATATACCATGAAACCAAGGTTTGCTTTGTGGAAATATCACAGAATAGTAAGTTATAACTATAATAAAATATGATGGCCACTACGAAGCAGTTTCGCTTTTAATTAAAATAGATTAATTGTTACTGTACAAACAATTAAAATCAACTGACTAAATTGAATATTTGTCTGGCGCTGATATAATTATAATAGCTGTACATTTATAGGGTACAGTTGTACAATACAAATGGTTATTACACTTGTTAGATGTTTAATGTTAGAAAGTTTAGTCTAAATGGACAGTGTATTCAATTAGGGTAATGGACACTAAAACTTAATGAGTTCGAACAGATAAGGTTTAATTCAGTACAAATAATGTTGTAAAATAGATACAGATAATTGAATTAAGTGACATAGATTCGGTGAAAATTACAAAATACAAAAGCGGAAGATACTATCTAAACATGAAAGCATAAATATTGCTATTCCCATGTCTCTATGTAGATACGTAATACTCACTTTTAGGGCAGCACCGAGCCGCAGTCAGCGTGATATGACAGTAGCTGCCAACAGGACAGTCCTGCCGGTGCGGCCCGTTACCGCAGTCTATCGCGAGGCCAGTGGTAGGATCAACCATTGCTTTATTATTACCGCACGGTCTTACTTCCATACCTGTGGTTATCAACAATTCATTGCCGAGAATGATGTATGCAGTAAGTAAAATTATGTTCTACTAATATTGTTACAAACTCAGAGAAATATGTTAGTATTTGTTAGTAAGCATGAAGACGAACCTTTACAAAGATCCAGCGGTCGAAGTCTTAACTCAAGTTGTTTCTGACAGCCCTCTTTGCGCATAGCACAGAGGCTAGGATAAAGGCGGAAGTCTGAGGCACAGACAGGGAAGTATTCAGTTTCGTGAGGGCATTCAAACAGGCAGGAGCAGCGTGGATAGCCGTCTGCGCCCACCTCACAGCTGGCGCCGAAGTCACAGCGGATGTCGCGGCAGGCAGTGGGGCCGGCCCCGTCGGGCTCGGCCCACGCCTCCGTGGAGCCGTCCTCCGCCTGCGTCGTGCTCATCGCGGTCGTGGCTACACCCCCGCCCAAATATTTGCGTGTTAGTCGAGCGATAAAGCGGAAAGTTAGTTAATTGATTGACGATGGGTCGCTTTATTGAAAATTACTGCTAATAACTGGGTTGATGTAGGATCTGATAGTAAATATTTTCACTTGAATTGAAGACCAAAACCAACCATTTTAATGGACTACTACTTTGGGCAAATGAAAATAGGGTAGCGATGTAATGAACTTGTAATACAGTTAGAAGAAGTTAGTAGGTGTTACCAAGGAAATATAAAAGATATTCTATTATAAGACTCAAGAGATACGTACTCATAGCAATAGGTGGCACCACGGCTAGCCTATCTTTGCAGTCTCCATAGAAGATGACATGTAGTGTGGCTGGTGGAGGTAGTCTGCATGCTGCTTTCTGGAGATTGCACTCGTTGGGGAATGTCTGCATGGTACTGCCACAGACCGGCTCTCGGGCCGCGCCGGCGCAGTCCGTCGGACATACACACTCGCCAGCGGAGCAATGCGCTCCAAACGCACATTGTACTCCTTCACATAGAGCTGTTATAGAAACACCAAACATATAAACAAATAAATGAAAACAATTTAAGTCAAGAAATTATTCTGTCCGTTGCACTCCCGCAAAAATCGATCAAAATCATTCATAAACTCTCCGAGAATCCTGTGAAAATCTGTACAAAGTCCAGTGAACTTTCAGTGCAAGTGCTATAACTATCACACCTCCGGTTGAACGATAGCATGGTCTAACATTGGTATGTATAAGAGTCGGACTCACCCACTGAGGGTTTCGTATCCTAGTCATTCTCAACTTTGATTTCAAAGGTTTTTTACTGAACCTTTAAACCCCGAGCGGCTCTCATGTGTGCCGCTAGTTTGTCTTGCCAAAAAAATTGCCGAAAACCCGTTTCACGCGTTTTAAACCGCTATTATCACTATTAGCCAAGGTCTTTAGACCTGTGACAAGGTTCATACACCCGGAACCTGACAAGGTCTGTATTTACACGATGGCCGCCTGTCAACGGGGACTGACAGATGCTGAAACGTGACACGTCTCGGGTTTGAGAGGTGAAACTAAAAATTATGCTGCATATAGAGAACGTTTTATTTTTCCTGTACTATCATATATGAAAAACTTTGTATCCCTCTATACGATAATTACGCGGACGCAGGAGTATGCAATTTGTCACAGTTAAAGTTTATAATTATGGAGAAGGAGTGCAGAAAGCAATATTTTTATATAATAGAAATATATTAAATTAATAAAAACATTACTCACACTACCATGCGTTTGACACGTATTAAAACAAACTCTTTTGTTAATAAAACGTAGGTCTAACCTAACCTAGGTCTTTGACAACAAAACCTTAATAACGTTCAAATTTAAAATTTAAATCACTTATGATCGAATTTTGATCACCGGGTGATCACTAGTTTACATAAAACCTCCATTAACTGGATTTATTTTACGTGGAATGGTTTTACGAACATTTTCCACCATTGCTCAAAAACTGTAGGCCATAAATGATAATAAATAAAACATGTTTTGTAGTGTGCAAACGGTAGTCCTTTCATAAAATATGATGGATACTCCACTTAATAATTTTAACACCCCCATTTGTTATTGCAATGAAAATAACTACATAATGATATACCTATAGATAGATTTTTTTTTGTAGACCAACACAATTACACAACTCTTATACATTAATTAGGTACATGGCGCTCTTATAGCTAAAAACAACATCTATCAGACAAGCATTGGATGGACTAAAATAATTTAAAATAAAACGGGAGTCTGCGGTGTACTGCTTTTTTTTTTTTTTTTTTTTTTTTTTTTTTTTTTTTTTTTGTGGGGTAGGAAATCATCCTATGACTTCTCCCGCTCTGGGCGGAGCGGGAGGGCGTGTCAGACTCTTACTGACTAAAACCCACCCCTGTTCCTTCCTGCCTTTGAGTGCCCAGGGGCGAGGTAACTCTGTTTCGAATTTATCCTCAACCCCCGGGCAGGCATCGGCCATGACGGGCCCCGTCTCTTGCTGACAACTCTTTGAGGCGCGCGTGGAACACTACGCGCCGTCGACTCTCGGGCCTGGTGCTGATCGGACGGCGAGTTACCCACTACTCGCCGTCCGCAGGCCCGGGTAGTCCTTTCATAAAATATGATGGATACTCCACTTAATAATTTTAACACCCCCATTTGTTATTGCAATCAAAATAACTACATAATTATATACCTATAGATAGATTTTTTTTTGTAGACCAACACAATTACACAACTCTTATACATTTGGATGGACTAAAATAATTTAAAATAAAACGGGTGTCTGCGGTGTACTGCTAGTAAATTAATCAAACACAATTATATAGCTACCTACATGAAATTCCAGATATAAACCATCAAATATACAAAATATGTATGTGTATATGTTACCTTCAGTGTGCGTAAATCAGTTAGAGTGCAGATTAACTGGCCGAGTCCGTTAAAGTGGAAAACATTTTTTTAGTTCTTATATTAACTAGTTAATCTGCAAACTAACGACTAAGCATACGGTAAAGTTAATAAATCAGGCTCTTTGCAACAACCGAATTTATTGTAATAAGTTAAGCAATTTGTTAAAGTTAAATTGATTAACTAACAAGTCCAAGAGCGAGCGAAGCGAGCTCGCGATCTAAGGGCACCCCGACACGGACAGTTTAGGTTCGAAGGGAATGAAGGCGGCAAGAGTAAGCGAGCAAAGTGAGCGAACGAAGCCCTCGTCATCCCCTTCGTATTAAGTTCCTTTAAGGCCCCTCTCGCGGTCCAGTGGCGCCCTCATTGAATAAAAAATCGTAGCTTATCACAGAAAATAAATATTAAAAAATCCAACTTCACGTTTGTTACAAAGAGGATAAAGAATTTTTACGTTGTTAAAACATGTCTCAAAATGTTTCGTATCCAAAGTAGTAGGCAAAAGTGTCAGAAACGGCCGTTTTTGGCACTTTTGCCTACTAATATTTATTTTCTGTGCTATGCTACGATTTTTTATTCAATGAGGGCGCCACTAGACCGCGAGAAAGCCCTTAAACCTTGCAGACACAAGTAGGAGCCCTGCGCAGCAGAATTCCGTCGACTTATCGTACTTACGACCGTCGATAGCAAATCACTGGCTGAACATCCGGCATTGTATAGAATGTAGGAAAAGTATAGAATAAATATAAGTAAAAAGTTAAGTTAAAAGAGATATGTTTACTTTCTGCTGCGCTTTAAAGGTGTAGCATTCGTTAATGTGCCGATAACTAGGTGATGTGCAGATATTTGCGACTTTAATTAAAATTTCGCATTTTAACGGATCATACCCTACCCGGTTATAATATACAGATTACTTAGTTAATACGCACATAAACGTATTCCGCACTCGAACAGTAACATAAAATGTATACACATACATATTCACAAAGAGGAGGCCTGTGCCCCAGCAGTGGAGACATTAAAAGGCTGATGATGATGATACAGACTGAGAAAATGCTTTAATTATGGAAGATATAAAAAAATAGGTGATGGAGGAGTAGGTGGTGGTGGTACTGAGAAAGGAAATGGTCTTTAACATGATTTTAGTTATAAATCATACTTTAACTATTTTATTATATTCTACCTATTCCAAATTTCTTTTTCGATTTCTTAATTGTGTAGTTTCTCAGCAGTTTAGGTTATATTTAAATTACTTATTATCCATTAGGCTAGATTGTAATGTAAATAAAGTATCACCTATTGTGATATTAGATAAAAGAAAAAAAGGCATTTTTTAATGCAATAGCCTAGTTAGATTCCAAATAAGCAGCTGTGACCGACAGACCGACATACAGACCAAACGCGCCATAAGGGTACCTTTTTATTATTTTGGTACGGATCCTTATAAAGGGTTTCAGGAAGTCGATACGAGCAAGTCTCAAGTCGCGTAAGTCATAAATTATTATAATACAAGCACGAGTTTTATTTCGTCTGCACTGGCAAGGTTTACGACTTTGTAAGCACTCCGGCTGAAGTTTTCCAAGTAACGAATGGCTGAACAGATAATGTCATTACGTTGGACAATTGTGTGCTTTCTGTAGTACTCTCTCATTCTGCCGCTAAGGAAAATTAGGCTTCCTCGTTCTCTCATTGAAGAAAAAGGGAAGACACCCGTGCAAATTTAATAACGATTGTTTACCACTCCTCCGCAAAATGAAAGTCTTGTGAAAGCGGTCGATTAATGCCGGACGGGAAATGGAAGATGTTTTGTAATAAAATTTTAAGTAGGAACTCCGTAGACACAACAATATCTTTCGCTAAAATTGGTAAGCACTTAAAGTTTCGTAATCTTTAACGACAAACCGCAAATTAATGGGTCGTTTATTATAAGGAATATAAAAGTTTATATCTTCATTTTTACTGCCTTATGTGGTCTGTAGTTTCACATTTGAATAGTGCTAATATTTCTTAACTATGACTGTTCGTGCGATACTTACTTAAATACATGTTACGAGTAGTACGTGACTTCAGGATAAGGTTTTTTTTTTTAATTTTGATAGGCACGCGTTTGACCACTATCACATTATCACTTACCATCAGGTGAGACCTGATGGTAAGCGATAATGTGGTCGAAGACGGAGCACGCTTGCCTAGAAGTAACCTATTCACTCTTGACTTAAAGACTCCCTGGTTGGAGTTATCAGGAAGCACAGACTCCGGCAGGGAATTCTACTCCCTAGCTGTACGCACAATAAATGTGTTCTCAAAAATTATTCTTTTACTTATTGGTTTAAAATGTATATGACAAGACCTATTATTTATTTAGTACTATTGTATTTTATTGTACACCTCATAATAAGCACAGGACAATCATATAAAAAAACACGTGTAGTATAGGCGATCTTATGGCACAGGGCAATCTCTTATAGACAACCTTTGGATGGACTGAACGAATGGAGTCAGTCTTAGGTCTACCAACATCAAAAATAATAATAACTTAGATATAAAAATTATTAATATTTAACTAAATAATATACTAATAAACACCCAATATAACGAAGAAAGGACAAAAAAATATATTGTGAAAGTTATATCTCCTTCACCCCTTTTTAGAATGTTATAGTGTTTGATCACGCCTTAGTTCTATGGGTATATTCCATAAATGAGCTGCTAGGATAGGAATAGATTTGTCAATTATAGGAGTGAAATGCAAACGAACATTTAATTTTAGATATTTCTAAGATTTCAAGGACCTAGAACGTGCGTCACAGAAGAATCAGTTCTTCTGTGAAATTAAAAGATTAAAGAGTTCATAATAAGGCAAATAAAGTATGTGGGCCTTCCGGTGAAGGCGAATAGGAAGCCAATACGCATAATACGAAATAGACTACAGTTTTGTTTTCTCAAAGAAGTGTTTTTTTATGTTTGACAAAGAGGTGGAAAAGAACTAACAGATCAAACGTTTAAATAATTAAACGATTAAGGAAAAATCCTATTGTGGCTAATTTTATTCTCAAATGTTAAGGTGGAAGCGCCAAGGTAGCCCGTGAAATTCAAATTTTCTAACGTTTTTTTTGCAATTTGCAGGTCAGTGTCAGGTTGTATCTTGGTCAAAATATAATTCGCGACCGTAGCTAGTATGTGTTTATGGAATTATAATCATTCAAATCTCTTTCAGTTAGAATTATTGATGTCAAATGTAGTATTTCATGAAATCATGACATTTGGCATCAATTCTAACTAACAGAGTTGTATAGATGATTTTATGATTACAGTTCTGTAAATACTACAGCCGCGAATCATATTTTGACTAACATACAACTGCCTACTGACCTGTATATTGCAAAAAACGTAAGAAAAATTGAATTCCGCGGGCTCCCCTGGCGCTTTCACCTTAAGGTATCCAAAGTAATATCTAACTCGGGAGTATCTAACTTGGGAGTTGTGTTGCTCGAATAAATAATTTAATTATTATTATTATTATTATTATAAACCCCTATTATTAAAACAATATACAAAAATATAAATACGTACCTACATGGAAGCGAAAATATTATATTATCAATCTTTATTGTCGAGATTTGAAGCCATTTAGATCGCTGAATCCCATATTAAAGTTGCCTCCGGAAATTAAATTTAACAATAGAATCGCAGCCCTCTCATTTTCAATATCTCAGTGATATATCGGTATTTACTTCAGAAGCGTATATTTTGAAGGATAAAATATTCCGAGAATCAATTCCATTAAAAAGGGATATTACCACAGAAGAAATAATATTACTAACGATATTACATAAGTACATATTATGTTGGAGATTGATGAATTATTAAAACTAGAATGAGTTAACTGGCAGATTTTTAACTTTTTACTTTTACTTTCAATAAATGTATCGGATTAAAGTTAAAATTCTGATGTAGACCTCCCGCGATTAATAAAGTAACCCGAGGATGCACATCACAAAGGCGATTTACCTAATCTCACTCTGTTTCGGGTACGCCCGTTATGGAGAGACTTTAATCCGCTATCGATCTCTAATCCCTCTGCGCGATACCTAAGCCTATCACGGCTTTATAAAAAAACTCTTTGTTCCTATAAAAGTGCCTACAGCCCTACACTCAATGAAGAATCACAAAGCTTTCAATGACATATATTAAAGACTTTAGGACAGACACGTGCAATGTTTCTCAGCTATTTCTCAAATAACTTCTCCCGCTCTGGGGGGAGCGGGAGGGCGTATCAGACTTTTACTGACTAAAACCCACACGTGTTCCTTCAGTTGCCTTGCCAGGGCTGCGGTGACTGTTTCAAATTTATTCGCGACCCTTGATGTTTCTCAGCTTGACCGTTGTAAATATAAAACTTATAGTTGAAATAGATCGTATATAGTTGAGATTCCGTGGCAACCAAGTTGAGACATGAATGTTCCCATCAATGTCGTGAACTCAATTATGTAGGTATCTACAATTTTATTAAAAAAAAGTGACTATTAAATATTCCTAAACTCTGGCGGTTCACATAAAACGTTAAGGTATTGTTAGTTGGATCTCATTCATACTGGCATCATCTTTTTGAATATTCTACATCCTAACTATTTCAGTGCTCAGCCTGTATAGTTAAATAAGCCTTTTGCAACATTTTCATTGAATAGTGTGCATTCAATTTCACAAGTAGCCAACAAAATTTCATTTTCTACAGTTATTTTTCATTAAAGTAATCTTATGAAATCTGATTCGAACAGTAAACTCTTGAAAACATCATTCCTTATCAAGTTCATTGGCTTCAGTCCATTTATATTGAGTTATAAAGACACAAATGAAATAAACCTTTGCTAAGTATTTAATGTGAGGAAGCTTAGCCGAACCATAAATTATAATAGACTAGCTATCAATATCAATTTACCGATTTGGAGTTCGAACTTTGAATCTACGTAATAGCGATAAAGTAAGGAGTTGGGTTAAGCTTTAACTTCACATGAATTAAAAGCTTTTAGAGGTTTAATAGTTTAGTAATAGCATATAAGCCATGCTAATCTAAGAAACCTAAACGTATTGTGTAGTTTAAGATAATAGTTTTTACATTAAATCTAGCAAACAAAATACATACCAGTAAACACAATCGTGATTATGAAATGAGATTGGCATTAGACTCACCACAATCGCCTTTGTACGCGAGCCGCAGATCAGTTTGTTCGCGACACGCTGTCGAGTCCAGCTCACATTGCGACGGGTACGTCTGCCCGTCGCTCCCGCATACCACATCTGATTCCTGCCACCAACCAACAAATTCACGATAAGCTTTGACAATACAGGCATTCCGATTTGGTTCTGTATAATTTTAACGTTCACACACAAAATAAATATATATAAAATAAATATTACAGAAAATATTTTAGGAAACAAAGAGTGATTTTCTTTTGAGCAGTCTTTTTCCTGAAACATACACACAATTTACACCGAAAAGACGGACGGAGAAAAACCGGGACAAAATATTCGCAAAGGCATTAATTTTCGTAATATAAGAGGCGCCATCCATAACCTACTAAAGTCACCAAAGACGTAACTTATAAGGCAATTTTGGACAGAAACCAAGACCAGTCTCTGAGCATCTTCACGTAGAAATAAGAAAATAAGCTAGAATAATCTCACGGCTCAGAAATCTATTATTTATCGTGGACAGCCTCGCCTGACTTTCATTTATCTTTCCGCGACAGTTTGACTCAAGCATTTTCTTATGAATTCTCAAAAGTATTTATTGCTATATAAACATCACAGCTTTAATTGGCAACTTTAAGCCGGAACAAGGTGAGCATCTTAATTAACAAATGATGGGGATATCTGCGCAATGTTATTGTTACGTTTATTATGATCCGGCTCCCAAACCAAAGCAGTATAATCACAGCTTCTCTTCCACCAATTACGTATTGTTTGGTAGCTTATTTCGGTATTTTGTTTAAAATCGACTTAACTTTATTGGATTGAAACTGTAGCTTTTAGAGTTTATTAGAATAATCTTATAATGAATTGTGTCAAGTACATTGTGAATATTGTTTTAATTCGAAGTTTTCATTTTTATCTAAGACCTGAATGTGTGTGATTAACATTTTCAATATTTCATTTGCCACAAAAGAAATGTATGAATATTTGTTTCGTTTGTCAATTTATTGATAGGTGTTACGGACAACTCATAAATATAATAATAATAATAAATAATAATCTGTGGCTCGACTGTCAACCAAGGTGACAGGAAATTTTTTTTAGATCCAAATAAGCACATTAAATAAATCAAACACCAAAAATAAATAAATATCTAAAAGGAAAATATACATGCCACGAAAAACAACACTTCAAAATTCTATAAAATAAGGTACAATAATGGAAAACATAATCACAAGAAGTTGACGTGAGAAAATAAAATTTTGACGAGAGGCGCAGCTCTAAAAGCACGCCCACCATCTCCAGTCTCGGCGGAAGTGTGCAGCGCATGCGATGAACTCAATCCATCAATGAGAACGTCATGAGCTCATACTATGGGGCTACAGAGGGAGGTAACAACTTGACCGCGTACCGTGTTCGGATGCTCTCTTTGTTCCAGGTGCTTGAGCCAGCCGTCAACGTTTAGGCCCAATGACTGTCGGATCAGGTGCGGGTCATCCTGCGTAATCATATGTTGGATGATACTGTACTTGATCGCCTCCGATCTGAAATGGGTAGCCATGTCATTGACCCTCCGTCGCAGACTGTGGTACCAGTGTTGGTACCACCGTCCAAAAATACTCCCAGCCACGCTGACGATGAGTGTAGTGACATGGTTACAAAGGTCAGTACCCATTGCAATGACGAATTGAGGAGTGCTTTGGAGTGTGCTATTCGGGAATATCGCAACATGCCACCCGAACTTAGACCACGTTTGCCTCGTTTGCCCATGCATAACAAGTATAAGGCGTTGGTGGCTGCTCTGGATTCGCAGTTGTGAAATTATTTTGATGACTGCGAAGGCCTCACCGACACACACTCGATATTGTACTGCGCGGCTGTAGCGGCATGTCATGTAGCTCACGTCAACTTCCCTGATGATAGAGCTACACGACCGAAACCAGCCATGCCAGCTTGGAAGCGCAGGATCGAGTGTCGTTTTGGTGGGGCCAGAGCACTCATCGGCAAACTAATCTGCTTCAGGGAGGGCAACACTCGCCCAAGAGTGATGCGCTTTGTGAACGAGCGTTTTCGGGAACTGATGTCAGCTCCCGAGACTATATGTCACGTGTCACAGAGCGCATCGACTTCCTGAAGCAGAAGATGTATGCATGGGCAAACCGCATCCGTAGGTATAAGCGGCGGGTGGAGCGATACGCCCAAAATCGCACATTCCGGAGTAATGAAAAGTGGGTATATAGAGCTTGGGAGCGACCGGAACAGGGTGTGACTGACGGGCGTTTGCCGGATGATAACGCCATGAGTTCATTCTGGCGCAACATCTAGTCGGTGCTTGTCAGTCACACCGAAGGTGACTGGACTCAGGAGATCGAGCGAGCGTGCGATCCAATAACAGAAATGGGGGCAATCACCATCAGCCTCCAAGATGTAGCCCGTGCAGTCCGTCCGTTGCCTAATTGGAAATCTCTAGGGCCGGATGGGCTGCACAATTTTTGGATAAAGTGGCTACAAAAGTCGCACGCTCGCTTGGCATCTCAATACCAGGCAGCCTTGGAGTCTGGTTTGCTACCCGAGTTTCTTACAACAGGAGTTACCCACCTACTCCACAAATCAGGTTGTACTGCGGAACCCAAAAATTATAGACCGATCACATGCTTACCGACGGTCTATAAGGTTCTTACATCCATTTTGAGAGCTAAGATTAACACACATATAGATAGTAACTGTATCATGTCTGTCTCTCAAAATGGATGTAATAATGGGTCCCGCGGTACTAAGGAGATTCTCCTCATAGATATGACCATTAGCCAAAAGGTTCAGCGTTCCCGAAAGGATATTTTGACATGTTGGATAGACTATAAGAAGGCCTATGACTCAGTTCCTCATACATGGCTCATGAGGGTGCTAGAATTGTATAAAGTTGATGCAACGCTACACACCTTCCTGATGTCGTATATGAGACAATGGAGGAAGGGTCTTCGCTATCCAGGATGTCGACAAATCCAGAGAAATAGCGAACCAGTAAGGATCGGGCGGGGTATATTCCAGGGTGACAGTTTGAGTCCGCTTTGGTTCTGCCTAACCTTGAATCCTCTAAGCACACTGCTGGAGGCTTCAGGTCTAGGCTATCGGTTGAAGAGAGGTGGTCAGGTTATATCTCACCTCCTTTACATGGATGACTTGAAACTTTTTGCCCCTAACAATCTACAACTGATGGAGCTTCTAAAGGTAACTAAAACCTTCAGTAGCGCCATCAGGATGGAGTTTGGTGTGGACAAATGTGCGGTCATGCATGTTAAGCGAGGGGAGATTGTGGAATCCGTGGGAATTGAACTCTCGGATTCCATAAACCTGAGATCCCTCTCTCCAACCGAAACCTATAAGTATTTGGGTATGTCGGAAACGTTAGGTATCAATGCCACAGACATGAAGCAATCGTTGAAGGAGCGCTTCTTTGGCCGCCTGAAGCAGGTATTCAATAGCCTTCTTTCAGGCGGAAACAAGGTGCGTGCCTTCGGCAACGGTTGGGTCATACCGGTATTGATGTACTCTTTCGGCGTACTTAAATGGACTCAAACAGAACTAGACGCCTTGGATAGGCGGGTCCGTACACTACTAACTGCATACCGAATGCATCACGTTCGTCAGTAATGAGACTGTATATCCCGCGGAAGTGTGCAGGCCGAGGCTTTTTAAATGCTAAGACCCTCCACAACCGCGAGGTATGCAGTCTGAGGGAATATTTCCTAGCTGCTGACGTGGGTATGTATCGAGATGTAGTGCACAACCTTGTAGCCAGGATTATCATCAGCAACTTGCTCTAAAATACTCTCTTGTAGAATCGGAAGTGCCGTACAGGTATGTGCCCGACCCAGTTCTCGATAATGGTCATATCTCATTGTACTGGGATCGGTCCAACTAACTATAAAAAACTAAACTAAAGTTTTCATTATTCCGTGCAACTCGCGGGCAAATCAAACATAATACGCACGTCATGTTCGTTGTACCCACGTCTGTGACCAGTCCCCGCAACAGTGCCAACGATCGCGCAAAACGAAAATACAAGAACAGATGCTTTGACGCTACCGCCACCGCGCCTGCACCTACCGTCGATAGGATAAATAGTAGGTCGCCCGCAAACTCGATACGGACGCATCAATCCACTGCTAGTGCGATATTGCGCATCAGGCAAGCAGAATATGCAGCCGAGAAGCACCTGGCTGGGATACGCCGCAAGGAGCTACAGTTATAGGCAGAGCTGGTACGGAGGAGGTTAGCTATCGAGGTAGCTACAATTTGCGACGAAGCAGACCGTGATAGTGACGGCGCACAGGACGCTGTGGCTACCGATAACCACATTTCTGATTGACTGCAACATACGCAGCAACAGAGACACAGACAGGGAGTCGAACCACTCTCGCTGATACTGTTCGATCTGGTATCGTCAGTAATATGCGCGCCCCTGTTTGACATACGGGGGGAGCAAAATAGGTGCAAAAAAGATAGGCGCGAACGACATAGGCACGAACGAGGTAGGCTAGAGGATACGCGACCGTATGTAACACAAATGAAAATTACACGTGCGTATTCACAGAAGCCATGCGCACCTCGTGTCATTCACGACGACCTGCCACGACCTTTATCGCCAGCAAGCCCGCGATCGAGAGATAGAGACATAGACAAACTCGCCGACGCGATTAATAGTATAGCGCGTTGTCGACAGCTACCGCGTCAAGCACAAAAACTACCTATATTTACAGACGCGCCACATGAGTGGCTATTGTTTAAGGCGTTATTAGCTGCCAACGACCTAGAGTGGTTAGCTTGCGTGTTCTGCGCTGAGCTTCCGTAACGCGTCAACTCAGTAATAGGGCTCGCCCATCAAGGAGCGCTGTCCGAAATTAGACGCATTATTAATTTATTACACATAAAACAAAAAGTATTAAACTAAAACACTGAAACTAAATTATAAATAATTGAATGATTATTAAAATGGCGAAGGTTTCATAAAAATACGCTTTGTAGTTTTTGCGTGATTCTCAATTTTTTATCCGCGTTAAACATAAAAAAAATTGTTAATAAGAACTACACTGCGATCGCCAACCCGCCCGCCAAGCGTGGCAATTACGGAAAACCCCCCAATGAAACGTACACCAAAAAGATGGCCCGTAGTGTCCGGCAGCCTGCCTACCCTTGACTCCGGTAGCGGTCATGGCCATGGCGAGGCAAGGGGTGCAAAGAATCTCCGGAGTGAATCCGGCTACCCCAACAAACACTGACGACTGGACCTGGCATCATTTAACTCAAGAACACTTCGGACTGACGAGAAGATCAGCAAACTTGAGAAAGAATTGAGCAGGTTGCGATGGAGTATTGTGGGATTATCTGAAGTCCGAAGAGAGGGGGAGGACTCGATAATCCTTGAATCCGGTGACCTGCTCTATTTCCGAGAGGGCGACCAGCAGTCCCAGGGTGGTGTCGGGTTTATCGTCCACAGGTCCCTCGTGAACAATGTGGTGAAGATCGAGAGTGTGTCGACCAGGGTGGCGTACTCAGAATATCGTCAAGATATTCGTTGAAGGTCGTACAGGTTTACGCCCCGACTTCGACACACCCCGACGACGAAGTTGAGGCCATGTATGAGGATATATCCAGAGCCATGCATGGTTACAAAACTCACTTCACCGTGGTCATGGGGGACTTCGACGCGAAACTGGGCAAACGAGACGGTGACGAGCTGCAAGTGGGGCAATTTGGATTTGGACATCGGAACCACCGGGACACATACTGGCCAGTTTTATGGAGAAAAAGGGCCTCTGTATGATGAACTCCTTCTTTAGAAAGCGTGAGCACAGGAAGTGGACCTGGCAGAGCCCCGACGGTGTAACTAAAAATGAGATTGACTTCATCATGTCGACGAAGAAGCAGATATTCAATAATGTCTCTGTGATCAACGCGGTGAAAACTGGAAGTGATTACTACATGGTAAAAGGCACATTGAATCTAAATATCAAGCTGGAAAGATCTCGACTGATGAAGTCTACGCTCCATCCAGCACAAATCCAGATCCAAAATCTCGAAAGCTTTCAGCTCTAACTTCAAAATCGTTTCGAGTGCCTAGTGAGCTCCGAGGACAAATACAATGATGGGTTCGTGGAAACTGTCCATATGGTCGGGTCTAAGTTCTTTAGGACTCGCCATACCGATAAGAACAGGAAGCTCTCTGCTCCTACTCTCAAGCTCATGAAGGAGAGGCGGGAGATGATTCTGCAGTCTTCAGACGATACGTGTAAATACCGGCAGCTCAAGAGACGGATCTCCAAGTCCTTAAAAAGCGACCTCCGCCGCTTTAATACCGAAAAGATTAAAGACGTGATAGAGCGGAATAAGGGCTCCAAGGTCTTTGCAAGAGATCTGTCTATTGGGCAAAGCCAGCTCACGAAACTCAAGACCAACTATGGCAGAATCATATCCGCCAAATCGGAGCTTCTGAGAGAGATCGAGACGTTCTACGGACAGTTATACACGTCAACGACTAAACCCGCTGCGAATCTAGCTAATGACCCAAGAGCTAGATTGACCCGACACTATACCGAAGACATTCTGGACGTCAGCCTGTATGAGATTAGGATGGCTCTGAAGCAGCTTAAGAACAACAAAGCGTCGGGTGATGACGGAATCACGGCCGAACATCTGAAGGCGGGTGGAAAACCAGTCCTTAAGGCCCTTCAGAAACTGTTCAATTCCGTTATACTCGAGGGGAAAACGCCACAGGCTTGGGACAGAGGTGTAGTGGTACTTTTCTTTAAGAAGGGCGACAGTGCCCTGTTTAAAAATTACGGGCCCATCTCACTTCTGAGTCATGTCTACAAGCTGTTCTCCAGAGTCATCACGAACCGTCTCGCGTGCAGGTTAGACGGCTTCCAGCCTTCCGATCAAGCCGGATTCCGAAAAGGCTTCAGCATCGTAGACCACATACATACGCTTCGGCTGGCTCTACAGACTACACTAGACTCTACACCCGAAGTTGTAGATGAGTATGTCTACCTGGGACAAACGGTCCAGTTAGGTAGGACTAACTTCGAGAAAGAGGTCAACCGTCGAATCCGACTCTGCTGGGCGGCGTTCGGGAAGTTGCGTGGTATCTTCTCGTCTCACATACCACAGTGTCTCAAGACGAAAGTCTATGACCAGTGCGTGTTGCCAGTGATGACTATGGAGCCGAAACGTGGTCGCTCACAATGGGGCTCATCAGAAGGCTTACAGTCACCCAAAAGGCAATGGAGAGGGCAATGCTCGGAGTTACCTTGCGTGATAGAATCAGAAATGATGATATCCGCAAGAGAACTAAGGTTACTGACATAGCCCGAAGAATCGCCAAACTGAAGTGGCAGTGGGCAGGGCACATTGCTCGCAGAACATATGGTCGATGGGGAGAAAAGTTCTGGAATGGCGACCGCGTACTGTAAGTAGCAGCGTTGGAAGGCCTCCCACAAGGTGGACCGATGACGTGGTGAGCGTCGCAGGGTGGATGCGAGACGCACAGGACCGATCATTGTGGTGACACTTGGGGGAGGCCTATGTCCAGCAGTGGATGTCTTTCGGCTGAAATGATGATGATGATGATGATGTTAGACATAACTTTACAAATTAATTACACAATGTTATAAAAATATAATTTCAAATATTCTCAGATCAAATTACGACGAAAATAGTTTAGAGTAACAGATTATATTTTTTTCAAAGAAATAAGACTAGTCGTTTAGACGTGATGTTTAATTAAAAACCATTAAAAGTCGTAAAACGGCGCCTTAAGTTCACAATGCGTGATTCAATACGAACATACGAGTTCTCACAGTCAGTCGCTAGAGCGCCTACGTAATAGCCTTAAGGGCGAAGCTAGAGAGACAGTGTCTGCGCTGCTATACACCGCTGCTGACCCCACGGTTATCATGCATATGCTTGAACAATATTACGGTCGTCCAGAAATCATCATAGATAAAACGCTGGACGACATAAGAAGATGGTACTTTGGCCGCCGAGCTCAACGCGTTTGTTATAAGATTACAAAACATAGTTAGCGTGCTTTCGTGTCTCGATGACAGAGGACTTAAAAAACCCGATATTAGCAGGGCATGTAGGCTTCTCCACACAGCCGACAGAACGTCAGACGCGGTACAAACGGCAGCGAGCTGCACACAAGAGGAATCGGCGACTACCGACTCTGCTCACGTTAAGAGCGACATGGGCATGGTGTTTTTATAAATATGTTCGGTAACGTTACGTGGTTAGCACCATTCCATTATAAAGGTAACGTTACGGGTTGTACCATTCCATTATATTTTTTTTACTGCCGTAGTAGTTTTTGTGATAAAAGTAGATGTATTGATTGATTTTATTATATAACGCAGCAAATCGATTACTAAATTGCATACTGGCTTTTAAAGTCCTTGTCCTAGGGATATCTAATTTATTTCCTTGATATTGTCAGTATGCGAGCATCATAGGTTGTTTTTTATATATAATTTGTGTAAAGTTTCCTGACTGAGAGCAAGTTACTAAGTCGAAACAGGTCTTCAGTAGGATATCTCTTTTGTTTTAAAGTACCTACATGCTACATTGATAAGAGCGCGTTGTGCCCTTTTCACCGCTAGAAATTTGGTTTTGGCTATACCACCCCAGACCGTTATACAATAGGAAAGTACTAACTGAACCTTTTTAACCTGAAATCTTTTTGGTGGCCTGAATGATTACCGACAGCCTTGGAAACGACGTATCTAAGAGTCATGAAGATCCAGCTTAATTTCCTGACTTTATTGGCACCCTACCCACAACCATATGTGGGTATCATGATAGTCTCTGGTCCACAATAACACTTAGGTACTTAATATGAGGTACTTGGTTGATTGTTTAGCAGCCACAACTATTGCGATTACCGTTATTGCAAGTATGAATTTTAACATTAAAATCTTCTTCTGGTTGTGTACGTTGGCAGACACTGAAGCAAATGTAGTTGGTTTTTAGTGTTAGCAAATTTATTGTTAACCATTTGGTGATTTCAACCAGACCTGTCTCAGTTCTAAGCTTAACTTTCTGCCACGTATCACCAGTGAAGACTACAAAAGTTACATCCGCGTAAGAAAAGACTCGTGCGTAAGCAACATTTATGTTACAAAGTTCATTAACGTAAAAAAGGAACAATGTAGGTCCCAGTACGCTTCCTTGAAGGACATCGTATGACATGTTTGCGTCTTCACTAGTGTACTGACCCACTCTAACCCTCTGCTTCCTATTTCTGAGGTAATCCTTGAAAGGGCTAAGAGGCACTCTGCGAACTCAGATACATTCCAGCTTTCTTACAAGGATTGGGACAGAGACGGTTTCAAAGGCTTTTTTTAGATCTAAGAATGCAGTTATAAATTTTTGACCTTTCTCAAGCTGTTCGGTTATATGAGTACATAGTGCAGTAACTGCATCTTCAGTGGAAATTCCTCGACGAAAGCCAAATTGTGACCCCGATAGTACATTAATATGTTTTAGTTATGTAAAAAGACATTGATAAGTTTTTCTATTATTTTGAATGTAGAGGGTAATACAGATATATGCCTGAAATTAGAAACATCGTTCTTGTCTCCACCTTTGAAATATTTGTTTGCTACATAATACATAATAGTTTGCTATTGCTTTATAGACGTCAGTAGCAAGTCTACTCCAGTTTATCCAGTGCAAACCGCATTCGTTGTATATTGTTGGCATGTGTAAGCCAATACCTAGGTGCGCACGCGTCTTATGTGCACAGGTAGCCGCCGAGTACATAATGCAGGTGTGGTTAATAGAAAACGCGCTCGAGACCATGTTTGTACCATCGTTCTATAAAAGGGCCGTGCGACTAGACCACGACGTTCACTCTCCACACAGACACGGCACGCATAACATCTTGGCAAAATAACGACTCCTGGTCACAACAGACCTAGGGCATCTCCTTTCTTAATTCATACTATAATTATACTGTACGAGTTTTGTAAGGAAGATATTAACGTTTGTCAAGTGTTGAGTCTGTAGCTAAGCGCAGAAGTTTTGTTTTACTTTTAAATTACCAACAAGTTTCGTCTATGTATAAAGTTTGTGTACCTACATGTGTGTGTAAAGCAATAAATATATATTTTATGTGCTTTAAATGCGATATTTGTTAAGAAAAACGAAAAATTCAGGTAATGGAAAAAAGTTTAGTAATAACACTAGAATTCATTTTCGTAAAAAAGTAAATAAAAATAATTAATATTTATATCTTTTTTTTCCACTAGATCATACCCGGGTTTCCACTGGTTCTGGAGATATTGAAGGTCAAAAACGCAATTTTTTATTTTTTTTTTACAAAAATGAATTCCAAATGTTATTAGTATTACTAAACTTTTTTCCAAACAAACATTACCTGACTTTTTGTTTTTTTTTTTCGAATTTTCACGCAATTTAAATTACAAAAACGCAATGAATATCAAACATATTCGACAAGTACTTACGCGGCTTAGAGCGAAGGGGCGGGACTTAACTCCGTTTGCCTTGCGCGCAATGTAACGCGAAACATTGCGCGCAATAAAAAAAAAGCTTTTTTTTCATACCTAAAAATAAAAGGCGTTTCCCAGCAATAATTTTTGCGCAAAACTAGTTAGATGTACAGTAGTGCATAGTTGACGGCTTTGTGATGAGTCTTTTTAAACCCTGTAGGTATATAAAAGGGTACAAACTGTGAAATACTGAGCTTGGTTAGAATACTTGTATTTCAGAAGCCAGTGATTTCTTCCATTTAAGTTACGGTTTTGGGAGCATTTTGCAACACGTGTAAAATTAATCGTACCTAAAATTAAAACTGAATCCAGTAGCCAGATTGCTTTTTCCTCCTTTGAGGATTTTATTCAACTTATTGTAAAGAAAAGTAGCGAAAAATAACTTTTGTTGCCAAGCGAACGCCGTGTGTCAGCGCACAGGTGCGTACAAATAGCGTAGATATGCTAAAAAGTGTTGTTGGCGGTTGGTCTCTTTTCGTACTGCCGAAAACATAAGAGTGTTTCCAGCTCTGGTGAAAGCGCCGCGAATGCGCCGCTCGCGAACTACGCGCGTGCATTTCAAGATCACGCGCTGCTCGCACGCCGGCTACACGCCACACGCACTGCATGCGCGCGAGCGGCGCGCGAACCTTGCGTGAGTTGCGCCAAAGAAGCGCACCAAACAAATGCAGTAACTGCACGCGTGCAGCTCGCGAGCGTCAGATCTGGACACTCCCTTAGAAATTAAGAGCCCAAATTCTCCCCGGAAGTTCACGTATAATATCACACGTAGGTAGTTTTGAAACAGTAACAACGTGAACTGATAACTGCCATAACTTAATATGTAATTGTTCAATATATTGTGCCTTAATACCACTTGAAGTTCCGTTCAGCTATGAAATTCTGTAGAACCATATCCGTATTAATTATAAATAGATATACCCGTTAGTTACTCACGTGTGGAAGCTTCGAATTCCTTCTGATTTTGGTCTTACCACTTACCTTTTGAGAGTATAAACCTCGACGGTTGGAAGGCGAGAATTTAACCGACATGCATCGAACTATAATGTTATGGGAATGCTTATCCATTTAACCCTCGTTGTGGTGTGACGTGATAATTGTGGCCGCCCAGTAACTTAGAGGCCTACTTGCAAAGCCTCAATGGTATTTACTTTTGATTAAGAACGTCGAATAAAGAATAACATTGTAAGACGTGAACGAGACTATTTAAAGTGTCAGTTACCGGACAACAGACACAATAGAAAATCAATTTTTCTAGAAAATCGGCTTAACAGTCGGGATCTCACAGGTTAAGCATATGTTAGATAAAAGTGTATAACTATAATGTGTGTGTGTGTTTAATATAACCTGCATAATAATTATGTGATTTACATAAATAATTTGCACGCTTGCTTGCAGGCAGAATACAATGACTTTAAGGCTGTAAGATCTTTTCGTGTAAACTATGTATTTTCTTGCAAATAAACAATTTGATTTTTTTTCCTACACGGTACCTTACCTTAAACTTATGCTTCGTGATATTTATTTCTCTAGAGTTCCGTATGATAGACAACGCTTTTATATTTTTATGCAACAAACAAAACGATTTACCCTATAATGGCGTCAAAATTAGGGTTTTAAGTAATTGTGACATTTTTGTCATTTGTGTGTGTGTACACCGTATACACACTTTATCGACTTTGTCAATGCCTACGGGTAGCGGATAAAATGCCTAGGGGTAGCGGATAAATTCTGAAAATGAGTTACCGCACCCCTGGGCACTCAGGCAGGGAAAGAACAGGGGTGGGTTTTAGTCGGTAAGTCTGACAGGCCCTCCCGCTCCACCCAGAGCGGGAGAAGTCATTGGATGATTTCCCACACCCCAAAAAAAAAAATCCACTTTATGAAATGAAAATTTAAAAATAAGTTTCATTAGCACAATAACTTGCATAACAATTTTTAGAAATGATTAATAAATTAACGCAAGCCTATTATATAATTACTAAAAAAAACCTTAATGATATTTTCTAGAGTTTGGAAAAATTATGAAAGTTCTAATTTGCCTTACCTAATTTACGATACTGTCCCGTAAAAAAATGACATGAACTAAACCGCGGTCACTCGCGGACTGCGTAGGTACTTGTAGAAAAGAAAGAGATGTACGACGATACAATGCTTTCATTTTATTTATTGCAAAGTATGAAGCAATTTATCGATTTACTCAAAACTGAGTTGAGCTGTTAAAAATCTTAAGCAGTGTCTGCAGTTGTCTGAGAATAAAGTCTGCCAATAAGGTATTACTTTTTATTTCATAAATGGAACTTTACAATATAAGAGTAGATAAAAGACGTTTTTTGTCTAATTGCAAACTTATATTTAGTTTCACCTGTCCCGTTGTCGGTCTGTGATCAAATCTTGCGAGCTAAATTAGACCAACTTCCCGATGTCCGTTTGGACTCAAATTTGGTGTACATATGTATCTTCGGTGACGTATTACCCAGGAACTGGGTTGTGTAGGTCAGATAGGCAGTCGCTCCAAGTGAAATACAGGTATTCAGCTGCATCCGGTTAGACTAAAAACCGACCCCGAGATAGTTGTGAAAAGGCTGGGCAGATTGATGTATCTTCGGTGACAATACAATGATATGGTACCATGGAGCTGGTCTGATGATGGAGACGGAAGATGGCCATAGGAACTTTTGGAGTAAACAAGATAAACCCATCGAATTTGTGTTCAATTAATTCGTCTTGAGGAGCACTTTACGTCTAGATGATATCCAGGGTTTGATGATAGAGCTGGAAGGTGGCCACGGTATCTCTATGATATAACAACATATCCCCCGAGTTTGAGCTCGATTGATTCGTCTTGAGGAGTACTTTACTTAACACCACATCATAATATCCGTAGAATATTTAAAAAAAAACACGCTTAGTCTAAAATACTAACCAAATAAAAAGTTAAAAATAAATTAAAAGTAAAAAAAATATTGCTATAATAAACACGCTGAAATTTTAATGGTTGTTCTCCCGCGGCAGAACGATTTGATCTCAGTAATACTATTGAATCATAGAGTTAAACTTACAAAATAAAAATGTTTTGGTGTTGCCAAATAATTAAAAAAATATGCATCAACTCGAAAGCGTGAGAAATAATAGTAACACCTGCACGCACGAGGCGAACGCCTCCGCACCACAGATAATATGATACTAGCGTATCCGCACACATCCTTCACCCACGCCACCGGTTCTCTCAGTTATCCCGCGACCGTCCTACGCGCAATGCGTTATCGTGATTTGCAAAAATGGATTGATACTACAATAAAGTTATCCCAATTCCAATTTAGAGTACGTCGCTCGACCTGACTCCGTTGGACTTTTATTTGTGGTTTGAGCTCAAGCGCGTGCCGCCTGGTATATCGTGAAGGTGAAATTGGAATACTTTAGGTACCTAAGTATTGTGTTTCGTTAACTCAGGAGTAGGTAGTTCCTCTCGCGCCCGGCCCTGGTCCAGGCCATGGTACGAGCGAGAGGGAATGGGAAGCAGCGTCTTCCTTCTGCAAAGCAATAATGTTTGCGAAAGAGAAGGCGGAACGGGTGAGGGAGGCTCAACAACAGAGCCGCCCTCACGCACTCAGCAGCAGCTGCCACAGGAGACGCCCTGGGCGTAGGACGTTGCGAGACGATCTCCAGCCACCATAGCCCCGGTCCTGCGGGCGGCGAGTAGTGAGTAGCTCGCCGTCTGATCAGCACCAGGTCCGAGAGTCGACGGCGCGTAGTGCTCCACGCGCGCCTCAAAGAGTCAGCAAACCATGACGGGGCCCGTCATGGCCGATGCCTGCCCAGGGGTTGTGGATAAATTCGAAACAGAGTTACCGCGCCCCTGGGCACTCAGGGCAGGGAAGGAACAGGGGTGGATTTTAGTCAGTAAGAGTCTAACACGCCCTCCTTCTCCACCGAGAGCAGGAGATGTCATTGGATGATTTCCCACTCCCCAAAAAAATTAGGTAGTTATCAGTTGTAGCGCGTGAGTCAACAACCGCACGTCGCTCGCTCCAGCCTCACGCAGGCGCGCTCGCGTGTGTGGTTCGAGGTCGGATTTTGTTTCTCACAATGCTAAATCTGCCATTTTTTGATTTTTTAATAAATCTATTGTACTACCAAGACAAAATCATTTCGCTGCGGGAAAACAACCATTAAAATTTCAGCGTGTGTAAGCTTGTTTTTAAAAATATTGTTTCCGTTTAATTTATTTTATACACACCATGTCGAGTTGTTGTGTTCTAACTACACAACAACTCGACATGGGACAATTTATTGTTGTGCTGAGTTGGGTTTCAGGGGTTGTTCGTATGTTAGTTAGCTTGTTAGTCGGGGTTTGATAGTGTTTGTATCCTATCTCACGAAGTTAGGGAAGCTAGTCGAAGAGGTAATAAATATCGGGTAGTAAATTGAGTAGGGTACGGTACCTGTGCCTCGGTGCAGTTGTGGTTGCAACGACAGATGGGCCGGCCTGTGTCAGCGTCCACGACGCAGTCGCCTCCGCCCTTGCACGTGATGTCCAAGCAAGTCTCTGAACAATATACGACTAATTAGAATATTTCGTATACACAACAAGCTTATAAATTAGATAGCACGATACTGTTAAATTTGAGGAGGTCGCATGAAAAACGGACCTTGGCAGCAGACAAGCTCGTCGGTAGGTACATTATATACTTTTAAAGGGTGATACAAATTTAGAATAGGATTTCATTAAGAAATAAAAAAAATTTCTTTGTTTTTATGTCAGTCAATTATGTAAAGAAAAAGCTTAGTGATTTTTCTTTATTTATGTTTGGGTAGAGGTAAAAGCCATAGGGGGTCAAATCTGGTGAATACAGGGGGTCCGGCGATAGTTCACAACGTAATTTGACAAGTTTTGATGTTGCGATTGCAGGCGCGTGGGACGGAGCATGATCATGATGAAAAAGGTTTTTTTTCTTTGGTGCGGTCTTTTCTTCACCAAATCTGCACTGAATATATCCAGCAAAGCAGCATAGTAAGCTCCGGTTATAGACTTGCTTTTCTCCTAAAAATCGATGTGAATGACCTCTTGGCTATCCCAAAAGACAGTGGCCATTAATTTACCAGCTGAACACATAGTTTTTGCCTTCTTTGGGGCACGTTCACTGGTAGAGGTCACTACTTTGATTGTTGCTTTATATCTGGCGTATAATGGTGGACACAAGTTTCATCAATTGTTATGTACCGACGCAAAAATACGCCTGGACTGCGGTTAAACATAGCTCAGCATTGCTCTGAAGTTGTAACGCGATTTCGTTTTTGGTCGGCTGTAAGCAACCGCGGCACCCATCTTTCAGAAAGCTTTTTCATGCCACAAAATATCGTGCAAAATATGAAAATCACGTTCAGTCGATGTGTGCAATTGTGCACCTCATCAGCTATTTCGCGTGTCTTCACTCGACGGTCTGCCAAAACAACATCATGGATTTTGTTGATGTTATCTTCAGTTGTGACCACAATCGGCTTTTCTGGTTGCTCCACGTCATTTGTGGTGGAGCGACCGCAACGAAATTCATTGAACCACTTATGTACCATTCCATGAGACGGAGCAGATTCCCCTCAACACTTTATAGTTTATAGTAGTATCTTCCGTCTGTTTAATTGTTTTACCGCCTAAAAAGTAGTGTTTAATTCACTCTGAATTAGTTTTTCTTCATTTTCAATATTATTCCGACCGTTTTTTTGTCGATAAAACTTTTATTTTCGCGCCAATTTAAAAAAAAAAAAACAAGTGACGGTAGCTTATTAAAGAGAAATTAAGAAACAAAAAAAAATATGAAAAAGATTCTATTTAACCTAAAAAGTCACGGACTTATCAAACCGCCCTCATAAGTACATAGGTAATATAATAATATGAATAATTACTGAACTTTTTATTTTAACAACTTTGTAACTGTTTAGGTTGTTTTGTTTTTTGTTATCATGTCACAGCATTATTTTTGTGAGATCAGTAGGGCATGAAGTATTACTAAAGGTTTTTATTTCATGTGAGTACCAAAGGCACTATGAACGGAGTGCCATCGGACAAAGCCGGGCTCACATCGAGGGTAGAAACAACCGCAAATAATCAAGCTAACAAGAGATAAAAATGTTTTACAGAGTAATGTAATGTCCAGTAATGTTAGTTAGGCTCGGAAAAACTGCGGTGCTGTGTGGAGGAAAGTGCAATGTCAGTGCTCAATCTAAGCTAATACCAATTTTGCTAAGGCAAAGAATTTGCAAAGAGTATTGAATTGACTGCGATTGGTTTAGTTGAGTGCCCACATATTATGCACAGGTACCAAGGTGCTACCGAGGTATACAATTTGTACCAAAAGTATCTTCGTGACCATTAATCCTTCCTCTCACTGCTTTGATCGCTTTCACCAGCTACTTATTAGGTCATGTAGATAGACAGGATCTAAGGTGGTACCGTGGCATTTCAACTATGTCATACATGACATTTCTCTAGCTGCCGTCGTGGTTTTCTCCAGGCATGAGTAGAGCAGGGTTGCACTCATCAGTCTGTAAGTGGAACTAGGATTCAATGTACTCATTCTGGTGACGGAATCCAAGGGCTGACTGAGTAGACGTTGAACTTCTTAGGAGAAAAAAATATAAGCGTTATTCGCAAGCCCCGCTTTGATAGAGCTGCCTTTTCTTTTTGTATGGAATGTATCGATTGAATGCGCTTATTGACTTGCTTCAACGATCATCGTCCAAGTCCAATTGCTCCGTTAAACACGCACTGAATTTTTTGTTTTACTTTTTACATCTTGTTTTAGCTCGCCTTTTCACTTACTCGCAATCGCTGGGCTATACAATCATATTTTTATTACGCGTGCCTCAACGTTTAAAAAAATCATCGCATAAAACATCTGAAAAAAACGGAGTATTTGCTTAATCGCTCTTTGAACTGGAAGACCTGCGGTTCTCCCTGGAGAAAGGAAGTGTCGGTCAAACTAAGCTAATACCAATTTTGCTAAGGGGCATAACCTTCGCAAAGAGTGTCGAATTAACTCCGATTGATTTAGCTGAGTGCCCACAGATTTTTCAGGACAACTGATGATTTTGGTAAAGGTTAGGAAATCCAATGCAGTTTTTTGTCCTCAGGCCCGATAAGCGTCTGATAGAGATAAGGTGCATATTGCTTAAGTTATCGTTCGTCATGACTTAAGCTCACTCTCAAGAAGCGTACGCCTTGATAAATTCTTCATTCCCATAGGTAGGGCTGGGCTTTGCTAGGTATAGGCAGGTGCCTATACCTAGCAAAGCCCAGCCCTACCTATACTAGAGTCAAGCACAACCTTGTGCTTGACTCTTCAAATATTTGAATAGAATTGCTCCAACTGCATCTACGCTTTTATGCTTAGGTATGTGATATCTAAGGAAGTCGCATGAAAAACGAACCTTAGCAACAGACAGGCTGTTCCGTCAAATAAATAATATATACTTAGATAAGGTGATGAATTAGAAATAAAAATGATTTATTTGTTTTTATATCAGTCAGTTGTGTGTTGTCAATGGAAAAGCATTGATTTATAATATAAGAATATCAAGTATTTCAGACCAGTGATACTTTTCTCACACACCGGAACCCAAAGACCACACACAAGAAGTCCACACTGGTGCTTTACGTTTAGTGCATGCAACATTCGCTCATGTTTACTATCCAAGTATTCTGAATATTTTTCAACTAAATAGGTGGATCAACAAGAATTAAATTTTTGAGTAGCTTTAATTTCAAACTTTGGCCCGTATATCGAGTTATCTTATTTTTATCTGATCTAATGTTTAATGATTTTCAACAAAAGTAAAGGTAGAGAACATAGTTTTTAACTTGTGACAGGGCCCCATTGTAGTTGATTTAATTTCGTTCATAAACTCCTAATTTTTTTTTGCGAATTAACTCAATAACGCGTAAATTAAACAAAGTTCATGAACTCTGTTTAAACGTAATTTTCTAATAAAATGATTGATTAGCTGTAATCTTGTATAAAGTGGCCTTTGTGATTTATCGTCAAGTGGTAGCTTGGAACCCTTTGAAAGAAATTCCATTAAACTGTGACTAAGCGCCGGTGAACGGCTCTATCAAATATTGTTTCAATAAATTAATAGTCACGCTCGGGCACCTTTAAATAATAAAATTAATCCGTATTTCTCCATTCATCAATCCGCGTCGCGTTCATTTTCCATTGAGCCATTTTAATCTCTAATTGACATTTCAGTGCGCAATGATAAAGTAACGTACAATTTATTACTGTGTTGAGTCCCGCGAACAAATTGAACTGAATGAGTTTCAGCGGAAATAAATGAGTGTTCATGTAAAAGTACACGGGTTAATTAAAAGTTGGGTAGCTACGATGCAGCAAGCACTTGGGATTCTTTCATTAAAATGGTTTTTAATATCAATAAAGTTGTATGTATTTTTACCATGTTAATAACAGAATATTAGCGATCAAATAAGCATACCGGACTGCTGTTAGCCACGTATCTATATGTAAACGATACCTAATGAGTGTAGGTATTTATTTTAAGAAAGACTTAGCGCGTGAAGACTTAGCGCTGTCCTGTAGGCTAGCTTCAAGCTTCACTGGCAGCATAAAATTGTAAAAGCAAATATCTGCTACTTTATTTCCATGTATTTTATTATTGCTAACATAAATAATTTAGGCAAAATCTTGAACACCGCAAAATATTTTTATTCCAAAACAATTTTGTGCGGCTTTTATTGATAATTTAAAAAAGAAAAAGATTTTCATCACGAGAAATTGAAAGCAATTTTTCTTGAAGAAATTTTGAATTCGATTTGGCATAGTACACCCATATTTGGCATTAGATTTGGAATAGTACTCCCCCTTTGAGACGAAAACATTGAAAAAATAAGTCACCAGCGAATACACTTTTAAATCGTAAATTAATTATATACTTTGAAAAGATAAGCGTTGTTCTCAAAAACACTTAGGTACAAAGGGGTGGAAAGTTTTATTTAAGTTGTCTATATTTCATTAGCAAAGTTCTTCTACTAAATTTGTTCACAGAAACGTTCCGTTCTGCGCCAGGGGAGTCGAGTCACTGCCAGTATCGACGCTAGTAGGTAAGGTATAACACATGGGTAGGTGTATAATAAAGTTAACGTGTTTTTTTTTTGAAGATTCTATATTTGCCTTGTTAAATGGAACCTAACACGACAGGGATAAGAAGGGTTTCTTTAGCTGGCTCGCTTTGCTCACTCGCTTTGCGCACTCACTCTGGCTCCCTTCCCTAGTTCTCCAACACGTTTTGCTCGCTTTTGGACCAAATAGTTCTAAAATGTGTGTGAATAACCCCTTAAAGGACGATTCACGTTACACCGTGTCGCCACCGGGCCGTGCGTGCCGGGCGTGCACGGTCAAAGATTGTAGTATACATTTTGTATGAAGAGATTCATGCTAGACCGTGCCCCGGCCGGGAAACAATTGCCACCGACATTTCGACGTCCCGGTGGCGACATGGTGACAGCCCGGTGTAGCATGAATGACTAGCCCGGTGGCGACACGGTATAACGTGAATGAATCATCCTTAACTGTGCTATATTGTCGAAACGGCTTTCATCTAGTTAAAACTGGTTTCAATTTCATCACAGATTTCATTTTAACTAGCATTAAATTCTAGTTCTTTCAAAGTAATTCCGTGTTAACTAGTTTCAGCTAGTAAAAACGCGTTTTTACTGTAACAAAAACATAGAAAGAAGAAAGAAAAAGAATTTATTCAACATCACATAAACCATAGCTTAAAATTAGATATTTTAGTGGTCAAGCGCAAAGCTACCAATGATAAAATAAAAAATGCTACTTAAAACAGTATTAAACGAATGGTGTATTCATTTCGCATGAGGCAGTATATAGACGAAGAGATTGAAAACATTGCGAAAAAAACGCATATTTCACGTCATGGGATAAGCAGCAAGGTATAGACAACACTTACGGCATGTGCCATTGTAGAGCACGCGCAGGTGTCCGTCAGCCAGGCCCTCCTGGCAGGCGTGCATGCGCATCTTGCACTCGGAGCCGTACGTGTTGCGGTCGGATGCACATGCGGGTGCCAGTGCGGCGTCGCACACGGGACACGCGCACTGCGCTGCGCCACCGCGTGCCACGCACGCACCGCCCCACGGGCAAGACGCGTGCGCGCACGGGTTCTCCACTCCTGTCGGAAAATCATTAAATTCTTTCTCCTTCTTAGTTCTATGTTTTTGAGACGTTTCTTATGAAAAAATATCCGTGCGAAACATTACAAATACTCTAATCTAAATAGACAGTAAACCATTACAGATATAATAGGTGTGTATATGTACATTACAAACGAAATAGCCAACTGAATTTTCATAATTATTTTAAGCTTCAAAAGTGGTCAGTAAGGCTGACTGGTCAACCTAAGCCAAAGTTCTTACAAAGTCAAAGCTAACCACAAACCTGGCTAAACCGCGTCACACATTCACGAGCACGATTTTACGTTTGAAAACATCCAACTCACCACAGGGTCCTGTGTAAGCAACTCGTATATCTCGGTTATCTAGACACGAGGCGCGATCCAAGTGGCAGCGGCTGTCGTAGGTGCGGCCGTCTGAGCCGCACACGGGCTGCACGGTCGGTTCGCACGCCGGCCCGCAGCCGCACTCCGCCACGCCGCGCGCGTCCAGCGAGCAGTGCTCGCGCAAGCCGCACTTCACCGACTCGCACGGGTGTTGCGCTATTACAAATTCAACAAAATATTTCCGACAATCAATTTAAACACGCCCGTGACAGCTTTCAAATCTATTAAATTTCAAAGACCCTGTCATAAATTTATTACGAACAATTTAACACAAAAGTTAGTTAGCTCTGATGGATTGAAAGCGAGAGAAAGCAGCACTTGTAATAGTAAAACTTTAATGTTAGGTAAAGAAATTATTCTATTCCTGCCACAATTTGTTTCGAGTCGACTTGACGCTTCGATGCTCGTACCCAATTACTTTCCTCAGGACAAAATGTCTCCTCAACACGGATACAAATAAGCTGGCTCTTTACATTTCCGAATAAAGATTTAATTTTAGATTAGAAGACTAGGTTTTGGAGTGAACGACTATTTATTGTGAAATGTACTTTTGAAAAGTATAAGGGGCAAGTTTAAGTTGTTTGGGAATAGATAAGAAAAAATTACCGGAGGCGCATTCTCCTCTGTAGGCGATGCTGAGCTGCTGTCGTGTCCGACACGATTCCCGGCGCAGTGCGCACTCGCTGGGATAGTCCCTGTAGTCGGAGCCACACACGGCTGAGCCGGGCCGCACCAGTAAGTCGCACGGGGGACCACATCTACACACCGGCGCCCGCGCTTCATTCAACTGACAGATGCCACCATCAGCACATTCGTGTTCCGAACATGGATCTGTTATAAAAATGTATTTTAAAATGCGAAAAAAGTAGAAAGTGCAATGTCTCGTTGCAATGTTTTAACACAAGGATAAGTTCAAAAGATATATAAAGACAATCAAAGAGCTCGACGTAAGCTAAGGAAGTCTATAAAAGAAGACTTAGGTACTTTTGTCAGCGGAAAAGTTCTCATCTTAGGTATAGCAATTCTGTCTTATAAAAGAGCACAGACTATGTTGAAACAATCTAATAAAAGCTCCGAAGCAAGCTAGAGTAATGTAAATAAAGAATCTTACAAAGGACGTTGGAATGTGCGGGCATTCGGTCTCGTACAAATTTAGTTCAGATCGAATATGCTGGGACAAGTTCAGTGAAAAGGGTGAGCGAAATGTTCTTACATTTCATACAGTCATAGAGTAAAATAGATTAAATTACTTTAACGAAAAAGAAAACAGACGACCCAATTTATGGGTTATACGAGGTTGTTTTTCTTTGCGTATTAGTGTTTGTCTAACTTTTTGGAGGGTTTTAATTTATCACTTACCTACAATATATGAAGGTTCTCTGTAAACAGTAGTAGAATATTTTACTTTTAGGAAATAGTACAGTGTTCGTTTTATTTCTATCTCGAATGAATTTATTTCGGTACCTGCTATTAAGCAGTTAACGAAACAGCTTTACAAAGAAAACATATTGACTGATATCTACTGAGTGGATCTTTTTCAATAAAAGGAGAGTGACAGAAGGCGTGTCACCTTTCTACGCACGTTTCCAAAGAAAGCACGATTTTATTCCGGGACAGGCACGTCATCTGACACGGGCAAAATGAAATGTTGACCCTTTTTGTGTGCTCGCTCCGCGTCTATTATTAAGAAAAGACCTCTTCTTAACGAGTTCCTATTATGCTCTCAAAGATCGACACTAACAATACGAGGCCATTATGTTTTAATTAATAATACCTCATTAAAATTACTGTGGCTTGCAAGGCAGGCGCTAAAAAGGGACTTGTATTAAAAAATGATTAATGGTTACAAAAATTAAACACACTTTTTGTAGAAACATTTATGTATTAATAACACTATGTCATTAACCTATTAATATGGAAAGCCAACACCAAAAAAAAAATGTTGTGACTGGGTGTATGGACTCTGTTTGAACCAGACCAACCTACAACTTTTAGTTCGGTACAACACTGTGCATCTATAATAATACATATAATATAATAAAGCTGAAGAGTTTGTTTGTTTGAACGCACTAATCTTTGGAACTATCAGTCGGATTTGAAAAAATATTTTTGTATATGAAAGCCACATTCATGAGAAAGTCTATAGGCTATCTGGCATTACGCTGCGACCCACGGGAATAGAACAGTAACCAAGCACGCGGGTAAAACCACGTGGAACAGCTAGTTTAAGAATATAACGAAACTACATTTAAATTTTCAACAGTCATTACTTTATTACCGAAAGTGGCTTATGTGCAGCAGTGGACTGCAATAGTCTGATAAATTGATGATTGTTAGCGCATTGGAAGTGCTTTGCAGAATTCAGAATGACTCTTGCCTCTAGTGTTATCCTAATGAAACACAGTGATACGGTCCGAGTCTGTTCAGATGTCTCACGCCATTCATCGAGTTGAAAACGCGTGTGCGCGGTTCTGTTTTACTATATCAATACTAAGCGTATCACACCGTATTTGAATGTAAAGCAAGTTCTAAAAAATGTCTAGCGCAAAAAGTTATTAGGATGGGAAAGCCAAGATACATTTCTGACAAATTGACCTTTGACCAAAGAAACCGACCCGACCCACTTGTACTCATATGCTTAACGTGTCGGTTGTCTATCAGCACAAAACGACTTCTTACAGAGGAAAAAATCTAGAATGAACTGGTTCCACCTCTTAGACAGAGCATCTCTCAGCTAGCATTCAAGATGAGAGTTAAGAAAATACTTTTATTCAAGCAAAATTCAAATGCATAATCTGAACCACCCGTGTGCACTGCTTCCTTTATCTTCTGCTTACAAAGTGTGTGTCATTGGGCAGGGCTTTAAATATTATTGTATTTACGAGTATTATGTATTTGCCCATTTTTATTAGATATTATTTGTAAAAATGGGTGTTTACATTGTGTTATCACGGATATGTTTATATATTTGGAATATTAAGGATTGTTTTTATTATAATAGGTATTTATATTTATTATGTAACGTAGTTTGTGTTAGTTTACAGCAAGGTTTTCTGAAATATTTTAAAAACTGATCATTTTCTAACACCACTGAAAAATCGTGACAGTTGTGATTTATTGTATGATAAATTGTACAAGTATATAGTTATCGTTATCGCTAAGGAATAGAATTCCCTGCTGGAGTCTGTGTTTCCTGATATGTACAACCATGGGGGTCCTTATGTCAAGAGTAAATAGGTTACATCGTCAACAACATCATCACTTACTATCAGGGGAGATAGTAGTCAAAGCGAGCCTATCAATAATAGTAAAAAAACATTAATTAAATAATTTTCTGTAGTTTAAAAAAACACACACACACTTTAATTTTTCGTTTTCTTTTCGCAAACCCTTTCATTTGATACGGGTATCATGGGTATGCATGCAATATAACTAGTCGGCCATCTTTGAGAGTCCACCATATTGGATTTTAAATAATTAGATTTTAACTCATAACATTTATATACTTATTTACAAGTAAAGCTAATGTAAGTAAATTAAAATATGTTTAACTTGCCGCATTTGCCGTGGTATTTGATGGTTATGTTGAGTTGGTTGTCACAGGCATGTTTGTCGAGATGGCACACGGAGGGGTACTCCCGGCCGTCGGTCCCACACACTGGCTTGCGCCGCTGACAGCTTCGGGGACACCGGCACTCGGGCTGGCCGTAGGCTGCCACGCATCGCGCCCCGACTGGACACGACACGCCCGTACATGGGTCGCCGGCGTCTGCGTAGGATAATTTAAATTTAAGAAGACCGAAGAAAACTTAGAAAACGGTTTAAAGGCATATTATATACATTGTATTGGTAGCAAATTGAGTGTCGATGGTGAAGCCATGCGAATCCCCTTGAAATGTGACGAGATTAAAGACAAAATCGAGTGTCTGCCCTCATAGTAAACTGTTGACACTGTTTAATACTCTATCTGATGGGTGCCGCTACTTATGGCGATGGCGCCCCAATCTAGAGTACCTACACTTTACTACCTTTATTATTTCCTACTGACATTTGTTTATTCACATAAATTCTTACATTTCATTGCAGGTATGCGTTTGTTTAATATGTTTTATTCAAACTCTGCCTAACTGACATTCTACACACGCACGTATCGTGTCTTTTTGAGTAGACGTAGGTCTAAATTAACCAAAGGGATTGGAAAATTACGAGATTCTCACAACCCCCAGCATAAAGCCTAAAGATAGCGGATCCAAAGTGGCCAGTAGACCCGGCCAAAAAGGTAAGATTGCATAAAAGAATCCCCTTAAACATTGACAAGTGACAATCACTTGACTAGGTGAGTGCCCAATAACAATGTTAGTTTATTGCGTAAAGGTCTTGGAAAGGGCCGGCTATATCGATGCAAGTTGGCAAAAGTGACTATCATCTAAATGTGTATAGAAAATTAAATGTCTATTCATAAATTTTTTCTGTAACACACAATAATAATATTTATAACAAAAGTGGGTTTTTATATAGTGCTTAAAATAAACTTTAATAAAAATATGAGTATTTTTTTAGGTAAAAAGAAAATATGAAAGGCAGTCTGGCGATCAAGATATACCAACCAACCCTTTATTTGGAAATGGTCTAAGGCCATGAATTTGGTATGCTTTTATAGTTATGTGCTCGACTTAACCTGCATGTTTTATCAAAAATATCTAGCAAAATGGCTGCGCTGTGCGCCATAAATTAATTAAACAGATATTTTTCACGTTGAAATGCATGCAATGAAAATTTATAATGGCATTTGAGTAGCTAGGCAACATGTCACGAATCTGCGTGATATATTGGTTTTGTTCGGGTAGCATTAGTAATATTGTTGTGCTACATATAAGCATTGTGTTAATATTTCAGTACGTATGTATTCTGAAATATAGAACAGAAGGTGCATGTTACTTTACGTCAAATATCTACAGAGTGTTGTCAAAATATTTAACAAAAAACTTGTTCCGCTGATCAGCTGATGATGACTTTGTACGGTAAGTTCAAATTTTTTTAGGGATTTTACTACTAATTCCTTGATGAAAGCTGTTCATTTCTATGGGCAGAAGCAGTATACTAATACATTTTAAATGTAAATGACCACGCATTTCCGTTATACCCTGTACCTATAGCAAACGTTGCTTGCAGCCTATTAATTAAATTAAAGAACGAGTAAACAATACTGTCTCATCGTAATACGCCTAAAATAGAATTTTACATTTAAACGAGCTACATTTAATCTTAATTAAATAAATAACTCGGGTAGCATGTCACGTTGAAAAAAAAAAGCAGCGAATACATCCGGAGATATCGGCGAAGATCGTCTCTCACTGGATGCCGGAGGGAAAGCCGTCGCTTTCGGCCGACCGCAGCAAAGGTGGTGTGACGATCTGATCATGTTTGCGGGTATTTTGCCAGAGATCGTGCAGAACAGAAAGATTTGAAAGAAGAAAGGCTAGTAAAAATAAGTCAATGAAGTAGATTGTGGTGACTCTCACCGCACTCCCCCTCATGCTTGACGCGGAGGTTCAGTCGTCGCTCGCAGGCTTCCTTGCGGAGGTAACAGTGATTCCGATAGGTGCGACCGGCGGTGGAGCAGACGGGAGCCGGCGCCGCAGGACAAGCCGCAGGGCAGGCACAGTGGGCGCGCCCGTCCCCCAAAGACACGCACTCAGCACCCCAACGACAAAATGTCTTTTCACACGCTTCTGAAAAATGAAAAACCGTTCAGAATTGAACATGACACATTTAAATTAAAAATGCAAATGAAAAGTAAAATGTTTTACAAATTTATATGAATTATTAACTGAATTAATTGTATTTAACATATGCAAATAGCAGGTATGTACTGGAAGTCCACTCAGTGATCGCAATATTACTTGGATATTTAATATGCATGAGTGTTGCTGAGTGGCTGTGAAACCCATTACAGTGTCAACCCTGTGTTGTGTTTACTAAAAAGCTATTTATAACAAAACCGCAAAAGGTAAGTTATTTTAATTAACTTAAATTTAATGTTATTAGTCATATTCTAAAAATTTAGAAAGTGACAGATTTGATTAAGGTAGGTAGGTACGTCGCGCGTCGGTCAGGCAGGGCTTGGCTGTGAATAGCGCTAATAAAACTGATATCCCGCCGCAAGCCACCGGCGAATTCTTTGAACAAGATATAATTCTTTAGCGAACTCGGCTTCGGATGACACAATTTCCAATTTTCTACCTGGGGAGTCAGAGGCGTGACTAAATTATTAAGGCGGACTAAAATAAGATGTTAGTTCCATTTCGCCACAGCATTGTGTTAGAACAAGCTTTAAAGATTACCGATTTCTATCGCCTCTTTAAAATTCTAAACAGGTATTACTACCTACTGGCCGCAAAGTCGCACAACAGCTTACTAAAAGTTAATCATTTGCAATTTTCGTCTCGATTGTAGGTTTTGGCAGTTTTGAGTTTTGGTTCTGAAGTTTACTAACTAAATATAGATTCTGTACAAAAACTTTTTTACGAAAAATAGAACCGACTTCCTAATAGAAAACAAAGAAAAAAAAATAACATTAATTTCAGAAGTTGGTGTGAAAAAACGAAGAAACAAAACCAAGAACACCGACAAAAAAGAGCATGATCACAGGCGAAATGTTTGAGCAAAACTGTGTGGGGTTTACAACGGATGCACTAGCCTGTTACTAAATCTTTTAACTAGATAAAGTCCTATTTTTTTTTCCTTCGTCATTTGTTTTTCACAAATTTGTTTTTTTACCCTTAACACGTTTTTCTACAACAATCAATCTAATCGCCTATACCTGAGCAAACCCATAAGCCATAAAAAGATCGTGAATTGAAAAGATTTCCATTTCTCCTATATTTAAGAGCGTTTACTCCTCACTGTATATAATACAAACTGTCAAGTTCGTAGACCTAGGTCTAAAAAGTTAGGTAAGAACATTTTAGAAAAATAGTTTTTTTTATTTTTTAAATAAATAAAAAAAAGTTTAGAGAGGAAAAGTGATATTTCACATTTTCTAGAAAACATAAAATTGCTTTCAGTGTCTCTCTGAAATCAATTTTGAAAATAACATGGTTAACTTTTTAGACCTGAGTACTTACCTTGCATCTACATACCAAATTTGATTACAATCGGTTCATTCATATTCGAGTATAAGGAATTGACAGTTTGTATGAAATACCGTGAGGAGTAAACGCTTATAAATAAGGGGGAAGCGCCAGGGTAACCAGTGAAATTCAAATTTTCTTACGTTTTTTCCTATTTACAGGTTAGTCTAGTATGGTTGTATGTTGTGTTGATCAAAATATGATTCGCGGCCGTAGCATGTACGTATTTACAGAATTGTAATGAATAAAATCATCAGTACAACCTTTTAAGTTCATATTACAGTATGGAATGAGTATTTCATGAAATCATGACATTCGACAACAATTCTAACTGAGAGAGATGTATTGATGATTCTAATGATTATAATTCTATAAATACATACTTACTAGGGCCGCGAATCATATTTTGAAAACACTTTTTGACAAAAAAAAACAACCTACTTCCAAAAAAGATAACACTATAAATTTAAAAATAACTTTAATTTCTGAAGTCAGTGTTTCTAGTTTTGTTTCTTCTTTATTTGACACCGACTTCCGAAATGAAAGTTATATTTAATTAGTGTATTTTCTTTTTTGTAAGTCAGTTGTTTTTTTTTTGTTGTCAAAAAGTTTTTTATATTTCACTTTTTTGTGGTTATAACCCAGAACTCAAAACCCCACTATCATGGACCGTGGCATTTAAACATACTCGTAATTGGAGCAAACCGTCGTGTGTACCTATACATATTTTTTTGTTTTTATTCAGGTTTTGTAAAAGCGCCGAAGCAATTTCGATAAAATTTATATGGGACCTCGGGAGTATATTCTTTCGGATAAAAAAATAATTTTGAAAATCGACATTTGACAGAAAAGTCGGAAGACATATAAAAAACAGTAAAATAAAAAAATACACACAGTCGAACATAGAACCTCCTTTTTCGAAGTCGGTTAAAAACATAAAACTTTACACTGACCTGCAAATTGCAAAAAACGTGAGAAAATTTTAATTTCGCGAGCTAAAGATTTTTAATAGGATTTTTTAACAAAGAAATTCGATAAGGATTTTTAATAACGGTAAGAAATAAAGCAGCCGTCTGAACACCTGCGCCCATAAGGTGAAGCGAATGCTTGAAAACCTTGGAATAGGTAGCAGCTGACTAAGAACTCATTGATTTTAGTTTGAGCTTCGGCATGCTGTTAGTTTAGTCTTTTCAGCACCTACTCTGTTAGACAGTGACTGTGCAACTCAGTTGTTCGCATTCTAACTAACAAATGAACTTTGTGTGCGAAGCTAAACCTAACTCATAATTTATACAACGAATAACACGCTACGACTAGGAATATAATAAACTTGGTTGAAGTGCACAAGCACTTACACAGAATTGTTTAACACCGATGTGAATGTAATAACAGAAATAATTGACTTTATAATAATTTATACCATCGACTGAAATCTCGTAAAGTCGTGACTTTCATTCAAAGCTGATTGAAATTCTGTTACAATAAGATTCTTATAATTTAACTTCGGTGCCAATATAGGTAGAATGACATTGTGAGATATAAAATAACCTGTGACTGTGAAGAAGACAAATTGTTTTTATTATTGTATTTGTCTTTTGAAAAGAGGTCAAGTATAAGAATTCAGCGACGAACTCATTTCCTTGGCTTTCATATAAAGGTTACAGACGAATCCGCTTAAGAAAAGAAAGCAGTCGGAAATAACAATTTTGTAAGAAACAAACAAAATGTAAGAACACGAATCGCTGTTGGAGAAGCCCGAGATAAATGGAGACAGGGAGGGGAGATAAAAACGATGGCGGATGCCTCGTGAATGGAAGAAAATTAGGAAATTCACCACGGCGCTTTTTCAGGCGCCAGAGCTGTTTAAATTATCCATATTATCTGTGTATGAATAAAATTCTACTCATGCGAGTTGAATTTATAAAAAGACGAGGTTTTATTGATGGTAGAATGTCGAGTTACGAGTATTTACCTTGAAATCAAATCATGTCTTAGACAAACACTCATTCGTAACTAATAAGTAAGTGAGATGAAGTATAGGTAGGTATCTTCTCTTTAGAACACAGTCGCACCTGTCTCAATTACACAGTTATTTGATAACTTCACGCGGAGGGGGACTTTGTTTTATAATATGTATTATAAAACAAAGTCCCCCTCCGCGTTTGTACGCAATAAACTCAAAAACTACTGAACGGATTCTCATGCGGTTTTCACCAATAGACAGAGTGATTTATGAGGAAGGTTTAAGTGTATAATATTTGTACCCGAGCAAAGCTGGGGCAGGTTGCTAGTGATTATAAAATAATTGTCTTTTAGAGGAATACATCAACATAAAATAATATCACGATATAACATAAGAGCTGACTGTCACCCACATAATTTGGGACGCGCCCTCCTAAAGTCTCCGAGACAAAGCAATTTTGTTGGCTCGAGACACCGATGTAGTTGGCATGTCACTCGCACAGTACCTACACATGTGGATTGTTGACTAAAGATAAGCTTTGAAGACGTACCGACGCATTTAATACTTACCATATATACCTATGTGTATGTATGATTGAAATTAATAGCAAAATAATTTAAATATCAAAGGTTTTATCAAGTAGTAGTGTAGTAGTAGTTTCATTGTAAGTTCCTAAAATGTTACCAGTTGACAGGTAATAAGAGGAATAAATATGGTTAAAACACTCAATTTAGTTAAAAGCTTCAATCAGGCTATAAAATTATTGTAATAAACTTGGATATTCCTCTATTTTTCACTAAAAAAAAGTAAACACAACGTTGGAAAGTAATACAGTTTTCGCGACCCACGCACTGAACACAAAATACACATATTGCAGATTATCCGTTACAAGTTACCCTAAAGTAAATCCCATGAAATTAATTTTCAAACGTAATCCACGTTTTCAATTCATTAATTTTATTGATGTTGGGCTTTTACGAAGTTATGAGCGTGTAAAAACTATAAATTTAATCAAACTGAAAAGCTTTTTAAGCGGTCGATTAAGTGTATCGGCTATAACATAAATGATGTAATAATTTTGTGAACGGGGCTTAGGTTCTGTTTAAACACGCAATACACACACATTTATGTAATAACTTTTGTGAGACAGCATTTTTGTTAAAGAGTTTTTCGCATTTTTATTTTGCTTTTTTCTTCCCTGCAGCAATATGTCGTATACGAGACAATAAGCTTCTCGGTCCGAAATCACTAGTTTATTTTTAGGAAGTGCCTCCGCAGCCAGGGTCGTTACCCGGAATTGCAGCCGGCGTTTCAAAAAAAATCTTATATGCAGTTGAAACGTTCCAAAAAGTCATAAACAACAAAAAATACTGTTCTTTGCATAAAAATATTCATAAACAAGTCCCAAAAAAAACAAAAAGTAAACATGTGCAAGCTGGGTTTGAACTTGCAATCACAAGTTGGTCAAACCTTTTGTCTAAGCATACATCTAACAGAACGGTCCAATGGCTACATTCCGGCACAATCATTGTACATCAGGCACCTCATCATTCTCCTGCCCTTATCCCAATTTATTTGGGGTCGGCGCAACATGTCTTTTCCTTCCATACTCCTCTATTAGTCGTCATCTCTGTAGTCACCCCCTTTTTACCTATATCCTCTTTCACACAGTCCAACCATCGTTTCTTCAGCCTTCCCCTACTCTTATAGCCATCCACATCCATACACAAGACTTTCCTCACGCGCCTTACCTCAGGCACCTCCTAGTGAAAAATTACTTTTCAGTACATATCGAATGAGTCCAAACACGATGGTGTTATTTTTTTTGGTTGCGGAGATCCTATGGACAACTTTCGGCTCCGGAGTAGCGGATAAATTCTTCGGCTCCGGAGTAGCGGATAAATTCTCAACATCAGTTACTGCACCCCTGGGCACTCAGGCAGGGAAGGAACAGGGGTGGGTTTTAGTCAGTAAGAGTCTGACACGCCCTCCCGCTCCACCCAGAGCGGGAGAAGTCATTGGAAGATTTCCCACCCCCCCCTAAAAAAAAAATCGTCGTACCTTAGGCATCACCTAGCCTAACGTAACTTGTCAAAACATAATTATGCAATGAGACCAAATGTGATGGTGCTATCTTGTTTGGTTGAGGAGATCCTATGGCCACCTTCTAACTCCATCATCAGACCAGTTTCATAATACTATTTTTAAGGACCAGAAGCGGTTATTATTTAAATAAAAATAAATGACTCATCAACCAAGAAAGTTTTATTCCTTAAAAACGTTTTACAATAACAAATACGTTCCTACAACATTATAAACACGATCCTTGAATAACATTATAACGATTCTACAATACGTCTGTTGCGTCCGGAAGCCAAACGAAGAATAGCGCTCGTACCGAGTGCGCCGCGCCTTTTACGCAGCACCGCTCGGCCCAGACTCGGGAGTAGGGGCACGTGCTGAGTGGGGGAACTTGCTAACACTATATTATTGCATTGGGCACTTAACTTTATAAATAATGCAAGTTTCAGCTTAATCAAAGACCAGAAACTGTTTGAAAAATAGATTACTAAAATTAATTAGTGTGTGTTGCTGGTTACAAAACCGGAAACACACTAAACCAAAGCACTAATATATAGTTTGTAAAAATATAGACTTCTCATAAGTTTTCCTGGAATATTTAGGTAAAGAACTTTAATTTATTTATTTACGTTACTCGTCCGTGTTTGGGTCATAGAAATAAACCTGTGTAGCAAAATTCAACTTAATCGGGTCAGTAGAAACGGAGAAAATTGTTTGTGACAGACGGATAGACGGATAGACAGACAGGCAGACGCACGAGTGATCCTAGAAGGGTTCCGTTTTTTTTCGGAACCCTAAAAAAGAAGAAAAAGAAAAATGTACTGCCCATTCCCAACCGGAGTCATTCCCTTGTTTTTGTTTTTTAAGGAACCTTAGTGACAACTTTTCAGTAAACTCAAAATTCCATTCTGGTTAACCTGTTCGGGAGAGTTGAGACGCTGTCTCCTACTTCTCTAATATTTCAGACCTCCATCATCACGTAGTCTTAAAGCAAGTTCATTTTGATATTTTGAGTCTCTTCTGGTATTCATTGCCATAACAAAGCGTCTAACAAAGTAGCTTTGCGCAAAAATTATTGCTGGAAAACGACTTTTATTTTGTATGAAAAAAAAAACTATTTTTATTGCGCGCAATGTAACGCGAATCCAGGCAAGTGGAGTTAAACCCCGCCGTTTGATATTCATTGCGTTTTTGTAACTACAAATGCGTAATTGCAAAAAAAAAATCGAAAATTCAGGTAATGATTGTTTGGAAAAAAGTTTAAGTAGTAATTAAACTTGGCATTCATTTTCGTAAAACTGTAAAAAAAAAATAGCGACTTTGACCTTTAATAATTATCCTCAGAACCAGTGGATTCCCTGGTATGGTCTAGTGGAAAAAAAATATCCAAATAATGGGTAGAATATATGGTTTTCGGCTTCGGAAACTGTCTTTTTACACCCGATGTTATTGTCATATTGAGAAATTTCTTCAATATTTAGAACAGATTTTTCTTCTGAGTGAGGAGGTTTCTTGCGTAGACTTGGTTTGGTTTGTTCTGAATCTCCAAACTTCAAGTTATTATACTATACTATTGTCGCGAAACTGTAAGTGTTCAGGGGGGTTAGACAAAATACTTTTCTGTTAACGTTAACGCTAACGCTTCGTGCAAAATGTATGGCGACGACATTACTGGGCGTGAGTCTCGTGACAATTCTCTCCGCAGGTAATGTCGTTGCCATATATTTTGCACGAAGCGTTGGCGTTAGCGCTATTATAAAAGTTATTTGGCTAAGGGGGCAGCTGCTATAGCCAGATTTGTGTGCATAGCAAGTAGGGCAGAATCATCTGCGTACTGAAGTTTTATTCGCTGTACACAGTACTGGCGGCCCTAGTATGCTGCCTAGTGGTACGCGCAATTATATTTACTTTTGAGTTTCACTTAAACGTTAAAACCAGCACTTTTAGAACGTCAAAATGACATAAAATAGACTGCCCGTCATCACTTCCTTGTGTTTTAGCTATTAAAAAATATTAGTGTGACAATCTTCCCAGCACCATATAATCTGTCTGTCATCGTTTATTATGGTATGACTTCAACTTAAGAAAGAACGAGTATGGGAGTATCATTTTAGTTTTATAAAGCAAACACTCATTGTCATTCTTTGTAGAAGGCTTGACTTATGTTCAGGAACACTGCAGTACAGCAGGTTTCCATCCCAGTTCCCTGATAATTTAGACATGTTCAACTGTTTCATGGTTTTCCCTAAAGCCGAATTGGTAATTGCGTATTATGTCCTTTAGCTTTTCCTTTTTATCAATTTTTTCTCGAAAAGTTTTCCTGTTATTGACAAAATACTTATTGGCCTATATGTGGCGACTTCATGTGGCCATACCAGATTTAGGCAGCATAACTGCTTGTGCGATCCTCCAGCCACTGAAGCGGAAAATGGAATTGTCGCAGGCAAACGGCCTTATTTACAGTTTTCAGAATTGAAGTACTATTAATAAGATCACGTCCTGGGGATTAACTTTTTTTAATAGCTTTAATTCAAGAATAATTTCTTAAGGGCTAGTGGATTAAGGTGGTAGGCACGTCTCCGTCTGATCGTCCTCCATTGCTCCATACACGACATCAGGAAGGTGCGTGGCGTTGCATCAACTGAATACCTATTATTCTAGCACCCTCATGAGTCATAAGCCATGTATGAGGCTCCGAGTCATAGGCCTTCTTATAGTCTATCTACGAGTAACATATCGACAGATCCTTTCGGGAACGTTAAACCTCTTAGCTGATGGCCATATCGATGAGGAGCAGCTCCTTAGTACCACTTTTCCTCTTTCATTTAGGAATTAGAGGCCAACTTGATAGAATTACTGTGTATATATATAGTTGTTAATCTTAGTTCTCAAAATGGATGTAAAACCCAACCTTGTAACCTTAGACTGTCAGCTCGTGATCGAATAACTTTTGAGTTCCGTGATTCTACCAGATTTGTGAAGCAGGTGGGTAACAGTTGCAACCTCTCGGGCCGGCTCTGGGTCAGGCTATGGTACGGAGCGAAGCAGTAATGCTCGCAAAGGAGGAGGCGGAACGGGTGAGGGAGGTTCAATGAAGTGGCCCTCACGGCCCCAGCCTCAGCCGCCGCAGGAGACGCACTGGGCGTAGGACGTCGCGAGATGATCTCCAGCCACCGTAGACCCGGGCCTGCGGACGGCGAGCAGTGGGTAGCTCGCCGTCCGATCAGCACAAGGCTCGTGAGTCGACGGCGCGTAGTGTTCCACGCGCGCCTCACAGAAATGTTTGTCAGCCACCACTGACGGGGCCCATCATTTGGGCAGCACTCAGCCAAGAAAGGAACACGGGAGGGTTTTAGTCAGTAAGAGTCTGACACGCCCTCCCGCTCCACCCAGAGCGGGAGATGTCATTGGATGATTTCCCACCCCCAAAATAAAAGGTGGGTGACAGTTACTCCTGCTGTAAGAAACTTGGGTAGCGAATCAGGTTCTAAAACTGCCTGGTACTGAAATATCAAACGAGCGTGCCACATTTGAAGCAACTTTTTCCGCAAATTGTGCAGTCCGTTCGGTTTTGTAGATTTCCAATTTAAGAACGGATGAACTGCACGGACTAGATCTTGGGGGCTGATAGTGATTGCTCCTATTTCTGATATGAGATTACACGCTTACTCGATCTTCCGAGTCCAACCACCTTTGGTGTGAGTGTGTGACTGATAGGCACCGACCAGATGCTGTGTCAGAATGAACACAAGGCGTCATCATCCAATAGACGAGTGTCAGTCAGACCTTAGTCCGGTCGCTCCCAAGCCCCATATACCCACCTTTTTATTACTCCGGAATGAGCTATACTGGGTGTACCACTCAACTCGCCACTTATACCCACGGATGCGGGTAGCCCATGCATACTTCAGGAAATCGATGCGATCTGTAACAGGATCCTGTACTAGCTGGCTTCAGCCTTCTTCTGACTTCTCGTCATTGGCAAAGACGTGAGCTGCATTACATGCCGCTGCAGCCACGCAATACATGATCGAATGTGTATCGATGAGGTCTTCATAGTTACTAAAAAAGTTTGACAACTACGAATCCAGAGCAACTATCAGCGCCTTATTTTTAGTATGCATGGGTAAACGAGGTGAGCGTGACCGAATTTCGGGCGGCATATTGAGATATTCCCGAATAGTACATTTCAAAGCACTCCTCAATTCCTCGTTGCACTGGAGACTTACATTTGTAACCCTGTCACTACTCTCCTCGTCAGCGTGATGGATTGTGATGATATCATAGTCTGAGACACCGACAGAGGTGTAGTGACATGACTACCCCTTTCAGTTAGGAAGCGATCAAAGACATTATCATTCAACATATGATTTTGCAAATGACCTGCACTTGATCAGACATAACCGAAGGGCTCAAGCATCTGAAATAAAGTGAACATACGAACACGGTACGCGATCAGGTATTCTCCCTCTGTAGCCTCATAGTATGAGAGCATGACATTCTTTGCCCGGGGGTGGAGGATAAATGCCCGGGGGTGGAGGATAAATTCGAAAGAGTTACCTCGCGCCCGGGCACTCGAGGCTGGGAGGAACAGGGGTGGGTTTTAGTCAGTAAGAGTCTGACACACCCTTCCGCTCCACCCTAGAGCGGAAGAAGTCATACGATGATTTCCCACCACCCAAAAAAAAAAAAAAAAAAAGCATGACATTCTTGTTGATGGATTGAGTCTATAGCATGCTCCGCACACTTTCGCCGGGAGCTGGAACCCTATCAGAGGTCGATGGGCCTCGAAGGGTAACCGATCACTTTTCCGAATTTTTTTTGTTCGAATTTCATTTTACCGAAAACTATTGACCGACGTCTTTTTTGCTATATGTATTATTTGACATATTTTTAGATCATCAAAGTAGCATGGGTCGTAGGTATTATTTTACCGAACTTTTACAAAATATAACCTTTTGCTATTGGCTGAAGCCTCTTTTGAACTGGTTTCATTTGCCAAATTTATTTATTTATTTATTAAAATTACAAAGATAGTGTTTGTTTTACAGGATGACTCTAATACAATACCACTATTGTATTAGTGTCATCCCATTCCAAACACCCAACGAATAAATAGAAAAATTAACTTACGGCTAATACTTAAAAATCTATACTTTAAAAACAAATGATTTATTTGCCATATTTTCACCACACCGAAACAACATTTTACGGCATATTATTTGGTCACAAATATAAAACCGGTTACTTGGTAGCATTTCCAATATTAAATTTAAATAGTGTCATAAAAATTCAATAAGTTGTGCTACAAAATTTAGAGACAGAAACGAATAGCTGCAAAACCGACTTCACGCAGTCTTGTCTGCCCTACCCCTAGAGTGTAATTTAAGCCCGCGTAGGCACGGAGGGAATCGGCCGCCCAAACCCAGCAGCGCCGGAGCCGTGACAGAAACAATGCTTGCTGCATGTTGCATGCCTGTCTGCATGTTGCATGCTTGAAGCAAGCATCCTTGTTTGCATGCTTCTTACTGGGACCACTTAAAACCACTTTGGTGTTATGAAAATATGGTAATTAAAACAGTGGTATAATGAATGTTCGGAAACATAATACTACGGACAAATGTAATTTTGTTTAAAAGTGTTTTGACCAAATGAAATGTCGGAGTAACGAAAAAAATCACTTGATAATAGGTCAACTGATACAGTGACAGACGTGACTTCGATGAAGCCGACGCAACTGCCATGGCCAGCACTCACGGCGGGGCTGGGTTGCAGCGGCAGCGAGGTGGAGCTGAGTGACGAACCAAAGGTGGCTGGCGTGCTCTTCAAGCTGCGGTTCTCACCAACATCTTCTTTTCTCTTTTAAGTCAAATTTTCATCATCCGTGAATTTTCCATTGTAGTTGTGTGTTCCATTGCAGTATAGTTTTTAGTATTAATTTATTGGTTGTGTGTTCCATTGCAGTAAAGTTTTTAGTATTTATTTGATATTTAAAAAAATATCTTAGTAAAAACCATTTTTAATTAAACATCTGTTTAATTAAAATATTTAATTTGATGACGTGGATTAGTCGAAGTGTGGTCAAGTTCTGACTGTACTGGCCGTACGTTTTCGCGGTATTTTGGAGGACAGTATAAGTATATCTATACTGTCCTCCAACATATAGAAATTGTGTTATAGATTATTTTATTGTTGATGTTATTCCTTCCATGTTTGGCAGGTCCTCGGTGTCTAACGTATGTAGACACCGAGGATATAACTTTCGTTTTCAACTGTACCGACGTCTTACTTTTGAATGTTTCCTTCATGCTCCAATATTTATTCCAAGTGTATTGGGTACGACTGTCTACCTCCAACTTATTGTTCCATCTGTCAAAGCCTATTTGTTTTCTGATACCTGCAGATGTAACTTGTCGTATATAAATAGTTCGTTGTCAACTGAAATTCTTCTTTCTGTGCTGTTTGTCATTAACATGGTTTTGGACAAGTTCATTTCCTTTCCGACAGACCAATAATATCGAATTTATTGTTCTCCAAGGCATTCATTAATTCCAGAAGGCGGGCGTGTGTAGATTGAGTTCTCATATTGTATGTTGCTATAAAAAGCAGGTTATTTTTTTTGAGCGTTCTAGCATAATTGTAGTTTTTTTTTAATTTTGGAGGGTTTTGGTCTACTTCTCCCACGGTGACCGGCCGGGTTAAGAGAGAGTTAGTACAATTGTTGATTATAACACAGGATGTGGTTTGTGAGGAGGAGGCCCAGGCTTTAACATACGACATCAGAAATTGGCCTTTGTTGAAACACGGCTGTCGTACACTCAGGAGTCTGCGGTTTCTGAGAAGACCTTTTTTTGTGGTGGGAAATCATCCGATGACATCTTCCGCTCTGGGTGAAGCGGGAGGGCATGTCAGACTCTTACTGACTATAACCCACACCTGTTCCTTCCTTGCCTGGGTGCCCAGGAGAGCATTAATGCTATTATGAATTTATCCGCTACCCCTTGGCATGCAGGCACCGGCCATGATGGGCCCCGTCAGTAGTGGCTGACAATCATCTCATTGAGGCGCGCGTGGAACACTACGCACCGTCGACTGGCCTGATGCTGATCGGACGGCGAGCTACTTACTACTCGCCGTCCGCAGGACCGGGTCTATGGTAGCCGGAGATTGTCTCGCGATGGCCTACGTCCAATGCGTCTCCTGCGGTGATACCGGCCGGGGGCGTGAGGGCCACTCTGTTGAGTCTCCCTCACCCATCCCGCTTCCGCCTTCGTGAACATTACTGCTTCGCAGAAGGAGGAGCCTGCTTCCCATTCCCTCTCGCTCCGTATCATGGCTTGAACCAGTGCCGGGCGTGAGAGGTCGCTACCGCTTATCGCATCCACGAGGACACGGCGGTACTCCGCCCAAGCGGGACAGATCTCCACCGTATGCTCCACCGTGTCCCCTGGGCGATCCACGCTGTGGTAACACCCGGACGTTTCTTCCCGCCTTATCCGAAGCAGGAACCCCCCGAAACAACCGTGTCCGGTGAGAACCTGCGTCAGGCGGAAGGTGAGGACGCCGTGAACCTTTCCAGCCACTCCTCAAAGAGGGGCACTACCGCCGCGATGGTGGCGTGCCCAGCGCTGGGTTGCGATAGTCTTCTGAGAAGACTCTTGCGGTGGTGATAGGGAAAGTTGCTTTTGTTTGTGTTCGTTGCTTTGTTGGTATGCTTTATAACAAGTTTGTCATATTTTATGAAAGCAATGTTGCCTTTTTCATTTTCCTGACGTTGTTGTTCCTTAAGCTCTTCTCGTTTCCTCAAAATATTTACAGGATATTACTCTGTGATGTAAATGTGCCTTCCAAGTTCTTCTTATTGAGAATGTTCTTTTTTTTTCTAAAGTGGTTAATATTACTGATATAGGTCTTGGCCTGCTTTCCTTTTTACCTATTCTTCTAACTGTCTCAATTTCAAATACTTGAATGTCTTTTTTAATTATTTCAGTTATAATTTAATGTTTTCATGTGAATCAAAGTACGACTGTTCTTTTTTTTTTTGAAAAACATAATATTTCTTTCTTCTCTAATATATTATAGTCTTTCTTCCTGATATTCTAGTTTAAGTTTCAAGATGCCTACTCCTTCGTTAACTTCTCCAAATTTAGTATTCAAATGTGTTGTTATATTAATTAGTTCTTCAATATTTGAATCTATAAGAGGTAAATCTATTTGAAAACTCACTTTTCATGACCAAAATTAACTTTTTCTAGTCCTCCATATTGAACAAGTTTAAATCTAACATAGCAGCCAACCAGTGCCCCCTATCGGTGAGCGGATTAGTTATTATGAAAGAGCCGTGTCGTGATGATCGATATCGTCTCACGTAAGGCTTTGTAGTATCAAAAATTTAAAATAGATGGCGCCTGCTTCTATGTGCTAATGAGTTGCAGTTTTAATGTTACTTTTTATTGTTATTAAGCACTTAGCACCCCGATAGTAATGTTTGCTTTAGTTTATTGCACTGTACTTTTGCAGTATTTTCACTTTACACGGCCGGCCGTTATATGAGTTGCACTTTCTTCAGGTTTTTACACTTTTTATATTTTTCATGATTTATTTATTCCTGTTGATACGAACTTTATATTGCAAAGACAGATTTTTTTAATAATGTAATATCGCTATTTATATTTAACATTTCACTTAATCGCGAAACCGATGTAAACAGTGGCAAAGCGCCGACCCTCAATCGATCGAATGATGTATTTCTTTTTTGGGACAAGACCGCCACACTATTCCCAAACCACTGTAACTTCTGTAAGCCAGAATAAACAGTAACAAGCACCAGAAAAAAACGCCGAGGCAATGTATCTCGACGAGTCCCAGAGAAACGAATAAACTGTTTTGGGTCCCGCAACGAAATTAATCAGAAAAGCTAGCGGAGGAGTAAGAAAAACATAATATTTACTTTCCTCCTAATCAAACGGGAGACAGAACAAAGCTAGACCATAAGGCACAAAGGGGGTATTTAAAACTGGGGTAAGCCCAGTTGCCAAGCACCACTGATTAAAACAATAATATTAATGGGTCCTAAAATTGTGAGCTGTTACATTTGATTCCAGTAATAGGTATGGCAAAAACGCTTGAACGCACGGAAATTCGTTCTAGTTGTCACAAAGTCCGTGTAATAGACAACTCCAGATGTAGGCTATTTGATATAGATACTAATACTATCGAACATAATATTGCGTTCAGTTTTCCAAAGAGTACACTTCCATAGGATATGATGTGCGGATTGTTCGTATCCGCAATCAGGTGTGGAACATTGACACAAAGGCGAGGCAACAAGCTTGAAGGAAAATAATTAACCTTTAAAGTTGCCATGACCTGTGAGAAATTGAGCAACATAGTGATCCACCTCCAGCCATGCCCTAGCCAGCCGCTCACGAACCTATGGGATGAACCGGTGGAGGTGTCGGCCTTTGATCGAACTTTCCCACCTGCATTGCCATTCGAATAAAAGGTTTTCAATGACGTTAGTTTGAGGTTTAAGTAATCTAGAGATCTTGGAATGATCGCGTTGAGGTAAAAAGTCTGGGTCCGTAGTCTTTCGTGCGGAATAGTACATTGCAGCACGTTGCTGCACCTCAAGACTCGATTCGGTCGAGTCGGTGTTAGATCCGCCACTAAGCACATCAATATAGTTGCCTTTCCCTCTTATGTGTTCTGTGTTCTGACTAGCCTTTTCCCAACTATCTTGGAGTCGGCTTCCAGTCTAACCGGATGCAGCTGAATACCAATGAATACCAATATTTTACATGGAGCGACTGCTATCTGACCTCCACAACCCAGTAAGTGGGTAATACGAACCCTTGGTAAGACTGGTGAAACTGACTTTCGGGCTTCTGACGATCCATGATTGACAGCCGGGACCATCGGCTTAACGTGCTTTCCGAGGCACGGAGGAGCCTCGGTATGTAAAGATTCACCCATCCACGGACCAACCCCGGCAAGCGTAGCCTTTCCCTCTTATGGATAATAATTATTATAATCAGTCGTGAACCCAAATATCTGAAATTTCAGTCACTGCTACAATCATGTAAATCTAGGGCCGAGTGAAGATGGGTTGGTTATGTTTCAAGAGCCGTTTTAAAATACAACAATAATTTAAATATTCTAAGCGCGATGTTGGTGTCACCAGTTTGTTAGTGTAAATATTAATAATAAAATAATAAAAATGAATATATTGTTATAATATTATTGTAGCTATAAAGTTGTTTAGTTTTGCTGGTGTGGTGTAAAATAATTGAATTGAAACCTAACCTAACCTGACACATTCAAAGTGTTTAACTCGTTGAATGTGTCAGGTTAGGTTATATTGTATCTGTCTGCACATACCCATTGATTTCACTGTTGTTAAGAGATTTTATTTAGTTCAGATTTTCTCACATTATTTTGCATATCTTTAAAGGGGCCGTTGTGCTGTGTGATAATTTTAATATAAATAACAAATGTTGTGCGATCAATCACGAAATTGCGAAATAAAATCAGTTGCTATACATATACGTTCGTTTGTGTAAATCGATAAAATATAGAGAACAACTGATTTTTGTCTGGGTTACCGAGATCGCTATTGAATAGAAACTGTTTTAAACACAAATATTTTTACATAAACTATTAATATTTTCATTACTTTAGGATCTACAATTTCAATGTCCTCATAATGGAGCTACACATTATTTCTTCCTAGTGTTAGAAAAAATGTCATCTACCTATCTTATTATGTAAATAACATACAAGGCTAAACTTAACTTCTTACCTTCCGGGGCTGGAGGTCTAGGCTGATAGTGTAAATCTGAAACAAACGAAAAAGGTTCAATATAATAGTTTAAATGCTTTAAAATAACTTATGGGCAGGTATTCCAATAATGTTTTATTTTCTATCTTGATGTACGAGTATGTAAAATAAAAAACGCAGCTACGTAGTTAATGACAACATATCATTGCAACGACTCCCATTAGAAGCGTTTAACCGCTCACAACTACGCAACCATTTTGTTTACAAAACCAAATAACGTAATTGTTAAACCGAACTATTAGCACACCGCAACAAGGTTGTGCAATCCCCTGCTTAGTTATCTGCGTTTATTAGGAGATATTAAAACTATTGATAATTCATATTTTAACTGAATGTTGATACAAGTGCTAAACTGGCTCCTACCCCACTGATTCTAAGCTCGTAGTGAAGTGTATTTCGCACTAGTACGAAAAAGTGCGCCAGCCACCACCAATATTTATTATATTGGGCTGTTCGGTGTACAGCTCCTACTGATCACCAGTCAGCCTCCACGAAAATCGAGCAAGGCGCATGAAATGATAATTAATTGATAGTGAATGTTTAAATAATTAATTAAAGTGTGCTGAAAAACTTCGCGTAGTTTGATACACGTGGGATTTGGTCATTACTGCCTCTCGGCTCCATAACGGCCTCGCCTTCAACTTAGACGTCTGTACCGCCTCGACTGCATCACGTGCGTCAAAATGTACCTACTGACTGACTGATAATAATCTGAACATGACAAAATATGTTGACGCTTACGCGATATCATCCACAAGCTTTTTTCCAGCTAGGCAGCCTTTATTTGTTTAGCAAAGTAGGAATACAAACTTATATATTATAGTATATCATGCAAATGCCTCCATATAAGGTATTTTATTAGATATAAGAAGAATATATTAGGTTTCTACCCGGTGAAAATGTTAAACAAACTTTGGTTTTATTTACATGAGGAGCACATCACAGGTAGGTTTAGTTTGGCTAGGAAAGTATTATATTTATATTGTCAAAAGCTATATAAATAAAGTTGCAACTGAAAATATAAACGTATAAAATTTTTGTAAAAAAGTTTTTTATTTTTCACTTTTTAGTTGTTATACCCCAGAACTAAAACCCCAATATAATAGAACGTGGAATCTAAACATTTGGAGAACACCAAAACGTCATCGAGGTACACGTATTTTCCGTTTTTGTTCAGTTTCTCAAAAAGCGCTGAAGCAATTTCGATAAAATTTATATAGACCACCTCGGGAGTATATTCTTTCAGATGAAAAAAGAATTTTGAAAATTGGTTCACAACTGACGGAGAAATCGGGTAACATACATACAAAAAAAAAAAAAAAAACAGACGAATTGAGAACCTCCTCTTTTTGGAAGTCGGTTAAAAACTAATTGCTAACTTGCAGATTTTGTTAATTCATGCCTTGTTTATCGGCAGATTCGCTAGATACATAAATAGAAATTGATAATTTTATATTTTATCAAATTCTTTGCTTTTGTAATTTTTTTTTTTGTAATTTCCTAAATCCAAAAAAAAAAGTTTCATAAATTTTTAATATTGGGCTATTTGGCAGCGTGCCTCTTCAAAAAACACACAGCGAACCATTTCTCACAAAGAGAGTAAGATCCAAAAAACTCACAAGGCCGACATTTGAGCATAGTTTATTTAATAGGTGTAAATAATGAAAATGAAAGTCGCCATGATTTGTGAGGGGACCGCAATAATTGGGGAGTCTGCCATATTGAATTAAGAATGACAATACTTAGCTAATCACGCATTGTCATCTAAACTAAACATGTACGCAATACAAAGATAATTGTACAATTTTGACTCAGCGTGGAAAAGTTGCTCAGTAAAATACATTTTATTGAATAGGTATGATTAATCTGTAAATATTTATTGATGAAAACTTCGTTGCAGGAAAGTATTCAGTTAAAAAAGTTGTGAAAATAGGTATTCTTGCCGATTGCACACACAAAGCACCGCCATTTTATTTTTTGTTGCTTTTTTTTTGGTGTTGGGAAATCATCCAATGACTTCTCCTGCTCTGGGTGGAATGGAAAGGCGTGTCAGACTTTTACTGATTAAACCCCACCCCTGTTCCTTCCTTGCCTGGACGCCCAGGGGCGCGGTAACTCTGTTACGAATTTATCCGCGTCCCTTGGCATGGCAATGATGGGCCCCGTCAGTGGTGGCTGACATATCTTTGAGGCGCACGTGGAACACTACGCGCCGTCGACTCTCGGGCCTGGTGCTGATCGGACGGCGAGCTACCCATTACTCGCCGTCCGCAGGCCCGCGTCTACGGTGGCCGGAGATCGTCCTGCGACCTCCGACGCCCATGCAACCTCCTTACAGGCTCGATTCTGGGTAAATGAGAATAAATGAGAAGGCGATTATTTAATAAAAAATCGACTTCAATAGTAGGGGTGCCCATGATGCTAAACGGGGATTTTTTCGAGCGTCGTGGAGAGCTATTGGATTTTGTAGATTAAATGATAGGAAAAATAAAAGGTTATCTCAAGTTTCCTCTTTCAGTGGTGGAGAAAGCGTCTACAGATTTTCAAAAATGTAAAAAAAATAAAACTGTGCAATTGCACAGTTTTATTTTTTTTACATTTTTGTTCCCAATTCCCGATTACGCTGAAAGGGAATTCCCTTTCAGCGTAATCGGGAATTGGGAATCGGGAAGTATCAACTTGAACTTCTAAGATGTTGTGTATATAGTTTGTTAGTTACAAGTAAAGATGATATACGTGTTATAATAAAAAAAACCGGCCAAGTGCATGTCGGACTTCGCACATTTAGGGTTCCGTACCAAATGTATTTTTGAATATGTATACGGCATTGGGTCAACAAGATGTAAAAATTTGAAGACTGTAGTTCCAACCGTTTGGCTGTAAAACCTTTGTGGCAGTCGACGGTCAGATGGACAGACAGACAGACGGACAGACTGCAGCACTACTGCTGCAGCCGGTGCCCTATTACTGATGACAGTAATAGGGCACCGTTTGGACCCTTCTGGTACGGAACAAAAGTCAGTCCATGTTTCTACATGAACATGATCCCTAACAAAAGTCAGTCTATGTTTCTACATGCATTCGTGAGGACTGCCGACAGAAGTGGAAACTTGAAACTTTGGAATTAACTGTTTTTTTTTTAATTTCTAAAACTTTAAACAACACTAGATTTTAATGAAAAGTTTATGAAAAATTACTTTTTTATACTTCGCTTGAAGGAATACTCAAGGCCACATATTTATGTGTTTGCCATCGAAATTGAGAAAAAAATTAACTACGAGTATAATAAAGTAAGTAAAAAATATTTTTAAAACAAGCTTTCTAGATCTAGAACAATGAACTGAAAGAAAAAAAAAACCTAAGAAATATTTGGCGTGTAGGTACTTAATTATATTCTTAAAAGCTTAAGACACTACCCGTTACAGGTTACAGGTTAGGTACTTACTATACTTCTGTGCCTCAAGCTGTTAATAACATAGGTGAGTACCTTTTTTTTGGAGTTTTGAAAGATTTTGCCATCTCGTATCTTTGCCGCTCGCGCCGCCATTTTGGAAAAATTACGTAGTAGCATTTTTTCGACGATATCTCCATTCCTACTCATTTTACGATAAAAACACTCAGTTTAAATTTTTTTAGAAAATTTCCCACAATTCGTGTCTTGTAATATTTTTTTGTAAGATCAATAGTTTTGGCGTACAAGCGCCGCAAAGTGTAGGTACGTCAACATGCGTTTCGACTAAAAAATAATTTTCACACCACCTTGAGGTAGTTGAGTAAGTAAGCGGAGCAAACTATTATTCATCTACACCAACTCGTGTTTGCGAACAGAATTGTGGGGAACAGCGATTTCAGATTTAGTCTTATGCTAAAAGTTGTTCATAATGATAAGTACAAGCGACCTCTTAAGAGATTTCGTATATGAATAGATAGACCCTAAATTTACGAAAAAAACTTTTTTTACAAAAAAAAAACAACCGACTTCAAAAAAATAAAATAAGTGCACTAAAAATTAAAAAAAATAACTCATTTCAGAAGTCGGTATTTGTATTTTATTTCTTCGTTTTTTGACACCGACTTCCGAAATTAAAGTTATTTTTTAATTATTAATATTTCTTTTTTTGAAGTCGGTTGTTTTTTTTTTTGAAAAAAGTTTTTTAGTTTTCACTTTTTAGTTGTTATACCCCAGAGATAAAAACTCCAATAAAATGGAACGTGGAATTTAAACATTTTAAACATACTCGTAATTGGAGTAAACCAAAACGTCATCTAAATAAGCATACGTATTTTTCGTTTTTGTTCAGTTTTTCAAAAAGCGCTTAAGCAATTTCGATATTTATATGGGACCACCTCGGGTGTATATTCTTTCGGATAAAAAAAGAATTATGAAAATCGCTCCACAACTGACAGAGAAATCAGTGGACATACAATATTCAACTATGCGTTCAAGGTTACTAGAATGGTAACCGTAGCTAAGGGACTGCGTCACCTTTGTGTGGGGCTCCCCTCCCTCCCTTCTACGAAAAATCTGCTAGTGGTACTTAATGATGATAGAATTGTTAAGACATAAATTGTAAAAAAAAATCTTTAATTTAATTTTGTACTAGCTGTTTTTGTCGTAAAATGAGTAAGAAAAGAGATATTATCAACAGACTGCTATCAGGCGCGATTTTTCCAATATTTCCGCCGGCGCGAGCGGCAAAGATACGAGTTGGCAAAGTTGAAATTCCGTAAGAACACATCAAAATGTATAAAAAAAAATACCAAATTTCAAAACTCCTGGAAAATTTTCCAGGTAAAACTACCAAATGACTGAAGTTTATAAAAAAATATCGTCATTATATTACATTAACTAACCTCGACGCTCAAATACTTTTATGTTCATTCTAACAGCTTATAGGTATTTCATTTGTAACTTCAGGTATACGAATAGTAAGAGCAAACAGAACCTTTATTTACTCTGTCTTTGTCTTTACGCAAAGAATTGCTTCACAGTGAACGTCAAAACCATCTCTTTTATTTTTACTTTCCTTAACCGTCACATTCGCTTTGGTGTCCATAAAAATGTACGTACTGCTACTACTTTGAAATCCAATTCAAAACTGAGCCAGCAGTTATACGGGTTTACTTTGCCTTTATTGATTTTACACGGCTTTGTTCCAACACTGTTCAGAAATATTTAGGCGACTTGTTTAAAATCACCCTTAAACCTTTAAACGTACTCACTTTTGTACCCTCATAATTAATAATAAAAGAGCACCTAATGTATGAAATGCTACAAGTGCGTTGACAGTACTAACATACTCGGGACATTGGACTTCAAAGCGATTGCTCGGCAAACATGACGACGTCGTAACAGAATTTTCGGTGTTCAAGCCTTAGATAAGAGTCCTCAACCGATGTATTCTTGAAACTGTCCTTGGATATCCTACTAAAATACGCTACTTTCAGAATACGAATCAGTTGGTTGTGCCCAAGCACAAAAATAGCTATAACTTAAAAAAGTGCCACTGAATCCGAAGAGCACTAATGCTTTGTAGACAGAAAACTCTATTTTACAAAAAAAAATGTTAAGAATTTGTTGGATACCAGAAAAAAAAATTGATTTTAGACGTCATAATGTTCAAGAGTTAACAGGGATCCACGTTGATAAAGAAAATCCTTGGCTTACATTTCATATTATTAACAGTAAAATCTTAACGAGTTATAGCTATAGTAAAAGGAAGAAGATTATTTTATGTTATTTAAATATATAAAGACGAGAAATTATTAATTAATAAGTGACTGAGACGTCATTTACTAAGTAGGTACGGAGCTACGGTTTCATGAATATTAAAGGATAGAGGTTCATTAAAACTTATTTTAATCCGATTCCCCTCCGTTGCATGTTAATTAGTTTATCTTGCTTTCTTCTGTCGGACTTGTAACGAGTACATTGCAAAAAATATCAAAAAGGTGGGCAAAGGATGAAGAAATAGATTCAAAGAGACATTACAGTCTTCTCGGATTAATTTCGCTTGAAGAGATGAAGTAACATCAATAATGTGACATAAAAGTTGGCGATTAATAGCTCCGGAGTAGGATAAATATAAAATGCAACAGAGAGGCTGGCAGAACGGTCGCCGGTCGGCCACAGGCCGGAGTGCCGGGGCGGCGCGCCGTATTGTTTTATTGCAAATTGGTTGGACGTAGACCGCGCCTGTCCTTTACATATACGAGGCTATTAAACTACCGCCGGTGTCCAGTCACGTGTTAAACGAATTCGATCGCTGCATACAATGTTAGGAGCCCAGTGTTTGTGACGTAGAACGTAGAACTGAGCCTTAGGAGCCGACGGAAAACAAATCGCGGCTTAACTCCCGAACCTAATTAAATTGTTAGAAAACTTTTAGTCGCAATTGTTAAAGTCGCTCTTTGCAAAGGACTCCTCTTTTATTATCTCGTTGTTCATAGTAATTTAATGATCTTTTGGAGTAAAACTTTCCTTGAAACTTGCGTTTCCATCTAGTTGGTTTCCCTGCAGGGACTCACTTCGAGAAAAATATATATCAGTAGCCCGAGAAATTTAAGAAACTTTGAACGAAAAGAAAGTTAGTTATCCATGAAAACTAATATTTTTGTTTGTAAAAGGTAGTCACTGAAAGTTCTATACTATCGGTGTGTCCATGCTTTTTATCTATGAAAAAAAACTGTGGGACAGGCCACGGGTGAAAAGTCATGGAATATGAGTTACTTCGTCGGAAGATTTTATTTTTTATGTATGCTCCCCCATTACTCGAAGACGCCTGGAGCGATTTGAAAAATTATTTCTTTGCTTGAAACGGTATATGGCCCAAGTGGACCCACTTAAATTTGGTAAAGATCTGATGAAAAACTTCGGCGATAGTCAATAAAGTACACCATTTAGATTACAGAACATATAAATGAAAAAAACTTTACATAGGGTGACACAATGGGTACAACAACTAAAAAGTGAACAAAACAACTGTATTACAAAAAAATACAATCAAAACACATGCAAAAATAACCTAATTACAACTTTTGAAAAGTTGAATAAAGTACATAAAATATTAAATCAAAAAAGCAAGATAAAAAACCATGTCTATAAAAATAAATGTGAGAGCACATTTTCCAAATATACAAAATTTTAATCATTTTAAATTTTTCCTTTAAAATTTAATCATTTTTATTATTTGTTGTTATAAAAATTTCAACTGTGTAGCTATTACGAGTCTTGATATACAGCCCGCCGACAGACAGATGGACAGCGGAGTCTTAATAATAGGGTCCGGTTGGTTACCCTGTGGGTACGGAACCCTAAAAAGAACTAACTAGTGGACCCAAGTGGCTATTACTGTGGAGCAGGACCGGCATTAAACAAAGCATTTTCATAAAGGATATAATCCTCTAATCTATAATATGCTTGTCTGCATTTAGTTGGAGAATGTCTAGTGGTAGGGTAACCAACATTTTACAACACCATTAGCATTATTCCTTAGTCATACATACCTACAAAACTGTGGTACAATTGCAAACATACAAGATACTTAAATAAATGAGTTTTTGTATCATCAATTTTAAAATCCCCCACCAATATCTTCAGATTTCATAGAACAGATCTGTAATAAAATCCAACTAGGTAGGTTGTTTCAAATATCGTGCTGTAAGGTTTCGGCACCTAAACCTTTCAACAAGACCCGACATCTACTTTACCGTACCATTATCTATTGGCGAAGATTTTCATCGTATCTTTAGCAACGAATTTCTTGAAATAAATGAAATAATTTTGAAAATATTTGAATATTTTCATATCCTGTAATATCCTAAGAGCCGGTGACGATCAGACCTTCGTTATTTTATAAAAGCTGAAAATTTCTCTGTGTATTTCCCCAATACAGGTATGAACGAAACCCGACTATGAAGTTTGGATCATGGTGGCTTTGGCAGATAACGGGTAGCAAAGGTGTATATAATTATATACACCTTTGCTACCCGTTATCTAAGGCACCGCAAATTCGTTAAAGTGTATTGCTCAGTATGTATATTTTATGTGGAATAATATTAGAAATCACGTCGTCCTTTGTCAGACACTTAGTATAGTTGCAACTCTCTGTCAGACACCCTTAAACTATGAAAATTTGTAAGTATACTTTCGTCATAGTATAAAAGCTGAATTTTATATTATGTTACTTGGGGAAATATCAAAAGGTTTTTCCTAAGCAGTCAGAGGGTTTTGATGGTTGTAACATCTTGTCAGACACATTGAAGGTTTGCCGTATAGTTCGGTCAAAATAGATATTTAGGGTTACAGTAATTCACATAGAACTGAAAATTAGTACAAATATTCAGAATACTATTATAAATGAAATGTGATAAGTCCCCATCGGCCCCACATCTGCAAAAACAAAAAAGAAGTCTAAGTTTACAAAAAATGAGATTTTTGCTTTTTTCAGCCAAACGGTAAGTTTTATCGTAAAAGTAGCTCAAACAAAAATTGTAGAGCATTTAAGTATCTTTAAAAACTGTTCTTATACTTCTTTCTAAGAATTACCATCTTTGAGATAAAGCGATTTCAAAAGTGGAAAAATTTGTTTTCTCCAAATTATGCACGTGTCCATTGCACCTGTAGTATACTTGGCATGTTTTTTTAATGTGGTTTTCTGGGGAGGCCTAATCCACGATTTATTGAGGTCGTGTGTAATTAAATAATATATTTAAGGTCTTTACTACCTATGAAATTACCGTTTTATAAAATGCGTCACTTTGAGCAGTGATAACTTCGGATCAACTTGGAATTTTAGTATAAGTTCAAATGAACTTTATATGTATTTAAGGCATGTTATTCTTTTTTCATGTCAATCCGTATAATTATCACAACTCAACATGGGTCATTTTAGGAAACTTCAATTTCATAGGTAAATACCTAATAGGTACATTATAAACATATCATTAAACTAGAAAACTAGAATAAATTGTAATCTCGGGGCACCGAAATGCTCCCGCCAAGTCAAGCAAAAGAAAGGCACGGCTGTACCATCCTTTCTCGAAGCCATTCGGGCCATTTTCGCCCCCCTTTTACTTCGTTGTGGAAAAAACTAGAAGCAGCAGCATTATATTTACAATTTTATTTCCAAATTACGTTAAATTCGAACGAGTAGTTTAAGAATGATTGCAAGTCAAAGTTGCTTAACTTTGTCACTGACTCACCGATCATCAATATTCTAAGGTACTTCTAGCAAAACCCACAAGCTCCAAATTTTGGACACAGTTATTGTTTAACCTATAAAGCTAGAAAAAACTTTGAAATTCTGGAATTTTAGTCCCGTTTTCTAGTTAAATAATCTGAATAAGTAAGTTTGTAATCCTATATAAATCCCATTAAATTGTATGGAATTACAAAGTTACATTTACAGTTCTTAATTAGACTTAATTGAAATTGAATGAACTACGTAATAAGCAAAAACCATAATACCCGAAAAAAAAAAAAGAAGACTACTTACAAAAAGAAATGAGATCCTATCACAAACATAACATGTACAGAAATGCACAAGTCTCGCAACGCAGTTTTTCTGCCGTAAAAAGATGTGAAATCGTGTGTAAACCAAATCGGTTAATTTAGTACTTACCTATCTATGGGAGCAGCTATTCAACCAGTTTGTCATAAATTGATATCTTGTTGGTTGATTTGGATTATACTAACTTTACAGCATTAAAACTGAATTTTACTTATTACTTGGAAAACCATTTTTGTTCCGTATTTTTAAATTTAGTGAAGTCTTATTTAAATGACAGGCAGCAGCAAGTTCAAAGAAATAGTATAAATTCACGGGGGTTAAAAGTCACAATGGGGATACCACAAGGTTCCATATTGGGTCCTTCCCTCTTTTTAGTGTTTATAAATGATCTCCCCTATCTATTAAAAAATCAACCACAGTTAGTATTGTTTGCTGACGATACTTCAAATGTAATAGTACAAACCTACTTTGTGGAAATCATGAATGTGAAATGTACTACAATCTGTCTTTTTTTTATAATTAATCCTCCTCCTTCTCCTCCTCCTCCTCCATCTTCAATTTTTAAAATAAACAGACGTTCCATAAACTTTGGCGACGTAAATAACGCCCCACAGCAGGTGCAAAACTGATTCACTGTTAATAATTTAGTTTTAAAAAAATTAACTAAGTGCATAAAATTTGCTTTACCGAATGTTAAAAATAAAAGTAATACTCGTAGTTGTGACATAGTGTAGAACAAAGAGAAATTAGAGTTCGTCAAAAAAACGGTTTTGCTGGAAATTATGATCAATTCAAGGATACAATGGGGTCCTCATTTAACATCTCTGCAAGACGGTTAAACTATCAGCAGCATATGCTGTCACAAAAATCCGTCAATTTACTGATGTGGGTATCTACATCAGTAAATTGACGACTAGCCTATTTTAGTTATTTTCATAGTAATTTTCTTACGATACTTTGTTGAGGGGACGGGCTGCAGACATAGAGTCTATTTTTATTCTGCAGAAAACAGTTAGCAGAGCCATATATAATCTTCGCAGGCGTGATTCTCTTTTACGGTAGGAGGGGTTCACATCCGCGTCCAGGGGACGATGAAGTACCTGGGACTCGTCCTCGACAGCCGATGGAACTTCGTCGAGCACTTCCGACGTTTGGCTCCCAGACTGGATAAGGCCGGGGCCGCCTTGAAGCGGCTCCTGCCCAACCTGAGGGGTCTAAAAGCCTCCTGCTGGAGGCTATACGCAGGGATCGTGCGGTCCATGGCCCTTTACGGGGCACCGGTGTGGGCGCGTTCATTGAGGCAGCGATCAGCTTGCCAGATGAACGCGTCCCAAAGGGTCATGGCGATCCGTATGATCCGAGGATACTGCACGGTCTCCCGTGAGGCTGCGAGCCTCCTTGCCGGACTGCCACCATGGGATCTGGAGGCAAAAGTCCTCGCGCACCTGTATGAGTGGCGCGAGGAGGCGAAACGCCGGGGCGAAATTCCGCTGCCGCGACACCTCGCGGCTCGGCGGACAGAGCTCCGGCAGGATCTCATGGCGACATGGAGAGAGCGACTGTCGCAACCCAGCGCTGGGCACGCCACCACTGCGGCGGTAGTGCTCCTCTTTGAGGAGTGGCTGGAGAGGCGCCACGGTGTCCTCGCCTACCGCCTGACGCAGGTCCTCACCGGACACGGAAGTTTCGGGAGGTTCCTGTGTAGGATAAGGCGGAGGGAAACGCCCGGATGTCCCCACTGTGAGGAAAACCCAGAGAACACGGTGGAGCACACGGTGGAGATCTGCCCCGCTTGGGCGGAGCCCTGCCGTGTCCTCGTGCAGGCGATCGGCGGCAGTGACCTCTCGCGCCCAGCCCTGGTTCAGGCCATGGTACGAAGCGAGAGGGAATGGGAAGCAGTCTCCTCCTTCTGCAGTAATGCTCGCGAAGGAGTAGGCGGAACGGGTGAGGGAGAGGCTTCAACGACAGCCTCGCTCTCACGCCCTCAGCAGCAGCCGCCGCAGGAGACGCCAGGGGCTCCGACGTCGAGAGACGATCTCCAGCCACCGTAGACCCGGGCCTGCGGACGGCGAGTAATGGGTAGCTCGACGTCCGATCAGCACCAGGCCCGAGAGTCGACGGCGCGTAGTGTTCCACGCGCGCCTCAGAGAGTTGTCAGCATACATGACGGGGAATTTATCTTATTTATTTATTTTTTTACTATTCAAAAGTATATACTTTATAATTTCGAAGCATTTTCTAATTTTGTAAATATGAGTACCATGGGAAATATAAACTAACTGCTTTTTTGACATGAACGAGCATGGGTAGTTGAGAGTTTGTTATGCTCACTCAAATGTCTCGCTGATGGTGGCGTGTGTGTTGGGTCATTCGGTTCCCTTCGATATAGTTGAGCTGCTGATCCACGCGTTATATTCGTGAACGGGTGCCATCAGCTGAGTCTGGTCATCTGTTAACTGCCACTGGCTTATTTTAATCTTTATTTTTGTTTGTTTTTGAATTATTTAACATTGTTATCATATAATATATGCAACAAGACTTATGTTACTAGGGTTTTTTGTAATACATAACATGCTTTAAAAGAGCGTCCATGGAGTATCTTGCACCTGCCTCCACGATGCAACCACAGTACAGGCTGTTAAGGGCATTGGTGATGTCTAGAGACAGGACCCCTGTCGTGAGGGCTCGCACTCGCATCCTGGCGTCCACCGTAGAATACCACCTGCGGAAGCCAAACTGGGTCTCCGCCCGACGAGGTGGTCTGCAATGACTCTTTCAGAGAGCTTGCCCGTCCTCGTCCTCGTCGAGCAGCATGATGGGTCAGTAAGCGGACGGACAGTCTGCAGGGTGCTCCGGCTTTTTGATGAGGACCAGCTTCCCTGTCTTCCAACGTGGTGTTGCGAGATCGTCCTACATGTCGCTCGGCCACACTGCCCGTGATACGACAACTTGTCCAGAGGCGGCTTATGACGCTCTGTGTAGTGCCAAGTGCGACAGCCACAGTGCGTTGCCTGGAACCACCTTGCAACATTCCGACGACTCTTATCAATCCCTTCTCGTGTCAAATGAATTAGTCGTCGCTCCAAATCGTTGCAATTTTTTTTTTTCAGTTCCGATGCAGAAATTGTAATGGGTTTGTTAAAACGCTATTACACACTTTTAAAGGAATCCTGATTGACAGTTTATTTTCAATTTTTAATCAAAACTTAAAGAAAATTATTTATAAATAGTGAAATTCACTAAAAAGAATTGTTATCAATTTTTTTATTAAAAAAATGAAAATAATAATCCTCAATTCTGACGATACTCTAAAACGTACTTGATCCCTAGACCCTTTTGATGTGAGTAGTATAAAACTAATTTTGTTTCTACTTACTGTGGAAGTAACAAACTGCAGAACACAGCAGAGTAAATTCACTAATTAGATAGCGGTTAAACGTGAAATGAGATTCCAAACCTAATTACAAATCACGAAACCTTTCAATCGAAGACAGTTTCGCTTCCGAAATAGCATTAATCAACAAAATGGAAATGAGAAAGATAAAATCACTCCAATATCATTAGGCGCAGATTGTCAAAATGATGTCGCTGACGTTTTACATTTTGTAGATCACGCACAACACCGCGGCCATATCCTGAACTATACAATAATTGTGTATGAGGGTATAATTTATACAACGATAATGAATGTGACTAACGGTTTGGTATCACGAAGGTTTTTACCGTAATAAGTACCACGAGTCACAGAAAATATGCACAAAAGGTATTGAATTACATCTCGAGTGAAACCTTTCGTAACCTCACGAGTCGTAATGACTCATTCTTGTAATAATACAATGAAAATAATAAGTATAGAAGACGACATTTATCCGCTTTCTGTAATGAAAAAGGATCTATGTGTAATATTTAATTTTCAAAAAATTTGTAAAATAGACTATTTTTTGATTCAGTTAATCATTTGCGAAATAATAAACTTGTTATTTATTCTTAGAGTTAAGCGTCCCTCTTTCCCCTAAAATCTAAACTGTTGACTTAAAAAATCTGAAAAATTCGGTATAACGAACTTTGAAGGAAAACTATCACTGCTAAGGTAGTTCTGTTAGTAGCTCAACTTATAAAAATTAAATGTACCTACTTGGGAAATGCCATACAAAACAAAATCCTCAGAAAAAAACACTTAGGTGATGTTGTTACTTATTTAAAATTTAAAACGGGTAGTAAACATGTAAAATTTTGGAAAAATAAAACCTTGACCGGTTTTTTTATTTATATTTTATTGAAATCATATTACAATAGGTTTAGGCATTTAAGTAATATCCATCCTTTATCTGAAGTTTCAAGTATTTTGAGCTGGAAGCTTAGGAAATAGATATAATTTACTGACCGTTGTATCAGATAGTAATTAACAATCTTCTAGACAAAATTCTGAATTTCTCTATTCTGTTGTGAACAATCATACATAATCTATTCATAAAAATGCTGCAGAGAAAAAAAAATTAAATATAGGTAAACCTACATAATTATTAGTAATGAACTGATGAGATACCGACCAGTTAATTAGTGAGGTATTATTGAGTGCTTCGTAAACAAACACATCCATAAAAAAATGTCAGGCACAGTATGCTATTTATAGTGTTCTGTATTTTAAATAATAAAGAACACTATAAATAGGATAATTCCTAAGTATGTAAAGGTTCATTCGTCCTTAAAGTTTTTCACTGACCCAATTAAGGACGCTCTATTAACTGCTTTCGAAAATAGCGTTGGAATCCACTTGGATTCATGAACACGTATGCCACACACCATCGACTGCCAAATTCGAGTGAAAGGCGCAATTACGCACGAACAACACGGAGCCGGCGCAGATCTAACAAAGTGTTAGATACGACGTCCACCGCGTCAGTGGCCCAGCCAGTGCTCGCAGGCGAGTGCGTGATTGCGCCTGACACCCGTAATATCCGGCCGCTCGCTACTGCCCACCGATGGTATCAATTTCAATTTGTTGCGGCGCCATAACAGCCGCCTCTGCTCGGTTCGTTGTATGAATCGATTTCGCTCCAGTTTCCTGTTGCGTTCGCATCGGACTTAATCTCGTATCGGTCGATTGAAATACTCACCGGGAATCATTGCTGTTTATAGCTGATATCTATTTAATTTCATGTTCGATGAAATTCAATAAAACAGAGATGGGCTCGTTGATGAACTAATCTGTTCTCAAATGGCAATAAACTGTTTCGGTTTTATCTGCTGGTATGGATGTAATAGGCTCTCGGGAATGGTAGTTGTAAAATGAAATACAAAGCTCTTCGAAACGATTAAATAGTTATTCCGGTCCGATTAGCCTATAAAAAGTTTAAGTTATTTAATATAGCGAGTACTTGTGTCCCATAAAATAGAGGATGTATTTTAAGGTATAAGAGATTTCAATCCTTGCATTCCAGGAAAAATTCGTGTTCAAGCGGCGTGAAAATTAATCGATCGATTAGCCATTCGCGCTCGGCTTCAAAAGCTAAAGTTGAACGTGACTCGTGAACCAGTCCCCTGCCGCACCGGCGCCCGCCGGTGGAAATTAATTCTGCCGTTAAAAAAAGAACGATCCGTTCCGAGTTTTCGATAATCTATTGCATAGAGTTCCGACTAAATGCACAGTTGTTGCAACATGCAAAACTATAAAGCTACTTAAGTATACCTCGATATAAGTCTAGTAATTTGGTGCTCATTAAGGGCTTTACCTGGAAAGGGTAGTTTAGAAAATTGGTGATTTTATAGATTTCGACGTGTTTTTTGTGATTTTTCACTTTGCCACCGTATCTTTGTTACTCGCACCGCTGTATTGGATTTTTTTAGATAAGTATGTACGTTTATCTCCTTTCCGATGAAGATAGCCAGAAAAAAAATCCTGTAATTATGTCTTAATTTTTTTTTATAATAATAGTTTTAGCCTCTGAGCGCCGCAAGATCAACTCCAATACGTTTCTGCCAAAAAACTCATTTCCAGACCACCATGAGATAGAATAAGTGGCGCGTTTTTTTTGCGTTACCCGCCTGTGATAATTCGCAAGTTCCACTACAAAATAGCAATGAGGAGACTGTTCTCGATCAAAAATTTGAAAGAAATAAATGACGAAATCGAGGATTAAGTACAAAGAAGCTGATCGGTATTCCCATCGCGGACAGCGCGGAAGAAATTTCTATCGTAACATTTCGCTTGGTACTAAAGACGATGAACTAGCTGAACCTGGTTCATAAAGGCTAGCAAAGCAAAATAAGATTGCGCAAAATTTTGTAACAATGCATAAGAAGTGGAAGATCCACCATTTCAAAACTACCCGAAAACGCTCCAGGTAAAACTACCAAATGACTAGACTATAATATGTTGACATGAAAATATTAATACTTCACTCAGAGTGAGTTTGAGTTAGAGTGTGTGAATAGCAAGAAGATTGGATGGAGAGATTTAATATGAAGGTTATACGATGAGCTTTAATATAACAAAAAAATTGCAAGATGCATCGTTTAAATTGAACATGTTATTAAACGCTGTTGTTGTGAGCAACATAGAAATGTTTCATAACGTAAGATTTAAACTCTCACCATGTGTCAGATCCTCATAAGCCTACTAAAAGACAGGGCGCCACTTTGCGAAGGATTTCAACCTCTGTAGAGGGACAAACTTACCACATTATGCACATTGCTTAGCAATTAGCAATACAGAATAATCTTAGAGAAGCGCTATAACCCATAAACTCGGCCTTCTCCTATGAATATCTAATAGCAGTTGTGGAACTACTGGAACTATGTACTTAGGTAAGCTGTCGCCAGTTCTATGTTCCAACCATAATTTATTTAACGTCGAACATAGTTAATTATTGTTCTACCACGATCTATGTATTGCCAACAATAGGGACATCTTCTGTGTAATCAAGGTGCATTATATGCTCAGCTCTATGACTTGAAGATTTATATAGAGAGAGAGAGATATGTTATCTCTCTTTTTTTAGTTCTATTAAGGATAATAAATTGAGAATCACGCAAAAACTTTGTAGCGTATTTTTATGAAACCTTCACCATTTTAAAAATCATTTAATTATTTATAATTTAGTCTCAGTATTTTAGTTTAATACTTGTTGTTTTATGGGTAATAAATTAATAATGCGTCTAATTTCGGACAGCGCTCCTTGATGGGCGAGTCCTATTACTGGGTGGACATACGACGCGTTACGTGAGCTCAGCACAGAACACGCAAGCTAACCACTCAAGGTCGTTGGCAGCTAATAGCGCCTTAAGACGATATCAATAACTCGTGGACCTTCATCTGCCTTTTTATTTGATTGTGTATGTATCATAATTACCTACCTACACATGCCAAAAGAGATAAGTAATTAGGCACGCATACTAATAAACTATATCGCTACTGTTAAACCGAATCATTACGTACCGCTCACAAAGACAGCCACGCACACATCGCATGCGTCCGTGACGCCTACTTAAAAAATTATTTGCCAGTTTAGAAGCTAGCTTTACTAACCTGCTTCAAAAATATATTCCTGCCTGATAAGAACATTATTTAAAATCAACGGGTGCATCACTTCGCCCACCTATTAGTGATTGCTTCACAAAATATATGAAGCCATTGATATTTAAGACCATTGGTATTTATAAAAGTAGAGAACGGCTGCATGAAGAACGGACAAGATAATAAAACTGTTGAATATAATTTAAAAATAATTTTAATTATTCTAAATTATTTAAAAAAGTTTGTTATTTAGCGAAATCTGGCTACTTAAGTTCAAAAATTAAAATTTGTTGTAATGTAATGAAAATGACTTTGGATATTATTAATAGCCAAACGGGAAGGTCTTGCAAGTAGTGATTACAGCCTTGCTATTATATATGATACAGATTGGCAAGTTGCTGCGGCATTTGAAAATTTCTTTGCAGAGAATGATTCTTGAGATTTTGTAGTCGATACTGGAAAGTATCGATTACAAAATCTCTAAATTCATTACCAACTGCTTTTCTTATAATCATTTATCAGCACGCGCTTGTCCGTTATCTCACCTGATGGTAAGCGATGATGAGTTCGAAGATGGAGCACGCTTGCCTAGAAGTATCATCACGCTTGACTTAAAGACTCCCAGGTTGTAGCTATCAGGAAACACAGACTCTGGCAGGGAAATCCACTCCTTAGCTGTACGCACAGTGAATGTGTTCGCAAAACATTGTGTGCGTGTGAGTGGGATGTCCACCATGTACCGGTGGCGCATCGCCGTACGTCTAGTGGTCTGATGATGGAATGGGCTTGGTGGAATTAAACTATGCAAAGCCATCGTACAGTCTCCAAACTGCAACGTTAGAAAACCTGTCGGTTTTTGTTGCTGCCGAGTCGCTAGCCTTTCGGCTAGTTTGCTAGCAACTCGGCGTCGATGCTAACGACTCTGGAGCCCCGACTCGACGAGTCTATCATTTTCGATGATCCTCTTGGCTCGTTTCTCAATAGACTCGTGCATCAAGCTGGTATCAGGCAGATTTATCCCAAAGATGAGAGCAGTACTCCATATACAATAGAACTTGCGCTTGATAAAGTTTGAGCAGCTGTTCCGGCGTGAAGTACCGTCTCACATTTGCTAGGATTCTCAACTTTTTGGCACCCACTTGAGCCTTTGCCTCGATAAATGGCCCAAAATTGAGGGTGGATGTTAACGTGACACCAAGAAGATCAAGATGATCGGTTATCGGCACGGTTACACCTCGAAAAGATTGAGCCGGGTGGAATTGGCTCCTTTTAGCGGAGAAAAGACACGCCTGGATTTTAGCAGCATAGAACCTGACTAGAATGGCATTGCCCCATTCAGACATAGCCTGTAAGGAAAAGTTCAACCATAGCATCAACCATAGACCTCTTGGAGAGCCCAGATCTGCGACCCACCAGCTCGTGCATTGAGCACGTATCTTTCAGCAACAGTGCTGTCCTCTGCATATCCAAAGGTACCGGGTTTAAGCAGATCATTAATATGCAGCAAGAGCAATTTTTTGCCGAAATCCAGTCGGGGCCACTAACCTTGTGCACGTCTAGGTTACGCACTACCTTATGGACGTCCTTCCGATGAATGCCGGTCCGACATAATCGACCCACATCCATTGTGTTAATAAGTATAATATTTTTAAATAATCCACATGTTATTGATTGATTTTTTTTATGACAATATTTTATTATTGTTTATTAATTTGCGTAAGTTGACGCCAGCGGTAAATTTCGAACCTGGAACGTTTGGTTTGCCAGTCCAGTGCTTCTGCGTCTTGGCCATGGGAACGGTTAACTATATTGTTTAATTTATGCTTCATATATATTTATAGGCGTCACTCTACGAATGCGATGTGTGCGTGGTTGTCTTTGTGAGCACTACGTAATGAATCGTTTTAACAGTAGCGATATAGTTTTGTAGTGTGCGTGCCTCGTTACTTATCTCTTTTGACGCCTGTCTGTCTTAAGAGCCATGGTAACCATTTCAGTCGTATTCTCTGAGATTCTTTGTTTGTTAACACGTTCTAAGAATGGTTTTTTTTTTAGTACTAGGACCTTTAATCTAAGGGTTCATAATGGTAAAGCAAACATAAATTTTATAGAACAAGCATCACTATGTGATTCCACGAAATGAGGATTGATATAGCCGGAGGTTTTCCAAATAGAGACACTTCGACTATTTCAAACAGACCAGAGAAAAAAGTAGTATTAAGATAAAAAATGGCAAATATTTATTAATATTTGCAAACCTTCAGACAAATTATGCAGAAACCAGCTTGACTTTGTTTACAAACACCATCTGGGATTCTCGTCAAGTTATTTCTGGTACATGCGTCCCATCTATAAATAGTGTTTTTCTTGTAAATTGGCCTGCAAAAATGAGGTATAACATCCTATTCAGGGAATTTCACACTTTTCATTTGAATGAACACGTAGTACCTAAATCTGAATATTGAATAAAAATAAAATGTAAAGCTTAATATACTTCTGTTACCCGGGCCTGCGGACGGCGAGTAATGGGTAGCTCGCCGTCCGATTAGCACCAGGCCCGAGAGTCGACGGCGCGTAGTGTCCCACGCGCGCCTCAAAGAGTTGTCAGCAATAATGACGGGGCCGATGCCTGCCCAGGGGTTGTGGATAAATTCGAAACAGAGTTACCGCGCCCCTGGGCACTCAGAGCAGGGAAGGAACAGGTGTGGGTTTTAGTCAGTAAGAGTCTGACACGCCCTCCCGCTTCAGCCTAGAGCAGGAGATGTCATTGGATGATTTCCCACCCCACAAAAAAAAAATATACTTCTTGTTACATCGTGAGTTGTTTATTTTTCGCAAAACCAAAGCATGTTAATGACCCCTTATATAGAAACCTTATGATATTTTATGTAATCTATTTAATTAGAATGGTGATTTTTAACCAAAGGAAATATAAAGTTTAACGGCTTATCTTTTTGTTTTAGTATAATACTACTGTTCAAGTATCTACATGCAATATAATGATTGCCATGTTCGTTAAAAAAAAACATAATCACGTAACATCCTGTTAGTTCATAAAGTAACTGTTCAATGCCGTATCTACAGTTCTATTAACCAATAACCCTACAGTATTAGGTCTCAATGATGTGGTATGGAAACCTATTTCCGTTTATCGCCAACCAGTCTGAAGCCAATAACTGAGAATTGTAAACCAATACCACTATGCGGATATGTGAAACATTATTGGATCTTGTATGTATCTGTTTATACTTGCGGTTTTCGTGCCCAGTAGTAGTCGCGCTGATTGGTCTAACTGTAAGTCAAAGACAAAGATAAAGTCAAATCATTTCGTCATCGTCGAGATTTACAGTGAAAGTAATGTTAGGCTCTGCGTAAGGTGATGATATGCTTGCCTTTTTGGTCAGTCGGATCGCTTATAATTCTTCGAATATTTAATCATAACTTTTTCAAACAGTCTATAAAGCTATGTAAATCGGCTTCTGGTATTCGTTGATGACGCCTAACTTCTATGTCGTTGAATATCTCGGTAAGAAGTCAGTTCTTATGCCGTGCCCCTCATTAGCTCGTTTAGTATTTTGTCCGGCCCTAGAGCACTTTCTAATTTTTGAGAGTGTATGGCTCTTTCTTACTTCTGCTACAAGTATGGGCGGTATATCATCATCTCGAGCTTCTCTTCTATTTTGATAATATTAGTTCCTTTCCCTTTTGGGGGTAGTTTTTCTTTACAATAAAATTCGCTGAAGTCAACCAAACTATCAACATCTAAATGTATGAAGGGAATCCGTTAATGCTGTCCGTACGATGGATTCGCCGACAGAAAAATATACCCGTAATATATAAGTAGTGCCACCCACGAAGACGTGCCCCACCACTAGGTTATTGCAGGGTTACAAAACAATAAAAAAGAGTGGGGTGCGTCTTCGTAGATGGCACTATCTTTACCGTAGGTACTATGAGGATCGGAGATAATAAAAAGGGCTTATACGCGTATTACTGTAGGATTTATTCCTAACCAAATTGTGACCTCACTTCTCTTTCTCTATGGCACTTTATTTTTTCTCCAACGTTGTTTTTTTTTTTAAGTTGAGTATTTTCTTTTATGACCGTTTTCAATTTCTCATCCAATGCTTCCATATATTTTTTTGTCATTGATGTTGGTATGGGTAGTGTTCGAGCTTGTCATCTATTTTAACCCAGTTAAAAAAAAACGAAGGAAGTTCTCAATTCACTTGTATTTTTTTTAATGTTTGTTACCTCAACAAATTTGAAAAATTATTTATTTACAGACTTCAAAAAGGTTCTCAATTCGTCGGAACCTTTTTTTTATATATTTTTTATATGTATGTTCCTCGATTACTCGAAGATGGTTGGACCGATTTGGTTTCTTTTATTGTTTATAATTGTTGTTTGGGTATATTTCGAGGTGGTTTCATATAATTTCATCGAAATTGCTTCAGGCCTTATTGAAAAACTGATCAAAAACAAAAAAAATATATACATAGACGACGTTTTGGTTTCCCCACATTACGAGTATGTTTAAATTCCACGTTCCATGTTATTGGGGTTTTAGTTCTGGAGTATAACTACTAAAAAGTGAAAAATAAAAAGCTTTTTTACAAAAAAAAAAAAACAACCGACTTCCAAAGAGACAATACACTAAAAATTTAAAAATAAATTTAATTTCAGAAGTCGGTGTTTGTATTTTATTTCTTCGTTATTTGACACAAAAAAGTTTTTTTTAATTTAAAATAGGTTCGCCAACAGACACATACTTCCAGATTAGTCTTCTTTTATCAAAATCAAGTTCTGATGATGGGATTCATGAAGAATTGAGAGAATTTTGGTATTTTCATCAACACGTCAAGCATTTTAATTCAGAAAGTATCATTTCGTGAAGTGGAACTGATGAAGAAGACCAAAGATGGCCATCGAAACTCCACAATAATAAATATACTGTAATCCTGTATTTACACAATGTATTATAGCCCTGATTGGGCTTATTGGAATTGTCATAAGATGCACTCTGGCTTTAAAAGGTTTTAATGGTTGTATTCAAACAACTTGCTTATAATTTAGACTTAGCTGTACAACTAAAAAGAGTAAAATAGTTTTTGTTTTACAAAAAAAATACAACCGACTGTCATATGAAAAACCGGCCAAGTGCGAGTAGTACTCGCGCATGAAGGGTTTCGTACCACGGTACAAGATTATACACGTCTACTTGTTGCCATTAATAACATCGAGGAAAAAAGCAAAAAAAAACACGTTTCTAGTAGGGGAGCCCCCTTTAATTTTTTATTTGTTGATATAACGGCTACAGAAATACATATTCTGTGAAAATTTCGACTGTTTACCTATCACCATTATTAACATCAAGCAAAAAAAATTTCTTTTTAATTTATTTTTATATTTTTGTTTTTTTTTTTTAATTTTTGTATGTTTTATTTTTGTATGTATGTTACACGATTTCTCTGCCATTTATGAATAGATTTGTGTTTTTTTTTTGTTCGGTAGGTCATACTTCAGAGGTGATACACTTATTTTTATTTTTTTTTTTATCTGTCTCCAATTATTACATGTTATAGGGGTTTATCATTGGGGAGTAACTTTATTATTTAGTTTTAGTTCTAGGGCAACAACTAAAAATTAAATAAAAAATCTTTTTTCCAAAAATACAACCGACTTCTAAAAATTGCAAAATAACTTTAATTTCGGAAGTCGGTGTCAAATAACTGTGATGTAGGGTATCAAAAACAAGAGCTCAAGAAGGCGATTCTAAAAATATAACTCACTAAAATTTCGAGAATAAAAAAAATTAAAATATTAAAAAACCCGACTGATAAAAAACAACTAATAAAAAGTTCCAAACATGTCGCTTCACAAGCAGTCTGATGGAGTTGGTGTCATGAAATCTGTGATTGAACTAAAATAACTTTTTTGTTGTTTTTTAACAGACTTCAAAAAAGGAGGTTCTGTATTCGACCCATATGTACCTATGTATGTTCGCGATTTTCTCGAAAACTACTGATCCATTTGGATGGGGGTTTCGTTACTCAAATTTATATTTTTCAAGAATGGTTTCAGTATATAATACATTAATGAAGAAGAACTTCGGCGATAGATAGTGGAACTCTTCAAACGTATTTTTTTTTTTTAAGAAAAATGAAATAACTGCAACAGCAAATGACTCGCGATTACTGCGTTCGTTTGTCTATGTATTTTTTACACAATTTAATAGGGAACCAAAACTAAAAAGTGAAAAATAAATTTAATTTCGGAAGTCGGTATCAAACCAAGCAACAAAACCGGAGACACTGACTTTTGAAATTAAAGTTATTTTCCACAATTTTTGTTTTTTTTTTGGAAGTCGGTTCTATTTTTTGTAGAAAAGTTTTTTCTTGACGCCGCCGTCGTGCCATGATGCCCGCACTATGGCGCCGCGTTCGTACCCCTTCTCCCTACAAACATCTATGCGAAAAAAAGTAACACAACACACAACAACAACAACAACTAACCAACTACAACAACAAACAACAACTACGACAACAACAACTACAACACAAAAAAACACAACATACAAAATAGATGTTACATATCTGCCGGGCGTCCCGTGACGGCCAACTTTTTTTATTTTTCACTTTTAATTGTTGTAGATAACTAAAACTAAACAGTAAAGCTATGCACGTTTTGATAGCCCATGGAATTTAAACATAATAGGTGTAATTAAGGTGTATCAGAGTGAACTGTACAAAATCTACTCCTTCAGATACTCTCTGAAGGGGTACACAGATTTGTACAGTTCACCTCTAATTCACCGTTCAGCGTGATGTTACGTTATGAAGTGGTGTAAACAATAATCAGACATGAAATCGCATGTCGCAGCAAATCCGGAAGGTTTTCTATCATTCATTGAACTGGGTTCCATTGTGTATCTCGGAAGTTATTCATCAGATCTTCACCAAAATGGAGCGACATGAGAAGCACCAACTTTAAAAAAAAAAGGAATTGTCCAAATCAATACAGGTGTCTTCGAGTAATTGGCGAACATACATACATAAAAATAAAACATTCCGACGAATTGAAAACCTCCTTACATTTTTGAAGTGACAGCCGTTTAAAATGAAAATCAAAGCTCATTTATTCAAATTAGGCTGATTTAAAGTATGTAGAACTTTGATCCATTACTTTTTCAAAATATTAACAGAAGCGAAACCAAACCACAATAAAAATATTTAAATGTCAAGTTGAACCACAGACGAAATAATATTCAACACAGCGAAATGCTCAGTGATGACATTTACGCGCACGAAGACTGTTTTAGTCTACGAATACAAAGTAGAGGAAGCACCGATGCAGCGAGTGTCTCTGGTACGAGATTTAGGAGTACTGCTTACCCTGGGTCTGACTTTCTGGCATCATATAGGTAGTTAAGATTTGCAAGAAGGTGTACAGAAACTTGGGTTTCGTACTGTGACAATCGCAGGGATTCACAAACATTACCACGCTCAGGGTTACTGTATGACGCTTTGGTAAAGAGTCACTTGGAACACAGTGCGGTGATTTAGGCTTTTCATGAAGCGAAACACAATGTCATGCTGGAGCGAGTACAGAATAAATTTACAAGACACTTGTATTTCAAACTTTATTGGGGTTTACCCATTTTACCCGCTGATGTATCCTACACTGTTTGTACTGGGTATGGTGGGGTACAACGAACTCCGAGTGCGCCGGGAATTTACACTCGCAGCGTATACACTAAAGCTCCTGCGTGGAGTGTACATAACCCGGGTGTGCTGCGTCACCTGAAGCTATGCGTGCCAGACAGGTACGTGAGGAGGCGGCGGCGACCGCCACTGCTGGCCGTGCCTGCTGCCAAAAACAAACTGATGTCAAGAACAACCCTCATTCGCAATCTGAGTGAATACGCAAGAGTTTTCTTGAATTTTGATAGTTATATTTAAATATTAATATCCTGTGTTAAGTCTGGTTTTATATTTTAGACTAAGATTTTAAAACATTAAAAAAAGGTTTAGTTTGATAATTATAATTATTACATAATTATATAAGTATTTGTGCAGAATCAGATTAAGATTTTACAGTTGTTTTATATGTTTAAAGTTTAGATTTTTAAGCATTAGCCGTATGTTGATTTTTCTATTTATTGGTTGGGTATTTGGAAACCACTATTGTATTGGAGTCATCCTGTAAAGATAGTGTTTGTAAGTTTAATAGTTTAATTTTATCTAGCTGGCGGTGCTAGTGACGCGAACGTGTGAGAGAGTTACAACACTATGGTCGCGCTGCCGTGCGTATTATTCACAAACGGTGACTCCACAACTTAAGTCCTGCACCAGACGAAGCATCACGTGTGTTCACCTGATCTCGCATCAGTTGTGATCTTACCTAGGTGGTCTTCGTCATTTATTTTAAGCCTAAAGCAGACACAGTTTTTATTGACTAATTATAGCAGAGAAGAGCGCTATTTACGGTTTCAAAATCTTGTATATACCTATCTACTTTAAAGATAAGACAGGTATCATCTGCAAACAGTACCTACTAAATGACTAAAATCTATCTGACAATATTTTCTTTTAAAACTAGAATGAATGTGTATCTCTCTTTAACCATCTAAATAGGTCCTGATGAAAGTCTCTACAGTACCGTTTTGAATTCACTAACTATATTTTGCGGAAAATGTTAAACTTTTTTGCATTTTATCTATCAGATAAAATGTTGCCGCTGATTTTATCAATATCTCGAAAACTGTTCTCGAATCAAACTCTGGCTTTCATTAATTAAAAGTTAATCGACGACTCTTGAAGTTTGACGGCAACTTTTTGCGCGACACGTCCTCCTAACTTGAGTTTATACAGGAATAAAATTTACTTCATGAAAAGCGACGAAGGCAATATGTTACCGGTATAAAAGTGAGCAACTTAGGACGTTCAACTTCAAAGATTTGCGAAAAATATTTCTCTGTAAATATTTTTGTGTTTGATAACTTTATTTTTAAACTAGCGACCCGCCCCAGCTTCGCTCGGGTACAAATTATACATATAAACCTTCCTCTTCAATCACTCTATCTATTAAAAAAAACCGCATCAAAATCCGTTGCGTACTTTTAAAGATTTAAGCATACATAGGGATATAGGGACAGAGAAAGCGACTTTGTTTTATACTATGTAGTGATATTCCTATCCCGTTTTGTAATGTTCGCAATTAAAGCAGAAATGGTAGGCAAGGTAACGGGGTCTGTGACGTCATGCCGACACCCCATCATGAATTGTGTGTATTTAAAGCACCATAAAGGGCTGACGACACCAAACTGCTCTTTGATGTCAAAAAGCTTTTGTAAGAAAAATTTGTACAGAGTTATAATAAGGTGTCCAACTGTATTTTGGGAGTCGTTTGCTGTGTTTTACTAAGTTATTATGAAATTATGAAGGTAATCCGTCAGTGCCGTTTTTAGGGTTCCATACCCAAAGGGTCTAAACGGAGCCAATAGGGCTCCGTATAGACCTCCGTTTAGGCTGTCACTCACGTGTCCGTCTGTCCGTATGTCTGTCTGCCCAACGTCTATCACAAAATTTTGTTCCGAAGATTTTTTAACTTCCCTATGGTCAATAGGAAGTTAAAAATGTATGTTGTGAACTTGAAATTTTATTACTTATATTTTACTAACAAATACCAATATATTGATAAATCTGATTTTTTCTTTGATAATTCCCTCATTTGGTACGGAACCCTTAATGTGCGAAGTCCGTCAGTCACTTGTCCAGTTTTTTTCGCTTATAGATTTTTTTTGAAAGCAACCCTAATACCCAATAGGGCTGTTTCCAAAAAAAATCTCTTTAGTCTGTCAGTTAGATTACCAAAAATTTTGGTAGCGTATTTTTTTATTTTGTCACTTTGAAAAAAAATAAAAACGATACAGTGCGTTGAAATGTTGCTTGACGTCACAGCGTGGCACACTTTTTATCACGAAGTGACGTAACAAGACTCCACTCTTGAACTTGGATGCGTTTAATCTTTGTAATTTTTTAGGGTTCCGTACCCGAAGGGTCCAAACGAAGCCCTATTGTTGTCACTCACATGCACAGGCCGTCGAGTCCTGGGGCAGTACTTTTGACATTCAGCTTACGCACCGCCACTCTCAGTTCTACCTTGGTCACCTCCAGATTATCACCTCAGGAGTCGGAGCCATAGGCGGGGGAGTATGTTCCCCTCGCGAAGGGAACAGAGCGCTCACTCCTCTCTTGAACTTGGATGCATTTAATCTTTGTAATTATTTAGGGTTCCGTACCCGAAGGGTCCAAACGAAGCCCTATTGTTGTCACTCACATGCACAGGCTGTCGAGTCCTGGGGCAGTACTTTTGGCATTCAGCTTACGCACCGCCACTCTCAGTTCTACCCTGGTCACCTCCAGATTATCACCTCAGGAGTCGGAGCCATAGGCGAGGAGTATGTTCCCCTCGCGAAGGGAACAGAGCGCTCACCCCGTCCTCCACGAGCTGCGGTCGGTGACTATGCATCGGCGGGGGCGCCCACGGGCGGAGTTTTTCCCGCACCATTTGACATAACCGAATTTCAACATGGCTTCGTTAGTTATCTAGATCAACTAATATTAAACTCTTGTATATTACGTCGGCTTTATCTAAATTCCTTGACAGATGTTTTCGACGACGGACGTTGATATAGGTGGTGGTTGAAATCTTACTTAGAAGAGATGAGAATACAGAGCGGCAGAAGGGCGTGTCAGACTCTTACTGACTAAAACCCACTCCTGTTCTTTCCCTGCCCTGAATGCCCAGCTGGGGCGAGGTAACTCTGTTTCGAATTTATCCTCAACCTCTGGGCAGGCATGGGCCATGACGGGCCCCATCATGTTTGCTGACAACTCTTTGAGGCGAGCGTGGAACACTATGCGCCGTCGACGCTCGGGCCTGGTGTTGATCGGACGGCGAGTTACCCACTACTCGCCGTCCGCAGCCCCGGGTCTACGGTAGCCGGAGATCGTCTCGTGACGTCCTCCGCCCAGGGCGTCTCCTGCGGCGGCTGCTGCTGAGGGCGTGAGGGAGAGTCTGTTGTTGTTGCCTCTCCCTCACCAGATCCGCCTCCTCCTTCGCGAGCATTATTGCTTCGCAGAAGGAGGAGACTGCTTCGCATTCCCTCTCGCTCCGTACCATGGCCTGGACCAGGGCCGGGAACTACTGGAATACCTTATGAATCTTTTTTCGGACCGATACTTTTTAACGATTTCTCCAACAACATTACTGAATGCTACGAATACTCTAGTTACTATTTGTTTGCTGTTGATTTAAAGATAATTAAGTCAATCCATTCAAATTTGGATTTCAAAATACTACATGATGACGTTAACGGACTTTTAGACAGGTTTAAACAAAATAAGAAGCTTTTAAACATCAAAGTGTTAGTAAATCCAGTTCACTCGTAATAAAATAGTGATAGATCACAAGTACTACATAGAGGGAGTTAAAGTAAAGAAAGTGGCCAATATACGCGAACTAGGAGTTTTATTTTATCAGGTGCTGAAGTTCGATTTGCACACATCCTGAATATTGTCTCAAGATCTTTTAAGTTACCTACTGTAAGTGAAGGTGTTCACCAATTTAATACCTAAATATTTATAGGAGACGAGGATTTCTGGGCCTTATTGTAATTAAGATTGTGTAGAAAAAAAAAAAATTAAGGTTTAAAAAATTTTTTATATTTTTCTATTTCAAAATATTTTATAAAAAATTAGCCCAATTTATTATCTGGAAAATGAGAAATTCAAAAAATAAGTGGTGACGAATAAAACGAAATATCAATAAAATTAATATCGATGTTCATAGTATTTAAAACCAATGCTTTTACCAATGATTAATTCAATCAAAATAATTAAATCTATTAGAATTTACGTATTATATAGTTTAAACAAATGAAATATCTACAGAATAAAGATAAATCTTAAAATCGACTTACGTTTGTTAATCGATTATTGTATTTTTGGTCTGTGCTGACATGACATCCATGACACTGACTACCAGTATAAGTGTCTAATCTATGACACTGACAGACAGTGACACTCACTCACTTGTTTCGTATTGTTAAGTGCGTTTTGAGTGTGTTTACTCGCAAGTTTTATTGATATTTACCGATCGATGTATTTACCTCGAATCCTGCTTTTATTCTACGGACTTCTGATCTTGCTTCTTGTATGACTCTTGCTACTTTACCGGACACGGAGAACCCCGCTTATACGTTGGACTTGGACTTGTTATTTTAGATTCTACGACCGGCCTACCGAATCGCACTTCAAAAAATCAGCTGTTAAGATTGCTACGTAACCTCACTTTGACTATATTCTTTTAACTCAGCTCTCAGATTGCCAAAATCCGCATAATTTTCAGTGAAGATTTGATAATTTATAGTAGCTATCAATTGACACCAATGATAAATGATAAATGATAAATGATGTTTATTCAGTAAATAGGTTACAAGGAACACTTTTACACGTCAATGTTTTTTGTCAGTTTAAGCTAGATGAGGCCGGTGTTTCCTAGCTGACTACCCTGAGAAGAAACACCGAAACAAACTCAGAGGTCAAAGTCTCTTTTAGTGTTCAAATCCATACAATGTGGACTGGTTAGATCATATGAGAACCATGTACGTTTATGTCTGGGATGAGCTTTATGAAGAAAGCAACACACGAATTCGAGTGGACCTGTCCAGACAGTGCAAGCATTTGTCAGTCATCGCGAAGCTCAACTCAGAACTCTGAGGTGCTCAACGAACCGACGAACAATACCAAAGTAAGGACATTTGAGTAGGCCGCAAAAAATACTCAAACTGCCAGACAATCATAAAATCTACATGAATATAACGACATACATAGTTCTCGCATTCACATTATTCTATATGAGGACCATGCAGCTTAGTGTCTGTAGTGGTCTTTTGAAGAAAGAACCAAACATATTTGAGTGGACCTGTCCAGTCAGTGCAAGCATTTGTCAATAGTCGAATAGCTCAACTTAAAAACCACTAAGGAGCTCAATGACATGACGAACAATACCAAAGAAAAGACATTTGGGTAGGCCGCAAAAGTACTCAAACTGTCAGACAACGTTGAAAATTACTGTAAAAAGGAGGAGAAAATAATAATAATAACCCACATAGTCCTCACATTTACAATAATTAAGTAATAAAAAAAAAAATAAAAAAATATAATACTTTACAAAGTAAATATTTGTGTCAAACAAAATAGTAATCATAATATGTCAATCAAAAAAATAAAAATAAATATAATACTTAACAAAGTATTCAAGTCAAAAAAAAAATAATAATAATAATAAAATGTCAATAAAAAAATAAAATAAAAAATATAATACAATACTATACAAGTATTCATGTCAAAACGAATATTAAAAAAAAATATATATATAAAAAATTTTTCATCAGTAAGTAGTAGGTACATATGAAAACAATGGCTCATGTATATCATTGAAGCAGCTCAATCCCACGCCTTTTTGTCCTCAAGAAAGTCATTAATTGTGTAAAAAGCTTTCTGGCATAGCTTACGTTTAATAAATGATTTAAATTTATTTATGCTTAGTTCTTGAATTTGGCTAGGAAGTTTATTATAGAAACGTATACCAATTTCATCTTTTTACATCCAGGTCCAAGATTGTATGAAAGCCTTTCCGTCTTCTTTGTGTGACAAATATTGTGTACATATTATATAATATTGTGTTCTTTGTTGGAGATCTTATATAAATAAATAAATAAATCTCTATCCATTCCAGGCTGCCTGGAATTAGATTCATGAAAGAAATCGCGGAAAGCGAAATATTGTATTTCGCTATTAAATACAAAGAAAATATTGTAAATTGTCTGACTGGAATGTTAACATAAAACAAACGCCAATAATTTAGAAACAGGGCTCTGATTTTTTAACGTTTTTCTTTCATTCTATGAATATTTAAGCTACTTCCTTAATTCCAATGGTTTCACCGCAATTTGAAAATCCAACTGTGAGTGTGCGCCCAGAGTGCCACTAAAATTAATGTTCTGCCAGAGAGAAAAACGAGCGGAACGGAATGGGACCCGGTTTTCATACACCAGGCTTTATAACTGTGTATATCTTTCGATTTTGTTGGATCGAGGTTAAAATTTAGGGGCACATCCCTGTATTAAGTTTTTGTGTTCATTTTAATAAAATATTTTCGCCTTAATAGAGATGAAAAGAAAGGTGCTGTTAGACACTCGGTTAGTGGAGACAATTAAATGGTTTAGGTTATAATTATGTTACTTATTATCTAGTCTATGTATACAGGATGAATATTGTAAGTGGGCGTTGATGGCTAAATCCTAAACTATGAGGAATAGCAAAAATACTCAAAGGCTACTCAAATCAAACGGGCTCAATTAAGATAAACACTAAACTGGATCATTAGATCGAAAAAATCAATATTGCAAGCCAGTAACCAAACCCGTTGATTGTGGAAAAAACGCACGCTGTATTTTTAAACCATTTAATAGAGTCGCTAATAAGGGTTTCAATGAAGTAATGATGTAAGGCAAGATCAAGATCCAATGATCAAAGATGTCAAGATCCGCAGAATGAATGATAGGGTTCTTAATTTTAAAAAATCTACGCAGTAGAAGAATACTATTGACCACAAACTACCCAGTAGACAAGTAGAGAGTAGTACACTACTGACAAAAATAAAAAAATTACAAAAAAAAAATAACCGACTTCCAAAAAAGAAAATACACTAAAAATTAAAAAATTACTTTAATTTCGGCAGTCGGTGTTTGTATTTTATTTCTTCGTTATTTGACACCGACTTGTGATGGATGAGACCATGGTCATCTTGAATTTAGAATCCTCTTAACAGTACTTAAACTAAGCACATGGTTAGTGAGTTTTATAAATAAGGTTGAAAGTATATTATCATCTTCGTCGTGTGTTTAGCTTCATTCAAATAAATGGATGGTGATGTGTAACGGCCTCAATCGGAATTTTTCACCGGGACATAACCCAAACATTGTTTAAATAATTTTTAGTACTTTCTACAAGTATTTTATTTAAACACCGACCATTTGTTGATAGTTAAGTGGTGCTTGTAACAGCCAGCGCTGTGGGATTGCAGGCCAGGTGCAACTTTAATCCTACGTCTCGAAATTATAATTTGTTCAACATCTGAAAACTGGAATACTTGAAACTTTTTAATATCTTTGGAATTAAAAGTGTTTGCTTTATGTTTTCACTACTTTAGAGTGAATACTTTATTATCTACACAATTGTGAATTCAGAAATGAAATCTTAATAAGCTAGACAAAATTATGTTATCTTATTCCAGTGCACGTATAAAGTCATTCATAAACCATTTGCTAAGGAAAATAAAAATAAAAATGCATTGATTTACAATTGCGATCGTAAAACGTACAGTAGGTAGTTTGTTCCCAGTAAGCAAAAACAATTGCTTGGCGGATTTGACTGGTAAGCGGTATAGTTCCTGTTCGAGCCGGAATTTTAGCCGCGGGAGCGTTTGGACTTGTTAGTCTCAATAAAAAAGGAGAAAATAATCTATTTTTATACCGATTGTATTTGGTGGAATGGAAATAAAATCTAAAATATCGTCGTGCGCGAATAGAGTGACACTACATGTAGTGTCAATGGGTTTTATTTACGGATGGCAATACAAGTTGATCGAATTAATCGTGTTAGCGAGGAACGAGTGCAGTAGTCAGTTCACACATCGACTATTTCTTGTCGCGTCCATTTAAAACCATGTTAAGGCTTTTCCAACATTAGAACTGAATGACAGAGAGAAAGGTTTATTTTAGTGTAGTTTATACATATCTCTAGTAGCGACAGTGTGTTTAAAGTTCCTCGATTTGTGAATTAAGAATTAAAAGTTGAGAATTTGTCAAACTCTTACTTTAGTGTAAAAAATTGTTAAACTTTGACATTAAAGTGGGGATTGATACGTTCCTAACTCTGAATTCTCAATTCGGAAACCAGCTAAAATCCTATAAGCTAGAATTAAAAAATATATAAATAGATATAAGTACTCGTACCTCTTAGCAACAGCATGTATTTAGAGGTTGATTATAATTCACTGAAAAAACACAGATTATAGACGTTCTTTTAAACAAAAACAATAAAGCCTACGCACACCGGGTCGGAATGGCAGGATTTAAATTTTTACCAAAGGACATGCGAACTTATCTAGTAAGATTACGATATACAAGTAGGTGCCAATGTTTTCAATTGATCCGTGGTAAGGGACGCCGTAGCGCACTGCGGTATGCAACGGCACATCAAAGGACGCCGTGACATGCCGCAGGGTAAGGTAGTGCAAGCGAGAGTACATGCACACCACATTTGCGCCCGCGCCGCTACCCACTTTACATGTATTTATTTAGAGGCATACTTCGGCGTGACGTGGCATGCCGCGGCACTTCATCGTCGCGGGATGTCTTGGTAGGCCACCGGAATGCTACAGTATCTTAGCCGCTAGTGTGCTGACCGGTGGCTCATCAAATCCTCTGCCAGTCCGTCCCGGTGTGCGTAGGCCTAAGTCTACAAGGATAATGAACCAGGTAAGTAGAACTATAGAGTAGGAACCGCAATGCGGCGGTCATTACCATCTATTTCAACAAGGTCAATGTGGACTAAATATAGGATTATTAAAATTGATGTAGGTACTTACAGTTATTCGTTAGTAAGAAACCAGTAGAAACGCCCAACAGGACTAGAAAAAACAATAGTAGTAAGACTATGAGCACGGGGCGGCAGTAGTGTATCCAGCAGTAGTCTTCGGAGTTGGCGGCGGGCGCGCCAGCCGAGCCCGGCCAGCAGCGACCGCAGCGCGTGGTCGCCGGCGACGCCGCCCGCACCACCGCGCTCGTACCCTGCTGGTTCACTATCACTCCCTGCACCGGAGCATCACTCCCTTGTCCGTACACGCCACTCTTCTCCGACAGCCGCGCGAACCCTGAACTGTCGTCGTCTCTAGGGTTCCCGTACACCCCGTACGAAGCCACCATGTCGACGCCCGACAGCGAGCGCGTGGTCTCGTTGCCCGCACTGTCCTGCACGATATTATTGTCGGTGCTGGGCCAGCACTCGCATGAGCACCGCTCCTCCTTCCGTCTCTGTCGTGGCTGCCCCGCGTCACCACGTCTGATTGGTACTTCACTTTTCTTCTCCTCCTCTTTCTTAACTTTGGCATCTTGAGGTATGGCGTCGACACTGACTTCATAGTTAGGTTGTAAATTCTTATGATTTTCTATATACCAGTGCCTCTCTTCTGCTCGGAGAGTGGTATCGTTGTTTCCCTCATACACATCTGCGTAATTGGAGAGCGGATGGGAGGAGGGGCTGTAGAGAGGGCCGGCTGTGAGCTGCCCGTAGCCGCGCTCGTACTGTGGAGGCCGGTTATTACTCGCGTAATAGGTGGTGGATGCAGGCACGGTAAAGTCGTAGCCCGGCCTGTTCATCTTCAACGTTTAATCGCCTCATTTGAGCTTATGTTTCACTGAAGAAAACATCATTAAATGCGCTGTAAATGAATTAGACAACCATTAAGAGATGGCAGATACTCTGATGCTATTTTACGGACAGATACAATCTGTGGAAACAGCTAATGATATTATAAAAGGTTAATCGGATTGCTGGCCCGGCGATAAAGCCCGTTAATCAAAACGAAAGCAAAGTTAGTGAAGTAACTTGGTTGATTTTATTATGCGTTACATTGAAAGGCTGAAAGTTACTCGTATATAGTAGAATACACGTCTGTTTCTCTCAATTATTACTTGTCTTGTTCGACGATGGTATTTATCTTATGTATTAGGACAAGCGCCTGGTATACAGGAAGGCAGACAAAGAACTAACGACGTGAGTAAACAAACTTCCCTAACTTAAATTAACCGTATTTATTTCTCTGATTTTGACACGTGTGAGTTGTATAACTCGATTGCCCCCAAACTACCTTTACGAACGTAACAAGCAAGTATCGCAATACGAAACAGGAGCCCCAATTTAATTTATAGGCACTTTTTGTACACAAATACAGATAAGTTCTAAACATACTCGTAATATAGAATACGTTCGTCGACCTTTCGAGGGAGTCAATAATAAACTTTTCTGTGAATCCCTGCGATAACTAGGATTATCCGTTGGAATTAATTAAATTAAAAACAAACAAAAGTCATTACATAAAAGTTGAGGGACAGCAAGTTACGAATCGTGACTGCCGACCCGGTTCAAATTAGGGAGCTACTAATTGTAAATGCTTACGGTAGGTACCTACGTACCCTTATTCATTATTGAACATCTGCCTTGGTCACAAAAATTTCCATCTGTATAAATGTTCTACTAATGGGACTGGCCAGTAGAAATGTAAAAGCTTCTGCAATGTGAGAATATGGATCACATCCCTACAGGAAAATTCGACTCAAATAACAGATTACGGGTTTTCTTGAGTGTACGGGTTTTTTTTTTTTTTTTTTTGTTTTTTTTTTTTTTTGGGGGGTGGGAAATCATCTAATGACTCTTTCCGCTCTGATGAGTGTACGGGTAAGGTACATTTTAAATGATAAACTGTTTTTAAGTTCAATTTGTGGATTGAGTTAAACACCTGAAACTGATAGATGACCCTGATAGATGGCTCATCGACCCGCCGCAAATGAGTCTTTCAAAGATACTACTGAACGCTTACTCAAATGTTGGTTTTTCTTGAAAATATGCATTTTTTTTTTACAACGTTGAATTAAGTGGACGTTTCCCACTGATTATGATCACTGATCATGGTGACTCATTAATTTTAATAAATAAACTACTTAAGGCACTATTAACTGCCTACGACCTTGAGTGGTTCGCTTGCGTGTTCTGTGCTGAGCTCACGTAATGCCCCAGTAATAGGACTCACCCAACAAGGAGCGCTGTCCGAAATTAGACGCATTATCAATTTACTATACATAAAACAACAAGTATTATACTGAAAAACGTAAATTAAAATATAAATAATTAAATGATCTTTAAAACGTTGAAGATTTCTCAAAAATATGCTTTATAGTTTTTACGTGATTCTCAATTTTTTATCCACGTTAGACATAAATTTACAAATTAATTACATTAGGTTAAAAATATAATTCCAAATATTCACATAACAAATTACGAAAAAAATTGTTTAGAGTACCACATATTTTTTTCAAAGAAATAAGACTAGTTGTTTAGACGTGATGTTCAATTAAAAATCACTAGAAGTCGTATAACTGCGCCTTAAGTTTATGGACCGCAAGGACATTGTGAGCCTCTCTGTTAAACGGACAATTGAAATAGCCTGTATTGAATTGGAGCAGTTTATTATATATTAAGTGTGTACAGACCACCTTCAGGATTTTATGATTGTTTTGAAAAAGTAATGAATGTCCATCATCGTGTGTGGCGATTTCAATGTTATTTGTTAGAAACTCCTGGCTTAAGCACTAAAATTATAAGTTCGTTTCAGTCATACAATCTTGCAAATCTAATAGTGAAGCCTACTAGAATAGTCTAACAATATATCTAACCTCACTAGTGCATCAACCCTAGATAATATACAGGGTGTAACGGAAAGGTGTGGTCATATTTTAAGAACCGGTTCTGCCCATGGAAATGTACAACTTTGTCTAAGAAAAAATGAAAAAAATCTCAAAATAAAAATTGGACTTTCCATACAAAGTTATCATCAGCTGACCAATATTTGTATAGGAGCTAAAAAAAATTTTTTTGAATTTTTTCAGGTTTTCTTGAAGAAAGTTCTTAAAATATGACCACACCTTTCCGTTACCTACACCCTGTATAAACATATCATTAATATTTTCCTTGTGGGTAGTTGTGGGTGGTTGTAAGGAAAATATTAATTTAATAGACTCTGATCATAGCGGACAATTGATCACTATCCCAAATATAAACAAAAATAAGCCGAAAAAAGATATTACTGTTGACTCAAAATCTAAATGTCGCTTGGAAACATTTAAAAGTAAACTCACAAATAAAATCTCACTTTTGTCAACTAATAATGAATTAACATTATAATGATTTTTTTCAAAATGCACGAAAATTGATACTACTTTTATTCCTAAGACAATATCGGTAAATAGCAATATTTCCTGCTGTGACTGGGCCACTAATGGTATTTATACAAGTAGAGTACGGCTCTATGAGCTGTATGAAGAACAGACTTTTATTAACACTGTCGAATATAATTTATAAGTTTAAGAATACTTATAAATTATATTTATATTATTTAAAAATGTTTGTTATTTGAGGAAATTACGCTACTTTAGTTCAAAAATAACAAATAGTAGTAATGTAATCAAAAAGACTTGGAATATAGAAACGGGAAGGTCTTGCAACCGAAATAATGATTACAGCCTTGCTATATTGATGACAGTATCATTAAATCAGATTCCCAAGTCGCCGCGGCATTTGAAAATTTCTTTGCAGAGATTCCCGTATCGATTACAAAATCTCTAAATTCATCAACGACTGCTGCAGAAACATTACTTAAAGAAAACGTTCCAGCTTGTGAATCTCAATTTAATTTCCAACGTGTTACTTTTTTTTTTTTGGGAATTCATCCAATGACTTTTCCCGCTCTGGGTGGAGCGGGAGGGCGTGTCAGACTCTTACTGACTAAAACCCACCCCTGTTCCTTAACTGCCTGAGTGCCCAGAGGTGCGGTAACTCATTTTCAGAATTCATCCGCTAACATGTCACTTGGTTTTGTAATTAAAACTTTTAATACTTTAAATGATAAAAACATTGCAGATCTATTAAATAATTCTGTTGACGTTGTTAAGTCTATTATAAATATTGTAGAACCTACGTTAGCAGTAATTGTATAAATTGTGGTGAGTTTCCTGATCTAATGAAATACAGTCAAATTATTTCATATGAAGAAACAGAATCTATCTTAATCAGGACTAAACTAGACATAAAAGGTATAAGAGCCTTTATTTAAATTACATCCACATTACACACATCATCACATACATTTTGCTCGCTCACACCCGATGTTGTTCATTCTTTTAAAATTATATTTGACTTCTAAGTAATATTTAAAATTAAATTTTGCTTTATTGTCTAACTTACCCCACCGATTATTGTTATTATTATTGTCTTAAATCGTTAATGCCCGTTTTAAATTATTATTATTATTATTTTAAAATTTGAATTATTATTATCTATTTTAAATTATTATTGTCTGATTTGAATTATTATTACTTTATTGTTATTATCAATTAAAAGGTCTCAACATTTAAAAGATAGATAGTATGGGTAGTAGCGAGATAGCCCCAACACAAGTGCATTTTATTACTTACTGGGGTTACCTCTTACTCTGTGATGCAGTTTAATGTGAGAAATAATACAAACATTTTATTTTTTTTTTAATTCAAATAATACCATTGTTTAAATCGGGTAGTACATCGGCACCGGCCTCATCTAGCTTAAACTGACCAAAAAACATTATGACAAATAATGTTTATGATAAATTAATGATAGATGATGTTTATTCAGTAAATAGGTTACAAGGAAAACTTTTACACGTCAATCTTGATATGACGCTTTGACTCGCACCAATGGCATCGGCAACATTTAAATGTGCCAGGGACAATCCTATAGCAGTTTTATTAAATGGAGTTTTTTATAAATTTATAACAATGTATGTTGTAGTTAGTAACAATAGGTATTTGCTCTTGCCTATTTGATTAAACTAGCATTTCTAGTTGATATCATGTAGGTAAACTATGCCTACCTATTATTAACCGGTTGAATGCTGCAATTATAGTACCTAACAATAGAATTTCCTCACGTTCCTCAAACTATTGTGTCCCGTAGACTCTTTAATGATTTTTTTTTTATGTTTTGAGAAGACCCCGCTGTTCAGCTGTCGTTTTTTTCCACACAGTATTTTTTAACAAGCGATGTTACCTTCATGGATGGTGCATGCTAAACTTGGACGGGACGACGCATTCGGAATTCAAAATAACGAACAAAAGCACATGTTTCATAAAAAAAACTTTTTTACCAAAAATACAACCGACTTCTAAAAATTGCAAAATAACTTTAATTTCGGAAGTACCCCAGAAGTAAAACTAAATATTAAAGTTATGCCCGAATGGATAACCCCAATAACATGGAATTTGAACATTTGGAGACACCCAAAACTTCATCTGTGTATACATATTTTTTATTTATGTTGATTTTTTCAAAAAGTGCTGAATCAATTTCTATAAAATTTATATGGGACTACCTCTGAAGTACAACCTACGAAATAAAAAAAGAATCATCAAAATCTATTCCCAAATGGCGGAGACATCGCGTAAAAAAAACCGATGAATTCAAATCCTCTTTTTTGAAGTTGGTTAAAAAGTGACTTGTACCTAACGTCTGTAGAAGTTGTGTACTTGTTTAACTACACTAGAGACGTTTTGTGTTCAATTCCGATAAAACTATGTTTTATTCATAGGTGAGATTAAGGAAACATTTCAATGGCAACCTTTCTTTTTAGCAACTTTATTGCTGACCAAAACATGTTAGGTACAAAATCACTTGAAAAGAATAGAATGAATCATTTGGTGGTTTAGGATGATTATTTCTAGGTATCTATTACGGCACGACGGGGGATGGAGTGGTGCGGGGTGGGGCCGTCTTGGCAGTGTCTCTAGATATCGCCAATATGCCTTCAACACCCTGCCCTGGAGTTGTATCGGGGAGGCACTTCGGTATCACCGGGTGGGCGGGATGCTGACCAAGTTATGCACGTCCGCTGCATGCTGGTAGTCATGATACCCGTAGAAGCCGTGGGTACTGGCTGGCTGTATGACTCGATGCTTTAGAGCTCGAGGAAGTGATGATGATGATGACGTCATGATGGATTGGCACGAAGGCTGCGCTCACGTTCTTAGTCGAGGGTCACTTGTATGGAGGCATTTTTTTTTTTTTTTTTGTGGGGTGGGAAATCATCCTATGACTTCTCCCGCTCCGGGCGGAGCGGGAGGGCGTGTCAGACTCTTACTGACTAAAACCCACCCCTGTTCCTTCCTGCCTTTGAGTGCCCAGGGGCGAGGTAACTCTGTTTCGAATTTATCCTCAACCCCCGGGCAGGCATCGGCCATGACGGGCCCCGTCTCTTGCTGACAACTCTTTGAGGCGCGCGTGGAACACTACGCGCCGTCGACTTTGGGGCCTGGTGCTGATCGGACGGCGAGCTACCCATTACTCGCCGTCCGCAGGCCCGGGTCTACGGTGGCCGGAGATCGTCTCGCGGCGCCGGAAGTCCCCGGCGTCTCCTGTATGGAGGCATGTGGCATGTAAAGTCCTGCAAACCTCCATTGAAAAGAGAGGATCCTCCGACCAGGCGGGTGTTGTGTCTGGTCCGGGCAGTTGCCCGATGATTGATTTCTGACTGTTGTACGAGTATATGTTCAAATAGCGCGGAGAACATTGCTTGCGCGTGTGGAAGTTATTGAAATGAAAATTACTATAAAATAGAACCTTTTAAATTACTAACGCTCCAGTAGGTTCTACTTAAAGATAATGTTACTATTTTTAGCCAAGACTAAAAAAGAGCAAATATTCTGCGAAAAAATATTATCATAAGGCCTCATTTAAAATCACAACCATGTTGGTTAAAGGAACACGAAAATAGGCCATTCTAATTTTAGCAAAAATACGAACTGAGTTATTACTCAGTAGGCCATATATTTAAGCCACGAATTCGCCAAATATTTAGTACTTGCTGGAAATAAAACATGGAAAACACGGATCAGCTGTTCCGTCTCTCTGTTGTTTTATTTTTATTTCGTTTGAGATGCGCAAAGGAGAAGCAAAATTAAGGTAGCCGGAAACATAAAGTCTCGGGGGAACTGTTTAGGTTTACTACGTTACTCTTGTTAAGTATTTAAAAAGGTACGGGTTAACATTAATCATGGCGAAGAGAAATCATGTGTAGTACGGTAAGGTACACCCAGCCAAGTAACGACCACACTGACCGGCCCGAGCCGTGCTTAACCGAGCAATACCGAGCCATCAGAGTGAGTATATGGTTTACATACCCACTCCCTAAACTAATTGTTTCTGCGTATTAATAAATGTTAGCTTCGCTTATGTGTGCGTATAATCAAATCGCGCTAAAACGTTTGGGGCCTTCGGTTGTGTGACGTCATTCGAAACAAGGTAAGCAATAACAATTAGATTTGGCTATCAACGCCAGACGTATAATATGTTGTTCCACGATTTATGGTATTGAAAATTATAAGGGTGATAATAGATCGGGCTTAAGTGGTACAACCAAGACAGATGATTGTAAGGGTAGAACTGTTATCGGATGTATAATTTGTATTGGAAAGACAATAACACAAAGTGAAACATATTGTCCTTGTATGACTATACAGCTCATTCTTCTAGTAGTTGACCTCCAAAATTCCGTAACGTTTGTTTTTAGTTCCAATATCTTTGGTGCAGTTAAGATTATCCAAATGTCAGAATCTACTTTATGTACACCTACGTTGTATTACGACTCTTTTACACTAGTTGTTAATTCAACTTTTAAGTTTTACTTATGTACGCAAGTCTATTAAATATATACTATAAATACTTACTCGTAGTTCATGAATGACGATTACCATTAGCAAAGTCTATACAATAAATATGTCTTTCATGTTATTCTAGTTCGGTAATATTTCATAATAAGGGCTTTTAATGTTACAGATAAAAATATAACGTGATGCATTATTGTAACACTGAAGCATGCTACGCAAAGCGCGTAGCCAAGTGCTACGCCGTAGCTCTACAATTTTGCTCTACAATTTATTTTTTTATTTTTCGTTATACTTGAATTCGCTTCTACTTGAAAAGCGGAAAAACAAATAACGTAACTTTATTTGTATATACCATGACTGTGTTTCAATCATGCAAGTTGAAGAGGGATAATAATAAAAATCGTTCCGATACGCGTAGGCTTAAAGCTAGCAATCGAATGCTACTGCATGCTCCACTCAGATCGTTTTATTCAATCGAATTTTGTGAAACTAGTCCGTTTTTATACGAATACGTAGAACACATACTGCCAATCAAGAAGCGACGCAAGATATTTTATTCCTGGCAGCGATAAAATGCACTTGAGTGCATTTCGCCGTTCAAGTGACATCTTTCGCGATAACGTCTTAGACCGAATGAGTCTCTAGTCTAGGATAAACTTAGCTCATAGCTTAATCTACGTTCTACAATTCCCCTTTAGAAACAATAATTTCAATTCTTAATAAAAGTTTACGGGTGCTATTTTTATAGTGCAGTTATTTGTCAACGAATAAACGTTTATGACTTCTAGTGCAGTTTTCCTTTACATGGAATGGAACCCGGCCCCAGTGGTAATTGCGGCATAACTTAAAGCCTCGTGTAATTGCTAAGTTAAAAACATAATTGAACATGTGTTGCTACCTACTGGGTCGGAACATCGACGACTCCCAACAATCATTTTGTCTTAGTGAGATGACAAATAGCTGACATTCGTTAGGGAGACAGTGGTAGAGCTCTTTAGTAACTTAAATCTCCTATTTTTAGGGCTCCAAAGTCCGAATGAAAAGGGAACCCTTATAAGATCACTCTTGTGTCTGTATATCTGTCTATCACAGCAAATTTGCTCCTCATCTACAGGACCGATTAAGTTTAATCTATAAAAGTAATGTTAAATTAATTCACGACGTGTGAATTAAATAAATGAATTTAGAACAACATCAGGTCACTTTTGTGGTGTAAATTGGAAAACTAATTTTTGAAACTGTAACGTATAAAAAAACAAAAAAAAAATTTTAGGGTCATATATTATTTTATTTTTATTTTAATGCTTTAAAGTTATAAATTGAAATACCTACATTAAAATTGACCATTCATACCGAAAATGTTTTTTACTTTCAGAACGCGTAGACTTTTATACGTTTTCCTACATTCAAAATGTCTAGGTTTTATTTAACATATTTAAAAAATATGATCATTCGGAACCGTTTGTGTGCGAGTTGACTCGCATTTGGCCGGTTTTTTTTTTTACTGTAGTTGAACAAAAAATAGGAACAAAACTAAGAAGTTTTATTTATTTTATACTAAACTATCTTTCCCAGACCCATTTCCTAGACAAATCTTCTCGCATTTGTAACCATTAAAAGAAGATTTTTCTGAAAGTTTCAGTGCAACATTTTCTTCTTACACGTAAAGAGAAAACTAGTTTCAGCCATAAATGCTACTAAGAAAGATGGAGAAAAATTAAGTTCTTGCCCACATCTATTCAAGTTTACGGTTTACTGTGGTAGACGAACAAGTAATTCTATTTACCGAACTTTCATTATTTAAATAAACGTTTTTCTACGTAAGTACCTATGTAGTTAATTCAGGGAAGTAGAATCGCGTGCAAGACTGTATCTACCTCATTTAAATATTTTCAAGTCATTTGTGCATGGAGCACAGAATAAAAGACGGTGTCAAAGGCCAACGAACGAAAATTAAAATAATTAGTGAAAGCGTTTCTGGACCTCGAATTTAATCTAACCTAAACCTAGTTTCCATTTTTGTACAAAAAGATATTTCTTTTTTTCTGTTGGTCATTATAATTTTCGTTTCAGAAAAATGAAACTACAAGTGTAGTATTAACATCAAACTTGACTGGTGTCTCACATTGATCATAGTCGAATAGCAGGAAGGACCTCTTAATAGTTGTTAATTTAACCAAAATAGCACCGTAGTACTGCCATCATGTAAACGGTGCGTCACAAACTAGTTCATTCTAATCAGTAAAAGTGGGTGACAAACCGCGTCGGGCGACGAACCAGTGCACCCATATAAACGGAACTCGTCTTCAGCACATGTAACATGAAACGAAAACACATCCAAACGGTACACTGAACACATTCGTGGGCCTCTCTGTTCCCGGGAGGGTGCAAGTCTCCGTCATCGCACGCGTATCGTTCGCGGTATAAACAGTCTGAAGATATCGAGGATCGCGATCGCGGCTGCAGCGCGTGGCGGCGGCGTGGGTTCGGCAGCGCTGCGCGGCGCGGACTGCCGCTCCAGCCCCGCCCGCCCTCCGGCGCGCCGCCTCTGTCACCGCCACTCTTCATCCAAATCCCGACGAGTTTTCATTAATGTTGTTATCGGTGTAAAAGTTCCACCAAGTCAAACTAAGAAGGCACCGTTTTAATTAACTGTCCGTAAAATAACACTAAACAAACGAGCCGATCCGACTGCCTTCAACTGTAGTTATCAATAGGCCAACTTCTTGAATAGAACGATGTTGATCGACTTTGTTATACAAATTCCCAGAATACAAAGCCAGTTTCAGACGAGTATTTATGTAGAGATCTATAGTAAAAACCTGTCGTATAATTCAATACGACTCGAACAAAACTTTATGAAAACTATGTTCTCCGATAGTTTGGACTTTTGTAAAAGTATCTAATTATACCAACCTTATGTTATTACGAGTACCAACAAGCAAATAACATGTCAGCAGGTAGACACAGCTATTAATTGACCTTCAGTGTACTGAACTCTACATAAAGGGTATGAAAGCAAGCCTCATTAATTAGTATGACGCATTTTGATATTATTATATTTTTGAAAGCAATATCAAGCTGGAATCACGAATGTCAACGTCAAGGCTCACAATTCACGTCGCGGCTGATTAATAGTGTAGATTACAATTTCATACCAGCGCCAATTCTATGTAAAGATGTTTATCAGTGTGTCGTGGTGAATAAGGTTCGAGTCAGCAGTGGGCTTCCATCGATTGAATGAGAGCACAAATTGTAAGAATTATTGATATCGCGCCGGTGGCGGCTCATACAAAAACTTTATAAAAGGAAGTGGAGCGAACAAACTGGCGGGGAACAAACTTTTATGCGGGGACGCGACGCGATGCGAACGTTACTTATCTGCCGCAGCCGCGGCCGAGCTGACAGCTGCAGATGAAAAATTGAAATTGTGTGAGATAAAACTACCTAACTGCCGCTGCGCTGGCGGTCCAACAATGTGACGACAACAACGACACTACGGATTTTTTAAACCTCATATTTCTAAAGTGTTTTATTTATATTACAACCATTTGCAAGTTTCATAACCAAGAATTTAAATATGAATGACTTGCACATTTATTTTTGCAATGACTAACAACAGTGAAATTATGACATTTTTTTTTGTTAACTTGTTTTTGTTATCTTTTTAAAAAACTAGTCACAACACCAGGACTTGAGTCTACTAAATCACGATAAGTGCTGAGCAGTCTGTTCCCGTAACAAGATTTTCTCTCGTTCAGTGTCCACCTGATAGTAAGCGATGATGTGGTCGAAGATGGAGCACGCTTTCCTAGAAATAACTTAGTTGTACCAAAAATTTACTTTACCAAAATCGAAAATTGAAAGTATTTTTAAAATCTGTTCAAAATTAAGTAAGTTAGAAACCTTTCAAATCTTGTGGAAGGGGAAACTGTCAAGTAATAGAAAAAGGATGCTTACACATAAGTATGACGTAACCGCCGTTAGGTTGCGCGCGTACAAAAGAGATAGCGAGATGTCCCCACTATGCTCCCACTCTTCCTTATGCCAGTATTTGAAAACCTAATTTCTGCTTCATTCAATAAAATTTTGATACTGTTTTCACAAAAAAAAATCTTTTTAATGTTATTCTCTGTTTCATATAAAATATTGTACAAAAATAAGCAGATGAGAATACCTTATTGTTTAAAAGGTAAGATAAAATTTAGTCAGTATGCAAATTAGATCGCTCTCAATATCAATTCAGTGTCGGGGTGGGTTAAATGGATGACAGTGATGCGAGCCTAGCATGCAACAATAACGTGCCTCCGAACGTCAAGCGGGACCCTTCTCTATTTATGTACGAAGTGCGGCGTGAGGGCGCCACGTGAAAAGTCTCGCGTAAATCAAAGTCATAAATTCTCCTATCGTGAATGAACATTTCTCTTCGCGGACGTCTACACCGGCTGAATGGATAACGTCGACCCACCCTAGCAGGATCACCTCTACCGAGTCATTTGCTTTTGTTCGTGGGGCAATTAATAACGAGCAGAAGGGCGTTTTCGAACCGCAGGCGCCATTCGCATATCAGTAATGATCTAGCGCGCGCTACCGCCGACCTCCGGTTCCGCTCAACTATCGATCATATTCACTTAATGAACGGCACATGTGAAATGGCTCGGAGCAAGCCAGTGCCAGCGGGCTCAGCCCCTAACCTGAACATTCGTTTTATTAATTCCTGTAGCGCACCAAGTATTTTCAGAATAACAACAATACGTATAGAGCTCCCACTCTTCATCGTTTAGAAATAGCAGGGAACGAAGGTGATTCAGATCAGGTACCTTCACGTGAACGAGTACTGCTTGAAGCCGCATAACTGGGCTATCAACCGTAGTCGGTAGCTAAATTTTGTGACTTATAGCAGAAGTGTGAGGTAACCGAGTTATCAATGTTTCCTTCTAGGTACTTTGCTATTTCAAAAACATGAACGATAACTGATTTATGAAAAATGCTGATAACGATAAAAATGACAAATGTTTTAAAAATTATAGCAGCAATGATATAATTGATATATTATATTATACAGCAAATTTTACCTACTTAACAACGAGAACTGTGTCCAGAAGAACCGCAATGATATTTGAAATTATTTATCGGAGAACCAATCACATGTCGCTAAATACCCTTGTAATGACAGTAATAACTTGTTAATATTATTGCGTGAGTTGTAACGTTAAAAGATTTTTAGAAGTATTCATAATAGGATTCACCTTTTATTTGATCGAAAAGGACAACCTATAGTTTCAGTACAGTTTCAGTACGTAATAAGACCTTATTACGTACTGAACCAACTTCTATACTAATATTATAAAGAGGAAAGATTTTTTTGTTTGTTTGTTTGTACCGTACCGTGTAATAAGCTCCGACACTACTGGACCGATTTGAAGCGTTTTTTCACCAATATAAAGCTAAATTATCAGGAAGTAACATAGACTACTTTTTATCCCGGGAAAGATTACAGTTCCCGCGGGAAAGGTCACGGGAGCGAAGACTAAGGTACTGTATATGAAACTGGTTAATTGTAAAAAACGTAAGATTTGATTAATCTGGCGAGAGTGTTAACTCTTGATATACCTACTAATGTTATGAACATATAGTTTCAAATATAAGAAATCTAATCTAAATTTTATAATTTACAATGTATCCGAGCCTTATTGAAAATTAAGAGTTTACAATTTTACGAGATTTTTCATTAACTAATAATGTCATGAGTAAGTGATTACTAACTAAAACAGAATTTGTTTTAATGCTTTTAGTTTTCCATTAGACCGATAAATTACTGAAACTCTCCGAACGGCATTTACAGTAACATTATCACAGAACAAGCCAAGTTGTACTGAGCATCTCATAAAATCTCATAATACAGCTTTACACGAATTCTTCAGCGAGGCTTTCTTTCCATTCCGCGCGTCGCATTAGGCCGGCGCCGACCAAACATTGGATAACTTGTATATTGTTGTTTACGGCAAACTTGGAACTAAGCAGAGGCAATTCACCTCATAAATTCTGGTGTAATAACAGCTCACAGTTTCCCTAGACACTTGTGAGAGCACCGTAATAAGGTACCGGCGCGAAGTAACCGGGTCACCTCGGCGACGCCTTTGCTCACCAATATACACGCTGTGCTTTAGCGCATGTCACACCAATACGTGTGCGAGCCAATTTGACGGCTACGAGTACACCGCAATCATTATATAAATACTTGACCTATACCGTCGTCGCCGACCGTCGGAAACCATTCCCGCTGTAAACCGACGGACTTGTAATGGCTCTGTATGCTAATGCACCTCTCTAATACTACTTTGTATTTGCATGCTATTACTGACGTAAATATCTCAGTTCCGTTGAAAATTGTTCAATGTAAATATCCTCCTTGTTGATATTGACTATTCTCTTAATCTCTGGAACTATTCAATCGATTTGTATATTACATTCTCTATTGAAAGGTACGTGTCCCGAGGGCGAAATAAACTGTAATATTTCATTCCGGAGAGCGAAGTGGTTCCTACGGGTGAACCCGAAAAATCTCGAGGGCAATAAGCTATTTATAAATAGTTATCTGAACTGAAAGGAGTTTCAGTAATCGTATATCGGCAATCTGGTCCATATTCAAATAGTATTAATCCTTTAAATACGACAAAGGGCGTGTTTATCTTGAATCAATTTATTAACTCTGCTCGTAACAAGGAATTCGATCTCGTTTAGGGCCTTCTGTCAATATTTAGATAACAATCTCTTTACCATCAGACGTGCCCAAGATGTTGCCCGTAATTCAATGAATTGGGTTGTTTCAGTATACGTAGCTACTTTATTTAAATAAAACGTTTCTATTTACATTTCCATTCGCTTAGATACTGTCGAAATACTTACGTACCTAGGTTATACAGAGATATGGAAGTGGAAGAACAAAAATTGTAAATAATAATACTGGAAAGGGTTTTGGAAGACTTATTCTTAAAAAAAGATAAGGCATCTCCTTTCACAAAAAAAAGGTCTTCCAAAATTGTAGCTTAACACAGGACTAGCACCCACCACAATCTCACTGTCCTGATAACGACAAATATATATGGAAAACCGCTTCCTTATCCTTACTTATCTGTTTGAATCGTTTTATTTCCACGTACAGCGGCCGAGGAAAGGCTTAAGAAAAGTAAAGGTGGGAAGCTAATCCAGCATATTATCCCAACTCGTTATAAATTTGCACGAAGTTTTTGAGTAAAGTGCACACTGGAGTATAATAGTTAGGTAACTTTGTGCTGTGCTGCAAAAAATATCGAATAGAAGTCAATTGAGACCTCATGCTAACAAGGCGGTTTATAAATCTAGATAATTATAAAATAAAATAAAGTTTTTCTTAAGATATCTGGCGAGTATGCGAGGAAACCTGTAAACATTTTTGGGGAATATTTCTCATAAAAAAATCATCTTTTATAACAATTAGTAAACGTTGTTACAGAAGCCTACCTTCTATAGAAACTACTAAAATAATGTTAGTAATTTTACGGCCTGTTTCATCGTCAATAAAACTCAAAAAATTGCTTTATTTCACTGGTTATCATTTTCAGGTTAGTGCGAATTTCATACATTATAGTAAATAGAGAAAATAAAATTAGTTCGTATGTATGTTTAATTTTTTAATTGTTATGAACATTTATTCTTATTACCAATTTGTTATTTCCAGAAATGTAGTACTTATTTTAGCATGCTCTACTCTTAGGACGTAGGTATTCTCATCTTTATTACTTCACATGAAATGACTCGTTTCTCACAACTGTAATATCGAAATGCCATTACATAGCGCATACAAACGGCTACACTATTTGAATAAAAAGAAACAGCTTGGCAGCATTATTTGCTAAATACTGTTTATCAGTAATTGATTAGCGAATTATAATGTACAAGATATGTCCCAGGACGGTCTTACATTATCTTCGTAATTATATGCACTGCGTCCATAATATATTCAGATACAGTTGGGAGCAAAATCCTCAGCCACAGTTCGCCAGACCGCCATCCGGACGGCCGCAGCCGCAGCGTAATTAGCTAAATATGACTTTTAAACTAAGAGCTCCCCAGTTAGAAGCCTCTCCATATTCCGCCAACCTTTTTGCTAAACGAGCACATTTCCATGCGAACATCCTATTCCTGGCTGGATATTTAATTTGGGACTGAAGAAATTTACACCGTCCCATTAAAATGTTGTTATGCGAGATTAATGTGTTTTGAATTTGCGCCGCACACGGAGCAAAACGCCGTGTGAATATTTAACAAGTACTGTTTTCCGGTAAGAATCATTTCCTCTTTTTAAAAATAGTCCCAGTTTTATTTGAATATGTTCGTCTTAATAATGTAGTAGGTAATGAGAAAAGAACACCAACTAAAATTGACACAGAAATAGTGAAAGAAATGTTAATTTGTGTAGAATTGTTGAAGTTCACGTCGGAAGTTGGTCGTAATGCGGGCTCTTGGAGCCTCACTATAAATCATATCGCCGTTTCAATTTAGCAAGTGTAACATGGCTGTAATAGGCCAGCCGGGCCAGCCGCTGCCCGCCGTGTGCGAACTGAATTTGTATTCAAGAAACGATATGATCATTAGTTAGTGCAATTTTCTTCGCATCCACTACACGAATGGTATCGTTGGTTAAGCTATGCTTCGAATGATTAATACTTTGTAATGCTTTTGGAATCCGACTAAAAAATCAACTTGGACTACTGGGCTTTGATAATTTGTATGGATATTTGCGGCAATGTGGTCTCATTACGTTCCTGTACTATGGAACTCGTTAACATTTACTGACTACTTGCGTAATAAACGCTGCATTTTATCAAAATTGTAATTGCATTAAATTTTAGTAGAACACGCTATCGTTATCAAGTAAGTAAGTCCATCGTTTAATGCGGACGTAGGTTGCGAGGATTGTCACTTCATTTACACTTTGCAGATAACCAAAGTCAGCTTTTACGCGTACTCGTGTGAGTTGTTCTATGAATAAACAAGGCTCTTAAGAAGTTATTGCCGGGAGTTATTCCTCAGTATTATTATTAATATTATGTTTCATTAGGTACCTTGAGAATAGAAAGTTTCTTTCAATAAAAATCTAATTACGTTAATTGATGTTCATCGAGAACGACGTAATAAAGTGCCTGCCTATCGAATATCGATTTGGTAGTCATAGAGACAAATTATCGGATACCGTACAGTATGTTAACATGAAGTTGTTACTATGGTGTTCCCATGTCCGTGAACTCGTGGTGGGTGTTGGTCGCCTTCAGGAAGCACGTTCAGTAATATTATTGATTACGGGTGCGGCGGTCCAGCTCCATTAGAATTTACAATGAGCTCGTTAGAAACGGCCGGGACACGCTTCGGACGACCGATGAAAAAATCACTCCTTCGAACTGATTGCGTACGATTGCCGAATTCGCAGAATTATTGTAAACGCTACTTGGCAGGATTGTTAATAAGCAATTTCTTGCTTCGTTGATAATACGTCATAGGGTTACGTCTTCCGTGATTTTCTAATTTGCTGATATTTCACCCAATCTTAGAAAAATCGTTTTGCAATGTAAGTAGGTAGTGGCGTTTTTCAGGCAAGCAACTGTTGTACCAAATATTTGCTTTGGTATTCTTATCTAGATAATCTAACTTGTAGTTATTAATTTATTTTGGTCTTTCAATATCCCGGTGGCGTTACCAGTCCGTCTAACCATTTGACGTGTGGGTTTCTCAAATGTTTGCCTTCGTTTCTTGACATTGGATTGTTTTACTGTAAGTGACATTGTCCAGTGAGTTTATATTTTGGCAAATTTAGGTATCTTGACATAAATAATAAGAAGTGTTGAGGATCACCGATGATGTAATCATCTAATAAAACACGTACCGAGCCTCTCTCAGGCTGGCTTTAAAAATATTGAATCCTTAGCCCTTAAACAGTTTACCGCGCCCCTGGGCACTCAGGGCAGGGAAGGAACAGGGGTGGGTTTTAGTCAGTAAGAATCTGACACGCCCTCCCACCCCACCCAAAGCGGAAGAAGTCATAGGATGATTTCCCACCCCCAAAAAAAAGCCCTTAAACAGTCACGCTCATGTTTACTGCCACTACACCAATGCCCGCCATCTTACATTTTCCAAACCAAAGGAGAATAGCTACGGAATAATATAAATAGAAGGTATAAATTTGTCAGGAGCAATTAAAGTATCAATGAAGTTAGCGTGTAATAGCATAAAGTAACTGAAAATTCCTCGGCAGCGCAGTGGAGCTCCGATACGTAGCAATTGGAGTTTGTACCAGCTCTTAATTAAACCCGGCGGCAAGGCCTAGCGGCAAACTTCGATTGCGCTGTCAAAAATCCGAAGAATTATTCCAGCAGTAAAATAACTTCTGCGATTTTAGGCTTTATCGTACGAGTTCAGGCATATTAGCGAATTTATACTGTACGGATGCAATATGGTGCCAATCGCGTCGCACCGCCCCGCGCTTGTTGGACGCAGCACTTTTATTAAAAACTGTTTTTATTTATTGACGGTTCGAGGTGGCCAGGTGGCCGATGATTTTTCTTGCTATATGTTTCTGAAATTGTTTTACAATATTGTTTCTGTTTTGAATTTATTGCCGCAGCCTGCGCTTTTGAAGAATATCTGCAAATAGCGCCAGAAAATGTGGCCTTTTGCAGTCCACCGTTGAATCTGAAGTAACAAATGTCTGCGCCACAATTTCTACGAGTATCTGTACGATAAAACCAGAATAGATGTCATAGACCTATTTTATTTATCTTTTAAAAGTCAGTACATACCTACTCCATAAATTTAAATCGAGTTTCTACGGTTTTCTCCATAATTATGTGTTTTAGCCAAGTAAACTTTCGGTCAAAGTGCATGGTGCGTGGTCATCTTGCGGTATTTCGGCATTGTAGATTGTCACTGAAGAACAAGTGTCTCTCCTTAGCGTAAATGTTAAGTGCGTTGTCTTACTTTGCTTAGCTTGCATTCTTCAACTTTTAAGCCTTTCCTCAATTTTTTTCGGGCATAACTCCGTCATTTAAAGACGGATTTGCAAAATTCTTTTTTGTTCGAAAGGACTTTATTGCGAAATGGTCCCATTTAAGTTTTATATAGATCTGATAATGAGTTTAGGAGACTGACAACGGAACTCTTCAAAAAATGACAGCAAATCAAATGCAATTGCTGCGATCGTATGTCTATGTAGTGTTAACACAATTTAATGGGGAACCACAACTAAAAAGTGAAAAATAAAAACTTTTTTACAAAAAATAGAACCGACTTCCAAAAAAAGTGCAAAATAACTTTAATTTCGGAAGTTGGTGTCAAAAAACGAAGATACAAAATAGTTTTTATCGATGATGTTGTAGGTTTCTACATGCTATTATTGGACTCTCATGTGTTGATAATAAGGCCGTGTCGTCCGCTTATGTTAGAACATAGTGCTGTCTGTGGTTGGTAAGTCGGCAGTAAATATGGTGTAAAGAACTGGACCAAATCCGAAAAAAATTACTTAAAAGCGTCGACCACTCAGATATTTCCGTAATGTTTTTAAATTTTCCATTGATAAATGATAAAATTATGTTTATTATGCAAATTGGTTACAAAGAACACTTTTACACGTCAATGCTTGATGTCGATATTGATGATGAGGCCGATGTTTCCTATCTGACTACCCTGAGAAAAAACACCGAAACAAACTCACACTACACACTATAGACTATACACTATAGAAGAGACTTTGATCTCTTCTATAGTGTTCTAATCCATACAATATGTACTGGTCAAATCCTAAGAGAACCATGTACGTTATTGTCTAAGATGAGCTTTTGAGGAAAGCACCACGCAGGTTTGAGTGGACGTGTTCAGATAGTGCAAGCATTTGTCAGTTATCGTGTAGCTCAACTCAGAACTTTAAGGAGCTCAACGAACCAACGAACAATATCAAAATAAGGACATTTGGGTAAGCCGCAAAAGTACTCAAACTGCCAGACAATCATGAATTGACAATTGCCAGACAATGATTTATTATATATGTATACTACAAGAGTTCCTGTTTTTAGAAGATTTTTCAGGAGAATGCTATGTGTCCCGGTGAGTTTCCGTGTTTTAGGCGTTTTATTTCGCTAGCTACTTCCGTAAGACTTCCAGATTTTATTGGTAGGCAAATTTGTTTGTGTTATCAGAGATTTAGAGAGATACCCAAAAAGTGTTGCATCTATCCTCTACAATACATATTTCCTCTTCTTGGTACAGAATTGAAGCTACCGGGTAATATCAATGTAGATACAATGACGATCTTCGACATTTTCCTGTATAATTCAGTACCAATAATAACATGGTCTTTGTGGTATCAACAGCACGCAGGGTTCACTTATGCAAGAACTCGCAACAAAACACGTAAAGGATAATTGAAAAGATAAAGCTAAAAGAGTTCGTTTTAAACTGGACGGTATACCGAACACAACCTTACGGTAATTAGACCAGGATTGAACCGCGACACGCTACGGAATTGCAAAAGGAATTTGTTCAGCACTATTATTTTGATCGTTTACGAAATTTCTTATATGAATGGATTATATTTCGAATGGTTTTATGTTATAAACTATTAAAATTTTGTAGCCAATTGATAGTTAGTTGTAGTTCGTTCTATCTACCTGTAGATCCTTGAACTAAATTATCTGGTTGCGTGACAGCACGACTTCCGAGCGATAATATATACACAAGTAATAATAATAAGAATAAAGTTCATGATATTTAGGAGCCACTCAAATGATTCATTGTTATTATTGAGACCATTGCATTATAAAAGAAGCAATTCATTGCATGGGCATAATACTGAAAGTAAAAGCCCCAGCCCGCACTGTTTTATGGTGCGGTATTTAAATTATTATCATTATTCATTTTAAGTCTAGCATTCGATACCTTTGAAATTATATATCTTTGAGAACAACCAAGTTTTTTATTTGTCGAGGTACTCGGTCGAATTATTAAAGGAGCACCATCTGAATACAAAACTCGGTATTTATAACAGCTCAATTAGCAACCGGTTCTCATTGGGTACGCTACGATGCTACAAGAAGATTGTTCACATTGGAAATTTATGAAAATCGGTGACAGCTTATAATGATGGAGCGGATGTCGTTTTATTATGTTGTGAAGTGGTAAGAGGAATTTAGTTTGATATTCCTTGTTAGTTCTATGTCCCAATAAGGTCGATGGAATTCCAATGTGGAATTTGGTGAAGGATGTTTTTGGTTGTGTGGCCGGGTCGTAGGTAACATGTGTACTTTACTATCTGGGCGGAAAGACTGGCGACACATTAGGTGAGGTGGCCGGCTCTACGCCCACGGCCTCATTCCGCCGCCCAAACTGAGACATTCCCTTCGCAATTTTATGACCGCAACCACTGCTCTACTTGGCTAAGACCTTATTCTCGAGTCGGCATTTTATCGTGAGGCGTGCCCACTACACTATTTTTTTTTAAAGTTGGCTCACGGATATTCTAATTGGGTATTGTCGTTTTCAATTAAAACGGTGGAATATTATTTCTGATACTGAATAATAATTATCTTGTTATAAGATCTGTTGGGAACTATGTTACTTTTGGATGTTTTATGCTCATTTCAACACCAGCAAGACTGGAAAATTTTGAGCCAACTCAATGCATAAGGTGATAATGACTATCGAGTTCTCGTTACGTTTTTATACATTATATATACCCTGCGTGTTTTGAGAATTGCTTTTATTTGTGAATCAATACGAATCACTTAACTACACTTTTAAGAGCTGAGATAATTATTTTGCATGAACAAAACGTTTCAATTAGTGAAATTGCGAGGCGTTTAACGATAACATTAAAATGTCATTATTAGGAAGTCTAATATGTTTAAGTTATCCACACGATATTGATTTTTATTTTTTTGTAACAATATTTTATTGTTGTTCACAGAGAAGAACTGTGCAATTGAGGGTCCATTGTTATGCAGATTGGGGGAGCATTGATCGTCGCAAACCTGGACCAAAGATTGGATTTGCATACACAGATGCGCGGCACCGTGATATGGTTGTTACGCATATTCTCACCACTCGTTCCACGGCGACTAAACATGACGTGACATTACAAACTGACAGACAATAAATATTGTTGATTTCTTATTACAAACTGTTTAATTTTTACATCCATATATTTTTCTAGAATAATGTTCTTATTATCAAGTAAATTACAAAAATAAAAATACAACAAAATGAAAAAAAAAATGTTTTTAATAATGCAAAAACTTGACGCTGGCGGTGGGGTTCTATCCTGGGATGTTTGGTTGCCCAATCCAATGATTTAAATGATAAATGATAAATGATGTTTATTCAGTAAATAGGTTACAAGGAACACTTTTACACGTCAATGTTTTTTGTCAGTTTAAGCTAGATGAGGCCGGTGTTTCCTAGCTGACTACCCTGAGAAGAAACACCGAAACAAACTCAGAGGTCAAAGTCTCTTTTAGTGTTCAAATCCATACAATGTGGACTGGTTAGATCATATGAGAACCATGTACGTTTATGTCTGGGATGAGCTTTATGAAGAAAGCAACACACGAATTCGAGTGGACCTGTCCAGACAGTGCAAGCATTTGTCAGTCATCGCGAAGCTCAACTCAGAACTCTGAGGTGCTCAACGAACCGACGAACAATACCAAAGTAAGGACATTTGAGTAGGCCGCAAAAAATACTCAAACTGCCAGACAATCATAAAATCTACATGAATATAACGACATACATAGTTCTCGCATTCACATTATTCTATATGAGGACCATGCAGCTTAATGTCTGTAGTGGTCTTTTGAAGAAAGAACCAAACATATTTGAGTGGACCTGTCCAGTCAGTGCAAGCATTTGTCAATAGTCGAATAGCTCAACTTAAAAACCACTAAGGAGCTCAATGACATGACGAACAATACCAAAGAAAAGACATTTGGGTAGGCCGCAAAAGTACTCAAACTGTCAGACAACGTTGAAAATTACTGTAAAAAGGAGGAGAAAATAATAATAATAACCCACATAGTCCTCACATTTACAATAATTAAGTAATCAAAAAAAAAATAAAAATATAACACTTTACAAAGTAAATATTTGTGTCAAACAAAATAGTAATCATAATATGTCAATCAAAAAATAAAAATAAATATAATACTTAACAAGTATTCAAGTCAAAAAAAAAAAATAATAATAATAATAATAAAATGTCAATAAAAAAATAAAATAAAAAATATAATACAATACTATACAAGTATTCATGTCAAAAACGAATATTAAAAAAAATATATATATAAAAATTTTTTCATCAGTAAGTAGTACATATGAAAACAATGGCTCATGTATATCATTGAAGCAGCTCAATCCCACGCCTTTTTGTCCTCAAGAAAGTCATTAATTGTGTAAAAAGCTTTCTGGCATAGCTTACGTTTAATAAATGATTTAAATTTATTTATGCTTAGTTCTTGAATTTGGCTAGGAAGTTTATTATAGAAACGTATACATTGACATCTAAACGAACCACCTATTTTTTTCTTGAGCCTGGTTTTTGGTACAATAAATTTGTGTTTGTTCCTAGTATTTATGCTATGGATATCACTGTATCTTTTAAACAGATTAATATTTTTATGTGCATACATGAGATTCTCATAAATATATTGAGAGGGAACAGTCATAATATTAATCTCTTTAAATTTGTCTCTGAGGGAGTGTCTGGGACTTAATTTATAAATTGCACGAATAGCCCTTTTCTGTAAAACAAAAATTGTCTGAATATCGGCGGCATTTCCCCACAACAGAATGCCGTACGACATCACACTATGAAAATAACTAAAGTATACTAAACGAGCTGTCTCTAAATCAGTTAAACCACGAATTTTCCTTACGGCGTATGCTGCAGAGCTAAGTTTTTTGGACAGTTTATCTATATGGGGGCTCCACTGAAGCTGCGCATCCAAAGTTAAACCTAAGAACACTGTGGAATCCTCGGGCTTCAACTCTTCACCCTTTATTGACACACTAGTGTTCACTTGTATTACATTGGGTAATGTGAACTTTATGCATTTTGTTTTTTTCTCGTTAAGGAGAAGATTATTGACATTAAACCAGTTAACTACAGTTGAAAGAGCATTATTTACATTATCAACAACCACCTGCTGACGTTTGAGTTTAAATAAAAGTGAAGTGTCATCTGCAAACAGCACTATATCATGTTTATCCTTTATGAGGTAAGGCAAGTCGTTGATATAGATTAGAAACAAAAAAGGACCCAGAATTGAGCCTTGAGGAACCCCCATTCTGACTACAGACCCGGAAGACCTTTTGCCGTTCACATCAACTCTCTGAATCCTATTACTCAAGTATGAAGTAAGAAGATCCAGAGAGGCGCCCCGGACTCCGTAGTAGTGCAGCTTCCTGATCAATGTATCATGGAGAACGCAATCGAAAGCCTTAGACAAATCGCAAAAAATGCCCAACGCATCGCATTTATCTTCCCATGCATTATAAATGTGTCCCAAAAGTTCAACACCAGCATCAGTTGTTGAACGACCCTTTGTGAAACCAAACTGTTTGTTGTGTAATAATTTGTGTTTATTAAAATATCTTTGAATTTGATCTAAAATAATTTTCTCAAAAATTTTACTAAAAGTAGGTAGCACTGATATAGGTCTATAATTAGTAGGGTCTGATGTACTACCCGATTTAAACAATGGTATAATTTTACTATATTTCATTAGATCAGGAAACTCACCACAATCTATACAATTATTAAAAATTACAGCTAAAGTAGGTGCTACAATGTCTATAATAGACCTAGCAACGTCAACAGAATTACCCCATAGATCTGCAGTCTTTTTAGCATTTAAAGTATTAAAAGTTTTGATTACATCTGTAGAGGATCCACCATCACCCCGGTGTTGAAAATGGCGCCATCACTCTGACCATAGCAAATTACAATTCAATTCAATTCAATTCAATTTATTTAATTCGGACAAGGTACATCCATATTTTGGTTAGTTATAGTTGGTTGGTGCTTTCAAAACTATGTTAGTAATTTTGACAACTAGTTACTATTTCATTTAATCATGTTTTCAGACAGAGTCCTTTTGCTAGCATAGTTTGTTTTTGTTATGTCCTAAAGTATGCTTTATTATGTCCTAAGTATGTCTTTTCATGTCCTAAGTATACCTTATTATGTCTAAAGTATGCCTTATTATGTCCTAAGTATGTTTTCTTATGTTTAAACTACGTATCATTATGTTTTAAGTATCATAAGAATAAAGGTAAAAACATGTTCAATGTCAAGGTTTATGAGGTAACTTTTTTGTATAGCGCAAGTAGTGCATGCTAAGGCGCTAAAATTGACCAATTGTGTTAAAGTCAGTAGTAAGAAATTTCGGCTAGTCAGCGATTGGTTGATCATATTCATGCTTCTCATGATTGGCTACAGACAGTGGAAAGTTTTCGGAGTCCACCATGTTGTTTTATGTACATATTAAAATACATATGTAAAGTTCCTTTGTTTTTATTGTAGTTTATAGATTTGTGAGAATGTGAATTTAGAATCTAATAGTAGAGTATAACGTAGATTCAGTTTGTCCTTCGAATAAATATTTTGTATTATGTATAAATGTCAGTTTTGTCGTTAGAAAGACAAGTAAATATGTAAAGTAAATATGCAGGTGTTCATTACATAAGAGATAAGAAAAGTCTTCTCTGATTGGTTGTCGTCAAAATGTCAGAACGCCTGTGATTGGTCGATAGTTAATGTTTAAGTTAATTTGTAAAATTAACAAAATGTATTGGCTGTCCGGGTCGGCATTAGTTTCACTACGTGCCCCATAGAATTTGGGTGATATATATAGGCGCCCCTGGCAGTCAAAATTAGTCTCTCAGCGTTAGTGACTCAAGTGAGCTCGTAGGCCTCTGGCTTCGCTCCTATCGCCTAGTACCACACCTTGTACGGCGGTTTAAAGTGTCTTGTACCACTCCTTGTACAGACATTAGTTACTGTCCACTATTGGGGCAGTAATTCATATTGTGTTTTCAAACTATAATTCTGTGTAAACCTGTGCTTCATCTGACTTTTTACCATTTACCTTTATTTTGTGTACCATTATACCATTTTATATTTCAATCTGTGTATCAATTTCATTGACCCACTTGCTCATTTCATCACACGTGAGTGTCGCGAGACAACAATACGCCAGTCACACACAAATCCTTCAACCCTCGCGCCTATCGCGAAAAGCATCGTGTACAATTTGGTCCTTCGTTCGCCGGATTGTGTGTTGTGACTGGGTATTATGAGTGAGCATAGTGCGGTCACGACAAGAAGCAAGACAAGAAGAATGGCCAGTACAAGACACCTAGAGTCGGACTCGGGCGTGCCCAGTGAGAGGGCGCCCGCCTCACCATCGATGGCACCAACGACGTCGTCATTCCCCACGCCGGCAATACCTCTGGTGGGTGGTCGAGTTATAGATCACCGTAATGTGCAAGCACCAGAGGTAACGCCACGAAGAGGCCGTGGAAGGGGAGAGTCGAAAGAGCCCAGTGTCGCCGCCTCATCCAGGAGCGGGCAGAGCCACTCCACGTACCTGAGGAAGAAGGCGGAGTACGAGGCACAACGGGAGTTGGTGCGCCTCAGAGAGGGGCTGGTGAGGAAGAAGCTGGAGGTCGACCTAGCGGAAATTGACGCTGAGAACTCATCGGGTACGGACGAGGAGGGGACTACAACCCGACGTGTCGAACAGTGGATGGACACGACTCCACAAATAGATGAACGTCAAGAGTCATCGGAGTGCCGTGTACCGTCCACACTCGCCGTACCTACACCTAGTGACGCGCATGTGCAAGTGACCGCGTCGGCGCCCGCTTCGTACAGCGGAGCGCCCGCGACCGCGTCGGCGCCCGCTTCGTACAGCGGAGCGCCCGCGACCGCGCCCGTTACGTATACCGGTGCGCCCGCGACATATGTTACACGCGCCGCGACGCCAAGTGCCGCGGTGGCGACGAAAGTTAGTTCCTGCGCTACGACAGCGCCCGTGCTACGGTTTGTGCCCAGTGAACAAAGACGACCACCCACAGTGTCAGTGCAGTTTGCGGATCCAGTGTTGGCAGCGCCAACTCGTGAGGTTGCTGGTCCGCAGACATCAGCAGCAAGGGAGGGAGTAAGTTGGGGGCACGAGCCCGAGGACGCGGAGCGCAAGCCGAGGGACAACCGTTTCGACCAGTTGGCCGACGCTATTGCAAGCATAGCTCGGCCACGCCCGGTGCCAAGGCAGGCTTACGAGCTGCCCATGTTTGGTGGCAACCCGGCAGACTGGCTCGCATACAAAAATATGTTTTGGGAGACGACGGCCCAGTACAACTTTAAATCGTACGAGAACCTAGCTCGGCTGCGAACGTCGTTGCAAGGCGACGCAAGGCGGGCAGTGGAAGACCTGCTGCGCACATGTTTAAATCCAGCCGACATAATGAGGGCGCTCGACGAGGAGTTCGGCCATCCGAACCTATTATTGGAATGTGCCATCAGGAAAGTGCGTGCATTACCGAAGATCACCGAAAGTGGACGTGAGTTGCGTACGTTCTCCACCACGGTACGTAATTGTGTGTCGTTATTAAGGAACATCAACGCGAATGGATATCTCAACAACCCACAGCTGGTAAGTGAATTATTGTCTAAACTTACACCTATTCAACGTGCTCAGTACGGGGATTTTGCGATGGGGGTGGCATCGTCACAGGGCATTGATGTCAGAGTGTCACCTAGCCTAGAGTTACTGTCAGAATTTCTGGTACACCTAGCCAGGGCTACTTCATATTATGTACAATTAGACTTGCCTAGCCCTGGCCCAGCTGTTAATTTAAAATCGAGATCTGCTGTGCCTAACAAAAGTAATCAAAATGTCAATAAACAGAAATTGTTCGTGCAAGCTGAAGCAGGCACTGAAAGACAAACAGCTGATGTTAAAAATGAGTATAGATGTTCCTTATGTCAGAAAACGCACACTTTACTGCATTGCGAGAGATTTGCTAAATTAAATAGTGAAGAGAGGTGGAGACACGTCAAAAGTACGCGGGTATGTTTTAAATGTCTAGTTAAAGATCACCCACGTATCCACTGTCGAGGTAAAAGGTGTGAAAAATGCAACGCGGCACACCATGTAATGTTACATCAGGAGAAGAAGCACGAATCGGTAACCAACATGCGAAGTAATGTAGGTAGTGCTCTCTTGAAAGTTATACCAGTGACGGTAAAAGTTGGCAACAACATTAAGAAATGTTACGCCCTATTGGACGACGGGGCCACTGTGTCTTTGGTGGACAAGAGTCTAATTGGAAATGTTAAAGGTGTCCAAAAACCAATTAGAATCCAAAGCGCACGTGGTATCGAACTGTATGATGCTAGTTCGAAAGTTATTAAACTGTCAGTACGCGGAGCTACAAACAAAACATTTAATATTATGTGTCGCACGTTACAGGACCTGGACCTGCCGGCGCAGTCGGTGCCTGCTGGCATCATGGAGGAGCATCGCCACCTCCGTGACTTGGGCTGCAAAGAAATGTTGGGAGCCAAGCCGCTGCTGCTGATCGGGCAGGACAACTGGGAGCTGCTCGCCAGTGAGGAGACACGCCATGGAAAGTCTGGTAAGCCAGTTGCCTCTCTCACTAAGCTAGGGTGGGTAGTTCACGGGCCTATTAGAAAATTGTTTTCCGCTGACAGTTCATGTAAAGTCAATTGTATGTCTAGTCTACCCATGTTGCATGACATGGTCAAGCAACAGTTTGACCTGGAGGCCATCGGTGTTAGGGAGGCCCCACGCAAACATTGGGAAGATGAGCGAGCCACTGCCATCTTAGAATCTACCAGTAAGATGACGGCAGATGGCAAGCAATGGGAAGTAGGTCTGCTATGGAAGCATGACAATGTTCAACTTCCTGATAACAGAAGGCAAGCGTTGCAAAGGTTAGGTGGCGTGGAGCGTAAGCTACACCGTAATGTCGAGTATGCAGCAGCATACTGTAATCAAGTGGACAGGTTGCTAGAGGAGGGGTATGCCTCCAGGGTCCAGGGTGGCATAAGTAGTCACCCTATCTGGTACCTGCCTCACTTTGGGGTGGTCAATCCCAATAAACCAGGTAAGTTGAGACTAGTTTATGATGCTGCTGCTGCATATGGGGGCACGTCACTTAACGACAACTTGTTAACTGGCCCAGATATGTTAAATTCACTACTAGGTATTTTAATTAGGTTTAGACTGGGACCAGTAGCCTTCAGCGGGGACATAGCTGATATGTTCATGAGGATCCGTATCAGGAAGGAGGATCAGGGTGCCCAGCTGTTTTTGTGGAGAGGCCAAGACAAGGTTAATGAACCACAAACATATGTCATGAACTCGATGATATTTGGTGCGGTGTCATCCCCGGCGACTGCTATCTTTATTCTAAATAAGAATGCAGATAGATTTTCAGGAAAGTACCCCCAGGCTGTGGAGGCCATACACAGTCGTCATTATATGGACGACTATCTAGACAGTGTATGGTCTGTAGAGCAAGCTAGTGAGCTGGTTGAGCAAGTCACTCACATACATGCTCAGGGGGGCTTCATGATACGGGGGTGGATTACAAATTCATCGGAGTTACGGGAGCGCCTACAGCTGGAAATGCCTGAAAGAGTATCGCTGGACAAGGGTGAGTCCGCGACAGAGAGAACGCTAGGTATGATATGGTCGCCTAGCAACGATCATCTCGCGTTTGATCTGTCATTTAAGCGATTACCTGACGAGATAAAATCGGGTAAGTCTATCCCTACAAAGAGGGAATTCTTACGTTTTATCATGTCGATTTTCGACCCGTTAGGCCTGTTGTATCCGTGTGTGATTCAGTCGCGGATATTGATGCAACGTGTGTGGAAGTCTGGGATAGACTGGGACGAGCCGCTGCCTGCAAATGAGGTGGACGCATGGTTCACATGGCTCAATAATTTGCAGTGCCTAGGTAACCTAGAAATACCTAGGTGGTATGGGCTAAGTTTAGGTAAAGTAGAGCTGCATGTTTTTGGTGACGCTAGCGAGTTAGCGTATGCAGCAGTCGCTTACCTAGTAGGTACCACCGAGGATGGCAAGAGACATGTTGCCATGGTACTAGGCAAGGCAAGAGTGGCACCCCAAAAGGTTGTATCGATACCGCGACTAGAGTTACAGGCGGCTGTGCTTGCATGTCGAGTGGCAGACACAGTCGTCAAGGAAGTAGGTATAGATATTACACGTAAGTACTTGTGGACCGACAGCAAAACAGTTTTGAATTGGATTAACTCTGATGCCAACGATTTTCAAAAGTTTGTGTCTCATAGATTAGGTGAAATAGACTCGCGTTCTGAGAGATGTGACTGGCGCTGGGTTCCATCGGCGGAGAACCCAGCTGACGTAGCGACCAGGTTGTCGTGGCCGATAAACAGTGGTGCGTGGCTGTCGGGTCCCGCTTTTCTTCTGAGTTCACAGGAGCGGTGGCCGGTGTGTTCCGACTTGAGGTCGGAAGGTACTGACGCCGAGAGGATCCAGCGCACCTACAACCTGGTGGTAGTGGAGGAGCCAGTAGTTGATCACACCAGAGCGTCAACATGGAGACGCACACAGCGAGTACTAGCACGCGTGCTGGCATTTATTAGTAGATGCCGCAAGCAGAGACCGACTGCCACACTCTCCATAGAAGACCTGCACGACGCCGAGATACGTCTCCTGCGCCAGATGCAGAAGGAAAGTTACCCAGCCGAGGTGACAGCACTCTCAGATGGAAAGCAGCTGCCACAGACAAGCAGGTTAAAATCTCTTGACCCTATGTTATATGAAAGTCTCATTAGAGTGAGGGGTAGGCTGGGGGCTTGTGAAGCGCTCTCTTTTGACGAGCGCCATCCTATTATTTTAGACGGGCGCCATCCGCTAACCCGTAAATTAGTTCTGCAATATCATGTGTCTGCCTTACATGCCAATCAAGAGGCAATAGTGAACCTAATAAGGGAAAGGTTTTGGGTCACTAACATACGGTCCACAGTAAAGGCCGTAATATCAACATGTCAAGTGTGCCGGCTGTCTCGAGCTAAGACAGCGGCACCCAAGATGGGTAACCTGCCGGCCGCGAGGCTGGAGGTGACGCGTCGTGCGTTCATGCACTGCGGGGTCGATTATTTCGGCCCAATGGAGGTCACCATCGGGAGGCGCCGGGAGAAGAGGTGGGGGGCGCTGTTTACGTGCCTCACCACACGCGCTGTCCACGTGGAGTTGGCGGCCTCGCTGAGCGCCGACTCAGCCATCCTCGCCCTGCGGCGCCTAGTGGCGCGCCGGGGCCGGCCCGCCCACATGTACTCCGACAAGGGTACAAACTTTGTCGGGGCCAACACCGAGCTTCGTGCTGCGCTGCGGGACCTGGACCACACCCGGGTCCAAGAAGAAGCCGTCAGCCGGGGTATCGCCTGGCACTTCAACCCTCCCGCGGCCCCACACATGGGTGGCTGCTGGGAGCGTTTAGTGCGTTCAATAAAGAACGCCCTCAAGGCGACGCTGCGAGAGCGCGCGCCACGTGAGGAGGTTCTTTACACCCTCCTCACCGAGGCCGAGCTGGTCGTCAACAGCCGGCCTTTATGTTACGTCTCTGACGACGTGAGCCATCCCGTCGTTTTGACACCCAATCATCTCCTGCTGGGCTCAGCCGCGGGGGATGCTCCATACGTGCGCCCTGATCCGGGCGACATCGACTCGCGACGCATGTGGCGTCGTGTCAACGCGTTGGCAGACCTCTTCTGGCGCCGGTGGCTGCGTGAGTTTCTTCCGGCTCTGCAGCGGCGACAGAAGTGGACGAGCGACGTGCCCAACGTCAAGGTCGGCGACGTCGTGCTGGTGACCGACGAGAATAGGCCACGTAACCAGTGGGTAAAAGGAATAGTTAAGAATGTAAGTCCCGGGATGGACTCTGTTGTTAGAGTAGTCGACGTGAAGACGACTTCGGGGGTCTTACGTAGACCTGCGGTCAGGGTGATTGTGCTTCCTACCGACGGTAGCGTGATCGGTTGAAGCCTTTCACGGGGGGTGGTATGTAGAGGATCCACCATCACCCCGGTGTTGAAAATGGCGCCATCACTCTGACCATAGCAAATTACAATTCAATTCAATTCAATTCAATTTATTTAATTCGGACAAGGTACATCCATATTTTGGTTAGTTATAGTTGGTTGGTGCTTTCAAAACTATGTTAGTAATTTTGACAACTAGTTACTATTTCATTTAATCATGTTTTCAGACAGAGTCCTTTTGCTAGCATAGTTTGTTTTTGTTATGTCCTAAAGTATGCTTTATTATGTCCTAAGTATGTCTTTTCATGTCCTAAGTATACCTTATTATGTCTAAAGTATGCCTTATTATGTCCTAAGTATGTTTTCTTATGTTTAAACTACGTATCATTATGTTTTAAGTATCATAAGAATAAAGGTAAAAACATGTTCAATGTCAAGGTTTATGAGGTAACTTTTTTGTATAGCGCAAGTAGTGCATGCTAAGGCGCTAAAATTGACCAATTGTGTTAAAGTCAGTAGTAAGAAATTTCGGCTAGTCAGCGATTGGTTGATCATATTCATGCTTCTCATGATTGGCTACAGACAGTGGAAAGTTTTCGGAGTCCACCATGTTGTTTTATGTACATATTGAAATACATATGTAAAGTTCCTTTGTTTTTATTGTAGTTTATAGATTTGTGAGAATGTGAATTTAGAATCTAATAGTAGAGTATAACGTAGATTCAGTTTGTCCTTCGAATAAATATTTTGTATTATGTATAAATGTCAGTTTTGTCGTTAGAAAGACAAGTAAATATGTAAAGTAAATATGCAGGTGTTCATTACATAAGAGATAAGAAAAGTCTTCTCTGATTGGTTGTCGTCAAAATGTCAGAACGCCTGTGATTGGTCGATAGTTAATGTTTAAGTTAATTTGTAAAATTAACAAAATGTATTGGCTGTCCGGGTCGGCATTAGTTTCACTACGTGCCCCATAGAATTTGGGTGATATATATAGGCGCCCCTGGCAGTCAAAATTAGTCTCTCAGCGTTAGTGACTCAAGTGAGCTCGTAGGCCTCTGGCTTCGCTCCTATCGCCTAGTACCACACCTTGTACGGCGGTTTAAAGTGTCTTGTACCACTCCTTGTACAGACATTAGTTACTGTCCACTATTGGGGCAGTAATTCATATTGTGTTTTCAAACTGTAATTCTGTGTAAATCTGTGCTTCATCTGACTTTTTACCATTTACCTTTTATTTTATGTGACAATATACCATTTTATATTTTCATCTGTGTATCAATTTCATTGACCCACTTGCTCATATCATCACACGTGAGTGTCGCGAGACAACAATACGCCAGTCACACACAAATCCTTCAACCCTCGCGCCTATCGCGAAAATCATCGTGTACAACATCATTACAAGTGACAAGTGACAGTGTTTAGCCGTTTGAACCGATACCTACGTACATTGTTAAATTTATATACAGTGTGAGTCTTTATAATGTGCACATATCGAAATGAGGGAATATATGCTTAATTTTATCGACGGAAAAAATATAAAAAATACAAAATAATTTTATATTTTTTAAAATGTATGAAAAAATAACAGATTTTTGCTAAAAAAACATGTTTATTTTCAATCGTGGATAGTTCATTTTCACAATTTTTTGAGGATGCCAAATTACTTCCAGTCATTATGGAGTTTGTTTCATCGCAATAGATCATTTAGTTTAAAAGTTACACCGTTTTGTTTCCGATTGTTTTTTTTGTATAAAAAAAATTTAGATTCTTTTTTATATTTTTTTCGTCGATAAAATTAAGCATAGATTCCCTTATTTCGATATGTGCACATTATAAAGACTCTCATTGTATACAGGGTGTAACGGAAAGGTGTGGTCATATTGTAAGAACCGCATCTGCCCATCGATATGAACAACTTTCTTCAAGAAAACGTGAGGATTTTCTCAAAAATAAAAATTGACCTCCCATACAAATAATTGATCAGCTGATGATAACTTAGTATGGAAAGTCCAATGTTTTTTTTGGGAATTTTCTGTTTTTTCTTAGAGATAGTTGTTCATATCCATGGGCAGAACTGGTTCTAAAATATGATCACACCTTTCCGTTACACCCTGTATTTTTTTTTGTACGAATGCGATGTTTGTTTGTGTGCACTACGTAACGATTTGTTTTAACATTAGCGATATAGTTTTGTAGTGTGGGTGCTGGTTACTTATCTTTTTTGCTGTGTACCTACACAAAAAGGTTATTGTCTAATTTATTTCATAATATTTCATAATGATACTAGAATTAAAAGATCATCCAACTAAACCATGTTTCGTAGTTGTAACGGTAAACATATTGTAAAGACAAATGTGACTGAACCTTAGTAAGGTAGTAAAAGTTTAAATGACAAGAAACTAAATTTGGTGTCCAATCTTAACCGCACTGCAAATTTGATACAAGATGACGAATTAAGACGTTTATCACACTAACTTTCCACCCTACTGACTGATGCAATTACCCGTTTTAGCCCTTCACGTGCAGAAGGCGAAGTGTCTCATAGCGGGCACGGCACCGGGGTTCATTTAATTGTTAATGCCATAGTGATCTAAGTGGGAGCCGGCTGATGTGGGTTAATGAGGTCGCTACTAATTCATGGAGACACGAAACCCCCTCCTCAACCCCCCTCTAGTTATGAAAACTTTGGTCCGGTAGATGGGGGAAGTTTTATGGGCGTTTTGTCATTTATACCTACCTTTGCTTTTAGGTTTCATGGCTACTTGGCTTCCTAACATTAAGTCCTCGCTTGTGAAAATTAGGTACAATAAATGAGGGTAGTTTTATATTAATACTGTTTGAAGTGGAGCTGTAAAGTTTTCTCTTTCACAACGCGAATAACACTATTTTTCTTGTGCTATGAGTTATTAGTTCTTGTGAGCTCGGCGATACGCATCTATCTATACATGTTACTCTCAAACTGTAATTACTTAAGTAGTTTGGCCTAGATTCTAAAACACAGCTCACCTATAACTATTGCATAGGTACACCATTAGAAAAATATTAATAATGCATTTTCAAGGTTGCAACAGTTAAAGAAAGCCAGGTTGTAGAAGAAATTGTAAATAAAAGTTGGGAGCAGTTAAAGGAAAGCTTGTAATTAATGAAGCAGACTGCGAGAAGGTAATGTAATCTATCACCTCTCTCGGGACATAACAAATGTTTTAATTAAAGAGTAACTCTGCTGAGAGACATGCATATTATGTGTACCATTTTATAGTGTTAATTCTACTCTGGCGTTGCGTAATTTTGTCGAAAATAATCTTGTTTTATGTCGTGGTGAAAGTTTTAGGAATTTGTTTGATGGGATATATAAAAACTGCTTCGTCAGGTAATCTGGTATACCTGACACTTCTACGGATAAAAAAAAGACTAATTCTCCCCAAAAAGCCGTCGAGAGGAAATAGGTAGTTTCTGCCTGCATTACATTATTCAATGTACTATTAACTTCACAGAGTTCAGAATTGAAATTAATAAAAACAAAAATATTTTGTGTTAATAATACTTACCCCTACCTATATTAAGCTGCTAGCACTTCCATTCCCTCTGTACAGATAACTTGGTATTTTCTTAGTTATTTCGAGGAACGTGCACCTTCAACGTGACCCAACATAGCTGGAAATAAGTTAAAGTTACAAAATGTGCATTCAACCCCGGACAGAAGCACACGCGACCTAGGCTAAGATATACTACTGTTTCTGTACAACATACCCACAGCGTACCTAACTGAATAAGCTTACCTAATCATTTGCTCGATTTTCAACTAAGCTCGATAGTCTGCATTTTCACGTTCAATAATTACTGTCAGCTAAAATACAAGACCCCCTTCATTAGCTCAATATAAACTATCAACCAGTAGACCAGCAACATATTATTTTAACCAACAATTTCTGAAATCAATTCACTCGTGAGGTTTTGTCTCCTTCATGATAACCAGGTAACCAGACTCCCAATTACAGTGATCACGGACAAAGTAATACTAGACTCTCACTGAAAACTGCATCCTTACATAGAGGATAAATACAAACGAACGAACGGCGAATACTGAAAGCATTACCAAAGTGGTATCTCTTGTGAACACAAAGCCCGTCGAAATACCAGTACAATCGCAAAGAATTGCAACACAATATGGAGTTGTAAAGCCACATAATCCGACGTTATATAACACTTGTCCACTATTGCAAGAATGGAACAATGTTTTATATCAGCGGAAGAGCTTCGGAAGCACTCCAATAGAACATCATTTCTTCCAGCTGCCGCGCACCGAACACGACATTATCGTAACAACAATCATCCTGTGAGAGATGTGTTTTATATTTTATTATGTGAATTGAGAAATAAATAGCGTATTGAAAGCAATCGCTAAAGAATTTCGGGTGGAGACATCTTTTACATTTTATATAAGAAGGAGACGATAATACAACAATAAATGAAAACACTGACAATACTCATCATTTGAGCAACTTTTACAACGGTACAAACCACAAATGGCGAAAAAAACAGCTGTTTAAACTTTGTGGAGTTATATAAATATAAGTATGTGGCAGCTGGTTTTTTTCGCGATTTCAGGTTAGCTCCAGATTATTCAGCTCTTAAACAACAACACGTCTTAAAAACAAGTCATTATAATCCCTGGTTTATTTAAATAAGAAGAACGACTGCCTCGCCTAGATAAGACACGGACACTGAAAAACATTTCCCTAGACTATCAAACGGGACGTCATCAACTAGAGAGCAATAAGTAAATGAACGCGCTTTATCTGGTATTCAGACATTATGCTATCAGAGGGCGGATGAACGGGCGGTGCAGTAGGTGAGATACCATCGTACACCCGACCTAATTCGATTCGCCAAGTCGCTTCAGTCCGCCTGCCCGCCTACCGCCAAGTCCACGGACTTATTATGTAGCCAGCGACCGACACTTGCCGACACTGTGCTTCTCAAAGGTTGGTTTATCAAAGTGTACATATATATTTTATTAGGTTTACGAGTGCTGTGACACTCGTATCAGGTTTAAGAATACAGAGCGGCGTCATGTCGCTGGGAGTGAGTGGCTTGTTACGTAAGAGTCCAGCCGGGCTCGGCCAAGCCGTGTTCAAACGGGGAATGCTACAACCCTTATCTAGGGTTACACGTAAACTCCACTGTGAATCACGACAATCAATTCGCAATTTCGTTTTAAAGCGATCTCTGTATTCATGGTCTATTTTTTCTGCACAAACGAACGACGATGGTAGCGTTACACGTTCCATCTGATAAATAAAACCTACGGCTATCCAAATGCTTGTACATGTGTTATTATTTTCGGTTGTAATGCAGTAAAATCCCAGTCTCTAAAGAAATAAGTAGGTATTGTAACTGTGGTGCTCGTATATATTTTTGCACAGCATGGTTTCTGTCACATATTAACAGAATTGCAACAATATTTTCATGCTATGGTATACTTTATAGTACCAGTAGACATTTATAACCCCCACATTCACATGAAGTTGAAAATATATTATTTTGTAATAGTAAAATTTATATCTACAGTTTGTGACTATAACGACCTATAAAACTTTTATCTATGTTTTGTGGAGGTACAAAGACTTACATAGTTTTTTTGGGCTTTATAAACTTTGAATACCAAAGAGAAAGAAAGAATAACGAAACCAAAAATTGTATGTTGTAATGTTGCGTATGTGTTGTCGTCTAATGTAGTTTTGTGTGGGGAGTAGTCTCTTTAACCCAAAGTTGATGTTGGTAAAGAATGCTTGCATTAAGTGCGCCTATGTACTACTATTGTAACTACAAGAAGTTTAAAAAAAATGTTAAATCATCAGTGGAATAGCATTTGTGTTGTATTATTTTGTAAGATTATGTTGTGTATTTTATCTATGGGACATAGTTCCCTGATAATAAAGAATTATTAAGAGGGAACAGGGGCTGCAATGTATTCACTTTTTTTCTACCTGAATCTAGCCTCTAGAGCAATCATTTTCTTTAAGTCAAGGTCCGCTGTAGACACGTCCCTGTTATTTCCTTTTTATCAGCAATTAATAAATAAAGAAAATATTCACCAAAAATGACAAAAACTTACCCTATTTTTACCGCTGTTATTAGAGGACTACCATACAAATTCGCAAAGTTTTAACATAAAACATTTAATAGGGACCTAGACAAGCTCTTTCTCAAATATTTGATACCAAAAATAATTTAATTGGCTCAGTTTTCGAGCAAATAAAGAGGAATACGAAACGTCTTTCTCGTCAAAAATATTGTGATAAAATCGGTCTGAGCTGCAGCTGTCCTTATCGTACTCTACGGGGGCAGGCTTGAGGCAGCATGACGGCAATAGTTTCTCCAAATACCTATTTTGTAAATTCCTCGCAGGCCCTGATCTCTCTTAAAACTCCGTTTTATTATTTGAATATACATATAAATTACATTATTAAATATTTCATTAAAAAATGCATTTAAAAATGTAATAAATAGTATGCCACCCGTATCAGTTATAGTGTCCAAGCTACCGGTGGTCAGGGCTCTTGAGAGAGGAATCTCCTAACAATACGCGCCGTGTCCAGGAGTAGGTACTGTTTTCTGGGTCAAGCCCAACTGCCCAACTAGAGCCTCCTCAGATGTTGATCGAGGCTCTTGGCAATTAAGTCGGCACGACTATCGGCACAATAACAGCTGTATCCATCTCCCACATGTCGACAACCGCGCAAGCCAGTCAAGATAATCAGTTTGCTTATTTTTCTCAGTTTAGTTGCTTGAGGAGTAGAGCAGTTTTCCACGGCTATCGCAACCATCCCCAAGTCCGGAAGATGTCTATCAGCCCTTACTGGAATACTGCCTTCATCCAAACACATTTGCTTTTGCGAATCTCTAAAAAAAGAAATCTACTCGAACCAGCCAGTAGAGGCAACAGAGATGTGTATGATATATTTCACGTCAGTGTTCTCACCATTCGGCAAATAAAGGCAAGCCAGAGATGAGGAACAAGGTTTCTTCCAGGAGATCAGATCCATGGGGTCACACTAAGTCTGGCCCATCACTCTAGGCATGCTGAGGCAAGGCGATCGGCGGCATCAACCTTTCGCGCCCAGCCCTGGTCCAGGCCATGGTACGGAGCATTTTATTTTTATTTTATTTGTTAGGGCCAAAAAACAGTTACATGCAAACCTTAACTAAAGATTCTTAAATTAGCACAGTACAATTAAATTTATACATAATCTATTCCATATTTATGTTACTACACATGTAACCCACACCATTGTCCACGAATTCACAAAAAAAAGTTAAAAGAAAACAGACATACAGTGTGCATCAGAAAAAATATATTTATAAACTTACGAATTCAGTAACTATTGCTCTTCCCTTGAAACGATGTTTGGAAAGAGTAAATATGTCAAGCTCCATCAAGTGAGTGTTGTACGCATCAATGACGCGACAAAGAGGCACGCGCACCCCGGCGTTAGTCCTGCACGAATTTGTGTGGAATAGTCGAGGCACACGTACCCCACGAAGCATGACAGATCTAGGTACTATATAATGTAGACTAGTTGATAAAGGAATGCAGTGAATCTTTTATTACATATACCATGCAGCATCATCACACCCAGAAGAAATCGACTAGATTCCAAATTAAGAACATTATAACGTATCAGTAATTGTTCATAGGAGATTTTACGACTACAACATTCTATAACTTATAGTACGTAAAACTTCTTCAACAATTTCTAGCCAATCTTTGAACTTATCAATAGAGGATCCCAAATTTGGACGGCGTATTCCAATTGCGACCGAATCAGGGTTTTATATAATATTAAGAATGCAGAGGGTCGCACAAAGTTACTTGAAAATCTCATCACGAGTCCATACATCTAAAAGGCTTTTTTTACTATGTGTATCAAAATGCAGACTAGAGTCAAGCGTAACACCCAAGTCACGAATAGATTGAACTTCATTAAATGTAATGTTATTCTTTGAATAATTAAATTTGACCTGATTTTTATTTTTAGTAAAAGAAATTGTGTAACATTTGGGAAGGCTAAGAAAGAGTTTATTTTTGGGGCAGGTTTCATAAAATCTATCAAGGTCCTGTTGTAAATAACAGCAGTCACAAATATTATTACAGGTGATAATATCGTCTGCATACATAAAGCAATGTTGATCCCTCAGGAAACCCGTATGTAACAACTATAGTGTCAGATTCATGCCCATTAATTAAGATCTTTTGAGTCCTATTGAAAACATATGAAGCAAACCATCTGAGTAAATTGCCACGTATACCATTATAGGCAATTCGTTCCATAAGCAGGGTGTGATCCACCTTGACAAAGGCCTTCTGAAAATCCGTGTTAACAGCGTCAACCTGTACCTGGCGGTCCATATTTTCAAAGTGATAGTTCACAAAGGTCATAAGGTTAGTGGTGGTAGAGCGATGTTTGACAAAACCATGTTGTTCGGGTATGATAAGATTGACGGATATGAGGATATAGCGCACTGTACAAAAGTTGTTCAAAAACCTTTGACAAAGTGGAAACAATGGAAATTGGCCGATAATTCTCAACATTATTTTAAACGCCACTCTTGTACACAGGGGTAAAGAAAGACTCCCTCCTTCAAACATTTATTAAAAATTATATGTAAGGCGGAAGTCAAGTGGTCAGATGTATACTTATGAAGAAGGAAGGTGGTATGCCATTTGGTCTAGTTCTGTTAGAAGAATCCAGTGACTTCAATGCTTTACGTATTGATTCCTTTGACAAGCATATGTCAGAAATACATGGCGAACATGAGGGAATGGGAAGCCACAAAAAAAAATAGAGATACGGTGATGGGGTTATTATTATTATTATTTCTTTTAGTTATTTTACTATGCACATTAAGTATATTATAATATTTCTTAAAACAAATCTTACCAAAAAAAATATTTGTAAATGTTAAAAAATAGTAGTTTGCCGGTGACGGGAGCAAGGTCTACGCTACCGTTGGTTAGGGCTCCAGAGACAGGAACTTACTCACGATGCGAGCCGTATCGAGGAGTACTGCATTCTGTATCAGGCCCTTGGTTCAACTACGCAACGACAGCTTCGACAGACTGATGGTCGTCAAGGCTTTTGGCCATCAGGCCGTTGGTGGTAACGGATGTTATTATTATTATTACTCAAAGTCAAAGTCAAAGTCAAAACGTTTATTGCGAACTAAGTGTACAATGTTGGTGTTATACTTTTTTTTTTGGTACTTATAACTTAGCAGCCTTTTGCAAGCATTGCAATTTTTATTCACCTAGATTAGCATGCATTAAACATAATTAATACTTAATTATTTACTTTTTAATAGTACAATTAAATTAAGAAAAATTAGAGTACTGTTAGACGAGTGGTGCTACGAAACCGCGAGAACGCGGAGTGGCGCTACGACACAGTTCGGCTAAGCTTCCGCTCTCGTAACATCTACGTAATTAATTCAATGATCGTCCACATAGTGACTTGCATGTCCCCTACCCTCTTGCGGGTGCACTTCGAATTAACGCTCGCTAATTTCCACAGTGTTAATATAGGGGATTCTCCTCAGAGTCGTTTTTGTTACCGCTTCCATTCACTGCGACAAGGATTTTTGGCACTGTCACCCCGGGTCGGTTAAACATTCCTACCATTAATCTTTCACTCTCGCAAAGATTGCATTTTAAAGTTTCTGTTTGTGTAACATTTGCTTGTAATGTTTCATTTGGGTCGTTCTCACTGACACTTCAGAATTAAAACGAGAGACGGCGCATTGGTAAATAAACAAATGAGTTTTCTTTTGTAGCGCGGTCCCCTCGTGCCAGGAGCCTCTAGTGGTCAAGTTTGCGGCTCGTGGCATCCGTCAGGATGAACGACAACCCGTTAGTCCTGATTATGCAGGAGGGATTTTCATAACTATGTTTAAAAGTTATAAGGGGTGACACTGCTGTAGGCTACTTAGAGAGCCATTTGCAGAGAGATTGGTCCGACCTACGAGGTAGATTGCGGAACTTTAGAGATAACTTGCCCAAACTTAGAACATTTTGACGCTGCAATACTTGGATAAGGTAAACTGACTGTCTTAATTAAGTTAGAGATGTTCAAACACAACTTAGGTTCATATTAATTGCGGATTTGATAAAGTTAATCGTTGTACAAGTACAGAAGTCTCGTCGGGCTACTGGGGCTATCTTTTCTTTTTAACCGAATTCAAAAAGGAGGAGTTTATCAATTCGGATGTTTATTTAAATAAGTATATTTTTTTTTATGTATGTTCGCAAAAGATTCAGACGGATTTGCAAAATTATTTTTTTGTTCGAAAGGCGCTTATTCCAAAATGGTCCTATTTAAATTTCATACAGATCTGATGATGAGTTTCGGAGACAGACAATGGAACTCTTTATAAATGACAGCAAATCAACCACGATTGCTGCTATCGCATAAATATTCATTGTTAACACAATGTAATGGGGAATCACAACTAAAAAGTGAAAAATAAAAACTTTTTTACAAAACAAAATAGAACCGTCTTCCAAAAACAAAAAAAAAACAAAAAAAGTGCAAATAACTTTATTTTCGGAAGTTGATGTCAAAAAAAAGAAAAAACATAACCAGAAACCCCCGACTTCCGAAATTAAAGTTATTTGCACTTTTTCGTTTTTTTTGGAAGTCAATTCTATTTTTACTGTAAAAACGTTTTCTTGGCCTTAGTGTACGTATACTATAACAGTAGATTACTGCCATGAATAAAATTAAATACGCAGTATAATTTGCGTAAACATAATATTACATTAGTCACAAGGGGGCAACAAAACTAAGCTTGTTTTATTTCTACGTGAGTATTTTACACGTATGGAATTATTTAAGTGCGCATGTGCTTCATGAGTGCTGTTTTTAGCATCCCTTACCTAATGTAATAAACTATGTTTCTGACCATAATTAACGATAGGTCTTGATTTGTTTAATGTCATAAAATAAAGAACAAACAGACATTTTGATACCTCACAACACAAAAAAATATCTTGATAAATCTATTACATAAGTATATCAGATGCTCTTTTAACTAATTCTAAAGTTGGACAAGCTTTCATTAATATCACACTCTGGAGATCGTTAACAGCAATGGGAAATTTACAAATTAGTATAAGGTACGTTGGGGTAAGAACGGATCGGGGAAAGATCAGATGATGGAAATAACTCCCAAACGCGGCATTATTTTTTAATTCTGGCAACATAATATAAGACTCCATTTTGTTCTGCCCATCTCTTCAGTCTGCGGTCGTCGCTGCTATGGTATACACGTGTTTTTTAGGCACAAATGTAAAAGTCAACATTTTCGTGTCGAAATTGAAGATCCGGCCTTCCCCCAGACTACATTTTTTAAATTTAATGATGAGTATTGATTGTTTTTTCTTATACTTTGTGTATGAAATCGTTTTATATGAAGTAGCTGTTAGTTTAAACTGACAAATGCAGTCGTACGATGACTGTAAGCTGAGATCCGGTGTGGCCCCCGTGTGGTAGAAGATCGGATTAATAACATCCGATTTTTCTCTGTCGTAAAAATGACAGTGAACACTCACTGTTTACAAACTTTTATTTAGGTAAAATTGCTAAAAAAAAATAAGCTAGTTTACATAGAAAGTTTGAGCAACATAATTTCTTCATTTGTGGTTATACGGGGGAAGATCGGACTATAAATATAAAAAAAAAATATTGTGACTGTTATAACCAAACTACTTGTCTTTTAAAAAAATCATTTAGTTCATTCATAGAACGGAAAAGAGCGGATATTTCTCCAATTAAAACCTTACGTGTTAAGCCATACAGTGGACTTTAGATAGTAGTCCGATGTTACCCCGCTATGGTCCGGTCTTTACCTGGCATTTTGATAAGCATACCTTATCTTCACATAGGTGTAACTTGGCAACCGCTTCAGTAAAAGGAACTTCTAAAATACTGATTAAAAGTATTTTTTTTTCTCGTCAATGAAAGATCAATTTCATTTGAAAATCTTCTATAGGAAATGAGGGACAGAACATTTGCTGGAACCTCTCGACAACCCGAAAAACAGTCCGACCTTACCCCAACGTACCTTAATACACCTATACATACTGTTATACTACCTATATACGTGGGTCGCACTGAAAGTTCTTCGTATAGGCCAGTAAGAAAAGCAGCTGATGAAAAAATTATTTACATTTCGATTTAGGAACTTTGGGAATCTGTAGATCTGTAATGAATTCATATTATTATGTGATTTTTTTTACAAATTGTCGAAAAATTTAAAAATATGTCTATCGTGCGTCGAAATAGATTTGACTAGATTTTTTTTTTCGATTAATGATTTATACTTTCGTTGCGGTCTTACTCAACAACAATGTTACGATAGATTTCGATTAGCATTTCGTGACAGCTCCATATCGTTTACAACTGGTTTAATGAGTTTAAACGTGGTCGAAGGAAACTCACTGATAAATTCGCGAGAAGGACATCCTTCTACGGCGACTACTGAAGATAACGTGAGTGCTGTGAGGCTAATGATAGAAGCTGATAGAAGGGTGACATATCAACAGATTCGGGCAGCTTTAGACATCGGTATGAGTCAAGAACAAAAAGTCTTATATGAGCATTTAGGCATCAGAAAGCTTTGTAATAGATGGATAGCTCATAATTTGATGGAGGATCAAAAATGCCGTCGTTTGAATTGGTGCAGCTCAATGCTTGAAAAGTATGACAGAGGTGACTCGAATGCTGTATATGACATCGTCACAGGTGATGAAAGCTTGATATATTGTAACAAACGTGAAACCAAAAGACAATCTGCTCAATAGATATTTCCATTCGAAGATTAGGCAACAAAAGTAAAGAAGGGCAGAAGTCAAGGAAAGAAGATAATTGCGTCATTCAAGTTAAATCTTAATTTGTGTCAACAAAACTAGCATTTGAATAGTCTTCTGTGTAATGTTCGTGTTTTTCTGTGTGAATTAAATTGCAATAGTTCTATATTATTATTATTTCGTATAATTCATTAGTATCAATCAATCTGCCTAGCTTTTCCCAACTATCTTGGGGTCGGCTTCCAGTCTAACCGAATGCAGCTGAATACCAGTACTTTACATGGAGTAACTGCCTTGACCTACACAACCCAGTTACTGGGTAATACGTCACGATACATAAGTACACGAAATTTGAGTCCAATCGGGAAGTTGGTCTAATTTAGCTTGCGTCTGAATATCTTACCGGTGCTCGGCTTTGAGCGTGCTTCAATCATAACAACATATTTGAACATCAGTCATCAGCATTATGCAGGGTTTTAGTGCGAATATCTACTTCCAAGTATCCATTCATGGCAAACTTCAAGTAAACATTTGCGACGCCAAAATCTTTCCTTCTAGCCCGTGCTTTGTACGTTGGTATTCAAATTCCAAAGTCGCTCCATGTAAAATACTGGTATTCAGCTGCATTCGGTTAGACTGGAAGCCGACCCAAAGAAAGTTGGAAAAAGGCTAGGCAGATTTTTTGGTATTCAAATTCCAATTAAATATGATGTAAACACACAATAAACACGAACAATATAATTTCAAGTGCCTCGCAAAAATAAATTTTATGGTATTTGCACCGCTTATTCACAATAGGTACCCAATTTATTAAAACAAATAATATCTGTAGACTAAACCTTAAATGAATAGTAAAAACATAAAGCGCAAGTTGAAAGATGACTTATTATTTAAAGACGCGATATAGCGCGTTGATCAACTGACAGTCCACAAAAAAAAAAACAAGGGCATTGCATGATTTTTTTTTTCTTTTTGGCGGGGTGGGAATTCATCCAATAACATTTCCCGCTCTCGTTGGAGAAGGAGGGCGTGTCAGACTCTTACTGACTAAAACCCACCCCTGTTCCTTCCTTGCCTGAGTGCCCAGGGGTGCGGTAACTCATGTTGACAATTTATCCGCTACCCCTAGGCATGGGCACGCCACAATTGCGGCGATAAGGCTCCTCTTTGATGAGTGGCTTGAAAGACGCCGCGGCGTTCTCACCTACTGCCTGACGTAGGTCCTCACTGGACACGGCTGCTTCTGGAGGATTTTGTTCAGGATAAGACGGGAATAAACGCACGGGTGTCACCACTATGTGAATCGCCCGGAGGGCACGGTGTGAAGCATTCGGTAGAGGTCCGCCCCGCTTGGGCGGAACACGGTCGTGTCCTTGTGGAGGCGATCGACGTTAGCGACCTCTCGCGTCCGACCCCAGTCCAGGCCATGGTACGGAGCAAGAGGAAATGGTAAGCTGTCACCTCTTTCTGCGAAACAGTAATGCACGCGAAGGCGGAGGCGGAACGGCGTAAGAAAAATAATTGTATTGATAAAATTAATACCAAACTACGACAATCTTTGCAACACCAAAATCTTGTAATTTAGTAAAGAAAGAAAATCTGTTTATTGTTTGTTTGTTGTTTTGTTTATTTTTTGTTTAGTCATCTTTATCTACTCGGTGGTCTTAATAAAATTGTGATGAAAACTGGGAATCGTGTTTAAATAAGGATTTTCAAAGTTTCACGTCTCTTTCACCACAAGTCCATACATTAAATTAGTTTTGTGAAAATACGGTTCCTACCTACAGAAGACCCGAACTAAAAACTTCATCGCTCTCCGACCATCTGTTTTACTACCACGTAAAAGTTTTGGTGCTATGGTCTTGTTTATTCTTATGACATGTCCTGTCCATCGAAGACACCTTATTTTTATGGTCTTTGTGTCCTTAGGCGCATTTTACATTTCGTATGAATCACAAATAGGTCGTTTGCATACCCCAATTCCTCAAACAATTCGTAGATCATGCTGCCCGATACCTTTTAGAAACCTTTCTCCCTGGAAGGTCTTTCCCGTCAAGGGCAATATTGGGAAGTAAGCAGGAGAGCGCATCACCATGTGAAGCCGTCGTGAGTTCCAACAAACTCTACGATTTGCGAGATTTACGTTTCGATGTACATATGTTGTCATAAACAGCACTTAAATCAATGAAAAGGTAGTGTACTCGTACGCTCGCATTGGATCAAGGGTCTTTTCAAGGACTGTCCTCAAAGGAAAGGTTTGGTCTATTGTCGATTCAGATTTCTCCTACTGACATAAGGTTATAAGTTGATGAATCGCAAACACCATAGAAGCAGTGTTCTACAGAAAGATAATTTTTTATGTAAAAGGTATATAGCAGTCGTATTCCAATCGTCAGGCATGGGCATTCAGTTTCAGATTAGTACAATAAACTTGTAGAGAGGGACTCGACCCTCAACTAACCTAATACTTGATAAGTTGACTCTAGATGTTATCTCGCTTGCTGTCTCTTTGTTTTTAGGATGTTGTATGTCTAATTTAGTGTCTGTTGAGTAGAATAAAAAGGTAATTAGAAAAAAGAACTTAAATCTTTTCAAAATAAAAAGCGACAAAATCACGAGCAACAAAGGGTGAGTAATCTTTTTAGTAAAACATAATGAGCATATCGCAGGGTTGCCAATAACCGATTATGAAAATGTTCAAGCAATGTTTCGCAAATTATTGTTCAAGTTGATGACGCCCTAATGATAGGGTCGGACTTAGGGCTGCATAATAATGTACAATTTCCGTAAGAGCATTGTATTAAGTCATTAGTCCGTGGGTCTGCAATCAAGAGCGGCCAGTCAAGATAAGGACGCCTACATTTCGTTGTTCATCACATTTGGCTTGTAAATTACATTCGTTTTTTTTGAATTATACAAGTTGTAACAAAGTTTTACTGCTTCCTTTTCCTCTCGTCAACTGCCATCACTTAGCGTATGTTCATTTTTAATCCGTCAGGCTCCGCGCGGAGACGCGACAATAGGATTTTAATTGTGTCTGCTATACCGGGGCCTGAAGGGTTCTTTTCGTTTCCCGGTTTTATTACAAAGACGTCGGTAAAGTATCGGTTCGGTTTTCTACTGTTTCGGTTTCTTGAAGTTGTCGGTCCAGTAATTAATAACCCCATTGTACCTTAATCAGGTAGCGGGCACGCCACAATTGCGACGGTAACGCTCCTCTTCGAGGAGTGGCTGGAGAGGCGCAACGGCGTCCTCACCTTCCGCCTGACGCAGTTCCTCATCGCACGCGGCTGTTTCGGGAGGTTCCTGTGCCTTATAAGGCGGGTGGAAACGCCCGGATGTCACTACTATGTGGATCGCCCAGAGGACACGGTCTCGTGGAGGCAATCAGCGGCAGCGACCGCTCGCACCCGGCAGCAGAATGGGAATCTATCACCTCCTTCTGCGAGGCAATAATGCCCGCAAAGGAGGAGGCGGAACATGTGAGGGAGGCTCAACGGAGACGCCCTCAAGGCCCTAACAGCCGCAGCAAGAGATGCCCTCGGCATCGGGGGTCGCAAGCAGATCTCCAGCCACCGTAGGCGCGGGCTTGCGGACGGCGAGTAATGAGTAGCTCGCCGTCCGATAAGGACCAGGCCCGAGAGTCGACGGCACGTAGTGTTCCACGCGCGCCTCAAAGAGATTTCAGCAGTGACTGACGAGGCCCGCCGAGGCCGATGCCTGCCTAGGGGTCGTGGATAAATTCGAAAAAAAGTTACCACGCCGCTTGGCACAGGCAACTGAAGGAACAGGGGTGGGTTTTAGTAAGTAAAAGTCTGACACGCCCTTCCACTCCGCCCAGAGCGGCAGAAGTTATAAAAAAAACAAATGGTCTGCCACTTTAGAGCCTAAGGATGTGCTCGATTTTCTTTCCAGTAAACACTCTAGTGAATCACTTCTGTTTCAAAGCGCAAAATAATCGTATTCGTTAGCTTAGCTGCAACCATCAGAGTGGCCTCGACACTTTTATGAAAATTTTCTATTGAATGCCCAGTCTATTTGAAGTTTTCCACGTCCACCACCATAACGCATGCCCAAGTGGAAGGCTCTGCGATGGCCTGATGTAATAATTTATGTACATTACAGTGCCGAGGTAATTTTAACGCTGATCGATAAACTTGTTTTTTTTTTTTATTATTGTTGATAGGCACGCGTTTGACCACTATCTCACCTGATGGTAAGCGATGATGTGGTCGAAGATGGAGCATGCTTGCCTAGAAGTAACCTATTGGGTTGTATTATTTAAAATCAATTTAGTAAATCAGTAAAATTTTTCATTGTATAAAATAATTAGCTGGCCTGGCGAACTACCATATCATATTCATTTTATTGACTGAGGCGGTAGTTCGCCACTACCGCCTCAGTCAATAAAATGAATATGATCTCGAGATATTATCAAAAAATCCGTTCCATACAAAATGTATTAGAAAATGAATTTTCTTCATAAATATTTTTGTTGTTAGTTTTTCCCATATTTTAATAGTTATTCTGATATTCGGGACGGAGACAAATGCAACAAATTAAAGATCATAAAAGTCGGTCCATCTGTTTTTGAGTTATAAATGGTGTAAACCCGACTTTGTTTTATATAAATAGATTAAGGTCCGATTTCACCAATTCTAAACGCCTAGTTTTCAACGTTTAAGCTTGCTTAAACGCGTTAAGCCGCTGTCATAAAGCTGAAGAGTTTGTTTATCTGTTTGTTTGTTTGAACGTGCTTATCTCAGGAACTACTGGATTGAATTGAAAAATTATTTTTGTGTTGAATAGTCCATTTATCGAGAAAGGCTATAGGCGATATAACATCATTTTGCAACTAACAGGAGCGAAGCATCAATGAAAAATGTGCCAATAACGAAAAAAAAAATCCTTTTGAGAGCTTTAGTTGCGTGCGCTGCGTAAATGGTTAAAGTTACGCAAAAATTATTTATGACGGAATTGTTTTCCTTTTAAAGATCTAAAAAAATTCCACGACAGCGTATGTCTATCTTTTAAGGTTAACTCACTATAATCTTTTTTTACGGTTTTTATTTTTTACTCTAAGCTTATTTCAGTAAAACTTAGTTTATAAAGCGAATGGTGAAATCGACCCTAAGTTTAACTACGAATAAGTAAACTTATTCGTAGGATTAAGTACCTACACATTTTTGCTTTTTGAAACGTAGCTGGCTGAAATTTAGAAAAATAAATAACTATACAAGAATATTAAATTTAGAAAATACTGAAGTAATTAACTTTGTTACTAACTAATTTATAAACATATAAAAATAAAAAATAAAATGATGTTTTAACTATTGTTAAATTTAATTTCCTCCGACTCTAAAAAAACATTTTAATAAAAGGTGACACAAACGTACACACAGAAGACATACTGTTTGTATTAATGCAATCTGGATGAGAGCCGTTATAAATTGCAAAAAGGCGAACCCCGCTTTTGAGAAAGCGATTTCTCGAAATGCTTTACAATACAATACGCTCCCGAAGCATTGTGTTGAGATCTGGGCGTATCCTCGGTTACACAGGATTTATATATTGTATCCTACTAGCCCCTTTAATATCTTACATTTATAAGTGTTTGGAAACACGTATAAGTGACACCGAGCATGCTCGGTTTTATGTCTTCAACAACTTAAAGTACATTTTAACACAAAAGGAAAATGATTGGAATATCATTTATGTTTCACGATCTTTGACGACGAGCAATTTGTCGAAATCAAGTTTTGGAACAGAAATTTAGGAAAAGTAATACTTTAGAAAAGAAATGTTGCTGTTACCAAAGTAACTAACATGGAAAGTGCACAGACGTGTAAATTGAAATAGCCACTTTTCGCTTATTAAATCACGTTGCACTTAGACTTTTGTTTGCTTTTCGCGAATGTAACTTAACTGTTAAGTGTGAGTTTTGACTTAACATTCATACCAAAGTCTACGAGAATCGTTGCTATGCCAAAATCTTGTAACTATTTCATATTTATGTTCTCGGTGGTCTTTAATTGGGATGAAAACTGGGCACCGTGTTTAAAAACGCGATTTATAAAGTTTTATATCTCTTTGTCCACATAGTTCATACATTAAATTAATCCTGAAAATAAAACTGCATCGCTCTCCGTTTTACTAGGTACTACGAAAACGTTTTGTACTCTGGTCTTGTTTATTCTTATGAAATGTTCTGTCCATCGAAGACACCCTATTTTTATGATCTTTGTCTCACTAGGCGCAATGTGCATTTCGTATGAATCACAAACAAGTCGTGTCCATACCATACCTCAATCGATTTATAGCATATACCTACGCACTGCCCGTTATCTCTTAACTTCCTGAGAGGTATTTACCGTTATGGACGAAGTGTTGCACAAAAACTGTATGTCGAACTAGTCCATCATCGTTTGTGGTGACTTTAATGTTAATTTGTAAGAATAACTTTTACAACATTATGGTTTTGGGAATCAACTTTCACAAAGTTTACAAAATCTTGGCATAGTTTTTTTTTTCATTTTAATTTCGCAGTGGCCGCGCTGTCGTAACATACTCCAGAATTTTTAATCAATTATCCAATTCATTCTGATATAGAGGTATGTGTATTGAAAAGGGAGGATCCTCCTACCAGGTGGGTATTGTGTCTGGTGGGCAAGTACCCAATTGTTACTATCGGGTTTTACAAATCACGCGGAGAGTTTTTCAGCGCGATGTAGAATTTTTGTTACATCAGATCTATTTCTCTAGTTCGTATATGGCGGCATAGATGCCGCTACTCTAACACTTTGTGGACATCCAGGTTGGTGGCTCCTTTTTTCTTGTATTTCCATTATGCCACAAACGATAATTAAGTGAATTCTCATTATAAGCGTTCACTGCATACAAACTACAGAACTACTCGTAACTACGAAATTATATCAACTGAAAATTCTTGAAACACGCTAGCTAACGCCGTACTCTTCATTCCCGTCCAAGGAACGTAGCCATCGTAGTTCGCTTTTAAAATAGTTGGAAACTTAAAAAAAACTCTGCATTAGCAACACTCACAATCATGTTACTATCTTATTGGACTTTTAACACAGTATTTCTTATGCTAAACAAAAATGTATGATCCCGGAGAGAAATATTTACCACCTTTGTTTGCAGAAAATTTCTAACTAGCTTGGCCGTGGTTGGGGTTGTATGTAACAACAACATTTGTTGTTAGTGGTAAAATATCTCCTCGATGTCCAAATGAACAACGTGTTTAATGCTATGAAATGAGTTCTCCACGCGAGCGTCGATTTCATGTTGTTCTACAAGTTGCTAAATAATATATTAGAGTGCATTTAACTGGTTGAGTGTGTTGGGCTAAAAGTACCTTACAATATACCTAGACATCCCATAGCTAACTTATTAAATACTCAAGCATCAAACACAATTGGGGACTCGCCACTTGTCAGACTAAGTAGAGAAATGAATTCATTCATGAAATCCTCACCTGTTAGGTGATATTGATATTTTTCAAGTTTCCATAAGCATCTTTTAAAGCCCAATTACTGGGGTCCCGTAAATCACAACACAATGTTTTGTTATGTTAAGTAGTAGGTATACATGTTTCCTTTTTGTTTTTTAAATATTTTTATCTTTATAACCACTTCTTGCTTTATTTTGTTACGTTCTGATGATCACACTTTTGATCTAATTTTTGTTAAGTTTTATTTTTAAATTTTGTATGTAGATGTCATTATTTTTTATTTTTAACCAACTTCAAAAAGGAGGAGATTATCAATTCGGATGTTTATATATATATATATATATTTAATGTATTTTCGGGCATAACTTCATCTTAGACAGCATGTAACAAAAACCCAGTCTGATCCTGAAGGGTATTATTTGGTATCGTACTGCGTACACATATACGTAATCATTTAATGGATATGAGATTATTATTTTTCCCCAATTAAATTAATTAATTGAAAAAAAAAGAAAACTTAACAAAGGCACTGAGCGCTCGACAAAGTTTTAAGTCTTTTTGATCCTTTGTTGACGAGTGCTTACAGCGCCACTAGTGCAGGGTGGTATCGTTTGAAATAAAAATAAGGTAAAAATGAAAAGTTTTCGGTGGAGTGTTGTCAACTTATGAAAATTTTCTATAAATTTCGCAAAAAATTTGTAACTTTAGGTTTTTATGAGTTACATTTTTTTCACATCTTTTTCTTGTATGTATGTTAAACCAGGAATACGCCTTTATTGGATCAGACAGGGTTTTTGTTACATGTTGTACAGACGGATTTGCAAAATTCTTTTTTTTTTGTTATAAAGCGGTTTATTCCGAAATGATCCCATTTAAATTTCATAGAGATTGATGATGAGTTTCGGAGACAGATAACGGCACTCTTCAAAAAATGACAGCAAATCAACCGCGATTGCTGCTTTCGCATAAATATGCATTGTTAACACACATTAATGGAGAATCACAACTAAAAAGTGAAAAATATAAACTTTTTTACAAAAAATAGAAACAACTTCCAAAAAAAAAACAAATAGGTGCAAAATAACGGAATTTTGGAAGTCGATGCCAAAAAACGAAGAAACAAAACCAGAAATACCGACTTCTGAAATTAAAGATATATTCCTATACTTAAGATTTATTGTACATAGAAGCTATTGGTGAAACTTTTTATATAAATAATTAAAGATTCGTTAATGTAACATTCGTCGAAATATCCTTATATCCTTGACAAGACACCGTTTGGCAACTAGATTATAAATCTATAAGTATTATCATTTACGTAGATACTACATCCATTTTAAATGAGTTAAAATAGTAAATTATTAGATCAATATCACTGTGACTCGATATTAGATATTGGTACAAGCCCACATTTCATAGTTAAGTCATTGGAAAATCTATGAGTAATTAATGATTTTACTGACTGCGCTTATGAGTCTGAACGGAAATCATATTATTAAGGTACCTACGTAAATTAGGATTTCGTCAATTTATTTCCATAGATTACTAGTAGTTTTATTTGACACGTTTGTAAACTATACATACCTAAACCTACCTTTATTTTGTACCAAAATTGAATCAGATATCACCCACACAAAGTAAAAACTGTCGAGTTTCAAAACATTAATCTCCTGAGTTTACAATCGATCTATGTATAAATGGGTCAACAGTTTACCGAAGTACAGGAATCAATAAGTCACATTCCTCACAACAATTACGATCCGAGTGATATCTGTGGATCATTAATATTTATTTTGCTATCGTAACGATGCGGCACGCGGCACGTCCAGCTGTGTCAGGATTTCTAATGGAATGTTCTTACCGATCCTTTCAAGGGATTTCTGAGTAAAAAGATAGATAAACTTGTGTGTATTATATAAGTTACTAATCGATATTATTTGGCTTTCAGTCTAGACTAGACAAAAAATTAGTTGAGTGATAAAACCATTGCCTTTCTTTAACCAATTAAGCTGATTTGCTTAGATATAAACATAAATAGCACGAGTCTCAGTATTCATGAACTTACCTCTTTGATAAAGGAAGCCAATAACCGTTTGCGTTAGCAATAATGTCTTATTGATTGCTTAACTTATAAATTCACAATATGAATATAAAAGTTTAATAACTGGCCGAATGTAAGTGGTGCATTGACGTGAGGCCTTCGTCTGGCGGCTGGCGCCACGACTGGCCAGCGTGGGCGAGCCGGCCGCGACGCGCTGATTAACTGTGCCTTGCAACGACGCGCGACGCCTTAAAACTATAAAATTAATAAATTATTTACCAACAAACTGCAACTCTTAACACGCTAAACTTAAAGCTCTAAGTCAGTACTCGTAATTTTGCGAACACCCACGAACACGTGATATCATTCCTAAGCAATCGTTTTTCGAATACCACGAGCCAATTAGACATTCTAAAAGTTATATTCTTCGCACAAGAATTTGTAACACGTTTACTTTAAGTAGTTATTGTCAATGACTTAATGGTTATTACAACAAAATACAGACTGAAACATTGTAGGCATGCTTAGCTGGGCTTCAACATATTCCAGTGGCTACGTTAACAATTCGCATTGCACATGTTCACAATTAAGCCCAGCACATAGTCGAACATTGCCTTTGAGGAACAATGAGTCATTTCCTGCAGTTAATGTTACAACCGTTTTAACCGAAGGATAGACTAAGCTACCGAATTTGTGTTCAGTAGTAAAAGACCCTTTTTTTTGTGGGGTGGGAAATCATCAAATGACTTCTCCCGCTCTAGGTTAAGCGGGAGGGCGTGTCAGACTTTTACTGACTAAAACCCACCCGGGAAGCTCTTTTTCGAATTTATGCGCAACCCCAACATTGTAAGCCATTTAAAAAAAAAACGGTTTTGCCGGCCAGCGATGAAACATAATGTGTCAATCGACAGAGTATAAACAAAAATATTCAGAGATGTATCGCGTAAGTAATATACTTTCAGAGATATTTGAGTTCTAAAATGTAAAAATAAAACATGAAAATTAATAATTTTATGAATTTAGTTGCTATTGAAAAATAATATTATGCTAATGCATGCTGCATAATCGATTTAGTAATAATAGGTAGGTATTTGAAATGAAATCCAATAAGTTATTTTTGATGATTATAGTAATTTTATTTCAAATCAAATCGAAATTCTTTATTTGTAAACATGGGTAGGTACATTCAGTTGGTAGGCATATTTTATAACATGTTTCCCCATATTTTACTTCAAAGCATACTGATACAGAAAGAAGGTTTCTTATATAACTATTATGTAGATTAGTTAGTTTTGTAAACTAGTCCTTGCAATGCACCCAGCGGCGGCGAGAATGAAGAGAATAATTAAATTAATCAAAAGTTAAAATGCATTATTCGGTTCATTTTCTATATCATGTCTGACAAAAAGTAATGAATCTTAAAATGCCGCTGGTGACAAGTAAAATTTCAATAACAAACACAACACAACAAAAACAACAATAAAACTCACGTGAGGAAAATAAACATTCGTGGACTCTGACTAGAGGTTAGAAGCCGAATGAAAAACTGTAAAACGTTAATTTATATGGCGAAGTCGAATGGTGGGGGACAGTATTGTTTACGGCGGCGCCGCACCGAACCGGTTTCATACAGCATAGACAAACTTCGCTGACACATTTGTAATCCACTAAATTCAAAATAAATAGTTAAAATGATTTATTTTTTCACGTGTTTGAAATAAAATATCTCAGAAAGTATATGACTTACGAGATTCATCACTGAACATTTTACATACTGTGTCGATTGTCACTTGTTTCATCACTAGCAGCCAGTAACTACCTGTAGGTAGTTAAGTATGCCAGGTCTGATACAAAAAATTCGGATCTTCCTTATCTTTGATTTCAGTTCCATATGCTCACAAACCAAACCCATTAAATAGTTAACTTATTAAGCATAAAATTGCATCCTGAACACGCTAAGACTGTGATTAGTATATGACGTCTTAGTACTTAGCTGTGTGAAGACAACTTATTACCGGCGACGGCGCCTCGCGGCCAGCACCTATAAACTCCACAAAATATTTCGCAAGAGAAGACTCTTAACTACTGCTTGTACAAGACAGTTAAGTCATACATAGATTCTAACTAATAAGTATTATAAATACGAAAGTAAATTTGTTTATTACCTATTCACGCCTAAACACTTGAACCGATCATCATGAAATTCTGCATATACTCGTACGTTGTCAGGGGTACAGAAAACATAGGGTACCTTTTTTCCAGAAAAAAAATAACTGTTCCCGAGGGAAAGAACAAACGTTCGACGGTCAAATTGCTTTAGACACTAGATGGCACTACGTGTCTTTCGAATCATTTTGCTCACGTGCGAAGTTGGGGCAAGTCGGTAGTAGAAAAATAAATACGAGTATACAGTTAATGAACTTTTCTGCAAGCTTCATGCGCGGTTGATTTTATGATACTGATTGATATTGCCGGTCGATAGGCGAATCGGCAGTTTACTTGAGTTATTAGTAGGTATTATTTGTAATGAATTATGTAGTTAAATTGCGTTAAGGCGCGGTATGAAGCAAATGTTTGGGTATTTCAGGGTGTGAAGCAGGGGAAGTCGCCCCGCGCCCACGTTCACGGCAGCGCGCGGCTTTATTCGAGCGCGGCGCCACGTCAGCGTCCGTATTCTGGTCACCGCTAAGAATTGGTAAACCCCGATTTCCAAAATAAAAGCTTTTTAATAGTAATTTGTATAAATATAGGTATAATATATGATAGGTAGGTGCAGGTAGGGCAAGTAGGTAAAGTATGTTTGTAGGTAGGTATATAAGAAAGTAGGTATGTAAGAAGGTACTGTGGCGATAGTAGACACAGCCTAAACTCGGCCTAAACGCGGGTCTGCACCGGCGTTTAGCTGGCAGTTAGAATATTGGGGAGTCGTTGGAATAATTATAAAAGAGTGTAAAGAAATATTTCTTCCACCGGCTAGCGTCAGAGATATTTATGGCATGAGACCCTGGTTACCTATCTTCGGGTTTTTTCATGAGGTGTTTGTATGCAGTAAATAAGAGTCCTTAGAAGACCAAAGTCTTCACATATATCACGTTTATTTTCAACACTGCATCACACCAGATAGCATTCAGTATTCAGAAAATTGTATGTCACACTTACAATTTATGATGAATCACTTTTTACCCTATCGTTTGAAGATTATAGGTCCAGTTCAGAGGTCCTCAAGCGGCATCTATGCCGTGGTCATCTAATCCTGGGCATTTCCGGACACGTGGATGCTTGTGTTCGGAACCATTCTATGATCTGACCATTTTATAAAGTTTTTGCATAGTAATTAAATCTAACGTAGGAACCCTGCCAACAAATAGAAAGATTTGATGAGACTCCTGAATGCCACGCGCTTAAGACTTAGCATCAGCACAGAAAGAAAACCCAAAAAGACTACTTACATCGTCCTACATTCTTATGCTTACAGCATTTGAACTTGATTCTGGTCCCTTTCACACCTCGAGCCATCATAAGGTGCTTTTAAGTAGTTTTTCCAATAAATAAAATTTCTTAGACAGACTCGTTGCAGATCAAGTTGGAGAAAAGAAAGACGTCAAACGTCAATCTGTCATCTGTCAACTCGCAAAATAACGCTTCATTCCACGAATCTAAATTTATTCTATTTTTAGGTGTTACAAGAGTAGATGCCAATTTTGTTTTATGTTAGACTAGAGTTTTGCCCTTGCAAGTGGGCACACATGTTATTCTTATGCTTAATCAATATAGAGTATATCACGCCCTCAGCTCTTTTCTTATCCACCTGTAGCGAGTTACCCTGTTATACACCGCACTCTCGCGTTGCCAGCGAGTGAGACCTCTACCCTAAAGATACTACAGCGTCCCAGGATCCCTGCAGGCCGTACTGGTGCCTTGGGGTCCTACAGTACCTACATACTTAACTATCTACATACCTACCAATATCTTCCTACATATCTACCTACCTACCCATACCTACCTACCTACCTATGGGAACAAGATGAATGAAAAGGAAAAATCAACAAAAACCAAACAAAAAAAGTAGGATAGTAGTGCTCCACTAGTACCGCAAATTGCAAGCACTGACATAAGAACGGCCCTAGAAATACATGAGCGTATAATTAATAGCCTCGCTGGATTCACCAAGGGTAATAGGCGTTATTGGGTAGTTCTTTCAACACGATCCAGCACAAACTAGAAAGAAGTTCATTTGACGCCCGAAGCTTCAATAACGTTGATACATTGATGGCAGAAACATAGACTACGCCATCCCTACGAAATAATTATTTGGAGCAAATGGTAGCAATACCACCGCTAACTAGCCATCATCACCGAGAAAAGAGATCACCCCACCCGATAAACTGCAAGAAATTGCAAAGAAGAGGAAGAATGAGGCCGACCATGATCGGGGCACTAGAAAAACGGGTAAAATCGATGCCATCTAAAACAAATTTGCATATGATAAAGAACAAACCCAGAAAAAAACAAGAAAAAACATAGGATCCGAACGAATGCGGTACTTAAACTTATACGACAAAACGAAAAGGAGCTGTATGCACATACTCCAACGAGTAAAAAATGGCGACACTACTGAAACAGTAGGTCAGTACTTAGAACCGCAGCTGGAGATATATTACTCGTAATATCCAAGGAAAAAACGAAAAAGCAACTAATATTAAAAAAAAACATTGCTGAAATTCTTGGAAATACAGCAGCAGGTTAACAGCAGAGATCCAGAAATAACAGTTGATATCAAGGACCTTGACGAAACAACTATCAAGGAGGAGATCTTAGAAGTACTTCAAAAACTGCTGGCAATGAGAGCAACATTACATTAGATGCAACCAAGTCTTTACGATGAACATACGGTGGGACTCAAGCAGCGGTAATCAAACTGGAGGTGGCAATAGCTACAAGAGTCATCGGTGATAAGGGCAAAATCAAAATAGGCTGGGTCAACTGCAGAATAAGGAGAACAGAACATCCCATAAATTGCTTCAAAAGCTGGAGATACGGTCTCTTATCCAGTAAATTCACAAGCACTATCGACCGAACCGATTTGTGCGTGAAATGTGTAGAAAAAGGCTATTAAATCACGGATTGTAATAAAGATGCCTCCTGTGCACTATGCACTGAAAATGACAACAAAAAAGACTGCGCCCATGTTGCGGGTTGTGGCAAAAGCGCAGTTTTTCAAGCTGCCATCTAGATGGTACAAAAAAAACGAAAATATTAAAGGTCCTCCAACTCAATCTTAACCATTGCAAAGTTGCACATGACCTGCTTACCCAGACTCAAGTCATTTATTTCAAATAAAACATTTACAGGCACTTTTAAATTGTCAATAAGTCAGTCAGTCAGAAAGATGAAGCTAATTGCACATTCCAAGGCGTAAATCTCTATGGAGAAGAACGTGCCAGAAACTCCATGGACACTCTTTTAAACCATGTATGTATTACAAAAATCCTGGTTACATGTCTTCTTGCTTCTAATATATGAGAACAATGTTAAATAAAAAATTCATAAACATTAAAAATAAAAAGAAAGATTAAAATAAGCCAGTGGCAGTTGAGAGATGACCAGTCTCAACTGACGGCGTCTACTCACGAACATGACGCGTGGATGGAGGGAACTTCTCATACTTACAAAATTAAAAAATGCTTCAAAATAATACATTTTTAAAAATTTACAAAATAAAAATACATTAAACATATAATACAAAAAAAAAAGATATAAAAAAACCATGTCTATAAAAATAAAAGGGAGAGCATCTCTTCCAAATATACAAATACAAAAAGAACTACCTAGTTGACCCAAGTGGCTGTGACTGTGGAGCAGGGCCGGCATTCTAAGCGAAGCATTTTTATCAAAGATATAATCCTCCAATTTATAATATGCTTGTCTACATAGTGTGTGTTTTATGCATGTTTTAAATTTTGTCTCATTTAGTTAGAGAAAGTGTAGTGGTATTTTGTTATAAACTTTTACACAGAACTCTATAAAAGAATTGCGTACTTTAGCCAATCTGAATCGTGATTGATCTTATTTGTTCCTATTTCTCGTATTAAAATTATGCCTGTCAGTGTATCTTAGGAAAGAGATGCAGATTTTTCAAACATATATAATGTTTTCATATTTGTATTAACAAGGTACCGTCATAATGTATTTAATGGTTTTTTTTTTGTTTTTGTGTATCATTGATATGATGATTTTCTAACCCGCCAAAAAAAAAAACAAAGTAGCTGTGACTGTGAAGCAGGACCGGCATTAACCCAAGCATTTTTATCAACAATATAATCCTCCAATTTATAATAATAATATGCTTGTCTACATACGGTGCGTTTTATGCATGTTTTAAATTTTGTCTCATTTGGTTAGAGAAAGTGTAGTGGTATTTTGTTATAAACTTTTACACAGAACCCCATAAAATAATTGCGTACTTTAGCCAATCTGAATCGAGATTGATCTTATTTGTTCCTATTTCTCGTATTAAAATTATGCCTGTCACTTATCTTCGGAAAGAGATGCAGATTTTTCGAACATACATAATGTTTTCATATTTGTATTAACAAGGTACCGTCATAATTTTTTTATCCTTAAACAGCTCCCTAAGAGAATCGCGCCTGCGAAGCTGCAGAATAAAAATAGACTCAATGTCTGCAGCCCGTCCCTATAGCAAAATACCGTAAGACATGATACTATGAAAGTAACTAAAATAGACTAGCCTCGCTGTATCTACATCTGTAAATTGACGGATTTTCCTGACAGCAAATGCAGCTGATCTTAACCGTCCTGCAAGAGATGTTAAATGAGGACCCCATTGTAGCCTTGAATCAAGCGTAATTCCCAGTAAAACAATATTTAAACAATAATATTTGTGGTTGATTTTCTAATAGTTGGGGGAGATCTTTTATATATACTAAAAAAAAGGAAAGGACCCCAATATTGAGCCTGGTGGTACCCCATTTTGACTTTTAAACCCCTTGAATCGATACCATTTATTTGAACTTGCTGCTGTCTGTCATTTAAATAAGACTTCACTAAACTGAGTGCAAGTTTACCTAGTCCGTAATGTTCTAGTTTCAAGAGTAAGGTTTCATGATTAACGCAATCAAATGCCTTTGAGAGGTCGCAAAAGATTCCTATCGTATTTTGGGCCCCTTCCCACGCTGTAAATATGTGTTTTAAAAAAGTGACACCAGCGTCAGTTTTACAACGTCCTTTGGTGAAACAAAACTGTTGATCGTGAAAGATTTTATTGATGTTAAAATGATTGAGCATCACTTTTTCAAACACTTTACTGAAAACCGGCAACTCACCCATGGCTACCAACACTTGCGGCAAAGCTGCTGCATGGTCCTGCAAGTCCCAGGCTTTCCAAGAAGTGAGCGTTAATACTGGAGTTGTAGGAGCAAAGGTAGGCGGCATACAGTTTTACAAACACCAACACCCATCACCCACCTAGTCTCACATTGGAGAAATATACTGACTTCTTGGAAAGACTCCCAGAAGAAGTCAAAGACCACTCTCCTGTTGCCATTGCAGGAGATTTTAATGCGTGGGCAACTGACTGGGGTAGTTGACAAGCAATGACCAGGAGATTGCTGCTTCTGGAAGTTATGGCGGCACTGGATCTAGTCCTACTTAATACTGGAAATGAATCCACATACAAAACAATACAAAAAGGGAAGCTAGCTCTATTGTAGACCTAACTTTTGTAAGCAACAACCTGGCAAATGGTAACTATTCCTAGTAGGTCACTGAAGTTTACACAGCCAGTGAACACCAAGCCATATATTGGGAAGTTTTCACTACCCTTCCAAAGGTGCTAATCAGGAAGAAAAAGATAGAAAGAAAACTAGTTAGTACTTGGCATGTTTGACTTAAGAACATTCCATTGCCTTCGACGGTCAGCCAATAGGACAAATAGGCAATGCCAACGAATGCGACTACCATCAATATTATAATTATGTCTGCCTGTAATGCCTATAAGCCATGGAAACGCTGTCCGAACAGGTTTCCACCAGTATTTTGGTGGAATGACACGATGACCACGCTTCGTAAAGAGTGTATCAAGGCTAGAAGAGAAGCACAACGCGCCCGAAAGAAAACTCCCGCCTACTTCGACACGATGATGCAAAAATTTAAATAAGCACGTCGAAAGGCTTAAGAGTGCATAAGATAGCAAGAAGAAATGCTGCAATGATCTCCTGTAAGAAGTTGAGCAAGACCCATGGGGGAAAACCCTAGTATAGTAACAGTGCTTTTTTACCAACAGAGTGAGTTAAACTACTCTGTGGAGAGGCAGGAACCTATGATAACACAAGATGAAATCCTAAAAGCTTGTCAAGAATAGGAAATACTAATAATAAGGCCTACCTACCTACCCTACTGCACATTGAGGAGCTCGTGGCTAAAGTAATGACAGCCGCACGGATTGATCCATCAGGTTAAGCTACGCTTGCTGGGGTTGGTCCATGGATGGGTGACCATCTATATATACCGAGACTCCTCCGTGCCTCGGAAAGCACGTTAAGCTGTTGGTCCCGGCTGTTAATCGTGGATCTTTGACAATCGTTAAGGGTCGTCAAAAGCCCGAAAGTCTAACAACTACTCTTACCAAGGGGTATCGTATTACCTAGTAACTGGGTTGTGAAGGTCAGATAGGCAGTCGCTCCATGTAAAATACTGGTATTCAGTTGCATTCGGTTAGACTGGAACCCGACCCCAAGATAGTTGGGCAAAGGCTAGGCAGATTTACGTCGCAAAAATAAACAGTTAATATAAATTCATAAAATTTTAATTGACAAATTGTCACCCACTAAAAAGTAAAACCTAATATGAGAACCTCCTCCTTTTTTTTCGTCGGTTAAAAAGTGTAAATTTTCACAAAATAAATTGCTTGTTTTTACTCAAAATATTGAGCATTTTGAGACGAAAAAGTTTTTTCGAGAGAGAGAGATCATTTCTATAAAATATCTTAATATAATTATAAAAGTCTTTCTTTGTACACTTGTCTATACACTGTATTTTTTGGGCTTGTTATATGTAGCAATACGGCTAACTGTGCGACGAAAAAGTGGATGTTTTACGGTGTCCCCTGTTAGGGTAGCGCCTTAAATTATTGACACGCATGGAGCTCCCAACGTAATACTTACATAAAGTATAATATGTTGATACCCTCGTAGCTGTAGACGATCCCATCATTTGTGATGATAAAGGTAGTTACCGGTAGAGAATAGGATAGTTAGACCCATAATGTTGCTAGCTATGGTTTGCATAGTGAGATGATAATGATAACAGAAATCTACGGTAATAAGGATCATCACGTTGCAATGGTAATTTAATTAAGTTTCATTACTTGAAAATATGTATGTTATAATATAATCCAATTTATTTAATAGACTTTTTTTCAAAAGCTAAAAACTTATCGGACTATTTAAGAAGGCTTAAAAAGTAACTTAATATTTTGAATTTCTTTTAATAAAATACAAAACTGGAAAGAAAACAAAATAAAATGTAACATTAAAAATGACTATAACTTTTTTATGAAACTTTAAAAGTTATGAAAGTTTAGTATCGTTTTACAATGAACGTAGAATGAGGAGAGTTGGTGGCGCACATAGTGTTAGTGTGAATCACTATCGTGCGCCGCGATCTGCGCACGTCGGCCTATTGCTTTCACAGCATCCCCATGAATAACTTGACAACGCGCACATACCACGGCATTATACTCCATTAAGTTAATACGTGACACCTATCTTCGCGGCACACACACCACCCCACGATATAAACAAGTACGCGTTTATATTTATTTTCATTAGACAGTGAATTTTGATAATATAGCGTTTGCGACCTTCTTCCTTCATTCAAACATTTACACAAGCTTCTATTGCGTATACTTACAACACTACATCAATCACTTTAATAAGTGCCTTAAAGATAAAAAGTTGGATTTGACCGTTGACGGCTGGTAGCTAAAAAGCTTATCTTTTGTAAGGCATTTCGTATGCAAGTTCGATGTCGTGTAAACATCATCTATGCAAGGAATGTACTCGGTACACATCAGAAGTTGCTCACATACTTACTGTTATAATAATTGAATATAGAGATACGCTGCTAACCATAGATGAATGGTGTCCGTTCACACATGTTGCGTTAGATTGACAAAGTCAAACCGACGTACATAGAAGTGTTGGCACCTAAATACATGTAATTATGGAACAACTTTAAGTCAATATCTATTCATGTGTAAATTTACATATGCACTTATTGAGTAGCGTATGGCTATTTAATATTAAACGCTTTTACTCAGTGAATGTAAGATGAAATTTTGCAGAATATACTCTTATATCTCGAAATAAGTTTACATCCCTTACTTAAAGTACCTACTTAACCTACTTATAAATAAGAACAGTGTAAAGTCCTAACATAAAAAAACAAATAACATATATCTAATTTATAAGTTTTGTTTACATATGGCTAACTGTTTTCAGTGTCGAGGTCAGAATGTTTTATCGGAATAGTTAAAGTAAATGAGCGCCCAAATGGACATATTGACACAAGGACTTACTCAAAGCTTCCGCAAGACTTTGTAAGTCAAGACAAACCTCTAAGGACATCGCCTTTGGGTCTTGAATAAGAAACATACACTTGTTCTTTAGCTTGAGCTAACTGTTTTCAGTGTCGAGGTCAGAATATTTTATGGGAAGAGTTAAAGTAAATGAGCGCCCAAATGGACATATTGACACAAGGACTTGACTCAAAGCTTCCGCAAGACTTTGTAAGGGAAGACAAACATCTAAGGACATCGCCTTTGGGTCTTGAATAAGAAACATAAACTTATTCTTTAGCCTGTTCGGCTGACCTATGCGCTGTAACACACTATTATGATAGTCCATCGTACCTATACTTAAGTACATTTTGAATGAATTGTTTTAGATCATTCAGACCTTCCCAAATATCATCATAAGTCGGCACATCAAAAGCAAAAGTGATTTATTTAAAAATTGTCACCGTCGAGCAAATGTGAATTTAGTATTCCGTTAATGTATTCTCGTTTCGCTGTACCTTCTTAATAACATGTACCCAGAATAATTTAGTTAAAGTGGGCAGCACAAATACTAGAAGTGAACTCGAATGGAGCGCCAAACAGAATTAAATATGCAAACCAAAGTCGGTTGTGAGGCTTCTAGTGTTTCTACGCAAATTTTGATCCCACTTTAACCTGTCATATTTACGCTAACGGCACGCAGCGACATCAAGTCGACAGTGGCGCCACCCCCGACTGTGCCTGCGTATGCAAACAGGAGTTGGCGAAAGCCAGCCCCGGGCGAGTCTCTAACTTATGTTATTTGTAGAGTGAAGCCTTGACTGCAGACTAACCCAGCTAACTTCTGGACTGGACGGCTGCGTTTACTTGACTGCGCACACAAAGCACCTAATACAATAATTACTTTCCTACGGTGGCGTGTTAATCAGAATTTCCTTATAAAACTTCCACTTCACGTAATGGACTGGACAGCAAATTAATTTGAAAAAAAAAACTTTACAATTCGTTGAAGGACCAAACAGGATAATTCATGCTGGTGATTAAAATAAAAACATTTTAACATATTGTCTCAAATACTTGGGAAGGAGGCGGCAAACACGCAAAAGGTTGATTGATAAATATTATAAATGTGAAATTCGGTGTTTGTATTGTATATCAATCACGCAAATATTCGCAAGGCCATGACCTAGATTAGGACATAAGTATGTATTATGCTATTTATCCTGGTAGTACGTTCTAGCAACACGAGCCGTGTCCAGAAGTAGGTACCGCTTTCTGAATCTTTCTGAAGCCTTTGATCCATCCACCTAAAGAGAGCCTCCTGAGGTTGTTGGTCAAGCCTCGTGGCTAGTAAGCCATAGGCTGATACGATTACCGGTACAATGATCGCTGATTCCATATTCCACATATCGACAACCTCGCGTGCCAAGTCTAGATACTTGGTTTGCTTCTATCTCAGCTTTTACGAGCTTCTCTTCAGGCGCGATGATTATGTCAACAATCACTGCACGCCTTGCAGTGATGATGGATCGATCCCAATACGATGTAATATGAACATTATCGAGAATTGGGTCCCATACCTATAGTACGGCATTTTGATTCTGCAAGAGAGTATTTCAGAGCAAATTGCTGTTGGATAATCTTGGCAAGAAGATTGTGCCTATACAAACAAGCAAATATAAAATTTTCAATAAAGATTTTTTTTTGTGCCTTAAAATGTTTTATGGGAATTTCGCAAAATAGTTATTTTCAGTTTTTTGTAAATATGAAAAGTTATTTTAAGATATTTTACTACAAAAAGATGATTAAACGTATACAAATCCAAAATAATCTTTTTTATCAATGAAATTCGTTGAATTTCTATCAAATTCAATATATATTATTATTATACTAAATTTTCTCAAAATGGCAGTCGTGTGGCTTGACACAGTATTGCATATTTACATCCTATATTACTGAATCGATCCAGTAAATCGATACTTCATCCTAGAAAACTGAAAGAACCACAAAACTATTCACAATAGGTTGAATGTACACCAACCTGTGAAGTCAGTTCAGTTTTACACTTAATTATTCAAAAACTTTCGAGATGGCTGTGTGTTCAATTTCCTTTGCCTCTTCTAATGGACAAAATATTTTAATTTTTAAGTTTCGATTTTAATCTGTGCTTTTTGTCGATATTGCGTCATTTATTTACGTCTTGATTGTCTGATAGACAGTAAAAAGATTCCCAAAAAAGATAGATTTTAGAGAAATCGATCTTTTAGACCTCGACTTTTTGTGAATTTATTTACTTAACAGACTTCGATTCCAATCTATTCAAAAATCGATATTTTTCGGAGAGAATCAACATCCCTTAGTTATGTTGTCTGTCATCTGCCAGTGTAAAAAAACAGACTTATTTACTACGTTTCGTTCCACGGTGTTTGTTAAACCACGTTATTTGATATTTGCGAATTTTGCGATAGCCTTGAAAAACAGCATTAAAAACAAGTGTATGGTTCCTTTGATCCCTTTAGACACATTTAAAGTCGATACTATTACCGCCGCACACCTTAGTAACATTACAGTAGTAAAATACCAATTATCACTTTTTTACTATTACTTCATTAAATACGGTTAGATTTTTGTACAATTTTTAGCCTGTTTATTATAGTTAGATGATTACTTTTTTATGTGTGAAACTATTAATATACGATATAATTTACGAGTGAGCCCAAAAAAAAAAATCTCTAAGCCTAAAGATGATTCTGACTTACAAAATTATGAGTTTTGAATGTATGATAAATGAGTGTTTGCCAAACGATTATCTGCTAAATGAAGTTTATGCTATCCGCTGTTATGCAAAATAATGTTATGACATAAAAGTTGTGCTATAAAGGGTAGACCCGATGTCGACATCCCAAATACTTATAAGTTTCGGTTGAGCAGAGGGATCTAAGGTGTAGGGAATCTGAGAATTGGGTTCCACAGATTCCATAATCTCCCCTCGCTTTATGCATGACTGCACATTTCTCCACATCAAATTTCATCATGATGACGCTACTGTTTTACGCTAATATATTGCGCGCTTGAAAATGTCAATTCCTCTAACTGATCATTAACGAGATTAATGATTATCATAATTTGGTTAATGGCTAGGTGTAGCCTTTTCGCGAAGTTTGCGTTACCTAGTCCCTGACTACCCTGTATAGTGTGATCCGTAATTATAGCCACTTAACTTCAGCCATTTGTAAGAAGCTTTTTAACCGAACTTCAAAAAGGAGCAGGCTAACAATTCGTCGGAAGATTTTATTTTTTATGTATGTTCCCCGATTACTCGAAGACACCTGGACCGATTTGTAAAATTCTTTTTTTTTTTTGAAAGGGTATACTTTCCAAATGGTCCCATTTAAATTTGGTGAAGATTTGTTGAACAATTTCGGAGATAGTCAATGAAACTCTTCAATGAATGATAGTAAACCTTCCGGAATTGCTCCCACCGCATGACTGTCTGTTTACTGTTTACACCAATTCATAAAATAACATCACACTGACACGCTATAAAGGGGTAGGTACAAATTTGTACAGTTTACCCTGATACTCCTTATTTTCACAAATTATATTCAAATTACGTGTTTTTGGGGCTATCAATTCGAGCATAACTTTACTATTTAGGTGTACAACAACTAAAGAGTGAACCAAAATAAAAACTTTTTTACAATAAAATACAACCGACTTCCAAACAAAAAATGCAAAATAACCTTAATTTCAGAAGTCGGTGTCAAGTAACGAAGAAACAAAAATAGAAACACCGATATAAAATATGTTTGTGTAAATCATTGGTATGTCTTCCATGCATTTCATTTTGCCTCCGTTTTCTATTTGTCTCGTTTATCTTCATTAACCGTTACCATTATTTAAAAATTAGTTCCTAAAATATGTATACAGGATGTAACTGAATAACCACAAAAGCCGAAAGTATTTTGTTTAGAATCGGCTTCTGAATCGATTTCCGTCATTAAAAAAAGGTATTAATTTTTCGCGGAAAAATCTTTAATATTACTTAAATCACAAACACCCACCCTCCCGGCATCATACCAAGTTAAAACAATCATTGATTCAAGGAAATTTAAACTTTAATACAAAGCAATAATGCCTATTTAAATGCACGACCGACTTTGTAGTTCGCTCATAGTCATAATCAATCAATCAATCAACGCAGCCTATCGCAGTCCACTGCTGGACATAGGCCTCTCACAGGCTGCGCCACAACACCCCGTCCTCCGCCTTCCGTATCTCTGAATCATCAAGCAAGCATCGCTGAATTGGCAGTGGGCTGGTCATGTTTGTCGAAGGACCGATGGCCGATGGAGCAGACGAGTCCTGGAGTGGAGACCGCGTATCGGCAAGCGTAGTGTGGGACACTCCCCAGCTAGATGGACCGACGACCTTAAGAAGGTGGCTGGGACAGACTGCATATTCATAATACACATAAGAAAACAATATCAAAGCATTACATTTAAGGATGTGCACGTTAAATGAAATAGTTAATGTAAGGGAATTTGATCCTTCTCTCCAACTAATAAGGCTTATTTAAATGCACGACCGACTGTGTGACATTGATAGGTTGAAAAATGCCAAAATACTAGACTAACTATGGTACGTTTTTCGCAAATATAAAAACTAGTGTGAAAGAGCGAGACAAATTAATTTCCGTAAGCCTTTGACATCGCCGACGCGCACGCTTCGTTCAGTCTGCAGAATCGACACCTATTTGGTGGTTGTTGTCTTTCTTTGTTTACGTGCGCGATCCTAAGTGATATTAAAATGCTCATTAAACCAACAACTGACTAACTAGCTAATTAACTAGTGAAAATAGTTGAGTTTTTTTATGTACCTACGCATTAATATGGTTTTTTTTTTTTTTTTAATTTGGTTAAAAAAAATTAAATCCGCCGTTTTAGAACAAAAATTAATTTGCCTCAGATAGGTAAATAATTAGGCGCCGGCGCGCGGCCCACCGCGCTTGGCACCGACCGGTCGTCGGTGGGTCTACCCTTTATAGCAGAACTTTTTATGTCATAATATTATTTTGCATAACAGCGAATAGCATAAACTTTTTTTAGGCATAAATTTCATAACCTAAATAATTAAAAAGTAGAACCATCATATCGCAGAAAGTTCAGTCAGAATCGTCTATTGGCATATATTAAATAATTATCAATAGTTAATAGTTGGTTATCTCTCCACCACCCTTGGTTGACTGGTAGAGAATGCCTAACGCATTAAGTCCGCCTTTGTACATTTGTGTTGCATGAAGTTTTAATAAATAAATAAATAGTCATTAAAAGGCAGAACTATCAAATTTCAGAAAGTTAACAGTTAGAATCATATTTTAGCATACATTTCATCCATAATAATTGAAAGCATTGATTAAGATTGATTGATTTGTTGAGATTGTATAATTCGTTATTTAATTTATTTTGCATGTGCGTATTATCACTCAATAAAAAAGTTGATTTTGAACTTTATGTGTTTTTTAACTGACTTCAAAAAAGGAGGTTCTGTATTCGGCCCATATATATATATCATGTTTGTCTGCGATTTTTTCGAAAACTACTGATCCGATTTGGATGGGGTTTTCATTATTCAAATGCATATTTTTTATTTCCCTGTAAGAAGGTTGCAAAAAAGCATACAGCGTGCATGCAGCATACAAAAAAGCATACACCATGCATGCAGAAAGCACGCGGCATACAAACAAGCATACACCGAGCATGTAGCATGCATTATGCAAGCAAGTAGGCAGCATACAAGCGAACATACAACATGCAGCAGGCATGGTTTCTGTCACGGCTTCGGCGCTGCGGGGCTCCGGCGGTCCAACGCGAGCTTAATTTAATTACCTACACTCTAGGTAGGGCAGACCAGACTACGTGGAGTCCGTTTTGCAGCAACTCGTTTGTGTCACTAACTTTTGTAGCACAACATATTGACTTTTTAAGAGAATATTTTAATTTTAATTCAAGGTTAAAAATTCTATTTTTTAGAATTAGAAATATACCTAATAAAATTATCCCAAATGAAATTCTGCCATCTTCACAGTACGCCAAGTGAAATTGTATTAAATAATCGTCGATCTAAATAAACGTTATGCTATACGAAATTATGCGGATTTTTTTCTTTGCCAAAGGTAATTATGGCAAATAAAATTCTGCCATCTTAAAAGCATACCATTGTTAATTCGGAATTATAAACATTCGGCTAAACAATAATTATATTAAATAATTTGTATGTCTTAAAAATATTCGTTAAAAGAAGATTATGCCAAGTGTGTTATGCCAAATAAAGGGGGATGCCAGGATTCGGCCCAGAAACGCCCAACAATTTGCTTTTGTCAAAAAATTACATCTTATTTTATGATTATCAATCGCGGTATTCATTTATCAAAACAAGATTGCAACATTTTTGCACAAATAAAAAGTATTGAAATGAAATTAAATAAATCCGTAATTCATTGGTTTGTGGATAAAATAAAAAGTGTTGCCAATTACTAATTTCATTCAAAATATAATCGATTCTTTTATTTAATCGATTTTTATGATGTAAATGCCAATTTAGTTCGTTTTTTTTTCGATAATTATTATGTTATGATAATTAAACATGCGAATTACTAGTGACCATGAATTCATTAGATCATAACAAAAACGCCACTGCACAATTTAACTGTCATGGTTATCTGTTCTTAATTATGCAATAAAATAGAATTTAAAAAACTAAAAGAACTTTTTTACAAAAAAATAGAACCGACTTCCAAAAAAAGTGCAAAATAACTTTAATTTCGGAAGTCGGTGTTCTTGTTTTGTGTCTTCGTTTTTTGACACCGACTTCCGAAATTAAAGTTATTTTGCACTTTTTTTGGAAGTCGGTTCTATTTTTTTGTAAAAAAGTTCTTTATTTTTCACTTTTTAGTTGTGGTTCCCCATTAAACTGTGTTAACAATTCATAAACATACGATAGCAGCAATCGCGGTTGATTTGCTGTCAATTTTTGAAGAGTTCCGTTGTCTGTCTCCGAAACCCATCACCAGATCTTTTTGAAATTTAAATGGGACCATTTCGGAATAAACCCCTTTCGAACAAAAAAAGAATTGTGCAAATCCGTCAATATATGACGGAGTTATGCCCGAACATACATAAAAAAAAAAAAAAAACTTTTTTACAAAAAAATAGAACCGACTTCTAAAAAAGTGCAAAATAACTTTAATTTCGGAAGTCGGTGTTCCTGTTTTGTGTCTTCGTTTTTTGACACCGACTTCCGAAATTAAAGTTATTTTGCACTTTTTTTAGAAGTCGGTTCTATTTTTTTGTAAAAAAGTTTTTTATTTTTCACTTTTTAGTTGTGGTTGCCCATTAAACTGTTTTAACAATTCATAGACATACGATAGCAGCAATCGCGGTTGATTTGCTGTCAATTTTTGAAGAGTTCCGTTGTCTGTCTCCGAAACCCATCACCAGATCTTTTTGAAATTTAAATGGGACCATTTCGGAATAAACTCCTTTCGAACAAAAAAAGAATTTTGCAAATCCGTCAATATATGACGGAGTTATGCCCGAACATACATAAAAAAAAAAAAAAAAAAATACAAACATCCGAATTGATAACCTCCTCCTTTTTCGAAGTCGGTTAAAAATACAAACATCCGAATTGATAACCTCCTCCTTTTTCGAAGTCGGTTAAAAAGAAACATAATAATAATGTTTGAACGGTAGGGTGCTGTGCCCATGTTATAACAGTAATATGGTATTTAGGTTGGGCACGGCATCAGACTAATATTTTCCCTCCTGCTCATTTCCTGGATGATGTACTGATTGTATATGATACAAATGATGTATAAGAACATAAAATACACTAGAGATATAATCAAAACCTTATAAGTATGTATGTATTACAGTAAAATTATTGTTAAAAAAAACTGTATTTGGGAAAATAAAAACCATTTTATATCTTAAAAATCCGGACTTGTTTTTAAACCAATACTTTTACCATTTCATTCTTTATATTGCATATTATCATTTCCATATACTTTCATATGTGGGCACCCAGGGCCGAAGTGTCTATGGTTGGTTGGCATTCCCCTTTCGGAGCAATAAGTTTCTGCCAGATAGAGGGTCCAGCGTCGGAAAATAAATGAAGGTGTAAGAGTACTTTTACAGAAATTAAAAAATCATCCCCGTTACAAATCCTAATATCCTAGATTATTGTTGGTTGTATAACTTAACACATTTGTAAAAGTAAACAAAATTTTTCAAAACCGTAAGTAAAAAGCCTGTGCAAGTGCGATGCCATGGTTTAAAGAAAAAATCCTAAAACTTGGTAGAAAACGCAAAAGTTAGCAATAGGTCATTGAACTGACATTAGCTGTTAAGTGTGCAGCCGCCACCAGCCGCCCGCTGCGAGCGTGTGAGTGGAGCTCGTGTAGGTCGCTCAAACGTTTTGTGGTTTCTTAGGATAACTATTTTATAAAAATAACTTGGTTTGTTTTAACTAAATTTAATTAGGAGCAGTGGTGGCCCAGTGGTATTGGCCGCGACTTACAAGTTGTCGGTCGTGAGTTCAAACCCAGGCAGGCGCTTTACTTTGTATAAATTATTTCATCACTATTGCTCTCAAAACGGTGAAGGAAAACATCCTGAGGAAACTGACATATCCTAGAACCAAAAAATCGAAGACATATGACATCCATCAACCCGCATTGGGCCCGCGTGGTGGATTATGGCCCACACCCTCTCACAGAGAGGAGGTCTGTGCCCCAGCAGTGGAGACAATAAAAGGCTGATGATGATGATGAAATTAGATTATAGTGGTTGTTTTAGACTTATAATTTAATATTCTAATTGGGCTGTCTCAGGTTTTGCTCTTAATCCTTTACATAGTGTAGATGTGCATTGATATCAATCGAGATTGTTCGATCAAATGAAAACCTTAATACCTACACCATTTAAATGTTTAAATCACATTAAGGATAATGGGTTCATAATTTAAACTGAAAAACAAGTAATAAGTAGCTTATCTAACATGGAATTGTCCCCAACATGTCGCAGTAAGTTGTGAAACTATAGGTTTTTAAAAAATGAACCGGAATGGTTGTTTAAAGCTGGTTTATTTAAAACTAAATTATTGTACATACCACCCGACCTTGTCAGACGAGACACTACCATACCTGTAACAATAAGGAATAAAAACAATTAGTAAACAGCTGTGTTACCTCATCTGACTGTATAACAATATATCAGAGCCCCCGCATCATTGTTGTTAGTAAATCAAAGTGGGTGTCGCGATGTAAGGGCGAGGAGTCAACACACCGCGATCATTATGTAACTCTGAACCGCAAGATATTACACCCACGACCGGAACGGACTCGGGTTCCTTATTTATATTATTGTGTCTTTAGCGGAAGGTTCGCCCATAAAAATAATATTTATTCGAAAAAACCAAGTCTTTTGGAGAGTAACTCACCGAAAACGACTTTATTTTTATGATATGACTTTTTGGAATCGTGTTATGATTTGAGCAGGTTTAATATTATTTATTTCACATCCTTAGTTTATTAAATTAATAAACTATGGATATGAAATAAAAGGAATAACTTATGGCCATAAAGTTTCCATTTTTATCCCCAACATGAGAAGTTGCTCGTACTAAGGTGTTGAAACATTCCATCGGTTATTGTTCTTACTAAGAGTATTGCTTTACCGCAGAAGTAAACTCCATTTGTGGTAACATAATGTATAATTTTAAATACCGCATATCCGAAAAAAAAATTGAAGCTCCCATTATCATCAGGAGATGATAATTTTGTATGATAAGTCCAATTTCTTGGGAATTGACTGTACCTTCCTTGAAGAAAGTGTTGAATTTCTTTGGACAGAAGCGGTATCTACAATACAACCACACATTGCCGTTACAACCTGTATAAAATAAAATAAATATAGTAGCCATATGACGAACTATTATTTTACAATTCTGTATCTTTGCCTAATCAAGAATAAGAGTCTAGCTTCTGCCAGCGACTTCGCCCGCGTAGAATTAATACTACTGTATACAAACTTTCAACCCTCACTGTACCCCCTTAAAAAAGGGGATGAATTTCCAAAAACCCTTTCTTAGTGCTCCCCTACATTATAAAAGGAAGTCGTGTGCAAAATTTCACGTTCCTAGTCCCAGTAGTTTCGGCTGTGCGTTGATATCAGTCAGTCAGTCATTCAGTCTCTTTCTCCTTTTATATATATAGATAGATAAAATAAAATACTTATGTTAACAAATAGAAGAGCTTAAAACGTTTCGAACGTTTCGTTTTCATTCTTTACACTCTACATATATTCTCGAAGCGTTAACTGCAAAGTCACTTTTTTTTTATTTAGAAATATATACTAAAGAAAAATAAAAATAAAATCATCTTACTAATACGCTATTTATAAAAAAGGCTTATCAATAATTAACTGATCAGGATACATCAGGCGAGGTCGCCTTTTAAAAGTAAATTAAAAACCACTACCTTAAGTCATATATCATCGTGCTTGATGAATGGTAAACGCCATTACAGTTGTCTCGTGTTGATAGTTAAAAAAACATTAATTATCTACCTACAGCGCCCGGTAAACATCTCTTAACTAGCTATTAGGTGGACAATGATGCAAGAATCTCGTTAATCGATAACCATTAGATTTTAATTCTCAAACAGACTACTCATTAAAATTAAACAAATGGTATTGTGAACGGCGTACACGTCATATATTAAGCTTCGCTAGGTTAATTAAATATCTATTCGTGGAAATATAATATGAATATGAAAGTAGTTGAAGCAACTAATGACCATATTCAATAAAAACTTATGGAAATTGCTAGGTACAAAATCATTTAGTTAGATGTTCATACCAACCGAGGCGATGTTTTTAGCCTTTTTCTATCATGAGTAGACACCGCATTCCAAAGTTGAATTTAGAAAGTTTGTTAATCAGCAAACTTGAAAGGTATAATTTCGCACTCCTCTTGTACTTAAATATTAGCAATCGCTTACGAAACATTTACAATAATTTTCTTCAAAGGCCCTAGTAATTGTTAGCTAGACATCTCTGAATTATGTCATCATGACAGAAAATTAACGGCCAATAAGATTTGTAATACATTCAACAGTTAAGATTTGTACCGCATCCGGAAGTGCGTGGGCACATGGGGATCGTCATCCGAACAAAGCCGAGGAATGTCGGTCAGATACTACCTGCGCACGAGTCACTTTTGGTATCACAACGACCCTAAAATTATAAATGAACCTTATAAAATACACCTTACGATATAAAATTGAATGTTTTAGGTTTCAAAAGCAGAAATTATGCAGATGTCAGATTAATATCGCGAAATAAAGAGGGTCCTGATTGGAATTATAAAGGTCCTTTTAGAGAAGGATAAAAGGAATTTTAATGATGTCAATGCATGGGTAAGATCTATTTATCTTTTGTCGTATTTATCTAAACCAAACACAACAATTAAAAAAAAAATATTAAATTTTTACTTTATAGTTAGCTAATAAGATTCTATCAATGATAGCAAAAGGGTATTCTCCTGTGTTAATTTTTAAGGTTCCGGAAGAGCGAATGAAAAACGGAACCCTTGTAGGATCACTCGTGTGGTGGTCTGTCTGTCCGTCTGTCACAGCCAATTTGCTCCTAATTAACTGGACCGATTGAAAAATTTGGCAGACACATGAATATCTGTGACCCAAACATGGACGTGTAATGTAATTTATTTATTTATTCATCCTTTATTTCAGGCGACTAAGGCCCATAGAACACAATCCACAATTAAGTTAGTTTTAGAGTGAAAAAGGAAAATTTTAAAAAAAATGTTTTTCAAACTGTACCGTACGACATATCAAATGCTTATTGTGTGGTTATTTTTTTTTTTATTGTTATTAAAATTTTAACATTTTTTAAGTTATTAAAAATGAATCTGCCCAGCCTTTTCCCAACTATCTTGAAATCGGCTTCAGTCTAACCGGATGCAGCTGACTACCAGTATTTTACTTGTAGCGACTGCTTATCTGTCCTCCACAACCCAGTAACTGGGTAATACCCCTTGGTAAGACTGGTTGTCAGACTTTCGGGCTTTTTTTTTAACCTGATTGATCGACGATTTTTAGTAAATCACAGATTACAGGAAAACCTATACGAAGTTTATATTATTTAAATTCTGAAAAAATATGATTCGTTTGGAACTCTTTGCGCGTGAGGTCCCAATACATTATTTATAAAAGTAGCACTTTACCCGTGGCTTCGCTCCCGTGACATATCCCGCGGGAACTGTTATTTTTACCGGGATAAAAAGTAGCCTATGTTACTTCGCTGATAATTTAGCTATCTATTGGTGAAAAACTGGTTAAAAACCGGTCCAGTAGTTTTGGAGCTTATTCGGTACAAACAATCAAAAAAATCTTTCCTCTTTGTAATATTAATATAAACAAGAACATTACAAACACAAAATTACATGAACAATAACATTTAAAATAGATCATTAAATCTTTTAATGAAAACATATCAAAATTGGTTACTAAATGAAGTAGCAATTAGTATTTCCAATATTGGTTTATGGAAGAGTGGGGGCGTGGTGGGAACATCTCAATATCTACCTAATGGCGTTGACGTCATACGTCAGTTTGTCCATCCTTTTCCTGTTACTTGACAGTTACCCCTTCCACCAGATTTGAAATGGAATTTGGATGCTTAATTGTTGCAAATAGATCAATAACACTGTATAATCTTTTATAAGATCAGGTTCCAACTGTTGATTGCTTTATTTACCTACAATCAGTAAATATAACAAGCGAGCAACGTAGTCTTCTTATTAAAAAAGTTTTAAGAGCCGCTTTTAACAGTGAAATGATAAACTTGATGGATCACTGCAATCCTTTAGTTCAAATAGAATAATTTTATGATGAATTTATCGTATCAATCTTGTAGTTGATATTAAGCGATGGATGTGCAGCGAAATAATCAAGCTTTAGCTTGTTAGCTGTACTAGTTTAATATTCAAAATTGTGTTTATAAATTTGTACCTACAGAAAACCAAGTTTCTCTGCTTAAAGTATATATTACTATGGACGCAAAGTAACTACTTGATTGTGTCTAGAAATAATGTTATACTGAAGACTCACGCATTTATGCAAAGATATATATGTTTTTTTACCGATTTCTTATAGATCTGTATAAGTAAAGTTGCAACCTCAGTGATATAACTAACTGGTTCACCACCGAATATAAGACACCATCAGATGTTTTCGCAAGCTGATGTTACCAGAGAGTTTTGAATAAAATTCACTCGGCCACTAAAGTATCCGGACTGTTTCAATTCAAATTGAGCTTTCGCTGGCGGGCGCGGCGGAGTCGGGCTCTTTTATGACGCCAACACCCGCGCCGTACGTAACACCGCTTTATGACATCTACATCCCCTTCTTTCTATCGTCTTGTTGGAAAGCGGTGCACCGTAATGATTCGTGTAACTTTCAACAACATCTTGTCATTCACGAATTCGTCCCATTACGCTATTCTACGTTGCTTTTATATCTCATTACTACTTGACTTCATAAGCTGCTTTATTTGAAGTAATAAATAAGCATTTGTACCTTATATTTTATCGTAAGAATTATAAGCACAAAAGTGAGAAGCCGTTGGAAAAATAATCCGATTATTTTTAGGTAGAGAGAGACTCATCGTTATATTATTCTTTCTTTTTAAAGAAATGCTATAGAAACATATCAAAATATATCTTCTTTGAAGAAATTTATAAGAGGTTGCTAAGGCTATCGACATTTATTGAAGTTTTAATTTTATTGCCAGGCTTGTCGTGTGTATGTCTGCTACACTTTTGACACGTGCTCTCGCGCAATGAAAGTCGTAAAGTACGTTATTAAAGCAATAAACCTTTATTGAGAATTTCTCATTGCTTTTAACGTCTCGTAACAGACAAATGAAGGAATCCCACTGACGGACAAACCGGTGCCTCCTTTGAAAACAAAATATTAGTCTTAAGTAAACGAAAGTGGTATTACCTTGGTCTCCCGACTGTTGACCCAAAAAACTGTTTTCATATAATTATATAGGTTTCGACCATCTCAGCTATCTCACTGTTTTCTTATTCTAACTAAATTAACCTTATTGGGTAACGTAACCTCTTAGATAACCTAACAATTAGTGTTGTATAGTGTTTGTCGTGTTTAGCCTTAATCTTGTGCCACATATCTACGTTTTATTTAAGTTAAAGTAACCTTTGCTGATTTTAGATCTCCTTTCGATATGTATAGAAATTAAAATAAAATAAATATTAATTTGGTATCGTCCCTACAACTTTTGTTACAAAGGGACACATAGACAAAAGAATCACTAGCCACAAAACAGGTTACTAAAGTAATTTCAACAGATGCTATCAGGTTTTATTGAGCGTGTTCCAGCACAGCCATTATATTAATACACTAGCCTAATGTAAGTTATGTGAGAACTTTCCAAATACACACTTTGTTACCTGAAAGGGGTTTCATAAAACTGAATTATAGCCATAACCTTAACTTGGTCTTGAGAATCGTCGTAAAGTAGCATCTTGGTGCTCAGAGGACACGTCAAGTCGGGTGTTGTTAAATTTTATGGAAACTCGAGTGGATACAATGGATATATGTAAATTAAGGAAACGTCTAAAGTTACTGGACCCAGTGTGAAGCTTTTGAAATTCGCCGGCTAGTGGGCAATCGATGCGGAGAGGGCCGATATCATAGATTTTATTCCCAACTAAGATTGTAACATTTGCAACATATCCCGGCAGACGATGGCCGGAACGCAGACCATTTGTTGTGATGTTAGTATTCACAATATTCTATTTAGCTAAAAGCGTGAGTATTCTTCCTACATAATGTAAATTTTACAGCAACGTTGAACTCTTCTGCTGGAATAAAAGTAGTTGTTTATTGTGTTTATTTTTGAATCCTTCGATTGAGGAGGTTTGAGTTGAGTGAAATAAGAAACGGAGGGATTAAGCTGTTGGTGTCGTACAGTCAGTGTCAAGGCAAGTCGCGCTTCCAGGAACACTCTCACGTCGCGCGTCGTCTGTTATTCGACTCCCAAAACAATGCGTCAGCAAAAAAATATCTCATTGTTGTGTCACGTCCCCAAGGAGAGATTATCTCCGTCGCCCTGATCTACCTCAACGCGTACAAAAACAATAACATTTCGAAACGTCTCGAGAAATGATAATACAGTTCCAACAAAGACGTGTCATTTTATTATGATTCTTTGATTGTCTAAGCTAGCATTATAACGACAAGAAGCAACTTTAAAGTGTGGGTGTACCTTTATGACTTTAATATGGCCAACGTTTATTTCCTATTATGAATTTATAGTATTGAGAACGATCTCACTATCTCCCAAAAATATAACGGAAAACGTATAAAATTATCATAATTTATTGTTTATATAATTTAGGGCTTATTAAGGTAATGGTAGAGTTTTAAAATATATATATATTTTTTTTTATTGGATTGTTTTCTGACAATACTTGTTACTTTTGATTTTTAACCGACTTCGAAAAAGGAGGAGGTTATCAATTCGAATCTTTGTATTTTTTTTTTGTTTATGTATGTTCAAGCAGAACTCCGTCATATATTGACGGATTTGCAAAATTCTTTTTTTGTTCGAAAGGAGTTTATTTTAAAATAGTCCCATTTAAATTTCAAAAAGGTCTGATGATGGGTTTCGGAGACAGACAACGGAACTCTTCAAAAATTGACAGCAAATCAACCGCGATTGCTGCTATCGTATGTCTATGAATTGTTAACACAGTTTAATGGGGAACCACAACTAAAAATGAAAAACTCTTTTACAAAAAAATAGAACCGACTTCCAAAAAAAGTGCAAAATAACTGTAATTTCGGAAGTCGGTGTCAAAAAACGAAGACACAAAACAGGAACACCGACTTCCGAAATAAAGTTATTTTGCACTTTTTTTGGAAGTCGGTTCTATTTTATTGTAAAAAAGTTTTTTTATAAAGAAAAGGTGTGGTACAATTTATGAAGTTTTTTTCAGAACAACCTAGTAAAAAAAAACTGGCCTTCTGGTTAAGCAAAGAAACCAAAGTGGTCCCGGGTCAAACAAGGCTGGGAACCACTGCTATAGAACAATATAAATTGCACTTCAACGTTCTTTTCTTTTGATATTTTGCCAATATAGACTCCACACCTAGTTTTAACCGCTAGAGATTGGCTGTATCTAGTTGTAGCCGGTATGATGAAGACTATACCTAGTTTTAACCGTATGCAATCGGTTGCACCTAGTTCTAACCGAGTGTTAAATGGCTATACCTAAGTTTAACCAACTACTACCAGCCACACCTAGTTCTAGCCGGTAAAAACTAGGTGTAGCCGGACTTTCTGTTTTAGCTGTAACATTTATAACATTAAGTATTCTTTATGTTAACCGTCCGTTCTTGTTGTTCTTTTTGTTGTTGTTGTGTTGTTGTTGTTATTTGTTAAATATTTTCAACGTAAGTAATAGTTCCAATCTCTAATTATTTTCTACGCAGCCTTTATACGAACCAAGAATACAAAGACCAATAAAAACATTACAATGCAACAAAATAAAACGGTTAACCGTGAAATGATAAACATTCAATAAATAACATGTTTTGACCCTATTAGTACAGTTACATCGATTTACACAAAAATCCGAGAGTACGCGACAGTGAGTCGCGGCTATCGCTGACCGCGGCGCCGTGAATTTTCTCTGCGCCCACGCGCGGCGGCTTATCTCGCGTGTTCTCACGTTGGAAATTTACACGTGCTTGCAATTGACGGCGGCGGCAGAGCAGCGGTGCTGCGCGGCAGGTCGTAATAACGCACTCGTCGCGTTTTATCTGAGCGAGGCAGCTGCGCCTCGGCGCGAGCACATGCGACAACACCCGGGGGACGTGGGCGACAGCGGCCGCAACCGTCGCATTTTATAACCTTTTTATTCCATTGTCACTCCGCCGGAGCGGCGTATTCGAGGGAAAAATAAATTTTACTCTTTATCTAAATGTCAAATCGTTCGGTTTCGATCGAATCAGTTTCCAAATAGTTTTAATAAATCTCCTTTTACGGCGGTCCAAACGGACGGAGGTCGATATGGGAACGCATTACGAATACACGCGGCGAGTTATCGTGTTTTATTCTGTTATGACCGCTGTGTCTGTTCCCGGTAACAATAGGTTTAATTGAAAGAGTGTCAATAAATTTGTCGGGAGTTGTCCAGCGGAGGAGTCGTCGCTGGTGGTCCCGATAAACTTGATCGTCCCCAAGCGCAACACACCCGGAGCCCGGAGGACTATCCGACCCTTGTTCCCGACCACCAATTTTGTTTTTATCTGCCGCCGATAATGTCCTCGTTATAATATATCTTTCTAAGAACTTATCTTTCTTCACTGATAGGTGATCTTGTCACCATCTTGTCCCAATTTATAGGTGATCTGTAATTTACAACGCGTTTGTAATCCCAAAGACAAATAAAACATTGTAAAGTTTAGGTACTGGGTTTTTATATACAACTTAATGAGAAGGCGTTAAACGATTTGAAGGACCGTGCCGAATCGTAAACGTCGAATTTTCTCGCCCGTATGTCAAGTAACAAAATGAACGGACAGACAGACCGACAACTACAATTTAAGTAAATTTTGGATCGTTAAAATAAAAACAAAGGATTCGATGGCACTAATTGTGTTGAATAATACGGAATCCATTTCCTGTCAGTTATAAAGGCACAGACATACAATTTTGGGATGTGTTTTCCCACGACGCACGTCACCCACGCCCACCACTTCTACGAATACATTCCGGACCAAGGAATTAAATTTGTGTTCACAATTTAGCTATAACACAGATAATCAAATTACCACAATCTTGAACATGGCATATGCCGTAGATGCAGCTCACTACGACAAAAGCTCCAACATAATAAATAGGTACCTAATGGCTAGAAAATGTGTAATGTACCTAAACAACAAAAATGAATGCAGAGCCACTAAAATGATATAAAATATAGACATGAAACTTGGGTTTTATTGCCACCTCCGACAACATTAGCTCTGCAAACCATTATAAATTAAGAGTTTAATTGCTAGAACCGATACAACTACTATTTTGTAATGACGATTACGAAAGCTTATTTGCTAGAACAACCTATTCACACGCAGTTAATCTTTGTTGACCAATAAACTCTTATTGAAAACTGGCAAGCAACACCAGCATTAAATATATTTGAAAACCATACCAACTCCAACTGTTTCTTAGTCATCCGTGATCCGTGCAGTCAACCTTTGGCCACACAATTTACATCCGATAATCATCTGTGAGATAAAAGGCCGCCGGTGCGACACCATCAAATCACCATAAATATTTTGAATCGAACACAGTCTCACGCCTAGGATGTCCGCGACACATCCTGCTATATTGAATTTTATTTCAATTCTTAGAGTAGAGTTTTTTTTTTCAAACGTCGCTTACTTTTTTTTGTTAACATTACTGTTACCCACGGAAATCTTTCAGAATGAATAAATATTTGAGTTTCTGCCCATTCGCTACTGCGAGAGTAAACCTTACATACCGATTCACTTGACTCTTTATAAACTTCATTGAAATGTACTATATCTACCTAAAAATTGTAGGCAAGAACCACCTGTACCATTGTTTACTGCACATTCATTTGCACAGTGCTCAGTAAGTACTTGTGAGTTTACTTCTTTCTGCGTATGAAAAAATGTAGAACATTACTTTTTCAACATTTTTATTCGAAAACCCGCTCTTATTCTTTTTCTTCGTATCACTGGCACGAAAATAATACAAATTATTTTGGACAACTTTTCACTTCCACGGCATCGTCGGTGGAAGTGCATAGGTCACTTTGACTATAGTAATAGGGTCCCGTTGGTTACCCTTCGGGTACGGAATCCTAAAAACGAATGCAAAGCGCGAGTTATTTTAGGTATATTTTTACAAAAAGTTTTTGAAGATTGTTTGCAGAGTTTTTTATTGCAATTTCGTTCTACGAGTATTTGGTTATCTGATTGGTAAAATAAAACTGTCTTTTAGAAACAAAATTTCAATTTTGATCCAGGAGACTTAAGAAGAAATTTCCTTTGAAACATCGTGCCTAAGAAGAATACCGAAATAAAATGTAGTAGATATCTATATATAATTATTATCTACATTATGTACAATAAGACGCAGAAAACAATAGTTTGTATTTATTTATACAAAGGTCAGTAGGCATGTCTTCAGCCCACAATCATGTTCTGTCTAAAATGGGACGTGTTTCTCTACGAATATAATTATTATGTTACCTCCAGAATAGACAAGCGAGCCGAACTCTTAACATCTCATGGCAAGGTGTGCTAATCATCCATAGTACTCATTATAGGTCCCTCAATTGTAGAAAGAACTGCGAAAACGTCAAACAGAAGGTGCCCATAAGAAATTCTAATGCTGCTACGCCACCAGATGGGGTGTCTCCAAACATGACGTGCCGGATCGACAATGGTTGCCTTAAATCGACTCCATTACAAATCCACTAATCGGCATTGTACCCCCCGAAATTCGCAGGACTAAAGGAAGCAGCATAGAAAGGGCAATAAAAGACGACTAACGCCATCCAAGACACAAATACAGCACAGTGTCCCAGAGACTAAAAATTTTTTTTAGAATGCGTGAGTCTTATCTGATGGCAAATCCGCCTCAAAAAGATGCGACCTCTGGCGAGAGAGAGAAGCTTGGTCCACATATTTCATTAAGCCATTGGAGAGCTTCCCTGGGCACGCGTTGCCGTGGCCGACCAGGAAAACTCGAAATCGACTCTGTACTCAGGTCGGCCGCAATAGTGATAACCTGCACAGGTGAGGGTTTGCGGATGACTCCGGTCTTTGGTGTTTCTGCGGAGTCTGTCAGGGACTATGCCCTACCTCTCATCTTGCACCGCATGCCATTTCGCCTGTACATGTGGGAGCGTCAGCGAAAAGCTCTTAGCGTGGCTGAATACTGGGCCAAACATTATATTTAAAAACTAAATATGCCACCGACACGCTAAGAAGAAACCCACCACATGTTGTCAAATAAATGAAATCGTGTATATAAAATCGGCTTCAAATTATAATTACCTACGTTATTCCTATATCTATAAAAAAAACAAATATTTATTATTAATTACACTATTTCCAAAACTACTACATCTAAATAACTTTTAATTTTCTGTGGTCGTCACTTGATGATCGTATTTACCTTTTATCAGAGCTTTTACCCGTCGCACGCCATCAAGGTTGGAGGGCACAGGATTTACCAAAAGCTTCAGCGGAGAAGTGAACTCTCCAGCACTAAAGAGAAGCGCGGCCCATCCTTGAGAGTTGCCGTCACAGCCATGCTTGAGCGAATTGCCCTCTGCTAATAAGTATGCACGATTGGACGAATTGAACGTCCTAGTTTCAAAATTCAATATCTCACTCAACGCTCCGACGTCACCTTTCAGTATTCGCCTCACAAACACTTTAAATATGCTCCTTTTAGATTTTCCACGTTTGCGTTTTTGTTCACTTGAAATTTTTCCCGTAAAAATATACTTAGACGCGAACACAATCCGTTTTAAGGTATCATTGTTTCTAAATACAGAATTGTTATTAAAGCACCTCGGTGGGAAATTGTCGTTTATTTTTATTACTGTGTTCCGCTTTTTAACTTGACCCTTTACAATAAAGTCGGCATTTGTGATACAAAATAACACAAACGCTATTATTAGAATTGGTTTTAACATTTTGTGTCACAATATTTTATCTGGACTTTTAGGAATGGAAGCATTATTTGATTTTTGACATGGTTGTGTGAGTATGAAGAACTTTATTGGAAAATGTTGGCAGAAACATCGCGTGGTGAAGATGCACGGTAATGGTGCGGTGTGCACTGTTGTGTAGGCGAAATAAGCGCGCGCGCCGCCTGCCGTGCCAGCCTCGACTGGAGGCTTCATCGGAGCCGCTGCAACTTGCAACCTGTTGTATTTTAATCCTTAAGCCGGCTACTACAGCTTTTGTAAACACATTACTACCAATACGTTCGCGATATTTCAAATTTTATTTTTTTGTTTCTTTTTTATTTCCAAGAACAGACATCGTAATCGTAATAAAAATATTATAGCAAGATGAAGTTGTATTTTACATTATATTGTATTATATTGTTATGTACCTTCTGTTTCTTTTACAAGATTTTAATATCAAGCTGTTTCATTAAGTGGTGTACGATGAAAACAAAAATTTTGATAAAATATTTGTTTAAAGTGAAGGTAACGTAAGTGCGGAAAGTTTGTTAACTTTCCGCACTTACGTTACCTTCACTTCCAATATTGAATTGCCTTGGTGTCTAGGTAGGAATGTAGATTAAAAAAAAAGTGATAAACCTTGCAATTTATACAAAAGTTGGTAAAACGCAAGGAGGATGGTAAAAGAAAGAGGATATTGATCCTCTGAGTTAGATGAGGAGCGCGGGCGCAACAGGACGTATGCATATTATGCGTAAGTTACCTACTTATTATACAATTCTATGAACATGTGAGAATGCTGTTTGGACGCAAATAAGAGAAAACTTGTGTATATTAGTAGTAGTTAGTAGTAGCAAGTTTAGGTTCCTAGTAAAACCAGAATAGTAAATGTTATGTGGTAATTGAGCTGTAGGTACCTTAATTCATAGAGCGTGTGATCTAAGACCAGATTACAAACATTGTGTTTAAGCTAAGGTGTTAATTGGACAGTTGAAAGGTTGTATGAGTAAATAGATAACGTACCTCTGCGTCAATAAACCCACGCTGTAATTATCGTATACAGGCAATTAGACTTTTATGGAATGTGGAGCTCTTCTAGTTCTCTACAGATAAGTACGTACTATTTCAAGAAACAGTTGTTAGGTTTTCACTTCCTACATTGTAGATTACAAATTATTATTATTATTAAAACTAGCTGACTGACCCAAAATACGTTGTCCTGTCCAAACTTAGTTCTCACAAAATCATATAGGAAAAATATAATAATGCTGCGGTTTTCGCCACATTTTCCAACTTTCCGGGAATCTTTTAAATATTTGTCTCTAAAAACCCTGTACGACTGTAGTGAAATTTAAACAGCAATTCGTCAAATCAGTCCAGCCGAACACAACTGATGCGCTTATGTACCAATTAATCACATATCATTTTTATTTATTTACACAGTTAAATTGCAGTACCATCACGTAGTCACATTCATATTACAACATTTCCGCATAGTCAAAAACCGTAATAAAATAAAGAAAAAGTATATGGTAAAAAAAATAATATTAAGGGAAGGCCAAAACCTTAAAAAAAAAGTACAAAACCAAATATTTCACTCCTAACTCTTCCTCACTGGCATGTTCATAACAAAATTCCTATAATATTATAAAATGGCGTTGTAGATCAGCAGCATAATCAAGTCGCACTGCTGTCGGTGCATGATTGCACATAGCCCGTAGCCCGCAGCGTGGGCGAACTGGCTCCGACACTGACCCAGCACCTCTCCGTGACGGCGACATGCTCCACAACGCCCGGAATTTACGCACTTTGTATCGTTTGCGTGTCGCTGCCAACTAACACTGAGATACGAGCTGCAAATTGAATATTTAATTACTTGCTTTTAAATATGTTAGGTAGGTGTACAAGCAGATGCAAGGCGAAACCTGGTTTTCTCTTTTCCAAAGCAGTAAACGGGTATTCTACAATATTTTCACAAAACACTCATAAGCGATAAATATCTAAATAGACAGAAGAACACAAAGGTAACTTATACCAAATAAATTTCTTCCAACAGACTTGCGACAGAAGATTAGGATGAGAAAAGTAGACACTGGCACGGATTCTCTTGTTCAATATCTAAACTAAAATTAGAGAATTGCTATCTTTTACTAAAAGGCAGTGCGAGAAAAGGACGGCTATAGCTATGCACTAAGTTAGAGATGTCAAACTAGTTTACGCCTTGCGCTTCACCGTGTTTTTAGACGACATGTTTTTACGTGTACCCTTAATTTGTATGGAAATATTAGTTCAAACTAAATTTGACAGCTCTAATTTACGTCCGTCTCTTTCTTGTTTTATTAGAGAGAAAAAGATAGCAATAGCCTAAATTAAGTTTAGTTTGTGCATAACAGAATCAACACCAGCGTGTCAAGAGACAAAGAGGCAAACTTAAAATAGACTATAATAACTTAGGTAAATCAAACATAATAATAACAAAGCATAGACTAACAAACACATACACACCATATAGAGAAATCTGATACAGTTACTGTTTCTCTGGAAACGTTCTCTTAGCAGAGACCAGAGAGAGACCGTCACGTCAATAAAAAAAAAGAAAGTTATTTTGCAATTTTTAGAAGTCGGTTGTATTTTTTCTAAAAAAGTTTATTATTTTTCACTTTTTAGTTTTTGTACCCCAGAACTAAAAAACTAAATAATAAAGTTATGCCCGAATGGATAACCCGAATTACATGGAATTTGAACATAATTGAATACAACCAAAACGTCATCTGTGTATACATATATTTTTTGTTTATGTTGATTTTTTCAAGAAAAGTTGATTCAATTTTGATAAAAATTTATATAAGACCATCTTTAAAGTATGGACTATCAAACAAAATCATCAAAATCTATTCACAAGTGGCGGAGAAATCGCGTAACATACATACAAAAAAAAACGTACTGGCGAATTGAGAACCTTTGGAAGTCAGTTAAAAACAAGCTTCAATTCGAATTACCGAAGCTAACCAAGTAGGCAAAGTTACTTACTCTAATTCGATTACAGAAGTCTGGGTTGCTGATATTTAAAGTACCTAATTCCTACGTAAATGGTAGTCATAGCCATTTACTAATTTGCCTAACGATTTTAATGTCCGAATTAATTGTTGTCGCTTTGTAATTTAACAACATAACAATTTATCGTCCGGTTTATTTTCAAAGCTAACCGAATAATCTTCATTTTATATTCAAAAAATAATTAGGTTAAAACATAACGTGTGCAAGCATTGCTGATTGGCTTCACTTCATGAATGGTTGAAAACATTTTTTTGATTTGAATGCAACGGTTGACCTAAAATATTTAATTTATTGTCCACTGATTTGAAATTTTACAGCTCAAAATTGAATGAGCTGAAAAATTTCAAAGCTTATCGTATTGAAAATATTATTTTCGCTGAGTTGATAAGTGCCCAGTATTTCAGATTTTTTTAAACCTATCCTGTGCCATAGCTCGGCAAATAAATCTTCCATATTTTTCCATCTCTATTTATTTCTAAGGTAATTTCATGTCTATCGCATGGCGACCCAGCGGTGGGCCCTTGAAACACAAAATTGGTGCCCTGAAATCGCGATACGATACGGGGCCGCGGCAGACTTTGAATAAGATGGCGGGACCAAGATAATACCAAGAACAGTGAAAGGAATGTAGAGATCCCTTTACTCAGCATTGGGATAGTCTAGGTTATATAATAACATTATACACACGCTCAACCGCCCAAGTCTTACTACCAACCGTTGGTGTGACTAACAGGCACCGACTAGATGTTGCGCCAGAACGAACACATGGCATCATCATCAGTCATACCTTGATCCAGTCGCTCCCAAGTCTTATATCTTTCATTATTCCGGCATGTGCGATTCTGGGTGACTCACCCCCCGCCTCTTATACTTATGGATACGGTTTGCCCATGCATATACCTTCTGCTTCAAGAAGTTGATACGCTCTGTGACATGATCTATATGCCTCATATCCCTCCATGAAGCAAAGTAATTTGCCGATCAGTGCTCTGGCCCAACCAATACGACTCTCAATCCTGCACTGTCAAGCCAACATGGCTGGTATCGGTCGTATGTGACGTGGTCTAAACGACATCCCGCCTAAGCCACGAAATTTATTACTGAGCGTATATTGGTGAGGTTTTCGCAGTCATCAAAATAGTTTGACAACTACGAATTCAGAGCAGCTACCAGCGCCCTATTCTTGTTATGCATGGGCACGAGGTAAGCGTGGTCTAAGTTCAGGTGGCAAGTAGCGATATGCCCGAACAGCACACTCCAAAGCAATACTCAATTCCTCATTACACTGGGTACCTAAGTTAGTAGCCCTGTCACTACTATCCTCGTCAACGTGGCTGGGATTTTTGTGGGACTGTGGTGGGACCAGCTGGCTGGGCGGAATTCGGGAGGCTGCCCGGTATTTTCTCGTCTCACACACCACTGGTCTATGACCACTGCGTGTTGCCAGTGATGACATATGTAACAGAAACATGGTCGATCACAATGGGCCTCATCAGAAGGCTTAAAGTCTCCCAAAGGGCAATGAAAAGGGCTATGCTCGGAGAATCGCCAAACTGAACTGGCAGTGGGCACATTGCTCGTACAACAGACGGTCGACGGGGTCGAAAAGTTCTGGCGTGAAAAGAAGTGGCGACTCCAGAGTATATGAGCGCATGACATTCTCATTGATGGATTGCGTCCATCGCATGCGCTGCAAACTTTCTCCGGGAGCTGGGACCCTATCAGAAGCCTGTGAGCCTCGAGATACTAAATATTCCAGTATCGGTGGTAGTGTACTCGGCGGTTAGAAGTACTCGTCGCTCGAGCTCAACGCAACTACACGGTTGGAGTTATAGCATTCACGGCGGGGCTGGGCTCCAGCGGTAGCTGCGAGACGGAGCTGAGCGACGAGGCCGGAGGTGGTGGGCGTGCTCTTCGAGCTGCGGCTCTCATCAACATTGGTAAACGCCTGTTTTGAAGCGTATTAGCGTATTAAGTCTTGCGGATTCGGTAAGTTTTATTTGTTGAATACTAAGCTTCATCACTCATAAACGAACCTTAAGTTTGGACTTCTGAGCCCCGGTCAAAATATTTTTCATATTTTTGATCTTTCACAGTTATATTTTTACATGAATATTATAAATAAATATATATTTTATATACAGGGTTATTTTCTTATCACTATCCAAATTCACAAGGTATATTCTAACCATGATTATGAACAACTTTCAGTATGGGACCAACTCAGAAATTACGAAAAAAAAATCTGCTATTTCATACATTTTGGTTGAGTAGATATTGAAATTTAGTATGATATAGCCGTTTTTTTTTCGTAATTTCCGAGTTGGTCCGGAACCCCGTATATGTAGGTATTGTTTATTAATATGTCAACTGTTTTTTTTTTTTGATTGAAAGATACTAGACCCTACGACTCTACCTACGGTCACGGGTTTATATTTAATATATTATGTGGATTTTCTTGTAGTCCAAGATCTCGATCGTTTCTCTGGGATTCGTCGAGCTTCATTGCCTCGGCGTTTTTCAGGAGTTGCAATTGTTGGGAATAGTGTGGCCGACTTGTTTAATCCAAGATGCCACCGAGATTAGTGTCAGCCACCACTGACGTGGCCCATCGTGGCCGGTGCCTGCATGCCTAGGGGTAGCGGATGAATTCAGAAAATGAGTTACCGCACCCCTGGGCCCTCAGACAGGGAAGGAACAGGGGTGGGTTTTATTCAGTAAGAGTCTTGCTCCACCCAGAGCGGGAGGCCGTGTCAGTCATTGGATGATTTCCCAACCCCCAAAAAAAAAAAAAAGATGCCACAGCTGCTAGATACTTACGAGGGAGCTAAACGCCTTGTTTGGTTTTTTCAAAATGATCTACAAGTATGCGATAAAAAATTGGCCAATAATAATATTAGCCAATTTTTTTGGACGTTCAAAGTAAGACTACCACTACTCAATCGTACAAAAACTGTTAATCTGAAAATAAGTAATATCTGATGGCTCTCGGGGCCCGCTCTATTAGGACAGTAAAGATTAATGTAGTCTCTCCTCTTTTAGTGTCAGTTCTTGTATTATTCCTTGTAATAGATCTCCCGCAATAGCGTAAGGAATGATTTCGTCTACAAAACGGAGGTGTGATTGCATCTAGCTCTTGTCTTGGTCCGACTTTGTCATTCAAATAATCAAGGACCATGTTCAAAGTTTCATGGTTTTCTTTACAGGCTTTATTGAGGAGATCAAAAAATTCTTCCACTTATTTGTCTGAATAAGTTGGTATAGGTGCATACACCTGGATGATGGTATGTGTCTGCTTGGTCGGAATGCGAAATTTCAGCACTGCTGTTTTAACTCCCACACCATGGAGTCTGACTGGCTTCTTCTAAATTCCTAGTTGACTTTTGTTAATTAATTATTTAGTTTAACTAATTATTATTTTACACAGTAAATTAGGATTTAATTTAAATTCATGCAGTTTGATATCTGAAAACAAAATATAATTGCATCGTATTATAATTTACAAATTACATGAGTTCCACCAAAATCAAGTTGGCAACATTGATTTAGAAGGTTATGTTCGAATATTATTATCATTAGCGATGTGTTAGAATTATATTGGATAAATCCTTATATCACGTTATATAATAGATATGGGGATGTATTGTATCAGTAAGCGGGCTCTATGTGACAGGTGGTACGTCTGTATCCCCTTTGAGACTTTCAAATGAAGTGAGAAAAACGTGCGAAAAACTTTCGCGAGAATCTTCTACTCACTTATATAGAATAGATATGGATAGATACCAGTAGGTATTACTTTTATTTTTTTATGCTTATTTCATCCATCACCATCATTAATATTAATGGGAGCTACATTGTATTTTTTTTTCTCTATGACGCTTATAAAGCGGTATCGATTTGGGTGCAATGAACACTAACAGATTATGACTTAGTTTTTTTTCCCTGGTATAAGAGTAAAGACGCGGACGACAAGTTAAAAATTATATACTTTAAATAATGGTTGTTAAGGATGTGCGGTTTACTCCAACTAAAGCCACAAGTTAGCTGATTAACACGAGGTCAGCTCGAACTGAACGTAACTCCGTTACATCCATGTGAAATAGCTAGCCGCAGAAACTTATTAAAACTACTACCAGCCCATATAATATCAACACAAGCACATGCAGTATTTATGCAAATTTACAACATCGGACGGACAGTTAAAGCAAAAGTTTAGTTATCCTTGCACGAATTACACATGCTGACGATGATACCCTATGGTGCTCTCCAGAATAAAGCATTGATTATCCAACGGTAACTTAAAGGTAATATCGATTCTAAAATACACATACAAGATCCTAATCTACCAATATAATCGAAGTGCCTTTTGCGGACGATATTGCGAAAGTTGTTAGGAAAGAGCGTCGTATGTGCAATAAGCCGAGAGTGAGAATATTACGAGCAAATATGCACGTAAACACAATGCTTAAATATTGAAATCACAGATATGAAATTCATTTTAGCACGGGAGACAGGTGTTAATCTACTGTTTCGGTAGATTGTTTAAAAAGGGATTTTTTAATTTGAGTTGTAGACTTTTGAAGTTGTAAAAGTTGACGTTGTTATTTCTGGTTGCAAGCATGGTGTAAGAAATAATGGAGCGCTAATACGAATATAATAATTTATATGTAGCTACTTTGATGTGCTCAACCTTCAAGATTTTTTCTCAATGAATGTAACTTAGGTGTTTATAGTATTCAGTGTACAAAGCTAAGGGAAATTCATCCAGATAGAAGCCTTTGAATCAATTCCTGCCTATCCGAGTCGTAACAGCATGAAATAGGCTCCCGGAATATGTTGTGGCAGCTCCCACATTGAACTGCTTCAATAACCGATTGAACAGACTAAATAGGTATCTCCAACCTATTTGAAATACACGCATCAGCAAATAGCTGCTGTTGTGATCAACAGATTCGGCGTTCCGGAAAGAATCCGATGACATGTTGGAAAGACTATAAGAAGGCCTATGACTCGGTGCTCCATACATGGTTTTGATGGTGCTAGAATTGTTTAGATTTGATACAACGCTACCTATTATACCTTCCTGATTACCTATATTTGCTAATTTGATAATCTAGGGCGATCCTTCGCTATCCACTATGTTGACAAATTTAGTGGAATAGCGAACCTGTAAAAATCGAGCCGGTTATATTTTAGGGCGATATCTAACTCCTATCATCCCAACCTTATGGAATTTTATTATTAAAACTAGTCCATTTTTTATAAAAATCGGATCAGAGTATGTTTATATATGCATAATGGTACCCACATATCTAAAAAAAAAATACGGAATTAGGGTTTTGAGTTTTGTAACCGTTCCAATAATGGAACACTAGGATTACGCGTACATGTAAGATACGGTAAGTGGCTATAGATTTCGTTATGAAATAAAAATATTCTATGGACCTTTTTATTTATTATACTGAAAACTTAGATAGGTAATTACATCACTTTGGTTTCATGATATTAGAGCTGCTACGAAACCAGTGTTTGTGTGGATGAACCTCCACGTATTGAGCGTCAGTAGTCACTACGAGTTACTGTCCTATTATCCTAGAAGCTAGTCCTCCATTGTTGCATCCTCACGGTCTTGTGTCACCTGTCCGTCGTGCTCGGCGGGCCGCGGGTACAAGCTCATACTTACATAGGTATGGGCTCATACTTGGCTGGAACATCAGAATGCAATTCGAGCATAGCTGCGGCAGACAGCGGTCGATAATTGCATTTTGTGGTCGCGGCGCTCCACTTGGCGAAGTACACGCGCGATCGAACGGAGCGCAAACAAACTTTAGTTTTCTTCAACAAATTTCCGTTGGGTAAACAAGAAACAAGTTGAGCTGTGAAACGGTTTCCCACTAATGTAATCGAAGTCCTCAATTAGTTGTATTGAGTAAATGAATGAAAAGTTGCTGGTTTTTGAGCAACTTTATATGTTACTTTTTATTGTGAGACAGTACGCCTTACTTGTAATTAATACCACAGAATACTCTCTAGTCTAGGTTGACAAGTTGCATATGTAGAGAAAGAATATAATCGATCTCACAGAACATGGTTCCGTGATCTTTGTTAATTGAGTTTAATGAAAAAAATATATTCGCATTAAATTAAATGCGTAACTGGTTTAATTATTATAAATTCCCACTAGAGCGCGCAATTAATGTTAGCGAAATACTAATACTCTGAAAACTTAAAGAAACAGGTAAGTCAACTATGTTTTTCAAACACTTTATGTATTAACAGTGCAAAAAGTCACTGTTTCTTGTTCATATAATACTTATGAACGTTCATATATGTAATCAGATTTAATACTTATGAACAAGAAACATTAATGATAAAATACTACAAATGCATTACCAAAACTCCTCGAGCATTTCAAAAACTTTACAATGCCATTGTAATTTAAAGCAATAACTCTTACTTCAGAAGATACATTTGTAAACATAGCAATAAAATTCTCCTTTCAGAGAAAGTCAGTTGAAAACTTAATGAAGTGTCTCGCTTACAGCAGAATAATTGTGACAAACAACTGCGTCGTTACAAATTCATTTCTGCAAAATAAAACGCAACAGCAAATGACACAACTGCTGTGATGCAAAGAATTACGGTAAGTATTGAAATTAAAACAAAAATACAGGGATCACGTAAAAGTTAAAACTAGCTTTTTCATTAAAGTCCATCCAGGGCAGGGAGGAACAGGGGTGGGTTTTAGTCAGTAAGAGTCTGACACGCCCTTCCACTCCACCCTAGAGCGGGTCATTGGATGATTGTATGAAAAGGCATGGTCAGGTAGTATAAGTAAGTAGAGCCAGAGGTACTGAACATCTGGGGTCGCGGATAAATTCGAGAGAGAGTTACCACGGCCCTTAGTACAGGCAATTGAAGGAACAAGGGTGGGTTTTAGTCAGTAAAAGTCTGGTAAAAGGCAGGAGATCATCATCCACTGGAAGATATCCAACCCTTCAAAAAAAAAATAGAGTTGCTGTACCTACCAACAGCCTCTAAACCAAACACAAAATTACACACTTTCCTTTACGAGGTCCGGAAACATCAAACAGTGCACAAATGTTGTTTGAGAACGTTCGCAGAAATTGCATATTGAATGTTAAGATACAAATGGTGCATAAACAATACCTTACCATGGCGAACTTTGCAGTCCCCTGCAAACTTCACCGCAACCGGTTTTTGTTTACAATATTACAAGGACTTCTATGTATTTTCAGCGGATTTAGTTGTGAACACGACCAGGTTCAAACCATGTTAGTCTGTATAACTTAATAGTTGCCCTTCGTAATTACGGTTTTAGGTTTAAAAACCGGCCAAGTGCGTGTCGGACTTCGCACATTTAGGATTCCGTACCAATTTTGACAATTTGTATGGCTTTGGGTCAACAAGATGCTTATACTGTGAAAATTTAAATACTGTAGTTCCAACCGTTTAGCTACAAAACCTGTGTGACAGACGGCGTACAGGCGGACACGTGAGTGACAGCAATAGGCCTCCGTTTGAACCCTTCGGGTACGTAAACCTAAAAAAGATCGGAAGACAGGAGAAATTTAGGTGCTGAGGAAATCTATTAGAGATCTGCGATCAAAGGACATAGCGTCCTTCAATCTTGCTAGTCAAGGACTCAATATTTGGAACTGCCTTGTTGGTCTCGTGGTCGCAAGCGCGACTGCTGAGCGTGAAGTCCTGGGTTCAATTCCCGGGTCGGGCAAAAAGTGCAATTGGGACTTTCCATTAGAGATTACTCTGTACCAGCCCGGAGTTTGAAAGTTGGCATTGTTACAATCCCGTGCCTCCCATTGAACTATGAGAGTAATGGAACAGAGAGTGCACCTGTGTTTGCGCACTCACTTGTGCACTATAATATCTCCTGCGTACTTGGCTAACCTCCGTTGAGATTGGCCACCATGATTGAAATTCGGCCGGGAGGATTAACTATCTATTATGCTAAAAGGGAAAAGACCCCTTCGATAGCTCTCCAATGAGCTGCTCCGATGCCCATTAAAATCGTTACCTACGCTTCCCACCATATGACCGTCCCCACAATACCAGGAATAATTAATCGAAAAACATTGCAAGAGATTCGAGCCTAGAAACATATCTGCTACTCTGCCAAGTGATCGACTTAGAAGAAAATCATGAACTAAAAATATTACAATAAACGCAGGAAATGAGTTCGTGCTCAGCTGCTACAATCGTGACAACAATATCAGCATGGCGTCTACGTTCGTTTTGTTAATTACCCATATAGCAATATTTTACCCACAGATAAGCTAACACTAAATTATTTTCGGTAGTGTAAATAAACTAAAAAAACACTATTTTTTTGTGTTTTTCTTGGCAAACTCTTTCATTTGATACCAATATCATGGGAATGCATACAAAATAACTAGTCCGCCATCTTTGGGAGTCTGCCATATTGGATTTAAAATGACGTCACTTAGTTAATCGGAAACCGGTAAGTGGGTCAAATATAACTTCTAAGATTTATTTACATAGTTACAGTTGAAGCTAATAAAAGTGACGTAAAAAAAGACATTGAAAACTTTTAATGTTATTTTCAATAAGTTTTCAAGTTGAGATTCGGCGGAACATTTCATAGTAACTAAGTTGTAAAGTGTCAAGTTTATAGTAACCTCAAGTGCATCCGCGGGGTCGCACGCTTAACTTCGTCGCTTAACAACTAAACTGATGAGATGAACTGACTGCTTTACCTATCTGTTTGTATCAACGATTTCATCGATACTTTTGGATGATAGTAAAATACCTTGGCTCGTAGTCATGAAGTTGACTGTCTTGGATGAAGCAGCCTCGGTGAATAGCAATAAAATGCGATAAACTGATTTTTCATTCAACACCTTGTAATGCCTTCATTTCCTGAAAATTTGGTAGGCTTTAACCCCTCATCTAGAATTCCTTTTTGTTATGTAACGTTAAATAATATGTTTATAAAAAAATCAATACAGAATATAACAATTTTCGAACCAGTCATAATCGTGAAGCCTTAATTCTTTCTGCTCCATCACTCTCAAAAACTGGAGGCAGGTAATATTTAAACGACTTGTGCTTATGTTATGTTTGTTTTAATTTCGATGGTAATAGTGAAAGCCTCGTTAAAATTCGACCAACAGCTTTTAGGAGAAGCGCATTTGTTTGTGTGCGTATAAGTTAAAAGCACTCTGCTTAAACAAATAGATAAACGTAATAACGCGCAAACAGACGGAAATTAAAGAAAAGTGTTACGGTCTATAATACGTTTACTTAGATAATAGGCACTCTCCATTAGTTAAACATTGTAGAACTCATTAGAAATAGAATGTCCGCTCCACAAGTTCACATTCGCGTATTATCACAATGAGCAGAGAGGACGAAACTTTAATGTCGCGGCCAGGCTTTGCGGCAGACCGTGCAATTCGCACATGACTGAGAAGATCTAATATCATTTTACGCCCGCAAGTCTATGACAGTTAGGGCCACAAAAGCTCTTCAATTATCGCAAAAATAAGATGCCCACACCCAGCGGTGACATTAAAAAAGCCGTCATCGCCTTTTTTTTGTGAGTGTGGCAAATCTTCCACCTTCCGGCCTTGCCGGCCCCATCGGGTATTCCTGAAATCTCTTTGAGACGCGCGTGAGGCGGCAAGGAGGCTCGCCGCCTCACCGGAAACCGTGCGGTATACACGGACTAGCCATCATGTCCCTTTGATACAAGTTAAACCGGCGAACTGGTCGCCGTCTCAAAGAACGCACCGCCACCGGTGCCCCGAGGAACGCACCGACATTGGTTCCCCAAACCGCCGTCGCCTGCCACATCCATCCGCTAAAATAAAATACCAGCCCGCATACAAAATGTCGTGAACTAAGAAATAAGAAACTAGTTCTAATATTCTTTACAAAAAAACAACTAACCCGATTCAGTTGGAGCACAAGAATCGAATATTTCAACCTCTCAACTTTTATCGAGTTAAGCCAACTAGACAATTTTCACGAGTGCGCTAGTTATGGTTATTTTTCAACGGAACGTGTAGCGAAAAAGCTTACGAGGTGGAAGGGACAATAAGAACAAAATCACTAATTCCGCACGGAGTTATCGATAGTTTCGCGTCAGCTCGATTCGCAGCTTTGTTAGGGCGACACACAAGAGAAACGCCCGACAAATTGTGTCGTGCGAGTGTAGCACACCGCCCGGCGCCGCCCGACGCCATGCAGCAACAATGGACTGCTCGCATCAATTGTTATTTTATGCGCAACTGGACGTACAGACAAAATGGTCATTGCATGTAGCCAGAAAAATTCAAAAATGATTTTAAATTTTAAGCTATTGTGGAAGTAAATTAAGTAACCAACACTTAGCTCTTTTGACGTTAACGCTACTGCTTTGGGCAAATGGATATTGTTGGCAATCTTCTCCACCGAACTAAACGAAAATATCACTAAAACTTCTTATTTTGGCTAAAAGAATCTTAAAAGCTATTCTGTACACAAAATTTTCTAAACTTAAAAATAATTTTGACACAACTATAATCGAGTTTGACAGTCGCTAAGTTGAATAAACTATAGATCAAGATTTTGCTGATTGTTAATTATTTAATAGTAAGAAAATAAACATTATCAAAGAAATAAAATGTTTATTTTAATTAAAGTTATTTATAAGCGATTGCCGAATTTCCCTTGGTTCGGCAAGAAAATCGGATTTGGTATCCTCACTAGTATCTTCCACAATTGCACTCTGATTGCTGTCCTCGGTGGAGATATTTATGTAAATTTTCTTAAACGCTATTTAGATTACTTGATTTGCAAACATAAATGAAACAGAAGAAGAATTACATAATAATATTAACAAGCAACCTAGGTAGGTATAGCAACTGGACAGATCCTTAGCTGGACAGAATGATAGGTACACTTACCATCCAGTGTTTCCGAAAACATATTGTATAGGGCACAACATGTCAGAATAATTGTAGCTGCCTTTTCTGGCTGGTAATGCAGGCAGCGATGCCTGTGTAGGCATCTAAATTGATTATTTAGGAGCGCATTACATATTTCCATCATATTCCTTACCCTTGTGTGGCACTCGTTATATGCAGCCTCCGCTTCATTTGTTGGCATCATATCTCCTACAATAAATAAAACTTTATAACATACTTAGCTAATAGATACCTTTAAATTAGATATAAAAGTTTACTAGTGACCGACCTCGAAGCCACTGAGATCTTTCCCCACGCACAAACTCACTTCTCAGGACTCTATTAATATTTCAGGCCTTCCAAATAGCAGCATCATGTGAGGAGGTTTATGTTAGCACGAATGCATTTTGGATTGCATTCTAATAACAATAACTTTATTATTTACCTTTCTGTCGAATCGACAACAGCTACAATCACAAACTTCCATAATTGTATTATTATTTTCCAAACTTTCAAGAATAACAAGAGAAATGTGCTTTTTTTTAGTCCATGTTATAGTTTTAATTTAATTAGTTTAAAAATCAATTTTTTTTTTAAATAAAAATAGTTAGAGTTAGTTTAAAAATCAAAATTTTATGCGAAAAACGTCAAACTAAGAATAGTAAAATTGACATTTTCACTAAATTGAATAACTTGAATGATATTTAGTGCTGTCAAACTAAAATATAGTTAGGTTGTGTCACTTTAGTTAATTTCAGAATGGGAAATGTCGTTTGACAGGAATAAACTAAATTTTAGTGATTTTTGGTCTAGCTTAGAGAATTTTGTGACAACAGAATTGGCACCATTGTTCCCTTTATTTTATTGAGTTATGTTTGCCGTTATACGACCCATTAAAATGTTTTATGAATATTCAATACGATATAGCTAATTTACCTACAAAGTGGTGGACTAAAAATCAAAATATAATTACAAGAAAATTCTACTGATATTTACCTAAATCTTGTGCGCATTTTCATGGTAAGTCGTTTTCGTATTTTAAAAGCTGCATCTGCTCGTGGTTATTGAACAACGTTTTCCAAGGAAGTCATAGTCAAACCCCAAAAAAAAATGAAATTTCCGTACAAAGTTATCACCAGCTGATCAAAATTAGTCAGTCGCTCCATGTAAAATACTGGTATTCAGCTGCATCCGGTTAGACTGGCAGCCAATCCCAAGATAGTTGGGAAAAGGCTAGGCAGATGATGATATACAAATTATTTTTGGGATTTGACTATAACTAGAAAAAGTTGTTAAATCCACAACTTTTTTATGTGTTTCATTTTATAAAGCATCAAAGGTATGCTGGGAGATATTTCTTTAGAAATAAGCATCACATTAATTTATATTTACCTATTTTTCTGTTTCTTCCACTTTGTTGTTTAGTTTATGCGTGTACATCCTACTAATATTATAAATGTGAAAGTTTGTGAGTGTGTATGTTTGTTACTTCTTCACGCTCAAACGACTGGACCGATTTGGATGAAATTTTGTGTGTAGATAGGTTATAGCCTGGATTAACATTTAGGCTAACTTTTATTCCGGTCTAGGCGGGTAAAACCGCGGGGCGCAGCTAAATAAATAAAATATATGTCGTATTTCATGGCCCTTCTCCGACAAAGGATACAAAGGTATAACACAAAACATATTATATACAATTGGCTCTTTCTCGTGTGGTTCTTCAACTATGAGAGACCACAGCATGCACATATACATCTGACCAGTGGATAAATTCGGATCAGAGTTACCGCGCCCCTGGGCACTCAGGGCAGAGAAGGAACAGGGATGGGTTTTAGTTAGTAAGAGTCTGACACGCCCACCACGCTCCACCCAGAGCGGGAGAAGTCATAGGATGATATCCCACACCCCCAAAAAAAAATAAGATTAAATTACATGATAAATCGTTATTAGAATTACATACAAAATAAGTAAGGTGAATATTTTTGCTATTATTAAATGCGTCAGAAGATAAAGGAACATAGATGCATTGGTTGAAAACAAAAACTAGTCAAAATAAAATTGGTGAAAAAATCGTAGCATAGCATAGAAAATATTAAAGAATTATACGTTGCATTTGTTACAAAGTGGATAAAGTATTTGTAGGTTATTAAAACAGGACTCAAAATGTTTCGTATCCAAAGTAGTAAGCAAAAGTACCAAAAACGGCCATTTTTGACAGCGTTCCTACCGCTACCATGAATCGGGGGCCCGGGATACAATTAAATACATACACGCGCCCCCGACTGGACTTTCGGAACCCTAAAAATACCTACACATCAGAGTTTAAAAAGCAATTTGATGTAGTACCTAGGTACCTACCTAACATCTTATTTACTTCACTCGCATTTGTTTAGTTTTATCAGTTATCACGCTATGAGTATTTAACGTAACGCCATTTCCAGCAGCAAAGGGACTACAAAACTTATGCAAATACCGAACGGCAATTTATATGCGTAAATAATATCAAGCAGCTGTATCCATATTTTCCTTTCGGCCTAATCTGCAGAAGTGTCGCGCGGCATGCAAGAGAAATGGTCTACAAATTGTGTTCGCCTGGCTGGCCCGGGCCGCACGCCTGCCCCGCGCACCCTCGCCACATATATAACAATAACTAAACTATATAAGAGAGGTGCCTGTTCTGAGCGTTCTTTAACCCCAATACTTCTCCCAAGGTTGTCTTAAAGCCTTCAGATTTATACTCGAAGTAAAGTACTCACTTTCTCCCTGATACATATTAAAGCATCTCGGGATCGTCTTAAGACTTACGTACAGGTACCAAAATAAGGTGACGGTTATTGTTAGCCATCTTAGGTGCTGTACTATAAAGTGACGGTTGTTGTTAGCCATCTTAGGTGCTGTACTTACTAAATAAATTAACAAAAATTGTATATTTATGCTGCATACAACAGCATGGTATATCTTACATGTTAAGTGAACTGTTATTGCAAAATCCGTCAGCGAATTGATTTAGACGAAAAGCGTTTTCATTAAATTCTTCGCTAAAATAGAATTTCGATTGCTATACCTACACACACACACCTAGTTAACTTTACTTAGAATATTGTTAGAGTTGAATTTTGATTAGTTATCCATTCTAGATAACTTTGATTGTCGAGAAGGCAACACTTGTTATAATGTTCCACTACCAGCTTTGCCCGTGGTTTCACTTGTACTTAAAAGCTATATTGACTTAGATTTTTATGGCATACAGAACACTTGCTACGGACACACTTCGCTAAACTTGTTTCTTAACTTTATATTACCTATGCCGTCCCTCACACAGACGGTGCCCTCTCATAGAGAGGAGTCCTGTACTCCAGCAGTGGATTCCTTAAAAGGCTGATGATGACCTATGCCGTAGTATCGAAGGTAGGTAGGTAATACTTCTTCAGCAGAATTGCTTAACCCGCACTAAGAATTGACAATGTTTTAGGAATTTAATTAAAACCCTGACTTATTTGATTCACATTATTTCAGACTATTTAAAATGCTGTATTGGTCAAAGTCTTTGGATCTCTACCTCTTATGAAATATCAAAGACGGAACATTTAAAATGAGAGCACTAAACATTGGAATTGCCAGCGATAATATTACGACGCCATAAAAAGTGAATTTTCTTTTAATTCGCAATTTTGTGTCAGGCAACAGCTACTCACAATGAAACATGGTCGTCGCATCTTGTCGCGAGTCGCGATCGAATCGTTCACGGGAGGCATTAAAGTTTGTTTAATGTGCTCGGAGAGAATTAATGTGACATAAGCTAGGTGCCAAACATAAAAAATAATTATAGGTCAATAAACTGAATCTTTTACACGAGAAAGCACTCGAATCCTTTTTTATTTAGCTCACTTCAAAACAAATGTGATGAATCGCTTTACTAACATAAGAAAAAATTAGACTCAATAAGGTTAACTTGGTATTCCAATATCGAGAATATTCTCTGTATCCTAATCTTATGTATCATCAAAAGCGAGAAAATTTTAAAGGATCATGATTTGCCTAATTTAATATTTTTTCAGAAGAAACAGATTTATAGCATACTTCTGTGGCACTCTTTTCTTTACTTTTTGTTTGTTGCTGTTGTCCGTGTTGAATAAACGTTTGCTATTCTATTCTACTAAATCTGTGCAAGCGCCGTCTGGTGACAATCGTCACTTGACATAAGCTAACGTTTATGTTCACGCGATCGAGCATGTTCAAAACTGGTGCCAGCAGGGAAGGAACAGGGGTGGGTTTTAGTCAGTAAGAGCCTGACACGCCCTCCCGCTCTACCCAGAGCGGGGTCATTGGATGATTTACCACCACGCCAAAAAAAAAAAAGCCCCTGATGGTAACACGAGCACCCTTGGCAAAGCAGCAGTAAGGTAAAATGTAGATAAGCGGTCTTATTTCCGCCAGAAGCGACGACCGCCAGTAGATTGGAGCGTAATTAAAAGATTGTTACTTGATGTAAAATGACTTACAAATTAAATGCGATCCAATTGCAACATCTGCATGATGAAAGATCACGAGGTCGAAACGTTAATAATAATAATATTCCACAACTATCACACAACGCCATCTAGTCCCAAGCTAAGCAGAGCTTGTGTTATGGGTAGGTACTAGACAACTGATAAACATACTTATATATTTCTAAATACATAAATATTATAGATAAATTACACCACGTTGCTGAAATAACCGGGCACGGGCATGGTAGTTCCGTAGTCGGCCGTTATAACATACGAAATTAAAAGGGATATGTTTATTACTATGAACATAATAATTGAGACTACAGTTTAACGGACAATAACGTAGAAATAAAAAAAGGAAAAAAAAAATTTTTTCTAGATTTAACATGTTTACCTACCCATTTTAAATATTAAATAAGTAACAAGTTCACTTTAGTATTTTTTTTCCAAGGATTTTACAAGCCAATAGTTTAGCTTTTAGTGGGGGGGGGGGGTCGCTCGACTCGATCAAAGTAATATTTTTACTTTAAAGTTTAAGATGAAGAGAGGAGGTGGTGGCCATGGTGTTGGTAATAGGGGGTAAGTTGTTAAGAGTGTTCTATTCTATTATATTCTAATATTTCGCAAATGAATCACTGAATTCAAAAATAGTCTCACAACGCCGCAATGATTTTGAAAGACCTATCCATCGATAACCTACAAAATAGGATATGCGAGAACAAAAAGTCTTCCCCACTTTACACGTACGGGAGCTACCATATTTTTCTTTTTAATTTAATTGTTTCGTTTTTTTTGGCATGGTTTAACGTGCGGTTACCCACGCAAAAATGCAGCATTCTAGAGAAACAGCCACTAGGCTATGTCTTGGACAGACAGACGGACAGACCAAAACTATTATTATAAAACTAACTAGCAACAACTACAGTAAAGTACATAATATTAGTAGGTACATTTCAAAACTACGACATTAAAACAGACAGAAAATATTTGCGGAAAGGTAAAGGGGCAAGTGGTACTTATTTGAAAATAAAAGCCGTCTCACTCAATGTTACGAGCGAAATCACGGCCACTTAAAAATATAGGTACTTGTTGTTCCGAAGCCAGTACAATTTCCCGAGCACCTATTCAACGTTGGCATTTTCTCCAAATAAATGTTTAGCTGAGCAACGAGTAAGTGTCTGCTCTTATTTCTTACTATGATCGTTATTTATGTAGGTACTGTCTTTGAATTTATTAGTAAAGGCAAAATTTTAATATAAGGGATGTACTTATCTGTTTCATTTATTAATACATTATATACGAAGGTTATCGTTATTCTCAGTGACAAAAAATGTTAGATACTTATTTTAAAACTCGGCCAGTGTATTATTAATTTATTATTGACTACGGACCTTACTTATAAAAACTTTCTAACCATATGATTACTTTAAACACTGATTAGCAGATTCTTAATTCAGAATTTTTAGAGAATATGCATTTACAATCTGCTAATCAGTTTTTAATGTAATCAAATGCTTAATAAGTTTTTATAGCGTACACAGTAATATAAATAGCGTTAGATAGCCATTCAGACTGTGAGACAGTTAATTCGGGCAAGTACTACCACGTAAGATTGCATATCTTAAGTTTTTTTATATGTAATCTGTGTATAAACATAACAAGATGTTACAAAGCTGTTGTCAGTTCTAGGCTTGATTCGATATTTTCCCAACGTTTTATAGGCTGTAACATTTTACAGGTGCTGTTTTGTTCGTTTCTGGTAAACACTAAGCGAGCGCGACATTGAAAAGGGACTTGTGCGGTGACCGCGTCCGTTTTGTGTAAAATGTCAAAGTAAGGGGGGAAAGCAAGAGGCGGGTGCCAAATTGTGTTGACGCAGTGACCGCAGCGGGGCGCGAAAGGAGTGCCGGCGACGCCGCGGCGTGCCGACAACGTGACGACGCGCCGCGAGTGGCCTGGTGGTCCGCGTGCAACCCACTCAAGAACAATTCTACTGAAGCCGTCTTCCGCCGGGATAAGCGGCTCATTATTCACTAAAAGCCCACGGCGTGCCCGCTCGGGTAATTGGAGGCTTTGTTCCTTTGCGCTCGGCATTGACGCTCTCGTGAACTATACGAGGCTTTGCTCCGTCGGATTATTATTCGCACAATCAACGATGCACGCCGAGCCTTAGATTAATCCGACAGCTGAGGTATGAATTGTTTGTAGAGCGAGGATAAACGTCGTATTACTTTTTGCAGTATAATTTTTTTTATTGTGAAACCCTGCATAAGGTTTTACAGTCCAAAAATAAAACAACGCACCGCGAAATCTCTTTATACATAAACACGTTTAAGTACAAAGGCATTCTGGCGGAGAGACATAATTTAAAAAATATGATATATTACACCATTGTTGAAGCCGGTTTTGGTTCAATCGAAAACTTTATAGATTTGCGTGAGCGTGGGAAAAGCAAGAAGAAGCAATAAGAGTTTATTAAATGAGGAAATAACTGCTGCAGCAGAGAGCAACTCTAACTGCCAACCGTGAAATATCACTGTCCACTGACACGTCGTGGGTGTTACACATATCTATTCAATGGCGACTCAATAAAATAACTACTTAAAGATGGTGCCACTGATGTAACAACTTTTTCTCACCATATAGCAACATCCGCTCGTCTCACTATCATACCTACACGTATAAATCCATATGTTTTTCTTGGTACTCTGCGAAATAAAACACTGGCATTAAAACCCACAGTTTCCATGAATCTGTGTCTAGTAGGACTGTGTCTGCATAAGGCAAGTTACTTTCTAATCTAAGTTGCATACAGCCTCTTCCATCCAAACTCATTTCTCAGTCGTTGTGTGCCGTTATTGCAGTGCTCAGTTACGGTCTAATTAATTGTTACTCGCGAACATATCGTCAGTTTAATTATAACTTGCCAGCTCACTCATATATACTCACATTATTTATTTACCATAGATACGTTAAGGGATAGACATTTGAAACATCGTAAATGAGATACTTTGCGCAGATCGTGCTTTTTTTTTTGGTGGATTTGAAATCATCCAATGACTTCTCTCGCTCTGGGTGGAGCAGGAGGGTATGTCAGACTTTTTCTGACTAAAACCCACCCTTGTTCCTTCAGTTGCCTGTGGGGGCAAGAAGGATCAAGAAGGAACAAGGGCCGCGGTAACTCTCTTTTGAATTTATGGAGATGCGCGTCGAACACTACGTGCCGTCGACTGTCGGGCCTGGTCCTTATCGGACGCAAGCTTACTTCTTTGCGAGCACTACTGCTTCGCAGCAGGAGGTGACAGCTTCCTATTCCCTCTCGCTCCGTCCCTGGTCCAGACCAGGGACGGACGCGAGAGGTTGCTACCGCCGATCGCCTTCACGAGAACACGGCGGTGCACCGCCCAAGCGGGGCAGACCTCCACCGTGTCCTCTGGGCGATCCACACAATGGTGACACCCGGGCATTTCTTCCCGCTTTATGCGAAACAGGAATCACCCGAAAAATTCATGCCTGGCTGGCTGGTAATTCATGGCTGGACCTGCGTCAGGTGGAAGGTGAGGCCGTGGCGCCTCTCCAGCCACTCATCAAAGACGGGCCTTACCGCAGCAATTGTGGCGTGCCCAGCGCAGAGCGTGCCTAACAGCGCAATAAGCAAAGGAAACTAACAAGAACACACATTTCAAACGTGTATTAATTACTGACTTGTAATTAACCGCGATACTAAGACCCTCATAAAAAGTATAATCTAGAAACTAAACTGCTGGTACTATTAAATATTACTGCGTAGTACCTACGCCGTTTGTATGGCAATGAGTATAAATAGTATAGTCCCAGTTAAACAAGCCAGAAAGCTCGTAGTTGGAAAACATACAAGTCTTTATTGCAGAAGAATTTTCCTCGGGTGTCGCGGTGATATTCTCGTATTTTTACTAACGTTGTTTTGATAAAAATTCCTTGTAAGGATGCAGCTTCATAAAAGATAGCGACCCTTGAAGTTAAAATCCAAGAGCTAATTTTTAAAAGAAGTTCACGCGGAGGCGGTTCGTCGCGATCGCCGGCGCCCGTCCACGCAGCGCTCGTTACAGCGAGCCCCGCGGCGCCGGGACACCTCGCAAACTTACATTATACACCTGCACCCAACAGTTCACAAGCGATTCTAAACCTTAAGGCGGGTAGGATGATGACTAAAAAGTGTTCGTTGCAGTGCTAGTGAGCTTGGCGTGGGTTTACAAGCAGGCTTCCTCATTACGTCTGTCGGCGTTATTGCCATCTCGTCGCAACATCAGTAAGCGCCGCTCAGAAAAATATTTACATACATCTCTCGCACAAATATTGGAAGGAAAGGAAACATGCTTTGCACAAGTAGATAATTGTGTTTAACTCGATGTGTATTAATACTGTTGTTACCTCTGAAGGCGCTTATTGCAGCCTTTTCGCAGTTCACTTAGAAGATGCCCCGTATGTTCTAATGGTGTAAAGGAAACACAGTGTGAGCCTCATCCCATTACAACACATATTACTAAGTTAATGGATCCGCGGATGAATACATCCGACCTCGAGCGTCTTTACTGGTACTTTAAACCAATATAGGAACGAAAAATGAATGAATGATTCAATTAATGTGTAATAGAAAATTCACGACTAGTTGAACAAATGATGGAGTTATTCAAAATCATGAACTTCAATCCTAATATAAATTATTATTACGTCGAATCTTTGCAAATTGCGTTCTTGAACCGTATCTAAGACAGTTCTTAAAATACATACTTATGCTAGCGTGGGCATAGACGATCATAAAATTTGAAGACCATTGTCATAAAACCTTAAGAGTTCGATGAATCCATTGACTAGGCATAATATTAACGGATTTGGGCATTCGTTTGCGAATTAACACTTTGGTTTTGTGCTAACCTTTGTGTCGAATATTCAATGGCTCGAAATTTAAAATGACCACCTACATAACACCACACCACACCATGACACCTTTACGTAACATCCATTCATATTGAAATGCTCAGCACAAACGTCAATATAATAAAATTAATATAAGTATCTTCTTGAATTACGTAGTGCAATAATGCAAATGAATAAATAAAACACACCTCAGAGTGAGACACGTAGAAACACACGGACGCATTTGCTAGCTGTTCCAGGTGATCACAATTATAGCACACTGCACCATAAAACTCTTTCAAATGAAGCACGTGTCAGCAGGATGGAGGTAACTAAGAGTAGATATTTATATCTACCTACATATCAAGCTTTGATGTATTAGTTATTTACTGTACCTATAGGTACGTAAGTTCCTATTAATGTGGTGTGTAGGGAAAGGGTTTATTAAGTAAAGCACTGAAAGACAAGACAAGGTATTTATTTCCAACAGGCTTGTCATGAATCTAAAATCTAATGGCCCGTTCACAAAACTAGGTTTTCGTGGAGAAGAACGAACCAAGAAACTCCACGGTAGCTCTCTTATGGTATTATACCCACACATCATAAATAATCGTTTATCACAATAAATCCAATTCTATGATCTATCGCTTGTGCCAATTTACAACGTGAAATATCTTGCCATTTAGAAACAATAACAGTGACAAGGCAATGAACATGAATAGGTATTCCTTAATACCATTTAATATAATTAGAAACAAGGGCCTTAACATAGCACATACACAGAATCAACACAATCATTAGCAACAATCAAGATATAACATCAAATAACTTACGTGGGCCTTTGTAATCAATCTTTCACATCAAGTATATTAACAGTTATTAGAACAGAGCTTCTTCTCCATGAGGTTGTATATACTACACTTTCAGCAACTTAATAATGAATAAGAGTAACTAGTAACACATCTTTTATAGTAAACATCTTTTATAGTAAGTTGTGAGTAGACACTTTTCTTAAACGTCACATATAATATCCCGCCATTTTCTACCAATCACAGATTGTCATGAATAAACTAATAATAGATGTGATAATAATCAATTATTGTGTCGTCCAATTGTTTTAAAACATAATAAGATTGTATTAAGCAATTTAATAAAACTGGATCTTTAATTCTTAGTTGATATTCGAAGAATATCAACACTATCTGATAGTATTGTCCCAATCGTTTCAACTTCAAACAACTTATTACATTAAGGTAGCAATATAAAATCCAAGATACATCACTACAATCATTAAAAAATGCGTAATAATTTATAGGAGTATCATCAATTCAGCTTTTTAGAAGTTAAGCGTTTTATATTTGTACACACAATAAGATTTACTTAGGTAGGTACGTCTACATTTGTTCCGTGGTTCATAAATGTGACCAATGTTTAAAATGCAACGAACAATATTCTTGGAAAATCAAAATATATAATGAAATGATATCACATAATTCATTAAATTTAACACACGCGACTAAAGGCACAGAATAAATTGTTATACAAGCGCTCAGAGCGTGAGTAACTGCCGCACTCACATAAAACTGAACATAATTCTACAACAATACAAAACTTTCTAAGTCCTTAAAATGCTTCATTGCGTCTTTTGATAGTATTTTCAAACTATAAAATCTTTGAGCATTGTACCTACTATGGGTAATGCTTCATTGCGTCTTTTGATAGTATTTTCAAACTATAAAATCTTTGAGCATTGTACCTACTATGGGTAACCTGCCTGAACTGTCCAATAAGTGTTCGTAGTTCGAACAAGCGCGCACGCAGCATGTCATGAGTGTCATGACTACTTGCGTAGTTGTTCTGGGACATTACGATATAATATGTTACTATGTAATATTAATAAAATACTAGTAATATTTTTAATCTTTACATCATTGTGATGATTTAAAGAAAATACAATATGTACTGGTCAAATCATATGAGAACCATGTACCTACGATAATGTCTGAGATGAGCTTTTGAGGAAAGCAACAAGCAGATTTGAGTGGACTTGTCCGGACAGTGCAAGCATTTGTTAGTTATCGTGTAGCTCAACTCAAAACTTTAAGGAGCTCAACGAACAGACGAACAATACCAAAGTAAGGACATTTGGGTAGGTCGCAAAAGTACTCAAACTGCCAGACATACATGAAATCTACGTGACTATATGGACCTACATAGTTCTCACATTCACATTATGCTATTTGAGGACCATGCAGCTTAGTGTCTGTAACGGTCTGTTGAAGAAAACACCACATATTAAAATTACAAATTGATAAATATGTGGTATTGGCACGTATTTCTACATACAATATGAGGCACGCGATTTAATCTTGTCGACCAGCTGTTGGGACTGCGTACCCTTAGCGGACTTGTCGAGTAGGTTACCCATAGTTGGGCTGTTTGGGAAGTTTACCCGTAGCGAGCTGGTCGGGTAGGGTATCCGTAGTGGTCTGTTCGGGCAATGTAGACACAGCGAGCTGGTCGGGCATGGTACCCTTAGTAGGCTGGTCGGGCAGGGTACCGTTGGCACGCTGTGGGAGAAGTGCCCCCGTAGCAGGCTGGTCGGGCAGTGTACTCGTAGCAGGCTGGTCGGGCAGTGTACCCGTAGCAGGCCGGTCGAGCAATGTACCCCTAGTGGGCTGTTCTGGCAGAGTACCCGTAGCAGGCTGGTCGGGCCGATATATATAACATTAATAATTTTTGTGAGTCACTGGAAGAAATTATGCAAGGATGCAAAGTCCCCTGATTCCAAGGACAGGCGTGCAAGCGATTATTTGGATGCAACTGGTCACTATGGCTTCTACCCGGGACATCTTATCCCATTCACGACCGCACGTGCTTAGACCTTATCTTAATAAAATCAAAGAAGACAGTAAAGGTCGTCATATGTAGCTCGGGTATAACTGATCATGATACAACTATTACTGGAATTTCTAAAGAAATTTCACGCTCTCCACCCGATTCTAAATCTAAAAATAAAATTGACTACACTAACTTGTCAAAAGCTATTGAAAACATCAATTGGGATTTTATATATAAACATAATGATGCAAACAAAGCGCTTGCTGATTTCATTGATACTTTAAGTATAACAATACAAAATTACACTACTGCTGAGACTATTCGTAACTCAAATACTATTAGGAAACCTTGGATGACTAAAGGTTTAATAAAATGCATCAGGAAAAGAGACCTTCTACATTTAGAAGCAAGTAAAAAAACGAATAAAGATAACTTCACAATACAGCAGCGGTATAAAAAATATAGGAATTTTTGCAATAATTTAATACAAAATCTAAAAAATGAGTACGACAGAAAGATTTTAGTAGATTCTAAAGGTGATAGTAAAAGGACATGGACAGCTATAAAAAACATATGTTACATAAAAAAGGATAAAACTAACAACTTAGAACTATTACATGCCTGTCTCGACCCTAAAAACTCTCTGAATCGAGTAAAATATAATTTTTTCACATCTGTTGGTGAGAAGCTTGCTGTTAAAACACTTTCTAATTTCAATACAACCGAATGCGAACTTGCTCTGATAACTAGTAATTTATATCTCAATTCATCCCCAATTAATTCCTTTTTTGCAAACCCAACTGATGAGTATGAAGTCAATAAGATTATCTCAAATCTCAAAGATGCTTCAGCACTTGGCTGGGATGGCATTTCAAACAAAATCCTTAAACTAAACAAGATTCACCTCATTCCCCCATCGTGTTTTTGTGCAATTTGAGTATTTCCTCTGGAATAGTACCAACAACTGTCAAAATGGCAAATGTCTGTCCAATTTTCAAGTCTGGTGAAAAGACCGTTGCATCCAATTATCGCCCTATTTCTCTTCTCACATCGCTGTCCAAAATACTCGTGCAAATCATGAATACCAGACTATTAAGCTACCTTGAAAAGAACGGCATTCTATCCGACAGTCAGCATGGTTTTCGCAAGAACAGGTCAACGGAGGATGCAATTACAAAATATAGTTGACTTTGTCGTCACTAAACTAGATGATGGTAACAAATGTGTGTGTGTGTGTGTGTGTATGTTGTGTGTGTGTGTATGTGTATGTAGCTACAACCTGGGAGTCTTTAAGTCAAGAGTGAATAGGTTACTTCTAGGCAAGCGTGTTCCATCTTCGACCACATCATCGCTTGCCATCAGGTGAGATGGTGGTCAAACGCGTGCCTATCAATAATAAAAAATAAAAAAAATGTACTGGAATCTTCCTTGACCTTTCGAAGGCCTTCTATACCTGCTGTCTCTAGAAGCATCCTTTTAAGAAAACTGGAAGGCATAGGTGTACGTGGCACTGCTCTTGAGTGGTTCCAGTCCTACCTCAGCAATCGCACACAGAGGTTAATTTCAGGCAATAACTATTATTCTTGCGCCAGCTTTAACTATGGTGTGCCGCAGGGTAGCGTACTGGGGCCTACTCTTTTCATTATATATGTCAACAGCCTTTGCTCTTTAACACTATGTAAAGCAAACATTTTTGCCTACGCTGATGACACAGCTATAGTATTTTATGATAGAACGTGGGAAACTGTTTACGAGGCGGCTGAGTCGGGCGATAAGCAGGTTTCTCAATGGCTTAGTTACAATTTGTTGACACTAAATGTGGAAAAAACTAAGGTAATCAACTTTAGTGTTAGCGCAAGAAAGGCAAGTGTTTCTTGCGCTAACAACTAATAAGTCACTTAGTTATTAAATTGCATACCTGCCATTGTGTCCCAGACTCTGAATGTTCATGCCCATGCTTTGAACAGGTAGCTCACATAAAATACCTTGGTGTCTACATTGACAAAAACCTCACCTGGACAAAGCAAATAGAGCATGTGACTGGACGTGTTAGGAAACTGCTACATGTCTTTAAGAGACTGGATCAGATTGCAAACACAAGGATATTGAAGATGATTTATCACACTCTGTGCGAATCTCTTCTTAGTTATTGTATAGCCGCATGGGGGGTTGCACTAAAGACTCATTTGATAAGGGCAGAACGCGCACAACGGACCGTTCTCAAGGTAGCTTATAAAAAATCAAGGCGATTTCCAACAAATACCTTATATCAAGAGACGGGTGCAATGCGCGTGCGACATACATATATTATGGCCGTAGCTCTAAGGTTCCATAAAGAGGCTTTGGTCAAGGTGGAATCTAAAGTGCATTCCCGAAGGAAACCTAGATGGCATAAACCAAAGCGTAGACTAGATTTTGGTAAAAGGTGTTTTCACTACATGGGGCTATTGCTTTATAATAAGCTTAATGACAAAATTAATTTATTACATATAACAAAATCGATATGCAAATCTCACATCAAAACTTACCTAAAAGGTCTGGATTACGGCGCCACAGAGAAACTATTAAATACTTTTTAAACCACTTATTTTTCATTCTATCATGATATATTAGTTTTGGAGACATGACAAATATACACAAACATGCACATACACTCACACAACAACATACACATACACACGCAACAACACCATACAACTCACACTTTTGTACACACTTACTGCAAGATGCTATGTATCCCCCTTATATTTTTTTGTTTTTGTTGTTTTCGTTTAACTTTTCCTTTGATAGAAATATGTATAAATGTCACATTGTATTTTTTGAACTACGATGAAGGAGACTGGCCTCCACGACACAAGGAAACCTAGTGTGGAGACCAGTGATTTACCTGTTTGAATTATGTATTTTTCTGAACAGTAAAGATTATTATTATTCATCTTTCTTACTTATTAAATACATTTTTAAATATTTCTTAAAAAATAATATATAAAAAACATTTAAAAATATAAAAAAAATAGTAGCTCACCGGTATCGGAAACAGGGTCCAAGCTACCGGCGATAAGGGCTCCAGAGAGAGGAACCGCCTGACAATGCGAGCCGTGTCCAGAAGTACTGCTTTCTGAATCAAGCCCTTGATCCAGCCGCCTAACGAGAGCCTCCTGAGGTGTTGGTCGAGGCTCGTGGCTATTATTATTATTATATCCCGTCAAACGGGCACGGTAGCCAGAGTACTTGCGTTGCGGCACGATTTTCTGAGGTCACTCTTCAGACAGGGTCCCGATATCGCGTCTTTCGGGCAGGATACCAGTGGCGCACTGTTGGGACACGGTAGCCAGAGCGCTGCGTTGCGGCACAATTTTCTGAGGTCACTTCAGGCAGGGTCCCGATATTGCGTCTTTCGGGCAGGATACCAGTGGCGCACTGTTGGGGCACGGTAGCCAGAGCGCTGCGTTGCGGCACGATTTTCTGAGGTCACTCTTCAGGCAGGGTTCCGATATCGCGTCTTTCGGGCAGGATATTAGTGGTGCGCTGTTAGGGCACGGTAGCCAGAATGTTGCGTTGCGGCACGATTTTCTGAGGTCACTCTTCAGGCAGGGTACCGATATCGCGTCTTTCGGGCAGGATACCAGTGGCGCGCTGTTAGAGCACGGTAGCCAGAGTGCTGCGTTGCGGCACGATTTTCTGAGGTCACTCTTCAGGCAGGGTACCGATATCGCGTCTTTCGGGCAGGATACTAGTGGCGCGCTGTTGGGGCACGGTAGCCCGAGCACTACGTTCCGGCAAGGTATCCTTAGCGCGCTGTTGGGCCACGATTCTCTGAACGCGCTCTTCAGGCAGGTGGGATTGAGCTGTTCAGGCTGAGTACCTATAGCGATGCAGCATCAATATGCAAATGCGACAAACGGCTAAAAGTAGCGATGCAGAAAGTCGCCGTGGGCGACCGCCCTTATTTAAACCTACTCCATGACGATTACCCAATCGTCTACTCCACGTGGGATATTTCAATGATTTTACTGCCATTTTACCCGTTATTTACTATTCAAGGCCATATTGAGCCGTTTCTTTGCTGACAAAAGAAACGGCTCATTCTCCTAATTTGTTGCAGTATGTTTACTTTTATTTTAATTACTTTCAAGCGGACACTTTGTGAACACTTAGCGGCGTAAAGAGCTTACAGACTGCAAAATTGGTCGTTAAATGTTTAGATGCTTTCTGAATACCCATCATGATGCCGCTAATTGGTTTCCATTTAAAGCTTAAGCACGACAAATACAGGAACTCATAACTTGAAATTTAACCGATGATAGTTACAAGGTAATTTAATTGAGTTGTCTGCTTTAATCTGAGTTCTCACGTGTCTCTCTCATTTTGTGCGATAAAGAAATCCGATATAATAAGGTGAAAATATTTTTTTTGATTTAGAAGATCTTCAACGATCTGACATGTTTCTTTTAACAGCTGTTTTTAACCGACTTCGAAAAAGGAGGAGGTTATCAATTCGGATGTTTGTATTTTTTTTTTTTTTTTTTATGTATGTTCGGGCATAACTCCGTCATATATTGACGGATTTGCAAAATTCTTTTTTTGTTCGAAAGGGGTTTATTCCGAAATGGTCCCATTTAAATTTCAAAAAGATCTGATGATGGGTTTCGGAGACAGACAACGGAACTCTTCAAAAATTGACAGCAAATCAACCGCGATTGCTGCTATCGTATGTCTATGAATTGTTAACACAGTTTAATGGGGAGCCACAACTAAAAAGTGAAAAATAAAAAACTTTTTTACAAAAAAATAGAACCGACTTCCAAAAAAAGTGCAAAATAACTTTAATTTCGGAAGTCGGTGTCAAAAAAAAACAAAGACACAAAACAGGAACACCGACTTCCGAAATTAAAGTTATTTTGCACTTTTTTTGGAAGTCGGTTCTATTTTTTTGTAAAAAAGTTTTTTATATGACCAATTCATTCAATTTCATGTGAAAACAATCACTATCATAATTTTTAGATTTTATGTATTGTATACATAAATTTTAAATGGAGAAGAATGAGAGTCACTAAACTATCATAAATTTTCCGCATAAATGTATAGATACATGATCTACCAAAGATTAAATTGAAAGCACCCATGAATACTTTCAATTTAATCGTTGGTAGAGGCATGTTTATGCGAAAAATTTACGATAGTTTAATCCATCTAATATGCACATATTCAGATACTTAGTCAGTACATGCTGCAACTCCACGCTGTAAAGTTCCATTTGTGCATGAAAATGTATGAAAACTGCGCACTTACATACTTTATGCGTCCTTAGAGAATGTCAACCAAGGATATGCGAACAGAAGGCAGGGGAAAAACTGGATCTAGTTTCATGTTCTATCAGTAAATCAAAAATGTATGCAGGTCGTACGTCTGTCGCACTAAACTTGTAGCTTCATATTTTAGATACAAATATATTTTTTCTTAAACATTCTGCTTGGATTTCTAGGTAAAACGGCAAGGGGTCGTTGGTTTATGCCTAAATAAGTTATGACGTCACGTATCGAGTGAGGCTTTGAAGCTGTGGGCGAATATCAATCTAACTGGTTAGTGATCTGGTGATCGCAGTTTAATGCTGTTAGTTCGCTTATGAAGGCTGATAACCACTTTTGTAAAATACTGTAGCGTTTATTTTTTTCGTTCCATTTTATAGTCTACAAGCAATATTAGTGAATTTGCCTGTTCGTTTTATATTACACCAGTCTAAAACTTTAAAGACATCTGAAAGGATGATTATTAAATTTTACAAAAAGAAACTCATAAAACACCAAGCATACGATAAAGTATCGACTTAATCTATCAAAGTAAGAAGGTGAAGAACTGCCAAACAACACCTATGCTTTCAATACACTTTCATGCTAGGTACGGATCAGATATGCGGAGTCTCCTGTAACATAAAACCTTTGTTAAGGACATGTTCCTTTATATCAGTATAAGAATGAGAACTGGAGTGCAACTCTGATTTATGTAGCCCTTAATTTATAATTCAGGAAGAAAGTTTGAGACACATCTCAATATGAATGCGGTTTTACCGCGGCGTTTAATATTTATAATTTTTTTTTACTAAAAACGCAAATAATAATAATAATTAATATTAATAATTATAATTTTTAATAATATTTTTTTTTCCGTGCCTGACTGGTTGGCGGCTTTGAGTCCTGATGGTTTAAAGCATTGTTACCAATCATAGGAGAAAAATAATTGGCCATAGCTCTCAGGGCTTTCCTTGTATGTCTAATTTTATTATCTACCTCCTTCTTGCCCCAAAAACTTCATAACCTATACTTGCACTGATGATATATTGTAAAAAAATGCTCTACCAGTACCTATTTAACGTTTTAACTAAAGATGCTGCGAATACTAGCCATTATTCGGTATTCGGCATTACTCGAATTTTTTTTATTGTTATTAGTCGAATACCGAATGATATCTAGTATTATTCGACGATCGGCGAATAGTTGTTTAAATTAAACTTAAAAAAAAAGAAAACTGTAGGCTTAAAAATAATTAACTCCATTTTTTTTCTTAATTAAAAAACAAAATACGCTATATTCTCAATTTATCAGATGCCAGCATTTAAAAATGTAAAATCAGTTTACTATGAGACTGATTTCTTTAACATTGTTTTCTTTTCTCATGGCATAACCTTATAAAAAATAATAATACAGTAACAAATAAATGATTGGTAAGTTCAAGACTACTAAAAGCGTGATATTATTATTTGATCACGAATAAAATTATTTTTTATTCCTTATTTATGTCGAATAATAATGGTGAGTTATTCAACTATTCGCCTTACGGAATGGCGATTAATCGGTTTTCGACTATTCGCTATAAAACTATTCGCGGCATCTCTAGTTTTAATACGACTAAATAACGCATCTCATAAAACCAAAAAAAAGGCGCGTTAATTAGTCGTAATAAAACTTTTTTTATGCTATTAAGTTATTAATAGCATTTATTGTTGGGCCTACAATAAAATGATTGCATTTATTGTTGGCCCAACCAGATGCCAACACTAAATGCCATTAGAGTAATAGCATAAAACAATATCGCTGTCTGCCCCTGTCTTTTTCTCCGCTTCTTAATCACGCAACGAATTTTGATACGTTACATCGAAAAACTAGCAATAAGCGGGGAAGGTATTTAATATGTACTTAGGTATATAATTTGTACCCATACGAAGTCGAGGGGCGGGTTGAAGTTAATTATAATCTTTAGAAGTTTCGGTACGAACTCAAGTGTATAATATTATTTTCAGTTCATAACTGGAACAGCACAGAGGTTTTCTTTATTTACATTATAACTTGAAATATCCTTCGTGAAGAGCGATATATCGTAGTGAAAGACGGTAACAAACAACCAGCACGCTTCCTTTACGCCGATAAACAATTTAATTCCATTACCTATAGTACTTTCGCTTGCCGTCGCCTGAACAATGCTCGGCTTAGCTATGGAACAATACGCTATTGATCTCAAACACACTGATTTGAAACTTAGGATGATAAAATACATAATTTTAAAATAGACTTGATTTGTGACTCGGGGTGATTTAAAAAAAAATCATTTTTAGTAACCGTATTTAAAAAGTTAGGAAACAGTCGATTCGCAAGAAGAAGATTAGATTAAAATGAAAAGACATACATAGATCACTCAATTATTTATAAGTAGATCGTTCCTTACATTATTGGAATCTATTAATAACTGGGCCCTACCTAAATTCAATTATCAGCCTTACCATGTTTCAGAGAACGGTAATTTATTATTGAATACAATTCATAACTAATAGAAAATGGTTGCTTAACTGGAACTGATGTTTTCGCCAAACGTCAATCAAAGGCACCGTAACATACATACAATTAATCACTGAAGTTTACAATATTGTAATTAATAGTTTGATGCTAAAGTTCTGATTGGAAAGTACTTTGTCATTGCCATGCCTATTGTCACTCCTATTGCTACAGGGACGTCTGGACCTACCTACTGTGCATTATCTACTATGCGTATTATATTTTTAATTGGAGTTCCTGTCACTTTTTTAATTACACGAACAAGTTTAAAAAAAATTGAAAATTGAACATTTTCATTTTCTTTTCTTCTCATACTATATGTACAGGTTGTCTACTTTAGTCTAAATTCAAAAGCCTACTGACCACTTTGTTGAATGAAAATCGTAATTATCTGAGGTTTGAATCGAGCCGGGACAAAAGCCAGGACCGAGAGGACATTATAAAAACAAAACACGGTCATTGCACGGTCACGGTCAGAACTCGAATAGATAGACTTAAGGACCGATCCACAAGACGTCACTTATCACTTAACTAATGATTTTCCTGGTGGGAGTTAATTTATCGTTCGCAGATGTAAGGAATGGATGTGCGTGTTAATTTTACTGTAATTGGCTTCACGCTTTGATGAAGGTTTCGTTTTAACAGAAATATTGAAAACATAATTGACTCATGTTGAACAAACACTTCGATTTTAATCAAACATTTATGTACTCGCACGGTTTTATGGTTTTTTAAAGGATATTTTAATTTAATATAGACCAATTTAGAAACAATGAACGTACGAATTAGTTCTCAAATTTTGGAACAATTTATACTCCTGCCAACCCTAAATGTCAAAGCAATATAAGTTCAGTAATTCACGTTTTATGGTAGGTAAACAGTCTCCGGTGAACAACAAATTTGATTTTCGAAACAATAAAGAATGTTTTATTTTGAACTATAAAATAAGAGCGGTGAGAATAAATCTTCTAAATATTTACATTTACGTGAAGTTGGAGCATAAAAAATATTTTATGTCAATAGAATTTAATTCTTTGGGCGAAGTTGAAATGATTGCGGTCGTATTTGAGAAGTTCAATAATTGTTAACACTGAAGCTTTTATTCTTTTATGGGTCTATAAAGCATGTTGACATTACGATGCAGCGGTGAGGCTTGTTCACGACGGTCCGTGGGTGCCTCCATCAACACGTCTCGTAGGCGTCTGGTGTGTAGTGTGTACTCCCATGTGGATAATGCTAACGGTGCTAACAGTCGGTGAAACACATTTATTTCGTCCTATAAAAGGAAACCTCGTTTCTCATCTCTGCGATCCGGTTGATGTGGTACGCTTTACTCATGTCCCTAAACTCTCAGATCAGACATCTTTCTCAAAATTTTAGTGAAGTATTCAGATACTTCATCTGAATTTTGACATGTCCCGCGCGATCGGTGGGACCGTGCACAGCTCTGTTAAACGGATGATGACAGACGCCAAGACATAAACAAAATACATATTAGTCATGCATACATGCAAATACATATCTGTTGACTATGCTAGTACCGATTGAGTATTACCAATCCCATCAGAACCAACAGAATCACAACTTCACCTCAAAGCTAAATGCCTCAAACCCTACCGACATGATTTTAATGTAAATACCTGCTAGCCCCTAGCCACAGCACAAGCGATAAGCAGTTAGAAATACTGTAGTTACCGCAAAATAAAAACAGAAAAGGCTGGAAAAATGCGCGTATGGAGCTTTTCAATAAAACCAGTCGCGTGAAACTGGGCTATTGGTTTTCTTTGCGAGTACCGCATTGTAATTCAAACATAACCAGAGTTGGAACTAGGCCTGGCCGAATGTTAGGTGTACCATGCAAATATGAAATACTTGTATAATACCCACCCATTGAGTAATTGAATAGATATAGTGTATGTTTATTTTGTTTCTCTGCGTCAGTTCGCCCACTGTCTGTGGCGAATCTATTGGCAGTATAAAAGCTGTTTGATTGTATCTATCTCCTCTCGCATCTGTATCTGTATAATTCACTATTCTGTTCCTATTTCTACATCTATTTATCTGTTTATAAGTATGATTGACCTTTTATCTTTCTAAAACTATGATTCTGAGAAATACAGCTTGTTTATCGTTAAAGGCACGCCATCATCAACGATATTAGTCGCCGAGCTCTTGTCACAGCCGGGCCTACCTGCCGTATTAGAGCTAAGCGGCTTGGTACCTACGTGACGATGGGAAGAGACCAGATGGCATGACGTTGGTGCCTTGGAAGGTGGGTAGGCCTCTGGTGTGTGATACCGCCTGTGTCGACACCCTTGCGAAATCTCATGTTGTAAGAACGGTGGGCTGTACCAGCGTTGCCGCTGCGGCTGCTGACACCCCAAACGGCGCAAATACTATAACCTTATTGGTACCTAATTACAGTTTTGAGCCATTTGGGGTCGAAACGCTTGGGTCATGGGGTTCGAGTGCACGTCAACTTTTTAAAAATAGTGATACTGCGTGACCGGAGAGAGAGAGGGCTTTTTGTTTTGGCTCGATCTTCTTCCAAAGAATTAGCATTGTCATTCAACGTGGCAATGCTGCCAGTCTTCTGTTCAGATGAAAGTGATGTGGATGATTACTTCGACGCCTTTTTTTTGTGGGTTGGGAAATCATCCAATGACATCCCCCGCCCTGGGTGGAGTGGGAGGGCGTGTCAGACTCTTACTTACTAAAACTCACCCCTGTTCCATCCCTGCTTTGAGTGCCCAGGAGCGAGGTAACTCTGTTTCGAATAAATTTGATGGCCATCGGCCATGACGGGCCCCGTCATTATTGCTGACAAGTGACAACTCTTTGAGGCGCGCGTGGAACACTACGCGCCGTCGACTCTCGGGCCTGGTGCTGATCGGACGGCGAGCCGAGAACCCACTACTCGCCGCCCGCAGGCCCGGGTTACTTCGACGCCTACGAGTAAGTCTGTTTTTTAATACAATATTATGAATGTAAAAGTTAGGTTAAAAATAGTTAGATATTAGATAATATTTAAGTAATTTTATTTGTACATAATAATTTTTGATATTGTTACATTTACTAAAATAAAGAATATATGCCTCAAAATGAAATGATAGCAAAGGCAAAATAACATAAAACTAAATCTGTAATAAGTTCATATAAAATAAATTACGACTCGTATTTAGTGTCAAAAATATCATCTCCGTTTTTTTTTTATTTGTAGCACTTTTTACGGACATGAAGTACAAACTAATTTACAGTAAGCTTTCGAAGATGTTCAAGTAATTAATTCAATTTCTCTCTTGATTCCAAATATTAAAACGGTCACTTACTGGAGATTTCAATAAAGAATGTAATTATCATTTGATATCTTAAAAATGAATGCGTAAATGTATTGAAAAACAATTTTAATCAACAATTGATTGAACATTAATTATAGATTTCTAAGAGAAGGCACCATTTATAGCATGATCGATGAAATTACCCAACATTATGCATCTAATTATAATAAAAACAGATATGAGCTGTGGAGGTCGTTCTCGCAGTATTGAGGACAAATTCTTTAGTTAGTATGGTGATGTACCTAATATGATTTTCTCGTTAATAATACGAGAAACATTAAGTAATAGTTAGACGTAATAAAGAGATATACAAAGGCTTATATCGCGAGCCAAACTCAACGCCCACGACCCGTTGAAATATGAAGGCAGTTCTAGTTAGTGGAAGTAATATATTATTTTAAAGATGAGATATTATATTAATAGCAAGGCCAATATTCTTTTACCAATTGTATCACGTCTTTTGTTTTGGCTAGCATGACTGTGTTTATTTATAGCACTGACTTCAGAGTGTTTATACACTTCTGGACACATCTATTGGCCCACCTTGTATTTTCAGTTTCGTTTGGTCCTAGCTAAAATTTTATATTAGGTCGAGCAAAAAGTTTTTATGCAGTTTTGAACCTGGCACATTCACAATTTCATTCAATAGTCTTTTTTTGAATTTCGAACACAGAATTTAAAGAAACAAAAGACAATTTGGAGCCTGTTTGTTGATATCAAACAATCGAATACTAAGAAAACTTGGTTTTATTGGTTTACTTGGATTTAATTCTTGAAAAAGTGATTGATATCTTTGGTTTTGCAACAAACATTACTTATTCTTAACATTAAGGTGAGGTTCTATCAATAATCTATGGATATTTCACCTGAAGTCGCCGCCCAAGCTGTGGCACTTATTCAGGCCGGACACAGCCAAAGAAACGTGAGTGCTCAACTTAATTTAAGTCGATCTGCGGTCCGAAATGTTTATCGGAGGTACCTACTCGTAGAGACTGGCGGCTTTGTTCGTCGCCAAGGAAGGCTACGATCTCGGGTCACAACTGAAAGGCAGGATCGATTCATCGTGACGACCAGCTTGAGAAATCGTCACCTTACCTCCATTGAGATACAAAACCAACTTCGCGACTTCCACGGAGTATCTGTGAGCGCTCGAACTGTTTGGAGAAGGTTAAAAGAACGCGATATGGTACTACACAAGCCAGCTAATGGGCCCAAACTAACGCGAGCCCACCGAACAGCGCGCCTTCGTTTCGCACGCAGTCTTGCAAGGCAAATTGGACACAGCAGGATTGGAGCCGTGTACTCTTTTCTGATGAGTCTAAAATTGTGTTACATGGCAATGATGGAAGGAAGAAGGTCTACCGACGTAAGGGAGAGCGTTTCGCACAATGCTGCTTTGAAGAGAGGGTTGCTTATGGCGGTGGCTCATGACTGTCTGGGGCGGTATATCCGCGAGCGGCAAAACTCAACTTGAGGTTGTTACAGGACCACGGCTGCCAACATTAAATGCTGAAAGGTACATTCGTGAGTGCTTAGAACCTCACGTGATACCATACGCGGACTATGTGAGCCCAAATTTCCTTTTTATGCATGATAATGCAAGAGCCCATGCGGCCGGCATCGTCAGGGAATATCTTCGGGATGTGAACATCACAGTTATGGACTGGCCAGCCAGAAGCCCAGACATGAACCCTATTGAGCACATGTGGGACGAGCTAAAAAGACGTGTTAGGGCTCGTCAGCCAGTTGCCCAGACGATGCAGGAGTTGAAAACTGCCATAGAAGAGGAATGGGAGATGATCCCTCAAAATTTCATAGAGCGGTTGATAAACTCTATGCCTAATCGTATGAGAGCTGTGGTAGATGCCCATGGAGGCAACACGCGTTATTAAATTAAACCTTTATTTGATAAAACATGTTTTTTATTCAAAAATCAATTGTCTTTAACAAGGCGCATATCCGACTTGTTAGGCGTAGCTCCATGTCGTATGGTATTCTGAATTCAAATTTAAAACAATACGATCGAAAAAGATGGTAAAATGTATCAGGTTTAAAACTGCATCAACAGTTTTTGTTCAATCTAGCAATCATATTTCGGTAGGGGCCATCGAAACCTAAACTCTAAGGTGGGCCAATAGATGACTGTGTCCAGAAGTGTATTAAGCACAAGTTTAGTGTGTAGGTATATACCCCAAAATCTGTATATATAAAATTCAAAGTCCTGACTGACTGACTGATACATCAACGCACAGCCTAAACCGCTGGTCCTATAGATATGAAAGGAGGGTGTGTTCTTTGTGAAGAGTAGGTATCCACTAAGAAATTTCTTTTCCAAATTCAGCCCTTTAAGGGGGTGAAAAAGGGGTTGAAAGTTTATAACGGGGGAAGAACTAATTCCACGCGGGCGAAGCCGCTAGCAGAAGCTAATAATCTTTGTATATAAAAGCGAAAGGTCACTCATTCATTTACTCACTGATTAATCACGAAATCTCAAAAACTACTGGACCTACGAAGATTAAATTTGGCGCAGAGGCAGATTATGAGTAGGAGACGTCAGTTAAGAAAAGATTTTAGGAAACTAGTTTGTATGAAATATGCTATCTGCTTGGGTTCAAAAACTTAAAACTGGGCAGAAACGTGTATGTAAGTAAATAAAAAGATTCGACTTATATAGTTTCCAAAACTACCCCCAATGGGGGTTTAGAGAGTGTTAAAGTTTGTATGCAAGAATCTTAACACCGATAAAGTTCAGTAGGTAAGTAACTCGGCAAAAATAATCTTGATAAAAAATAAGAATGACAAATTTTTGAATTTTTCGAAAATCTGCCCCTAAAGGGGTGAAACGGGTGTTGAGGTATTTAGGAAATAAATTTTGGCTTGCTTCAGTTAACTCGAAAATTGGTATAAACAGTTTAAAAGTAAAGTAATTTTATCGGGTCAAAGGAATTTTTATAATCAACCGCTATCGGAGTTAAATGGGGAAAATCGGGTTTGTGTGAAACAACTCATTACTTCTATGACAAGGTGCTGCCGTCTGGCGTACTATACGAGAGATAAAATTACATAGAGGTGTATTTAATTGATACCGACGTTAGACCGCATTACACCACGCATGCTAATAATGGCGAGTGTTATTATTGCCGGTTATTGCATCACACAGTACGGGGCCCAACACCTCCTTAGCGTTCCTGAGGACAAATGACGACATAGAGTATTCCACATTCCAGTCCAGACGTCACCTCCTTGACTGTGAGTGGTCAAGACCACTGGGACGACACTCTGACGAAGGCCAGCGTCAGTGACAGCCCCAGTCAGGACAGGTCACATGGTTTGCCGTCATTTTAGTGTTTTGTGGAGACAAAAACCCAGGGTTGTTGTGTGACTGCCTGGGGTTGCGGATAAATTCTGCCTGGGTTCGCGAATAAATTCAAAATAGAGTTCCCGCGGCCCTTGGCACTCAGGCAACTGAAGGAATAGGGGTGGCTTTTAGTCAGTAAAAGTCTGACACGCCCAGCTCCACCCAGACCGGCAGAAGTCATTGCATGATTTTCCACCCCCACAAAAAAAGGGTTGTTGTGGAAAAAACATCACAGATGTATCTATGTTCATCTCAAAGCATTATATTAAACACCTTCTTCCGAAGCTTTAGTCAGAGTAAAAAGATTTTATTGGATGCTCCTGTGAAACAGGAACAGCGGAGGCCATGTTTTAATATTCCCATCGACTACAAAACGCCTTTTAATACGAAACAGAGTTACCGCGCCCCTGGGCACTCAGGCAAGGAAGGAACAAGGGTGGGTTTCAGTCAGTAAAAGTCTGACTCGCCCTCCCACTCCAACCAGAGCGGGAGAAGTCATAAGAAGATTTCCCACCCCAACAAAAAAAAGGAGGCTTTGATCGTATGGGATGAATACAATATGGCAAATAGAAAAGCAGCTGCGGTGGTTGTAAAATACCTCTGCTGAAGATCAGCAGGAACGAAGAAATGCTGTTTGGCGGCGCTTTCTTTCAAACTCTACCCATGATGACGCAATAAACTAGGGCTGACGTAGTGAACACTTTTTTGAAACGAAGTCTTTATGGTCACGTGTTCATAGACTGCGCTTGACTCTAAAATTCACCGAAGTTCTTGCAAAAGTTGGTTAAGGCATCCTTCCAGAGACTCTCGGTAGAATGGTTCCCACTATAAAATAACTGATTTTTTTATGTACGGGGACGTCAGTCGAATTCCGCACCCAGAAAATTCTTACGTGTGTGATGGGGCTATTTAAAAGATCAAGCTGCAGCAATACTCGCGAGCATGCCTTCGTAAATTAGAGAGACTGAAGTGTGATACACCTCCATAAATACTATTGTGGAGCCCGTTTTTTTTTGGTATTTAGGCACGCGTTTGATCGCTATCTCACCTGATGGTAACCGATGATTTTTTTGGTTTGGGAATCATTAAATAACTTCTCCCGCTCTGGTCGAAGCGGAAGGACCTCTGACTAAAATCCACAAGTGTTCCTCTTCCTTCAGCCTGTGACAGGGCCGCGGTAACTCTTTCAAACACACCCGCGACATTGTTGAGCAAGATGACGGGATGATTTGTTTAATTGATGACAGCAAGTAAACTACCAGCGTACGTCATCCAGCTGAAACAGTGTCCCGAATATACCTAATGAAATTGGCGTTTTGGCCTTTAGCCGTTTTATGTGAAAGTAAAATAAATGAATAAGATGATTTCGGAATGCATAGCAAGCACAGAATTATTCGTTTTATTTGTGCTAGTAGTTACGAGCTTAACGCGGACGAACATCGCGGGCAACAGCTAGTGTATGCTAAATAACACATCATGACAAACCCAGAAAAGTTAGTAGATATACAAGTACTTTGAAAGCTCGAACAGCTGGTCGCATTTCTGTTAATTTATGTTACTTTCACGCTTCCCAATAGTTACAAAATCAATCAAATTATCGGAAACAGTCGTGCACCGTTTGAATATGCTATTATTTTTTATTTTAAAGTAGGTATGTTTATTTTTTTTATTTGAAAAAATTCGTCTCCTTACGTCAACAGAAGGCCTCTAGGAATGTATCTTGCCTCAGAATGTACCTTGCCCACATTAAATTTAGTTCTTGCCCCGCCACTGGCTTCAAGTCACCCATAGAGCAAAAGACTATGCTCAGAGTTTCCGTGCGTGATCAAATCAGTAATGAAGACATCTGTAGAAGAATCAAGGTTACTGATACAGCCCGTAGAATCACCAAACTTAAATTGTAGTAGGCAGGACACATTGCTTGCAGAACAGATAGTCCATGGGATCCAAAAGGTTCTATAGTGGCGTCCACATACCGAAAGACATAGCGTTGGAATGCCTCCCACAAGTTGAATCGAAGACCTGGTGAGTGTCGTGGGAATCCGATGGATACGAGACGTATCTACGCAATCGGACGTCTTTCGGCTGATTGTGTATTAATAGCGTTTTTAGTTTTGCTGGTAGATATTTAATTAGGTACTTAAATAGGGCTAGACCATTTACTGATGGTACTAAGTGAAAAGTGAATCTATGAGTCTGCTATTTATTAAGTCAAGTCAAGGTAAAAGTTTATATCAGCCCAATGCTACTATAAACCGAATTCGATGCCATTAAGGATTAGATTAAATGACATAATAATGTTTCTGTTAATTGAGTTATTGCATATTGGAGTGTGCTCTTAAATTCTCGTATTCGCTGCATCACGGTTGTCCTACACCGGTCATAAAGCGGGCAGCACGCCCGCGCCACGCCACGCTGCATCAGCGCATACTACCACCATGACTCCACAATTTCTGCTCCATTTATGTTAATTTTTACATTATCATACTGATTTACATAGCCAGCTTGTGGGATAAACGCTTCATTCTTATTATCGGACCTATTTATTGGTCTTTGTGTTCAAATTCGACGAGAACTTTTTATTCAAATCAAGTCACGTTGCGTTGGCGTTGTGGCGAAACAATTGAATAGATGATCCTTTCTATTGAGTCGTTAAGGTAATTGTTATATTGTACGCCAATAGACGCAAACTCAAACACAGATCGACGGATAGAAATGGAAATAATATTTTGGAACACACATATATTATTTTCTCTAACGGAATACATTAGAAAGAATGCTGGAGTCACATAAATCCTACTATGGCAGGGGACGTCACATAAACTTGATTTATCTTTTGTGACGTAAGTTAACTCTTATCAAAACCGTAGGTTACAAATTCAACTCAACGAAAATATTTTTATAGGAAAATTGGATTGAATGAAAGAAGTTTTTGAAAATATAGTATATTATGTTAAAGATTGTTATTTCTACTACTTAACATTATTGGTACGTAGATTTTTTTGTAACGTTTTCGTTGAAATTTGGCTTTTCAATAGAATAATGACATCAGAATAAAATATCAAATTATACGCTGGAAAAAATTATTCAATTCACAATTCGCAGCAGAAAATTACAAGCTCAAATAATATGATCAATGAACAGAAGTCGCGAAAGTATATTTTATCTTAAAATTCCCCGTAGTGCCTACGGCTACCTACTGTAAAACTACTTGAATAACTTATAGGTAAAAACAAAAACACTTTCTAGCCCATTGACGATCGTTTTAAGTCAAACAACACAATAACTTAAACAATCAACTCTATATTTGCATATTATGTTTGCCATCTCATGTTTGTTCTGCTAAGTGTTGCGAATAAATATACCTATTGTCGATAAAAAGCAGTGCTGTAGGTAAAATGTATTTCGATAAAATCGTTTAGTATATTCTCGTAATAAAAAGTTTGTTCTAAAGGTTTTCAGTTTAAGAGTTTACTCGTTGACGTAGTCTTGCTGGAAATCTTTGAGAACTTCTGAATTACTTTCAATGATTTTATATTCTATCAGGGGTCTTTCTGCTACGTTTAAAGGCTGATTTTGGATTATGATGCTTTTCTGCTTTTTGGGTAGTTCTATTCTTTCTATTAGCTAGTTGTTGTTTCTCTAGTCACTTTTGACTTGGTAATATAAGTAGCTTAACAAAAACCAATGCTTTTGCTTTGCAAGATTTCATTAAAATTCTCACATGTTATAGGATCTTGCTGTCAAAGGGATAAATACGCGAAACGATCAAAGCAATACCTACACAGCAAGAATGCTTTGAGCATGAAGGTAATATTCCCAACTCATAGGGAAGGGAAAGTGTCAATTAATTAAAATTACTTATATGTATGTCATGCATGTCGTAAGTTACGCAGGTGAGTAGCAATAGTTTGAATTTAATTGCATTAGAAGTTCACGGCGCCGTTGCAGCTCTAGCTTGCTCAAAGCCATAAAATTGCAATTAGATGGAAATACGTTTACCAGGTAGGACACCTGATCACCGGTTCTAATTAGCTAGTTAACTTGTAAACAATGATAACGTCACTTTACCGCCATCGCGTGGCGAAATGTTATATAAAACATTCATGTTTACACCCACTATTTTGCTTAAATCTTTTTAAAAGTGTGGCTACACTACTTATTAGGTGTCATAAACAACTAATCTGCCTGCCTAGTCTTTTCCCAACTATTCTTGGGGTAGGCTTCCAGTCTAATCGGACGTAGCTGAATATTTTACATGGAGCGACTGCCTATCTGACCTCCACAACCCAGTTACTGGGTAATACTACCCCTTGGTAAGACTGGTTGTCAGACTCTCGGGCTTCTGACGACACGTAACGACTGTCAAAGATCCTCGATTGATAGCCGTAACCAACGACTGTCATAAAAAAAAAACTAATACAAGTATAATTACAATAATAAATAAACCGTTGAATTTTGATATTTAATTTAGTGTCACGGTGTCAACTTAATACAATTTAGGTACTGACCTGCCGTGATACAGTTTTTACTAGTACGCAGGTCAGTGTGAATTAAGCTCAAACAACTGCATAACGAACATACACAGGTATGTGTAACTACATACGTAATTATATTTGTAAAATTAGACACAAATCACAGAACTATTGGGATTTGTATGTAGGTAAGGTTTGTTCTTTTATATCGTCAATAAACTTTTCTTTTTTTTTCAAAGGTAACCTATGGTGTACCTTTCTTTTTTTTGCGGAGGGAAACCTTCTAAAGGTTCCTAGACTTTTGGGGAAAAGACCAGAGAATCCGAAATTCTTAGCTAACTAAATCCACCCCGGTGATCTCTGTAAGCACTTGGAAGAGGCCCCGTTACCTCTTAAAAGACCACTCCGGAAACCCTCTCTGTGCAACGCCTGTTAGGGCTAATCCCTACGGAGACTGTGAAAGGGTCTTCCCTGAGGCTCGCTATGCAGGGCTGCAAGTAATTATAGTATCACAATAGGAGACTACTGGAGGAAATGCGCTTTCCCCTTTTCAGCCACGCTTCGAAGTGCGGCAGTACGGTTTCGACGCGCTTGCGCGAAAATCGTGGCTGCTGTAGCTGCTCGCGCCAACACTCGAGCGCGTGTCGCGTTCCTGCTGCCTCAGCCTAACGACAGCAATTCCTAGCAAGCTGTCGTTTTGACGGATGAATCCGGTTATATACCCTCGCGTCCATATTCGCCAGGATAACCAGTGGCGGAAAATGTACCAGTAGAGTTGACAACCCAAAGGACCGAACGATCTGTTCGGTCATCACGTGTGATATACAAATGGCCATTTTTCCGCTACAGGCTGTTGATTTTAGTCCTGCAGCACCAGACACCTGACAGTCGTTTAGACCAAACAAGTGCCCCATATAGGGCCATCGATCGCACGACGTTCGCGTAGTGGCAGCGAATTTCGTTCCGTGGTCCTCCGAGATTGGACAGAAGCCTGTGTAAAGCCCCCAGTGCCTTTCCAAAGTGGGGGACCACGCGCTCGAAGTACTCTTTAAAACCCCTCCGAACCAATGGTATACCTACCCTCAGTTGTGATAAAATGACTGGTAATTTATTTAAACTTCAAAATCGCTAACACAATTTTGATGACACTTATAAAAAAAAAATGTACCAAGTTAGCGTCACGAGTTTACCACTCGTACAAGTTTTCTTTTCTGCATGAATTTTTACTAAACATGAAAAGGAACTCAAAAAAAATCTCTACACTGCACTGTAAAGTATGGAGATCCAGGTAGTAAGGTGAGGTAAGGTAAGGTGGCTGCCTTCACATTTATCTGCAGCTATAATCGCAAGCCAAAGAATGAAATATACCTATATATTTCGTTTCCCGGTAGTTGCAAACACCGTAAGTTTATAATGAATCGCGTGATTGTAAACTGTTTTTTCTCGATAAATATCGAATTTTGATTCAATAAAATTAGATTGAGATTTGCAATTGGATTTGGATTTTGTTTGGATTTTAAGGATTTGATTTTGTATACCACGTGGTATTTGAAATAAAGCTGTGACACATCAAAGAAAATAATTAGTGTTTCAAAACGTTTCGCTAAATAAAAGAATGCCTTAGCGATTACTTTATTGTCCACAGTGCACAAACTTTGTAGAACTAATTCCATACATTTACCTAATATTTGGTTTCGTTTAGTTAGTACAATATACACGGTAATTGACACTGGTTACTTTGTGTGCTTAGTTGTACCGCGAGCTTGAATATTCATGCCGGCGCGATACTTCGTCGGTGCCCCCCCCCCTCCCCCCCTCCTACACCCGCGCCTCATATTGAGACTGAGACATTGTTTTCAATTTGTTATAATCCCTAATCGTATAGAGATGTGAGCCTGATTAATGATATTGATATGATAATGGGAGGCAAATTTGAATATTTTGATGGGAATTGCAAATTGTGGTCCGTGATTTTCGGGGTTTTAATATTCTGAATTTAGTGCAGTAGGTAGTGATTAGTAAATTGCTGATTAGTGATTATTGTATTTTGAGCTCTCGTAATTTTAATGTTTGGTGTTCGTCATAATATTTATTATTTTAGCACAATAAAATGTATTTTATTACTACAGTAATTTCGATTTTAAACATTTTAACTTGTTTGTGTCCTTTAGCCAATGGATGACTGGTAGAGAATGCCTTGTTGCATTATGTCCGCCTGTATACCACTATTTTACATGAAGTTTAAATAAATTATTGAATTAAATTTGTTTTAGTTCAATCACAGATTTGATGCCACCAACTGTATCAGACTGTTTGAAAAGTAACTCGGTGGGAACTTTTTGGTTGATTTTGACAGACAAAAAAAGCTCGAAGAGAAGATGTAGAAAACCCGTTCTACATCTTCTCTTCGAGCTTTTTTTTATACGTACCATACACGAATATGTTACAAAAAGTGCAACTAAACTTACCTTTTTTTCAAAATTCATAGGCTATGTCACTTCGGATGACAAAAAGACCAATCTCTACTGCTAATAAGGGTTAGAGCACTTGCAAAACTAGTTTCTTTATCAGTTGAAGTGTAACAAAACTGTATTTTTTTTCAATGTCTATAGAATAGAATAGAATAGAATAGCCAGCCAGCCAGTATTTTTCCAAGAGTTATACTATCCACCTTTTTGCTCTCCATCATCATACTCCTTTTTTCAATTATTATGAATAGTGGTCATCAGTACCTACGGTTCTATTGAGCCCAAATATGAATGGGTTTACTATAGGCTGACTTAGAGTTCCACTATCCACCTTTTTGCTGTCCATCATCAGCCTCTTGTTGTTATGAACTTTTGTATACTTCGCCAGAAGAAGGTAAAGGTAAAGTCAAGACCATTACAAATATTTATAAGTTAGCCATCGAAATCGCAAAGAAAATGCATATTCTTGTTGCTGCAGATGACAAAAACCTACAGGTCTCATTTCTGTCGGAAACTAATTGTATTCCTGGCAAAAAAGTTGTATAGGGACACACTGCTCCAGAGAAACCTCACCATGACATCTGCTATGATAATTTATTACGATATTTACGTGCGCGCCATCTCTGTTACATCAATGAAGTTAGTGTTTTTTTTTTTGTGGGGTGGGAAATCATCCAATGACATCTCCCGCTCTGGGTGGAGCGGGAGGGCGTGTCAGGCTCTTACTGACTACAACCCACATCTGTTCCTTCCCTGCCTTGAGTGCCCAGGGGCGAGGTAACTCTGTTTCGAATTTATCCTCAGCCCCTGGGTAGGCATCGGCCATGACGGGCCCTGTCATGAATGCTGACAACTCTTTGAGGCGCGCATGGAACACAACGCGCCGTCGACTCTCGGGCGTGGTGCTGATCGGACGGCGAGCTACCGATTACTCGCCGTCCGCAGGCCCGGGTATGAAGTTAGTGTTCTGTAGTTATTGACATCAATTCCACAAGTAAGCGTGCAAGACCCATTTAACATAATTGTTAACGTTATTGATACAAAATTGTCCTCTCCAAAGAAACCTAAACCCCTTTTTTTGTGAAGGTGGGCAATCGAAACTGTTTAATAAGCGCCATCTTTTAAAGAATGATATACTACGATGTTTACGTGCGCGCCATCTCTGTGACAACAATTAAGTTATTTATTCGTAGTTATTGACATCGATTCTACAATAGTAAGCGTACAGGATACCCATTTATCAATAATTGTTTACGTTATTGATAAAAAAATTGTCAAGCGCTAACCAACATTAGCATATATTTTATTGTATCTTTGTGTACCTACTATTAATTATTTTCTTTACCTTTTGTTTGTTGCTGTTGTGTTGTGTCTGTGTCGAATAAATGTTTATTCTATTCTATTCTATCCTATTCTATATTTAGTCAGCCCTGGTGGTAACTGTAGGGCGATAGCGGGATGTTGCGGGTTGAGAGGGGAAGTGCTTTTAAAGTGGTCTTTCGGAATAAAAGAGATTCACTTAAAAACGTAGTATTATTTATTATCCTTATGGTATTCATTAATATAATTAACCCGATTTAGATTAACTAATATTTATTTACTATTATAACTGATAATTTAGTTTTGGAGATTTTACAAGAGAACCAACATCAGCTCACGTTTGAATTATACAGAACAAAAATTTACATCTCTCGAGATTTTTCAAAACTGTTTAAAAAACAATTACCTAACCATAAAAACTTAACTGTAACTTGTGGGGTCAAACCTATACTAATAACGGAGTGGGTAACCTTCACTTTCAATAACTTCTTCTAATCTTGATCTCATTCCATTTACTATATTAAAACTCGCATCAATTCCCAAGTTCTCATAACCTCTTCATCTAAATTATGTCTATTTCTGACTTCACTTCCCAATTAAGTATCATTTGACCCTACAAATTTTCTATCGGGTTTAAATGAGGGCTTTAAGATGGCCAATCAATCAAAGTTATGTCTCTTTGTGTAGAAAATCACACCATAACCGCTCTTGACCGATGCACCGAACTATTATATTGAATAAAATAAATATGTCCATCAGGTTAAACTGTTAGGTTATATTTATTTTATCGAACTATTATCTTGAATAAAATAAATATGTCCATCAGGGTAAACTGTTAGGTTATATTTATTTTATCAAACTATTATCTTGAATAAAATAAATATGTCCATCAGGATATATTGTTAGGTTATATATATTTTAGTTATGCCGCGGAAGTGTGGGGGTCGTGGCTTCTTAAATGCTAAAACCCTACACAATGGCGAGGTATGCAGCCTTAGGGAATACTTCCTTGAAGCCAACGTGGGTATGCATCGAAATATGTTCACTGTGAACAAGGGCCGCCTCGCCCCGCTCTACTTGGCAAACGGGAACTGGCGCAAGCCTATGGTACTGGATACTAATCACAGCAGGGAAGTATGGCAGAGTTCACGGTTAAGCTTCACGGACGCTTTAACCGGGTCCGACATGGACCCGAAGTAGATATCTTAGCGTCCGTAACCTGGCTACGCTTTGATTGTGCAATTATGGATGAAGTTATGATGACAAATAATTACCGGAAATACATTATGAAGGACGGTACGGTTGACATCTGTCGAGCATGCCACCGGCCCGGGGAATCAATCCGATACATTATTTCTAGTTGTTCTCGTCTAGCTAACGGAGACTATTTGCATAGACACAATCTTGCGGCCTTGTAGCCAGGATTATCCACCAGCAACTTGCTCTTAAATAAAATCTTGTGGAATTGGAAGTACCGTATTATAGTTATGTGTCCGACCTTGTTCTCGAAAATGGCAATACCATATTCGATTGATCTATCATCACTGACAGGACTATTGTTGTTAATAAGCCTGACATAGTGGTGATAGATCGACTAGAGCGTCGCACAGTGATTGTTGATACAGCGGTCCCTCATGACGAGAACCTTGTGAAAGCTGAGAAAGATAAGCAAACAATATATCTTGACGTTGCTCGCGAGGTTGTCGACATGTGGGAGGTGGATGCAGCAGTCATTGTGCCGATAGTCGTAACGGCTAATAGCCAAGAGCCTCGACCAACATCTGAGGAGGCTCTCATTGGGCAGTTGGATCAAGGGCTTGATCCAGAAGGCAGTACTCCAGGACGCAGCGCGTATTGTTAGGAGATTCCTCTCTCAGGAGCTCTGACCACCGGTAGCTTGAACCCTATTCCCGATACCGGTGTGCTACTGTTTTTTATATTAAATGTTTTTATATTTCGACCTAAAGAACTTTATTCTCATTAAGGCAATTGTCACTTGGATATTTTAATATTCAATCACATATTTGGATATTTTAATATTTAAAATGTAAATTGTATGTACATTATATGAAACTAGCTGCACCCCGCAGTTTCGCCCGCGTAGACCAGGATAAAAAGTAGCCCATGTGTTAATCCACATACCAAAATTCATCCAAATCAGTCCAGCCATTTGAGCGTGAAGAAGTAACAAACATACACACTCACAAATTTCGCCTTTATAATATTAGTGTAATTACACTTACGTCGACATTTAATTCTCTTTTTAAACTTTGATTTTGTTCCCAAAGGCCGATTATTTTCACTTTTAAAAAGTAACTCAACTGAGCCATGATTTTATTATATTAAGTCGTAATTCGAACAACACAACCAGACAAGTATGCTATGATGCGATGTCAGGTTTTACTTAAAAAAAATAATAAGCTTACCCTCAATCTTCTTTGTTATCTATTTTATAATATCGGGCATAAAAAGACAGTTTCCGAAGCCGAGAGCCACATATTCTACCCATTATTTGGATATTTTTTTTCCACTAGACTTGATCTGGGAATTCACTGGTTTTGGAGATATTGAAGGTCAAAGTCGCATTTTTTTTTGCGCTTTTACGAAAATGAATTTTGAGTGTTATTACTAAACTTTTTTCCAAACAAAACAGTACCTGAATTTTCGATTATTTTTTCGAAATTACGCATTTGAAGTTACAAAAACGCAATGAATATCTAGAGCGAAGGGGCGGGGTTTAACTCCACTTGCCTTGGTTCGCGATGAATTTCACAACTTTGTTGAGTAACAGATTGGTGCAGCGATGTAATAGCTTGCCTCGTCAGTAATAGTTTTCAGGTTTGATCTTTACTTCGGCAGGTACACAGGTGGCGATGAATACTGGTGTTCATCGCAGCCGGGCTGGCAAGTCGAATTTTTAGAGGTTTTTTGTGATTATTTTATTAAATCAATGTAGTATTATGAAGATTAAGTATTTTAGAGTCAATTTTAAGGAGAGTGATAAAATCTATCGCTCTAGTTATTTAACTGAGAAAAATAATATTTTTAATTTAATTATAGGAAAAAAGTCACCAAACCTCTAGGAATGCGACGTTGTCAGCCCGCGCACGATGAATGCTGTTACGTAGTGGTTGCTTGCATGAACTTCATTTATGTCACAGAGATGCGCACACGTAAACATCGTAGTACCAATGTCATCCTACAAGATATCGCTTTATATACATTTAAAGGGGGTAAGGTTCCTGCCCGGGGGTTGAGGATAAATTCGAAAGAGTTACCTCGCCCCTAGGCACTCAGGGCAGGGAGGAACAGGGGTGGGTTTTAGTCAGTAAGAGTCTGACACACCCTTCCGCTCCACCCTAGAGCGGAAGAAGTCATAGGATGATTTCCCACCCCCCAAAAGAAAAAAAAAAAAGGTAAGGTTTCTCTTCGGAGCAGTGGTGTACATCTGGGTGAGCTATCCTATATTAAACAAACAAAATATTAAAGCAAAAAGTTACATAAGTACTCGTAATTGTAATACCCCTTATATTTTTAGTGTGCAGACCATTCTTAGGCATAGTCGGTCGGATAGCCATTACCTATGAGTTTGTTTAGGATTCTTATTTGTAGTAAAAGCTAATTATATTTACTTAAGTACCTAAGGTTTCATTTTGTTGTATAAAAAGCCCAACAATTTTTATTTAATTTAAAACAACGCAATATCATGGTATCTGTAACAGCTATAGGCGCTTACGGGCTATGGCTATTTAGAAGTTTAACAACTATCTCATACCCATATTAATTTCTAATCGAAATTCAGCAACCAACTGCGATCTTAAGCTGGCTTACTACGGATTTAATACATCACAACAACTTTAACAAGACTTAAGAAACTTTCCAAGTATTTAGTTTTGCTGTTTGGTATATCTCGAATGTTTTATGAGATGATCGAGTACCTATTCTGTAATTGAATTTGAAAACTTTTCTAATATATTGGTTGTAAGCTCGGCTACACTGAATGCAGTGCGTGCCTGAGCATAGGCTTTTACGTATGTGTCATTTTGTGCTACATTATTTTGCCCATTTTTTAAAGCATTTTTATCCCTTCAGTAATCGAATCTGAATCTTCTATCTCTCTACGCTCAACGCTCTCTTGGACCGAATGTTGACTGTGATGTGTAGAAGATGATCATGTCAGTATGTCTAGAGTTCTGTGAGATAAGTGAGATTTTGTGAAAATTTTCTTCTTTAACTAATGTAGGTAGGTACTTGGCGGATAGCCGTATTTGTTAAAGTGAAACATATTATAATAATTAGTTTAATCTTCCAAATGCGTGGTACAACACTGATCATCGCCATTAAGCAAATGACTTAAGTAGAGATCTGAAAGATAACCATCAGTTCCACTAAGCATTAGGCATACTAATATTTCACAGGGCTTGTGTTGTCACAATAATTGAGCCTACAACTAAATGAATGGTGCCAGATATGAATCACAGTCAAAGGCTAGCCGTTAATTGTGAGTCATGGTACCTAGCCATAGTTTCATAAGTTTGTATTGCGAAATGGTTACACGGTAATGTGTAGATCAAATAGTACGCTGCTGACATGACTCTGTGACCTACTTAAGATTTTACTGCACAGGCTGATCTGAAGAGATAGGAGTCAGTTTTTCACCCACTGTAGGTTAAATACGCGAAATATGGGGGTATGGATATACGAGTAGGTACCTATATGTCTCGAGATAATTGCAAACCTCATAAGATTGATAATGATGTAGCGACATCTATGACGTCACATACAAACTAAACACACAAATCCTGCATTGCATAAGCAGAGTTCTTCGCGCGATTTGAACAAATTACAACAGTCCGAAATCAACCATCAGGCAGTTGCCCAGTCCAGACACAACATCGGTCTTGTCGAAGGATCCTCCCACATCAATTGAGTATTGCACCCTACTCCGCATACCACTAAAATTACAAATACAATCACTATCATCCTTTGATAATTTACAGTGCATCCGAGACATATTGAAAATAAAGAGTTTACAATTTTATGGGCTTTTTTATAAACTAACAGTGTGTACAATAATTATACAGTGACTTACGAGTATATCATATTTTGTACTAATATGTGGGAATGTAAGGTGAATAGAATGGTAACACTGAAAGAAGGGCGACATCACTAGAACGAATAAGTGGGAGAACGACGAATGGACGATGTCGCACGCGGTGTGTTTTTATGCTCTAAAGTATTTTATTTGTAGTGTAACTCGTGATTAAAACCCAGTCATTGGCTGTTTACTTTGCCTTCGATCCCACAAATATTATAAATGCAAAAGTTAGTGAGGATGTATGGCTGTTTGATACTCTTTCACAAAAACTACTGAACGGATTTTGATGAAACTTTACAGTAATACGAGTATAACTTATACATCAGTATAACATATAAGCTATAAATTATAATAGTACTAATTTCACGCGGTCGAAGCCGCTGGCAGAAGCTAGTAGGTATACAGGGTGTAAGGTACATAAACGCACATACGTGTACCTACTAGTGATTCAGTACATGATTCTGGACCCCCTAGCGTTGAAATTTTTCGTCGGCCTTTTCCTAATATTTGAAAAAAAAAATATTTTTATTTTTCACTTTAAACTGTTTAAAATCGTTAAGTATACCTTTACCCCAAAGACATTATAAATGAAAAAGTAATTAATTAATTTTTTTCATTTAAAATGTCTTTGGGGTAGATAGGTGTAACAATTTTATACAGTATAAAGTGATTTTTTTTTTAATGAAAAAATTATTAATTAAATGTTTTCATTTAAAATGTCTTTGGGGTAGATAGGTATAACGATTTTATACAGTTTAAAGTGAAAAAAAAATTTTTTTTTTTCAATAATTAGGAAAAAGCCGACGAAAAATTCCGACGCTAGGGGGTCCAGAATCATGTACTGAATCACTAGTACACGTATGTGCGTTCATGTACCTTATACCCTGTATAATAATACCCTGCCCTAGCGTGTCTTGGTTGATTGTTTGGAGCAGTAATGAAATCAGGTAAAATCGAAGATTTATCGCCTTGACGTCGAGTCCCGCCACGTTGAGTTGCCACTACGTCGAGTAGCTGCCACGTCGAGACGCCATCACTTCGAGTAACCGCCACGTCGAGTCGCCACCACGTCTACTTGTTCTTTTGTATGATGTTTATCTGTCTGGTGCTGCCACGTCGAATCTGACGACTGACAATGAAACAAATTATTCAAATCATAATATTTTTATTTATTTTGACAATTATTGTAGTAACTAAAAAAAAGATTAATAATTTTAATTTGAGCACAATAATTCACAGATTAGTTACATAGGCAATAAGTTTACGACGAAGTTTCTTTTAGAGGATTGTTACCATTAGTTACTAAGAGGTCTCACGTCCTAAATCATACAGGTTAATAGGTACCTAAGTATATCTAGAAATTAATAATCAAAGCTTTTTTTTTATGAGAAATAAAATAGTTAAGTAAGTAACAAATTAGTAATATAGATAATTATGTTCTGATCATAACTATTCATTCCTAATTTAAAAACACTAGAAAATTTTACTAGATATTTACGATAATTTTAGCTCGGCTACAGGTAATTTTGTTCAAAATTTTGGCGTTTCCCAGTATAACTTAACATATATTCTCCCACTCCTCAAAGAGGGGCCCTCAATGAGGAGTGGCTGGAGAGGCGTCACGGCAGCTCGCCGTCCAATAAGGACCAGGCCCGAGAGTCGACGGCGTGTAGTGTTCCACGCGCGCCTCAAAGAGGTGTCAGCAACATTAGACGCCCGGGGCGTCGTGGCCGATGCATGAGTGCCAAGGGGTAGCGGATAAATTTGAAACAGAGTTACCGCGCTCCTGGGTAAGGATTAGGGGTGGGTTTTAGTCAGTAAAAGTCTGACACGCCCTCCCGCTCCACCCAGAGCGGGAGAAGTCATTAGATGATTTCCCACCCCACAAAAAGAAAAAAAAAAGGAATAGCTTTGTCTGTTAAAAAGTTTTTAGATAGCCCTCACAGAGAAGTGAGTTGATCTATACGTGGTCGAGCCCCCATCGGGTACATTGTTACATTTTGGTGAGCATTTTGTTTATGATAAAAGAAAGTATAACGAGTAAATTTAAAGGAAAGCGGCTTGAAAATGTGATTTCTTTAATTTGAATTTGATTGAATAGTTATGATCAGGACATATTATTTTTATTATTACTTACCTGTTTTATTTAACTTTTTATAAAAAAGAAACTGCTAACCTGTGTGATCTAAGACGTGAGACGCTTAAGTAACTAATTGTAGTAATCCTCTAAAGGGAACTTCGTCGTATACATAATGCCAATGTAACTGATCTGTGATTTACTGTGCTCAAATTAAAATAATTAATCTTTTTTTTTAAGTTACTACAATAATTGTCAAAATAAATAAAAATATTATGATTTGAATAATTTGTTTCATTGACTGTACCTTTCGTCAGATTCGACGTGGCGGCACCAGGCAGATAAACATCATACAAACGAACATGTAGACGTGGCGGCGACTTGACGTGGCGGCTGCAAATACTCGACGTGGCGGCGAATCAACGTGGCGGGACTCGACGTCAAAAAGGCGATAAGTCAAATTGAACCTATAAAAAATTCAACGACTGTCGTATTAGATGTCATTTTCCGGACAATGATGGGTAGATAGAAGGTTTTGCTGTAGAACCTTCAGGGCTCCAGGGGTTCAATAGCTTGGGGAGCTGTCTTTCTCGCAGGGTACGAGAGTCGTGTTGCAAGTGATATTGGTTTGGCACTCAAAACTCTTACTTATTAAGAAGAATACATTTGCCCTCTTCCACGGGCTAATCTGAACTAGTTCTTGAAGAAAAGCGATTTCAAAAACCTATTCTAAATAATTAATCATTCGAATAACTCTTCAAATGTCAAATATTATAACCTGCCAGCAGTGCGCTGTGGCGCAGTGTTCATATGCACCGGAATACCTACTAAACATTCAAATCTTTATTTTGCAATTTTGTATTTCATTGTAGCATTAATTGACATTGCAAAAATATTAAAATAGGTAAGTTCAACCTACCTATCTACCTAAACAAAAAGGTATAAAACATGTTTTTCAAACTGAAACGCAACACGTCCACACGCACGAATGATCTAAAAAAATATGAATATCAAAAATAATGCTAGTATTTTTTGGATACGCGGTAGGAAGTGATGCGCGCTGACATGGAGCGGCCGGGATCCGACTTCCGACCGGCATCCGGCCCGGATTGTACTTGCATATTTGTACGGTTCCGTATCTGTTTGACAAATAAAACCAACTCGATATCAGCTTAAATATGTGAAACTGATTTCCTTTAGTTTGCTGTTTGAAATTAAGTCTACTAATGCAACTAAAATTGCGATACTATACGTAGTAAATGTTCCATAAAATAGTGCAATTCTTGTTCAAAGGTTTAACACGTCAGGCCCCGCGCGTCGACATAACAATAGGTTTTTAATTGTGTCTGCTAATAAGGGACTTGACGCGTTAAACGAAGTCAGTCATGCACTGTGATATGCACTTTGCGGTTATCAACAGAAAAAAATTACTGAATATTACACTGCGAATACCTATAGGTACGAGTACCTGTCTATATCTCTTTACCTATCTACTGATCAAATTGCAAAACAATCTAAGTACAGGGTGTAAAGACACATCACAGAACCGTTAACTACGCATACTGTACGTCTAACAAAGTAGTTTTGCTTAAAAATTATTCCTAGGAAACGACTTTTATTTTTAGGTATGAAAAATAAAACTATTTTTTATTCCGCGCAATTTAACGCGAACACAGGCAAGTGGGAGTTAAACCCCGCCCATTCGCTCTAAGTCACGTAGGTACTTGTCAAATTATGTTTGATATTCATTGCGTTTACGTAACTGCAAATTCGTAATTTCGAAAAAAAAAAATCGAAAATTCAGGTAATGTTTGTTTGGAAAAAAGTTTAGTAATAACACTTAGGATTCAATTTCGTAAAAAAAGTAAAAAAAATATTGCGACTTTGACCTTCAATATCTCCAAAACCAGTGGTTACCCAGGTAAGATCTAGTGGAAAAAAATGATCCAAATAATGGGTACAATATGTGGCTTTCGGTTTCGGAAACTGTCTTTTTACACCCGTTAAGGACATCCAATTCAAAAATTAAATGCTACAAAATTAGAAAATAATACCCATTAACAACTGGATTTACCGGTGTTTACTTACTGTTGAAAGGGTTTTTTTTGTATGAACAAGATAATCTTTTCAGATTTAGGGCACTTTCTAAATTATACATGCTTTAGTAGGTGGCCAAGTCAATTGCAGCATTTCATGGAAATCGCTGTATGACTGAGAAAGTTGTTTTTGACCTTGGCATTATGGTTTTAGATCGGACAAGAACCGTTTATAGCAACCAATCTGCCTAGCCTTTACTCAACTAGGTTGGGGTCGTCTTTCAGTCTGTACCGCTATTATTTAACAAGGAACGACTGCCTATCTGACTTCCACAACCCAATGACTGGGTATCACGATACTCCTTAGCAAAACTGGTGTGAGATTTTCTGGATTATGACTATCCGTAATAACTGTCAAAGGTTTTTGGCAGCAGCTGAATACCAGTATTTTACATGGAGCAAATGCCTATCTGACGTCCACAACCCAGTTACTGGGTAATACGATACCCCTTGATAAGACTGGATGTCAGACTTTCGGGCTTCTGACGACCCGTAACGACTGTCAAAGATTCACGTTTGACAGCCGGGACCAACGGCTTAACGTGCTTTCTGAGGCATGAAAGAGTCTCGTTATGTAATAGATGGTCACTCATCCGCGGACCAACCTTGGCGAGACTTGCTTAACTTCGAGTTGGCCCGTGCGGCTGATACTCTGTAGCTACGAGCTCCACAGCTAGGTGGTCAGGGTATACCATAATCGTTTGATTGAGATGTTAGATTGAGTAGTGCTAGTATTTACTTACTATGTATGCAAACCTGCTAATTTTGGCCGACAGCCAATTTTCCTTTTTCTGCATTCATGCATATCATATAATTACGAAAACCAAACAAGGTGTTTAGCACCCCTCCCAACTCGTCGTTGACTTTCGTTTTCATTATTTACTCCTGTATCATTCCTATACCTCCATAGATCACATCAAATCAATATAAATGTAATTTTCCAGCCAGTAACCACAATAATTAGCTATCTACCCAATATTGATGACATGATTGTGTCGGAATAAATTCGATTATTTTTAATTGGGGTGTTTTAACAGCCCTTGGTAATTTATCTATACATGCATAGCAAATGAGTTATTTGAAAAAAAATATGCATGATCGATTTTGTAATCGAAATTCATAATTATGTAATCAATCAGTTTTATATAGCGAGCGCGAGCCTAACCCCAAACAAAATAGGATTATCTGCACGTTAATTGAGTGTCTAAAAAGTGAGTTTCGAATCGCCTGGTTATCATGAAAATCCTTATGGATCCGACTAAAAAATCAAAAAAGTGTTAAGTAGGTACCTAGCCCCGTAAATAGAAGTCGATCATTGTGCCCGAAGCCATTAATAATGCTAACTATCAATATTTCTTAATAACACTAGAAGCGCGGAACATCCCTACACCCTTGAAAGCGCAGATGGTTCAATTTTGACCTAGTATGATTTTGTTAGAGAATTGTGAAGACAAATAAATAAACAAAATGCATTATTATAATAGTATGTTTTTATTTTAAATTACACATATTTTTGGTGTACTTTGGCATACTATAGAAATCAAAATCATAGATAACTCAAGAAAAATAAAATTGCCAGCGGCTTCGCTCGCGTGGAATTAGGCATCGTCTGATTTTCTTTCCATTCAGGCTAAAATATAAAATCCAAGCATTTGTTGCTACCTTAGTCTAGCAACACTGTAACAAAAAAAAAAAACAAAAAAAATTACGAAATATCTTTAATTTTAGCAGTCAGTGTATCAACACCGATTTCTGAAGTTGAAGTTATTTTGTAATTTTAGTTTTTTTTTGTCAGTTATGTGTTTTTTTGTAAAAGTTTTTTTATTTTTCGGTTTAAAGAACTTTATTTTTTTTTCACTTTTTAGTTGGTGTATCCCATGCTAAAACTAAATATCTACTAGTATAGTAATAAATTAGGGTGTATCGAAGTTTACATCCGCGTACCCCTTCAGAACGTACCAGCGTGGTGTTTCATTATGAAATGGTGTAAACAATAAAAAGATGTGCAATTGCAGCAATCCCCAAAGATTTGCTATCATTTATTGAAGAGTTCCAATATCTAACAACAAAAAAAACGTCAAAATCAATTCATACTTGGCGGCATAATCGCGTAATAAACATACAGTCGGTAAACCTCCTCCTTTTAAAGTCGGTTAAAAAGTGTGAACTGACCAACGTTTAGAGGGGCTTTTACAAAATATTTGCGAGCCAATTGATCCACAACGTCTACCTCATACCTGCACAATTATAAAATGATACTACGTTCGGTTTTTTTTTTATTTTAACATTACTGGGTCAATATTGACCCAACCGCACTTCGAGGTAAATTCAAATTTAAAATAATTATAATATATGTTGCAAGTACCTACGTGAATAAAATATCGTGTAAACAATCAAGACCACATCTCATTAAAAGTCATAAAAATTAGGACTCTACGCATACATGAGTTGCCCGGGGGTGGAGGATAAATTCGAAAGAGTTACCTCGCCCCCGGGCGCGTAGGGCAGGGAGGAACAGGGGTGGGTTTTAGTCAGTAAGAGTCTGACACGCCCTTCCGCTCCACCCCAGAGCGGAAAGAGTCATAAGATGATTTCCCACCCCCCAAAAAAAAAAAAAAAAAACAAAAAAAAAAAAAAAAAAAAAACGCATACATGAGTATGCGTAGAGTCCTAATTTTTTATGATCTATTTCGATGTTCTTTCTACTCTATTGAATGTTCAATAGAGCTACAAAAAACATTGAAATGGGTCAAAATTGGAACGCCCGCGCTTTTAGTGTAACAACGTAATTGTAATAATTATTTAAACTGAATGACATCCTTCAAAACTCAAAAAGATCTCCTAAAACAATTTGAAGGCACGCCACCAAAACTGTGGTAATTGGACGGTTCGTGACTGAAGTTTCAACATTGCAGCCACTCTAGGTGAGTATTTTCAGAGCAGCAGAGAGGAAGCCACCAAAATTAATTTCCATTGTTACTCCAACACGTTTCTATGAATGAATGATTTTATCAACATATTTAAGAGTCAAGTTTTAAGCAGAACTTATAATTTTATATTGGAGCTTAATATGAAAAAAGCTCTAAAGTCTGTGATATCTATCTCCATATCTTGTAGTAGGTACCTATTATAATTCTTTTTACTAAAAGTAACTTACTGCTAAACGTGCTTCGGTCTTACCTAGAAAGAAACAAACAAATAATTTAGTATAAAAAAATCAAAATTGCAAACAAAGTTTATGCAAATATAAAAAAAAAACGTTAATATTGCATATAACGACAAACAATAATAGGGTTAACATTTACGATGAGTTTCATCGTCTAAAATAGACTGGAGGTTTCAAGACCGCTTCCCGTACAAAAGATTGGAGGTTCAAAGCCGAGGCACGTAATGTGCTTTTTGTCATTCATTATGTTTTTTTTTAAATAAAATTATTTCTCTTTTTCGTTTGAGTACTATTTATAAAGAATATAAATATCAATAAAATAAAATACTTTAAAAATCATTTGATAATATTTAATATTGTAATTTTTTTTATTGTTTATCTCGTAAGCACGCGTTTGACCACTATCTCACCTGATGATAAGCGATGATATTTGATATTTAATAATCAGATTGTTGTTTGGCGCCGAGTCAAAATTAGTTTACATAAAATTTGATATTTTATGTAGGTAAATAAGCTCAATACTAGACTTAAAAGGTTTATTTATTTTTTGCTTTTTAGTTCTTTTTCGTCGGTTGAATTTTTTGTTGAAAAGTTTTTTATTTTATGATTTTTTGTGACTCGCATCATCTTTTAATACTCTGAGGCTAATTTCTAATCCTTCATCATTCCTCTTGGCACTGAGGTTCCCAGGATATTGACCAGTTGAGGTTACCTCCAATATTCTAAAGACGTCTTTTCTCAAAGCATATTAAGTGGTATGTCACTAAAACCAGTTTTTAACCGACTTCGAAAAAGGAGGAGGTTATCAATTTGGATGTTTGTATTTTTTTTTTTTTTTTTTTTTATGTATGTTCGGGCATAACTCCGTCATATATTGACGGATTTACAAAATTCTTTTTTTGTTCGAAAGGGGTTTATTCCGAAATGGTCGCATTTAAATTTAAAAAAGATCTGATGATTGGTTTCGGAGACAGACAACGGAACTCTTCAAAAATTGACAGCAAATCAACTGCGATTGCTGCTATCGTATGTCTGTGAATTTTTAACACAAATTTCGGAAGTTGGTGTCAAAAAACAAAGACACAAAACAGGAACACCGACTTCAGAAATTAAAGTTATTTTGCACTTTTTTTGGAAGTCGGTTCTATTTTTTTGTAAAAAAGTTTGTTTTATATCTGACTTCTATTGTTTAGGAAAAATATGGTTTCCATCATCAGCTCAGTTTCATGATGTGATGATTTCTAAATGCAAATACCTGATTAAGTTATGAAAAGTAAACAGAAACAATATTTGTGCCCAATTTTCGAGGTTTTCTCTCAATTTTATCAGGATTCCATAATCAGATCCTGATGTCCTTGACATGGGACCATCCTTGACGTATACCCTATCTAATAAAAAAAGAATCATCAAAATCGGTTCATAAACAACGGAGTGAGGGCCGAACATACGTACAGAAACGCTGAACGCGCCCACAATTTTCGAGGTTTTCTCTCAATTTTATCAGGATTACATTATCAGATCCTGATTTCCTTGACATGGGACCACCCTTGAGGTATACCCTATCTAACAAAAAAATAATAATTAAGATCGGTTCATAAATGACGGAGTGAGGGCTGAACATACACAAAAAAAATATATATATATATATATATATATATATATATATATATATATATATATATACGGTCGATTTGAGAACCTCCTCCTTTTTATTTCGTCGTTTTCGTCGGCTTTTTAACCTCCTCCTTTTTATTTCGTCGGTTAAAAAGAATTAGCTTCTCTTTTGTCTATACCTACATATCTGTCCGAGGAAGGATCCCTTCTTTTCGCATAATGTTTTTTTTTCCTAATATACTTTGGCAAAATCGTTTTGGTATATTTTTTTTTCTGTACAATATTACTTTGTCATAATTGTTTTTGGCATACCTACAGTTTATGTTGACATAATTATCTTGTGGGTCAATTTGTGTTGGCATATTTTTTATTCGCATAATGTAACTAGGCGTAATGACTATTAGCACAATTAAAGCATAAAATTAAGACTTATTTTTAAATACACATAAAAAACTTGTCACCAGTCAATGTATTTACATTGCACATCAAATTAACGATTTACGTTGTCTAACAGCGAGCTCGGGAACTTAGGGCACCCCGATACGGTTCCTTTAAACCATGCAAACAGAAATAGGAGCCTCTGTCTTATCTTCTTTCTGTCCTATTCCACTTACAATACTAACCGAAAATTAATAGGAATTATGCAAAATATGTATTATGCCTATCTACATAATATTATTTAACTGTCATGCGTAGTGTATCAATAGGTTAAGGTGCGGCGTGGGTAGCCCTTGTGTCACCCCTAAGCTGTCAATATGTTTTACATACATATACTCGTATACAATAAAACAAAACGTACCTTTATCTTAAGTGTCTTACATTTTAGGAGTTAATTTACTATGCGTATTTGTTATGCCTACATATTATGTTTAAATATCATGATGCGTAAATAAATTTATGCTCTAAAGTGTTATGGGGCTTGACGCGTTTAACATTATTATGAATGGAGAAATTGGGCTCAAAAAATTAAGCTTAATTTTGCGTAAGCTGTTAGGCGTAAGCTGTTATGCATAAATATTATTAGGATAAACAATAGAATGCCTTGTTATATTATGTCTTAAAATTTTATGCAAATGGATAGGAAACCATCCGAGGCGAGTTGCTAAAGGAGAATGCCTACGGTACTATGGACAAATGTACTGAATTCAACATTGTTGTGTCTTTATCAATCCACCTTTAAAATACTCGATGAAATTTCTGTATAACCTCAAAAAATTCAACACAGTCTTCAATGGCATTTCCGAAATATTTACAAAAATGAAATTACTATTTTGAGGTTTTGTTCGACCAAAAATTATTTGAAAAAAGCTATTTAAAAAGGTCTGAATGAGTTTAAAAGTAAGCTTTATGCCTTTGAAGTATATTTGTGTAAAATCTGTACTGGTTTAGCTATGTCAGGTAAAAGGTGACTTACCACTAACTGACCACCTGACCTGACTGGTGGTGACCATCAGTGACCGCCTCACCAAGTCTTACTGATTTAGATTTAGAGCATCTTTGTGCTTGAAAATCTTGTTCCCGCGTTTCATTTAAATGCTAAGCATGGAAACAATCTTAGCTAGATAGTCAAACGCTCAGAGTTATATGTATATTTATAGATCCTCAAATCATAGATTGTAGTAAGTAGGTATCACGGAATGGTCAGGTAAGTAGGAAGTGATGGAAATCAGCTACAAGGTACAATAAATGAAAGAATGATTATTCCATACACCTTTATTTGATTCTTCCAAAAATATGTTATCTAAAAATAGAGCTGGAACACTAACATTATTATAACGTGCCCAGCTCAAATACGAGTACTACACACATTACATGCACACAGCAACCTGCAGTTATTTTACTATAGCGCGTAATGTATTTCTTACATTTTATTATTTATTAAAATATAAGCATAGTATGTTCTTCTAGACACATGCCTCGATTTGATTCTTCCTCTAAGTATTTAGTAATTACCAATATTAATGGTAATTCCTTTTCAAAAGCTTCCGATACATATATGTATATACCGTTTTGATCTTATATGCTCAATATAGCAGGATTTGGCTTGTTTCACTTGATACGAGCTTTGGGAAGTTTCTTAACTGTAGTATATATTACCATCTATAGCTGTAAATACAGCACGTCTTCTATTAATGTTTTCATTCATAATGAAATCGCCTACGTGATTACATCTGAATCCTGGTTTAAATATTTCTAGATACTCTCTATGTTCAGGTCGATTTTTATTAATGGGTAGAAGTTGTTGCACATGCAATCCTAAAATCATCCAGGCTTGATGACACGAATCTGCGCATAAGTGGCGTTAATCTCAACGAACAGTTGAGACATCGTTCCACAGTCGCATTCACCATGTTTATTATATCACAACACAAAAAGTAATGTCTTTAGGAAAATACAACACACACGGTGCACCAGTGTTGGAAGTACGTTTATTTTCAGTGGGTAAAAGGCTGAACTCGACGCGCAAAGTACCAAAACTAGCAGAAAACCTACTGGTTGACAATGGTCAACCAAAATTGTCAACAATATTGCTAATGTCAAATAATGCTGTATTCGTACTGATAAAAGATTCTAACACAATCGATTTTTGATCGATTTCCGCAAACTAGCTATGTGGGTGTAATAGTACGAGTACCTACTAATAATACGTTTGAAACTATTCCGTTTTTAATATCAACAATAAATAAAAATAAAGCTAATAACCCTACCATTTGTCTCGTCATTTTCACATTTTTCATTAAAAATAAGATCAGTTATATGTACATATTACCTAATATCTAGTTCTGTAGGGTTATAGAAACAGAATAATTTATTTTACCTTCCGAGCTATTTAACGATATGTTTAAAATATTATACACAAGTTTTTAATATAACAGTTATTTAAGTTGATACGCAATAATAAATCTAACAATTAGAATCGATATCATTATATTTTATGTAGTTAAGTAGGCCCATTACACGAAGTAGAAAAATGAACATCCCTAGTATTGACAGGCGATAGTAAAAATGGCGTACTTTATGGTCAGTACTAACTTAAAAGTACTAATAACATTATTATTCAAAAAACTATCCCATTATGAAAAGTAATTAAGTCTTCTTCAGAAAATAAAATTTTATTCTAGACATTTCATGGTATTCAACTTTTTGAGATACAAGCCATTTCTTAAGAGTACTGTTCGTGGGCAATCTCTTTTAAAATTATTTATTTTTTATTTTTTCTGTATTAGTCGGAACGTAGGTTAACCTAACCTAACCTAACTCCTATTTTGATATTTAGAATGGACCAAAGATTGTAGGCTGACTTTTGCACCCAGCGCCGATTGTGTTTAAGACGGCTCTGAATACCAGCCTGGTTAAAAAAAAATTAAAATTTCATCGTATTCGAATTTTTCTTAAGGCTTGCATTTTGTTATGGTATAATGTATAATAGTTATGAACGATATATGTGAAATGAAATAAGAAAATATTGAGGCAGCTTTTTTTGGATCAGCGTCGCCCCTTTTTTAGTTGAAAATTATCCCACAGTAACATCGTAGTATGTTCCCGTGGGATATTTTGAAATTCACACTTCAACGGTATAAAAATGCTTATTTCAGGACAAACGAAAGTGTACTTAGGAATATGCCCAATACCTTTACAGGTATCCACTACAACACTAGTAATTTATCTTTTGAACTTTTAGGTAAGTACTTAGTATTATATTACATCTCCCCAAATGGCGCCTCCTCTGTACACTAACTGCTAACTTTATTCTTTTCTTCCATAAGCTTTCACTTATCCTGACCAAAACCCCAAACATCAAAACATGACATACCTTTCTCAGCAGTACATCTGTCTTAATTAATGAGTAAAGTCTCGGCGGCTCCATTAACTTAATGAAAAGACGTCAAATTGTCCGTCAATCAGCTTCAGCAGGATTCTGACTGGCCGCCATACGCCACAGGACAGCCGAAACGATATTAATTATGAATGTAATCAGTTCCATGGATTACTGACACGTTATAATAATGTGTTAGGGTTAAGAGTATCCTGACAGAGCCATGTCTATTCATATTGGAAAGATAGCTGTTATTTCAGAGGTAAATTTTTAATGTATTAGAATATATAGTCATAGCACGACTAGCTAACTGAAGTATCAATGACATCCAATCATTATTTACTTGTTCCTTATTCCCTACTTAACAATAGATACCGATGTTTTACATATCACACAATCGGCGGTAATGTGCTCCTATAAATAAGGCTGTAGTCACATGATCTAGGTGCTTAGTAAGTTATTTATCGGCCAACTGGACTCGGCACGAGCTATAAAGCAGCGTACGCAACCCCGCGTAGTCATAACATAATCGAACACAGCACTCGGACTGATAAATAGATGGCGCCACAACGCAAAATTAGGTACAACCTTATAAATATATCATTTCGCATTTAATCGATCGTAAAATGTGGTATGAACACGTCTGAGACCAATAAATAATTAAACGGACATGCGGCGACGTGTTGAACGAATAATAAAAATACCACCGGCCCATGAATCTTAAGATTTATAATTTCGATATCTATAAAACTGACGGTGTAGAAACACCTGTAAAGCGGATTATTTTAACAAGACGTCTATAGGTACCTACATAATTTATGTCACATTAATAATACTGATATTATAATATTATGTAGGTTCCTACTATAGTATAGGTGCTATTACACAGACCCTGATTAAAGATTACAGATTGAATTACCAAATTCCCTCGGATTCAGTGGAATCACGGAGCTTAATTAACTTGGCGCAGAGTATAATACTATTGCATCTATATATTACCCTGTTATCAGAGTGGGTTCAGAATCCACAAAATCTGCCACAAACCGACAGTAGAGCACCCCTTAAATCCGATCATTAGGCTAATGATGCCAGCTTATAAACCGATACGGTGATATTATTGCTAACTAACTCTATTAATGTGGAACGTGCAATTACTTACAATCGTCTTTCTGATAGGTAAGTATCTACTTCACGCAGAGAACATTCAATCGCTGATGTAAAGTGAAACTCTCGCGTGCAATGCTGCCTCCAAAGCAGTTACTAAATTGAATATTTAAACGTAACAGAATGTGTATTATGCGGAGGTGGTTCGCGTGCCACCATGGATCTCAGAACGTTGCCAGATATTTATATTGTGCACAAAGAGTGCAAATAGGCAAAGCGGGCAAAATAGTAGCAAATAGGTATTCAACAGTTCTCATGTAGGTACATATCTCGTTTGGTCCAGCCATCCTGACGGTTACGGCGGGCACCCCTATCGCGTGCTTACGTACCGCACGGGCGTAGGTAATTATTTCAAGGTCAGGGCCAAGTTACAATACTGGCAGATATTTATACTGTGGTTGTGCCATAGCTATCAAAATATTTATTTCCCATTCAACCCATTGACCACACGCAAACATAAATTTAACGTCTGCAATAACAGTTACAAAACATTATTCTATGCAAAATGTTGTCAGTCAAACATTACGCTAACGTATGATGTTATTGATGGATAATTTCACAATTTCTCGCAGGAAGAAATAGCAACGTAGGTTGGTATCTACGTGAAATTCTCGCTTATTTAATCACAATAATTATTAACTATATAAAGATCATAAACTTCATGATTGCATGATTGTTAGGTAATATATGACGAACAGTTTTATTAGTTGTGCCATTAAATTGGATATTGTACTATTATAATTATTAAAATCTGCCCACACCGTGTCTATCTTCGATCAGTGTCTATAACATAAAATTGTAGAGGCGTTAGACAAAGCGATCTTCTCTAGCTGAGAATCTTTATAACAGTCCTGCAAAGATTCATGAAAAATCTAAACTGGGATAGAGAAGGTATCAATCATACAAAACAAATTTCTAAGCCACCTCAGGTTTGCAGATGATTTAATCCTTTTTTCTGAAACATCAACTCAACTGGAAATAAAAATCTTTTCTCAAAAAAAACAACCGACTTCTATGTGTATCTATTTTTTTTTTGTTTCTTCGTTATTTGACACCGACTTCCGAAATAAAAGTTATTTTGCAATTTTTAGAAGTCGGTTGTATTTTTTGAGAAAAGTTTTTTATTTGTCACTTTTTAGTTTTTTTTTAAGGTTTTTGTACACCAGAAGTAAAACTAAATATTAAAGTTATGCCCGAATGGATAACACCAATAACATGGAATTTGAAAATTTGAAGACAACCAAAACGTCGTCTGTGTATACATATTTTATATTTATGTTGATTTTTTAAAAAGTGCTTAATCGATTTCGATAAAATATAAATGGGACCACCTCTGATGTATGACCTACCAAACAAAAAAAGAATCATCAAAATCGATTCACAAATGACGGAGATATCGCGTAACAAACATACAAAAAAAAAACATACAGACGAATTGAGAACCTCCTCTTTTTTGAAGTCGGTTAAAAATGGTTAGTGAACTTAATACTGCGAGCAGAAAAATTGGCTTAGAACTAAATAACACAAAAACAAAGGTCATGACCAACCACCAAAAATACATATAGAAGTCAACAATAGCTCTCTATAGTACGTACATGGTTATATTTACTTGAGTAAACAGATATCATTTGCTACAACCAGACACCATGATGAACTACACAGAAGAATAAATGCTATATGGAACAAGGGTGAACAGCAGATTTCGTACCGCATTTTGTTTTGGGTTTTATGTGAGTGTACTATTTGTAGAACTTCGGATTAATTAATAATATCAATAGAAAGATTTTAATAAATAAGCGTAGTAAAATCATAAACTAAAATTTGTAGAACTTGCCATAACGTAAAATAACACAAATATCGTAATGATAATTATTTATTTAGAAATGGAAATAATATTAAATATAATTAAACACTTATATAATACTGTATGCACAATTGTTGCAATGTTATATTACATATATTATTTTATTTGATCTTAATGATTTAATTTGAATGTTTAGTTTTGGAGCTCGTGGCTAAAGTAATAACAGCCACACGGGTCGATCCATCAGGTTAAGCTACGCTTGCCGGTTGGTCCATGAATGGGTGACCATCTTTACTTACCGAGACACCTCCGTGCCTACCTACGTCCGGTCGGCTGCTGGCAACACCGATGAGTTCAGTGTGGCTGTAGGCTTACATCAAGGGTCGGCTTTAAGTCCTTACCTCTTCCTGTTGATTATGGACGCTCTTACGTCGGAAATACAGGAAGAGGCACCCTGGTGCATGCTGTTTGCCGACGACATTGTTCTGGTCGGTGAAGATGGACCTGAGATCCAGAGCAGATTGGAGAAATGGCAACAGAAGCTGGAGAAAGTTGGCTTGAAAATCAGCAGAACCAAAACTGAATACATGTTCTGCGATTTCGGCAGTCTCTCCAGTTCTGAAGCTGTAGTGCTAGATGGCGCGCTTCTCCCAGTCTGCTCCGATTTTCGGTATCTCGGTTCACTCGTGCAAAGCGATGGCGAAATAGATCGGACTGTTAAGCACAGAATTAACACTGGATGGATGAAATGGCGGTAGGTCACCGGGACTATCTGTGACTCCCGCATTCCCCTAAAACTTAAGGGGAAGATTTATAAAACAATGGTCAGACCTGCTGTCTTGTATGGTTCAGAATGTTGGGCCACAAAAGGGATGAATGAAAAGCAATTGCATGTAGCTGAGATGAGAATGCTAAGAGCGATGTGTGGTGTTACGCGCATGGATAGAATTAGGAATGAGTATATAAGAGGAAGTCTGAAAGTGGCACCGCTGACTGAAAAGATGTGTGGAAATCGGTTGTCGTGGTATGGGCATGTGATGCGGAGGAATGAAGAAAATATTGTGAGGAAAGTCTTGTGTATGGATGTGGATGGTTATAAGAGTAGGGGAAGGCCAAAGAAACGATGGTTGGACTGTGTGAAAGAGGATATGGTTAAAAAGGGGGTGACTACAGAGATTACGACTAATAGAGGAGTATGGAAGAAAAAGACATGTTGCGCCGACCCCAAATAAATTGGGATAAGGGCAGGAGAATTATGACTCCTCCATGCCTCGGAAAGCACGTTAAGCTGTTGGTCCCGGCTGTCAATCGTGGATCATTGACAGTCGTTTCGGGTCATCAGAAGCCCGAAATTCTGACATCCAGTCTTACCAAGGGTTATCGTATAACCCAGTAACTGGGTTGTAGAGGTCAGATAGGCAGTCGCTCCATGTAAAATACTGGAATTCAGCTGCATCCGGTTAGACTGGCAGCCGACCCCAAGATAGTTGGGAAAAGGCTAGGCAGATTGATTGTTTAGTTTTGATTTATTACTTATATAATATGTGACTTGCAATGTTGTCGGTGAAATTACCTGAAATAAAAGAATTATTATATATTGTTATTATTATAAAATCATAATAGTTTACGATTTTGTGATAGGATTGATTTTCGTCATCAATATCGTTTTGTTCATAATATGGCAATTATTTATTGACAGGTAAAGAAAATCTGTCATTCAGTTCACTTCTTTTTCTTTGCTGTTGTTTTAGATTGTAGTTTGTGCCTGCATCTTACCAATTTAGGGCTGATTTTTCAATAGTCAGATAACTTTTAACTGAGGAATAAAAATTGCGGTTTGACATAATTTCTATACAAAAACTGTCAAAATGCCATTTTTATTCCTCAGTTAAAAGTTATCTGACTATTGAAAAATCAGTCCTTAGTGAATTATCTGTCCGTTTTACAGTTGCAGTAACATTCAGGAATGGTCGGGACGCAATCAGAATTCATTGCTGTAACTGCACTGTAGGTTTAAGAACAGTGGGATGCTGCTCACATGTGATGAGTATTATTTGGTAGCTAAGCTATGCATGCCATGATGGTATTACCCGACCTGCCCCCTTCCTAGATGAAGTAATATTAAGAATAAATTAATTGTAAGTACAATAAAATAAATGTACTTACAAAAACAAAGTATTGTTTTATTTTCCTACACTCATAACCCCATCAGAACTTCACCATTATCAAAGTGTTGCAGTCTGCTGCTGGACATACATATCTCCTAATGCACCCCACTACCTACTTAAATGGTTAGTAAAATACTACAAAGATAGCGACAAGGCAATCTAGTACATTTACCTTATCACCAATACAATGTTTATGTACCTCCATGTACAATCTACATTGGTGCAATATTACATAATCTTAAAAAATTAAACTGGTTATAACTTTTACGCCCAAAGTTCTAAAAAACTAAGAATTTAAAAAGGGCTTGTATCATATTAACTACCAATTAAAACAAAAAATATCCCAAAATACGAAATTTTATTAGCGGTACGAAATTCCCATACAAGCCAGCCGTTCGCCTTTTGGAGCAACAAGGAAGTACTTAAATCGAACCTCCCTTTAAAACTGAAGAGAAAAGTACTAGATTCCTTTATACTTCCGTGTCTTAATATACCTGTCAATCTTGGATTTTTAATAAGCACACAATAAACAAACTACAAGTATGTCAAAGTTCAATGGAACGTAGTATACTAAACCTTAACAGAAAAGACAAAGTAAGAAATAAAGATTTATGGAAAGCAACGAAAGTTTTAGACGCTCTGGAACATTGTATGAAATTGAAATGGAAGTGGGCTGGTCATATTGCTCGTATGAACAAAGATAGGTGGGATTAAATGATTACTACTTGGTCGGGACCACCCAATAAACAGAAAAAAGAGAAGCCCAAAAGAGAGATCGATAGACGAGATAAATGAAGTAGCTGGAAACAACTGGATTACAAAGGCAAATAATAGAGATTGTTAGAAAAAGTGGAGAAGGCCTCCTTAATAAATATATAAGTAATAAGAATAAATAAATAATGATATTTAATGAATTAATTAATTGTATGCCTGCCTAGCCTTTTCCCAACTATGTTGGGGTCGGCTGCCAATATAACCGGATACAGCTAAATACCAGTATTTTACATGGAGCGACTGCCTATCTACCCCCATAACTCTGTTACTGGGTTATACGATAGACGATACCCCTTGGTAAGACTGGATGTCAGACTTTCGGGTGTCGGACGACCCGTAACGACTGTCAAAGATCCACGATTGACAGCCGGGACAACAGAGTCTTGGTATGTAAAGATGGTCACCCATCCACGGACCAACCCCGGCAAGCGTAGCTTAACCCGATGGATCAACCCGTGCGGCTGTTATTACTTTAGCCACGAGCTCCAAAACTAAACATTCAAATTAAATCATTAAAAAAACGTATAATTTATTTTAGATTTTATAAAAAAAAAACACCGAAAATAACTTAACTAAAACAAAAATACAAAATAAGGTAACATTACCTATAAAAGACTTGTTGAGTTATTCAGATAAAGGATTTAAAATAATAAAATGAAGATAACATAAATTGCATGTTTTTCTTTTAATAATGTTAGTATGAGGAAAAAAACCGGGAGATGAATTTAGGTTAAAACATGAAAAAGAAAAACGCACCTAACTTCAAGTTCGTTGCAACGTATAGATTCTAGCTAGTAAGTACAGGTGTGAGAATAAACCCTATGATCAGAGCCTAGGTTTAAATTCCTCTAGATTCTAAACTATATTAAGAACTTCATTTATGATGCCAGCTTAAATTAATCAAAATACATCCGTCACACGTAGGCGATCAGCGCCTAGCGATGAAGTCCTGCGACCTGGAGGACAGGCACTTCAATATTCAGTGAGCCCGTCTAATATCCACTTCCGAAAGATTCGGCACAGCGAATGGTCTCAGAAATCCAAACTGGAGCTAGGGGCCGGAGTAATCGGCTTACACTCGACTGATACTAAGAGCTAAGACAAAAAAATGGACGATTTAAACTACGTTACCATTAGGTGTCTATCACTGAGAGCGATACTCCATGAAATAAGAAAATGACAAATACGTACCAAATTATTCGTAGAAAGAAACATCAAAATATGTGCGTCGGTGAAGCGACGCTAATTAAACGTTATACATATGTTGTCACTGGGTATAACTTTTAAATAAATCTGCAAATAATTCCTTATGACATGATGATTATGTCACCGAATATTATCAAGTCTGTCTCATGCCAAACTTTTATTTCGTCTATTTTGAGATCTTTCTAGGTTTAAAAATATTTTTTTTTTTGTAACCATTAAAGCTTGTCCGAAAAGGCGAGATGCAATGAGGGTTTTTCTGTAGTAGGTACCAAATAAAAATTCTGTCGTTTGAAATAGAAAAAAGAGAATTAAATTATGAAAATATCATTTCCACAAACCAATTCAGTGAGATCTTAGCAGCAAAGCCTGCTTCTATAAAACTGGCCTCGTTATCTCGATGAAAAGTATGTCCGAACGAACATCAAAATAAGATTGGAATGACGAGAAAAAGAGCTAAAAAGCTATTTGTTGCATATCGATCTGGGGAAGCTGTGGGTTCGATATTACCTAGCCGGTATGTAAATAGATCATTACAAGAGCATTTACACCTTGGATCGTTGGGAACGCAGCACATTTGTATAGCATTATGTAGATATGTGTACGTGTAGTGGTAAGCAATCTTAATACTACGATCGTAGCATGAAATAAACGGCATGGCGGATGCCTATTCTGGATTATAGGTCGATGTGAATTATGCTGACGCGTAGGCTTGTTATATTGTTGTTTCTTTTTAGAGTACCACGTATAAGGAAAACGGAACGCTTAAGACTGTGTTATAAATTCTTTGAGAATAGGAAAGCTTTAATAGGCTATTAAACTGTTGTTAAAACTAAAGGCTTGAACTGTAGTGGCATATATGGAAAGCACTCAATCGGTTGAGCACAATGCGCACTCAGGTAGACCGCTGCAAACACAACTTGGCAAAATGTTTTATAGACCCGCCGAATACCCGATGTGAGTGCGGTGCACATGCTCAGAACACCACAGATTTTACCACACGTTGGAGTGCCCAAGTGCCCATACACCTGGGCTTTCGAAGACTTAAGGCGCTATTAGCTGCCAACGACCTTGAGTGATTAGCTTGCGTGTTCTGCGCTGAGTTCACGTAACGCGTCGTATGTGCACCCAGTAATAGGACCCGCCCATCAAGGAGCGCTGTCCGAAATTAGACGCATTATTAATTTATTACACACAAAACAACAAGTATGAAACTAAAACACTGAGACTAAATTATAAATAATTAAATGATCTTTAAAATGGTGAAGGTTTCATAAAAATACGCTTTATAGTTTTTGCGTGAATCTCTATTTTTTATCCAAGTTTGACATAACTTTACAAATTAATTACACTATGTTATAAAAATATAATTTTAAATATTCTGAGATCAATTACGACGGAAATTGTCTGAGTAAAATATATTTTTTTCAAAGAAATAAGACAAGTCGTTTAGACGTGATGTTCAATTAAAAACCATTAAAAGTCATATAACTGCGCCTTAATAATGCCACAGATGCTACAATTAACGTAGCTACCTACTGGGTCCAAACTTAAGAGATAATTCAATCGATTCGAAAAGAAGAAAGAAGACTATACTCGTATCTTTAGTAAGTTAGTCTTAACCTTTAATATAACTGACAACATAGCACCTAGGTTACCAGTCCGTTTAATTACCTTACAGAATATGTGATGTTACATTTTTAAAGTACTTAAAATCAGCAGAACCACACACACATTCACTTTCAATTCCGAACCTCTACTCTCCGGAATCACAGTCTAAATAAATGCAGTCAGTATCTCTGTCTCTATGCTCACTAAATAACATTTACCTAATGAGGCTATGTCGTAATATAAATCACGCTGAACGACTCTGACTGTACAGTCATTACACTTTTGTCTACGGCTGCCACGGTACGCTGCAAGAACTTTTGTTATACCAATGTTTTATGTACCTAAGAGCCGTATCTAAAGGAATTTATAGACACATTTACACCACCCTTGAAGTGGAATCAGGTTTGATTACTTAAGTGTCATTACAGCTTTGTTATGGAAAATTCAACAGTCTGAAATACGAATAACCTATTGTGATCGACAAAAAAGTTTTTATTTACCTACGCATTATGGACGTAAGAATCTCACAAAAAGAAAAATAGGTACATAAAGAGAAAAAAGCTCCTCGACATCGCAAAAAATGATGAAGCAGCTAACTCCTAATCAAGAAAGACATTAATAGAATCAGAAACGTAATAATATTTACCGCTTCGTACCGCTCAGCTTTATCATAAGCCCTTACAGAATTAATCGACCTTGGGAGTCGATTAATTTATATAATGCGCTTTAAAGATAGGCCACCATCAACGACGGCTTCAAGCTGGGCCTCATTTACACGGGTGATTTACGAGTTCACACACCGGACCCGATCTCACTTAGCAATGATTTATGCGCAACATCTCCCCCTGCCGAGTTAAGCGCATTATCGGACCACATGCCCTATTAACTTTGTAAACCGTTTAAACATTAGTCTAATATGCCAGCTGGTACGGTGTGATAGGCGGCCACAATATAAAAATAAAGATAGCATTGTACTCATAAACGTAGTAAAAAGGTCGTATATTTCTTTCATACTTTTTATTCGATTTTTAAATTATTACATAATACATAAAAGTTTATTAACTTGCAAAAGAAATATGAGTGGGTCTGGTACAAATTTATTTGAAGCTGGCACCCACATGTGCAATGCATCCCATTCGACGTAATGACGGCTCCCCCGAGGCACCCTTGAGACGGTGTGGCGACGACCGCAAAACATATTTTTGGACCATTTAAATGTAGATGATGCCCTTTTCATCCTTCGTAAAAAAACAGGAGTTTCCGTTTTTCCACTTTTTTCAGGTGAATATAACCACTAGGTATGTTTTACTCGTATATTAGATACCCACCTAATCAGCGTTTTTGTATGGATAATTTTAAAGAAGTTGCATTTTTAACCGACTTCAAAAAGAAGGAGGTTATCAATTCGGATGTTTGTATTTTTTTTCGGGCATAACTAAGTCATTTAATGACGGATTTGCAAAATTCTTTTTTTGTTCGAAAAGGATTTGTTTCGAAATGCCAGAATACCAGAAACACTTCCGGAATTAAAGTTATTTTGCACTTTTTGTGGAAGTCGGTTCTATTTTTTCATACTAAAATTTTCTTAATTTATTTAACAACTATGAACACTAATGTTTTGAAACTTTTATGCAATAATGGATAAAAACTAAGATAACGTATGCCACTTAGATTAAGCAACAAAAATAAGTTTGGTTATGTTTAAACAAATATAGTGGTAATTTTTGCTAACAAAAATAACTTTAATTTCGGAAGTCGGTGTTTGTATTTTACTTCTTCGTTATTTGACACCGACTTCCGAAATTAAAGTTATTTATTAATTTTTAGTGTATTTTTTTTTTTGGAAGTCGGTTGTTTTTTTTTGTAAAAAAGTTTTTTATTTTTCACTTTTTAGTTGTTATACCCCAGAACTAAAAACCCCAATATAATGGAACGTGGAATTTAAACATTTGGAGAACACCAAAACGTCATCGAGGTACACGTATTTTCCGGTTTTGTTCAGTTTCTCAAAAAGCGCTAAAGCAATTTCGATAAAATTTATATGGGACCACCTCGGGAGTATATTCTTTCAGATGAAAAAAGAGTTTTGAAAATTGGTTCACAACTGACGCGTGACGGAGAAATCGGGTAACATACATACAAAAAAAAAAAAACATACAGACGAATTGAGAACCTCCTATTTTTGGAAGTCGGTTAAAAAGAGGAGTCATTTTTAAGGTATTTTTTTTTGTTTATAAAACTATAAGTAATAAGGTTTTTTACTATTGGCAGTTGTCTATGACGGTCATTATTCGATATAATATCAAACAATTGATGAATATTTTAATTCATAGAAGTGACGAGGTTCACTATTTGTGAGAAAAAAAACGCTGATTTCATATGTAAGGACCCAATTTGAAAAAATCTATTTTAAAAAATAATAAAAGATTCAGATACACATGAAAACTTAATTCTAAAAGATCTAATTTTTTTTTCTTGCAAGTGCTATTCTTATAAAATGCAGACCGATCAACTCCCACACGCAAAGGACATAATAGTCGGCTACAATTTGGTCCAAAATATTGCGCCATTACTTATCCACGATGGCCACGAAATACAAACGCGAAATCACGGACACATTCACCCGAAAGAGTAAATTAAGTCTATCAGGCAGGAACATGATTCCGAACGTTCATAGCAATCATACTTAGGGAACATTGAAGTGTATCGAAGATGTCACGCCGCAAAGGAGATATAAACTGCGATATAAGCGGCTTTCAATTTATGAACAAGCCGCTTGCTTTGACAACATGAAAGAACAAGTCGTCGTGTAGGTGACAAACGTCACGACCCCTCCCTCTTCCCGTCTCCCCTGCACTAACGAACGTACAACTTTGAGGAATAACTATCACCATTGACGTGTATTAGAACTAGGACTTTGCTAGACTTAATTATAAAGATAGTTATGCACCCACCTTAATTAATATTTTTAATTAGGTTAGGACGTACCTAACTAGCGCGCAGTAGTCTACTGCTTTTGTTTGTACGACTAAGGGCCGATTTCACTAATTATACACGCCTTGTTAAACGCGTTTAAACGCGTTTAGCCGTTGTCATAAAGCTGAAGAGTTTGTTTGTTTGTTTATCTCAGGAACTACTGGATCGAATTGAAAAATTATTTTTGAGTTGAATAGTCCATTTATCGAGGAAGGCTATAGGCTATATAACATCCCGGTACGACCAACAGGAGCAGAGCATCAGGGAAAAATGTGGCAAAAACGGAAAAAAAACCTTTTGAGAGCTTCAGTTGCGTGCGCTGCGTAAACAGTTAAAGTTACCCGGGCCTGCGGACTGCGAGTAGTGGGTAACTCGCCGTCCGATCAGCACCAGGCCCGAGAGTCGATGGCGCGTAGTGTTCCACGCGCGCCTCAAAGAGTTGTCAGCAAACATGACGGGGCCCGTCATGGCCGATGCCTACCCGGGGGTTGAGGATAAATTTGAAAGAGTTACCTCGCCCCTGGGCATTCAGGGCAGGGAGGAACAGGGGTGGGTTTTAGTCAGTAAGAGTCGGACACACCCTTCCGCTCCACCCTAGAGCGGGAGAAGTCATTGGATGATTTCCCACACGCCCTAAAAAAAAAAACGATTAAAGTTACGCAAAAATTATGTATGACGGAATTGTTCTCCTTTTAAAGTTCTAAAAAAGGTCCCGATATGTCTACCTTTTAAGGTTAACTCACTATAATCTTTTTTATGGTTTTTATTTTTTAGGCTATGCTTTCAGTAAAACTTAGTTTATAGAGCGAATGGTGAAATCGGCTCTTATTCAGTATGCATAGGTATATATATATATACATCAAACGTATAATTCAAAAGAAGTTTCTTTGTCAATTAAATAGAAGTAATTAAAATACAATCTTTTTGTAAATAAAACAAACATGAAATGCATTTTTAACAGCGCGATTCATAGAATAATTGAAGAGCTTCCGAGGCCTGTTTTTCATTACAAATTGTACAGAATCAGATTGCACGTGCACACTCACATTAACTTAACACTTCATAATGAAACAGTAATAAAGGCTACGAGCTATCAATTACGAACAATTATAGACGACATCAGAAACAATAATCGGTACAGTCGTTTTAAATTGGATAACGTAAATCCTTATGGTGTTAATTTTATCGCTTTATTTATGCCACTAATAAAACTTCACGGATTTCACACTGCCGCTCTGATTCATCGCCAGATTATTTGGGTCTTCACCATACAAAGTGTTTTTTGTTTTTATGTTTCTCAACCTTTTATGATGAACCGTCAGTTCCCGCACATTTCACTTAATTTTACTGCCGCTGTTTACCCTCCAGGTACAGTCGTGAACAGATTGCCTAACGGTTGATTCAACTCAATTACTTTTGTTCTACAGAATCGTAACGTCATCATTACTGTATAATAGGCTGAGCTTTACGTGGCGAACGTAAGTAGAAATGTGGAAAACACGCAAGACAAAGACCTGTTATTTGAGCATATATTATGCATTTGCATACACAACAATAGCAGGTAGGTATGACAGAAACTCAGAGATGAACAAAGACATCCTTAACACAGGATTTTCGCATTGGATTTAAGTTCTTTTCACTTAGTATATTTGTGGAAGGATAAAAATAATTTTATACTTTTTTATGAGACGAAAGTGGTCGTCGTGGTGGAATACCTTCTGGTAGCCACTTGACACATATCGGCATTTAACTCGGCGGTTAATTTTCCGGGTCTGGCGAGCGCGGGCGGCCTCCTCGGATGAATTCAATCAGAAGCAACAAACTAAGCAATTTCGACGCCGGCCGGCGAAAACGATTGCGGACGAGTGTGTATTGAGTTGACCGCCAGACGAGAGCCGTCGAGGGCCCTCACCTCAACCACAAACTTGTACACCGACAAAACTATTTATTCTCCACGAATATCTAGTTCAAGAATATTGAAATACAATTTTCTCACTCTTAAGCCGTGGCTAACCGAAATTCGAAATTAAATTCTCTACTCACTTGAAGTCCATTCAGCGTAAGCACTTGGCAAACTTCAATGTACAATGAGTCCGTCGTAAAGTATACAATAAGAATCTGTGAAGTCAACGTTTCATTTTTGTTTTGTCTCGGTTTAACCGCGGGTTTGCCGTCATAATAATATAATGTTGTGAATACAAGTGGTGGCCACCGTTTACTTCAGGGCTGCGGGCAACGGTTTAAGTGAAACAGACAGCGAACCACTTAACCTTCGTCTTGTATTTAAAGGGAAGGCTAGACGTTGAACCCGGCCCACAGTAGTCGTGAATATGAAGTAAAACAAAAAGAGAGGAATTGACTACCTTTAATTTTTCACGGCGAAGTTTATTTGCGAAAGTAAACATGTGTGTAATAATACTAATGTGTTCCAGCAATTTGAGACTGGCTGGGTAGAATGAGTGAGGTGTTGGCTGAGTATGCGAGCTAAAATTCAAATTACCTACCGTATTAATAATCTACCACGAATCTATGCGATGTGGCATCATCAAGTAGGTTGTCCCGGTAAGACTGGTTGCGACGCGGTCTGTACATAGCATGCGTAATCGTTCACAACTTGGGGGTAATCAATGCCCGCTAAAGTGTCACCGATCCTTAGAGACGCTGAGACGCTCGATGAATTGACTCAATTATTTGACTTTAGAAAGTGTCTGCCTGTCTGCGACCTTAATATAATGTTCATTCATGTTAGTGACCGCGTGCGCACAATATTGTGACTGTTACATTTACCTATCTAAATTATTTATTACACACACAATGGTGTGTGAGTCCAAAGGTTTGTAACAAACCAATGATGTGGAGCTAAAACTGCTTTCAGAATTTTATCCCACTCTCCATTTAAATATGCGTTCAAAGAAACGGTACAGAAATCTGACAAGAATATATTTGATATGTTTGCAGGGCAAGAGAATGGATCATAAAGCAAGTCAGTCTTAAATAAGTAGCTTTATATATCTCAGAGAACTTTGAAGTCGTCTAGAAATGCAACAGATAGAAACAACACAAAGCTACGAAATGTTAGCAACGATTCATTTAAAGGATATTTATATAAATCACTTGCTTTTGAAAATGTAGAAACTAAAATTATCAAATCGGCTGATGTTTTACCGTCGATATCAAATTACAATTTCGAAGAAGTAAATCTGAAACGTTTCACTATTGATTGCACAATATTTTACTTTCGAGAAAAGACTTGATGCTTAGCGCCATAAAGATTTGTTGGATGGAGCAGTAAAACCGTATACAGTTCAATAAAAATATGTTTGTTTATATATGAGGTTCACAATGTGCGACCACCTACGATATGGGTTTATTGTCGTCACGGAGAAGCTCCACTCATAGCCTGAGAAACAGAATACCATACGGATGCAATGGCAAAACGATGTAACATCGTAAGTCGTAACTTTACATTTGTAAGTAAAGCGTTCTGATTTAGTTTTTTTGAAGTTAAACTTCTTGACGCACGCTTGACTTGGGGATTAAGCTGGTGAATGCGTAACAAGAGCGTTACGAAAAATCTGATCAGGCGAGGCGAACGTAAGAGATGGAGCTAAAGAAGTTTTTCTTCAGTTGTGTGGTCTAAAGCACTCTCATTATTTTTTATAATTTTATGGTCGGTAACCAACGAGATCAACTTTTAACTACAACTTTCGACTGCAGTGTATGGAGGTAGAATTTCCAGTTACTGTTAATTTTCTTCGCTGTGGAACTCAGCAGTCCAGCAAATCGCCTTAAACATTTTTACTTTCACTTTTGTTCTGAAAAGGATTAATAATTTCATATTCTCAAGAATTATTGATGGCTGGATTCAAGCGCAGATGTAATTTATTCAATTCGTTGGCATAACGAGCGAGAACCCGCTAGTTCATAGGACGGTTTAAAGCTAACTAATTTGGTTAATGTTAGTGATGGAAATTTGTGCCAGGAATGTTTTCGCTGGCGCTAATATATGGAACTGACTAGTCGGATTTCAGTTGGAAATGGGTTTAAACGTTTTGCACGTTATGCTCATTTATCTTGTCCAGTATCTTGAGGGGGAAAGCAATTTAGTCACGCCAGCTATACAGATCTTTACTGCAGTTTTTCGACTTGCAGATAACAATGTTTCACGGTGTATTCCAATGATTCACTCTTGTGGTGATAATTTTTCGTGTGATGATCATTAAAGAAATTTTATTTTAAAAATTTATTTTCGAGTAACTTATAATAACAGAAAAGAAAAAAAAACCATAATACATTTACTTTTGATTTCTCCATAAGTTAAGCTTATGGAGAAATAACAACTAATGTAAGAGCATTCTGTCATAAACATCGACGTCAAACAATCGTTTGCAACACATAAACCCACGAAACACATCACATTCTGCCAGCAGTTATGGCCATCGGAAGTTGGCCAATAGATGCCACATTCCATGCAAATGCCATGTCAATGGTCGCCGCATCTTTATAGTCTACTGTTCGCGCTGACCAATATAAGTATGCGGAACAAATAAATAAATAAACATTTCATAACATTTGACGCCAATATTTTAACTATAACATAAAGGCATTTTACTCTTAAGGCACTTGTCCCACCGCCAAACATAAGTTAAAAATGAGTTGGCGAGCAGCGAGTAGCGAGTATGTAGTTCCGAGAGCTTTGTCACTGGACATTATGCGAGTGTGCGAGTGCGACGGGCGATTACTCGCACCACTCACTAGGGTTGGCTAGTCCTCTCGGCTTGGATTCTGACCGCCAAGCGAGTTTGGATACGAGTGTGGCTGAGCGAGAATTATCTTTGATAGCTCTTGTCGCTCAGTGACAAACTTGTGGAGTGAGTCCTCGCCGGCAACTATTAATATATGCATCTCTTTTGTTTACACGTAATGTATACTCGTATCTATTGTACGTTTCTTGCGCGTCAAAATAGCCGATAGTTAGTCGCTTCCGCGCCGGTGGTTCCAAACTGCCTTAAACATGTAACTTTTAACGAGTATTAATGGCTGTACCTTTCTCTCGTTGTGAAATCAAGATTTCAATTTCCTACCTTGCACATTTTTGATTAATGGTCAGCGATACTAAATTAAGAGTGATATCGGTACTCAGCGCTGCATTATTTTCTTGCGTAAAATATTGCATCGATCACCCAGCTTTTATTAAATATTGTTACTTTCGCTCATAACAAACCAGCGAGGGAACAATGAACTACAGTACAGACTAGAACAAACAGGCAACAGATATTTCACTAAAATAACTTTGCTTCACTTCACCATTTTGCGAACAAACGTCGCTGCAGCAACAGTAAACAAACAGGCACATAAAGTTAATTATTAAAACCGGGGAACAAATTTTTTTAGAGATACGCCATGAAACGGACGTATTACTTTAAACTATTTATTTATTTATTCAACTTTGAAGTATTATTACATACTGCAGTTAAAAGCATAGGAACTCGTTAACTGGCCTTAAGGACTTCAAAGATAATATTGTATAATTATTCATACACCATATTTTATGAAAATTAAATTTATTGTAAGAAATAATATGATTGTTTTTAACTTACCTAGGTCCGTTTCATAACACAGGTAGCATTTTTTTTTTTTGGGGGGTGGGAAATCATCCTATGACTTCTTCCGCTCTAGGGTGGAGCGGAAGGGCGTGTCAGACTCTTACTGACTAAAACCCACCCCTGTTCCTCCCTGCCTCGAGTGCCCAGGGGCGAGGTAACTCTTTCGAACACAGGTTTAATACACACACACAAGTTGAATACACACAACACAACACACACACAGGTTGAACACAGGTTGAATAGGACAATGGGTGTCTTGAAACGGATTAAGAGCCAATGATAAAATGAAAAAAATGAAATGATTTGAATGACTTCGCAGATACCATATCACTATGTCGTCCCAAGTTTGCCAATCTCGTCAAAACGTATTGATGCCCAGTCGATATGTGCAAGAGCGTCTTCGCTACCAAGCACTACCACTTCGTCGCTCCACGCCTGTTTAATAAAATCGGCCAAGAAAGAGGGATGAAACAGCGTAAGGCGCTATTAGCTGCCAATGACCTTGAGTGGTTAACTTGCGTGTTCTGTGCTGAGCTCACGTAACGCGTCGTACGTCCACCCAGTAATAGAACACGCCCATCAAGGAGCGCTGTGTCGAAATTAGACGCATTATTAATTTATTACACATGAAACAACAGGTATTAAATAAAACACTGAGACTAAATTTTAAATAATTAAATGATCTTTAAAATGGTGAAGGTTTCATAAAATACGCTTTATAGTTTTTGCGTGATTCTCAATTTTTATCCACGTTAGGCATAACTTTACAAACTAATTAAACTACGTTATAAAAATATAATATCAAATATTCTCAGATGAAATTACGACGGAAATTGTCTAGAGTAACAATTTTTTTTTTCAAACAAATAAGACTAGTCGTTTAGACGTGATGTTCAATTAAAAACCATTAAAAGTCGTATAACTTTTTTTTTTTTGTGGGGTGTATTTCCCAAGAAATAATATGATTGTTTTTAACTTACCTAGGTCCGTTTCATAACACAGGTAGCATTTTTTTTTTTTTGGGGGGGTGGGAAATCATCCAATGATCTCTCCCGCTCTGGGTGGAGTGGGAGGGCGTGTCAGACTCTTACTGACTAAAACCCACCCCTGTTCCTCCCTGCCCTGAATGCCCAGGGGCGAGGTAACTCTTTCGAATATATCCTCAACCCCGGGCAGGCATCGGCCATGACTGGCCCCGTCCTGTTTGCTGACAACTCTTTGAGGCGCGCGTGGAACACTACGCGCCGTCGACTCTCGGGCCTGGTGCTGATCGGACGGCGAGCTACCCATTACTCGCCGTCCGCAGGCCCGCGCCATAAACCCTTTAACAAATATTAATTCAAGAAAACAATAACACTATGGCTGGACAGTTTTAGCTATGATGAAATGGAAAACTTCATCGGAACAGTAACTTGAATTTTGATACCGAGACACTTTGATTTTTTCACTTGATACACTACATACCCACTCTTCCACCACACTCACACCCACACACACTCTAACTTTGACCTGTTTATAAGGAAAAATTGCTTTGCGATATTGTTATTATTATTTTTTACATGCTCTAACTGTAATATTTTAATTTTTTTTCTTTTGTCTGTCATGCTTCGACTGTATCATAATCCCTGTATATTGAGAGGTCTGGCTCTTGTGGTACAGGATGTAATAGTTCTAGAGCCAGGGCCACACTGATTTTGTCTCAAATATTTTGAGACAAAATCAGTGTGGTGGTATTCTGCGATAGAAACAAGAGTGCCGTTGCAAAATCTTAGTCTAATTTCGTTTTCGCCTTTCGAGCGTTAAAATGCTGACGATGCGGCAAGTAAGTGTACTCGTATGTAGTAGTGTGTGCGGTAAGTGCGGACTTTGTCACTACGTGGTTGCTTCACGCTGTCCGGAGCTACGTAGGTGATCAGCAGAGTGTGTAATCGCATAGCAGACTCAACTTCTTAGTCTTAGTTTCAATTTGGCAACAAGTTAAGTAGGTATAATTTTTTTACACAATAATACTTATTTAAATAAGTCAAACACTTTGATACAACTCAAACTGAGATCATAAAATTAATAATTAGAATTAAAAAAAAAACAACACAAAATAATTAGACTTCGAATAACTAGTCCGTTTCAATGCGACCGTACCTGTCCGATTCATTGCGAATCTAACCTAAAAACATTTTAATAAAATACCAAATAATTAAGTATTGATAAGATTATAACTCTCCGTTCCGTATCATCTTGAAAATATGACACAACAAATACAACCATACCAATAAATTGTAGCTTAAGTTATTACCGAATTTTAAATCAGTTTGCAAATATACGATATTTTTTACAAAACTCATGCGCTTCAACAACGTGCGAAAAAGTAAACGAAATAATGGCTGCCGGAATCTGTCGTTATTGTGGGTTTATGGTCATCAGTGTTGCCAACAACCAAAAGACATGAATATTTTTGTTCAGATTTTTTTAAGATATCTATAGATAGTGTCCGTTTCATAATGCGTCCGTTTCTGTTCAATATTTCAATGCTAAAGTACAAGCGTTGTAAAACTCCATAACGACACGTGACAGGTAGGTAATATTGCCTAAAAACAACAGCGATGTATTCGCCATAGACGGGCTGCGAGTATTCGTGAGGTTGAGGTTGAAGGGGCCGGGGCTCCTGGACGCATCACCAGCTATTTGTTTCTCACGCTCGCACCCGCCCACTGCGCCGCTGTGCAAACGTGCCGTCGTCGTCTTGTAAAACTTGTAAACCACAGAGATGTCAGATAACAACACTTGTTATTGATATACTTATCGCTATCTTAACGATATGTTCTGAAATTGATGCAGCCAACTATCTACATAAATATCACGATTAAATTTAAATTCATTGAACACTTTCTGTTTGTGTTTTTACTCGAGATATTTCAACACCTGAACACATCAAGGAGTTAAAGTATCTCGAGTAAAAATAATTTTAACTCCTTGATGTGTTCAGGTGTATATCTGGAGTAAAAATTGGGTTAAAAAGTAATCTTAACACCTTTTATCACTAGTATTAAAGTATGTTTTATTGAGGGTCACAACGAACCCGTGCCAAATATTTGCCAAACCCTCATTAAGGGACAGGATACCTAATAATTATTGTTATAATTACACACTAAGCCGCGAGGGTAAATGTTGGTAATGAATCTTGTGCAGGAATTCTTTTTGATCGTAATTCGATGATGGCGTGGCTATCGCGTGTTGGTGTGAGCGACGCCCACGTTATTTCCGATTGTCGCTGAGGCACTAATTTCTATTACCATTATTGACACATAATAACGGCGGTGAGCTTCGAGCCGGAATGTGAAATAAAGTCTTACCGAGGTTTGGGCTCACACTAGTGAGTCGTAGGTACCTACGTGCGTGTGTGACCACCATAAGTGGCGGCCACTTAGATGCACATTAATAAATAATGTCGCATCGGTAGAAGATGTTAATATATTCTTTAAACGTTGTTAAGTGGGTCGTAATCTTGCTTTAGGTACTTGTTTCTATATATGGGTGTGACGCGCCTGATCAGGAAGCTAGCTGTAGATGCTGTGATTTTTTCAGTGTAACGGTTGCTTGGAGATGTTTTGTCTGCTCCACACAAGAATGTATGTGTTCTTCCAGAAAAATGGGTTACTTTTGTAACCGGATACACACAAAAGCAAAGCAAGTTAATATAAAGTTTGTACAAATACAGACTTCTTATAGGTTTTTCTGTAATTTATAAGTATATAACTGTTTCCTGTATTTTTTTCAAAATTTTAGACTTAGTAGTTTCGGAATAAGGGGGGAGCGAATGGTCAATTTTATATGTTTTGTAGAATAACTTTAAAATAATTCATTTTTGAAAGTGTAGCAAATTTCAACTTAATCAGTCCAGTAGATTCGGAGTAAATTGTCTGTGACAGACGGACAGACAGACAGACGCATGAGTAATCCTATATGGGTTTTTACATTCGGATATTTGGAACCATAAAAACTGAATGAAAAAGTAGCTACGTATGACTAAAATAGTAGATATGAGAAGCAAAATTGTGCATGTGCAATATGTATCATTACATATTGCACATGCACAATTTTGCTTTATTGAGCAGTAGGTATGAAATCCTTATAAGAAAAATAAATCAAACTGAAAAAAAAACTTTTTGTGCTGGGTATGTAGTAAAATAACGAATAAGGCACATCCTTAGTAAACGTTTAGGTACCAGTTACAAGAAATAACAAACACAAATTATCCTAACTATATTCATAACAAAGCCGAAAACCTGTAACCAGCGATTTTTTGTTAGTTGGGGCCACGCACGCTACTGAACCTTTTATGGTGTATAATTTTCTATAAATTTTCACTCAAAACTTTGTCGGAACCGTGCGAAGTGTGCAAGTGAACATCATTAGTCATTTTCTTAAAACTAACAGCAGGTGAACCGTAAATTTGGTCGTACGTGTCATTCCCGAGCTAAACCTACACGTGACTGATCAAGACGTCTTGTGATCAGTCTCCATTTTTGTTATGCTGACAGATAAGTCTTTGTAAATGTAACTAAAAGAAAAGAGGCTTGTCAAGTTCTAAGTCGTTTACCTTAGTCGTATTTGTGAAGCGTAAAAGTTTATTTCAGTATGAAGTACTAGTATGAAGACGTGTCATAACGAGAAAGCCTTATAGTACTCGCATATTACGATGTGTAACATTTGACATCTCAAAGCAACATTAACATTCTATCCTGACAAATAAAATTAAAACGTTTTATTTCCGATTTGGACCGCACGCAGACTTATCGTGCGCGCGCTCTACCATCTGCCGGTCGATTCTGTTAACAGCTCACCGTGAAAACTTAGGAGGAGTGAGCGTGAAGAGAACTGTCATGCCACCTTGATTGTATGGATTGACAGCCCACTTCACGTTCACTTCATCTAAGTTTTTATGGTGAGATTTTACAGAATAGCACTGCTGACGACCAACTCTACCCACCGCGTGCGCTCATTGGTCAAATCAAACAGCGAACGCTTCCCCGGCACACTTCCGTTCCATTTTACAAAATCACTCCCACATATTTCAGAAATGCAAGAGGAAACATATTACTTATCAAAAAATAGTTGTACCTCTAAAAATACATAACAAACGGAAAACTCTCCCTATAATTTATGCCATAAGTGTAGCATGTAATAAACCTAAAATCGCGAAAAAAGAATGAGCTGTTTCCTACATTTTGATGAGTTATGCGAATATAAATGTAGGGAGCAGCTGTTTTTTTTCGCGATTTCAAGTTTGGTCCCATATACTAGTTGTTCATAATTATGAGATAATCCATTAATTACGGGACACCCGGTATGATGGTACGGAACCCTCGGTGCGCGAGTCCGGTCCGCTCTTGACCGGTTTTTATTTATTATGTACCTATTCTTAGAAATTTATGTCCTCCTTTGCGGGGTAATACTCGCAAAGGAGAAGGTGGAACGGGTGAGGGAGACTCAACAGAGTCGCCCTCACACCGTCGGACATCGCGAGACGATATCCGACCGCCGTAGACGCGGACCTGCGGACGGCGAGTAGTGGGTAGCTCGCCGTCCGATTAGCACCAGGCCCGAGAGTCGACGGCGCGTATTGTTTCCTGCGCGAATCAAAAATTTGTCAGCAATACGTGACGTCATGGCTGATGCCTGCCCAGGGGTCGTGGATAAATTCGAAACAGAGTTTCTGCGCCCCTGGGCACTCAGGGCAGGGAAGGAACAGGGGTGGGTTTTAGTCAGTAAGAGTCTGACACGCCCTCCCGCTCCACCCAGAGCGGGTGAAGTCATAGGATAATTTCCCAAACCCAAAAAAAGGGGCCGTTAATAATGAACTAGTGTGCTATTTCTTAATCTAAGGTGCCTCTAGTATTTTTTTTTCCATATTTGATCATGCGCGGACCCCAAAACAAAAAAAAGTGGTTCAAAATTAAACCCGAAGAAGGTGCCAATGAAAATGTGTTATTCTTTTTAGTCATGGATGTCATTTTGATGGTTTCTGCGACATTTAACAACGGAATCCCACTTTATGCGTGGCCCGACACGTACTTGACCGATTTTTTTTTCTTTTCCCCCATTTTATTTTGTCACCCCGGGCCCCCGAAAGGCTAAGTCCGCCACTGTCAATATCTGCCTAATATCTACTGAACGCAGGAGGTAATTATGACGTAATCGACTATTTATAGATGCCACGAACACCTACCAATTTATATTACTATATTTATCGTATCAGCGAAACCTTATTATAATCTCGTTCGATATATTAATAAACTTGTGTTGACTAAAATGTTCACCCTCTCTAAATTAAGACGTTCGGAAATAACAGTTACTATTGGATTTTTAATATTATGTTACATTTGAATGAAATCGTGGTTCCAAAATAGTTCTCACGCCTGAAGGCTTGCTATCCGTGGGTTGATAAAATATCAACGTTTTCTTATAAAAGTGAAGATCAAATCATCCGATATTTTACTCGTTTCATAACAGAAAAATAAGCATCATCCTCCTGCCCTTATCCCAATTTACCTATTGGAGTTGGTGGCGTAGCATGCTTTATTCTTTCATACTCGTACATCTCTACATGCCGTTATCTCGACAGTCACCTCCCCTCTAACTACATATATCACCTTTCACACAATTCATCCATCTTTTCCTTTATTCTTCTAGCGCTTACAATCCACATTCATACCCAAGACTTACCTCACTCACTACCATGTTCCTTATTCCTTCCCATTACATGTCCATACCATGACCATCTGCCAGGGTCGTAGGAGTGAACGAAAGAGTCACCGCGGCCCTGCCACAGGCAACTGAAGGAACACGGGTGGGTTTTAGTCAGTAAGAGTCTGACATCCCCCCACCCCCCCCCCCCCCCCGCTTCACCCAGAGCGGGAGAAGTTATTTGATGATTGCCCACAATATAACAAAAGAAAATACAATGAAAATCGATTTTTAACCGACTTAAAAAAGAGGAGGTTATCAATTCGGATGTTTATATAATTTTCACACAACTTTTCGATCACCGAGGCAGTTTCAGACTACCACTTGCTTCATTTCCTTACATAACAAAAACAAACAAGGTATTTTTAATAAAATTTTCATCTGCAGTGAAGCTCACTCGGCACCTAAAGAGTCGGGGTCATTACTTTGAAAGCGACCACCGCAGTGTAATCTTCCGATAGCTTAATGAATCAGGACATTATGTTGGAGGAGTGGACCGGTCTCCGGACATTACCATGAATTGTCCCATCACTACAGGGGGTAATTTTATTGAGTAAACGTGGAGCCATCCTAGCGGGACTGACCTCAAATATGGCCAAGAGATCAGTAACTATTAACGCTCGTAAACTAGTGCTGTGTTTACATGCTTGGCAGTGGTTGGTGCAGAGTGCTTGCCATTTGTGGTACTATTATGTTGCTACTTGTAATAAAAGTACTGTACGTAAAAACAGGTAGCTATTTACTCAGATCAAACATTAATGGAATAGAAGTGTACAAAAATAGACTTTGTATTTTTTAGATATTAATTATTAATTGTATCCGACTCAGCTGGGTACCTAAATTAGCCCTGTCAGTACTATCCTCGTCAACATGGTTGGGAATTTTGTGGGACTGTGGTGGGACCAGCTGGCTGGGCGACATTCGGGCAGTTGCGTGGTATCTTCTCGTCTCACATAGCACAGTGTCTCAAGACGAAAGTCTATACAAATACAATACAAATACGTTTATTGGTTGAAAACATAATAAAAGTGCAACAACAAAACTCTGTCACTTAAAATAGGATTGCCTGTGCTATAAGTGACAGTAGACATCGTAGTTGGCCTAATTTACAATTATAGTTTATCAGTCCGTATTTATTTGATTATAATTCTATTGTAGATAATAAAAAAGAAGAAAAGTAAAATAATAGTTTTGGTGTAAACAATTTGAAGTTACCAGTTTAACATGTTTGATTAAATATGTATTATGTGTGTGTGAGTGTATGAGTGCAAGTGTGAGAGAGAGTGTAGAATTGTGAGGTTGGATGAATGGGGCATGACTGATTCATGATTGGTAGGATTTGAACTAAATCAGGTGGGTACATAAAATAGTCGTTCAGTTTCTGAGTAGTCTAATACTTCGAGGAAGGCTTTTATTGTTTTTTTAAACTTAAAACTTGTTAATTTGTACAGGTATTTTTTTTACTGATTTTACGAGGAGCTGCAATGTAGGGATGACGTTTGGCAAATACTGTGTTATGCTGTTATTTGGAAGATGTCATGACCAGTGCGTGTTGCCAGTGATGACTTATAGAACCGAAACGTGGTCGCTCACAATGGGCCTCATCAGTCACCCAAAGGGCAATAGAGAGGGCAATGCTCGGAGTTTCCTTGCGTGATAGAATCAGAAATGATGATATCCGCAAGAGAACTAAAACCTTAGTACTGACATAGCCCGAAGAATCGCCAAACTGAAGTGGCACTGGACAGGGCACATTGCTCGCAGAACAGATGGCCAATGGGGCCGAAAAGTTCTGGAATGGCGACCGCGTACTGGAAGACGCAGCGTTGGAAGACCTCCCACAAGGTGGACCGATGACCTGGTGAGGGTCGCGGGTAGCCGATGGATGCGAGACGCACAGGACCGGTCATTGTGGCGACACTTGGGAGAGGCCTATGTCCAGCAGTGGACGTCTTTCGGCTGAAATGATGATGATGATGATTGGAATAATTAATTTAAATAACTAACTGGAAAATGCACATAGAAACAGTGAAATCTAAATTATCTACATTTACCTAAACCTTGTTTCAACTTAAGTACAGCACAAATACAGAAAAAGCACTATTATCGGCACACAACGCCTATGCATACCCGTGGATAAGATATGTACCTAGTGATGTTACGGGGAGACAGTGTCAACGCAATTGAGGTACCATTTATAATCCAAAAAAAGTGTGTAAGAATACTGGCCCATATTGACAATACCCAAAGCTGTAAGCCATATTTTGTTAAATTAAAACTCCTAACTTCACCTTCCATATACAGGGTGTAACGGAAAGGTGTGGTCATATTTTAAGAACTGCATCTGCCCATCGTCATGAACAGCTTTGTTCATGAAAACCTGAGGAAATACTCAAACTTTTTTTTTACCTCCCATACAAATATTGATCAGCTGATGATAACTTTGTATAGAAAGTTCAATTTTTTTTTGGAAATTTTCTAGTCTTTCTTAAAGAAAGCTGTTTATTTCCATGGACAGAACCGGTTCTTAATATATGACCACACTTTTCCGTTACACTCTGTATATACTAAATGACCTTTGCAAATTTGTATTTCAAAATAGCAACATGTTTCCAAAAACTTTTTTACGAAAAAAAAACAACCGATTTCAAAAAAGAAAATACACTAAAAATTAAAAAATAACTTTATTTTTCGTTTTTCTTCAGTTTTTCAAAAAGCGCTGAAGCAATTCGATAAAATTTATATGGGACCACCTCGGGAGTACCTATATTTTTTCGGATAAAAAAGAATTTTGAAAATTGGTCCACAACTGACGGTGAAATCGGTGGGCATACATAAAAGAAAAAAAAATACTTACAGTCAAACATAGAACCTCCTCCTTTTTCGAAGTCGATTAAAAATAGATTGCATCTTCCACCCTCTCGGATCAAAATGCTTTACATGTCAGCAAGATATTTCAATAAATTACCGGAACAAATAAAAGAAGAAACAATATTCAATCAATTCAACAGAAAATTAAAAGAATATCTAACACAAAAATGCTTTACTCGGTCGCAGAATACCAAGAATAAAATCTATACTAATGTTATAATACTATTTTATTTTTATTATTTGTTTGTAATATTGTATGTGGGGGAAAATATCCGGAACTACTAGTCCGATTTTGAAAATTCTTTCACCATTTGAAAGCTACATTATTTGAAGAATATTTTTGAGATTCACGCGGACGAAGTCGCGGCCGGGTGCTTTGATTTTTTTTTTTTTTTTTTTTTATGTTTGATAGGCTCGCGTTTGACCACTATCTCACCTGATGTTAAGCGATGATGCGGTCGAGGATGGAGCACGCTTGCCTAGAAGTAACCTATTCACTCTTGACTTAAAGACTCCCAGGTTGTATCTTACAGGAAACACAGACTCCGGTAGAGAATTCCACTCTCTAGCTGTACGTGCAATGAATGTTTTCTCAAAACGCTTTGTGCGTATGGATGGGATGTCCACCATGAACCGGTGGCACTTCGCCGTACGTCTTGTGGTCCTTAGATGAAACGGGCTTGGCGGAATCAAATCATGCAATTCCGTCGCACACTCCCCAAAATGTAATCGATAGAAAACCGACAGGCTAGCAACTCGGCGTCTATGTTCAAGACTTTGGAGTTTTGACTCAACGAGTCTATCATTGCCGATGATCCTCTTGGCTCGTTTCTCAATTGACTCAAGGGCATCAAGCTGGTATCTTGCAGATCCGTCCCAAAGATGAGAGCAGTACTCCATACACGATCGGACTTGCGCTTGATAGAGTTGGAGCAGCTGTTCCGGCGTGAAGTATCGTCTCACCTTTGCGAGGACCCCCAACTTTTTGGCAGCCACTTGAGCCTTAGCCTCTATGAAGGGACCAAAATTGAGGGTAGATGTTAAAGTAACACCAAGAAGATCAAGTCGGTCGGTTATCGGCACGGTTACACCTCGGAAAGATGGAGCCGGGTGAAATTGGCTCTTTTTAGCAGAAAAAAGACACGCCTGGGTCTTAGCAGCATTGAACTTAACCAGATTGGCATCGCCCCATTCTGAGACAGCCTGCAAGGACAAGTTCAAGCGCCCAACCATAGCCTCTCGGAGAGACCGGACCTGAGACCCACTAACTCGTGCGTCCGGCACGTATCTCTCGGCAACAGTGCTGTCGTCTGCATACCCAAAGGTACCGGGTTTTAGCAGATCGTTAATATGCAGCAAAAACAATGTTGCCGAGAGCACCGACCCCTGAGGAACACCGGCATTAATAGCCAGCAGTCCGGACGAGCAGCCATCTATGACTACTCGGATAGATCGATCCCTCAGGAAATCAGCTATCCAATCACACAATCCAGCGGGCAGACCGAAGGAAGGAAGCTTGCCAATTAAGCTGTCGTGCCAGACCCGGTCGAAGGCCTTCGAGATATCAAGGGAGACCGCAAGGGCTTCCCCTTGTTTGTCGATGGCCTCACTCCAGATGTGAATGGCATACGCTAGAAGATCTCCTGTTGACCGATTTCGGCGGAAGCCGTATTGTCGGTCACTTAGGATATCGTTAGCTTCTAGGTATGCTAGGAGCTTACCATTCAGTATACGTTCCATACTCTTACAGAGAACGGAAGTTACCGAGATGGGCCTGTAATTTGCTGGGTCAGCTCGACTACCCTTCTTGGGTACGGGTTGCACGTTAGCTTGCTTCCAAGCCATCGGCACTTTTCCAGTCTCAAACGAAAGGCGATATAGGCGTGTCAAGATCGGAGACAACTCAGGCGCACAAGTCCTCAGTACAATTGCCGGTATCCCGTCGGGACCACTAGCCTTGTTCACGTCCAGGTTACGCAGTACCCTCCGGACATCCTTCTGATGAATGCGAATGTCTGACATAATCGACTCGCATCCACCAAGAGTACCAGGGGGCCTCGCGCCACCAGGATCTAGACGCGAAGATTCCGCAAACATAGAGGCAAACAAGGTTGCTTTCTCCTCAGCGGAGTGGGCCAGCGACCCGTCGGGTTTCAGCAGTGGAGGTAGTGAGGGGCGGCAGAAGTTCGATTCAACCGACTTAGCCAGGGACCAAAACGCCTTACTACCAGCTGGGTAAGAAGCAAGTTTGTTCCCAATTCGGCCAATGTGGTCAAACCGAGCCTTCCGAAACACCTTCTTGCAGAACTTGGCAGCCCTGTTGAAGGCTCTCCTCTTCTGACTCACGTCACTCGCTTTACGCGTCCGAGCATTGACCCATGCTAGGTAGGCCGCGTGTTTAAGCGCATCAGCGCGATTGCACTCGGCACCAAACCATGGTCGAGCCCCGCCAGACATTGTTACGTCAGAGAATAGAATGTAGTACTCCATTCCCCGCCGCAACACATCCGTCACGGCGTCCGCGCACGACGAAACATCAGTCGAAGAAAAGCAAGTGGGCCCCCAAGGATAACATGCGAAGAAAGATCGCATGCCATCCCAATCTGCTGACCTGTATCGCCAAACCCGCCTGGTGCCTCTAGGGCTAGGATCGGGCGGGGAGTAGACGGATACAGATTTCACCAGACAGTGGTCGGAAGTACCTAATGGTGAAGAAATCGACACTGAGTAACGGTCAGCAGAAGGTCCAAGCAATTGGCTGTGTGCGAATCAACATCCGGCACCCTCGTTGCCCCCTGGACCAGCTGGGTAAGATTTAACGCCAGCGCTAGCTTATACGTCTCTTGTCCAGCATGGTCTGTGTACTGGTATGGGAAGAGCCACTCCTGATGGTGGGCGTTGAAGTCCCCCAGTAACACTAATTGGGCAGAAGGGTACCGTTGCTGAGCCACATCCGCCGCTTTACTCAGATGTTGTGTGAGCCCAGTTGTCTCCAGATCACCGCTGTGCGAACGGTAGACACAGGCGTAGACAATTTTATCTAGGCCTGTGTCCACTAGGACCCAAAGAGTAGAGAACCTGGAGTCCTCAAGGTTACGGAGACGCCGATAGCAGATGTCGTCCCGGGCGTACATGCATATACCAGCGCGTGGCTTAAAATTGTGCTCCAGGGTAAACCCTGGGTAAGATAGGTACGCCACGTCAGACGGACATCCGATCTGCGTCTCCGAAAGGAATAAGAGAGCTGGTTTCTCAGTCTCTAGGTGGTGGTGGACTGCGGCGAGATTTGAGTGCAGACCTCGAATGTTAGAAAGGTGCACTTTGTGTGAGAGGGAGTGCTGCCGCTGTACAGCTTTTTTCTTTTTAGTTCCTTTTTTCATGAATAAAAGAGTGAAGGAAGGAGAGGAGAAGGAAGTGAAATGAGGTTCCATGCTGGCTACCTTCAGGCACGCACTGACAGGACGGTATCATTGGGGGACTAGTCTGGAGACTGCGGGGACGCCCGAGCCCCCCCGGGAATGTCCATCGGGCCCTCTCGTCTGGTCGCCATCCAGCACGATGGTGCATTCCGGGATTTTTCGTCAGTTGGCGGGGCAGCCTTTCGTGTGTGGCTAGTACACTACTTGGGCCCCCTACTAACTGCGGTCGGCCAGCGGCGCACCGTGCCTCGGATCCCGCTACCCTCCGCGACTAGTCTCCCGATACATTCACATCAGCGCGAGCCCGGTTGGTCTGCCTGCAATGGAACAACTATTTCGACCCAACTCCTCTGGATTGGCAACACTGAGCATCGTACCGGAACACGGCCAGGCCGCTTGGCGGTACGTCTTTGCCCAGTGGGTGGTCGCAAGCCATCGGTCGAAACCTACCACCAGTTTGTCACCTGATTAGCACCACCCGGGGACCACGTGTAGGGACTCAATGGGTATACTCCTACGGACGCGGGTGACTCGGCCCCCAAAATGATTGATTTGGTCAAATAAATGCACACGAACTTGTGTTAAAATTATTATTATGTTGTCGTGCCCTAACCGGGTTTCATGTTGGCACTTACTTATATTATTGTAACAGCCGCACGGGTCAATCCAACAGGTAAAGCTACGCTTGCTGGAGTTGGTCCATGGATGGGTGACCATCTTTACATACCGAGACTCCTCCGTGCCTCGGAAAGCACGTTAAGCCGTTGGTCCCGGCTCTCAATCATGGATCTTTGACAGTCGTTACGGGTCGTCAGAAGCCCGAAAATCTGACAACCTGTCCTACCAAGGGGTATCGTATTAACCCATTAACTGGGTTATGGAGGTCAGATAAGCAGTCGCTCCATGTAAAATACTGGTATTCAGCTGCATCCGGTTAGACTGGAAGCCGACCCCAAGATAGTTGGGAAAAGGCTAGGCAGATTGACCGGTATTAAGGAAAGACAAACAAATACCTCTGTAGTTTGTTAGGATAAAAAAAAACGGCCATGAGCGAGTCGTATTTGCGTGGAGAGGGTTCGGGCTCGTATTTTCGGTATCATTTACAAAATTATAGGCCCAGTAATTTCAGAGATAACTACATCTTTATAGGATGCCTTCCTATAAGGGTTCCGTTTTTCATTCGGTCTTTTGGAACCCAAAATAGAAAAATATTTTAGTGCGAATACAACGCCGTAAAAGTACACAACACAGTTTTACTTTGAGTTAAGGGAATGGTAAAGAAATCATCTAAGCTTTTTATTCGACAAGACTGTTTGTTAGTGTTATTGAATAGAGACGATCTGTATTTTCTTGTGTTTGAATGAGCGTAACACGCTTTATTTAAGCTGAACCACTATCGATATTCACAAGGTTCAAAATAATCATGGCTTATAATTCACGGCGTGAGAAGATCAGAAGAGTCTCGGAGCGTCGCAGGCGCTGCGCGTGGGCGAGCTGGTCCTGCGCAGTGCGCACACGTAGCCGCACTAACAAATTACATTTACCCACAACAATCCAAGTCCATGAGCAACCTAATGCACCGTGGTTCATGTATCCACTGGAGACGTAGACACTTAGAATTATTATATTAAAGGTACAGAAAATACGGACAATTGAATGCGTGAGAAATAATTAAGCATACAATCTGCTGAATGTTCGGAAAGCACAATTGAAACTTTTCTATACATTGTAAGCAGAATGGACCAGATATATACTCAACAACATTTTATACTTAATTAAAAGTGTTATGGATAACTGACAAACGGTGTACGAGAGATCAAAAACTTTGTAAAGCAAAGAAAAAAGTAAATGATATTGATTAAGTAAATTGTTCTCCTACCTTAAGAAATACAAAATACCGCTACTTATGCGTGATTAAATATATAATAACTTTCGCAATTTTTTTTTTTAATATGAAAAATAGGGTTTCATTAATGCTCATTACATTGAGGAGAAATTGACCAAAATTAAAGTTAAGACAGGTTTCTTGTGCGTGAAATGAAAAATTAGTAGTCTATTTTTCTATATTTCACTTGTATCACACAATCGTGCCAATTTGGCATATTATTTATTAAAATTTCATTCAAATCATTACACCACATCATTTTTCGCAGAACAGCGCCCACGCCCGATAAATATGAATCATGGTTATGGTGACGGTCATTTTGATGTAAGTGGGCCTATGTTGTCATTGCAGCCGAGAGGCGGAATAGACGCGGGCGACCCGAAGACAGGTCGTTTTGTAGCCGAAAAACTACATTGAAAATTACCCACCGATATCACACCACATTTTTCAAAATACTCGAAAAAAATAAGTTAAGCTTCATAAATATAAAGTTTAGTAAATTATTGCGTGAAATGGCTAGCGGATTTTGTTTCATGCAGCTCGGTGGCACGGGGGGGGTGCAGCCGCGCAAATAGTATGAGCCCCAAAAATATGAAATTTGAACATAATTGGTGACATTAGAGTGTATCTGGGTGCACTGTACAAATCTGACAGTGTCAGAGCGTATCAGCGTGATATTATGTTATGAAGTAGTGTAAACAATAAACAGAAAAGGGATTGCAACAATTCTGGAAGGTTTCATCATTCATTTATTCATCATTTTTTAAGAGTTCCATTGTGTATCCGAAGCTCTTTTTTAAATAGGACATCATGAGAAGCACCAGCTTTCAAATTAAAAAATCGGCTAAAAGGGTTCCGAACGAATCACATAAAATGGCATAAAAAAGTCAAAATCTTTTTAAGGCAAACTTTTACATAAATTTAAAAAAAATAATCAAAACTTAGATAAGTAAGCGTACAACTATAATATTTTAGGCTTATCCTTAAAACAGTGTAATAAACATTCACACCTCAAGCTTTTAGCGTTTTTATTTGATTAAAGCTTGCCTTAACCCGTGTCGCGTCCAAGTAGCAGACACAATAGATTTAAATTGTGTCTCGCCCACCATGTGTCCGCTAGACGCTCAAAGAGTTAAGTTCTTGTCAGTCAAAAAACATCGGATTATACGACCAGAATGCTAAAACTTGTCAAGACAAATCTAACTAGCCTCATCCGCCTATATTGTCAAGTCGAGGGTTTACTATGATGACCTTCCAAATCCAACCCGACCCTAGACTTTACCTTTTTTTTTTGGGGTGGCAAATCATCCTATGACTTCTACTCTGGGTGGAGCGGTAGGGCGTGTCAAACTTTTACTGACTAAACCCCACCCTGTTCCATCCTTGCCTTAGTGCCCTGGACCTGCAGTCTCGACATTGATAGCTAAACTTTCGTTAGCTACCGATCGCTAAATTACTAGCCGTTAAAAAAACCTGCCTCATCGTGAGGAAAATTTTTAGATCGTAACCTGAAAAAATAATTAATTTTCTTGAAATATGTACAGAGACGGCGTAAATTTTAACTTGCAAGCACTATTTTTCATGAAAACTTATTATTTATTTAAATATTAATGAATAACTTTAGGCGCTTGTAAGAATTAATTAACTTGTCTAAATATTAAAGGACATAAAAGTTTGCCTCCTTGCAACATTAATTTCTTAGCGAACGAATTCGGTCGTTACGCGATCGTTAACTATGTCGAGACTGCAGGCCCATGGGCGCGGTGACTCTGTTATGAATTTATCCGCGACCCCTTGGCATGCAGGCATCGGCCATAACGGTGCCCATCCCCGTCAGTGGTGGCTGAAGCCGAAAGTCACATATTCTACCCATTATTTCGATCATTTTTTCCACTAGAACAAACCTGGGCATCCACTGGTTCTGGAGATATTGAAGGTCAGTCACAATTTTTTTTAACTTTTTTATGAAAACGAATTCCAAGTGCCAACAGTGGTGAATTTTCCAAACATACATTAACTGAATTTTAGATTTGTTTTTTCAAATTTTTGAAATTACACATTTGAAGTTACAAAAACGCAATATCAAACGTATCCGACAAATGCCTACTTGGCTGAGAGCAAAGGGGCGGGGTTTAACTCCGCTTGCTTGGGTTCGCGTTACATTGTGCGATATTAAAAATAGTTTTTTTTTTCATACCTAAATACTGCAATAATTTTTGCGCCAAGCTACTTTGTTAAATGTAGTTGGCTTCTATGTGATGTGTCTTTATACACCCTGTATATATTAGACAGATTTTGTTTTATAGCTTTAGCGATGCCGGAAGCTATAGCAGTCAATCTGCCACATCGTTTGAGGTCCAACTGGTGAGATTCAGAGGCATGCTTCTTTAAAGGCAAACGGAGGCTGTGGAAACATTATGGCAAGGTCCTCAAACCACACAGTGTATTTTTGTGCCCTCCACCACCATCCCTACCTCTTGAACAGACCGGTAACGAATTAACTGACCCTAAATTCACGAAATTCAACAAACTGTGGTTTTTTCTGTGGGTTTTCCAAAATGGACATGTCGTGGTCTATCTTAAAGAAAGCGGAATATTTGTTACCTAAATAGAGGCATACCTAATAAAGTGTGAGAATGAATGAATTTTGGCAAATTGGTTATTGATAACATGTTGAGGTCTAAAGATAAAATTGCTTTAGTAAGGGGTTAGAAGTGAAAATTAAGATTTTTATTTTGTAAATGTGTTGTTAATTTGAAAATATTTGCATGTTGAAGATCAATGGCATGACAGGGGAACAAATAACGTTTGGTGAGCTGATGCAGTTGGTGGTAAATGCTGTGTCGTCGCTAATGCGCTTAGGTGTGGAACGTGATGAAGTGGTCGCCGTCTGCAGTGAGAACAGAACGGAATTCCTAATCACATCAATCGCTGCGTGGTGTAGTGGTGCTACAGTGACTTTTCTCAACGCTGTCCACGGAAAAAGTGAGTCTTAGATGCAAAGTCAAATAAGAGCTCAGTTTACGTTTTATTTCCACTATGGCTGGTACAAACTTTGTAAATAAATTCTTAATTTTTGGAGATTCTGTCAATGATCCTACATTATTGAAGTTTAACGACCTAATTTAAAACATAAACGTAACCAATCCTATTAATGGAAAGAATAAAATTTAATACTTACTTTTAGTTAATGTTTGATGGATTTTGTCCAAGTAGGGTCGATGAAATCCGCAGTAAACCCTTTTCTGGTTTGACGTCTTATCCTAGCCCGACAAGGTAGTTTTCAACCGATTAAAATTTAATTATTATTCCGTTTATTTATTTTTATAGACACATTATTTACATTCTTAAATATTTAAATATAAAGGATAAAAAAAACATTTAAAAATATAAAAAATAGTATCCCACCGGTATCAGGAACAGGGTCCAAGCTACCGGCGGTCAGGGCTCCAGAGAGAGGAACCGCCTGACAATGCGAGCCGTGTCCAGAAGTACTGCTTTCTGAATCAAGCCCTTGATCCAGCCGCCTAACGAGAGCCTCCTGAGGTGTTGGACGAGGCTCGTGGCTATTAAGCCATTGGCTGACATGACTATCGGTACAATGATCGCTGAGTCCACATCCCACATGTCGACAACCTCGCGAGCCAAGTCAATATACTTGATTTGTTTATCTTTCTCGGCTTTCACGAGGTTCTCGTCATGTGGGACGGTAATGTCAACAATCATTGCACGCCTCTCGATTCGGTCCACCACCACTATATCAGGCTTATTGGCTACAATAGTCCTGTCAGTGATGATGGACCGATCCCAGTACAATGAGATATGACCATTATCGAGAACTGGGTCAGGCGCATATCGGTAGTACGGCACTTCCGATTCCACAAGAGAGTATTTCAGAGCAAGTTGCTGATGGATAATCCTGGCTACAAGGTTGTGCCTATGCAAGTACTCACCGTTAACTAGACGAGAACAACCAGAGATTATGTGGCGGATTGATTCTCTCGGACGATGACATGCCCGACATATGTCAACCGTGCCGTCCTTCACAATAAATCTCCGGTAATTTTTCGTCATGATAACTTCGTCCATAATTGCACAAACAAAACCTTCGGTTTCCCCAAAGAGGTCACCGACACGCAGCCAGGCTACGGACGCTAGTTGGTCTACATCGGGCCCATGTAGGGCCCGGAAAAAGCGTCCGTGAAGTTCCTTACTCTGCCATACTTCTCTGCGATCGTTAGTGTCAAGCACTAGAGGTTTGCGCCAGTTCTCGTTAGCCAAGGAGAGTGGAGTAAGGCCCTTGTCCACCGCCACTACATCTCGATGCATACCCACGTCAGCAGCTAGGAAATATTCCCTTAGACTGCATACCTCGCGGTTGTGGAGGGTCTTAGCATTTAAAAAGCCTCGGCCTCCACACTTCCGCGGGATATACAGTCTCATCACCGACGAACGTGGGTGATGCATTCGAAATGCAGTCAGCAGTGTACGGACACGCCTATCTAGGGCGTCAAGTTCTGTTTGAGTCCATTTGAGTACGCCGAAAGAGTACATCAATACCGGCATGACCCAACCGTTAAAGGCGCGCACCTTGTTTCCGCCCGATATAAGGCTATTAAATACCTTCTTCAGGCGCCCAAAGAAGCGCTCCTTCAACGATTGCTTCATGTCAGCAACATTGATACCTAACGCTTCCGACATACCCAAATACTTATAGGTTTCGGTTGGAGAGAGGGATCTCAGGTTTACGGAATCCGAGAGTTTAGTTCCCACGGATTCCACAATCTCCCCTCGCTTTACATGCATGACTGCACATTTGTCCACACCAAACTCCATCCTGATGGCACTACTGAAGGTTTCAGTTACCTTCAGTAGCTCCATCAGTTGCAGATTGTTGGGGGCAAAAAGTTTCAAGTCATCCATGTAAAGGAGGTGAGATATAACCTGACCACCTCTCTTCAACCGATAGCCTAGACCTGAAGCCTCCAGCAGCGTGCTTAGAGGATTCAAGGCTAGGCAGAACCAAAGCGGACTCAAACTGTCACCCTGGAATATACCCCGCTCGATCCTTACCGGTTCGCTATTCCTCTGGATTTGTCGACATCCTGGATAGCGAAGGACCGTCCTCCATTGCCCCATACATGACATCAGGAAGGTGCGTAGCGTAGCATCAACTTTATACAATTCTAGCACCCTCATGAGCCATGTATGAGGAACTGAGTCATAGGCCTTCTTATAGTCTATCCAACATGTCGACAGATCCTTTCGGGAACGCCGAACCTGTTGGCTAATGGCCATATCAATGAGGAGCAGCTCCTTAGTACCGCGGGACCCATTCCTACATCCATTTTGAGAGGCAGACATGATACAATTACTGTCTATATGTGTGTTAATCTTAGCTCTCAAAATGGATGTATGAACCTTATAGACCGTCGGTAAGCACGTGATCGGTCTATAATTGTTAGGTTCCGCAGTACTACCTGTTTTATGGAGCAGGTGGGTTATTCCTGTTGTAAGGAACTCGGGTAGCGAACCAGACTCCAAGGCAGCCTGGTATTGGGATGCCAAGCGAGCGTGTGACCTTTGTAGCCACTTTATCCAAAAATTGTGCAGCCCGTCCGGCCCTGGAGATTTCCAATTAGGCAACGGACGGACTGCATGGGCCACATCTTGGGGGCTGATAGTGATTGCCCCCATTTCTGTTATTGGATCACACTCTCGCTCGATCTCCCAAGTGCAGTCACCTTCGGTGTGACTGACAGGCACCGACCAGATGTTGCGCCAGAATAAACTCATGGCGTCATCATCCGGCAGACGCGTGTCAGTCACACCTAGTTCCGGTTGCTCCCAAGTCCTATATACCCACCTTTCATTACTCCGGAATGTGCGATTCTGGGTGTATCGCTCCACCCGCCGCTTATACCTACGGATGCGGTTTGCCCATGCATACACCTTCTGCTTCAGGGAGTCGATGCGCTCTGTGACACGGGACATATAGTCTCGGGAGCTGACATCAGTCCCCGAAAACGCCCGTCTCACAAAGCGCATCACTCTTGGGCGAGTGTTGCCCTCCCTGAAAGAGATTAGTTTGCCGATGAGTGCTCTGGCCCCACCAATACGACACTCGATCCTGCGCTGCCAAGCCGGCACGGCTGGTTTCGATCGTGTAGCTCTGTCATTAGGGAATTTGACGTGAGCTACACGACATGCCGCTACAGCCGCGCAGTACATTATCGAGTGTGTGTCAGTGAGGTCTTCGCAGTTATAAAAATAATTTAACAACTGCGAATCCAGAGCAGCCACCAGCGCCTTATTCCTATTATGCATGGGCAAACGAGGCAAGCGAGGCCTAAGTTCGGGTGGCATGTTGCGATATTCCCGAATAGCACACTCCAAAGCACTCCTCAATTCGTCATTGCACTGGGTACTTACGTTTGTAACCATGTCATTACACTCGTCGTCAACGTGGCTGGGAGCACGGTTAGACGGTGGTACCACCACTGGTGCCACAGTCTGCGACGGAGGGGCAATGGCATGGCTACCCATTTTAGTTCGGAGGCGATTAAGTACAGTATCATCCAACATATGATTACGCTGGATGACCCGCACCTGATCCGACAGTCGTTGGGCCGAAACGTTGACGGCTAGCTCAAGCACCTGAAACAAAGAGAGCATCCGAACACGGTACGCGGTCAGGTTGTTACCTCCCTCTGTAGCCCCATAGTATGAGCGCATGACATTTTCATTGATGGATTGAGTCCATCTCATGCGCTGCACACTTCCGCCGGGAGCTGGGACCCTATCAGAGGCCGGTGGGCCTCGAGGTCCTAAGCCGCTCGGCGGCCGGCGTCCTCCCCGTCGACGCGCAGATGGTGGTGACGTCGGCGGCGAGAAGAACTCGTCGCTGGAGCTCGACGCAACTACCACGGCCGGTATCACAGCACGGTGGGGCCCAGCCCCACCGTGAGTGCTGTGATACCGGCGGCGGCGGCGAGGCGGAGCTGAGCGACGAGGCCGGAGGTGGTGGGCGTGCTTTGCGAGCTGCGGCTCTCGTCAACATATTTTCTTTCGACGTCAACTTGTAAATTTATTTATTGCCATTATATTGCTGTATCTATGTTTATCCACGAGATTATTTATTGTTGTATGGTTCATTGTTGTTGTCTATTTGGATTTTCTGCTTGGTTTGGATTCATTTGTATTAGTTTATATATTTAATTTGGTTCAAAAATCGCGTAAAAGAAAATTTTATGTCACTTCAGTTGACAGTCGAGCCACAGATTATTATTATAAATTGACACAAAGAAAACATTTATGACTTTTAATCAGCTCAATCCCAAAAATAAGAAAACGTTGTTCAGAGTATTTTTTTACAATACGGTAATGCAGTGTTAGAAAACGTATTCCGGAAATTAAATTGGGACCACTACGAGTTGTGTATAGATGGAAGAAAACTCCCACAAACCACTTGAGATTTGCTGATGACATTGTTTTGTTTGAGGAGAATCCGAACAAACTACAAAAAATGATAGAAGAACTACACAATGAAAGTAACAAAATCGGACTACCCATGAACTCTCGGAAACTCAAACAAGACAAAACTGCTAACAAACTCTGACATCACAGAAATCAAAATGAACAACCTTTCTCTCGAATATGTCAATGAGTACCTACACAATTACACATACCTAGGAAAAATCATCTCTCACAATTTCACAAAGACCAAACTACCAAAGAAATAAAAACACGTGTAGCCTACAGCTGGAGAAGAAATTGGTCACTTAAGGAGGTGATGAAATCAACTATACTCAGCACACCAATAAAGAGAAAAGTGTTCAAAACCTGCATCCTACCTTGCCTCACTTATGGATGTGAAACTTGATCTCTCTCAAAACATCACAGAGATATGCTTGAATACTGCCAAAGAGCCATGGAAAGGAGTATGATAAGTATCCAAAAGCACGACAGAATAAGAAACACAGTTATAAGATCTAAATCGAAAGTAACCGATGTACTTACAAAAATAGTCCAACTTAAATGGCGATGGATCGGGCATACAATGAGAAGCAGCCAAGAAAAGTGGAGTAAAATTGTCACTGACTGGTACCCCAGAGATGGGAAAAGAAGCAAAGGAAGGCAAAACAAACGATGGGAGGACGAACTTAAGTTAACAGCGGGGCCCAAATGGAGAAGGGTTACCAAACACAGAACACATTGGAAGCTGTTAGAGGAGGACTTTGCCAACAGGCACACTGAACTAAGAGACATTATATAAAGTAACAATACCACAAAACGAGAACAGTTCAGGATAAAGAGGCTATTTGGATTTGGATTTGGAATACGTGGTTGAGTTTATTTTGTCAACAACGTTATTACTAGTTTCTAATTATCTTGTTATTTAAGTGTTCAATCAGGAATATGTAGGCGTAGCAAGCAAAAATGGTCCAGTAGTGGAGTATCGAGTTAAGACTAGATTCGGTACCTATCTAAAATATCTAAAATAGCCAATTGATATTAAGGATTAAAAAAATATTCAAAAACTGGCACAACTTATTTATCAGACATTTGAAGTTGAAACTCTGAAATATCTTGATTTGAAAAAAAAAGCATAATAAATAAATCAAGCAAAAAAGAAACTTAGAAACGTCATATAAAGTCATTTACTATATGAACTTGTAGATAATTGAGAGCATTAATTAGTAATCAATAAAAATCGCGAAATTCAATTTTTCACCCAACTTTACAGAACTGCGTATATCTCGGAAGCTAAATGCCGAGAACTGGTTGCTTGGACGCCCACATGTTTTACAAAAGTTACTAATTTTACAGGGTTGTCACGAACGGCTTTAATAATGTACTAATCCGGCACAACCGGACTTCCTAAAGGAGCTAAGTTGTTACACCTTAATTTAATAACTGGCCTTTTTTTCGGCCAATGAATCAGCATTGCCATTCAACGTGGCAATGCTGCCAGCGTTCTGGGCACTTTTCCCGTTGACAGCGAGGTGGACGAATTTTTTGATGCCCAATGAGCTTTACTCCTATCGGTTTTTTTATGCCTCTTGTACATATTTTATTTATTAAGTTATTTATTAGTTTAGTATAATATGTACGAGTATTGTAGTTATAGTCTGTTGAAAATCTTTAAAAATAAAAATTACCTTCTAAGTTCATATTGATGTATGGAAAGTCTATTTCATGAAATCTTGACATTGAGAGAGTTGTATTGATAATTTTAATGATTATTTAATAACTACCGCTAATCAACCGCAGTGAGATTTTATTATCCACTCGCTTGATACTGATACACCACTCACTTGATAATATTTAGCTAGATTTAAAGAATTGCAATACCTATCATGAATTCAAAAATATAGAGTAAGTACCTAATACATATTTGGATTTAAACATTAATTCAGTACATATTAGAATGGTATTGGAATGTAGCCATTATTTTTCAGGCAGGAACATTACCAGCAGTACCTCCACATGTAGTTATGCTTACAAAATCAGAAACTGTGAAGAATTATGATATGAGTTCGGTTGAAACAATATACTGCGGTGGAACACCTTTATAAGTAGCTGTTGACGACATTAAACAAAAGTATCAGGATATTTACACAATTAAATACTTTAATGATCAACATACAATTCTGTATTTTTTGACAGATTCAAAGGTTTAAAACACGTTTTACAAGGCAATGACAGAAACTACAGGAGAATTGACTGAAGAAACAGACACAGAAAACAAATCAGGAAGTGTCGGCAAAGTTGTTCTTGGAAATATTGTCAAGGTAAAAACATTGCCCATTCAATTGAAACGTTTTTAACTCGGAGAGTACTTACTAATAAAATTGCCTTTCAGTTAGCACACGTTGAAACAGAAAAAACCCTAGGACCTAATCAGGAAGGCGAAGTTCGCGTAAAAGCTCCGACGTTATTTGCTGGTTATATCGGAAAAAACTTGAAGGATGATCATGACGAAGAGAGTTTTTTTTAGAACTGGGGATATTTGTTACTACGACGAAGATGGCTATTTTTACTTTATTAAATTAAAGAACTGATCACTAGTATAAGGCTGGACAAGTAAGTGGTCAAAGGTTTATGAAAATGTGCGAATAGATTATTATAAATTAAATAGGTATGTGGATGAATAGTTGGGAAAAAGCTAGGCAGATGATTAAATAGGTATGTGGATATGTAATTTATTATTTTAATATTTTAGGTTGCCGTTTCAGTGCTAAAAGCGATATTGCTCTGGAGCAATATATATAGATGCTGGCATCTAGGAGTAAAAAATGTGGGAGTAATTGGTAAGCCCCTTGTAGGAGAACTCCCAACAGAATTTGTGGTGAAAACTCCAGGATCCACAGTCATCGTCAAGGAACTTATCGATTTCGTAGCTGGCAAGGGAAATTATACATAAATTAAATTGTTAATTATTTTACCTTTGAGTAAAATAGACCTTTTTATCCCTATCTAACTAGATAAATAAGCTGTTTATGATTTTCACATAAATATTACAATTCTCCAAATAAATTCGGATCTATGACAATAATAAAACATCACAAAGTTAACATTTCTACTTACTTATTAATTAAGAATCTGGTAATATCAATGAATGACACACAATTATTATTTAAATCACTTATGATCTGGATGCACACCGCAACGGCTGATCCGAAGCGGTGCATAGTGTCTGGCAAGATATGGGGAAGGCCAGCAGTGGGACATTATTGGATAACAAAAACAAAACTTGGAAATAGATTGGCAAAAGATTAAAAAATCGAAAAAATAACTATAGTGTATTGATTTTATAGGTCCCTATATACATATAATAAATAATGGATGTAGGTAGGTACCCTCAAACAATGTTGTAAAAAATTTAATTTTATCATGCATCAAGATAATAGTATGACAAAAAATAAGATAAGATAGGATATCCATGACAATACAGGTACCTACTTTATACCATAATCTGCAACGAACGACCACAAGTAAGCGCTGTCATTTATATAAATAGGTACCTACCTATATCTTACTATTATTATACCTATAAATGCCAAACTTTGAATGGATGAATGGATGGATGCTTGTGACTCAATCACGCCAGAAAGGCATAGCAGATCTGAATGTTTGGCACAGAGATAGATTATAGTCTGGAGTAGCACATAGACGATATTATAATGGGGGATGTACTTATTTAAGCCACGTGGGTGAAGCCGCTGGCAGAAACTAGTAATACATACGAAACTGGACAACAATAGATTTAATTTTGTTGCATCTAAATAATTTTATTAATTCTTTCAGCGAACAAACTGGAGGAGGAGCTCGTGGCTAAAGTAATTACAGTCGCACGGATCGATCCATCAGGTTAAGCTACGCTTGCCGGGGTTGGTCCATGGATGGGTGACCATCTTTACATACCGAGACTCCTCCGTGCCTCGGAAAGCACGTTAAGCCATTGGTCCGGCTGTAAATCGTGGATTTTTGGCAGTCGTTACGGGTCGTCAGAAGCCCGAAAGTCTGACATCCAGTCTTACCAAGGGTTATCGTATTACCCATTAACTGGGTTGTGGAGGTCAGGTAGGCAGTCGCTCCATGTAAAATACTGGTATTCAGCTGCATCCGGTTAGACTGGAAGCCGACCCCAAGATAGTTGGGAAAAGGCTAGGCAGATGATGATTTCAGCGAACAAACGTTGTCGTTTGTAAAATTATGAAAATTAAAATGCATAATACGAGTACAGTCCTTTGCAAAAACACGGGCACCTAAGGAAAAGCCAAAGACCAAAAATGGTGCATTTTTTTCGGGGCCGTCAATCAAACGTTATTAATTAGACGGAGAATAAAATGACGAACAAAAGTTAATATGCAGTAACTCAACCTAACATCAGTCTGAACCGAGTTATATAGATAATATAAAAATATTTTTTTTGACATACGAGTATATACGAGTACCTACCATCTAAAAGCAGGTTTGTACCTACAGCTTAGAGTTCATGTTTCAACCTAGGATTTTTTATCTGTGCCTGAGCCAACCGTTTCGTCCCTTTTTAGGGTTCCGTAAAAAACGTGTTTCATTTTGTTTTTTTTTTCAGTTTATGATACGGAACCCTTTCGTGTGCGAGTCCGACTCGCACTTGGCCGGTTTTTTTTTGTAGTTCAATCCTTCACTGCTCCTCTCCTGTTATTTGCGTACGTGTATTACATGATTTTTGATTTACCTAACTACGACCCTTTTTTTTGTGGGTTGGTAAATCATCCAATGACTTCTTCCGCTCTGGGTGGAGCGGGAGGGCGTGCCAGACTTTTACTGACTAAAACCTATCCCTGTTACTTCCTTGCCTGAGTGCTAGGGGCGCGGTAACTCTGTTAGGAAATTGTCCCAATTACGACCTGGCTTTTATACTTTAGACTCTGTGAATATCTTTTTTGTTTAACCTGTGTTTTGTGTTTTAGACTGCGTTGAAACGATTTCAAACATGGAAAACTTGGAATCATGTGTCTCTTGTCAACACACTTTAAATCGTAGTAACAATCACCATAGAAGATCTAGTACACTGAATGATGAATTTATGCAAATAGAAGCCTGATAGAAGAATGGGAGAATATTCCCCAAAATCGACTCCGAAACCTCGTGTTCAGTACGACAAACCGGCTCGAAGTTGTAGCCAGAGCCCGAGGAGGCAATACCAGTTATTAAAAATTAAATAACATGTAAAACATACTTATAAAATGTTGAGTTTTTGGACACTAAGCTAAAAATGGCTATTTTATTGATCTTTTTTTTAAGTTAAAAATGTTAGAATAGTTTACTATAGTTTCTTAAAAAAATTGCTACCTGTGAAGCCCCGTGGCCAAATCCGGGTTGTCAAATTGAACCCCGACGACAACCCGGGTTGACAGCCGATTTTTTTTTTTTTTCTCTTTAATTTTTTTTTTTTTTGTCCGACTCACCAGTGAGTTGCGGGGCTTCACAGGTTAGTAAACGTTTCTCTATCTTTTAAAGTTTAGATAAAATTTAAATTTTAAAAGTGTAACATAGTTTTGCAGGCTATGTATCTATATGTACTGTTTATACAAATTATAAGCTTAAAATATTAAAATATATTAATAAACTAAAGGCTATGTTATTGGAACAGTGGAACAGTAGGAAATTTCGATGGCCACGACTATTTCAATGGATAAACTCGGGGTTTTTCGTTTCTTGTGTGGAATATGCATGATATTTTTTTAACCGACGAAAAAAAGGAGGCGGTTCTCAATTCGACCGTATATATATTTTTTCTGTTTTTTTTTTGTGTAAACAGCCCTCACTCCGTTATTTATGAACCGATTTTGATAATTCTTTTTTTGTTGGATAGGGTATACCTCAAGGGTGGTCCCACGTCAAGGAAGTCAGGAGCTGATGATGTAATGCTGATAAAATTGCGAGAAACCCTCGAACATTGTGGGCATGAATAGTATTTCTGCTTGTATGTTCAGCTCTCACTCCGTTAGTTATGAACCGATTTTGATAGTTCTTTTTTTGTTAGATAGAGTATACCTCATAGGTGGTGGCATGTCAAGGAAATTAGGATATGATGATGGAATCTTGATAAAATTGAGAAAAACCCTCGAAAATTGAGAGCACAATAGTGGTTCTGTTTACTTTTCATAACTTAATCAGGTATTTGCGATTAGGAATCATCGCATCATGAAGCTGAGATGATGATGGAAACCATACCTTTGCTAAACATATAGAAGTTAGATAGAAGAACTGTGGTTTTAGTGATAGAAACCACTTAATATGCTTTGAAGAAAAGACGTCTTTACAATATTGGAGGTAACCTCAATTGGTCAATTATTCTGGGATCCTCAAGGAAGGATGGTTACATTATCAGCTCAGTGGCAAGAGAAATGATAAAATATTAGAAATTAGCCTCTGAATATTCAGAGTATTAAAAATTGACGCGAACCACAAAAAAATCATAAAATAAAAAAACTTTTTAACAAAAAAATTAACCGACGAAAAAGAACTAAAAAGCAAGAAATAAATAAACCTTTTAAGTCTTGAGTATAGAGCTTATACATAAAATATCAAATTTAATATAAACTAATTTTGAGTCGGCACCAAATTGTAAATGATTATTACCTACGTAGAGCCTATTTCATTTGTACGTACAAATAAAATTTAGATAATTAATCAGATTGTCGTTTGGCGCCGACTCAAATTTTTTTTATATTAAATTTGATATTTATTTATGTATAAGCTTAATACGCAAGACTTAAAAGGAAACTTAAAAGGTTTATTTATTTCTTGCTTTTTAGTTCTTTTTCGTCAGGTAATTTTTTTGTTAAAAAGTTTTTTTTTATTTGTTAAATTGAAGACTTATTAACTATAGTGAACAAATATGAAGGAATTCTCAAAATATCTTCATCAGTGACGAAGATATAAAGCTTTAAAGTTGATAATTAGAAAGAGTCCGACGTGTTTTTTGTCGTGTCAAAGGACATGACGCCCATACAACTGCCATAGAAAACAGTGTTTTCGTGAGAGGGACAAACATATTTGTTTAAATATGTTATAACTCGTTTAATTTTCGATCAATATTGATTCTGCTTTCACTATTCGTATTCTATTTTTGTATATTCATCGATAAACCGGTTAGATAACAGATTTTTTTTTATGCATATTCCCTATTAGAAGCGCAAGTTTTATGGAAACTGTCAAATCAACCAATTACATCTTCACATAAGCATCGAAATTCTGTATGTAAGTATAAATCAATACATGTTTACCGCGTCCGTTTAGGAATCGTTGGCGTTCAGACGTAGGTAGACCTGTAATGGTACCTAATATACCATAAGACGTTATAGCTTCGTCCTCAAATAAGTAAATTGCATGGTGTAGTGCGCTCCAACCACCCACGGCCTCGCATAATGACACTGCAAATGTCCTATTAAACATTTTTACTTTTGTTTGACCAAGAATGAGTAACATGATTATGTATTTAAGATCATTTTGAAACGTGTGTTGTGCGTGGTAAAGGCCTCATATAAAAAAACAATTTTCATTTAGTTTTAAAACTCTATCGCAGGCTCAACGCTTATTTGAAATGTCTTTGAAAGCTGTCAAGAGAAATCTTTATTACCTAATTTAGTTAAATATTGTTAATTTTAAGCAAGTAACTGATGTGTGAATGTTTTGTTTATGTATGTGTGATTTTATGAAAATTTTGGATCAATGCAGGCGTGATTTTAAAATTCGCAATCTAAATCGATGTGTTTAATGAAAAACCTCTTTGCAATATATGAACAGGTTATGTCAATAATGATCTCGATACGCTAAAATATATACCTAAGTAGTCGTATAATGCTACTGACACTCGACCTTGCACTAATCCTGACTCAGATGTAAAGGTGGGACTGTGCTGCAAATGATTATATTCAATATTACACTACACTAGTACCTACTTATGCACCATGACGTAATGAATGAAAGCTTACTTATAACAAGGAAAGCAGACAAAAATGAAAATATGAAATTTGACGTTTATATTGACGTGTAATCCGAGAGATGCGAGTAGTTTATGCGCATACACGTCAACAAACAAACGTATGATTATGCGCCCGATTGTTAAAATTCGATAAAAACTGCGCTGTCAGACATTTCAAAAATATCTGTCAACCTTTTGTTTCCTCCGTTCGTTAAATACACAATTTTATTTTTGTTATCTACCGTCAGCGTTAATCATGAGCGAGACAGTTGCCACGATGCTATGCATAAATGTAAAAGCTTTTCTGCTTTTCATAAAAATAATTTCAGGTTACTCGTTTCATTTTCATCAAAATAAAACTTCGGATATATTTACAGCGGGCCTTCCAATATTTTCAAAACATGGTTAGGCATAAAAACTAAAGTAAAAGTCCCACAGACATAAAACCGTAGAGAATTAAGTGTAAGTGTACACAAGGGAACAATAAAAGCACATAAGTTTATAAGTTGTGTGTATACATAGTGGCCACAAGCGCCGACACCTTAGAACACAGTAAATATTTACCTTTCAACGCGGCATTTACTCTATCCAAATCATAAAGTGACAGTGGAAGAGGCTCGTTCAACAGCCGAAGCCGAGGCTTGTTCCCGTTGCTCGAGTCTTCGAAAAATCCGTCACTCAAAAATATTCCCGACGAATGCCTATAGAGTTTGTAAGCACACTTGTTCGTCCGAAGCCAGTCGACAAACACTATTGCCCCATTCAGAGTCCTCTGATCTCCTGAATGGACGTGACTCTTCAAATCGTCGATATCCCCCTTTATGACCAGCCGGATGTACAGTTTGTAAAACATAAATACTTTCGCAGTGGGCTTCGTGCCGCGCTTTATCTTCCTCACGCTCAGGACCCTGGCGGTGAAAATGTATTTAGATTCAGACACGGCTGACGACAGAATCTCGTAGTCATTAGTTATCGTCTCATTTAAAACACATTTGGAGCCGTTTATGTCTTTCTTGCGGTAAACCGTATCCCGCTTCTTCACTTCACCCCTTATATGGAAATGGGCATGAGTAATCGTGATCGTGAAGCAGTAAAGCAATAACACTAAAATCTTTAGCTTCATTTTGATCGTTAAATAGTTATTTGGATCGATGTCATATGTGTATTGAAGCCATTCCGGCAGCATATACGTTAAAACTTGAGATGTGGCTCGTAACCTCTCTTGGAGCGCAAAGTTGCGCAAGTTAAAGCGCGGCGTGGCGCCTCCGAGACGCGTGCGCTGGCGCAGCCTCGCGCGCGGACTGGGAGACCTCGCAATTCGATACAACATTCATCAACATAAACAAACATGGACTTACGTTACGTTAAACTATGTCTCAAGTCGGTAGGTAATTAGTACGGGCCATGCAAATTGTCACCATGGTTTAATATAGAAAGTGGCCAGTGGTGTGTCTATTTTTCTGTAGTGAGTGATAGCAAAAAGCTTTCCCTTTTATTAGTAGTATCTGTTAGTTAAACAATCTGACACCAAACTACGTAATTTAAATATCCATTTGAAAATGCGCCATCAGCGGCAGAGAGCTTGTGTTTCCAGATAACAGATAGGACAGAGCAATACGTGGCAAAAGTTAACATTATTGCCGCGACGGACGCCAGCCCGCTGGCCCGCCTGCCCGCCTGCACCCTTGAATATTCATGTACAAATTCGGGGGTGAACTAGCAGAGAAACTTTGCCTGTGTTTCATACTGCATAATAAAAATTTTAACAACAAAATGTGCTCTGAGATATAATTGCGACAAAATGTTTTTTGTTAGGAGTAATAAAATTGGGACTGCTTTATTTATTTTTGTTTTGTTAAGGAACCTTTAAAAAGGTACCTTATTCATAAAATACCCACTGATGGGTAGTTAATTTCTTTTGATGAGTATGCAAAATGCGGTTCATTTAAGTTAAACGTAATATGACGTCGTGATTAAAATAGCACATTTGGTACAGGTATATTTAAAACAAGTTTAGATTACTAAACTGAAACCTGAATCACTGGGATCTAAAAGTACCTAGGATTTTTATAACTTATAAGTAAGCTTTTCATTAACCCAGTTTCCCAAATAGCCAGGTTTAATTATAACGTTGTCTCATTTACTGAGAGCCCCGCGGAGACATTCGAATGTAATGGTGCATCCACACCGCAAATATTTTTGTGTGTAACGTTTCTAAGTGTTACTGGGTAACACTCGATAGCAAAAAGTTATTTGTTGTTAGTACTTATACATGTTACTGTGTTAGTACATGTATGTTAAATAACGTTTCCTAATTTTTGAAAACGGCCAAGAATGCTACCTCAACACGGCAACATAAGAACAAAACTTTTTACAAAAAAAAAACACTTAAAATGGCGAAATAACTTTAATTTCCGAAGTCGGTGTTTCTGGTTTTGTTTCTTCGGTATTTGACACTGACTTCCGACTGCATCCAAATCGAGCATCGTTTTTAAGGTTCCGTACCCGAAGGGTCCAAACAGAGCCCTATTATTGTCACTCACGTGTCCATCTGTTTGTCTGTCTGTCCGTCGTCTGTCACAAAATTTCGTTACGAAACATTTTTTTATTTCCCATTGACCTATGAACTTGTTTGGTGATAATGTTTATTATAACGTATACTTTACTAACAAATACCTATATCTGGTACGGAACCCTTAATGTGCGAAATCCGATACGCATTTGGCCAGTTTTTCTTTTCCTTATTTGAATGTACTATGAGAAAACATGACGCTGCAATAATCAACAACATTAAGTATAACATCTCTGTTGCATTTAGAATACGCGTCATAGTGGCGACTTGTTCCACCTCCATTGCACTGCTAAAATTCGCGTAAATCTAACATGTTCTGGTAGCTGTTTGCGCTAAGCAATGGGTTCACAATTAATGAGGTCTGAGTTCGAATCTTATAAGAAAATACGGTAGGTAGTATTCCAGTCAAAATCTAAATAATCCTGTGCGAAACGTAATCGTTCTTGTCAAGAGGGGCTTTTTAGCTGGTCTTCTGTGATGCAAGCCTTCAGCGTGGTGTGCACTGCGAACTGTTTGCGATAAGGTGTCGAATAATTCCACAAAGTGTATCGTTAGTGTGAAACCATTTGTTTCATACTCTCCCACTATAATGTCGTCGCTGTGCCTCGCTATCGCTAAAAAGCGACGGCCTTCCACTTCACTGTCGACTAGCAAAGCTACCCTCTTCATATCTTTTGATCCAGCGACTTACAGTTTTCCTCTAAAACAAAAAAAAAGTGATATTAGGCAGCTATAACAAAATTCTAAAGTGACTTAATTTTATATAATACTAACAAATCGCCCGCGACTTCGTCCGCGTGGATTCGAAAAGTCAGCCCAATTTAATATATGTTTTAGCCTATAGCACCCACAAAAAATGAAGCTTTCTACTGGTGAAGGAATTTTCAAAATCAGTTTAATAGTTCCAGAGATTACTACTCACAAACTTTACCTCTTTATAACAAAAGTATAGATAATAATATTTATTTAATATAACAATATAATATTAAAACTCTGCATTTATAAATCCAATAACAAACACTAATTATGTATCTTTCAGGCCTCATGATGGATTTAAAACACAATAAAAAAAATTAATTCATGTCACCATGAGGTGAAATGTAGGTGTTAATGTTATCTTAGATATAAATTTCAAATAAAAGTTTAAGTTACAATTCAGAAATATATTACTCACATTCAGTCCGGTTTCATCAGATATTTGTGTTCTATTAAGACCACTTTTATGCAGCGCAATAATATTCGCCTTCACCTCAATATTAAAATTTGCCTTCATTTTGAGAACTAAAAAAAATACCGCTATCTATTAAGGCGCAGATATACGACTTCTAATGACTTTAAATTGAACGTCAAGTCTAAACGACTAGTCGTATTTCTTTGAAAAAAATATGTATTACTTTAGACAATTTTCTTCGTAATTTGATATGTGAATATTTAAAATTATATTTTTGTAACATAGTAGTTAATTTGTAAAGTTATGTCTAACGCGGATAAAAAAATGAGAATCACGCAAAAACTATTAAGCATATTTTTATGAAACCTTCACCATTTTAAAAATAACTTAATTATTTATTTTTTAGTATAATACTTGTTTTTTTTATGTATATTAATAGCGTCTAATCTGGGACAGCGCTTTGATGGGTGAGTCCTATTACTGGGTGGACGTACGATGCATTGCGTTAGCTCAGCAGAGAACACGCAAGCTAACCACTCAAGGCCACACCTCACTAACCAACAACTACAACCAACGTTCATTCCGATCAAGTTAAATATTCATAAAACTCATCTTTCTAACTTTACGAAATGTGTGAACAAAGCGAACAAGATAAAGAATATTATATCCTGTTGTAATATTTAAATTTCGCGCCTTCTGTTCCATTGACTTGAGTTGTATTTATATGTCAAGTTTTTTTTTTTTTGCTCTCTATACTTGTGAACATCACTAGTAGCCGATGTATTGTTTTCTCAAATTAAATAAAGTTAAAGTTATTTTTTTTCTACAAACCAACTTGTTTCCATTAAATCTCAACAGGTTATGGGCCCAGATAGTCCGATTAGTAAAAATCAGTAACTAAATTCAGTGTTAAATACGTCTTCAAAACACATAACCTCAACCACCACGTGCTCAGTTTCAAGAAAAGTTTTCCGACAGACAAATAAGATGTCATCGTCAAATAACTCATTGGCATTAATAGAAAAACTAACCGGCCGTGATAACTATGCAACTTGGCGATTTGCAGTAAAAACTTACTTGGAACATGAAGAGCTATGGGACTGCGTCGAACCTTCTAATCCATCGATAGAAATCGATAAAAAGCGTGACACCAAGGCCAGATCAAAGATAATTCTTCTTGTGGATCCCGTAAATTATATTCATATTCAAGAATCAAGCACTGCAAAGGAGGTTTGGAATAACTTATCTCGTGCGTTTGATGACTCAGGACTAACACGCCGGGTTGGTCTTCTACGAGACTTATGCAATACTACACTAGCAGGATGTTCAAATGTGGAAGAGTATGTCAGCAAGATAATGACAACAGCTCACAAATTAAGAAATATTGGCTTTCATGTAGACGACGAATGGCTTGGCACACTTCTATTGTCCGGCCTTCCAGAAAGTTACAAGCCAATGATAATAGCCATTGAAAGTTCAGGTATGAAAATTAGCTCTGACTCAATAAAATCTAAAATTCTACAAGATGTCAAACAAACAGAATCTGATTCAACTGCTTTCGCATCGAGTCAGAAGTTTCATAATAAAAATAAAAGCTCAACAAAAGGACCTCGCTGTTATACTTGCAACAAATATGGTCATAAAAGTCCTGAGTGTAAATCAAAACCTAATAAGTATCAGAAGAATAAGGAAAGTAAACAGAACCAATCATCCTATGCAGCTGTATTTATTGCCTCTTCTGGTTACTCCGATGACTGGTATATTGATTCTGGCGCCTCGGCCCACATGACCAAACACAAGAATTTGTTTATAGAAGAAACAAATCCAGATATAAAAACTATTAAAGTTGCAAATAATAAATCATTACCTGTTCAAAGCTCTGGAAAAATAAGCTTATGTGTTGATAATGAGAGAGGTCAACCAAATGAAATACTGTTTACAAATGTGCTCTATGTACCTGAACTAGCTACAAACCTGCTGTCGGTGAGTCAAATAATAAATAATGGTGGCCAAGTAAAGTTCAGTAAAAATGGCTGTATTATACTAAACATAAACAATGTAGTAGTAGCAACAGCAAGCTTGATAAATAATATGTACCGTTTGAACATGTCTGCAGCTCATGCTTGCATATCAGATGTTATCGAGCAAGATACTTACCTGTGGCACCAAAGAAAGGGTCATCTAAATTTTCAAAGCTTGAATAAGTTGACTGAAAATACTGCAGATTTAAAATTTGGTTTACAAGCAAGTAATGTGAAGTGTAGAACGTGTCAGGAAGGAAAACAAACACGTTTACCGTTCAAAAGTCAAGGGTCTCAGACTAAAGACCTGCTTGAATTAATTCACTCCGACATTTGTGGACCAATGGAAACTCAGTCATTCGGCAAAGCTAGATATTTTGTGACTTTTTTAGATGATTACTCAAAGAAGATATTTGTATATGTACTGCATAACAAATCAGATGTTCTGGAAAAATTTATTGAATTCAAGAAATTAGTTGAGAATCAGTTAAGCCGTACAATTAAAATTCTCAGAACTGATAATGGGCTTGAATACGTAAACAGAAATTTTTCAAACTTTCTCAAAAATGCTGGAATAATACATCAAACAACCACACCTTACACTCCAGAACAAAATGGCACAGCTGAACGAATGAACAGAACCTTGATAGAAAGAGCAAAATGTATGATGTTGAATGCCAAACTACCCAAAGTCTACTGGGCTGAAGCAATTCACACGGCTGCTTACATTATTAACCGCTCTCCGACTAAGTCTCTGTGCTATAAAACTCCAGAAGAGATGTGGACTGGACAAAAACCCAATGTCAGCCATATGAGGACATTTGGATGTGAGGCGATGGTTCATTTGCCAAAAGAGAAAAGAAAGAAATTGGACTCAAAATCGCAAAAACTAATCTTTATAGGATACTGTGAAAATACTAAAGGGTACCGTTTTTTATTACCTAATTCAAGAAAAGCAATAAAAAGTAGAGACGCAATATTTTTAGAGTCCACAGTCAAGAGAGACTATGTGCCCATTGAATTAACTACAAATGAATGTAGTATTCAAAATAAGGATTGTGAAGAACTTTCAAGTGATGACTCATTTAATACTGTAACTGAAAATAAATCTCAGTCAGACAGTGAGTACTTCCCCGATGAAAGCATAGAATGTTCACCAGAAAGGAATGTTACAGTTAGAACACGAAGACAATATAAATTAGCCTCTCAGAAACAAGAAGAAAGCTCTTACCTGTGTTTTAATGAACAATTATTGAATAATGAAGTTCCTGATAACTATGAAGAAGCAATGAAGTCTGTTGATGCTTCAAAATGGATAACTTCCATAAAGGAAGAGTTTGATGCTCATCAACAAAATAAAACATGGATATTAGTTGATAAAACTCCTGATATGCGAATAATTGGATGTAAATGGGTATTTCGCATCAAAGAAGAATCTTCTGGAGTACGATACAAGTCTCGGCTTTGTGCAAAAGGGTACTCACAAACTAAGGGTATTGACTATCAAGAAACATTTGCACCCACGGTCAGGTATGATTCAATCCGATTATTACTTGCAGAAGCTGCCCAACATAATCTACAAATAATACAATTAGACATAAAAACAGCTTTTCTGTACGGAGAGCTTGAAGAGGACATATACATGGCTGTACCTGAAGGCTTAACCTGCAAGACTAATAAGGTATGTAAGCTCAATAAATCATTATATGGCTTGAAGCAGTCTCCGAGATGCTGGAACTCTAAATTTGATTCAGTTTTAAAGAAGTTTGGGCTAGTTAATAGCAAAGCAGATCAGTGTGTGTATGTAGGCACTATTAATGGAGAAAATTGTTATCTGTGTCTATATGTTGACGATGGACTGATATTTTCTAAAGATAGATCAACCATAAAGGAGTTAATTAATGATTTACAGTCAATATTTGAAGTAAAAACTTTACCAGTCAGAAATTTTGTTGGTATGGAAATAATAAAGTCAGACAATTTTATCTTCATACATCAATCAAGCTATATTGAGAAATTATTAAATAAATTTATGTTAAATAATTCTAAACCTAACAGCATTCCAGCTGATCCACATACAATATTGGAAAAGGGAGAGGGTGAAACAGAAAAGAACATTCCATATCGGGAAGCTGTTGGATCATTGATGCACCTCGCTACAGTAAGCAGACCAGATATCTCTTTTGCTGTCAGCCTGGTGAGTAGATTTTTAAATTCATACAATGAAACTCATTGGAATGCTGTGAAGAAAATTTTCAAGTATCTAAAGGAAACTAAAGTGTATGGTCTGTACTACACAAGATCAACTGAGCCTAATGTTGTAATTGGGTATAGCGACGCAGATTTTGCCAATGACCCTAACACAAGACGTTCCGTCACTGGATACGTGTTTATTAAAAATGGAGGAGCAGTAACATGGGCCTGTCAGAGACAACAGGCAGTTGCCCTATCAACCACTGAAGCAGAATTTATGGCAGCCTGTGCTGCTACAAAAGAAGTCATGTGGATCAAACAATTACTATCTGATATTGGTACATTCAATCAAAAGTCTGTGTGTTTAAATTTAGACAATCAAAGTGCTATCAGTGTAATCAAAAACACTAATTTTCACAAACGATGTAAACATATAGACATTAAGTTTCATTTTATTAAAGAAAAATACTATGATAAAATTATCGAATTAAACTATGTGTGCAGTGATGAACAATATGCAGATATTTTTACCAAGCCTCTATGTAAAATTAAGTTCTGTTATTTAAGAGATAAAATTGGAGTTAAATCTTTCGATGTAATTTCTAGCAGTTAGTTATCGGTTAAAGTTTTGTTTTGTCAATGTTTAAAGCTTATGTCTTTTTATGAAGGCTCAAATTTAGGAAGAGTGTTGTAATATTTAAATTTCGCGCCTTCTGTTCCATTGACTTGAGTTGTATTTATATGTCAAGTTTTTTTTTTTTTTGCTCTCTATACTCTGTGAACATCACTAGTAGCCGATGTATTGTTTTCTCAAATTAAATAAAGTTAAAGTTATTTTTTTTCTACAAACCAACTTGTTTCCATTAAATCTCAACATATCCCACCAAAAACATTTTGATATAAAATGTTGCCAAGACGAGACCATATGGCTCGCACTGTCAAAAAGTTATCAGATCTCATGTAGAGCCAAGCTTCTAACTCTACACGCTGTAACTCTACAAGCCCTAACTTCACAAACTCTACACCTTAAACAAAATATGTGGCTTGGCCGTTTCGTTATATTGTATAACAGAAAAGTAATGAACAGTGAATAAATTTTTCACCTTACGCCTATGTGACGGTAGCGAAACGGCCAAGCCACATATTTTGTTTAAGGTGGAGAGTTTCTGAAGTTAGGGCTTGTAGTTAGAAATTTCTGTCCTTCGAATCGAGTAAAAACTTACAAAAGGTCTATAAAAACTGCGTGAGATTTGAACACACGGCTACTAATTCACGCATCTATCTGCACGCGCTTAACCGCTGGGCCATCTTGACTTATGTTATAACGTTGAAATTATAAACTACAATTACTTGTTGACGACAATGATGATGCATGTGTCTATTTTCTTGAAAACAGAAAGTCGTAAGTCAAACTAAAGTCAAGCTATTGCTTAGTGAGATTGCCTATGAACTTTTGGTCGACACTGTACATAGGTGATTGCAAGCGCTTACACGAGGAATTTGGAAAGTGGTACGAGCGTGGGCGGGCGAGTCGGCTCGTTCGCTTTCTTGACGAATCTTCAACGTCGCACTTTATATTTTGTAACATTTTTCACAGACTAGTCTATTTACCTGTTTACTTCATAGCTACACAAAATCATTTATATAAATAACCTGAATATGAATCACGTCATATTCTCTTTCTGATTATTCGAAATGATCATTCTAGTCAAAAAATGTTGTGTTGTAAGTAGACGCGAGAACATAAACTTATTCGAAGTTAGAATCAGTTGCACTTAAATTCGTTATACACAATTGACGGCACGTCAGATCAATATCAATACTAGTAAGAGTATTATTTCAGTAGCCGTGTCTATAACAAGATGATAATTGAGTATTTCCAACAGATTATAAGTGTAAGATACTTTAATTTTATAGTCATTACAGGCACGCTGTATGCAATCAGATGTCCGCTTCGTGTGTGGTACATAGCTATCGTGACGAATATACTCAGGCATTACTTTCCCTCCAGTCTATAACGCCTCCTGCGATGATAGTTTTAGATATGAAACCGCCCGGTGTAGCATCGACGTATCGATGTATCATCATAATAATGTAAAATATCTTTGAAAAATCTCTACTGTCGATGGTTCTGTTGGAATCAGATTTGACTATACGAAGAACCAAGGGACTTTAGTGTTTTTATTTTTTATGCCATTGATATTTTATTGGAGGAAGAATAACAAGTGAATATTATGCTCCGTTACTAATCTTGATAAAAATATTAAATAAAGTTATGTCATAGTGTATTCATGTAAGTATTGAAAAAGACATCGTAAACAATAAGTGAAAGTGTTATCTCTAAACTCTCATAAATAAAAATGATTTAGTGCTATAATCAACTAAACAGTGAACCCTGTCAAGACTTTACTAATTATGTATTTTAGTGACCTAAAATTACACTAAGGATCAATAATAATACAGTGGACCTACGAATAAGTAATAAATAAGTCAGGAAGTCTAATTCAGAAAAAAATCCACACAAATAGTGGCCCTACTTCAAACCAAAACGATGAATTCAAAACACGAATCACTTCCGAGGTTACAAAAAGACATGCTTGGTGATTGGCTTATTAAATTCAGAACGAAAGCCGGGATTTGTTCGCGCGCGTGCTTCAATGTCTGCTATGACAGCAGAGTCATAGCGGCGTGGACGATGTTATGCAATATAAGCGGACCGGACCAAGTCAATAATAAAACAATAACGTACAATGTTTTTTTTATAATATATTTTTGTTTTTTTTTTGGGTTACTTTTTACAATTCAATGAACTTTAAGTCCAGCAATATGTGATGTATTTATTAAGTTTGGTGAAGCGTCATTGGCCTTTTTTAATATTCATTACGAATAAAATTGGGAAATGGAATAAATTAGGATTTTTCCCTACAATTTACTATATATTTAGCTTAACCTTTATAAAAAAGAGGACATAATTGAGTGTCTATTTGATGATTTCTCTCATCTATTCCGATATCGGTAACGCCCAGTATGGCAAGCGCAACAAGGACACTCGACACAGTGTCCTTATTTCGCTCGCCAGAAGGCGTCCGCGGATAGTTTTGCTCTGTATTCCTACCGCCCCGCTCGCTACCGATTATGTGTATGCGTATGCGTTACCGCTAATTAAAATTCTTTTTCTGATGGAAAACCTGAAAATCCTCGTCATCGGTGGATTAATCAAGAATCAATCTCCACGCCTGCCGGCAGTGTTACTAATGCTTCACGGCTCTTCTTCTTAAACTGGGTCTGAGCTGTGGTTCTAGGGAGATACAAGGTCCATGGGATTTGTTACCAATAAGACATCGGAATGTGTGGTTCAGGGATTTCATCAATAGACACTTAATTTTCATATATATTCTATTCCACCATATTTGATAGTTCCTAAAAACACCAGCAAGTAAGGTGTTTGCAAGTTACAAGCCATACCAAAGTTTTTTTCCTAGAAGACATTAAAAGAGAATATTTCTTAGCAATGTAGTAAAGACGGATTCGGAGAAATTGAGTGATTAAACATTTTATCAAAAAAATTTAACACAATGGTCGCTATTTGTCTGGTGACTGTTTTTAGTGGGCGCAGAATAACTTCATTATCAATTATTTTAGAAAAACACTGTGTTTATATTACTGACCGATTACTCGCTCGAGTAAGTGATTTAAAAATTTGGAGAGATGGATGAATTTTCATTAGCCTGATAAATGAAACGTGCATTAATTCGACCAAACAATGAATTTAATTTTTTTAATGTTTTAGTTATTCACACAAGTCGGAAAAGCCGAAACTACATTACATACCAACTGTAATCGTTCATTATTGCTTATTTTTTCATTTTCTGTATTATTAACATTAAAGATGTTGATGTTTCTTAGGGGCGAATCGTCTGTGTAATAAAAAACTTTTTTACAAAAAAAACAACCTACTTTCAAAAAAAAATACACTAAAAATTAAAAAATAACTTTTATTTCGGAAGTCGGTGTTTGTAATTTATTTCTTCTTTATTTGACACCGACTTCCGAAATAAAAGTTATTTTTTTTTTAGTGTATTTTTTTTTGAAAGTCGGTTGTATTTTTTGGAAAAAAGTTTTTTATTTTTCACTTTTTAGTTGTTATACCCCACAACTAAAACGTCATCGAGGTAAACGTATTTTTCGTTTTTGTTCAGTTTCTCAAAAAGCGCTTAAGCAATTTCAATAAAATTTATATGGGACCACCTCGGGAGTATACTCTTTCGGATAAAAAAATAATTTTGAAAATCGGTTCACAACTGACGGAGAAATCGGCGGACATACATAAAACATACATACAGTCGAACATAGAACCTCCACCTTTTTCGAAAGTCGGTTAAAAATAACAGCTTATGTTCAAATTTGATATAATAAAATATTTACGTTACACGTTCGTGTTTGGGTCACAGATATTCAGAGATCCGTAGTCTGCGTGTGAAACTCATCATTAGATCTTTAAGAAAATTAAATGGGACCATTTTGGAATATACCCCTTTCGAACAAAATAAGAATTTTGCAAATCCGTCTATATGACGGAGCTATGCCCGAACATACATTAAAAATGTATGTATAAACATACGAATTGATAACCTCCTTGTTTTTAAGTCGATTAAAAATACATAATGTAGTTGTTTACTTATAGATTACAGGAAAACCTATAAAAAGTACCCAACCTGAAAAAATATTATTTGTTTTGCGTGCGAGTCCAACTCGCTCTTGGCCGGTTTTTTTTTATAATTTCCATTAAAACGTATAAAATTATGCGTACACAAGAGACCACAATGGGTATCGCGGGGCATTAAAACATGCAGTAAAAATAAAAGAACATTTCTGTGGCGTTACCGACTGTAATGTGTAAAATGGCGCCTGTCATATTTAACTACTTACCATGGTCAATCAAAGAATTGAATGTGAGCTTATTTAAGAAACGACTAAAGCATATTACAGTATTTCGGAATTTTTAACGGACAAAAACCTATTGATGAAATGTTGACATGCTAATAAAATACAATTTATTGTTTGTCATTATAAATAAATTTATATATTGACAATTTTTTATTATTTGTTTTCAGTCTGTGCCTTGCCTAAATGTACATACAGCAAAAAAGACAAGTAACCAGCACCCACACTACAAAACTACATCGCTACTGTTAAAACGAATCGTCACACACACACATCGCATTAGTAGAGTAACGCTGACACAGGGGAATGTCCACTGACCATAGACACTTCGGCCCTGGGTGCACACATATGAAAGCATAATTATGGAAATGATAATATGCAATTTAGAGTACGAAATGCGATAGGAATTGGTTTAAAAAAGTCCAGATTTTGAAGATATAAAATGGTTTTTATTTTCACAAATTCAGTTTTGTAGAAATCATTTTACTGTACTAAATACATACATTATCAAGTTTTGATTGGATCTGTAATGTATTTTATGGTCTTATACATCATTTGTATCATAAACAATCAATACATCATCCAGAAATTGAGCAGGAGGGAAAACACCAGTCTATATGATTGTGCATACTATCTTTCAATAATGTAGCAAAATCTTCAATTTTTGCTGCAGTAAAAGCTTTAATAGGATTGATTCTAAAAGCAAATCCGCAAGAAAACAAACAAAATAATACAAATGCAAATGAAGTCGACTTGTGATTATTTAGATAAGATAGACACTAGACAGCCGCGTAGCTGTCATAATGTCAGATTCGATGTTACCACTTAAGGCCCTTCTCGCGGTCCAGTGGCGCCCTCATTGAATAAAAAATCGTAGCATAGCACAGAAAATAAATATTAAAAAATCCAACTTCACGTTTGTTACAAAGAGGATAAAGAATTTTTATGTTGTTAAAACAGGTCTCAAAATGTTTCGTATCCAAAGTAGTAGGCAAAAGTGTCAGAAACGGCCATTTTTGGCACTTTTGCCTACTACTTTGGATACGAAACATTTTGAGACCTGTTTTAACAACATAAAAATTCTTTATCCTCTTTGTAACAAACGTGAAGTTGGATTTTTTAATATTTATTTTCTGTGCTATGCTACGATTTTTTATTCAATGAGGGCGCCACTGGACCGCGAGAAGGCCCTTAACAGACAAAAATCGATGAATCGATATCGATTTTTTGTTTGAATTATTTTTCGACACGAATTAATTAACGAATTAATTAATTAATCCGCTTCAAAGATTATTATTTTGTTTCTTTTAGTTTTATAAATTCTTAATTAATTAATAAATATTAAATTGTGCAGTAGCGTTTTTGTTATGATTTAAAGAACTCATGGTAAAGCAACTAGCAATTCGTTTGTTTAATTATCATAACATCATTATAATTTAGGAAAAAACGAATAATACTGGCAATAACACATCATAAAAAAAAATTAAAAAAGAGAATCGAATAGATTTTGAACGAAATAAGTAATTGGCAGCACTTTTTATTTTATCCACAAACCAATGTATTACGGATATACCTACCTAATTTCATTTTAATATCTTTTCGGTACTTTTTTTTTGTGCAAAAATGTTGCAAACTTGTTTGGATAAATGAATATCGCGATTATTAAACATAAAACAAGATGTTTTTTTCTAACAAAAGCAAATTGCTGTCCGTTTCACGGCCAAAATTTGGCATTCCTCTTTATATAAAGCATACATTTATGAATGTAAGTATCAGTTCAAATAGCTAAAGTTAACGATCATTGGGTTTACAAACCAAACGTCCCAGGATCGAATCTCACCGCCAGCGTTAACTTTTTGCATTATTAAAAACATATTTCTCATTTCATTGTATATTTATTATTTAAGAATTAATAAGGACATTTTTCGAGAACATGGATGTAAAAATTAAACAATCTGTAATAAGAAATCAACAATATTTACGAGTATTGACTAGGTTTTTTAAAATTTTAATTACAAATTATAAAGTTTTGCTTATGACAAATATTCTAAATCGGACAAGAATTAACGTTATTTTTCATATTCAAGTGGGTAATTTATTTATTAGTGGTATGAATAATAATCTTAGTAAGATAAATATTAAGATACAGGTATCCTAAATTGTAATCTCACTAACAATAGCATCACTCACCTATAACAAATTTTATTACCTCCTGATATTTTTATTAGTCTATTCAAAGAATATTTTTTTAGCGCTTACCATCTTTTCGCCACAATATTTAGCGACCGTTCTCGTCTGACTTAAAACATTTTTCATCGCTGAATATAACTATAGTTAATGCACCAATCGAAATCCAAATGTTCTCTTGCGAAGCGAACCCGGTTTTGCCTGTGAGTATCTGTCAGGCAGCTACGACACCAAAAATTCCTCGATTCTGTCACTGTAGGGGCACACAAATTAAGGTGACTGAATTTTAAACCCAACCCCACGTCATGTTTAGTCGCCGTGGAACGATAGTGAGGATATTCGTAGCAACCATATCACGGTGCCGCGCATCTGTGTATGCAAATCCAGCCTTTGGTCACGGTTGGCGATGATCAATGTTTCCCGAGTCTGCATAACGATGGACCCTCAATTTCACAGTTCTTGTCTGTGAATATTAATAAAACATTGTTACAAAAAACAACAATCAAAATCATGTGGATTATTTAAACAAAATATTAAATTTCTAAACATAATAATAACATTTTGTGACTTACCGATATCATTACACGTCTCGTAAATTCACTAATTGAAACGTTTTGCTCATGCAAAACAATTATCTCAGCTCTTAAGAGTATAGTTAGGTGATTCGTTTTGATTCAAAAATAAAAGAAATTCTCAAAACACGCAGGGTATAATGTTTAAAAACGTAACGAGAACCCGATAGTCAATAGCATTATGACGATGAGCTTAATCTTCTAAAAATTATATGATTTGTCATTTTTAGAAGGTAGATAATTAATATATTCCAACCCAAATATAATGAAGATTTGCTAATAGTAAAGCAACGAATTGAACAAACAAATGAAATATTTTATTAAAAACATACAAAAACATGAGTCCTAGGCAGTGGGATTCGATCCTACGGCGCCGGCGGCGTAAGAATCGCACGCTTGACCAATGCTCCACGGAGAGGATTGTTGCATTATCCAAATTTATCCTAATTTATCATAATATTTCCCTGCTACATTAAAGTGACAAGAAATTGCTTGCCAGTGGTATAAAAATATTCATCCTAAAAATTGTTTAATTTTTACTTCCATACGTATTTTTCTCGATTAATGTTCAGGTAAATTACAAAAATAAAAATTCAACAAAATGAAAACATAAGCAAAAAGTTGACGCCGGCGGTGGTTTGGTTTCCCTGTCCAGTGCTATGCGCCTGAGCTATTGAAACAGATAGGAAGTATACTATATTTATGCTTCATTTATATTGTGAAACAAGAACTTATGGGTTTTTTTTTGTTGTGGGGTGGGAAATCATCCAATGGCATCTTCCGCTCTTGGTGGAGCGGGAGGGCGTGTCAGACTCTTACTAACTAAAACCCACCAATGTTCATGGCCTGCCCTGAGTGCCCAGGGGCGAGGTAACTCTGTTTCGAATTTATCCTCAACCCCTTTTTTTTTTTGGGGACGGGAAATCATCCAATGACTTTCCCGCTCTGGGTGGAGCGGGAGGGCGTGTCAGACTCTTCTAAGTGCCCAGGGGTGCGGTAACTCATTTTCAGAATGTGTCCGCTACCCCTAGGCATATCTTCAACCCCTGGGCAGAAGAACTAATGGGTGGGCGATGTAATGCACTCGTTGATTATAAATAATGTTCATAATAGGCAGGTATATATTTTTAAAGCGGGTAGTTTGTTCTTAGTAGCTTTAAAACTGTCAAATAATTTTAAGTAGGCGTCACTCCACGAATGCGATGTGTGCGTGTCTGTGCTTGTGTGCTGTACGTTATGGTTCGTTTTAATAGCAGCGATATAGTTTTGTGTGTGTGTGGTTACATAATAACATAAAAATAAAATGCCAATTTAGCAAAAAAGTTATTGACATTAATTTCTATTCCTTTTTATTAATAATGAATTTATACTGTGCAATTCTTTATAATTTATTTTTTTAACTCCTGGCTTTTTTTATTTGATTATTGGGACTTGCCTGGCTTGATTTTCTAATAACTTACAAACTTTTGTGCGCCCTCTGGCGTAACATAGCGCTGTTTATTACGTTGATATACCATTATTATTGTACCTATGTTAAATAAATTAATATGAATGACTTATGACTTATGAAAAAAAATCACGTGAGACTCTTTAGTATGCTAAAGAGTCTCACCTTGGGCCTTAAATACCTAATGAAGCAGATTAAATCGCGTCCGCCTGTGGGTCTTCTAGTTTATCTGCAAAAATTCCCACGGATCGTGCGGCCTCTGGCTGATACGGATCGTTCGGTCGCAAACCGACGGCGCAGTCGCTAACTACGACACAGCATAAATATCTGCCAGTATTGTAACTCGCCCTGATCTTGAAATAATTACCTACGGCCGCGCGGTACGTAAGCACGCGATAGGGCTGCCCGTCTCAAGTATTTTAATTTCATCTACCTACTTGAGTTTCTTTCTAGTTTTATGATTGTAAAATAATAATAATAAATATTATTACTATATTTTTGATAAAAAATATATATTCGTTGTGAATGAAATAGGAAGTGTTCAATAAAAATATAATTATGTTGTGTTTTTTTTATTAGTAGATTTAATAATTATAAATTTGAGACTGAAAAATATTTGCACCTCGACTGAAACGTACGCAGCTTTATTATTGAATTTAATAGTATAAAAATCCACATTCGAATAAACAAAAAATACTTTTGGGAAACATGGACAAGTATATTAATCCACATTAAGTAAGTACTTGTGCATATTTCAATAAAATATTCACGAATCGCACGCTAAAACTATCACACAATGACACTACGCACACCGTTCGTTCGACACTACGGCGCAATCGCGACTGTTTGTGTACCGAGTGTTTGCCGAACTCGAGGCGCGTAGGTATGACTCGCGTTCCGACCGTTTGTATAAAGATAGAATACTGTAGATATTTTTACTGTGGCCGAGGCGCAGTGATACATAGCAACAAAAAGTCACGTGGCTGCGGCCCTACGATGGAGTGTCAGATAGGTGCGATGTGCGACTCGCATCCCTATGAAAGTAGCAAGAGGACACACGGCCGACCCGCGATACTCATCTCACCGCCGGATTATTCGAGGCTTAAAATTGGATCTACTTGGAATTTTTGGGTTGAAATGGCTTTCGCAATAAAAATTATTGCAGAGTATTTGACTCGAATAAAGTCTATCCCACCGAAAACATTTTCAAAAAAAAATGTTGCCAAGACGAGACCATATGGCTCGCAATGTCAAAAAGTTATCAGAGCTCATGTAGAGCCAAGCTAACTCTACACGCCCTAAACCTACAAGCTCTAACTTCACAAACTCTACACCTTAGTCAAAATATGTGGCTTGGCCGTTACATTACTACAAGAACTATTTGTACTTATAACAGAAAAGTAATGAACAGTGAATAAATTCACCTTACGCTCATTGTTAAGTGTGTAGCAAAACGGCCAAGCCACATATTTTGGATTACGGTGTAGAGTTTGTGAAGTTAAGGCTTGTAGAATTAGGGCGTGTGGAGTTAGGAGCTTGGCTTTACATGAGATCTGATAACTTTTTGACAGAGCGAAATGTTTTTATGGGATTTCACTTCTTTTGAATCGACTTCAAAAAGGAGCAGGTTCTCAATTCGTCGGAACCTTTTTTTTTATTTCTTTTTTTATGTATGTTCCCCGATTACTCGAAGATGGCTGGACCGATTTGGATTTGTTTTTGTTTGAAAGGGTATATATACTTCTCAGGTGGTCCCTTATAATTTTTTATCGAAATTGCTTCAGCGCTTTTTGAAAAACTGAACAAAACGATAAATATGTATACATAGATTACGTTTTGGTTTCCTCCAATTACGAGTAGGTATGTTTAAATTCCAAGTTCCATGTTATTGGGGTTATTAGTTCTGGGGTATAACAACTAAAAAGTGAAGTGAAAAATAAAAAACTTTTTTACAGAAAAAACAACCGACTTCCAAAAAAGAAAAAACCCGAAGCATGTATTTTTTATTTGGAACAAGAAGTCTGTGTACTTGTATAATTTTCAGATCATAAAATTAGGTTTGTATGGGTTTTCCCATACAAACTTCCATCCCCTAATTTAAAGGGTGGGAGATATTTTACTAAAAATCCTGAAATATGTATTTGATTATTTATAACAAGGAGTCCCTATAAGACTTTTCAGACCTCTATCATCAAAATTTGCGGAAGTCTCACACAAACTTCCATCCCCTAGTTTAAGGGGTTGGGAGGTAAAAGTTTCAAGTTTTAGATTTTTTTGTAGTTTGTCTATTAGTACTAGCTTACATACTAAATTTCAGTTCATTCCTTCTAGGACTTCTAAGAAGTACCCTAAGAATTTTGATGATCATCAGTGACTGAGTCAGTAACGAAATCGTGGTTTATTAATTATCAATAAAATCCAAAGTATATGAGCTATGCAATTGAAACTTTAGATGTTTAATAAGTCTACTGTTGACATCATATTCCATGAATTTTGTTTACCTAGTATAATCAAATCCCAAGTTAAGAGGGTTTAAAAAGAGACGAAGCGCTTCGAGAAAATGTAGTAGTGCCCTTGCGCTTCGCTTGGCTCGTCTCTGCGGGGGCACTACCGTGCCTCCAGATTCCTGACCCAGAGCGAATTCAATTAAAGAGCATCTCAGCGTAATATTATTTACATTCTTTCCTACTGGGCAAAACGCTTTTATAAATGGTATAAAAGATATTGGATTAGGTTATAAATAAAAGTGGAATTTGTAGCATTTCACCAACGGTAAGTAATATTGCAGATTTACAAATGAATCTACTTTACATTGTTTGGAAGAGATGAATAAATTACGTCATGATATCGTATAGATGTTTAAGACGGAATTACACTGCTATTAAAACCGATGTTATTTTACAATTACCATTGGCATTTGGAGTGTTTGCTTAGTTAATTAGAATACGTTTGTGTGAACAATAATCTGGTGCGGTATACATTGATTGATCATGGTCGGTGAGCGCCTATGTTTATGTTAAGCTCGGGCGGCCGAGCAAACGTTCCGATCGCATTCACTCCATTAAGTTAACGAACAGTTGTCAAGATGTCGATCAAAATCGACTTTTAATACGTTCCGATGTTATGTACGCTATGGATGCAACACCCACTCGTGACTTGTATGAAGTTAAACCGATTGCTTTGCATTACTTCGGTCGGATTTGTTTTATTTATGTGGCGTATGAGTATTTATACCTTTACACATTTTTATCGTGTGTATTTGATTCGTGTGAATTTTATACACTGAATGAAGATTTTCTTGCTGTCTACGACAAGAGATTATTTATTTTATTTTAACATCAACCATGGTATGTAACTGAATAGTAAGTTGTAGATTACGAGAAAAACAAAACCTTACTGCGCGGTGTTAACATAGCTATGAATGTTGAGAGCGGTAACTTACCTTTAACAGCAGCATTGACTCTGTCCAGATGATAAAGGGTTAACGGAACCGGGTCAGTTAAGATCCGCAGTCTAGGCGAGGGTGGTCTGACCGCTCCCGCGCCGTTGCTGAGGAATATCGCGGATAGGCGCGGCCGCGGCGCGGGCGCGCACGCTTCCCGCGCTCCCGCCCGCTCCACCAGCAACGTCGAACCACTCAAAGTCTCTTGCGACCCTTCCAACTTCACGAACGTCCTCAACTCACTCATATCTCCCTTCAACAATCTCCTCAAATACACTGTGTACAAATTAGACTTTTTTCTCGGCCCATCTTCCGATCGAAATTTCTTCACATTCAGAACTTTGCCAGTAAAAATAAACTTCGATTGCCCTATCGCTTCCATCAAGGACCACTCGTCGTTGATAATCGTCTCATTGAAGTCGCATGGCGGCAACACGGCGCGATGCCGCCTGTGCGACGAGTATCTTTTTCTTACTTTGCCGCGGATCCTGATCTCGCCACCGACGACGATCGCCAGCGCGATAGCATAAACAATAACCATCGAGGGTTTCATGTCGCAGAATCGTTGCTTTACACTCGTGAATGTAGTACTACAGATGTATCTGTCACATTATGCACGGTATTTATGTCTACAGAAGAGTATAAAGTGGTGGCGACGACTTATTAAAGAGTCGAGGCGTTGACATCTCACTAACGGAAAGTCATCAAATTGAATATTTAAAGCCTCGATAGGATCGGATTTTTATGCGAAAAATAAATGTCATTTGTTGGAAATATGAGCATAACTAGTATAGCGAAAGTGTCTCACGGTCTATCGAGCGGGTTGTTGGTAAACAAGCTCGGCAGGCAAGGCATACTCGACCGGTGCGAGACGCGTGCGCGCGCGCAGTTGCCGGCGCTGACTGACTGTCACGCGCAGTCGCAACCTCCCGCGCTTCCGCCAAGGAACAAGGAAAGCCTCTGTACTCAACTACTCACTCTCTGCCATCGTAAATACTTAATTGGCTCTTAATTGAACCATCGATTTATTATAATGACTTGAGTAAGTTTTTAAAACCTCTCTTATGTTTAAAGCTTTACATAAAATGTTTTACAAATACACACATCAAAAGTGTCTCGGGATCAAGTACATTTTAGAGTATCGCCACAATTGAGGATTATCGTTTCAACGTTTTTGGATTGTTATTAATTCTTTTTAGTAAATTATTACTATTTGAATAAAGAATTTTCTTTAAATTTTTATTAAAAATAGAAAATCAACTGTTAATCAGGATTCCTATAATAGTGCGTAACAGCGTTTTTACAAAACTATTACAATTTCTGCATCGTAACTGAAATAAATTGCATCGATATAGAGCGACGACATCATTTGACACGAGAAAGACATCATTTGACGCAGACAGGACCGGTACATCCAAAATACTCATACCATAACCGCCATGATGTTGGCTACGAGACTCTACAGCTGTTCAGGCTTGCTGATAAGCGACCAAACCATCCGAAATCATTTACGTGAAGGGGGTCTGCGTTCCCGAAGGCCGTTGAGAGTTCCACCTATAGTACCCTACAATCGTAAGGCCCGTTTACAATGGGTTTGCAAACACAGAAATTGGGAGGAAGAAGACTGGCGTTGTGTTACACCTAAGAAATGAAATGCATGCCGTTGTAGAAAATGACTCATCTTTTTTTTATTTATTTTCTTTTAAAGCTGTTAAGCATGTTTAGTGTACCTAATCTCGTATCAAATCTAAAATAACAATTTGCGTCACCAACTAACACTAGACCTCCAAGAAATGAGTTAACAAACCACAACAAGCTTAATGAAGTCAATCCGGTAGATCGTAAGATCACAACAGCATTTTCGACGTGCCAAATTACGAGTATGCTCTGGAAGGCAGTTGAAGGCGAATAAATCCATCTGGAGTGAGCTAGATAGTGTTGTGCATAACTCGTCGGGTCCAGAGTCCGTGGAACGCGAGCGTGCTTGTGAAAGCCTGCGATCGAGATGCATGTGCGCGTGGGCGGACGGGATGTGGCGCCGCGGACCGTTCGCCCGAGACTGGTGCAAGATATAGGCGATGACGAGGTTTCGTCGCCTTTTTTGGTACAGTAAAAGTAAGTTAAAGTGAGCTTTAAGACCATTAAATTTCAGATTATTTATGCATCAGTATTGACACTAAATATGATTGCGGATTTAGAACACTTTGTTTGAGGCCTCCAACAAAGTGGACCGATGACCTGGTGAAGGCCGCAGAATCCACTGGATGCAAGATGCACAAGACCGGTCAATGTGGTTACACTTGTGGTTACACCTGGGGGGGGGAGGCCTTTGCCCAGCTGTGGACTTCTTTCGACTAAAATGATGATGATAGAAAATCAGCACCCTAATTACACTAAATAACACAGTATAACAACCGAATGAAATACGTAAAAACGCAATGTATACGGTTGAATTAACAAAATGAATTGAATTTGTGTGTTACGCAAATATATACTGGGTAGTTAATTCAAAAGATTTTAGGAGGTAGATATGCAAATATTGAATATCTTCACAAACAGCAAAATCTCATACATAATTGTAATGTAGTTCATATTATTGTCGTGTAACAGATAATATTAATTGAAACAATTTAATTATAGAAATTCCCCGTGACATGCTTTAAACACACCGAAACAAGAATTCCCCAGTTCATACCGTGAACCACATCTGTAGTCGATGCTAACAAATCTTTGAGGTGTAATTGCAGTATACCTACGTTAATATAGAAACAGCAAAACGGGAATGTTATCTGCGCCGCAACAAACTACAACACTAATGGTGAAACGCTGTACCCCAGCGAGAGCCGATCATTTATGTTAATATTTTATACGTATAATTTTTATAACTTTGTTATAATCTTTATTGCCGCTGAAATACTGACTCTTTCACTGTATCTTTAGATAATGATCCAATTTTACTGTGCACGGAATCATTTTCATAGGTATCGAAACAAAGGTGTTTACACAAGCAACAACATCATGGTAATGTAATAATAACAAACCCAGGCCATTGTCAAAAGAATAAAAAGTGCGCACAATGCTCATCTTCCCACACATGCAGCTTGGTTTGTGTTAGTAACTGCATACGGCCCTCGTACGGAACCGAGACTCGTTCGAGTACTTGGCATGCTTTTGTTCCGCCGATCTACCACCCGCACTTGTGTAATTGATGTGCTTGTGAACCACTTACCGTGTGTGAGTAACCACCTAATATTTCGTGTTCGACTTCAGACCTATTATCAGATAACATGGATGACCGTTTTAAAAGGTTAATTCATTCACATTTTGCTATCATAATAAAGTCATATTCTAATCTAAAGATGTTTTAAAGCAAACAGATTACAAATCGTAGACTAGCTCAAGTTTTACTTAGGAATACAATTACGGAACTCTATGAACGGCGATAAATATTTGTCGGAATACGGTCAACCACTCCAATTGTATAATTTGCTTTAAGTTCTACAAACTAAAAGCACTTCTACTACTTCGAATCAGAGTCTAATATTGCACATCACGAATCAGAAAGCAAAAGCTATCAACATAGCTGATGGTACACACATGATATTGACGCAGAATATAATTTCGGTACCAACAACGTGGCATATTCCCCGCAATAATTCACGCTTCGGACTCGCCCCAAACTAATCCCGATTTACTGAAACGATCACGCCGCGATATTAAATCACTCTGTCAAACTGCAACAAGCCGCTCATTAAGCCCGCCCCGGTTAGTAAACACCGATACACTTCTATTACGGCTGACTAACTCAATTAATATACCGTTGAAAGTAAGAAAAACGCCATAACTTGAGAAATAAATAGCATTCGACTATGTCCCTTCTGTCTACAGGGAATAGAACAAAAAATTGATCACACGTAGGAACGTTAGACGTAGGCATTAAATTGAAAATGCATATCGATACCAGCAGTGAGCTTATTAAGATTACTTTCTCGTTAAAAATATTCTTTATGGAGTAGACAACATATACGCACTGTCGGATATTCCTTGATAGCTATTTTCTACAAGAATTATCGTAAAATAACGTTGTCGATGTTAGCGTTTAACATAATTAAAGATGGGAGGTCTATGAACACTAAAAGTGATATTTAATTGTTGGTTGTACATACATTCGTATTTTGAAACGCATCCAAGAGATGAACCTATATAATAAATAAATATTGCACAAAAATAACACTACGCAAAGCTGTATGTATGTCATTATTTCCACAATGGTAATGGTAATGTTCTATGGCTCATTCGCCTTGTAACAAAAGCCTTTTGGTTATAGCGGTCATCTTTTCACATCTCTGTCGAATTTACGATTAAGAACCGCGTGTTGTATGGGTTACGTGATGATCAAGACCGCTATATCAAGAATCCGCTATATCTGTCACATTCTTCGTGACATTTTTTTCTGGATTACTTGAATCAACGCAATTAAATGTAGCTACCGAAAAATTACTAAAGATTTTTTTTGAGATTTATGTGAAATGAAATTCTTCATAGGATCTTACAATATAGGCAGCCATAGTCATTACCGATATTTCTACCAAAAGCAAAACAGTGACTGTGGCATGTTCCCTCAGTCTTTGGGTGACCCTTATTTAGCAGTAGAAGTTATTATTATTTATTATTAACAAATATGTAAATCTGACTTACGTCCACCAAATGATATTTACTCGTTGATAATGAAAATGTGATGAATAAATTACAAAATTTTGTCGCATTGGTCATTTGCGCCATTAATAAATTAACGTCAGTTAAGGCACATTTTCCAGTGCAGCAAAATATATTTCATGAGTAAATGTTTATTTGTCTTAAGGGCTGGCTACAAATCTTTGACGATTGAATGATGTCAGATATAAGTACGAGTATAGATACTTCCAATTCTAAATTTCATTAAAATACTTCAAAGAGAGTTATCGGCGAAAAAAAGTCTTCTAAAGTTATCCGAAAAGTAGCAGCAAAACGGTATAACAGTCCTTATTTTGTACAAATAGAAAAACACTTAAAAATGAGACATCATTAGTCTTTTACAAATCACGGTTCAACAGACCAGAAGTTCCTTAGAGCACAAAGGTGTTGAGCGCTGAAAGACGGCTCTCGGGTTCGTTTGAGCGGGAGCGGCGATGCGGACCAAATGTACTGTTCGGTAATGTCCACCAGACCTCGCCTTTTTGGTATAATGCTCGATCTACGGTTTATTGCCTACACTAAACACTTCAGTTCCTCTCAACACAGTTTGATGACGATCTAGAGTATAAGTACTATAGGATACCTCGACGTCAAATGCGGAAACAGGTTACTGTGGCATTGTCGATGCAGCGGGCAGCCAATCATAATTAATACGGTATTTGTATGATTGCAGTCGATTACTACTCTACGTATAAACCACCAGCTATACTACTCCCTGACTACCTAACAAAGGAGTCTGCCCACTACTCCGTATCATACGATGACCATACCTTGAAAGTGTCAAGCAAAGAAATATTCTTTAAATTGAAAAGTATGAGACAATGCTCACGCTTCATGCACGTCGGTACCGGTAAAATATGTGTGCAAACCAAACCGGAGCTTGTAGGTGGCGAAATGGTGAGCTTACGGTTTATAATAGCGTATGATGTCCGTTATGCACATTATGATAAGCTGTTGATACATTCTAGTACCCGTGTCGTGTTTTTTTCCGTGTTTGATACGTTCTTCGCACGGTCATGGTACGGGGTACGGGGCAGACTCCTTAACTCGTGTTTATTCCTGATAAACTTAGCCTACATACACCAGCGCTATTTCTCTTCATACCCCCAAAGTTCTTGAAGTAATTATTGAACATAACCCACAATGTCAGCTCGTCTTCGATAGTTAGACAGGCACTCCCAGTTTATCCTGCTTGGAATGTAATTAACGTCAACTGATCAGGGGCTGGATGGATTAGTTACAAATTTAGACTAAATTGGGCGCGTCAATCTGAAACTTAACCACGGGCGGAACTTACATTGACGGTTGCCGGCGGAACTTCCGGTCGGCACGAGGACATCCCATCAATGATTCAATTTATCTGCCCAACACGGCTACTTCCGGAAGATACGACTATGGATATTTTATCTGATCCACAATTCTATAAGGCTTAATGCAGGCGGAGTTTGGCAGCGACTTGACGTAGTGCGCTTTCTGTTTATTTTGACTATAGTTATTTGCGTAGCATTTTGGATGGTAGAAAAACGTGTGGCTTTATATGGCGCGTTGTAAAAAAACAATACGCTATAATTATTACGATCTTCAACCGACTTCCAAAAAAAATGCAAAATAACCTTAAGTAGGGCCAAGTGGCAAGGACTGAGAATGTTTCGTATGCAAAGTAGTAGGCAAAAGTACCAAAAACGGCCGTTTTTGACACTTTTGAGTCCTGTTTTAAAAACGTAAAAATACTTTATCCTCTTTGTAACAAACGTGACGTTGGATTCTTTATTTATTTTCTATGCTATGCTACGATTCTTTATTCAATGAGGGCGCCACTTGGCGGGTAGTAGACCCTTAATTTCGGAAGTCAGCGTTTCTAGTTTTGTTTCTTCGTTATTTGACACTGACTTCCGAATTTTTTTGGTTCTTAAGCATTTTTTTTGGAAGTCGGTTGTATTTTTTTGTACTTAATGTTTTTTTTCATCCATTTTTAGATGTTGTAACCCATCACTAATACTAAATACAAATACACAAAATACAAAAATATTTATTGGAACATAAAACAGTTTACAAGTTTGTGTTCGTTAACAACCGCATTAGTATGGAATACTGTGTCGCGGCCATTAGCGCCCACCTCCAAGATCGAAGACGACAGCGTTCCAGGCATATACTCGTAGACAAGAAAATAGAAAAAGAAAAAAAACAAATATTCATGTGATTTAGATTTTTAATAAAAAAGAAACTTAATAATAATGAAATCTTAAGCACTAATTATTGTTTATCCATGTGAATGTGTGTCTATTAGCACGAATGTAAGTGCAGTGTATGTATGTGTATGAAGGTGAGTGAATGTGTAAATATGTGTAAGTATACGTACGTTTGTCTGTTTATGTAATTTGGAAGGCAGTGGGAAGGAAGGAAGAAACGACATTTTTTTTTTACATTTTTACTAGATTTTCAAGCTCTTCATATGTCAAAGAACTAAGCCACTTATGTGTAATTGATTTACACTCACGCGACGTACGGGGATATATGTTCAAAATATTATTTATTTTGTTATATATACTAGGAACAAACACAAATTTATTGTACCTAAAACCAGGCTCAAGAAAAAAATAGGTGGTTCGTTTAGATGCCAATGTATATGTTTCTAATTTTTTTATTTGATTACTTAATTATTGTAAATGTGAGGACTATGTGGGTTATTATTATTATTTTCTTCTCCTTTTTACAGTAATTTTTAACGTTGTCTGACAGTTTGAGTACTTTTGAGGCCTACCTAAATGTCCTTTCTTTGGTATTGTTCGTCAAGTCATTGAGCTCTTTAGTGGTTGGTAAGTTGAGCTATTCGACTATTGACAAATGCTTGCACTGACTGGACGGGTCCACTCAAATATCTGTGGTTCTTTCTTAAAAAGACCATTACAGACACTAGGCTGCATGGTTCTGATAATGTGAATGCGAGAACTATGTATGTCGTTATATTCATGTAGATTTTATGATAGTCTGGCAATTTGAGTATTTTTGCGGCCTACTCAAATGTCCTTACTTTGGTACTGTTCGTCGGTTCGTTGAGCTCCTCAAAGTTCTGAGTTGAGCTTCGCGATGACTGACAAATGCTTTCACTGTCTGGACAGGTCCACTCGAATTTGTGTGTTGCTTTCCTCAGAAAGCTCATCCCAGACATAAACGTACATGGTTCTCATATGATTTAACCATTGGGTCCAAGAACACTACCTTGCGGGACGCCATAGCTAATGCTTTCTTCATTGCTCATTTGGTTTCCTATTTTTACACTCTGATAACGATCACTAAGGTAACTTCTAAAGATGTCTTGTGATAATCCTCTAATACCGATAAATAGTAAAGATAAAAAAAACGTCTCACCTTCCGCAATTTATATCTGGCTACTTTCTTGTTTTTATTTTTATTCCCCATCAACCATGTTCATCGCTTTTGTTTTCAGTTCTGTGGGTATGGGGACTTTGAAAATTTCCTTCATAGCCCAGTATTTGTTCCACGTATTCTTCACTCTGCGATCGATTTCTTTTTTGTACAGGATCTAAATGAGATTAGATTTCCGAGGTAAATGTAGTCTGCGATGTACTCTATAGGTTTAGACTGTATAAATATATGTATTTCTTCACGAATAGTCATAATGTTTACGTTTTGTCCCAGTTGATTTGTAGCCCAACGGTCTCGCTGTGATGACTAAGGGACTCTATCATTTATGGTTCAATGTGTACGGGTTTTCCGACAGCAATACTATGTCATCCGCAAACCTGAGGTGTGAGAGGTACTTCCCAATGATATTTATTCCCATATCACTCCAATCGAGATTTTGGAATATGGGTTCTAGGGCTGCTATGAAAACCTTTGGGGAAAGCGATCGACTTGCTTTACCCCCCTCTCGACTTGAAATGTTGGTCCTCTTCAGTCTAGACGAACTCTTCCTGTGCTTCTCAAGTAAATCTCTTTGAGTAGTTCTATGTAGTCGTGGTCTAGTCCTTGCTGCCCGCCATATGGAGTCATGTGAAATTGTATCGAAAGCGTTCGAGTAATCTATAAAAGCAAAGTATAAGGGGAGGTGATATTCCATGTACCTTTCGATTATTATTTTCAGTATGTGTATGTGGTCATTGGTAGTGTAATTTTTCATGAATCAGTTGGTTCTCGTCAATTTTCGTGGTTACACGTCTTAGTAGGGTCGTTGCAAATAATTTATACAGGCAGGATATAAGACTGGGGGCGGGTCTGTAATTGAATATCAGTTTGAGGTCTTCTTTTTTATACAGTAAAGCTATTTCCGAGCATGTCAATGTTTCTTGTAGTTCCTTAATTATTAGGATACGGTTAAAGAGCTTTAAGAGTGGTTTTATTGGCTTTTCTTTCGCAGCTTTTATGATTTCGTTTTGTAAAACCCAGGAAAAGCAGGAAAGAGGCTTAAGCTCCTCCTCCTGCCCTCCGGTCCTGCTTTAAGTTTTATTACTATTGAGAACCTCCTGTGACCGACGCCGAATGGCAAGTGGCCGGGAAGAAAAGGAAGGCGGGCAAGGCAGCAAAGGCGGCCAAAAGGAGGGAGTAGCGGAAGCGGTGTAAGGAGCTAGGCACCGCAGCTAGACTCCGCGCCGGAACAGAAGGGCGTGTCCTAGGCAGGAAGGTCCTCCAAGCGAGGGCAGCGGTGAACTTGGAGGAGCTAAGTGTCACCAACGGCATCTGATTGAGGGTCACCGCGACTGGGGCCTGAATGCTGAAGGTAGGGTTTACCCTGGAGCACAATTTTAAGCCACGCGCTGGTATATGCATGTACGCCCGGGACGACATCTGCTATCGGCGTCTCCGTAACCTTGAGGACTCCAGGATCTCTACTCTTTGGGTCCTAGTGGACACAGGCCTAGATAAAATTGTCTACGCCTGTGTCTACCGTTCGCACAGCGGTGATCTGGAGACAACTGGGCTCACACAACATCTGAGTAAAGCGGCGGATGTGGCTCAGCAACGGTACCCTTCTGCCCAATTAGTGTTACTTTGGGACTTCAACGCCCACCATCAGGAGTGGCTCTTCCCATACCAGTACACAGACCATGCTGGACAAGAGACGTATAAGCTAGCGCTGGCGTTAAATCTTACCCAGCTGGTCCAGGGGGCAACGAGGGTGCCGGATGTTGATTCGCACACAGCCAATTGCTTGGACCTTCTGCTGACAACAGATCCAGACCGTTACTCAGTGTCGATTTCTTCACCATTAGGTACTTCCGACCACTGTCTGGTGAAATCTGTATCCGTCTACTCCCCGCCCGATCCTAGCCCTAGAGGCACCAGGCGGGTTTGGCGATACAGGTCAGCAGATTGGGATGGCATGCGATCTTTCTTCGCATGTTATCCTTGGGGGCCCACTTGCTTTTCTTCGACTGATGTTTCGTCGTGCGCGGACGCCGTGACGGATGTGTTGCGGCGGGGAATGGAGTACTACATTCCATTCTCTGACGTAACAATGTCTGGCGGGGCTCGACCATGGTTTGGTGCCGAGTGCAATCGCGCTGATGCGCTTAAACACGCGGCCTACCTAGCATGGGTCGATGCTCGGACGCGTAAAGCGAGTGACGTGAGTCAGAAGAGGAGAGCCTTCAACAGGGCTGCCAAGTTCTGCAAGAAGGTGTTTCGGAAGGCTCGGTTTGACCACATTGGCCGAATTGGGAACAAACTTGCTTCTTACCCAGCTGGTAGTAAGGCGTTTTGGTCCCTGGCTAAGTCGGTTGAATCGAACTTCTGCCGCCCCTCACTACCTCCACTGCTGAAACCCGACGGGTCGCTGGCCCACTCCGCTGAGGAGAAAGCAACCTTGTTTGCCTCTATGTTTGCGGAATCTTCGCGTCTAGATCCTGGTGGCGCGAGGCCCCCTGGCACTCTTGGTGGATGCGAGTCGATTATGTCAGACATTCGCATTCATCAGAAGGATGTCCGGAGGGTACTGCGTAACCTGGACGTGAACAAGGCTAGTGGTCCCGACGGGATACCGGCAATTGTACTGAGGACTTGTGCGCCTGAGTTGTCTCCGATCTTGACACGCCTATATCGCCTTTCGTTTGAGACTGGAAAAGTGCCGATGGCTTGGAAGCAAGCTAACGTGCAACCCGTACCCAAGAAAGTCGAGCTGACCCAGCAAATTACAGGCCCATCTCGGTAACTTCCGTTCTCTGTAAGAGTATGGAACGTATACTGAATGGTAAGCTCCTAGCATACCTAGAAGCTAACGATATCCTAAGTGACCGACAATACGGCTTCCGCCGAAATCGGTCAACAGGAGATCTTCTAGCGTATGCCATTCACATCTGGAGTGAGGCCATCGACAAACAAGGGGAAGCCCTTGCGGTCTCCCTTGATATCTCGAAGGCCTTCGACCGGGTCTGGCACGACAGCTTAATTGGCAAGCTTCCTTCCTTCGGTCTGCCCGCTGGATTGTGTGATTGGATAGCTGATTTCCTGAGGGATCGGTCTATCCGAGTAGTCATAGATGGCTGCTCGTCCGGACTGCTGGCTATTAATGCCGGTGTTCCTCAGGGGTCGGTGCTCTCGGCAACATTGTTTTTGCTGCATATTAACGATCTGCTAAAACCCGGTACCTTTGGGTATGCAGACGACAGCACTATTGCCGAGAGATACGTGCCGGACGCACGAGTTAGTGGGTCTCAGGTCCGGTCTCTCCGAGAGGCTATGGTTGGGCGCTTGAACTTGTCCTTGCAGGCTGTCTCAGAATGGGGCGATGCCAATCTGGTTAAGTTCAATGCTGCTAAGACCCAGGCGTGTCTTTTTTCTGCTAAAAAGAGCCAATTTCACCCGGCTCCATCTTTCCGAGGTGTAACCGTGCCGATAACCGACCGACTTGATCTTCTTGGTGTTACTTTAACATCTACCCTCAATTTTGGTCCCTTCATAGGGGCTAAGGCTCAAGTGGCTGCCAAAAAGTTGGGGGTCCTCGCAAAGGTGAGACGATACTTCACGCCGGAACAGCTGCTCCAACTCTATCAAGCGCAGGTCCGATCGTGTATGGAGTACTGCTCTCATCTTTGGGACGGATCTGCAAGATACCAGCTTGATGCCCTTGAGTCAATTGAGAAACGAGCCAAGAGGATCATCGGCAATGATAGACTCGTTGAGTCAAAACTCCAAAGTCTTGAACATAGACGCCGAGTTGCTAGCCTGTCGGTTTTCTATCGATTACATTTTGGGGAGTGTGCGACGGAATTGCATGATTTGATTCCGCCAAGCCCGTTTCATCTAAGGACCACAAGACGTACGGCGAAGTGCCACCGGTTCATGGTGGACATCCCATCCATACGCACAAAGCGTTTTGAGAAAACATTCATTGCACGTACAGCTAGAGAGTGGAATTCTCTACCGGAGTCTGTGTTTCCTGTAAGATACAACCTGGGAGTCTTTAAGTCAAGAGTGAATAGGTTACTTCTAGGCAAGCGTGCTCCATCTTCGACCGCATCATCGCTTAACATCAGGTGAGATAGTGGTCAAACGCGAGCCTATCAAACATAAAAAAAAAAAAAAAAAAAAAAAAAAGGTCCCCCAGTGCCTCCAGCGGCCCAACCGCTATTGCTCTGACCGAAAGGCTTGGGGCGTCCCGAATGCGGACGAGGCTCGAGTATCCAGGCCCACCAAATACCCTGTCATTTATATTCTGGGCGTGGACGACACTGACAAAAGGAGAGGTGGTGGTCACCGTCACCAGGACTGGGGGGTGCCCTGTCGAGCAGGTAAGGGCGGGCACCATACGTCCTAGTCTCACGGGGGTGCGAGCCGTCACTGTGAGCTACCCCATGTCAGCGGCCAGGAAAATTGAAAAAAAAATATAATGTGTAGATATTATTCCGTATGTTCATTTATAATAAAATTCTAACTCCGAAAACATTTGCAAAAAATTAGATTTTAATGATAGAAACGAATCACTGTAAATCCGACTCCACGCAGTCTTGTCTGTCCTGCCCCTATAGTATAATTACGTAGGCGTAATCGGCGTAATCGGCGAATCACGTAGGCGCGGAGGGGCGAGCATGCATGGTTTCTGTCACGGCTCTGGCGCTGCGGAGCTTCGGCGGTCCCACGCGAGCTTATCGTCGCAGATGGTTTAACACTCACCAGCTTCGTCATGCTTGCCGGCTTCACCAGTCAGATCAGGCCGGTCATTGATGCTGTTTATACAGATTTTGCAAAGGCCTCTGATCATGTTGATCACTCAATTCTTTCTTTGAAATGGAATTGCGCTGGCATTCATGGCTCTCTGTTGCGGTGGTTCAAGAGTTATTTAATTAATCGTTCTCAAATAGTTGCCTTGGTGGGATATGAATCTGTAACTTCTTCTCCTGTTCTACAGGGCTCTAAGTTTTACAGGGCTCTAAGTTGAGCCCATTGCTTTTTTTGGTGTTTTGAGTGATCTGTTAGATTTAATAATTAATGTAATATAATGAATTTTACTAAAATTGTAATTATTTAGCCTACGCTGATGATTTAAAAATATACTGCAGGATAGCAGACCTAAGTGATTGTATGAAGCTTCAAAGAGATCTTGATGTCCTTTAACAATGGTGTTTCAACAACAGAATGACGCTCAATGTCAAAAAATGCCTGACTATTACATTCAAGAATAAAGTGAATTACATTATATTTGATTATCCTATAGATGGATCAGTACAGAGCAGAGTATCAGTCATCCGTGATCTAGGTGTACTCTTTGATACATCACTATCCTTCCGTAAGGGAACACCCCAATTCTCCGAAATATTTTATTCCGAAATTCGAGGTTCCGATTTTCAAAAGTCCGAATTTCATAGTACCTAAGAATTATAATGTCTATTATTAAAAATCACGAAATTTATTTTACCGAAAGTCGTAAATGCGATTTGTTAGTTTGCCGATTTTCATACGTTCGAAGAATCAAATGCTCGAAGGGTTCTTGGTCCGAAAAACAACATGCCGATTTTTAATACTTCGAATAAATTAAAAGTCAACATGTTGTGCTACAAAATTTAGTGACAGAAACGAATCGCTGCAAAACCAACTTCGCGCAGTCTAGTCTACCCTACCCTAGAGTGTAATTTGAGCCCGCGTAGGCGTGGAGCGGTGAGGCGGCCCGCGAGCTGAGGAGCAGGTGGTTTGAAAGCCCGCCGCCGCGGCTGAGGCTAGCTGGCGAAGCCGGCCAGCAAGTCGAAGCTGCGGGGGTGAGCGTTAAAATCATCTGCGACGATAAGCTTGCGTGGGGCCGCCCAAACCCCGCAGTGCCGGAGCCGTGACAGAAACAATGCTTGCTGCATGTTGCATGCCTGCTTGCTTGTTGCTTGCCTGCTTCCATGCTGCATGCCTGCTTGCATCCTGCATGCCTGCTTGCATGTTGCATGCCTGCTTGCATGTTGCATGCTTAATTGCATGCTCATGTCTGCTTGCACGCTGCATGCCTGCTTGCATGCTGCAAATCCCCTGTATTATTGATGAATCACTTCGGTTAGGTTAGATTAGAACTGTGACTATTAAAGTGCGAAGGCGAGCAAGCTAAGCGAGCGTGCAGCGGCAGCGGCGGCCGAGTGCCAGTTCCCCTAATAATATTATACTTCTCTCTGACGAGCAATTATGTATTTATTTGTCTTGCTATTCAGTTTTACAATGCGTTTTTATTTCGGAATTGTATTAATCGGTATTTCAATAATCGGAATTCGTATTTTTGATGTTTCGAATTATCATTAAGTCGGGCTTTTTGTTATTCGATCTATTGAAACTCGGTATTTTGAGAATAGTAAATATAAACGTTAGGAATATTGAAATTTTGGAATTATAAAAAAGGAGTAATGATAATGATAAGTCGGAGGTTCAAAATTTTGAACCATTCGTAATTATGAAAATCGGTATTTTGAAATTCGTATTTTTGACTGACGGAATAAAGTTCTTCGTATTTAAGTAGTGTACCCCTTCCGTAATCATATAGTTGCCAATGCTAAAATAATGCTTTACTATACAATCCGCATGTTTTATTACCTTTCCGTAATTATAGTAGCATTATTCTACTCTATAACGCAATGGTAAGGAGTTCTTTGGAGTATTGTTCCACTATTTGGTCTCCCTATTACCGATGATGATGATTACTCAAGTTATAATATTAATGTTGAATCTGTTCAGGCCGGTTCTGTTAGGTATCTATGTATGAAGATTGATATCCGAAAAGCTAAGCCTGATTATAATGATAGGCTAAGACACTATATGTTGATTAGCTTAAAAGATAGACGGATCCATTCTGAGTTACCTAAACTACACAAAATTATAAATGGTTCCATAGATGCGCAATTGATTAACTATTTTATCTTTAGGACTAGCCAACGTAGCAAATGACATCATCGCATTTTTCAATTGCCTACATCCACCTTTAATACCAACTTTAATAGGTCCAACTTGACGGATTACCCTATCGAAGTACTCTCTATAAGTTTCGCTTCATTCAAACGTTCTCTTATCAACAGTGCGAACTATGTACGTCTATAATATAGCTCAAATTGTTTTGTTTTTGCAGTGTTCTGGTTTTAGGTCTATTTGACACACTTTTTATTTTTTCTTCTTGTCTCTAATTTTAATTTGTCAATGTCATGCCTAGTCGTTATTTGCATGTTTACTGAAATGCCGATTTTAGATGTTATTTTATTTGAATTGTAAGTGACAGTGCTGTTGGTGTGCTTATTATTATAAATATAGAAAAACCCTCCATTATCATATCGCACCCGCCTATATTACAACAGAAAACCTGGTTTACATTGTTGACCACATAACTATTGAGTGTTTAGTGCCAATAATATTTCCCGATCTTCAATCTAAAATTTTATGTTTTTCAACAACAAATCTAAGCTTCTTTGTAAATGGTTGAAGGGGTAAAGAAATGATACCAACTTTAATTATGAGTTAGTCGATAAATAAATTTAAAAAAAATACATGTTACCGGCTAAATGCGATTTCAGGCCAAACTAGTTTGTCTTAGGTTTATCCTCAGCATGTCAGGATCTCGCCGGTTGAACGCGTCCCGAAGGGTCATGGCCATTCGGCTCATCCGCGGATACCGCACGGTCTCCTGTGAGGCGGCGAGCCTCCTTGCCGGACTGTCGCCATGGGATCTAGAGGCCAGGGTCCTCGCGCTGCTCTGAGAGTGGCGCGAGGAGGCCAAACGCTGGGGCGAAACTCTACTGCCGCGACACCTCGCAGCTCGGCGGACGGAGCTCCGGCAGGATATCATGGCGATATGGAGACAGCGACTGTCGCAACCCAGCGCTGGGCACGCCACCATTGCGGCGGTAGTGCCCCTCTTTGAGGAGTTGCTGGAGAGGCGTCACGGCGTCCTTACCTTCCACCTGACGCAGGTCCTCACCGGACACGGTTGTTTCGGGAGGTTCCTGCATCAGATCAGGCGGGAGGAAACCCCCGGTTGTTACCACTACGCGGATCGCCCAGAGGACACGGTGGAGCATACGGTGGAGGTCGGCCTCGCTTGGGCAGAACACCGCCGTGTCCTCGTGGATGCGATAGGTGGCGGCGACCTCTCGCGCCCGGCCCTGGTTCAGGCCATGGTACGGAGCGAGAGGGAATGGGAGGCAGTCTCCGCCTTCTGCGAAGCAGTAATGCTCGTGAAGGCGGAGGCGGGACGCGTGAGGGAAGCTCAACGGAGTGGCCCTCGCGGCTCCGGCCGCTACCACCGCAAGAGAGGTACTGGGCGTACTAGGCGTAGGACGTCGCGAGACGATTTGCGGCCACCGTACACCTGGGCCTGCGTACGGCGAGCAGTGGGTAGCTCGCCGTCCGATCAGCACCAGGCCCGTGAGTCGACGGCGCGTAGTTTTCCACTCGCGCCTCAAAGAGATGTAGTCAGCCACCACTGACGGGGCCCATCGTGGCCGGTGCCTGCATGCCTAGGGGTAGCGGATAAATTCTGAAAATGAGTTACCGCACCCTTGGGCACTTAGGCAGGGAAGGAACAGGGGTGGGTTTTAGTCAGTAAGAGTCTTGAGAAAAAAAAAAAGCAGGTAAATCTAGTTTGACTTAAATACTTTAGGTTTAACTAGTTTGTTCTGGGCTGAGCTGAAATATTATTTATTCTATTCTTTGCCTGGGCATTCTATACAATGCCGAATTTTCATCCGGCAATGTACTAACAATGGTCGTAATGGGATGGGATGACGGAGCTAGAGTGAGCGAGCAAAACGAATGAATTAACCTTCGAATCTAACTTTTCCATGTCTTTGTGTATTTGCAAATAAATATTAAGTATTATTTTTATGTCAGCTCGCTTCACTCTCTCTTGGACTAATTAGTTACTCAGTTCCGCCAAGGCCAAACTACTCGTAGTTAAACCTAAAATATTTAGCCTCAACTAGATAGTCCTGGGTTAAACTTGTGTATCCTGACACGCTATGGTTTGGCCTGGGACAAACTAGTTTGGCCTAAAATCGGGTTCGGTCGATAACAAATATAAGTTGCCGCGATAGACGACAAAAGCACTTTCACTATTCCCAAAATCCAATTTTCCGGGTATCTATTCCAATTTTTACTGTTCAGTCATTCTCGAGTGCTGCTACAGAACATCGTTTCATTTTCATTTACCTAAATTAATGAAATCGAAATGGAAGGATTTTTTTAATACTGGTTACAAGCGAGAGAGAGCATATAATTCAGTCAATGTATAGAAAATACCTAGTAATTCTATAAAATACCGCGTTCTCGCGTCTAAAAATAGAATTTATTTATTAGTGATGTAGTTTTACATCGTTCGGTGTCGGGTTAGGTTAGTTTTTAAAAGTTCTTTACTTTCTACAACAACTCAAGGCATTGTGCATATACATAATAGATAATATGCAAAACTTTAGTATGGTTTCAACATATACGTAGTAAAATTATGTGTTGAGAACATTAGTACTGACCATACCCAATTTTTATATGTGCTTATAAAACAACCAAGATTTATTCTAGGCTGTACCGACTCAGCATCAGTAGAAACATAACAGAGATAAAAATATTTTTTACTCGCATATCATACTAGAGCCGCTCGCGTAATATGCATGAACTGGACGGATTTAAAATATTTATTCGGATTGGAAACAAAAAGTGCATAAAACATCAGATATATCAGAGCGAATAAAGGAATAATGACACGTTGATACACCGTACTGATAGCGTATAGATTATGTATGACGACTCCATTTAGACTATTTGGCATGATACTACCTAAACTACGCAGTATCAACTTTAATAATGCCATTAACGCTTTTAAAGAGTATTTATTAATTATTGTTACATGTTGTAGACTTTGAAAATAGGAAAAGTGGTCTCCCCGAAAGTTGTGATGAAACCTTGATTTGTATTACACTAGTGAGCCCCCCGGCTTCGCACCGGTGAAGATTATATACGAAAATCGCTTCGTTTATCACTCTTTGTTTTAGTGCGTGGTTTTGAAGTAAGCGAAAAAATAGATATGCAGACAGCTGCCACTTTGTTTCATAGTACTAAGAGATGTTAATTTTATTTTAACTAAGTATCGATTTAGTTTTAGCTCCTGCCAGCAGCAATAATGCAGAAAAGGAACTTAGTTTTAATAATCATCCTAAATTAAAACGATTGTGAGGTGCAAAATATGGCAACAATAAATGAATTTACTTTCAATCACATATGCTCTTTCGCATTTCTAAACCAGCTTTAGGTGAATAACTGGTAAAAATCATTTTCTGTACATTATTAGTAATAGTGAAATTTAAAAGCGTTAATGGCATTATTAAAGTTGAAACTGCGTAGTTTAGGTAGTATCATGCCAAATAGTCTAAATGGAGTCGTCATACATAATCTATACGCTATCAGAACTAAACTTACTAAAACACAAGAGTACACTGAAATGCTTCGACCTAGACGCATATTATTCTGTTTCTAAATTAATCGAGATTACACGTATAGGTACCAATTTTTTTTTTGTTTTTGGTAAATCGTCCAATGACTTCTCCCGCTCTGGGTGGAACGGGAGGGCGTGTCAGACTTGTACTGACTAAAACCCACCCCTGTTCCTTCAGTCGCCTGAGTGGCAAGGGCCGCGGGAACTCGTATTTCAAATTTATCCGCGACCCCAGGTAGGCATCGGCCCCGTCAGGTATTGCTGACATCTCTTTGAAAAGCGCGTGGATCACTACGCGCCGTCGACTCTCGGGCCTGGTCCTGATCGGACGGTGAGCTACCCACTACTCGCTGTCCGCAGGCCCGCGCCTACGATTGCCGGAGCATCAGATTGCGACCCCCGACGCCCAGGGCGTCTCCTGCTGCGGCTGCTGCTAGAGGCGTGAGGGCGACTCTGTTGAGTCTCTCTCACCTATTCCAGCTCCTCCTTCGCGAGCATTACTGCTTCACAGAAGGAGGCGACTGCTTCCTGCTTCAAGCGGGGCAGACCTCCACCGTGTCCTCTGGGCGATCCGCATAGTGGTGACACACGGGCGTTTCCTCCCACCTTATCCGACACAGGAACCACCCGAAACAGCCGTGTCCACTGAGGATCTGCTTCAGGCGGAAGGTGAGGACGCCATGGTGCCTCTCAAGTCACTCCTCAAAGAGGGGTCTTACCACCACAATTGTGGCGTGCCCAGAGCTGGGTTGCGGCAGTCGCTCTCTCCATGTCACCATGAGATCCTGCCGGAACTCTGTCCGCTGAGCTGCGAAGTGTCGCGGCTGCGGAGTTACGCCCCAGCGTTTTGCCTCCTCGCGCCACTCTCAGATATGCGCGAGGTTAGGTGCGAGATTAGGAACATACATAGTGTTAGGTGATCGGACTTACTCGTAGAAAAGAGTAGAACTTCTTGTCGCCTGGAATGAAACATTCGTGAAATTTCACATGCATGAATCTTTTGAGAATTTTATTAATCTCGGGGTGGCAAGCGTAACAAATGGCCAACACATGGGTGTAACCAAACTGGTAGGCATTACAGTTATTGTTACAGATAGATTACCGATTAGCATCAGCCGGTCGATTCTGTTAGTAGCTAATCCATACAATCAAGGTGGAATGACAGTTCACTTCACGCTCACTCCACCTAAGTTTTCACGGTGAGATTTTACATAATAGCACTACGGGTGAGACTGTCAACTGCCAATTTGAATATTCGCCAAAGAAACGGAGAAAAAAGGTCTACCAATAAAATGAACTATGAAATGCAGTTCACGTTATTTACTTTGGAGTAATACTGTAGAGGTGAGCAGCGATGTAAGATAAGCTACAGCAGAAGTCACCAGAAAACGGTTTGGTCTCGATAGCGGCACTAACTCATGCTCTACACGACGGCCGCTGTTCCCAAGACATTACAAATGTTTAGAACTTACTAATAACATTTAGTTTCACACGACGTTGCTTCGTTTCAGCTGAAGTAGGTTTTAATTAACTTTTGACGTATGAATAGTGTTGTTTCGTTTCTAATAGGTCGCCGCTGCACTTGCCGTGGGTGTCGGTACGTTAAGTAATAGATTTAGCGCACGAAGAACGGAAGGCTGTATCCTGTTATGTAAGCGAAACTTTCACCATATTGCAGAAGTAAGCTTGCTTTTGATATTACAATTAATATAGTTTTTTTTAAAAGAACACAGAAAGATCACAGTAATAAGTAAACATATACGGTAGTTATTACTAAGAGTCTTAGATGATACAGTCTTTATTAGAAATTCCCTCTATTCAAACTACTGAAAATACTTCGCCGTTTTAAAAATATCTTCACATAAAATTCGTATCTATGATTATAGAAAACTTTATCGCAGAATGTAAAATCTAAAATACTTTCACAAAAATAATAGCCAAAGCCAAGGGCGTTTGCAACCCTAACTTCAAAAGCGCAAAAACAAACTTTTAAAATATGAAGTTCATAAACATGGCACGAGAATCGGAACCTAGGACACACGAGCTGCAGGTACAGTCTAACACAAAGGTAGACGAATGAATAATTTCATCGTTCCATATTTATTCTAGCAACAAAGGGAATCAAATGTGACGTATATTCCGTCTGACTTCGGTTTAAACTTACTAATATCATGAATATAAATTGAAACATCATGGATATTTATGCGGGGTTGCCCGCGGATATTGCTCACAGCGGCGATACGCGGCCGGTAGGTGTTCAGACAATGTGCCCGCCAGCAATAGATTCTTGATATCAATATTTATGCCTATTACCGACCCGTTCAGAAGAAATACAATACCATAATTTCGACCACTCTTATTCATAGCCGCTTCGGACATTACCAAAACTTTACCCGATTTTTGTGTGAACCGGAATTGACTGTTTATGTTTTCATTGAAAATGATTTGCGGTAGTGATGTCCAATATATTTAACTAAAAAGTTGTTTTTCTTATACAATCAAAATAGAGAAAACGCATTTTGTATGCATGACTTTTATTGTTCTGTATCTTGTGTCAATTTTACCATATAAACCTATCATAACAACATATAAAATGGTTTTAACTTTTTTCTATTGATACATTAAAATAACTCGGCCAGAGTTATTTTAATGTATGTAACATCCGGCAGTCGATTGACAATAAAATGCAGCACGCCCCCTAGCGGCAACTATAAAAACTACAGTTGGCGCGCTTTGACAGAGACGACGCGTTTCCTTTTCTTCGGGCTTCGAGGTTTAGATTCAATTAAAGCTGTTATTTGTTATCACACTTAGGTTATGTCGAACATTTTTTATCCGTATATCTGGAAAACAGAAGTATTTAAAAAGAATCGAAATGAATTTCGATTTTTAATCAATTATTAAATATATTATAAAAAAGAGTTTATGTCAATGTCAGTTTTTTTTTTTTTGGGGGGGGGTGGGAAATCATCCTATGACTTCTTCCGCTCTAGGGTGGAGCGGAAGGGCGTGTCAGACTCTTACTGACTAAAACCCACCCCTGTTCCTTCCTGCCCTGAATGCCCAGGGGCGAGGTTACTCTTTCGAATTTATCCTCCACCTCCGGGCAGACGTCAATGTCAGTTGACACTTCTGCCTTCAAGCACTTGTCATTCGCTTTGTTTCTTGTCATCGTGAATCCCTATAAAAAATATCCAAGAAAGTAATTTCTACTCTTTACCGCCTCCAAGGCCATTATATTGTTCTCCGGTTTTCCTTCACAAGATCCGGGTCAGAGACTCGTTCTGCTAATGTGGGTTGGATGAAGGTACTTCGGAGCACATCTTCTTTAACTATTCCAATAATAACCCAGCCCTCGACCTGTATAGCCATCTCCCAAAATTAAAAATCCCTGTCCCAACTAACTTTCCATCCCTACTAACATATACTTCCCCTAAGCTCTTTGAGGCTTTGATGTTTTTTATTCGTGTCAATAACATCAAATTATGATGACATTTGTATGGTTTGTGATTATTTATGTACATTATTTAATAACATAACTAACAATATTTTTTTATGAGAGAGCAGTGGTGGCCCAGTGGTAAGCGCCGCGACTTAGAAATTGTAGGTTGTGAGTTCAAACCCAGGCAGACGCTTTACTTTGTGTAAATTATTTCATCACCACTGCTCTCAAAACGGTGAAGGAAAACATCGTGATGAAACAAGCATGTCCTAGAACCAATAATTCGAAGATATGTGACATTCACCAACCCGAATTGGGCCCGCTCCGCGTGGTGGATTACGGCTCACACCCTCTCACAGAGAGGTAACATTAAATGTCTGATGATGATGACGGTGTTTCAATGTTCTAATACTCGTCAACAAGTTTCACATTAAATTCAACCAATTCAACAATTAGCAATAGTAATATTAGATTTAGATCTTTTTTTTCTCTTCCATGCACCATTTCTCATAGCACATTCGGCATTGGCAGAATTGTGCATAATGAATATAATTATTTTGTCTATTTGGCATCTGTTCGAAATATGGACATGCACACAATATTATTTTATATAACCGACTTCCAAAAGGAGGAGGTTATAAATTCGGATGTTCGTATTTTTTTTTAATGTATACTCGGGCATAAGTCTGTCATATAATAATAATAATGCATCACCCACGTTCATCGGTGATAAGACTGTACATCCCGCGGAAATGTCGAGGTCGAGGTTTTTTAAATGCGAAGACTCTCCACAATCGCGAGCGCGAGGTGTGCAGCCTCAGAGAATATTTTCTTGAAACCGACGTGAGTATGCACGGAGATGTGGTCGCAGTGGACAAGGGACTCACCCCGTTATCCATGGCTAATGAGAACTGGCTCAAACCTGTACTATTCACTACTGATGACCGCAAGGAGGTATGGAAAGGCAAGGAGCTTCACGGGCGCTTTTATCGGGCTCTTCATGGGCCTGATGTAGATTTATTTATTTATTTCTCTTCGGGAAAACTGAAAGTTTTGTCTGTGCGATTGTGGACGAAGTTATCTAGACGAATAACTACCGGAGGCATATCATGAAGGACGGGACGGTTGACGTGTGTCGGGCATGCCACCGTCCGGGTGAGTCCATCAGACATATTATCTCTGGTTGTTCTCGTCTTGCTAACAGCGAGTATTTGCACAGGCATAATCAAGTGGACAGGATTATTCACCAGCAACTTGCTTTAAAATACAAACTTGCGGATTCTGAGGTACCGTATTACAAGTATGTGCCCGACCCAGTTCTCGAAAATGACCATGTCACGTTGTGATGGGATCGGTCTATCGCCACTGATAGGATTATTGTTGCCAATAAGCCGGATATAGTGGTGATAGACCGATTAGCGCGCCCCACAATGATAATCAATGTCACCATTCCACATGACGAGAAACTCGTGAAAGCTGAGAAAGACCAACAAATCAAATATCTTGACTTAGCACACGAGGTGGTCGACATGTGGAATGTGGACTCGGCTGTCATTGTGCTGATAGTCGTTACCTGATACAGAAGGCAGTAATCCTCGATACGGCTCGCATTGTGAGGAGGTACCTGGCTCTGGAGCCCTGACCACCGGTAGCTCCCGACACCGGTGGACTACTATTTTTTTTATAATTTTAAATGTTTTTTTTTTGTATGGTTTGTTAAAAATATTTCAAATTATAATTTATATGTATAGTAAAATGAATAAACGAAATAGTAATAATAAATCATTTTATTTCAGGCACTGCACATATACATACATTTCACCCATAGTGACTACATGACCATAAAATAAGTAGTATGTACTTAGTTATTACAAATGATAAAATAAATTAAATTGATAATTGGTACGTTCGTAGTTTTACAGATAAAATCAATAAGTGTGCAATTACACACAATGTTACAAAATTACTGTTAATTAAATTAATTCGTCATTATTATCATTTGATTACATCACAGTAAATGTTAAGATTGAACAATTTAGTTGTTGTCACGAAAATTGTGCAGAATACAGTAGTTTCAATATTATTTCTAGAGTATAACAATCATGTTCGAAATGAAGCTCTCGTTCATCTCAGAACGGAAAAGAAGTCACCCACTCTGTTTTCAAAGAACATACCAGACGTGCTACACCGTCAATGCAGGTTAAACCCGAAATGCGTTGTTGTACTGTACACGAAGTGCGTTGTAAGCTCTCCTCGTGTACTGGTACCAAAGTTGGCTGGTGTAAAACACCCGACAGTAGGCCTCAAAAAGTTTTGCTCTCACTTGCTTGGAACAATGTGCAAATCGTCTTGCAAGCATGTTGCTTCTACAAGCAATGCCCCTTCTTTGCCGCTCCAAATCATTGTCATCCGTTAACTTGTCATTCAATATATGTCCAAGATACTTAAAGGTGCTAACAATTCTTAATGTACAATTATTTAAAGTGATTGGTAATAATATAGTCTCAGGACCCTTTCCATATTTAAAAATCATAACTGCTGTTTTCTGAACATTCTACACCAGCTGGTGAGCAGCTGCATATCGCTCACAAATCCCCACGATTAATCTTAGACCATTGGCCGAAGGGCTGAGCAGCACCATATCGTCTGCATAGCTCAAGTTGTTTACCCTTATGCCGCCAACATTGCATCTGACTCTGGAGCGGCTCAGTTCTTCGATCAACTCGTTAACATAAAAATTAAACAAAACTGGAGACCTTTTACCCTCCCCTGTCTCACACCACAGGTACAGGTCTATAGGGTCTAGAATAAGCACTGCCCCTTCTAACTTGGTTCACTTGATTGTCGTACCAATATTCCAGTACATTTACAATATCCCGGGGGACTTTAGTATTGCTACATTGACGGATTTGCCTAGAAAATAACTGTGCATGATTATCTTCGCTCACATTATCCTCGGACTGTTCACCCGCCTCGGACACAACGTCCGGCCTCTCAAGATTATTAAAACACTGATTAATTCTCTGCTTGCAAGACACACACTTGTATGGGAATTCTTTCCTAAGCTCTGCGCACAGCGTGTCAAATTCCATTTCATATTGGAACGTATATCTAAAAAAGTGTTGGGCTGCGCCTTGGAGCCACACTCCTAAAATGAGAGCATAATCGCTCTTTCGCCACCCATTGGCAATGGCCATCGACACGAACTCGTCGATAAATTCTTCAAGGCACACTTGATATGTGTGGCCTGAAAAGTATCGCATTTTCCCTTTTATTTAATTTAACACTTATAAAAACAGAACCACTCAGCTTGGGTTACACTTCTCTTATCCTGGCCCTCGTAGTCGGCGACCGCCGCCACATGTAGGAACCCAAGCTGTCTTGTGAGCTACAGGGCACCTTGGAGGCACTTCGACGTTATCGGGGACGTCGCGTAGCTCGGCGACTCGTTGCCTCGGTGCGAGAGGACTATATGGAAGGGATCTGTCTACGGGCGGATAAGTTAAACTGCTGAGGGCGACTTCAATTAACTATATTGTAGTAATAGGGAAAACACACATATGCCCACTTGGACGGGCTCGCTGAACTCTAACTAACTGACACATCCGTTAAGCCTATCATTTATTATTTTTATTTCAACCGGCTTTCTAATCCTTCTAGAATCTTCTAACCTGCCAGTCGGCAACAAAAGGCCGCCAACATAAGGTTGTGACTATAATTGTCACAGTACCTACTGGGCCCGCGATAACCGCCGGTGAACTTAGGAAATCAGCCTAACAGGGAGCTTCTTGTAATTTTATTTACATTGCGTTTTTTTGCGAAAAAAGCGAACTAATTATTTTTTAATTAAAAATTTCATTGAGGTAGTTAGGTATAACGATTTTATACAGTTTAATGTAAAAAAACGCAGATTTTTTTTTCGAAAATTGGGAAAAAGCCGACGAAAAATTCCAACGCTAGGGGGTCCAGAATCATGTACTGAATCACTGGAACACGTATGTGCGTTCATGTACCTTACACCCTGTATATAGAGCGGAGGTACTCGTAGGTCCACGCGGGTAGAAGTGTCACTGGACAGCAAATCAAATCAAAAGTCATTTATTCAAACTAGGCTGAGAACCAGCACTTTTTGAACGTCAAAGTTCTACATAAAGACAGTCCCCCAAAAAACGCCCGCCCGTCACTGATACCAGCTGTCACTGATACCGGGCGGATAGCGCCCATCTTGCTATTTCAAGACACCAAATTATCGTTTTATTAAACCATCTGTGCTTACCCCTGTGACAAGTGGACGTCACAATGACAATACAAAATAACGCTCGTAAGCGTTATTGTTGTCTTAAATAGTAAACAATCTAATTAAACTAACATAAATAAGGAATTATGACGTTTTCTACGATGCAAACAAAGCGATTTAGACCCAGCATGAATTCCTAGATCACAACAAATGTTCTGATAAAAACTTAGTAAGGACGTGTTACTGAGATTAAAATGACGAAAGTGTGCCATTTTTTATAAAATAAAAGTAATAAATACTTCATCGATTTATTTCACAGTTTAGTTGAACGTCAGTTGATGATTTTGAGTTACCTGTGACAGCCGGTCCCAAAAATTAAGTTTTTTAGTTCATGTATTGACAGGAAAATAATAATCTTGTGTATGTGTGCAGTTATCTTACGATTACACAGCCAATTACACCTTAATATCACTTAAATACTAATTTAATTTAATTTTAAAATATGGAACAAAAATTTGACGTTACTTGGGCAGTGTTCTATTTGGTACGGAACCCTAAATGTGCGAATTGCGAGACGCACTTGCCCGGTTTTATTTAGATATCCTCCAGCAAAGTAACAATTTTTTTTTTTTTTTTTATTTGTCACAATTACTGTTATCATTAGAGGACACGACACGACAAGTCCCTTCAGATATTTTCATAGAAAAAAATTAAGATCTAACGAATCTGGCAAGTTCGGGTCGACAAAATTGCAGCTCTTTAACTAAAAAATGGATACTGCAAAAAATCTCAAATCGAAAAAAAAAGCAAGTTTATTTTTATTAGCTACCTTTTATTGTTTCTACTACCAATTTAGTCCAGTATGTCCATCATGCACCGTACCTTAAAATGTAGCTCACACTAAGCTTTGGTGGTAGGTAAATGCGGTCGCGGTGTACAATATTCAATGATACTGCCATATCGTATATGCATTAGGACACTTAAATAAACGCAAAATTTCCTGAGGTATAGTTACCTAAAGTGCCACGTTGCCGGAATATTTTGATGTAAATTACTTATATAAGATAATCATCAGAAACATTTCGTATGCATTATTTACAGCCGCAACATTTTTTGTTTCTTTATATCTCTGCTACTGATACATGGAGGTATTTTTAAAGGTAATTTAATTTATAAAACGGCCAAAAATGTATGAAAGACACCAAAAAAAAAACTATTTATCTGCAATAAGTTTAAAATTCAATAAATTCGCGACGCTAATTAATCTTTGCCAGGAATTTTAATGCATTTGAATCGTAATAATGAAATTAAAAAATGTTTTAAAATAAATAAAATCGAAGCGTACATCGTACGATAATAACCGCATCGTATGCAATTACAGTAATCCTGTAACGCACGTTTGTATGTACAAAACGTATATGATAACGTAATACGGCTTTTGAGGTTTCCATATACGGCTTACTGGCACTCAAAATGAATTTAATTTCGCAGTAACGGTCTTGCGTACGTAACACTGGCTGATACGAAAACTCGACGAGCGAAAAGAATGCTGTAAATTTTAATTATATAAAGGAAATTGCAAAAACAGAGGCAAATAATAGTAGATTATAATGTAGAGTCTGAGTGAAGTGAGAGGTTCAAGCTGCCATAGAAAAAAATACAGGCTTTATCCCAGAGGAGCATACTCTACTTTTCACACCATCTACTTTCATTTTGGTTTCGCATGGCTTGTGCATTTAGCCAGTGTCAAGTTAAGAAAGTACTTAGTTTTAATACAGAATACTATCACTTTTTCCCCATTAGAATGCAGATGTTTTACATTCGCAAATGAGTCGAGACTCTCGACTCATTTGCTGCCAAATACTGCAAGACAGCCTTCTCGGCAAGCTTCGCTGAGGTAGTCAATACTACGACAAAATTCTTTAGCTTTATTTTACCGAGATCGCACCTGTTTCAATGATTCCACATAATGTCCAGTTGCATAGACACTTGAGACACAAAACTACACCAATTTAACATCACAATATCCACTAGGTATCAATTTTCGAATAATTAAAACACCCACTGAACTTCACCCGAAAAAATTCCGCCAAAAACCCACCATCTTTTATTTCACATTATTTGAAATCGCGCCCTTTTTCTTTTTATTTTTATTTCTGCATTATGGTGACCAGTTCGATTTTCGAAAAAACCTCTTTACAGTGCCTTATGGGCATTTTTTACTTAGAGTTTTCCACGAATAAGACGTTCCAAATTCAAATCACTTTACTCCCTTGGGAGTTTCTTAAAACTTTACGATGAGATTGCATTTTCATAATTGTGAATACATCAAAGCATCTATTATAATACAAAACATTTCAGAACCATTGCAACAATTTCAATAACAAAAATCTCCAAGTTGCTGAACCTCAAATGCCCACCGTGAAGGTTTTTTTTCTATGTTTGTAAATTCTTTACGGCGGGGATTTGTTCTTACTCTGCTGTCTATATATCTATAGATATATAAATAACAGCTTAGCATGCCTACACGGAGAGGTTTCGATAGTAGATATGCGAGCGATCCCGGAGGACGGCACTGGATGAGGCAGTAAATGATGGAAAGTGCCCCAAAATTTGTGTACTAGGGTTGGCATGGACTACCTGCCATTTGAATAGACACCAAAATGATTTAGTGTTATCATAAATCTGAGCGGCTATTTATACAACGACGCTACCTTGTTCCGCGATATATGACAGCATTTCTATTGCCACATTGTGCATTGTAAAGATATAATATACATTACTGTGTGATGTTTTTCATAGTTATCTGCAGGTGGGCAGCACAAGTAACTCTTGATTGTTTAAGGTATTGCAAGAGAATATGAAATTTAATTATTATCATGACAGTGAAGTAACATCGAAGCAACCGCTACTGCAGGAACGAACGACTATTTCTCATCAACTTAGGATGCGCTTCAAAGTCAACGGCGTTCGCTACTGGGAAGCGATAGGAGGACATAATAGACCCTCGGGCGTACCGAGGATCGAACGGAACGGTCCATTGTGACGGAGGCTTGAAGCGAATCTGCGCGCCTTGCCGTCTCGACCGAATATAGATTCCATTAATTAGCAGCCCACTGGGGCCACTCGGCAAACAAACAGACAATGAAGCACACGTATTTGCTTAACAATTGCATCTTAATCGAATCATAGCTAATAGAAACATCGCAATACCTTGTTCATTAATTGATGTATCCGACTATCTGGTGCTCTGTTGGCTTTAAGTTTTGCTATTACATATAAGTACCTATATCCACATGTATACATCGCATCAGAGTTTTATGAATCCAGGGGTGAAAAAGTTTTAATATTCTCTGATAACTCATGGTCTTGTCAGAACAGTTCTTAATAACTAAAACAATGACCCATGAAATAAAGCTATCTACGGGCACTACTTCCAAAGGTCCCAAGCCACAGGTAAGAGACCAGGATTGAATTGACCAGTTTTTATATCTAACTTCTGTTGTTTAGGACAGGGATGGCGAACCTTTATTGGCGAACGTGACATTAAATATTAAAAAAAAAATAATGTGGCCAAGACGTGCCAACCGACGAATCTTGACTTTATGATTAAATAAAAATTAAAAAAACTAGATCCTATTGCCTTTTACTTTACATCATAAAATCATCGTAACGTTTAGAGTCCTACACTTTGTTTAAGGCCCTACTTATGTAGGCAAAACAACCAAAAACGACCGTTTTTGACACACGTTACTTTGGATACGAAACATTTTAAGATCTGTTTTAACAACGTAAAAATACTTTATCTTCTTTGTAACAAACGTGACGTTGGATTCTTTAATCTTTATTTTCTGTGCTATGCTACGATTTTTTATTCAATGAGGGCGCCACTTTGCGGGTAGTAGACCATTAATAAAGAGAAAATCAGTGTGATTTCTGTTTCCAATTATCTAGATTTTAAATATCTTACACTGGCGTGCCCGAATTATTACTCGTATGTCAAGTGCCACAGCTGGCACGCGTGCCATAGGTTCGCCATCACCGGTTTAGGAAACCATACCATACCTACTAATTTGTACTTTGTGGGCGAAAAAAATAATAAATCTTATTCTTATTCTTATACCTGGTTGCCATCATCAGCTCAGTTTCATGATGTGACGATTCCTAAATGCAAATACCTGATTAAGTTATGAAAAGTATACAGAAACAATATTCGTGCCCAATTTTCGAGGTTTTCTCTCGATGCCCTTGACATGGAACCACTCTTGAGGTACACCCTATCTAATAAAAAAAGAATCATCAAATCGGTTCATAAATAACGGAGTGAGAGCCGAGCCGAAAATACATACAGAAACGCTAAACGTGCCCACAATTTTCGAGGTTTTCTCTCAATTTTATCAGGATTCCATTATCAGATGCTGACTTCCTTGACATGGGACCACCCTTGAGGTATACCATCATCAATATCGGTTCATAAATGACGGAGTGAGGGATGAACATCCAAAAATATATATATATATAATATATATATATACGGTCGAATTGAGAACCTCCTCTTTTTTTTCGTCGGTTAAAAAGTGAAAAATAAAAAAAAACTTTTTTACAAAAAATACAACATACTTCCAAAAAAATAAATTCACCAAAAATTTAAAAATACTTAACATTAATTTCGGCAGTCGGTGTCAATTAGAGAAAAAATAAAATACAAACACCGACTTCCGAAATAAAAGATATTTTTAAATTTTTAGTGTATTTTCTTTTTTTACCGACTTCATAAAGAAGGAGGTTAGATTCGAATGTTTGTATTTTCTTTTTTTTATGTATGTTCGGGTATAACTCCGTCATACGAGTATATTGACGGATTTGCAAAATTATTTTTTTGTTCGAAAGAGGTTTGTTCCGAAATGGTGCCATTTAAATTTCATATAGATCTGATGATGGGTTTCGGAGACAGACAACGGAACTCTTCAAAAATTGACAGCAAATCAACCGCGATTGCTGCGATCTATGTATGTCTATGTATTATTAATACAATTTAATGGGGAACCACAACTAAAAAATGAAAAACAAAAAACTGTTTTTCAAAAAATAGAACCGACTTTCATAAAAAGTGCAAAATAACTTTAATTTCGGCAGTCGGTGTCAAAAAACGAAGACAAAACTAGAAACACCGACTTCCGAAATTAAAGTTTTTTTGCACTTTATTTGGAAGTTGGTTCTATTTTTTGTTAAAGAGTTTTTTTGGAGTTGTAAGCGACAAAGGTCATTTATATCTATTATTAAAAATAAGGTGGACCCCAGAATATTTCCTTGTGGGATTCCATAATCACTATTTTTAACCGACTTCAAAAAAAGAGGAGGTTCTATGTTCGACTGTATGTATGTTTTTTTAATTTTTTTTTATTTAAGTTTGTGATCTGACCTATTTTTAGAGACTGATAACGTTCGCTAAAGATAGTCAGATAATAATTTTAACTGTGCTCCTCTTATCCTATTTTTTTCCAGTTGAAGTAACAGTAGAGAACAAGAAATCGTGTCAAAAACCTTGGCAAGGTCTAATAAGATACCAATGACATACCTTCCACTATCGAGACTCTTAGTTATAAAATTTATTTTGTCAATTTGTGTACCGCTTGGCTCGTGGATCTTTTAGGCCTAAAACCGAATTGTTGATCTGAAAGCAATTTGTTATTTTCAAGATATTTTTCTAGTCTGTTGTTAATGATTCTTTCCAAAATCTTTGAGAGTCCCGTTAGTACTGAGATAGGTCTATAGTTAGTAACACAAGTTTTATCTCCGAATTTGAGAACAGGAGTGATAACGGCTTTTTTTTAGCAATTTTGGGAATATTCCTTGATTCCTAAAAATATATATCAGACAAATTTAGTGTAGCACCTTACTAATCAGACCACTTTTCTATAGTCAGAAATCATTAACAAATCGTATTAAAATCTATCAAGCAAATAAATAAGTTGCAACTCTTGCAGTCTCTTGCAGTTGCAGTGTTCTGTTTGTTCCTACAACCCCCTCTTATTACAAAGAACGTTTTCAGTTTCTTCATGACACATTCTAGACACTTGAGATCATCGAAAATTTTGAGACTTTTGGTGCCCTTCTTTTGCACCAAGTTTTATGACAAATCATTCGCAGTTCAGGCTGTGCGATTGTGGTATGCGTTGCCGATGCCAGTTAGGCAAGCCCAGTCACTAGTTTCTTTTAAAAATTTAGTAAAAACCATGTCCTTTCTCTCTAATGCTTTTCTGTTTCTACATACTCTTGTCTCTTCCATCATTAACCTATCTTTATACTCTTTTTTCTTATCTCTTCCTTCTACGTAATTGTGTAACATGTGATATGTATGTATGTAAAGAAAACCTCTTCAATGTTACACGAACGTTTTTCTTAAGTTTGTCTGTGCTGTCAGATGTCACGGCTGAGTTTTGTCACCTTTAACTTTGAGAATTTAGAATAATTATAGGCAATAAACTTTCGGAAAAAGTTATAAGATATAGACATACCTGAAATAGAGGCATTAAATGGTTTTTTTATGTATCTACAGGTGACTGAATTGTATGTTTTCAAATAACTGAAAAATATGAGTTAGTGGAAGGGCAATAAGGTATTTAGCAGCCCCACTCAGAAAGGTTCATTAAATTAGTCGTAACTAGTACTTAACTAACTAGCAGTAACTTCGTTAATATACGGAACATCCTAGAATTATAATTTAAGGGTTAATTAGTTAATGACAATAACTATAGATTCCATATCGATAAAGCGTTGGTGCAGCCAACGCAAGGTTTTCGTTTAAATAAAATGAATCATTTGTGCTCTTTTTTCGATTATATCACTTACTGCTAAGTATCAATGTCAAAAAACGTCAAGCAAGAACTTCGTTGGTTTACAGAAGTGTGTAAAGACATAATAACTTTTAACGAAACAAATTTCAAGTGTAATCATAGGACTTCTATTCATGTTTCTGATTCAAACTAGGATCTACAGACAAAAATACCATGCAAAAGAGTGGCCAATTACACCGCTGATGAAAAAGCTCTGTTAGCACAAATTATCAAAAAGAGACCAATTGTTGAATCAAAATTAACGGATGGCAAGTCGTTCGCAAAAAAAAAACAAGCAGCATGGGAATTAAATATACAAGAGTATTTATAATTATTGAAAAATTCAAAACAGTCATAATAAATTTTTCTCTTTTTATTTTGAGTATATCTACTAACTAAAAAGAGAAAATTTATTATGACCGTTTTAATAAAAAATAAAAGCATTATTACTTAATTCATTATTAAGTAATCCTAAAATAAAACGACATATGCTAGAGAAGAATGATAGTGTGAAGGAGTTTACAAAGCGAGTAGTAGACAAAATTATAGAAATGGGAGACATGAATGATCCATGTGTAAATCAAAGCTGGAACGAGATAGCTGGGTGTATTAGGGATGCAGCTAAGGATATTTTGGGAGAGACAAAAGGAAGGGACACAATAGAGAGGGATACATGGTGGTGGTCTACAGAAATACAGAAAGTGTTGAAGGTAAAAGAGGAAATTCAAGGAATGGCAGAGTGTAGAACTGGAAAGCGTTAGTTTGAAAGCTGAAAAAAGAGCGAGTATGATGCGTTAAAGAAAAAAGTTAAGAAAACCGTGGCAATAGCGAAAGCAAAAGCTCAGGACAAACAGGTTTTATGCCTGGTCGGGGTACAATGAATGCCATTTTCGCTATCCGCCAGCTGTGTGAAAAATACAGAGCTGTGCATAAAAACTTGCACATGGTGTTCGTTGACCTCGAAAAGGCATATGACCGGGTGCCTCGAGAGGTTTTGAGGTGGGCCTTTAAGGAGAAAGGTGTGCCTGGGAAGTATGTGCAGTTGATCCGAGCGATGAACAGTCGATGTAGTACCCAAGTCCAGTCTGCAGTGGGCACCACTGACAGTTTCAGTGTAGCGGTCGGTTTGCACCAGGAGTCGGCCCTCAGCTCTTACCTCTTCCTGATGATAATGGACGCTCTGACATCGGACATCCAGGAAGAGGCTCCCTGGTGTATGCTGTTTGCTTATGACATTGTGCAAGTTGCCAAAAGTGGCTTAGAGGTCTAGAGCAGATTGGAGACGTAGTGGCAAAGACTGGAGAGTGTGGGCCTGAAATTGAGCAGAACCAAAACAGAATATCTGTTCTGCGATTTCAACGGTCTCTCCAGTCCTATGTCTGTAGCTGTCAACGGAACGCCTATATCAATCTGGGGGGTTAGACAAAATACCTTTCTGTTAACGTTAACGCTAACGCTTCGTGCAAAATGTATGGCAACGACATTACCGGGCATGAGTCACGTGACAGTTCTCTCCGCAGGTAATGTCGTTGCCATACACTTTGCACGAAGCGTTAGCACTATTATAAAAGTTATTTGGCTAGGGGGGCTGTTTTTCGGGTCGCTTGTTCAGGGGGATGACGATATAGACCGAGACGTAACGAACAGTATCAACTCAGGATGGATGAAATGGCGACAGGTCACTGGAACAACTTGCGACCAATGGATGCCCCTTAAGTTAAAGGTCAAAATCTATAATGAAATTATTAGACCTGTCGTACTGTATGGGTCAGAATGTTGGGCTGTGAAAAAGACGGATGAAAAAAGATTGCATGTGGCTGAGATGAGAATGTTGAGATGGATGTGTGGAGTAACGAGAATGGATAAAGTGAGAAATGAGTACATTAGAGGTAGTTTAAAAGTGGCGCCAGTCACCGAAAAGTTGAAAGGGAACCGCTTATCTTGGTATGGTCATGTGAAGAGGAGGGATGAAACACATGTAACTAAAAGATGGATGGAGAGGGAGAGGGGGGCGAAAGAAAGGATGGATGGATTGTGTGAGGAGTGATATGATAGAAAAGGGAGTTAGTGATAACGTGACGGCTGACAGGACAGAATGGAAGAATAAAACGTGTTGCGCCGACCCCAAGTAACATGGGATACGGGCAGGAAGATACTTAATTTCTGATTAAGGAAAAAACCTTTCAACTAAATTATAGCATTTTGTAAAGGGATCAAAATAATCTCATAAATATCGCCTCGGTCCCACTTTCATATACAGTCTTGCATAGTCCACAAACTCAAGTAGATCATATATTATGATTTATATTTTTTTTTAAACTAACACGAATTCACTGGTGATAATATTAAAATAATCAAGGAACGTAAATGTCAAATCAATCATTTGATCGTTGAGAGTGAACTTTTTTAAATCTAAGGAGCGCGGCCATAAGTAACCGTTAAACGTCTCTGAGTGTGGTAGTTAGTCTTTAGGAATGTCATCCCAACAAACGGCGCAGATGTCCTTTATCCCATCTATTATAGACCTATCACTTCACTTAGGTCCGTGTCTAATAGGACAGACGAGTTCAGTGTAGTATGAATCACAGGTGGACTTTGAATAGAAGGATATTTGCGCGATAAGTTTTTTTCTGCCAGATTTTTCCCAATGTTAATGAGAAATGGTTTGCTTTATTCGTTGCTGCGGATGGGTTCCATTCGGTTGATAAAAGTGCGAGTGGAGGTTCTGAGTTTTTAGTCCTAAATGTGTTTTTTTTTAATAATTTGCCAGAAAAGCTTATTGTTTTTTCCTGCCTTCTGTAGCTGACCTTTATCATTATTGTTTTTTTAACTTGTCGACACGGTTGGTGCAGTGGTTGAGCGTTCGGCTGCTGCGCTGCGTGTCGCGGGTTCGATTCCCGCACAGAACAAATTTGTATGACCTGCAGATAGTTGTTCCGGGTCTGGGTGTCTTGTGTATGTGAGTATACATGTTTGTGATCGCACCCACGATACAGGAGTAATTCCTAGTGTGGGACAACGTTTATTTAAAAAAAAAAAAGCTTTTTCAACATATTGTTGCAGAATTTCTATATCTCTTATTGTTAGGGGAAAGTTTACATTTTCGGTGTAGTTTGTCTCTATGTCTGCTCTCTGTCTCTACAGCGAACTAGTCCGGGCATAATCCACGGTTTAATGTTATTGTAATTTCTAGGTATTACTTATGTTAAAGTGTTCTTCTTGATCGCATGTTATAATTAACCACTGTTAGGAAATATTTGTGTTGCGTCGTTTGCTTTAGTTTGTATGTTTAAATAGCTGCGTAAGAATGATTGAGTTAGTTGCTAAATACACACCAGTTAAGACAGACGCATTTGTGATTTTCGAACAAGTTTCGTGTATACACAAAAATGAACCTAAACATCACTAACCATATGGTTGATATCTCGCCGGATCAATTACTGCTCACCTGAGCGGACGTGTCGAGCGACCGGCTCGCGAGAAAAAAAAGACACTGCTTTCCTGAGCGATAAGAATTAGTAACGATGACTACAAAGGAATTATTAAATATATTGGAAGATATTGCTTCATTACAGCAAAAAACTCAAGTTAATCTCAAGAATTATTCGAAATCACGATTAATTAAAGGATATATTGATATCCGTATACAGGTGATAGAAGATTATTGGTCTACTTTCAAAAACACTCATCATTCTTTGATAAAAATTACGCCGAAGGAACAAAAGGCAATATTACCATATTTTGCTAATGAGGAGTTTTATATTTATGAAGACTTATATCTCATTTTGGTGGCTGATTTACGTTAACGTTGAATGAACAGAATACAACAGCGCCGAAGAAGTCATCGCAAAATTAAACCAGTATCGCGACGAATCCTGATCAACAACCACGTCACCAGGAAGAGTGAAACTGGCGAGAGATATCGTGCAGTATCCCACAGTGGAACATCGGTTAAGACTGGCTGCTGCGCGTCGACCTCCCTAGCGGCGTCAACGTAGTCTGCTACGCTAACGACACGCTGGTCCTGGCGCAAGAGAGGTCGCACCAGGTGGCGGCCGACCTTATGACTCGCGAGGTGGCGATAGTCGTTGAGAGGATCCGGCAACTGGGTCTCGAGGTGGCACTGCACAAGTCCAAGCCATGTGTTTTCATGGTCCTCGGAACGCGCCACCGTCGGGTTCCCAGATAGGAGAACACTACTGAAGGTTTCAGTTACCTTCAGTAGCTCCATCAGTTGCAGATTGCTGGGGGTAAAAAGTTTCAAGTCATCCATGTAAAGGAGGTGAGATATAACCTGACCACCTCTCTTCAGCCGATAGCCTAGCCCTGAATTCTCCAGCAGTGTGCTTAGAGGATTCAAGGCTAGGCAAAACCAAAGCGGACTCAAACTGTCACCCTGGAATATCCCCCGCTCGATCCTTATCGGTTCGCTATTCCTCTGGATTTGTCGACATCCTGGATAGCGAAGGACCGTCCTCCATTGCCCCATACATGACATCAGGAAGGTGAGTAGCGTCGCATCAACTTTATACAATTCTAGCACCCTCATGAGCCATGTATGAGGAACTGAAACATAGGCCTTCTTATAGTCTATCCAACATGTAGACAGATCCTTTCGGGAACGCCGAACCTGTTGGCTACTGGTCATATCTATGAGGAGAAGCTCCTTAGTACCGCGGGACCCATTCCTACATCTATTTTGAGAGGCAGACATGATACAGTTACTATGTATATGTGTGTTAATCTTAGCTCTCAAAATGGATGTAAGAACCTTATAGACCGTCGGTAAGCACGTGATCGGTACATATGATTATGCAAAAAAAAAAAAGATGAACCGCACCTGATCCGACAGTCGATGGGCCGAAACGTTGACGGCTGGCTCAAGTACCTGAAACAAAGAGAGCATCCGAACACGGGACGTGGTCAGGTTGTTACCTCTGTAGCCCCATAGTATGAGCGCATGACGTTTTTATTGATAGATTCAGTCCATCGCATGCGCTGCACACTACCGCCGGGAGCTGGGACCCTATCAGAGGCCGGTGGGTCTCGAGGTCCTAAGCTGCTCGGCGGCTGGCGTCCTCCCCGTCGACGCGCAGGCGGTAGTGTCATCGGCGGTGAGTAGTACTCGTCACTCGAGCTCGACGCAACTGCCACAGCCGATGTCACAGCACTCACGGAGGGGCTGGATTCCGGCGGCGGCGAGGCGGAGCTGGGCGACGAGGCCGGAGGTGGTGGGCGTGCATTTCAAGCTGCGGCTCTCGTCAACATATTTATTTCTCGTTCAAAGATTTTGCTGTCAAAAATTTACACGTTCCGTTTTCTGAAGATTTTTATTTGTGTATTTTCCGTGATCATTTTGTTGAATTATTTGAACTTCCATTTAGCTATTGGTTTCATTTTAAATAGATATATTATTGTAGTCTTTGATTTTAACTTAATTTCAATATTTTATTCGATAAAAAAATCGGAGAAAAATTATTTCTGTCATTCACGTTGACAGCCAAGCCACAGATTATTATTATTATTATTAAAGCGGCTCCTGCGCAATCTCGGGGGTCCAAACGGCTCCTACCGTAGGCTCTACGCGGGGGTCGTGTGGTTCATGGCCCTTTACGGTGCACCGGTGTGGGCGCGCTCCTTGAGGCGGCGACCAGCTCCCCGGTTGAGCGTGTCCCAAAGGGTCATGGTCAAGGTCAGGCAAGGAAGGAACAGGGGTGGGTTTTAGTCAGTACGAGTCTGACACGCTCCATCCAGAGCGGGGGAAGTCATAGGATGATTTCCCAAACCCAAAAAAATAATAAAAAAACTACCTATAATACAGCTGCCATCTTTTAGTGTAAAATATGAAGAATAGCCTACGTTTCAAGATTTGTTTACATCGTTAGCGCATACAAACACAACTCTTATTGACGTACAAAAGAAGAATTGAGTTTTCAATCATCTAATCTAATTAAAAGTTTATTGGACACCACGATAGACTATTTCAATAACCTTGAAAATTTAGATATATGCTTAGATTCATGGGATCCTATAATTATTTTTGTGGTAGTTCAGAAATTGGACCCTGAGTCACACAAGGATTGGGAACAATACACATACAAAGAAGATGTCGATGACTTAACCAAATCTGAAAAGGTTTTTTCAGTCCACATACTGAATACTGGAGCTTGTCACACAAGAAACACAAAATAAAGCAACAAATGAGCGTACTGTTCATATCTCAAGTGCGTCATCAAGAAAAACATGTGTTCTATGCAATGAAAATCACACGTTATGTCACTGTAAAGAATTCACAAAACTGCAACCTATTCAACGAGTTAATTATATATTGTAAATAATAATATAATGTAAAAACGAACCACCTTATAATATGCTACAACTGTTTCGTACCAGGACGCGCCGACACTGGTGCCTCGTAAAGGGCCATTTTTAACCACTTATTGGATGCTAATTTATTTATGTGGGATTGTTCTAGATTATGAGGGTGCCTGACGTGAAAAACTTTCTTAATTATTTATTTAATCATTGTAAATATAGTACAAAGGAACTGCTTATTTCTTCTTCCATTCTTCAATTTTTTGCGTCTGTGGGTCATCACTGGAAGTCCCTTCTGTATCTATCTGACTATTTAAATTAAGTGGAATGTTATTAAAATCGTTAGTTACTATAGTATGTACTATTACTATATAGTTAGTATAGTTAGTTACTATATAGTACGTACTAGTGCGAGAATTTGTGTGAAAGAATGTTTCTAGTCGACTAACCTGTTTCCGCCAAAGGTGCTGGATAAGGCCTCTCTCTCAATGTTGTCGTTTGACGGTTAGTCTTTCTATGGCAGATTTAGGGTATAGGTTATTGTGCTTTGTAAGTGTCGTTCGTGTAGTTCGTTCTAACTGTTCTGTGTCCATTTTATAACTCCGAATAAGTATGACAAAACGGGGATGGCAAATGTATTTATAGCTTTAATGAGATGTTTACTAGAGAGTTGGGTTTAACAGACGGCATTCAGTCTTCTTTTATACGCCGTAGTTAGTGTATTTTTGATTCTTACATGATTGAGTCCTTTTAGTTGAGCGAATCCTAAATATTTATATTATTATTATTTACCACTTCGCTCAAAATCCCGATGATGCCGGATAGTCGCATATCCGGGCATCATCGGGCTCCGCGCCGGGTCCTCATTTTACCTGCGTGCCCGTCGAGCTGTCTACGGGTCTGGCAGACCACCTGCTGATCTTCACCACTCCTGGCGTCTGCAGCGTGGCACACTGCTGTGGACTTCATCCACCAGGCTATGCCAGGAGAGTACAGCACTACACCCAAGGGAATTTGGAGAAATTTTAGTGACCATAGACCTACTTACCGCCTTTCTCGGTATTTATTTTATGTTAACGGGTTACGTTTGAGGTTCTTTCATTTTCTGTACCACGCAAACCTTTTTCGTCACAAATATTGCAAAAAAGTATAGAACAAAAAAAAATTCATTAACATGTAAATTATGATGAAGCTATTATAGCTAGGTATTCTCCACATAAAATAACCTAGTTAAAGAAGTTGATAAAAAATATCACCTGACGCATTTAGAGGCGATAAAAATTGCATAAATTAAAGGCTTTATGACGCTTCTTATCTTACAACAACATAGTGTTGCAAAGTAAGTCGCTATGTGACAATTTAATAATCATATAAATGTGAGTGCACAATTACCAATACAAATTAAAAGTACTTTGTCTGGCAGTACATTTTTAGGGTTCCGAACGTCCGAATCAGAAAACGGGAACCTTATATGAACAGTCATATGTCTGTCTGTTTGTCCGTATGTCACAGCCATTTTGCTCCGAATCTACAAGACCGATTGAGTTGTTGGTACACACATAAATATCTGTGACTCAAACAGGGACGTGTAACGTAAATAAAATAATTGGAATATGAGGGTCACTTTTGTGATGAAAATTGGAAATAGAAAACTAAAGTTTTTCAAACTGCACCGTACGACATATCAAATGAAAAGGCATAATTTGAGGGACACAAATGTTTTTTTTTTTTTATATATGATTTCAAAGTTATATACAGAAATAAATGAAAATTGACCATTCCCCCACCCCTCTTATCTCCAAAACAACAGAGTCTCAAGTGTTTGTTAAGAATATAGGTAAGTACCAACACGCCAAATATTTACTAGAATATATTTTTAACTTTTTAGTTCAATGTCCCAGATGTTTTTAAAAATATTTTATTACCTTTAATTTTGTTTTAACTTTTTAGTTGTTTAGGATTTTAGAGTAGGCGTGATGTTTTAAAATATTCTACGGATAATAAGATGTGATGTAAAGTGCTCCTCAAGACGAATCAATTATTGAGCCGAAACTCGGTGGGCTTATGTTGTTTTATTACAGTGTTGCTGAGGCCACCTTGCTGCTTCATGATCAGACCCTGGATATCATTTAGGTGTAAAGTGAAGACGAATTAATCAATTCCTCAAGACGAATTAATCGAGCCCAAACTCGGTGGGGTTATGTTGTTTTATCACATAGATGCCGTTGTCACCTTCCAGATTTATCATCAGACAATGGATATCATGTAGGCGTTAAATTCTCCTCAAGACGAATCAATCGAGTCCAGACTCGATGGGTTCATCTTGTTCAGTTCAGAAGTTCCTATGGCCATCTTCCGTCTCCATCATTAGACCAGCTTCATGGTACCATATCATTATATTGTCACCGACAATACATAAGTACACCAAATTTGAGTCCAATCGGACATCGGGAAGTGGGTCTAATTTGAGTTACAAGGTTCCACCCGAACAAACATAGTTACATACATATCTACATTGCAAGTTAAATAAAAGCTTGTAAAAATAGTTCTTTACTTATAGATTACAGCAGAACCTATTAGAAGTCTAAAAAAATTTTTTCTGATATAAAAACAATAATCTGAAAATAGCAATCAAAAGCTGTTTTACAACAACGTTCGATATGTTGACGACGTGTTTGCATCAAGTCCTCCCGATGGGCAACAGCGCACGCTTATGGTCGACTTGTTTTAATAGTATTCAAGTAAAACGAGCTAGCCTCTACTACATGCAAACTGACTTTACGACACATTATACCAATGTAAGCGAACAAATTCATTAGGGCCCCGTAACTTAGCCGAGATAAAATTTACCACTCTCCTTTGTGAAATTTTTGACGCGAGGGAAAATATGCTTGCGATTAAAGCGTAAAATAATATTGTATTTCTTTTCACTCTATATGTTATGACTAGCTTCTGCCAACGTGGAATTAGTACGGGAAGTACCGGTATAAACTTTCAACCCCCTTTTAACCCCCTTATGGGTTGAATTTCGAAAATCTCTTTCTTAGTGGATACCTACTCTTCACAAAGAACACACCCTCCAAATTCATGTCTCTAGGACCAGCGGTTTAAGCTGTGCGTTAATTTATCAGTCAGTCAGTCAGGACTATGAATTTTATATATACAGATTAAGTCAATTTGTCGAAATCTATGTAATTTAGGAAGGAATTTGCATTTCAATGTAAAAAAACTTTACGATAGGCTGCGCAAACGCGAAATGACTTAACAAAATAAAATTGCTACTCGTCGGCTCAATATTTATATTCTGAAACCAATGTCACTTTGAGTAAGATCAGAGGGCCCAACAAAAATCTATAAGTAATTCAGCATAAACGGTCCCACATCCCCTTATTCTGTTGGTATGAAATCCCGTTAATCCATTCGAGGTGGGCCCTGCTGGCGTCGCCGGCGCGCGCATTGACTGAGACGTATGCAAAGGGATCAATGAGATAAATTGCCCGCCGCTGTCACTTATTTCACGATGAAATGGATGGAGGGGAGAAAGGGGGTGCCGGGCCGGGGAGCAGAGAATCTGCCGAGTTAATGGTGCGCGTGGGCATTACGCTCGTGTGGTTTAATTACACTTTAGACAAAGGCAAATGGCTGCCACCCGCTCTACTGTAATTACGTACTATGTAAATAATCCTTCGAAATTAGTGTTATTTTCCCCTAATGATTTTCTGTTGTATATTCCATAAAAAACACCTCAATTAACAATACGACGACGATAGTGCCACCAAGTCAGTTCAGTCCCATGATCGACGGGATTGCTTCAAACTCGTTAGCAACAAAATGGTAACCTTCGCACGCTACTTTGTCGAGGTTGGGGACCAATTTATATTCCAAGAAAGAACCTTATTAACGCCGCTACACTTATCAAAAATCGTTTTATAGACAGAGCCATCAACAGTGTTCTACTCCGTTAAACCCTTGATTATATTGCCGGAATACAACATCAAGCGAATGGAAGCACTTGGGACGTTGTTCCCGCAAATTACACCGTTATGAGACTACAAATAACCGCAAATTTATGTAGATAGCTATCGAGTGCTCGACGTTACGTAAAACGTGTTTAAGACGGCGGCGAGGGCGATAACACGACACTAGTGTTAACATCTGGGCCTCACTCCTACCTCGCCTGAGCCGAAAGCCGAGCGCCGAGCGCCGAACATAAACATCCCAGTGTCGGCGTCATGTCTTCATTTGCATGTTTCAGATGCGGCAACATCGGCTGCCGTGCCGACAATGTCAATGGGATCGTTACCGGAATTTATTCAAAATAGGTGCCCTAGATGAGACGAGACAGATTTATGTCGCTACAGATTAACAAGCTGTCGCTGACAATGTTACCATGAAACTTGCGAAGTTGTACCTACGTAAGCACTCCAGACAAAATATTGAGTGAGTTGAAAAGCGCAATCAACTTTGGTTATTTTCGTCTACAATATTGCATTGTTAAATGGATAGCTCCGGGCAATAGAAGCTCGTTTGCCAACGCCATAAAAGTAAAACCAACTATATAGGACAAAATAAATAAAACGACCTAGAACCTTCTTCTTCTCTCCTTTAATGTAACACTCCATACAATTAAGAAGCATTGTGGGACTTAATCCAAAATCTATTAGTTTCTGAGACATACAAGTTATAATAAATTGGAATCAAACCGACTCTATTCAGACCCTTCAGCTATCTGCGAGTCTATATTACCCACCTTAAAAGAAAATTGGCTAATCATGGAGTCAAAGCCCGGGTGGAAGCCTACTTTGTACCTAGGCCCATTAAAGTGTTTGTTACCACCTTATTAGTACGCAGTATCCTCACAACCAAGATTGCTTACATCTACTAATCTACCTATAACATATTAATTGATAATTTCTGAAAAAGCGTGCTATTTGGGGACATCGTTTTATTTTTTCTGTATTCTTTACGTAAAACTTCTATCACATTAGAATAATTTCAAATTTTTCTCTGTTCAAACTTCGGAGAACGGTGTGTCTTCGGGTGGGAACGGTATTTTTTTTTCATTTTTCATTAAAAGTCGAGAACTGTGCGGCCTAAAAAAAGAGAAAATATTTGAGACTGTGCAAACAGCGTTCTTTTATATGATAGCATGCCCTAGTGCCACTTCAAATTTTAAGACCCCTTTTCAGTCCCTGTTGCAAAGAAAAATATATATATTTTTATTTCTTTCTTATTTGCAAAATAGTTGGCAAACGACATCTAAAACTATTGCAAATTTCAAATTGATAGAAATTGCAGTTCTTGAGATATCCATCTGTGACAGACGGACAGCTGTCTACGAGTATGTCTATGTTAAAATTCTCTGACGAATTAGTAATACATCCAAAATATTTATATATGATGCTACGGAACCTTCGGTGCGCGAGTCCAACTCGCTCTTGACCGTTTTTTTGGCTATATCTTCTGATTCGTAATAGTAACCAGTTGAAATTTTCACACATCGTGTATTTCTATAGCCGCTAAAATTAAAGGTCAGAATTATTGCGGCTTCAATTTTTTATTTATTTGTTGTTATAGCGGCAACAGAATCACACATTCTGTGAAAAATTCAACTGTGTAGCTATTACGGATCGTGAGATACAGCCCGCTGACAGACGGAGGGACAGCGGAGGCATAGTAATAGGGTCCCGTTGGTTACCCTTCGGGTACGGAACCTTAAAAAGGGCACAACTAACATTTTTTTTCGGAATAGGGTTAAATACTTATTCGGAATCAGAAATAAAAGGCACATCTGCTAAATTTTGTTGTACAACTTTAGGATCAAGATAAACAGGAATGTCATAAGCTCAAAGGGCACAACTGAGCCAGTTTTTATGTGTTTGTAGAAAAAAGAGCACGTCTAACCTATTACCACTTCGAAAGGTCACAAATGTAGGTATAGACATGGATTTTATTTCATCTCATTATTTACAATAATTCAATTAATTGAAAAGACATAACTGACAGTTTAACTGCCAGTTATGCCTTTACTACCAAACATTTTTGAATAAAGGTGAAGTGAAGGGGTCGAGTTTCGAAGCGAGTCACGTTAGTTATGTTTGACACTCTCACGCCACTGGAAAGAAGATGACTGATCAAGATTTTTATAATTTTGAAGACTCCTCCTTAACATTCCAATTGAAAAATTCCAGCCCGCGAGCTTAGACTATGAAAGGTGAGTGAGAGTGTCAAAAGCCAGTAATCTGAAGTACCAGAATGAGAAGCCGGCTTGTATCTATATACGCGAAATAAGCTCACACAGACAAAATGAGAAGCCGAAACGTCATCGTTATGTTCGTCGAGGTCACTCACACATTTTTACGACCCTGCTTCATTTAATGTCCAATGACGCTGCGTCTATAACCTTTCATAGTCTAAGCCCGCGAGCTTACCTATATCAATGGATTTGCCGAAGCTAATTTTCGAAGGTGGTGAAACTCATTATTTTACAAAACTAGTCACGAAACTGATGAGTATTTCGTATAAGACTTTCTTAGGTTAAAAAAATTAAATAAGTTAATCCATCACCACGTCAAAAACAAGTTCATTTATGTTTTTTATGTGATTTTGTAAATTAAAAGTTTCTTGATGATTGTGACGATTAGTTACTGTATAAAACAACAAGGAATACATAAAATAAAAGATTGTTTTAGTTCCTTTTTTTTTACAAAATTTTAGAATGAAAAGTTACATTCGGTTACTTAAGCCTTTTATACGTAATATAAATATTTTTACTATATTTTTTATGCTACGTTGAAAGAAAAGATACTGATTATTTGATAAATGCCAATAAAATAAAATCTTTTTATTCGATAGTCTATTATGAATCGTGTAAATGCAATGATTTTTATTCACACATTTTTGCAAAATAAAATATTATTGCATTTTCCCCCTGAAAATCAACCTATATTAAAATATAACTCGATTTTCTCCCCATTTACAAAATGTTAGATGTGCCCTTTTTAATTATGACGGCAGAATATTCCTCAATTTTTTTACAAAAATCTAAGAATTTCAACTTAACTGTTGCGACACAATACAGCAAGTGTGCCTATTGCTATGTAAAGAAATATCTTTGCATAACAATAGGTATATGATAGGTACGTGGTTTGTGAGGTATGTAAATAATAATTTACATACCTCCAAAAATCATAGTGCAGAAGTTATCCCTCAAAGTTAAAAAATAGATTCTAAGGCAGATAACGTCGTCCTTGCATTCCCAAGAGACAGTGAAGATGGGCCTGCCGTAGGTCCGATACCCATTGGCTCACACGCTAACCTCTCGTTAGCCGAACAATTACTAAATAGTAGGATACTGTAAATAATAAATGATCTCCAAATAAAGGCCCTCGGTCCATTTGTGAGGAACAAACCCAAGTTGGGACTGGACTTTTGAAACGTAAGAATTTTGTAAATCTAATCGTCGTTTCAGACAGGCATAGCGAAACTATGTATATTTCAGTATCAGTTACTTATTGTCTTTTGTTAGCTCAACTATCGTAGTCAGTGTACTGTTGAACCTTCAGGGATCCAGGGGTGCTTCGGGAGCTGTCTTACTCGCTGGCTGCCAGAGTCGTGTATGCAAGTGACTGAGCTACGTGTGGATTGTAAGAAATAAAAGGAGGGAACTGACCTCTTAACTCAATTATATTGAATAAAATTATACATGTGCCTACTTGCACGGGCTAAATTGAACTGACTCTTTAAACAAAAAAATGTTTTGAAAAGCCTATTCTAAATTAATCCTTCGAATTTCTCTCGTAATATCCACCCTAAACCAGCCAGCAGCGCCTGGCCCTATGTGCCGTCTGTGCGCTGAGTGCACACGCGCCACAGTACCTACTTACTTCACTAAGTAATTTAATTCGATTTTGTATGTATTTATGTGTCTACCTACCTAATCAATAATCACTCATTTTAATATGTTTGAGCATAGCTACATTTGAGCATACATAATGTGTCGAACTGCATATTAATTTCACTTTCAACGACACTGTATTCCTGTCTCTTACTTACCCATTGGAATGCAGTTAATTGCTAAATTACACGATAACATGTCTTTCACTTGTCGTTATGGTCGTGATTCATACTCTTGAATGAGACATTATTAGCCGCAGTTCACACACATGTAAATATAAATAAAGCTAATAAAACCGATAGGCCCCATGGTTAGCTGCCCTTGCGTTGTAATTGGGCGCTGGCAATGACATTAGGACCACTTTCGGCGCCACAATCTTAATTGTCCCGTTAAAGATAATTCAACCTCTTAATATTTAACGCTAGCTACTGCCTGCGGCTCTACCCGCGTCAATGTTGAAATTTATGGGCAATGTTAATATTATATATTGCCCAAGAAATGATAATTTTCATACAAACTTCCACCCCCCATTTCACCCCTTAACGGGGGAGTTTCCTACAAATCCTTTTTAACTGACGTCTCCTACTCATAATCTACCTCTGTGCCAAATTTCATCTTTGTAGGCGCAGTAGTTTTTGAGATTTCATGATTAATCAGTGAATGAGTCACCTTTCGCTTTTATTTATGATAAAGTCATCGAAGCCAATAATTTTCTCAGCGCCTTTGAAATACCGAATGAAGTATGAGGAAACTTCCTAATGAGTAAATTATTTTCAGCGAGAAAGTGTGGAAGTTAATAACTGTATTTACTTTTTTGAAATAATAAAAAATAATAGTTTAAAAAAACTAAAAAAGCATGCTTTTGTAACTAGCCGAACTAAAAAGTAGAAAATAGTTTATTTTTAACTATTATTTATTTTCTACTGTTTAGTTCTAATCGAACAAACTTATTAAATTATTATTGTCCTCGATCCTTGATAAGTGTGCGAAGTTTCAATTCATTCCGACGTTTTAAAGTAGCGTTCAAAGGTTTCGTTACATAGATACATACCAAGCTAATAAAAGCATGTAATAAGGATAACTCTTTCCATGTTTTAGTATTATCCAAAAATATAAAAATGAAGCCAAAACATACATTATTCATCGTAATAATGAGGTGAATGCGATTATTCCATTATTTTAATATTATAAAATAAAAATTCAACTGAAAGTGCTTGATAAACCCACATACTTTAAATATGTAAGTACGTACTACGTATCATTAAAATTATAATAATTTAACATGCTGAAACGGGCACAGGCGAAATGGGCACTGCCAACGACGGATCATAAAAGGTTTTAATGAAAGCCATAACATGAGCTGATTTCAATTTATGCGTGCGACGCAAGCAACGTCTGCGCCCAAACTAACTTATTAAATTAAGAAACCAATGAGCTCTCACAGCGTTTCAGGTCTCACACGGTCTCCAGTTTTATTATTTTTAACATTAATACTATTACAGGGTTGTCAGTTTAACCAGTACTTTAAGAATTTAATACGATTTAAACACAATATACATACGATAATATCTCAACCAAGTTTGCAAAGGGCGATACACCGGCAGTGGGTGACTATTTTCGAGCCCGTATTACTTATGAAATTTTACATTTATAGTAGGTAAGGCCCTGCTATAATAACCAAATCCTAAGTTGACACACATGACTAAATTGTACTTAAACACAAAGATTCAAGTTGGTGGGTAAAAACCAGCCAAGTGCGAGTCGGACTCACGCGCGTATCATATTTTAAACATGTTTATTTTTTTACAATTAACTTCATAGACGTTTTCTACAAGTAGAAAATTTTTAAAGAAAAAAATTTGGTTTCGTAGTTTCGGGGAGCGGGTCGGAAATAGTCATAATAAAACAATTTTCTTAAATTACTTAAAAACTATTAATTTTAAAACAACGAAAAAAAAATATCTGTGACCCCGAGACAATAAGCCCTTCATTTGCTATGTCGCACGGTACAGGTTGAAAAACTTTTTTTTAATTTTCTAGTTTCAGAGACCCCATATTTAAAATTTAGTTATTCACGTTACATATCTATGTTAGGGTCACAGATACATGTGTACATCTGCGTACCAAATTTTAACTGAAATGGTCATAGACTTAGAGCAAATAAGATATGACAGACGGATAGACAGACAGACAGGCAGACGCACGAGTGATCCTCTAGGGGTTTCATTTTTACATTCGGATGTTCGGAAACCTAAAAGCTTGCCAAGTCGCACTATAGCAAAGAAGATTTTTTTTCGATTAAATCAATTGAAGAAGGTTGTTCTTGACAGGAGCTATGATTTAAGGAACTTCGAGAGAACTTGGTATACAGTTAGATCTCACTTCTTTTACAAAGAAAGCCATTATGGAGAACTTGCCATTATGTATTTCACATTTTTGTTTTTGCTGGCATTAATTCGAGTAGTATCTAGGCATTATTCTAAATCTTAGATACACTCTTAAATCATAACGCTTAATTGTTTAAAGATTCAATAATAAACTATAAAGATCAGTAAACCTAAAAAAAAATCTAAAGAAGTGATTTAATTCGTAAGTAAGGTAACGAGTGAATGTTGAACGACTCATATTCCGGAACATCATGCAATGTTAATAAGTCTATCCGCGTTTGGACAACTGCAATCTTTGAAACCGATATTTTATGGCCGCACCTGGCTGAAATATGAACAATATCTCACTAGATATAAGCTACTTTTTCTTTACATGATAAAAAATAAAAAGAGATGCTTTACAGATGGCTTTATTATAAAACCAACAGGATAGAACGGAATTCAAATGTTATAATAATCCACCTACTGAATATTTGTTACCTGCGTGCAAAGATCCCAATAATGTTTTTCCTTATGCGACTATTTTATAGAATAGTTCCAATATAAGCTATTATTCTGTGAAATAACTCTCACAGGCGCCTGGTATTATCTAAATAATAATCGAGTGGCGTAAACCCTTTCGAGCTAGACCAAATTCAATAGATACAATGTAATAGTAAAAACACAAACCTGACATTATGCGGGTGCCTTAAGTACGTACAGTTATTAGCATAGTATTTTTACACTCCGTACACGTACATTTTCTCCCCGGCAAATACTGCAAATGTCAAACAGTTTGCATAATACGAGTGTAGGCGAAAGCAACGATACCAGTGTTCCCGAGTTCCCGACTGCACAGACCAAATATTCAAAATGTTGTTTTAGGACAATGTCAACAACAACGCTGTACCAAGACAACATATTAATTGCAAATAACCAAACCCTACTTATGCTGTTTGTAAAGGTCACTCAAAGGACTCCCTAGTTGAAATGAGAGTCGATGAAATAACACGGTAAACATCAAACAGAAGCTTATTTCGGAAAGATGTTAGCAATAAATTACTGAGTTAAACAATACTGATTCAAGAATGATGTTTGTTCAAGGCATTAGGATGCGAGTCAGGTCATGATACTTTACTTTTAGGATGTATTTCCAAAACGCTAACGTACAGCTAAGGAGTGGAATTCCCTGCCTGAGTCTGTGTTTCCTGATAGCTACAACCTGGGAGTCTTTGAGTCAAGAGTGAATAGATTATACTTCTATGCAAGCATGCTCCATCGTCAACCATATCATCGCTTACCATCGAGGTCAAACACGAGACTTTAAATGTAAAAAAGAAATCGATAAGTATAACAACACTATTGAACAGTTTATGGTTCATCACTATTGAAAAATTTGGACAGCTGTAAACCTTTAATTAAAATACTTCACATTTCGTGATTACCCTGAATTTATAGAACTATGTTTGCTAATTAAAAAAAATATTTCCGTAAGCATCAGTGGCAGTCTATCCGGGTTGCGAAGGATGGGGTCGGCGAGGGATATCGTGCGGTGTTTTGCCGAGTTCGATTTGGGGGCTGGGGGTGCTGCGTAGTGCGCTCCTCCATGGTGTTGATCATCTGTTACGCTGACGTCACAGTGTTAACTGTCCAGGAAGATGCTCCGCTAGACGACTATTTCGGTGACAGCTGGAGTCATGCTAGTTGTATAAAACGCACACTATTTAGACAATCATATTATAAAATGGAGGATTGTATCCTTGATAAAAAAGCTTGGTTTAATGCCGGTCCTGCTCCATTTGGGTCCACTAATTAGTTCTTTTTTTTAATATTTAGATATTTGGAAGAGATGCTCTCCCTTTTGTTTTTATAGACACGGTTTTTATATCAGTTTTTGTTTTTGCGGAGTTAATATTTATTATTACTTTTTTTTTAACTTTTCAAAAGTTCTATTTTTGTATAATTTCGAAGCATTTTCTAATTTTGTAAATGTGAGTAGGTACCATGGGGCATCTAATGGAACTGCTTTTTTTGACATGAACGAGCATGGCAGTTGAGAGTTTGTCATGCTCACTCAAACGTCTCGCTGATGATGGCGCGTGTGTTGCAATGGCGTATTCAAAGATTTGGCACCCCGGGCCAAATATTTATGCTGCTCCATAGTTAACAAAAAAGGGAATATTCTTTTTTGCTATATTGCTTATTTAGAATTTGAGCTACACGATTTGGATAGGTAAGATTTCCTTGTGCTAAACAAGAAGTTAAGGGGTGGCTAGAAAAGTACAAACAGTAGTGCTTATCGAACTTGAAAAAACAATAATAATAATAATTCTTTATTGGGACAAACACAGTTTACAGAAAAATTAAACCCTGACTCCTGAGCTAGGTAGAGTACCTGTATTTCAGGAGCCAGTGACTTCTTCAATGTTTACAATTTAGCACGTAAAAAAATTAATTCTAACAAATATTTAAATCTAAACAAAAACGGCAGCGGGTAGCATTCGCCGCCCCTGGCAGTCTGCCGCCCCGGGCCATGGCCCTCTTGGCCTAAGGGTAAATACGCCACTGGTGTGTTGGGTCATTCAGTTCCCTTCAAAATGATTGAGCTGAGTGGTGCTGATCCACGCGTCATATTCGTGAACGGGCGCCGTCAGTTAAGCCTGGTCATCTCATAACTGCCACAGGCTTTTTTAATCCTTTTTTTTCTGCAATGTTTTTGTTTTTGTTTTACATTGTTCTCGCATAACATAAGCAACAAGAATAATGTAACCAAAATTTTTGTAACATATGACATGGTTAAAAAGAGTGTCCATGGAGCTACTTGCACGTTCTGCTCCATAGAGATCTCCGCTTTGGAATGTGCAATTAGCTTCATCTTTTTGACTGACTGACCACGACGTTACATTCAAAAGTGCCTGTAAATGGTTTATTTCAAATAAATGCTTTGACGTTGACTTGACTTTGTACAAATTGAAAGCCGTTTGTTTCTACGGGCCCCAGAGAAAGCCACCTTCGGGATCCAACATCGTGGCAGATCACATCCGTTTCGAGTCGACAATGAAATAGGTACCTGGGACTCGTCCTCGACAGCCAGTGGAACTTCGGGCCACATTTCTAACGGTTGGATAATCAGTTGATGGGTACCACACCGAGCAATAGGCTCGCCGCTAGATCGCCACACCTAAATTCTCACATCACTATACTGGTGACTCCGGGACGCACTGGAGTGGGGTGAGCGTTTGATGCCTCATCATGTCGAGTTATACCGGGCTCAGCTCCGTCATATCGCAAGCAGAGACTTGTGCTACCCAGAGTAGGATACGCCGCAATAGTGGTGGTAAGACCTATTATGAAAGAGTGGCTGGAGAGACGGCACGGTGCCCTCACTTTTCGGCTGTCACAGGTTCTCTGCGAGCATGGGTGCTTCGGAAAGTACCTATGCCGCATAAGCCGGGACCCGACGTCTGAAACTAAATTATGATAAATAAATGAATTTTTACAATTCTACCACAATACGAAGGGCTACAATTTTTAAACGCTCACTATAGAAAAATGATTAACGCCCGGTATTGTGACAAAAGAAACTAGACATAGGTAAAACACGGCAAATATTTGTGTATTATGGCGGCTAAATACATAAGTTGCTCAGCTGCCGTAAACACGTTCCGTAAACTCTGTATCGGACTAATCGAATCGACCTATAACTTGGCTACGAGCTTGTCGTAAATACGGTCCACTTTATTATCTGCGCCAGATTTAACAGCGCCCTCTGCCGCCCGGATGAGACGTTAACGTTACACTCGGTAACTTGCTATCGCACGGTTCGACACTTAATTGAAACGCAAATCACTTTATAATCTAGTGAGTGTTTTGTGAAAAGTTGTGCATCATATTTATTTAAGTGTAAAATTGTGATATATATTATAACTAGCTTTTGCATCCGGGAATAAAAAGTACTTATGTCCTAATCCAAGTGATGACCAACCCATGTTTCAAATTTTGTGCCGTTTTGAGGCAGGATTTATTAACAAAATTAAAAAACAAACGTAGATGTTTGGTTGTTAATAAATGCCGCGATCATCCCTACATGGGTTTTCACAGTTATTACATTAGTAGAAAGTAAATAAGGATAGGAAACTAGAAAAGTAGGAAAGTAGGTACATTACAGGATAGGATAAGGTTACGTTATGGCCGGCCACCATAATCAAGAATTATTCAGGTTGATCTAAGGATGAACCTGTAATCATCACACGCTTGATGGACAAATTTATATGATTGCAGTATTTTGCTATGTTCAACTCAATTACAGTCATATAATAAATTAACTTGAACAAACAGGAACGACGGAATGAGGGCTGCAGCAGGCTGAGCAATAGATCTCACTATGTCATTATCTGTGGGACGCAGATCTACGTCTACGTTTCCGTTGAGTGATTTTCCAAAACAAGTCATCATCATCATCAGCCTTTTAATGTCCACACTGCTGGGGCACAGGCCTCCTCTTTGTGAGAGGGTGTAATCCACCACGCGGAACCAATGCGGGTTGGTGGATGTGGATGTCTGTTTTCGAACTTTTGGTTCTAGGACATGCCGGTTTCCTCACGATGTTTTCCTTCACCGTTTTGAGAGCAGATGTGATGAAATAACTTACACAAAGTAAAACAAGTAATTAGGTATATCAAACACAATATATTTTAATATTTCAATATAATATAAAATTTCAAATTTATTTATCATTATTCTTCCGATTTCGCAAAGTCGATCAATAAAATTGTCAGAACAATTCAAAAATCTTTATACCTTGACGTTGTAGAGAAATAAAAAATAAACCGACAATTGCAGTATAGGGTTCCGTTGTCGCCCGTTGTAACATGCGGACTAAGAATATTTGTTTATATTTGCTAATAACGTTTAAAACGGGCCTACATAGGACGATGGTAACTGAAGAAGGAGTTTTGTAATCAGACTTCATTGCATTGAAGTTTTCAATGTTTCAAACATCCAAGCGCTAATTTTTGGGGAGTCCCTGATAACCCAGTGGACCACCCACCACGACCTTTATCCCAGTGTACCCACTGGGATAAAGGTCGTGACGTTATGTATGTATGTTTTGATTTTATTTTTCCATAGGTATTTGTACACGTTTAGTATCCGTTTAACATAAATTACAACTTCATTTAAGTAATTTTGAATGAAATTTCCCGCTTAGTCATTTTATAAGTTGCGCGAACATTACTCTTAAACTATCAGAGCTAATTTAGTTATAATAGTTTTCCTTCAAAGCTCGTTGTATACAAAACCATCACAATCTTTTTTCAGGTTTTTTAAGCCAACATTTTACCTCTTGTAGGGGGGAGGCGGGGGGGGGAGACGTTCGACTCTAACAAGAAATATACTTTTATGTTTAATATTTCGCAAACGAATCATTGAATTGAAAAATAATCTGGGTAACCCCACATGGTTTTTTTCCTAAAGAAAAAAAATAAAGACCTATTGAATAATATCCCACTGTAGCATAGGTGAGAAAAAATGATTTATCTCCACTTTACATGTAGGGGAGTTACCATAAAAAGATTTTTTTTTTTTACATTTTGTCGAAGTCATTAATACCTATACCATATACCCATACAAAATTACAGGTTTCTAGTAGGTACTAACAGTATCTAAGCTAAGGCACGGATGAACAGACGGACAGAGCGTAACTACTTTTATGGGTTCCTTGTTAGGACTACAGAAACCTAAAAAGATGAAAGTTATACCAACAAAATTAAAAAGCTTTTACGAACGATGACTGACTAGCATGCAAATCTATGTATACATATATGGAGCAGCTTGTAAGGCTTGGGACATGGAAACTTTAATGCATTCGACTAGGCTCTGTCTGTCGGTGGTATAATTAAATCGCGCATCAATTTAGTGATATACGAGAACCGGCCGCTGCCATCGGCAAACGACCCACACAAACAATTATGGAAGAGCGATTTATATCCAATAAAATCGTTGAATCGAACACTCAATCCGTCACTCCTTTTTTAATCATATCCAGTACAAGTTAATACGAGAATATAGACGATTGCATTTAAAACAGCCTAAAGATGTTTCAATTTAATAATAAAATTTGCCTGCGATTTGGTCTGACTCCTGAGTTTATAGTTGGCGTTGTTATCCCAAAGGATCCCAAGTTAGTCAGAGTTCAAGCGAACTCGATCATCAACTTTAACAACCTGCGAAGTTCAAACATTAAGCTTTCTACTTTTACGTAGTTACTAATATTTTGATTACCACTTCATAAATAACTACAATCTCTGCCTATTCATATCGAAAAGTTTTAATACCTAAACCATTTGGTTATCCAACAATAGTATTATAAATTTTTGTTTCTATATTAAGACATTATGAAGGTAATCTTCCTTGTGACCTTAAATAAAATCAATAGCCGTCAAAGTTTGCACTTCATTTTCATTATTAATGTGTTGTACCTATGAGGGGTTAAATCATTTAGATAACACACAGGCAATTACACAGTTCCAGGAAAGTCGTTAGTGTCGTAGGATGTATCCAACATTACGAACGAGCTAGCGCGATCGCAGTTCCTTTAAAGTGACTGCCGGACGGCGAGTAGTGGGTAGCTCGCCGTCCGATCAGCACCAGGCCCGAGAGTCGACGGCGCGTAGTGTTCCACGCGCGCCTCAAAGATTTGTCAGCAAAACATGACTGGGCCTGTCATGGCCGATGCCTGCCCAGGGGTTGTGGATAAATTCGAAATAGAGTTACCGCGCCCCTGGGTACTCAGGGCAGGGAAGGAAGAGGAGTGGGTTTTAGTCAGTAAGAGTCCAGTGAGAGATATCATTGGATGATTTCCCACCCAAAAATAAAAAAGGTCACTGACTTATAAATCATAATAATACGGACTTGGCATAGATAAAATAAAAACGTGTATCCTGTAGGACCCCAAGGCACCAGTACGGCCTGCAGGGATCCTGGGACGTTCCTTGAAGTCCCGGGGGATATCACGTAGCTTGACGACTCGCTCGCCTACTGCGAGAGTACGGTGTGTAGGGATACTTGCTACGGGAGGATAAGGGAAAGAGCTGAGGGTGATTTCAATAATATATTAATTAGGCAAAAGCATAACATCTGTGCCCACTTGCAAGGGCTCAAAATAATAATACACTAAGGGGGTGTCCTTTGCAGAAGACACCTCAAGACAGGACGAACGACTTGTCCTGACATTACAGCATGTGTCTTCAACTTTAATATTTACTATGGTGCCAATGAGCAACAACAAGCTCACGTCGTCATGTTTGAAACCTCTGGCACCAAAACTGACGAAAAAGATACCAAGCATCCCTCTAATACAAATAAAATGATGTGTCAACACACATCATTCCAGAAGGGGATTAGTAACTAACATAAACCTTTACAATCATGATTTTAACTTATCGGACGCTTATCGTGTCAGAGCAGACAAAGACAGAACTGTGCCAGTTTGAATAAATATTAAACAATGACCCCGCTCCAGCGGCAAAAGTTTTCAAAAATTATTAAGTGTTAGTCTCTTTATTAACTACCAGTCCAAAATGACTGACCTGTGGGCCCTCAATCATCAGCTGAACCGATGGTGTCACCTGACACCCTTTGCAAAGACTATGCTTTTTTAGCAAAGCCGGTATAAGCATCGACCGGGTGCCAACATGAAAAACTTTGATCTATTCAAGCTAGAAACAATGCTATGCTGGACCGCGCTCATATCCTAAGCTATTAAAAAAAACGGGAAACATTAACAATAACGCACAGTTTGTTCCGTCTTCAATCTTCAATGTTCGCGCTCGCGTCCCTCATCGAATTGTACATGAAACACAAAATAACTATGATTAATATTACACAAAATACAGTCTAATTGAGAACCTCCTCCTTTTTTGAAGTCGGTTAAAATTTAAACATTTTTTTACATTGTCAAACGACATAACGATGACGTACCAGATGTCTGACAATTATTTGTCATGTCAAATGACATCTGACACCAATGTCTCATCATCATCATCTTCCTGCCCTTATCCCATGTTACTTGGGGTCGGCGCAACACGCTTTTTACTTCCATTCTGTCCTGTCAGCCGTCACGCTATCACTAACTCCCTTTTCTTTAATAGCACTCTTCACAAAATCCATCCATCCTTTCTTTGGCCTATGGCCTATATTTGGCTAATCCATCTATCCATTCACATTTATATTCATAACTCTTTTAGTTACATGTGTTTCATCCCTCCTCTTTACATGACCATACCAAGATAAGCGGTTCCCTTTCAACTTTTCTGTGACTGGCGACACTTTTAAACTACCTCTAATATACTCATTTCTCACTTTATCCATTCTCGTTACTCCACACATCCATCTCAACATTCTCATCTCCGCCACATGCAGTCTTTTTTCATCCGTCTTTTTTACAGCCCAACATTCTGACCCATACAGTACGACAGGTCTAATCACGGACTTATAGATTTTCCCCTTTAACTTAAGGGGCATCCGTCGGTCGCAAGTTGTTCCAGTGACCTGTCGCCATTTCATCCACCCTGAGTTGATCCTGTGCGTTACGTCTCGGTCTATATCGCCATCCCCCTGAACAAGCGACCCGAGGTACCGAAAGTCGGAGCAGATCGGTATAGGCGTTCCGTTAAGAGCTACAGGTATAGGACTGGAGACACCACCGAAATCGAAGAAGAGATATTCCGTTTTGGTTCTGCTCAATTTCAGCCACCACGTCTCCAGTCTGCTCTAGACCTCTTAGCCGCTTTCGGCAACCAGCACAATGTCATCAGCAAACAGCATACACCAGGAAGCCTCTTTCTGGATGTCCGTCGTCAGAGCGTCCATTATCTTCAGGAAGAGGTTCGGGTTGAGAGCCGACCCCTGGTGCAAACCAACCGCTACACTGAAACTGTCAGTGGTTCCCACTGCAAACCGGACTTGGGTACTGCATCGACTGTACATCGCTCGGATCAACTGCATATACTTCCCAGGCACACCTTTCTCCTTAAGGGCCCACCTCAAGACCTCTCGAGGCACCCGATCATATGCCTTTTCGAGGTCAATGAACACCATGTGCAAGTTTTTATGCACAGCTCTATGTTTTTCGCACAGCTGGCGGATAGCGAAAATGGCATGCGTTGTACTCCGACCAGGCATATAACCGAACTGGTTTTGTGAGATTTCACTCTCTTCTCTCAGCCGCTTTTCAATAACTTTTTCCCATGTTTTCATACATCTATATTCTTCTATAGTTGTTGCACTCCAGCACATCACCTTTGTTCTTGAAGATGGGCACCAACGAATTGTTGCACCATTCACCAGGTATAGCTTCTTCCAGCAACAACTTATTGAAGAACAAAGTCAACCACGTCCATCCATCTACCCGTAATGACTTCCACACTTCAATTGGTATTCCGTCTGAACCAATTGCCTTACCATTTTTCATTCCATTCACTGATATTCTCACTCTGACCATTGTCACTATCCCCTCATTCATTGGTTTATTCTCTACAACACCACTCCAGATATTTTCCTCATTCGTCAATCTTTCAAAATAGCTCTTCCATCTATCCTTAATCATTTCATCCTCTGATAGAAGCATTCCAGCTTCATCCCTGACACATCTTATCCGACTAACATCCTTCGCCTTCCTCTCTCTGGCTCTAGCAAGCCGGTACAGATCTTTTTGGCCAGCTGGACTGTCCAGTGTATCGTACAGTTTGTCCTGAGCTTTAGCTCTCGCTATTGCCATTCTTAGCTTTTTTCTTTAACGCATCATACTCGCTCTTTTTTTCAGCTTTCAAACTAACGCTTTCCAGCTCTACACTCTGCCATTCCTTGAATTTCTTCTTTTTTTCCTTCAACACTTCCAGTATTTCTGTAGACCACCACCATGTATCCCTCTCTATTGTGCCCCTTCCTTTTGTCTCTCCCAAAATATCCTTCGCTGCATCCCTAATACACCCAGCTATCTCATTCCAGCTTTGATTTACACTTCCATCATTCATGTCTCCCATTTCTATCATTTTGTTTACTATTTGCTCTCTAAATTCCTTCGCACAATCATTCTTCTCTAGCATATGCCACTTTATTTTAGGAGGAGGACGCTCTTTTCTTTTTGTACACTGTGTTTTTATCGCTAATACCATAACCAGGAGCCTGTGCTGTGAGACCAAGTCTTCTCCTGGCAGCACTTTGCAGTCTTTGACGTGCCTAATATGGTTGCGCCTAACTAGAAAATAGTCTATTTGGGTCTTGTAGTTACCACTTTTGTATGTGACTAGGTGTTCATCTCTCTTCTGGAACCAAGTGTTGGCTACTGCCAGATCAAATGCGGTAGCAGATTGCAACAGCGTCTGCCCCTCATTATTGGGACTTCCAAAACCCGTGTACTCTTTCATAACAATTTCTCGTTCTACCTACATGCCCATTAAAATCACCTCCAACTATCAATTCCTCATGCACGGGGATGGTCATTACTGTTGTATCAGAATCCTCCCAAAACTTCTCTTTCACCCTTTCGTCACATCCTACCTGCGGGGCATACACACTAACTATATTCAGCATCACATTGTCCCTCATAACTTTTACAACTATCAATCTATCATTAATCCTTTTAACCTCCATCACGCTTTCTTTTAATTTACTATCTAATACTATTCCCACGCCATTTCTTTTACCGTCACTTCTACAATAGAAAAACTTGTATCCTTCACCAATTTCCCTCGCCACAAACAAGCCTCGGAAACAAGTGATGTGTGGTGAGGGAATTGGTGGAGGAAGTTTCCTGCAAACACGCTATATTTATTCGTCTTCTTTTTAATACGTCCGCTAACTCTCTGGCCCTTCCAGACATAGTCCCAACATTCCAACTTGCATACCTCAATCTCACTTCCCGAGCTAGCTTCATACGTTGCCCCCGCCCGGGGTGGTGCAACAACCCTAAATGCAAATGTTTTATGGTCGGCCGCCTGCCTGACATCAACCCTCCTTGAAAATGCGGTTGCTGATGGTTTACCCGCCACCATGCGGGTGACCTAAGGTGCTGATATAATGCACAGTCTAAAAATTTCCCTTAATCACCTCCTACGACACCCATGGGATGAAATGGCAGAATTCTTAAGCCGGAGCCACACGGTATCTGACACGACTGTCTATTCTAAACAATTTCTTTTCTAAAAAATAAAAGAATTTTCAAAAAACAATTTATAAATTTCTTCTTATATTTCCAAAATTTATATTTATTTACAGAAGACTGCTTTATTGAATTATTTAGATGCAGTTCATGAATTCTTTCGCACGTTTTTATTTTTATAGAGTAACTTAGATCATCGGATTTACTAAATCCGTACATTCTTACGTTTATGGTCGTCAACTCGTTTATTAAATTGTCATGACAACACACGTCAGCCAGAATAAATAAAATAGACACAAAAATAACTTTATATTTATCAAAGAAATGGAAATCATCTCTTAGCAAAACACGGGAGGGTACAGATCTCCTCCTCCAGAATATCCCGGGAAAAATGCCGTTCCGCTTGCTATGGAATGATGTGACGTTGTGAAGTGGCATTTATGATGCAGTTTTCACCCCGGTAGATATCCGCTGGACTATCGCCTATTGGAACAATAATAGAAGGATCCTGCGTCGCTTCTCCTGGTACGCAGCGCTTTGCCGACTCCATCTTCATCTCGAAGCTCTCCTGCTCGCAAACATCAGCAGAAACACATCCTACTTGAACAAAATTATCGTCTGATTCGACGTCGCGAAAAACATGTGCCTCCGACAGAATCTCCACCTCGCAGCTTTCCATTTGCCATTTGTTTCTTCTAATAAAATTGTTTCCTGGTTCTCTGAAACATTATTTACAGGACTAACTGGAAAGAACTGACCCGATTCTGTATTTGCATCCACGTAACCCTTCTTCGCCTCATCATAAACCTGGCTGCTATCGTCACAGCTTTGGTCATCACCGCCTAGGCCGCACTCTTCACAGTTTTGCACATCATTGATTAGGCCGGCCTCAACGCAGCTCTGGTCATCATCATCATATTCATCCTCATTTGTTTCGATTATTGAGCTAGAAAATAACTGTGCATCATTATCTTTGCTCCCATTATCCTCTGACTGTTCACCCGCCTCGGACACAACGTCCGGCCTCTCAAAATTATAAAAACATTGATTATTCTGCTCCTTGCAAGAAACACATTTGCATGGGAATTCCTTTCTAAGCTCTTCGCAAAGCGTTTCAAATTCCATATCATACTCGAACGTATATCTAAAAAACTGTTGGGCTGCGCCCTGGAGCCACACTCCTAAAATGAGAGCATGATCACTGGTGTGGCGAGTTGCCGCCACTCTGCAAGTTGGATGGGGGTGGTATCACGACGTGTGTGTCTTGCTTTAACTTGTGAGGCAAGTGTGTAGCCGGCTTTACGGGAGCCATAGGCAATCTAAAAGGCAGCAATCGACGTCACTTCAGTGTGCCTTCCGCTGCGAAGCCGAGCGCATTCACCGCAGACTAAATTAATGTCTTATTAACATCGTCCCCGCAAATACACTAAAATCCCGAGTAATATCGCGTAAACGTTGGGGATTCTCCGGGAATAATAAATAACCCATATTTACCGCGTCCGTGTAACTATTGAACAAGAATAACCAGGAGTGTTGGTGTGAAGAGAATCGAGTGGCCACTCGTCGGAATCCAGCGAGGCTGCCAAAGGAAAGTCAGGTAACGCTTGTTCTTACTAGCTTAGAGTAGGGACACATGCGCCGTCTACTGCCAACCACTCCTAACTTGAAGTTATACAGACAAATATAGGCAATTTTGGGCCAGCATTCAATCCAAGTGTTTGGCCGTAACACTGTCCTCCACCCCGCAGAGAACCACGGCTATTTACACGCTTGGGCAACTCCAATCACTCTTTCGATGTCGATTGTCGATGAATTCCTCAAGGCACACTTGATATGTGTGGCCTGAGAAGTACCGCATCTTTCACTCTCTTATGTGAGTGACACTTATAATAAATCAAACCACTCAGCTTTGATTATACACTCCTCTTATCCTGGCACTCCTAGCCGGCGAGCACCACCACTTGTAGGACCCCAAGGCACCAGTACGGCCTGCAGAGATCCTGGGACGTTCCTCGAAGTCCCGGGGGATGTCACATAGCTTGGCGACTCGCTCGCCTACTGCGAGAGTACGGTGTGTAGGGATACTTGCTACGGGAGGATATGGGAAAGAGCTGAGGGCGATTTCAATAATATATTAATTAGGCAAAAGCATAACATCTGTGCCCACTTGCAAGGGCTCAACTTCTATCTGACATAAAACAAAATCAACACCTCCTCTTCTAAAATAATCCATCTACTCTCCAACATTCTTATCTGCCAGTTAAAGGCCGGTACAGACCCGCTAAGATTAGGCTGTGACTATAATCGTCACAATACCTACACTTTACTGAGCAGTTATAATGATAAAATGGCGGTTAATAGGGCAGACTATATCGATATTTCTTAATACAATCGATAAAAGATTGTGATAATGTTTTCATATTGTTTCGGAACAATATAAACGGGTATTTTTACCAGTAGATATTGTATCGTGTAAGTTTCTTAACTCACGCCTTTCATTTACCTAAGTTGTTTGTTAACGTTGAGGTACCTAATATGTAATACGTACTAGAGAGGCTACCTAAGCAAAAGAAATGCTCCATTTGGCAAGAGTAACTAAAGTTCGCTGCAGCGTTGAAACAATAATAAGTCGTCCTACAAAAGAATATGAACACGCAGCGCTAGAACGCTTCTAAGGTGTAGTTTTCTCGTGACCAAAAGGTCGAAAACGCCGTAATTTTTATAGTGCTTACGAAATTTGTTTCGTCGCAACTGAGTCAAGTGCGGCCAGAACTTGCCGCACTTGACTCAGTTGCCACTTTTGCCGCTCTTGAACGGAACACAGTAGTGATGTGTGGCGACTTCTGTAGTAAGAACGTAGTACGTGGGTATATTCAATTACTCAATGTTTGTTGGTTCGTCCTTCTGTCACAGGTGAACCGTAAAACTTATTTTAATGTTTCCCGTTGAGATAGGTTGAAACCTGGAGGACAGTTAATATGCTAATTTTTATTGAGATAGTTTTAAAAACCATTGTAGATGCTGTTTATTTGTAATTATCTCGGCACCTGTTAAATTGAGAACCTTCTCCTTTTTAACATAACAAGGGTAATGTGTTTAGCAGCCTATGTAATTATGTATGAGTCATATAGCTAGAATGAATCGAGCTACAATCAGCCATCAGGTGGGCGACTACCCACCACTCGGTGCGCACCGCCTGCGCAGCACTCCACCAGGCTGCCACCCGCGCTGCCCGTGCACCGGAGCTTGATGTATCCAGGCTTATCATATTTGTAGCAGATCCAGGTCTTCGCTGCTGGCTGCTGCACCGCTTGGCTCGATCCTGGTGTCTTGTTTGTCAGGATCAAATACAGGTTCTTCACAGTAAGCTGGTTCCGGTGATTGCAGCACCGCAATCAATGCTCGCATGTTTTGTTTTTGAAATACGAAAATACGAAAAGTAACCGCCACTGTGCGAAATTGTTACTCACACCACTTGTTGGTTTATTTGCACGACTGAATCCCACTTCTGATGTCGGATAGCCAGCATGTATCGAGCTACAATCAGCCATCTGTGTAGGTATATCGTGCAATAAACAACAATCCTAGCCATTGTTGTTTATTGCACTTCACTTCACTTGGTACAATAAAATACTAGTAGCAACAAAACGTAGCACAGTTCCGATGCGTCTTTACTCCATGACTCCCAGATTAAGACTGCCCGACTAAGCGCGTCCTCTCCAACCTCGAAGTCAACCGGAAACGCGCCGACTCTGTCAAAGCGCGAAATGTAGTGTTTATAGTTGCCGCCAGGTGGCGTGCTTTGTTTTGTTGTCAATTGAGTACTGGATGTGACAGACGCGTAGACCGATTTTGATCATTCTTACGTCAATTCGTTTTAATCTTGCAAGTGCTACTAAAGGCATGACAGTAATCAAAATGAAATATGGCGACCACCAGACGCCATATTGTGGAAAAGAAAAAAAATTAAAGTCAACAAACTATATTAAGTGGGGTATCAAAATAAAGGGTTCTCTGGGGACGGTGAGTAGTGAGTAGCTCGCCGTCAAATCAGCACCAGGCCCGAGAGTCGACGGCGCGTAATGCTCCACGCGCGCCTCAAAGAGTTTAAATAACTAATTCTTAAAGAATCATAAAAACAAAAAACCCGACTGACTTATTTGGAACTTTTCAGTTATAAAAATAACTGAAAAGTTCCAAATAAGTCAGTTTTCAAGCAGTCTGATGCAGTTGGTGGCAATTATTTTAATTTAATTATTTATTTCATGCTACCAACTGAATCAAACTGACTTTTTTGGAACTTTTCAGTTATTTTTTACAGTCGGGTTTTTTATTTGATGTCGGTTTTTTTTATTTTATGGTCTTGGAATTTATGCTTGTAGCTATTACAAGAAACTAAAAGCAGTAAGTAGGTACATCGAACAATTTTGTGTCAATTTAAATGAAATGTATAAGTAACAGTGTTATTCTAGAACCTTACGTTAAGTAGAGGTTGAGATTGAGACGGAGGGAACAAATTCAAAGAAAACAAATGACGCTGTATCGGCGGTAATTTATGCTTGTAGCTATTACATTAAGAAACGAAAAGCAGTAAGTAGTACATCGAACAATTTTGTGTCAATTTAAATGAAATGTAAAAGTAACAGTGTTATTCTAGAACCTTACGTTAAGTAGAGGTTGAGACGGAGGGAACAAATTCAAAGAAAACAAATGACGCTGTATCGGCGGTGGGGTTCCGTTATTTCTGTATATTTATTAGCTGCAACTAATAAATATACAATAAATATGCAATAAATAAATACTACAGTTGGTGCGCTTTGATGGTGTCGGCGTATTTTCGGTTGACTTTGAGGTTGGAGAGGACCTGCCTAGTCGGGCAGTTTTAATCTAGAGGTCACGGAGTGAAGACGCATCGGAACTGTCCTACGTTTTGTTGCTACTAGTATTTGATACGATTTCACGATATACCTACACAGACCCACCTGATGGCTGATTGTAGATCGATATATCCTGGCGATCCGACATCAGAATTGGGATTATATCGCGCAAATAAATCAACAAGCGGTGTGAGCAACAGTGACGCACAATGGCGGTTACTTTTCGAATTTGAAAACCAAAACATGCCAAGCATTGATTGCGGTGCTGCACCGAAACCAGCTTACTGTGAAGAACTACCTCCATTCGATTCTGACAAACAAGATACCCTAGTAGCATTTTCTGTTGGCATCAAGTGGCCAACAGTGGGGAATCCGTTGGGATATAGTTAGTTAGATTCCCTACATCAAACTTACAATGACCCAACGCAGTAAATTATTATCATTATACCAACCATTTACCAACGTTGGGCCAATGCTACTACTGCCTACCTTTACTTAAAAGCTGTTGGCGTTTTTGCAGTGCTTATAACGTAGGCCCTACAAATATCAACTGCATTGGGCCAATGACTGCCCAATGCAGTTAAATATTATCATTACGCCAAAGTTTTTACAAAACGCTCCATATTTTCAAAATGGTTGCTCGGATGAAAATCTTTTCAAGAAAGAAATTGTTGCTCTACTCGAAAACCATGAGATAATGAAAAAAACTCGAAAAATTATTAAGAAAAAAAAATTATTGCAAAATTCTTCTAAGTGTCGGGCCGGATCATTAAAGGACTAAGTAAAATTGTCAGAGATTTTTTTTTAATAGATTTCTGCCCTTTTCATTGTAGCACCTTACTAACCTTGTCCATAGAAACCATTTAGGCTCTGAGAAGCATGACCCTCCGACGCACCGTTCTCGAGTTATGGGCCTCCAAATTTTATTTTATTTTTTACAAAACGATCCATATTTTCAAAATGGTTGCTCGGATGAAAATCTTTTCAAGAAAGAAATTGTTGCTCTACTCGAAAACCATGAGATAATGAAAAAAACTCGAAAAATTATTAAGAAAAAAAAATTATTGCAAAATTCTTCTAAGTGTCGGGCCGGATCATTAAAGGACTTAGTAAAATTTTCAGAGATTTTTTTTTAACAGATTTCTGCCCTTATTATTGCAGCACCTTACTAACCTTGTCCATAGAAACCATTTAGGCTCTGAGAAGCATGGCCCTCCGACGCACCGTTCCCGAGTTATGGGCCTCCAAATTTTATTTTATTTTTTACAAAACGATCCATATTTTCAAAATGGTTGCTCGGATGAAAATCTTTTCAAGAAAGAAATTGTTGCTCTATTCGAAAACCATGAGATAATGTGAAAAACTCGAAAAATGATTGAGAAAAAAAATGATTGCAAAATTCTTCTAAGTGTCGGGCTGGATCATCAAAGGACTTAGTAAAATTTTCAGAATTTTTTTTTTACATATTTCTGCCCTTTTTATTGCAGCACCTTACTAACCTTGTCCATAGAAACCATTTAGGCTCTGAGAAGGATGGCCCTCCGACGCACCGTTCCCGAGTTATGGGTCTCCAAATTTTATTTTATTTTTTACAAAACGATCCATATTTTCAAAATGGTTGCTCGGATGAAAATCTTTTAAGAAAGAAATTGTTGCTCTACTCGAAAACCATGAGATAATGTGAAAACTCGAGAAATTATTTAAGAAAAAAAATTTACTGCAAAATTTTTCTAAGTGTCGGCGATCATCAAAGGACTTAGTAAAATTTTCAGAGATTTTTTTTTAACAGATTTCTGCCCTTTTTATTGCAGCACCTTACTAACCTTGATCATAGAAACCATTTGGGATCTGAGAAGCATGGCCCTCCGACGCACCGTTCCCGAGTTATGGGCCTCCAAATTTTATTTTATTTTTTACAAAACGATCCATATTTTCAAAATGGTTGCTCGGATGAAAATCTTTTAAGAAAGAAATTGTTGCTATACTCGAAAACCATGAGATAATGTATAAACTCCAGAAATTATTTAAGAAAAAAAAATTATTGTAAAATTTTTCTAAGTGTGCGCGATCATCAAAGGACTTAGTAAAATTTTCAGTTTTTTTTTTTAACAGATTTCTGCCCTTTTTATTGCTGCACCTTACTAACCTTGTCCATAGAAACCATTTAGGCTCTGTGAAGCATGGCCCTCCGACGCACCGTTCCCGACTTATGGGCCTCCAAATTTTATTTTATTTTTTACAAAACGATCCATATTTTCAAAGTTGCTCGGATGAAAATCTTTTAAGAAATAAATTGTTGCTCTACTCGAAAACCATGAAATAATGTAAAAAACTCGAGAAATTATTGAGAAAAAAAAAATGATTGCAAAATTCTTCTAAGTGTCGGGCCGGATCATTAAAATTTTCAGAGATTTTTTTTAACAGATTTCGGCCTGTTTTATTGGAGCACCTTATTAACCTTGTCCGTAGAAACCATTTAGGCTCTGAGAAGCATGGCCCTCCGACGCACCGTTCCCGAGTTACAGGCCTCCAAATTTTATTTTATTTTTTACAAAACGCTCCATATTTTCAAAATAGTTGCTCGGATGAAAATCTTTTCAAGGAAGAAATTGTTGCTCTAGTCGAAAACCATGAGATGATGTAAAAACCTCGAGAAATTATTGAGAAAAAATTGAGTAATTGGAGGGTAGTCCCAAATAATACAGTTACAATTTTGAGCTCTCATATAATTAATTTAATAAAATATTAAAAACAACTTTTAAATGCAAGAAACATAATAAAGTAGTACATTAACCTCTGGTGCACTCAGTCAGTTCATCAAATCTCCTTGACACCACTTCTCTACACTGCAAGCACTGCTCTTTGCTGAAATGGACCTGTACTCCAAATCGTCAAGCACTGTGGTGGAGCTGTCTCCTACATTTGCTTCAAGAATGTCACAGTATGAGGAAGACTTGAAGAATGCCAGTGGTGAAGCTTCACATAAGACTATTGCCAGCCTATCCAAGGACTTCACTGAGTTGAAGACCCTAGTTTGGAAAACATTGAGTTCACTGAAATCCCAGATGGAGTTGCTTGTGTTTGGCTGGATAGGCACGAAATGACAACCCGTGCTAAGGTTCTTCTGTTGCATGGCCTGAGTGAGGACAAGGGAGCAGATCTAAGCAATGGTTTCCTGAAGGTTTTGTCGGAGCGTCTGGAAATGGCCAACGTCGCCTCTAAAGATATAACAGCCTGTCACCGCCTTGGAAGCAACACCAGCAAACCTCGTCCCCTCTTAGTTAGATTTGAAAGCCGCATCGTAAGGAATGAGGTGTGGCGAAATAACAACCAAGCTGAAAGGCTCTGGTTTAACGCTTTCTGAGTTCCTGACTAAGCTCAGACACGATATTTTTATGAATGCTCGGAAGTACTTCGAAATACATAAGTGTTGGACATCTGAGGGGAAGATTGTCATCCAGGTTTCCGAAAAATCGCGACGGAAGATTGAGTTTGCTTCGGAATATCAAGAACTTCTGGCTCAGTTTCCCGTTGCTGAGCCCTCAGCCGTAACTTCGAAGCCAGTGCCCGATAAGAGAATTTGCTAGACAGTAAAGTGATGAGTCTTCGTTGCGAGTCTTCCATTTTTCTGAGTATATAATATACTAGGTACTTATAATTTTTATGTCGTTCATGTGTCGGTCATTCAATTTTTTTAGTTTTTTGTTTTGATTTGATTTTTTACTTATGTTATTATTGTCATTTGACATTTAGACCGTTCGGTGTTACTCAAAGTTTTCGTTCGGAAACATACTAACGTGTATTTATTTTGTTTGGACTACAGGCTTTTTATCTTTTAATTATAAAACTAATGTAGCCGGCGAGTGCATCGAGGTTTGAGTGCTGAAATTATTTTTTTCTTGTTTATTGTTAGATTACTTAATTTTTTTTTAAATTATTTATTTATTTTTATTGTTATTTGTATTTAGTTAAAATGGAAACGGACTGGTCACATGATGAGATCAACAACAGGAAAGTGGACTAAAAAAGTAACAGAATGCACCATGACCTCATTTACCTTTCCTATAAAATTTGACTTCCTCAACGCAAGGCCAAATTTCTCTTTCTTCGCAGTTTTAAAAACGTTGATTTGGAGCGTTTGAGGGCTGATGCGGGTGGGATTGACTGGTCTTCTGTGTTCACCGGCGAGAATATGGACTCTATGGTGTCAGTTTTCAGCAGTACTATATTGTATTTGTATGATGCACCCCTTAAAAAGGTAAGAGTCAAACACCTCCCTGCACCATGGCTTTCCCCAGCTATAAAAAACCTGATGGCGAAACGTGATAAGGCCAAGCGTTTATACAGGAATCGGGCTACTGAGGAAAACTGGGACCTTCATAAGAAGATGCGAAATCGCTGCAGTTGTTTGTGTAGGAATGCCAAAAGGCATCACATTCACAACTCAATTGATAACTTCAACCCGACACAAGTATGGCAATTTTTAAAGACTATTGGTATTGGCAAAGCCTCTAGCAAGAGTTCTTCTGATAAAATGGACCTCAATGCACTTAATGCGCACTTTTCTACATCACCAATTATACTCGATATCGATGTTAAATCTTCGACTCTCAATGATCTTTCCAATCTTCCTTTACCAGCAAATACTTCTTTCACTTTCCACCCAATTACTGAGCTAGATATTAAGAAATGTTTTCAATCCATCTCCATTAAGGCGTTAGGTGACTATGGTCTTCAGTTCCAAATGTTCCTACCTATTTTGAGTGAAATAGTTTCTGTTGTAACTCACATAGTAATTTTTTTCTTTTTCACTAACACGTTTCCTTCTGCTTAGAAGAAGGCTCACGTCTTACCACTTCCTAAAGTTTCGAATCCCTCTTCTCCATCTCAGTTCCGTCCAATATCCATCCTCCCAATCCTTTCCAAAGTTCTCGAGAGCGTTGTTCAGAAGCAACTGTCTTGTTATCTATCCTCTAATGGCCTGCTGAGTCCTTACCTCTGGTTTCAGACCTGGCCATAGCACTGTGACAACTCTTGTCAAAATAACTGACGATTTAAGACTGGCTATGGAAAACAAATGCTTGACAGTGTTGGTTTTACTGGACTTCAGCAGTGCCTTTAATTCAGTGTACTTTGACATTCTCTTAGGAATCCTTTCCTCCCTTAATGTCTCTGCGCCAGTAATTGAGTGTTTCAAATCTTATCTTCGAGGCCGCTCGCAGTATGTTCGGTCTGATGAGGATTTCTCTGAATGGTGTGATTTGGCTGCAGTTGTACCTTAGGGTGGCGTCCTCTCTCCTCTTCTTTTCTCAGTTTTTATAAACGCTATCACTTAGGTCTTTACTTCTAACTATCATCTCTATGCAGACGACTTGCAGTTATACCGTCACTTTAGAATGGGTTAACTCGCTGAGGCTGTGGATGCCATCAATGATGACCTTGAAAATATCAACAAGTTGGCTAAATCCTTTGGACTCTTACTGAACCTAACTAAGTCGCAAGCTACATGCTCAGCCTTTTAGATCATCAGTCTCTCCCGCCAGTAGTGTATGATTCGGTGCCCATATTGTACTCGAAAAGCGCTAAAAACCTAGGCGTCCATATAGACACTAACCTCTCTTGGGAGGTTCATATTGCTGACGTTAGTAAGAGGGTTTTCTACTCTTTTCAGTCTCTTAAACGTCTCCAAAAATTCTTATTATTCTTCCATTTCACACTAAGGTCACTCTTGCACAATTTCTTCTCCTACCGCTAATAGACTATGCGGATGTCTGTTTTCTAGATGCAACGGAGGTACTTCTTAACAAACTCGAGCGGCTGCAGAACTTATGCATCCTTTTCATTTTTGGCTTCCGCAAGTACGACCATGTGTCGAAGTTTCGGACCAGATTGAGGTGGCTGCCAATTCGGCATCGCCGAGATACCCATATCCTATCTCTTCTCTATACTATCCTGCATAATCTTAATTCTTCTCAATACCTTCGTGAACGGTTTGAGTACTTCGTTCCGAGGGGTAAACCCTATCGCACTGCCAATTCTCTTCTCCTTCATATTCCGCGTCACACTTCCAGCCGCTATAATGGCTCCTTTTCTGTTACTGCATTGCGTCTCTGGAACTCTCTCCCACACTCCCTACGCGACAGTCCTTCTCTAGATGTCTTCAAGAAGAAAATAAAAAAGCACTTCCTTTCAAATTGACATAATATTAGTATTATATTGGTATTAATATGTATAATATATATTTAGAATTATTTATGTAGGTTTATAAGTATTGTACACTGAATCCTACCCTCAACAGTGATCTCTCTCTATCACTCAAAGGTTTGCTGGGAGAAAACTCAACATTTAGTTAAGCTCGCCTTTGTACATGTATTGTGTAACCATATGTAATATGTAAAATTTTTGTGTACAATAAAGAATTAAGAAGAAGAAAAAAATTGCAAAAATATTTCCAAGTGCCAAAGGATTTAGACAAATTTTCGGAGTTTTTTTTTTAACTGATTTCGGCTATTTTTATTGTAGCACTTTATTAACCTTGTCCATAGAAACCATTTAATTTAAGGTCTGAGAAGCATGGCCCTCCGACGCACCGTTTCCGAATTACGGGCCTCCAAATTTTATTTTATTTTTTAGAAAATAAATTAAAATTTGGAGGAAAAAGGAAGAAAAAAGGAAAGTCTAAACCACCACATCTAGTGGAAAATCCACTGAGTTGGCAACACTGTGATGTGATAACACTTTTAAAATGGCGTCGTTTCACGTTTGGTTTCACTTATCGGCAATAGCCGGTAAATTATTGTAAGTGTTAATTTAAATAACACTTATTTATATCAGCGAAAAATATGTAATAATAATAAAATATGCCTAAAAATTATCTAAATCACTAGATATACACAAATCAGAAAGACAAAAAAAAAACGAACTAACTGATGACTAGGCAGCATGGTATCTGACCGTAGTCTGTTCCACAAGGAACAAAAGCCAAAAAAGTGACAGACGTCAAGACGTGACGGTTATTTTTTTCTTTCGGAATGGTAGTTTTTACTAGAAATAATGTTCCAACTATATAAAAATACTTAATAGATACTAATATCCGTTTAGTGTGTATAAAGTGCATTTTTTTGTGTAACACGAGTTCAAAAAGCTTGTGAGAATTGAACCTTTGTGGTATGGATGAAAATAGAAGGAAATGTTTAAGTGTGACTGTTCACCAGCCAAACAAAACGAAAAACTGTTCCGCTTTCCTAAAACCCGGAGTTTGAAACCTTCGTATTCTGAGGCTACTGCAAACAGATTGTAAATAAATCATTTGAATACATGAACATAATATGCAACTTGGAGAGACTGTGGTGAGTGCCCTCAGAGATGTTGTTGTTATTGTTAGGTGACCTTAAAAAGGGCTGTTGTACATGGCTCTGAAGAGAGCTGTTTGGATTTACCATTGTGGTGAAAGGAATGATCAGCTAGACTCTGCGTTACCAGCTGCTAGCCGTCCAGGGTGTGCAGGGCGTTTGGAATGGCAAAACGATATAGTTAACACCACTCGGGAAGGCTCCTTTAATGCACCCCTGAAAACCATGGGAAGACCAATACCACCCAGCTCCTGACTTCTTAGAACCCAGGGAACACCTGCCACCTGGACGTGAACTGCAGTGGCCTATATGGAAATCACTCAATGGGTTGCAAATTTAGGTAGGCCGCTGCAAATACAACTTGGTAAAATTCATAGACTGGTCTGATACCCAATGTGAGTGCGGTGCCCCTGTCCAGACCATGAATCACCTACTGGGTATCATCAACGACAACAACAGCCCCGGTATCTGCACACCTTAATAATAAATGATTATTTTACAGATCGACTCTAAAGTCAGACAAAAATGTAAAAAGGCTGAAAGTAGATCGGAATTGGCTTCAACCGTTATAGCAGTAGAAACCGAAAAATGGACAAGGAAGTTCGTCCTTTTCAAATTGACAGTGATGGCCATCTGCTGCCAAAAATAATTTTACCACCAGTATGTACACCAACACCTAGTTCATCACCAAATCTTATACAAGATTTTAATGTTGGTAAGTAACAAAGTTTGTCACTTGTAAGAAAATATAAGATTTCAAAATATTTGTCAGCTAACTTTTACTATGGGACCAACCTCAAAATAAATAAAATCTAGGCATATAATATTTAATATTATTTATTTATTTAATCAGACAATTAAGTTATTATTTCAGTAACAATAAGTATTCACAAAATTATTACAATACATAGAAATATAAAAACTTAAAACTTATCAGCCCGGGATTGAGTCTGACAATTACTTGACCATTTTTTACCCGCAATTTTGAGGTTGATTCTTTAGCAAAAATTGCTTGTGTTGGTAGGTTATGTCACCCCCTAATATAAAATACAACAATCCTACATCCTACTAATATTATAAATGTGAATGTTTGTATGTTTGCCTGTCAATCACACAATAACGGCTGAAGGGATTTGAATGAAATTTTGCAAACGGGTAGGTCACAGCCTTTTTATTTTTGAAGTTATAATAATAATAATAATATGTTATAATAATAATATATATTTTTTTGGATGTGGACTCAGCGATCATTGTACCGATAGTCGTATCAGCCAATGGCTTAATAGCCACGAGCCTCGACCAACACCTCAGGAGGCTCTCGTTAGGCGGCTGGATCAAGGGCTTGATTCAGAAAGCAGTACTTCTGGACACGGCTCGCATTGTCAGGCGGTTCCTCTCTCTGGAGCCCTGACCGCCGGTAGCTTGGACCCTGTTCCCGATACCGGTGGGATACTATTTTTTATATTTTTAAATGTTTTTTTTTTATTTTTTCATTGAAATATTTAAAAATATAATTTATATGTATTTACAAATGAATAAACGAAATAATATGATTATATTATATAATATTGATATGGGTATCGTGTAGGTTTTCGGGGGCGCCGATTGCAAATCTGACAGTCATTTTAAAATCAAAGATGGCGGATGCCACTTTTTCTCAAACATTCGATATGGGTATCGTGTAATAGGTTTTTGGGAGTGCCGATTGCAAATCTGACACTTATTTTGAAATCAAAGATGGCGGATGCAACTTTTTCTCAAACATTCGATATGGGTATCGTGTAATAGGTTTTTGGGAGTGCCGATTGCAAATCTGACACTTATTTTGAAATCAAAGATGGCGGATGCAACTTTTTCTCAAACATTCGATATGGATATCGTGTAACAGGTTTTTGGGAGTGCCGATTGCAAATCTGACACTTATTTTGAAATCAAAGATGGCGGATGCAACTTTTTCTCAAACATTCGATATGGGTATCGTGTAATAGGTTTCTGGGAGTGCCGATTGCAAATCTGACACTTATTTTGAAATCAAAGATGGCGGATGCAACTTTTTCTCAAACATTCGATATGGGTATCGTGTAATAGGTTTTTGGGAGTGCCGATTGCAAATCTGACACTTATTTGGAAATCAAAGATGGCGGATGCAACTTTTACTCAAACATTCGATATGGGTATCGTTTAATAGGTTTTTGGGAGTGCCGATTACAAATCTGACACTTATTTTGAAATCAAAGATGGCGGATGCAACTTTTTCTCAAACATTTGATATGGGTATCGTGTAATAGGTTTTTGGGGCTGCCGATTGCAAATCTGACATTCATTTTTATATCAAAGATGGCGGCTGCCACTTTTTCTCAAAAATTCGATATGGGTATCGTGTAATAGGTTTTTGGGGGTGCTGATTACGAATTAGACATTCATTTTAAAATCCAAGATGGCGGATGCAACTTTTTCTCAAAAATTCGATATGGGTATCGTGTAATAGGTTTTTGGGGTTGCTGATTGCAAATTAGACATTCATTTTAAAATCCAAGATGACGAATGCAACTTTCTCTCTAAAATATGATATGGGTATCGTGTAATAGGTTTTTGGGGGTGCTGATTGCGAATTAGACATTCATTTTAAAATTCAAGATGGCGGATGCAACTTTTTCTCAAAGATTCGATATGGGTATCGTGTAATAGGTTTTTGGGGGTGCCGATTGCAAATCTGACATTCATTTTAGAATCCACGATGGTGGATCATTGTTTTTCTTAAAATTGTGAATTTATTTTACTTTAAATCTATCAAAAGAAACAGTAGTAGGCATACTGTTTTTGAAGTTATACTTCTTTAGGTACGTTAGGGCAAAATGATGAGAGTAAATTTTTACGATGCTCGCGCACACCGTCACAAAAACCTTCAGCCTGAAGTTAGCTAGAACCGACACCGTTAAGTTAGCTATGGTCTGTGGTTCATGAAGAATGATTGTTTTCGTTTTGTAAACTTTGTAACAGTTTGGTTTTTTATCTGGTTTTGCCAAAGAAGTATAACTTCTTACGTGCGTACATAAGTACACACACACTTTTTTATATTGTTTTGGAATCTTCTATCTAGGAAATGTATTACTTTATTATTATTATTATTTTAGATGTCATTGCCCAATGTCTTGGACACATTCAAACCGCAATGGAGGACCTGAAGCAAACTCAAAATGATATTTTACTGAGAATATCACTCTCCTTCACCACATGTGTCTAGTGCAGCTACTTTGCTGGTAGATATAGACATACCATTAAAATCACTTGACGATATTAGATAAATAGAAAATTGGCTTGAAGATGAAGAACACAAAGAACAATTGGTAAGTACAATATTCTGATAGAAATATACAAGCTTTACAAGCAAGCAAGACCACTGGACGTACTGATGATATACTATGTAGTTATAATACTACTATTATATGAAATTTAATAGATAAACGAGTATACATACATTGTTTTACGTTTATTTATGATTGCTTATTGACTATGAGCCGATAAATGTTTTGGCCTATATTGGTGGCAAAGGAACTGCCACAATTACCAGAAGAAATCTGGAACGGGTTTTCACCAACTCTCTGGCAATTCAATGCAACTGGACTGGATAAAATAATAAGTTTAGTTTGAAAAATTTACAATTATTGTCAAAAGTCATTGTAAGTAGGTATGACTATGAAAATTACAGATAATATTAGATATATTTATGTAACCATATTAGATTCATTTATTTATGGAGAAGCTCGTGGCTTAAGTAATAACAGCTGCACGGGCCGATCCATCAGTTTAAGCTACGTTTGCCGGGATTCATGGATGGGTGACCATCTTTACATACTGAGACTCCTCCGTGCCTCGGAAAGCACGTTAAGCTGTTGGTCCCGGCTATCAATCGTGGATCTTTAACAGTCGTTACGGGTCGTCAGAAGCCCGAAAGTGACAACCAGTCTTATCAAGGGGTATCGTATTACCCAGTAATATTATTTGTGGTTTATTATTACTTTATCGATTGTGTTATTCTAAATGAAATGCTAAAGTACTGCTTCGTAATATTTACAGTTGCAGTGTGAAGAAACAAGTTGGCAGAGACAGCAACTGATGCTGGAATCACAGGTGTCATAACAAACTGGTTTAGATTTGCTAGAGATCGAGATGGCGGAAGAGATAACAGAAGAATATGATGAAGCTAATAACAGCAGCTCTACACGACAATATTCTGGACTATCTGCAAGAACAAAGAGGCGTCATCTAAATGCAATAAAAACTGAATTAAGAGGTAAATTAAGGATCAACGATAAAAGTAATGTTACTAGTAATAATGCAGGTACTAATTCATCATTTATTAATGAACATCCTAATAATTGTATATCAGAAAATTATACCGATGATTTTAATGCCGAGGAAATCACTTTCACGCGTAATATATCTACTGGTAAAATTGAAAATGCTGATTTTAAGGATACTGATCTTACCTGTTTGATCTATAATTAAGGAGGTGGTAATTTGGAGGTAAAATTAAACACTGCACCCGCGGGTTTTAATGACTTAGCGTCATATTAACAAATGGCAAACATACAAATGACTCATTGTCCTCAAAATTAGGTAGAACTAAATGATGCCCTAAAAATCTAGAAAAAATATATGTTTAAGTGTCAAATAGGTACTAATTTTTTAAAGGCGAATTGAAATTTTGGAGCCCTTACGTGGCGATTCTAAATGTGCAGTCATCTTGACATCAGAATGACTGCCCAATTTTTGAATTCATTTTCTCAGTTATTAATTAGGTACCAATTATTTAAACAAACGTATCAAATAGTAGCAAATAGGCATTAGATTTTAGTAATATTTTAAAGCTGATCGGTCATTTTGGCCAGTCATTCTGATGTTCACAAGTGTCGTTAGTCACGTTTTGGTCTGTATTAGTGTCAGCCACTATTTATTTTTCTAATAAAAAAGTTTCTATGAATGTATGATTTTCTGCATTTTGTAATTAAACGCAAAAATAGCATTTTTTTCTTTATACGAGTAAGTTTATTTTCGTAAAGTGTCATTCTTATGATTGTGCTGTATTCGTTTCTGTTTCATTTAAAAAATACGACTATTTTGAAATTCAAAGTGACGTTTGTCAGTCACGTTTTGGTCTGTATTAGTGTCAACCACAATTTATTTTTCTAATAAAAACGTTTCTATGAATGTATAATTTTCTGCATTTTGTAATTAAACGCAAAAATAGCATTTTTTTATTTATATGTTTATTTTTGTAAAGTTCCTATGTTATGATTGTATTGTATTCGTAATGTTTCATTTAAAAATACGATTATTCTGAAATCCAAAGTGACGTTAGTCAGTCACGTTTTGGTCTGTATTAGTGTCAGCCACAATTTATTTTTCTAATAAAAAAGTTTTTACGAATGTAAGGTTTTCCATTTCAACACATCCCAATATTTTTTTTCATGTACAAATACAAACACAAATTACGACTACTATTACAAATTAGTTATAAAACATGCATCGAGAAAGATCTGTAGTTCAAAAACACTTCATCACGAGTTCATTTTGCATGAAGTGTCAGTCACATTTACATTTGTTTAAATAAACCTTAACTTTTTTAACCTCTCAAGCCCGGGACGTGTCACGTTTCAGCATGTGTCAGTCCCCGTTGACAGGCGGCCATCGTGTAACTACAGACTTGGTCAGGTTCCGTGTGTATGAACCTTGTTACAGGTCTAAAGACCTTGGCTAATAGTGATAATAGCGGTTTAAAACGCGTGAATCGGGTTTTTGGCAAGGCAAACTAGCGGAAAACTAGCGGCACACATGAGAGCCACCGGGGTTATAAATATAAAGTACACATTTATTACCACGGAGGTTTAATTAAAGGATATTTATACAAAATTACTGAAATTAGTACTATAAAAATAGTGGAATTCGTAAAACAATGCAAAATAAAACTCAAATCGTGTCAAATGTAGAGTTAGTCACATATGGCATTACCCTAACATATTTTTTGGAACAGTGGTGGCCCAGTGGTGACTGTCGCGACTTACAAGTTGTAGGTTGTGAGTTCAAACCCAGGCAGGCGCTTTACTTTATGTAAATTATTTCATCACTACTGCTCTCAAAACGGTGAAGGATAACATCGTGAGGAAACTGGCAAGTCCTAGTACCAAAAATTTGAAGACATGTGACATCCATCAATCTGCATTGGGCCCGCGTGGTGGATTACGGTCCACACCCTCTCACAGAGAGGAAGCCTGTGCTCTAGCAGTGGGGACATTAAAATGCTGATGATGATGATTTTTTAATTCTAATTATATTTGTACCACAGCTGTAATTCTAAAATACTACACTTAAGGCTAGCTTCACAGCTATCCGGGAGACCCGTACGGGCCGCCTGTATGGGATCCCAGAACGGAGACTTACGTAGGCGCTAGAACATCGTTTCACAGCGACGCGGATTGGTCCGTATGCGACCCGCTCCGCGTCGCTGTGAAACAATGTTCTAGCGCCTCACGTATGTCTCCGTTCCGGGTGCCAGTACGGGCGGCCCGTACGGGTCTCCCGGACAGCTGTGAAACCAGCCTAACCAAACCCTAACCATTTGTCAACTGTAGGATAACTGTCAATATTGTGTAAGAAGGCCGCACAATGCAAAACAACCAATGGAATAAAAAATCTACAATGGCCCCCCCCAGGCCCAGTTGTTGGCCCCCCCCAGGCCCAGTTGTTGGCCCCCCCCAGGCCCAGTTGTTGGCCCCCCCCAGGCCCAGTTGTTGGCCCCTTTTTGGCCATTTTTTGTGGGCCCTTTGATGTAGGCCCTACCTCTATTAGATGGCCAAATCTAACAGTTGGCCAACCCACGAAGTGCACGTGGCCCAACTGAATGCCCACAATAAATGCTATTAGGGTACCGACACCATGACCGAGCCAAGCGGTGCAGCAGCCAGCAGAGAAGATCTGGATTTGCTACAAATATGACAAGATTGGACACATCAGGCTTCGGTGCTCGGGCAGCGCAGGCCGTAGCCTGGTGGAGGGCTAAGCAGGCGGTGCGCGCACCGAGTGGTGGGTAGTCGCATTCGTCGCGAAACCTCCCACAAGTTGTCAACATGACGGGTGAGCTGTAATCTTTTTTCTTATGACTCTGGTGCTGAGTTCTCTTTGGTTAAAGAAACTATCGGTGCGCGATTTAGTGGCAAGCGATTTAATAATAATAAAGATTTATTTCTCACCACAGTATAAGGTCAAAAAAGCCTGTATTTCAGGACACCAGGACTCCCCCCCATTTGGAGATGATTACATTTTGTAGATGATTATGTACTCACACATTATTAAATGCGGTAGGCTATTTATAGCTAAGTATGTTATGTATGGGTGTGTGTGTGTGTGTGTAGGAGAGAATATAACTGAGATTAGGAAAAGTGTGCTAATAATGGGTTGTATGAACAGAAAGTTTTTAAATTGGTTTAAAATAATAATAATAAATAATTGAAAAATTGTTCAAATAAAGATGTTGTTATGACTGATAATGAGTAATAATGACCAAAACACGCGTATTCAGCACAGAACAAGTTTAATTTCGTGTAGCAATTAACAATCACCTTCTTGAGATATTAATGCACTTTTTACGGGATAATTTTTTACTGTGATATAATGATTGCGGGTAAAATAAAAAAATTAGGTTTTTTTTTTAACATGACGTCTTGACTCTTGACCTTTTATTAAATAAAATGAGGGTAGTCAATTTATTAGATAATGTTATTAAGCAAACGGTTGATTTAAGTGCGATTGATACTGACTTTTCGAATACCGTCAAGAGTAAATTACTGCGATAAAAGATTAAGTTAGTAATTAGTAAGTAAACTCGAATAATTTTGCGGATGTTTGATTACGGGAGTACTGTCTACTCGCCTGCGTACAGGCGAATTAAAAATTCAATTATTCGAACCGTATAGTGCAGCGGCGACTGTATACGAAGTTCATGGATGAACGTAGAGTATTTCGAGAACGTAGCTCCTTCACACAAATGTTGCCTGGCATAATTGTTTCCCTTTTCGCAATCACCGACGCGCTTATATTCGAGGTCGGTATGTTTTGAAATTTTTGACTTCCAGTGTAGATCGTGTTAAGGCTCAATTACACCTTCCGATTTCAAGGGACCCAATTTAGGAACAAACTAACTAGGAAGTAGGAAGCGAGCGATTACACTCGCTCCATCTCGCTCCTAAATTGAACTCCTAAATCGGGCTCCTAAGTCGGCAGTGTTGCCAACTCTTACAAATTCGAGTCCCTAGACAGAGTGTCAAATGTCGCTATAAAGTCTCTTAAAAAGCAGGAGCGGACTAAAAAATAAAAAGAGCGGACTTCGATTTTTTTTCTAGGAAAGGGACTTTGGGAAATTTAATTTAATTTTAACACATTCAAAAATACTAATAGCCCATTTGTAGCGACAAAGTCGCAAAATTGGCAACACTTAGCTCTAAATCGGAGTGATGCGATTACACTATCCAAATTCGTACACAATTTAGGAAGTCAAATCGAGACCTTTAAATCTCACTAAATCGGACACTAACTGCTCTAACTGCTATTACACCTTCCTGTTTCCTAAATTGGGTCCCTTGAAATCGGAAGGTGTAATTGAGCCATTAGTAAGATACTCAAGCACAAGTACCAACTGACATTGTGTGAAGCAGATGATGAATTGGCACCAGTTTAGTATGTGTGAACAGGTTCTGAGTACAGTGGGTTGGTAACAGTACTAGGGTATAGTAGCGATTGCTCTGGGTGGTATAGATGGGAGAATCTGTGCCAGGTTGTCGTTGCGGTAGCCTATTTTTTATGGGGGGTGGAAAATCATCTTGTGACTTCTCGTGTCAGACTTTTACTGACTTAAACCCACCCTTGTTCCTTCCTTGCCTGAGTGCCCAGGAGCACGGTAACTTTTTTCGAATTTATCCGCGACCCCTTGGCATGCACGCATCGGCCATGACGGGCCCCGTCCTGATTTGCTGACAGCTCTTTCGCGCATTGAACACTACGAGCCGTCAACTCTGGGGCCTAGTGCTGATCGGACGGCGAGCTACCCAATACTCGCCGTCCGCAGGCCCACATCTACGATGGCCGGAGATCATCCCGCGACCCCCAACTAGCTGTTGACCGTGAGTAAGATACCTGGTCTTTGGTTTCCCTTGTTCAATTTATTGTGAGATTGAAGACTGTTAGTGATGCTTGGCCTTGATATTCACTATACTGGGTTTGCTTCCTTAGATTTTTAAATGGATTAGCGAGTAGCTAAGGCGTGCATACGGGCTTCGTTATGGCATTCTTTGCTGTAAGATTCAGCGCAATTTCAGTATACTATATATACTACTGTATGCAACCAAGCTAGGGCAAAGAATTCGACTTGTGGAGACAAGAGTTGTGGAAGCGCGCTAGCCGGACCTCTAGCTCCAACCGGCACGCAAACTGTCTGCGATTCACAGAGCTAATCAAATAACCTACAAATGTTTTACAAGACTTACCCAAGGTTCCTGAAGTCTTTCGTCCGGGGAACAACCTGGCTATATGTGTGTATGTCAGAGTTAAATGAAGAGTGTAGTGTTTGTTCAGTAAGGTATACCAGTTCTTGACCCCAAACAGGCGTCGGTGAATTCCACACAATACGTGGTCTCTCGCGAACCAACCAAACTTTCAAATATCCTCACTACCAAGGTGACACAGATTTACACACACAAGATGACAAGGGTTCTCAAGGAACACGTCCAAAGCACTTAATATGTTCAAACACTGGATTTCGCTTGAAGCGACACGATCCCGCCAGTACGGGGTGATTTCACAATAAGTTTTACAAAATAACGCGTTTCACCACTACATCAAATGGGGTTTCAATCGAATTTAGTTCAATCGCAAACAAATAGGTCCAAAACCAATAGATTCGGCTAGATTTAAATCACAAGCCACCAAAATCACATCTTTAACAAGTTTTTTTTACTATGAACAACAAAACGTCAAAAGTGACAGGTGACAGCCACAGGCTGCGTACGGAAATGCACTCGGACCGAACAACTACTCATACTTTACCCTGTGCTATAAGTTTTCATCTTAGTGCTGATAAGACGCGCTAAAAGCTTTGTTAGTTCACGGGAATAAACTTCGAAAGATTTATTTCAATCAAGCCATTTACAGACACTTTTGAACTGTCAAGAAACCGCTAGCCGGTCAGGCGGAAAGATGAAGATGAGGAATAACTCTGTGTGTTAAAAAGTTTTTAGACAGTCCCCGCAGAGAAATGAGTTTACCTATGCGTGGTCGAGCCCCCATCGGGTACATTGTAACGTTTTGGTGAGCATTTCTTTTATGATTCTGGTGCAGATTTTTCTTTAGTAAAAGAAAGTGTTGTAACAATAAAAAAATGAATAAATTTAGATTCGTGGAATGGAGCGTTATTTTGCGAGTTGACAGATGACAGATTGTCGTTTGACGTTTTTTTTTTCTCCAACTTGATCTGCAGCGAGTCTGTCTATTAAATTTTATATATTGGAAAAAAACTACTTAAAAGCACCTAATGATGGCTCGAGGTGTAAAAGGGACCAGTTTCAAGTTCAAATGCTGTAAGCATAAGAATGTAGGACGATGTAAGTACTTCTATTGGGATTTTCTGTAGCAACGCTAAGTCTTAAGCATGGCATCTAAGATTCTCACCGAATGTTTTCTTGTCGGCAGGGTTCCTACGTTAGATTTAATTTATAATATGGAAAAACTTTATAAAATGGTCGGATCATAAAATTCACTACATTTTGGAAGAACAATGCGGTCTTTTGCTAAGACCGCATTGTTCAGGGGTTCCGAACACAAACATCCACGTGTCCAGAGATGCCCATGATTGGATGACCACGGCATGGATACTGCTTGGGGATCTCCTTACTGGACCTTATAATCTTCGATCTTCGAACGATAGGGTGGAGGTGATTCATCATAAATTGTAAGTTCAACATACAATTTTCTGTGTACTGAGTGCTATCTGGTGTGATGCAGTGTTGAAAATAAATGTGATATATGTGAAGACGCCGGGTAAATATGAGCTGGAAAAAATTCTGGAGCTTAAAAGAAATTTTAAAAGGGTCTTTCCCTCTTCACCTGAAAAAGACTGTTATGGACACCTGTATTCTACCGACTCTCACATACGGCTGCCAAACATGGACGTACAGCACCAAAATAAAAGCTAAACTAGCGACCTGTCAGAAAGCGATGGAAAGAAGTATAATGAAAATAAGAAAAGTTCAAAAGATAAGAAGCGAACAGATTAGAAAAAAGACAAAGTTAATAGATGCTCTCAAGTATGCTCTAACACAAAAGTGGCGTTGGGCGGGACATCTAGCTAGATTCACGGACAAGAGATGGACACTTGAAACAACAACATGGGAAGGACCAGTGGGCAAAAGAAGAAGAGGCCGTCCAAGGAACAGATGGAGCGACGAAATAATAGCAACAGCAGGAAAAGAATGGAGAAGCAAAGCGAAAAATAAGGAAACATGGAGCAAGCTGAAGGAGGCCTATACCCAGAATGGGGTACCAATAACATTATGAAATATATATACTCGTATGTAGTTTTAAGAAAAACAGGTTATGTAAGTTGTTGGTAATAAATAGGTTATTTATTTATTTATGTGAAGACCAAATTCAAGGGACTCTTATTTACTACATACAAACCACGTGCGCAGTGTGCCCGAGGATCTGGTAATCAGGGTCTCATGCCATAAAATATCTCTGACGCTGGCCGGTGCAAGAAAAATTTCTTTACAGTATAACGAGTAAAGTTAAACATAAAAGTATAACAAGCAAATAGTTTGTGTTATTGATTTAAATGCCACAGTTTTTAAGCATGTTTTTGTACCTTGCAATGCGCAGTCTGTTCATCAGTGCGCTAAGTATTAAACTTCGTTGTAGGTGCTTTTGTTTTCAAAATACCTACTTCACAAAAAAAATAATTGGTGAGTTCGTTTTAATAGAAAATGAAGAGCGTAACCAAATGAAATTAGATACCAATGGTCCTCTAACCTTTTCAGATGATAGAGATCGTAGGCGGAGATTGTTACCTTTTAAAGTCGTTGGTTAATAAGCGTACGTAGGTACGCCAACCAATTGAGGTTGTTGATGAAGATGAAATAGAGGAGGTAGAGTCTAATTGAATTGCTTGTGTGAGATGCACGGGTTCTGGATTCGTTGGGTCGGAGACTAGAGTATCGTAGCCGTAGCCCGTTTGTAATCGGTATCTGCTCAATGAGTAGCGAGCCTCAATACCTACTTGGACTCTGATTTATTATTCAAAATTTCATTTTTCTAAATCTTTTGGCATGTTGCAAATTTAATTGCTGTCTCTGCCTTCTATTTGACTTTTAACCTAATTGTTTTGAACTGGTGTTGCTATTTTGGAAGTTATTATAATGATGTTAGAAATAATGAATTACGTCATTTCTAGTTATAATCATTAGTCAAGTTAACAATCTTAAGAGTCCGAATTAATTTAATTAAAAGCAAGCAAATAGTAACGCACAGTTCAAATGGATGTTGGGCATGGCCAACGGATATTATGCTGTGGTTATGTTGTTTCAGATTGACACACTAGGACGTGTGTCCCGCAGGATGGCCGTGTCGCATCCGGCAGTCAATTGAGAACAAATCGAAGTACACCCAGCGGCAACTATAATTACTACAGTTGGTGCGTTTTGACAGAGTCGGCGTATTTCCGGTTGACTTCGAGGTTGGAGAGGACCCGCCTAGTCGGGCAGTCTAAAGGATGATTCACGTTACACCGTGTCGCCACCGGGCCGTGCCCCGGCCGTGGCACGGCCGTGGCACGGCCGGGGCACGGTCAAAGATTGTTACATACATTTTATATGAAGTGATTCATGCCAGACCGGGCCGCGGCCAAGCATGGATCAGTTCATACAAAAAGTACACTATAGATATTTGACCGTGCCCCGGTGGCGGCACGGTGACAACCCGGTGTAGCATGAATGACTAGCCCGGTGGACGTGCCCCGGCCGTGCCCCGGCCGGGGCACGGCCGAGGCTCGGTGGCCGCACGGTGTAACGTGAATCATCCTTTAATCTGGGAGTCACGGAGTGAAGACGCATCGGAACTGTCCTACGTTTTGTGCTACTCGTATTTTATTGTACCAAGTGAATTGAAGTACGAGTATATTATTTGCCTAGCCATTGTTATTTATTGCACGATATACCTACACAGATCCATCTGATGGCTGGTTGTAGCTCGATACTGTTAAAGAAGCGAACAGTCGATCGGCATAAATATCGTCACATTAGTTTAATTTGATTTAATTATAACTCAAAGATTTTATATGGAACAATATATTTTTAAGAAGTGACACCATTATTTTCGTTTATTATTTTTAAATGGTGGTTATTCCATTTTTCCAAAGAGTTTTGTTATACAAACTCTAACATCGGCAATTTGGTTTTCTGTACCAATCTTTGCAATCATCATAGTCCCATCAGCTATGCTCACTACATAGTATAAAACAAAGTCGCTTTCTATGTCCCTATATCCCTATGTATGCTTAAATCTTTAAAACTACGCAACGGATTTTGATGCGGTTTTTTTTAATAGATAGAGTGATTGAAGAAGAAGGTTTATATGTATAATTTGTACCCGAGCGAAGCTGGGGCGGGTCGCTAGTCTCGTATAAAGAAATGTCGTAGCTTGATATGCTTAGTTCTGTTGTGGAACTCATGTGGAGGATTCAGTGCAAGCTCGATGGCAGATTCATTATCCACATGGAGAACAGGAGTCATTGTTGATTGCTCTATGTTTTCAATCAATCGTTTAACCCATATGATTTCTCTTGCAGCTTCATTAGCAGCTACAATTTCTGCTTCTGTGCTAGAGATTGCGACTGACGTCTGTAATTTACTTCTCACAAACACGTACAATTCCTGAAGTCGACCTTCCAGTCTTAGGATCACCACCATTTCTGTACGTAATGCAGTAATCTCAGGAACCATTCAAATACCGATATATTCTTTACAGTTTTGTGATATCTCTTTTTGTAGAAGCTTCTAAGTGTCTGGATGCAACACTAAGAGCTATATAAAACTGATTTACGTCCGTCAGACGTCTTCGTAGCATAGGGTCCAGTTGAAAACCAGCGTCAGGCACTAGTTGCCCCGGAATTTATACTGAACAGCCGTGGGGCACATAATATTATTTTAGAACAATATTGAAGTACAATTTAAATTAGAAACAGTTTATTCGTTTTTTCCCGCTGCATTTTTACAGAAGATGTGAATTTTTCGTGACTAAGTAGCCTATGGCACTCAGTTATGTATTTGTACAATAATATTAAAAGGATATGTTCGAACATACGAATTTCTCTCCGATGCAAGACAATGCTGCTTGGAAACCGCAAATTAATACTGTATTTTTACTAAAATTAGTCAGTGGCATACTGCAAAAACATTACATAAAATTAGCAAATCGCTCGCGTCTTTGTCCGCGTAGCTTAAGTACTTTCGAAATTTAGCTCCTCTCTCTGTAAAGCAAAAAATACGTATCCAATATATTTTGTTCACAATTCAAAGGCGACTTCATTCCTTCCTTAGGCTTACTGCATTCACTGACAGATTAATACTTGACATGTTGATGTTTAGTGTTGGTATTTAAAACAAAATAAAATCATTCGTTTTAGCCTATTTTTGAGATAAATCATGAAAAAAAAGGTTTAAAAACACACTCTGGAGTCTGGAGTGTAGAAAATAAAATCCTTACCTAAAAATGCCTTACGAGGAGAAGAAAAGTGATATATAACGTACTATCCAACATATTGAAGTGAAGTTCGAGGGACTTGAAATCGATTTTATAATTATCAGCCGTTGCTATTCATTTCCCTTAAAATGAGAACATTGACGCGATTGCACTTTATTCAGTTTTGGATATTTATTTCATACCATTTTGTACATAATTTGATTGTGTAGTTACGAATAAAAAACAATACGTTATATATTGATCAACGTCACAAGAACACCCACTCAAACAGTGTAAAGACTTGTAAAAAACTAATTATAATAAATAATATTTTTTGTTGCTGAATTACGACCGTTTAATGTTAAACAATAATTTAAATTACGAAAATATGACAGCTCCGATCTGAAAAAAGTAGAACAGTTCCTGCGTCCATGAGGCCCACCGGCCATCTGACTCACTGACAGATGAGCGTGATGCAAATACTTTTAATAGGCAAAAGAAGAGATGACGATGATAAGATAAACTGTCCAAAAAACTTAGCTCTGCAGCATACGCCGTAAGGAAAATTCGTGGTTTAACTGATTTAGAGACAGCTCGTTTAGTATACTTTAGTTATTTTCATAGTGTGATGTCGTACGGCATTCTGTTGTGGGGAAATGCCGCCGATATTCAGACAATTTTTGTTTTACAGAAAAGGGCTATTTGTGCAATTTATAAATTAAGTCCCAGACACTCCCTCAGAGACAAATTTAAAGAGATTAATATTATAACTGTTCCCTCTCAATATATTTATGAGAATCTCATGTATGCACATAAAAATATTAATCTGTTTAAAAGATACAGTGATATCCATAGCATAAATACTAGGAACAAACACAAATTTATTGTACCTAAAACCAGGCTCAAGAAAAAAATAGGTGGTTCGTTTCGATGCCAATGTATACGTTACTATAATAAACTTCCTAGCCAAATTCAAGAACTAAGCATAAATAAATTTAAATCATTTATTAAACGTAAGCTATGCCAGAAAGCTTTTTACACAATTAATGACTTTCTTGAGGACAAAAAGGCGTGGGATTGAGCTGCTTCAATGATATACATGAGCCATTGTTTTCATATGTACTACTTACTGATGAAATTTTTTTGTGTCCAGTTACAAATTAGTACTTAATTCATTTTTCAAGTACTTCCCGACATTTAATAGAGCTGTTATTAAGCATACTTACGTAACTTAGGGCACAATGAAATAATAAGGTAATAAGGAGCTGGTCTGATAATAGATTCGAAAGGAGCCCATAGGATCTTCGCAACGCAGCAAGATAGCACCATTGTGTTTGAGCTCATACGATATGTATTGAAAAATGATTTTACACTGGATGGTGCCCAGGGTCTGATGATGGAACCGAAATGTGACCATAGGATCTCCGTAACCAAACAGCACCATCGCGTTTGGGCTCTTTAGTTACATATTGATAAGCAATATTATACCAGATGACGTCCAGGGCCTGAGTCGGAAGATGGTCATAGCAACTCCTTAAGACTGCGCCGAGCGAACAAGGCGTGCGGAAAATAGGTATTTACTGCAGCGCGCTAGTCGTGTGCGTCGTCACGCACACAATGACAATCGCTCGAGGCTCTCTTGCAGTTGCACGACAAAAGTTTCTTTCTTTCTTTTATTATTTATATGGTTTTATGTAGGTACATAAATACCAAAATTAAATTGTAATAATCTATACCAATCATATAAAAATTAACGTTTGTTTGTATTATAGTAATAGTTAGGTACATTATCCGATCCCTTACTATTCATTCGATTGCGATGAAATTTTGGCGTTGTGGATTGCACGCCCGGGAATTTTACTGGGTAAGTAGGTAGGTTAAATGAGTAGGTATATATTATAATAATAAAACCAGTCTGTAATAAAAAAATCTATAACTACATAATGCGCCTTGATTATTTTACCATTTTACAAAATATACTTAGGGAAATGTGGTATATTTATTATACAGAGTGTAACGAAAAGGTGTGGTCATATTTTAAAAATTGCTTCTGCCCATTTAAATGAACAACTTTCTCCAGGGAAGTCAAAGGCATTTCTAACTGAAGGTTTTTTACCAACGTATGGGCAAGGTTCTTCACCAACGTATTGGCAAGGTTCTTCATTGGTCAGCGTTTTCTAGAAACGTAATATTTTAATAAAATTATTAAATTAACGTAATTATCAGACGACCTAACTTTTAAAGTGCTGTAAACAGACTAAAAGGAATATAGTTTACCGAATACATAAATATTTGCTCACGAGAATGATTTAAGCCAGCAAACACTGGCAACAAAAAAAGTATAATAAATTTAAAATTTCGTGGTGGCGCCAGTAGCTAAGTCGTCGCCTCTCCTGTTTGAGGTCGTGGGTTCAAATCTAGGCATGTACAATGTGACTTTTTCAAATTCATATGAAGGTAGTTACTTTCTAAGTTTGTCTTGGACAGCACTGGCAATGGTGAAGAAAAACATCGTGATGAAACTTGAACTTATAGGTATTATATAAGTTTGAAATCGCCAACCCGTCTTGAGCATTTGCAGCAATCGTGTCTTCTCTGTATTGGAAGAGGCCTTTGCCCTGCAGTGATATAGTTACAAGCTGGTATTATTATTATTAATTTAAATTCAACATAAGCCGTTGGAAGAATTTTCAGTTTCATTTTCTTTATTTGCATCAGAAATGGATCTACAATAAAAAATACATCTTGTAATCACACAAAACATCAAACTTTTCAATATTATTATAATAAAGCATTTCTTAGAACTGGAAACATATCTTAAAACTTTACAGTAATATAGCTTATCCATCAGAATTCAGAATTATGAATAGGCTTTAATTTATAATCATATTGGCTTAGTGGGACCCCCGAATATGCCATTATGCGCGTGGTGCGCAGGTTGCAAGCTAGCGTGATTTCTCTTTGTTATCTCTTAAAAACCAGTAGTATGTCTACTACTGTTTCTTTTGATAGATTAAAGGTAAAATCAATTCACAATTTTAAGAAAACAATGATTCACCATCGTGGATTCTAAAATGAATGTCAGATTAGCAATCCGCACCTCCAAAAACCTATTACACGATACCCGTACCGAATGTTTGAGAAAAAGTTGCAACCACCATTTTGGATTTTAAAAAGAATGTCTTTTTTTATTATTATTGATAGGCACGCGTTTGACCACCATCTCACCTGATGGTAAGCGATGATGTGGTCGAAGATGGAACACGCTTGCCTAGAAGTAACCTATTCACTCTTGACTCAAAGACTCCCAGGTTGTAGCTATCAGGAAACACAGACTCCGGTAGGGAATTCCACTCCCTAGATGTACGCACAATGAATGTTTTCTCAAAACGCTTTGTGCGTATGGATAGGATGTCCACCATGAACCGGTGGCACTTCGCCGTCACCGTCGCTTTCGGTGGATTCGCAATCGGCACCCCCAAAAACCTATTACACGATACCCATATCGAATGTTTGAGAAAAAGTGGCATCCGCCATCTTTGATTTTAAAATGACTGTCAGATTTGCAATCGGCACCCCCAAAACATATTACACGATACCCATATCAAATGTTATAGATTTTTTTTTAAAAAGAACACATCCACCATTACGTTAGGTAAAAAGAAATCATTTCACAAAATAGAAATACGTACTTTTTATGAGAACGGCTTTTTTTTCGGCAATGAGCGACAACTTTCTTCTTATATATCTTTTCTTACGCTTTCCCGTTTAATCTAAAACAAAAATTTAATAAAAAAATGTTACATAAATATGTATTGAACAGTAAAAAAATAAAAAGTAAATGTTAGGTATGCAAAATTAGTTACTCAAAAAACAAAAAATAAGACTTACCTTATTCAACTGTTTGCAGCAAGGTAATACGTACACAAGATCGCGAATTGTTGTCGGCGCGTCGCTCCACGATGACACGTGATCACTCTCCGAGCTCTGGTGGACGACTGAATTTTTCGACCGGCTTACGTTGCGTATGATTCAACACAGCAGCGCGTCAATTTAAAAAAATAATAATAAAAACCAAACGACATTTCAAAAATGTGAAAACTAAAATTGTACTAAGATCATTAGGGATTAATGCAAATTGAAGTTTGTGGAAAAATTCAACAGTTTACTATCAAAATTCAACTAAATATGAGCATGCTATTTTAAGATTTTTGTCCAACTTTACGTATTTTTGTTTATTAAACTATACAATATTTTTTATTTTTTCCAACTATAATCGTTAACACATTTATTGTAGTGTACATTACATTGTTTTATGTCAATTATGGTAATAGTATTGATTATATCCTTTTAACTGTGACAACCGTTTTGAATTATTTTGGTCGGTGCAGTCTTAACCAAACGAGATAGGATCATCATGTTTGGGATCATTTTATATAGCTTTCGCCCCTGGCTTAGCCCGCGTCAAAAGTGTATTTATGAGTTCGATTGATAATGCCTTTGCTTTAAAAAGAAAGCACTCTTAAAATCAACATCTAAAGTCATTTTTTTAAAGTGAGCTAGGAGCCAGAACATTTTGAACTTTAAAGTTCTACGTAATATGTGGTTCTACTTAAAGACAGTAGCCCAAAACGCCCGCCGCCACCACTTTCTAGTTTCTGCCCGCGGCTTCGCCCGCGACAACGGGCTACCTGCGTTTTATTTTCATTTGATGTCGAAGTTTTGTTATTTATGTTAAACTAGCTGACGTTGTCCTGACGCGCGAACTGTCAAACCCGCGAAGATTATTAATCGTCGCTAGGTTTTCTGAAACTTTCCAATTTTCTGCACAACTTTCTTAATTTTTTCTTTCATAAGAAACCTCCTGACAGTAACAAAAACTTGACTAGAGTTCGCGATGTATTCCACCAGCTTTTACGACAAAGGCCGCGGGCACGAAGTCAGCGGCCGGCGGGGCGGCGGCTGCGGCGGCGGCACGTGGAGCGACGCGGCAACGCAGACCTGGGTCTCGAGGCCAGCGGGCAGATCGAGCGGCGTAGTGTTTTGTTATGAGAAATTAGTGTCTTTGTTCGCGAACAAGAATTATTTAAATAATTTGATCCACCACATCAGCAAGTATTTTGAAACCTCGGTCGTTAACATGACAAAAAATAAAATACACAACACTACGTCAATTCAGACGCGCGGGCAACGCTAGACTGGCGCGCATCGCTCGTACGCCGCTCCCCGCGCCGCCGCCACGCCGCTGCCTTTGTGACCAGTTCCTAAATATATGCATTGGAACGCGCCGCCGCTGCCGCCCCGCCGGCCGCTGAGTGCGTGTCCGTGGCCTTACGGTTCAAGCGGTGCGGTTAAGAATGCCTTGCCCGTGTCGGTAAAACGTGCTCAATCTTTGTCCACTTTTAAAACAATGGTCAAAAATCACTACCTCTCTCTTTAATCGTTTTTACTAAAGTTCTATACTTTTTGTTTCATAATTATTAATGTATACATTTATCTAATATATACAATAAATACATAATAGATAAATCGAGTCTTTTTATAAGTCTTTCCTTTTCTCTTTAAAATCCGTCCAAAGGTTGTTGAAAAGATCGCTTTTTGCGATAAGGCCGCCCATTGTATCACCCTATGTAATGTTTTCCTCATCTATATTTTCTATAATTTATACATATGTTAAAATAAAGAGTATTCTATTCTATAACAAAGACAACAAAAAAAGAATTAGCGAAATTGGTTCAGCCGTTCACGCGTGATGCCGTGACCAAGGGAAATAGGGATTAATTTTTAACCGACTTCAATAAAAGGAGGAGGTTCTCAATTCGAGTGTATGTTTTTTTATGTGTGTTACCTCAGAACTTTTGAACTAGTGAACCGATTTTATGTATCTTTATTTGTTTGAAAGCTGGTGCATTTCATGTGTTCCCATTTAAATTTGGTGATGATCTGATAAAGAACTTCGGAGATACACAATGGAACTCTTCAATAAATTATAGCAAACCTTCCAGAATTGCTGCAATCGCATGTCTGTTTATTGTTTACACCACTTCATAACATAACATCACGCTGATACGCTCTCAAGGGGTACACAGATTTGTACAGTTCACCCTGATACACCCTAATTTCACCAATTATGTTCAAATTCCATATTTTTGGGGCTATCAATTCGGGCATACTTTAATATTTAGTTTTAGTTAAGGGGTACAACAACTAAAAAGAGAAAAACAAAAACCTTATTAACAAAAAACAACAAAATACGACCGACTTCCATACAAAAACACAAAAAAATGCAAAATAACTTTAATTTAGGAAGTCGGTGTCAAATAACGAAGACAAAGTGTGTGTGTTTGTGTGTGTAGTGTGTGTGTGTGTGTGTTGGTATATTTTGCAAGTAGCTTGTATTTTTTTGTAAAAAAGTTTTTGTGATTCTGATCTCCTGATAATTGGTGAATGGTTTTCTATTGTGTTATCTAACTTTTTTATCCATAATCTTTAGTGCCATATTTTTTTTGTCCTAATCATCTTTTGTCCGAATGATAACTTGCCCGAACTTAATGTCACGTACTATCACATGCAATAAAATTGAAATTCCTAAATACAATATGCCCTAAATCCTAATCTTAAAATCCTATAATATCCCTAAATCTTATAAAATAATATTACAATCACTAACAACAACCAATACAACAGACTTAAAACCGTTTTCAACAAAAGTTATAAGTCCTAAATTCAAATTATATAATGTTTAATTATCCTAATAATATTTTTAAAACTTTGTATAACAAAGCTTTTGCTATGAACTTCTCTCAGGCGTTACGTAGATACGAGTTATATGACAGCAGGTAATATATTTTCTTCTACCGTCTTGTTTATAATATGGCTTTTGTCACGGCTCCGGGCGCTGTATTTATGTAATATCGCTCAATAAAACAGTTGATATAAACTATCATGTTCGAAGTGCTACGACGGCAGCTGATGCGTGAAAAGCTTTACAAAATGATGAGGACAAAGGCATGGGTCGGCGTTTACATCTAGAAAGGAAGGTATACAGATTGAGACTTGTAGACTATGATAATAATATTGAGTGGTATATCAATGCAATTATTTCCACTACACAATATTTAGCGGATATAGACAAATTAATCGATGATGCGTCCATTGCTGCTATTCTATTGGGAGCTCCAACGTCGAGGTATGACATCTATTGATTATGGCCCTCGAAAATTGTAACGTTAACGTTACCACCGAACTGGTAAAGTCGAAATTACTGATCGAAATGTCCAAGGAAATATAAAACTGAAAAAAGCTATGAGGTTAAAGGTTGATGCCTCCTCTGTTGAGTCAAAGATAAAGAAAATTGTGTGTTATGGTTGTGGATAACCTAGTCACAAGAGACCAAACTGTCCTTTAAAGAAAAAATCATGAAAGGGGAGAATCCCACTGATTCGGACTCGATCTTTTTGTCTGTTTTAGGAACAACAAATGATTATGACATGGACAAATGCTATGTCGATTCAGGCGCTACCAAACATATAACTTCAAGACGAGATTGATTTGTAGACTTAAAGCCTGTTGATATCAAGGTAACAGTTGCAAATGGGACTACGATTGACGCTGAAGGTATCGGTAAAATATCTATAAATATCGAAAACACCGTCGACACAATCAGTGATGTGATTTATATATCTAACCTGCAAAAAAATCTTCTATCTATGAAAACAGCAGTAGAAAAAGGGTTTACTGTAATGTACAATAGGTCCGGTTGTACTTTATTTAATTAAACAACCTTCTCCTTTACAGGTAATGCGGTTCTACGTGGCTCGCCCTGCGGTGGATTATACACACATGATTGAGCGGTAAATACTCCCCAATTTAGAGCCTATGATGTGCAGTCTGATTCTATCTCTAGGTATCAGGTATGGCAGCGTTTAGGTCATGTATGTCGTATCAGTATGAATCTTCTGAAAAATAGTCATAAGGTTATTGATTATAAAGATGTGGATTACTTATAAAAGAGCAACTTCAATATTAGAACTGATCCACTCTGACCTTTGTGAACCAATGTCAATTAGCTTCTTCAAGGAAATAAATACTTTTTAATTTTTATAGATAATTTTTCGAGAAATAATGTAAAGGAATTCGTCAATAGTGAATTTTCAAGTTACCTTAGAGATCTAAGGTAACTTGAAAATTCACTATTGACGAATTACCACAAGATTGTGGTATTCAAAATCAAACTACGGTTACATATAGCCCTCAGCAGAATGGTGATGCCGAGTACACTAATCGCTCATTATAGAAAAGGCATGCTCTCATATGGCTGAAAGCGATCTATCTAAAGCCTTTTGGAAAGATGCTACTCGAACGGCTGTGTACCTGAAGAACAGATGTCCACACCGTGCCTTAAATAGCTTTTGAGACCGGAAACCTCCTAATTACTTCTCATACCAAGTTTCGTTTCGTAGTAAAGCGCCAGGTGAGCCTAGAACTTATAATGAGGCTACATTGGCTGATGATGTTGAGAACTGGCAGTTTATTTAAATAAAATAATAACACCGTATTAATTTAGTTTTCTTTCGAGGTAGGTGTAGAGTATAACCTATATTCTAAGTTTACATATACGTATGTTACTCGTGCACTTAAATATCAATACTTATTAATAAAAGCGTCAGTCATCAACTAGCAGTCAGAGCGTTTTATTCTCCTCCAATACCCAACCTTATATCAGTCTCATCACTGACAAACGTGGGTGGTGCATTCGATATACAGTTAGCAGTGTACGGCACCGCCTATCTAGGCCATCATGTTCTGTTTGAGTCCATTTGAGTACACCGTAAGAGTACATCAATACTTTAAGTATTTGGGTCTGTCGGAAGTGTTAGGTTAGGTTAGTTATTCCTTGTTGCCGACTGAAAGAAAGCTTCTTCAGGCGGTCAAAGAAGCGCTCCTTCAATGATTGCTTCATGTCAGTGGCATTGATACCTAACGCTTCCGACATACCGATATCCTTAAAGGTTTTGGTTGGAGAGAGGGATCTCAGGTTTATGAAATCCGAGAGTTGAGTTCCCACGAATTCCACAATCTCCCCTCGCTTTATATGCATGACCACATATTTGTCTACGCTAAACTCTATCCTGATGGCACTACTGAAGATTTCAGTTACCTTCAGTAACTGCATCAGTTGCAGATTGTTGGGGGCAAAAAGTTTCAAGTCATCCTTGTAAAGGAGGTGAAGTATTACCTGACCACCTCTTTTTAACCGATAGCCTAGGCTTGAGACCTCTAGCAGTGTGCTAAGAGGATTCAAGGCCAGGCAAAACCAAAATCCATCAAATCGCAAAACGCAATGCAGCAGAAAAATGTTGTTAATAGAACAACATTTTTGCTGAATCTTCAACGACCCTTTTTTATATTATTAGGTAACGACAATTCTTTTCAGAACTATTAACAACATTTTTTTCGACACAGACATACAAGAAATAAATTAATGAACCAATAGCGAAATCCATTAAACGACTCGCACTATTAAATACCTACTTTTTTTCAGAACTAATAACGACATTTTTTTTTCAGAACTATTAGCGACAATAAAATTGTTTTCAGAACTAATAACGACATATTTGCAGAACTATTAACGACAATTATTTTTAGATCTATTATCGACATATTTGCAGAACTATTAACGACATTTTTGTCAACACAGACGTAATACAAACCAGCCTCGGATCGCAACGTCCCTGTCAGGGGGCACGGCAGTCGAGAAAAAAACTCCAGTAGGGTTTTCCCTTTAATTTGCAGTGTGAGTTTGTGCCCGCAATCACGGGCACTTCTGTGGATTATCATACAGGATTAGCCCGTAGCAAGTGCGATCTTACGCATCCTGTCCATGTATGGATGCATCATGTGCAGCAGGAGCGCCAAGTTTCTGCCCCACTACCACTTCTTCACGACATTTCGGCGGTCAGTCTCCCCCAGGTGAGACCTCCGGTTACCCAAAGGAGGCCGGGATAGAAAAAGACGACAGAGGTGTTAACTTCAAAGCGAACTTCCCTGCTGAGCTTGTTGACCACCGCTATGTTTCCAGATTGAGCCGGCCACGCTCCAGACTAAGGGACCGTTGTACTATGTCGTAACACCGCTCATGTTAGCGACTGAATTACGAGTCCGCGCCGCACATTCAGCGCATGTATATGGGCGCTTGTCGAGTCGAGCATATATGAGGTTTAGCACGTGACGTGCCGATATTCACTGAGGATATTAACCCGCACTGAGCACGCGTGATGGATTACGGCCCATTCCCTCTCCTAGTAACGACGGCCTGAAACGCAATGGGAACATCATAAAGGCTGATTATGTTTATGTTACACGCCGCACGTCAATTGTTCGTAGTGTGTGGCTTGGCGTCATATTATGTCCGAATCCGCGTATAACTGGTCAATCCAGTGAGTTTGGTTCACACCCAGCTTGAGGCGTAGTGGAAGCAGAGTAGGGAGCGAGCTGTTCTGCCTTTGACAGCGATGTGGAGGAAAAGGCTCATAGTGATCCGGCGATCTATCGTGACCCTTGAATACTTTAACTTCGGTAATAAAGTGAAGTTACCTCCTCGCAGCTGCAGAGGTATCGATATCCTGTGTAGGTACCTATATTGTTAGCATAAACAATGAAAAACATAAATATTTCAAATAACTGTAATAATAAAAGAAAATTAATTTATTATTACATGCATAGAATTAGGTATATACAAGATATCAATAATATGTTAGGTACAGTATTAGAAACCGTATGAAGTTACACGAATATCACATTGCAAGGTACAGCATAGTTTAGGAATTTGTTTCAGTACAGTTGATATAGTTCAAATATTCTATATTATATTTGTATATAAAATTCTGTAACAGTTATTAAAATCTACTTCCAACAGAGTTTAGTAAATATCGAGATTTAAGTACGTAGGTGCTATGTAAGACGAGATGAATTGAATACCTAAACTATTTGAAACAAAGACAACAATAAGTTATTGCAACATTAAAAACTTTCATTGAGTAAATTGGGACAATATTAAAATGTCACAAACGATTAACTGAATTTTTCTGTTTCAGTTGGATTATTACGGACAAACCAGCCGAGCTAAATTATGTGGATTGCAAGACCGAACTCCAACAGAAGTGATGGTCGGTCCGCGGGATGGTGGGATCACGTCGCGACCACTCACGCGCAGGCGGTGCATGCAGCCCACGAAGCCGGGGATACCCGACGCACCCGATAATCTGCACCATGATGAACGAAATGATTATCTTTCATCTTATTTCAAAAACCGACCAAATGCGAGTCGGACTCGTGGGCAAAAGGTTCCGAACGAATCATTTTTTTTAACATGTTTTTTTTTAACCATACCTACACTTCTTTTAGGTTTTTCTATAACTACTTTTTATATTTATTTTAAAATTATGGAAAAAAATTGAGACCCTTACATTACGTCATTGCATTTGATATGTCGCACGGTACAGTTACAAAAACTTTTTTTAAATCTTCTAGGTATTCTCCAAAAATATTGAAAATTTATTTATTTACTTTACACATTCGTATTTGAGTCAGAAAAAATCATGTTTGTCCCAAATTGGCTGTAACAGACGGACAGACAGACGCACGAGTGATCTTATAAGGGTTTCGTTTTTACATTAGGATGTTAGGAACACTAAAACATATAACATTTATGAAAAAAGTGCTAACTTTGTAACGTTGTCCGGAGGATGACCGATGTAGATGTACGGATCGACGTCCAAGGAGCTCATACGTCCGTGTGCCGATCCTCTCGCCACTGACGATCCAAGCTTCAAAACTGCGTCTTTCTTATATCTCCTTGCCGAAACTTTGGATCTGCCCTCAATTTTAACCTTACCGGTATGTAATTCAAATGGCCCACTTCCAGCGTCCCACCGTAACACAGCTCTATCTTCCACAAATCCTAGCCACAAATGATCCCTCGTACCGGAAGCACTCACTATTGCGCCTTTCCCGCAAACGGCAGAGACCTCTGCATAAATATCAAAGCGTTTACCAGGAAACATTGCGCGAGCCGTCATTCTCGCTTGGCCATCAAACAAGGGCACTTCAAACATGTCAGCAGTATTCTCCTCTAAATATTCTTCATTCATTGAATAATCTTCCACTTCGTTGGAATCAAATTCTTCAACGACATCATCAATAAAAATTCGGCTTTTATTTTTGCTATATTTAGCACAATTCCCTTCGACGTTACGGTCTATGACACTACTAGAGTGAGTAAATGTTTTTTCTGCGAATTATCAGTTGAAGGATATTAAATTCTGAATTATATTGATTAAATCAAGTACTCTACTACGAAAATGAATTCTACATCAAATCTAGCTTACACACCTAGCGATATCCAATCGGTGGGGGTATATCAATACACGTAAGCTCAGGTTCGGGGCTGTCGGGTTTGCCGCTATCACTGGTGTCTACGGAAGCGTCAGTGAACTGCAATGTGTTGGGGTTTCGTTCGATGTATTCAAAGTCTCTGAGCGAAGTTCTGTCAGGTTCCGGAGGGGTGTCGATGTGAGGGACACTACTTGGCGGCGTGAGGGACTCGCGGGCGGACCTACTAGCGCGACTACCTCGGCGCACGTGTGGCGCGTCGGGGCTGCACGGCCCGAACGCCTGCGCCACCACGTCCGCCTGCGTGCGGCACGCGTGCGCGCGCAGCTGGCAGGCGGACAGATAGGTGCGGCCGTCGCTGGCGCACACGGCCGAGCCGCCGGCCGCGCACGGCCCGCCGCCGCACTCGCACGCGGCCAGGCCGCTGCGCACCACGCAGTGCGCTCCGAAGTAGCACGTCATGTGCGAGCAGCTCGTGGCTGGCAGTTGTGTCGACTCCGCTGTCGACAAAATGTGGGAATAAAACTTCTATTCATTAAAGTAGTAGACATCCGATTACGAAAATTCTTATAATTACATGAAGCTACACTGACGCCGAGTGCGAGTCAGGATAAAAAGTATTCATCCTGGATACATGCACGGTTCCTGCAATATAAAACGGGGAAGAAGCCTCGGGAAAAGCTAGTGTCGTATAAATCAATAGTACTCACGGTCGAAGCATCCATTGGGGCCCAGAGTATGTTCATGGTTTGAACAAATAGTGCACTTCTGTCCTTGAATACCCGGCTTGCAAACACAGCGACCAGTCATTTGCTCGCAGTCTTCTCGTACTGACCCGAACGCCGAGCAACCGCAAGCTAGAACAGGACGAGCCAAAATATATTATCATTTTATGCTGCAACCAATAAGGATATTAATATCTTAAACTTGACAAAGTTCACTCAGTTCTATTTAAGGTATAAATAAGTTAGGTAAACTTGTGCTTAGATACATAATTATATTGTTGAAAGAAGAAAAAATGACCCAATTCACCCAATATAGGGCACAACACGTGATCCATAACACGTCTCATAATCCCTTGATACTCACGTATACAACCAGTATGTCCAGTGCCAATCCTGGGCAGTCCCCAATACCCAGGTTCGCATCTGTCACACTTCTGGCCGCCAACACCGGGCCTGCAAACACACTGCCCTTCTTCGTCACACTGTTCGTTCACGGATCCGAGCCGGTGGCAGCCGCACACTGCCGGACATCCGGCACCGCCTGGACCTCTAGCCGCTGTAACGCCATCTGCGCAGCAGCCGTGCCATGACTCCTGGCAGCCTTTCTTTTCAACAACTGCCTTATCTGTATAAGTACAAGATGACTTAAGAATTGTGACAAAAAAAAAAGTTTTATGTAAAATAATTAAATGTCTCGTATAACAAAGCATTAGCAAGCATACTAGAGCAGTCTCCTTTAGTGAACTGTGCAGATATGTCCTGCCCAACATTGACATAACTAAAGTTCGCATCAGACGCATCGTCGCCAAACGCGGTCACTAATTGTAAGCGATGACTGAGACGCGCCAGTCTTGACGTGACTGATGTGTGTAATTTAAGCCCGCATATGCATGCATTTTGCATGCTGCATGCTTGCTTGCACGATGCATGCAACGTGCTTGCTGCATGCATTGCGTATGCTTGTTTGCATGGTGTATGCTTGTTCGCATGTTTGCATGCTTCTAAAGAAATGTAATAACGAAAACTCGATCCAAATCGGATCAGGAGTTTTCGAGAAAATCGCGGACAAACAAGATACATACTATACGGGTCAAATACAGAACCTCCTTTTTTGAAGTCGGTTAAAAACACATAAATGTTCACAATCAACTGTTTTATTGAGTGATAATACATGCATTTAAATAATTTAATAATGAAATAAACAATCTCAAAAAACAATCAATCTCAATCAATGCTTTCAATTATTATGGATATGAAATGTATGCCAAAAGATGATTCTAACTGTAAACTTTCAGAGACATGATAGTTCTACCTTTTAATGACTTTCGCTAAGAAATGTATGCCAAAACGATTCTGACTGTGAACTTTCTGCTATATGATGGTTCTTCTTTTTAATTATTATGGATAAGAAATTCATGCCTAAAAATGATTCCGATTTACAAAATTATGAGTTTTGAATGTATGATAAATGAGTGTACGCCAAACGATTTTCTGCGAAATGAAGTATATGCTATCCGCTGTTATGCAAAATAATATTATGACATAAAAAGTTCTGCTATAAAAGGTAAACCCCTAAAAGTAAAGTAATTTCAACGGGTCTAAACTTTTTTTGGATTTTCAGAATTTAATATTTTGCAAAACTTACGTAAAACCAAAGGTCGTCAAAGAAAATCCTCTGTCCTCCCAGAGCAATGAATTGTGTGAATGTGTGTGTATGTGTGTGTGTGTTAAAATTTGTTGTGAGTATAATATTTGAGTTTAGATTTCGGTGCTAGGATGAGCTCACAAAAGAACGGTATTTAAACATAACATAATTGGGATAATTGGATAGTTGAAGTATGAGACGCCTACAGTTAATAGCTGAATTAAATACTAGTAACACGAAGAAGGGTTAATTACGAGTACACCATTTATAACTCCAAAACGGCTAAACCAATTTTTTATCATCTTTGATTTTTTTAATTTCTCTCTGCCCCGAATAGCAGAATAACTATTAAAACATCCAAAAATTCAGAAAAAAAATATAAATATGAAGAAAGTTCATATTCATATTTACACATACATAATTATAAATTTTACATATACTTTGTAATCTACTTAATACTACTGACTACAAATAATTATATTTGTTGATCCGCTATAGAATAAAGAAGACAAAGAAGTTACCTTTTCTACAACACCGAGCTTCTTTAGCAGTGTAATGACAGTAGCTGCCAACAGGACAGTCCTTCCTATGAGGACCACCACCGCAGTCGATGGGCCTACCTTCAGCATCGTTCAACGGCTCATCGTCACCACACGGCCTGAACTGAAGAAAAATTTACATAATTTTACTGGTTTTCCGCAAAAGACACGTCGTAATCCGCTGATTACGACGTTCCGAAGGAACCGGAACGTGCAACTTAGTCACAGCTACAGCTAGAAAATTTAGAAACTACTCATGCTAATTTTGAAGACACGGTTGGCGCAGTGGTTGAGCGTTAGGCTTCTGCGCTGCGTATGCCTAGGGGTAGTGGATAAATTCTGAAAATGAGTTACCGCACCCCTGGACACTCAGGCAGGGAAGGCACAGGGGTGGGTTTTAGTCAGTAAGAGGCTGACACGCCCTCCCGCTCCACCCGGAGTGGGAGAAGTCATTGAAAAAAAAAAGGCTTCTGCGCTGCGTGTCGCGGGTTCGATCCCCGCACGGAACAAATGTTTTTTATAGCCTAAATATAGTTGTTAGGAAACTAAGTGAAAGGGAACAAAGGCGAGGGAAATTGGTGAAGGATACAAGTTTTTCTATTGTGGAAGTGACGGTAAAAGAAATGGCGTGGGAATAGTATTAGATAGTAAATTAAAAGAAAGCGTAATGGAGGTTAAAAGGAATAATGATAGATTGATAGTTGTGAAAGTTATGCTGGACAATGTGATGCTGAATATAGTTAGTGTATGTGACGAAAAGGTGAAAGAGAAGTTTTGGAAGGATTTCGATATAACGGTAATGACCATGCATGAGAAATTGATAGTTGGAGGTGATTTTAATGGGCATGTAGGAAGAACGAGAAATTGTTATCACAGAGTACATGGAGGATGGGGTTTTGGAAGTCCCAATAACGAGGGGCAGACGCTGTTGCAATCTGCTACCAAATTTGATCTGGCAGTAGCCAACACTTGGTTGCAGAAGAGAGATGAACACCTAGTCACATACAAAAGTGGTAACCACAAGACCCAAATTGACTATTTTCTTAGTTAGGCGCAACCAGATTAAGCACGTCAAAGACTGCAAAGTGCTGCCAGGAGAAGTCTAGGTCTCACAGCACAGGCTCCTGGTTATGATTTTAGCGATAAAAACACAGTGTACAAAAGCAAAGAGCGTCCTCCTCCTAAAATAAAATGGCATATGCTAGAGAAGAATGATTGTGCGAAGGAATTAAGAGAGCGAGTAGTAGACAAAATGATAGAAATGGGAGACATGAATGATCGAAGTGTAAATCAAAGCTGGAATAAGATAGCTGGGTATATTAGGGATGCAGCGAAGGATATTTTGGGAGAGACAAAAGGAAGGGCCACAATAGAGAGGGATACATGATGCTAGTCTACAGAAATACAAGAAGTGTTGAAGGCAAAAAAGAAGAAATTCAAGGAATGACAAAGTGTAGAACTGGAAAGCGTTAGTTTGAAAGCTAAAAAAGAGCGAGTATGATGCGTTAAAGAAAAAAGCTAAGAAAGCCGTGTCAATAGCGAGAGCAAAAGCTCAGGACAAACTGTACGATACACTGGACAGTCCAGCTGGCCAAAAAGATCTGTACCGGCTTGCTAGAGCCAGAGAGAGGAAGGCGAAGGATGTTAGTCGGATAAGATGTGTCAGGGATGAAGCTGTAATGCTTCTATCAGAGGATGAAATAATTAAGGATAGATGGAAGGGCTATTTTAAAAGACTGATGAATGAGGCCTGGTCGGGGTACAACAGATGCCATTTTCCGCCAGTTGTGCGAAAAACACAGAGCTGTGCATAAAAACTTGCACATGGTGTTCATTGAACTCGAAAAGGCATATGATCGAGTCCCTCGAGAGGTTTTGAGGTGGGCCCTTAAGGAGAAAGGTGTGCCTGGGAAGTATGTGCAGTTGATCCGAGCGATGTACAGTCGATGCAGTACCCAAGTCCGCTCTGCAGTGGGAACCACTGACAGTTTCAGTGTAGCGGTTGGTTTGCACCAGGGGTCGGCCCTCAACCCTTACCTCTTCCTGAAGATAATGGACGCTCTGACGTCGGACATCCAGGAAGAGGCTCCCTGGTGTATGCTGTTTGCTGCTAACATTGTGCTGTTTGCCGAAAGCGGCGTAGAGGTCCAGAGCAGATTAGAGACATGGTTGCAAAGACTGGAGAGTGTGGGACTGAAATTAAGCAGAACCAAAGCAGAATATTTGTTCTGCGATTTCAACGTTCTCTCCAGTCCTATGCCTGTAGCTCTCAACGGAACGCCTATACCGATCCGCTCCGACTTTCGGTACATCGGGTCGCTTGTTCAGGGGGATGGCGATATGGAACGAGACGTAACGCACACGATCAAGTCAGGATGGATGAAATGGCGATAGGTCACTGGAACAACTTGCGACCGACGGATGCCTCTTATGTTAAAGGGGAAAATCTATAAGTCCGTGATTAGACCTGTTGTACTGTATGGGTCAGAATGTTGGGCTGTGAAAAAGACGTATGAAAAAAGATTTCATGTGGCGGAGATGAGAATTTTGAGATGGATGTGTGGAGTAACGAGAATGGATAAAGTGAGAAATGGTACTCATTTCATTGGAGGTAGTTTAAAAGTGGCGCCAGTCACAGAAAAGTTGAAAGTGAACCGCTTGTCTTGGTATGGTCATATGAAGAAGAGGGATGAAACACATGTAACTAAAAGAGTTATGAATATACCAAATTTCATCCAAATTGGTCCAGCCGTTTGAGCGTGAAGAAGTAACAAACATACACACTCACAAACTTTCACATTTATAATATTATAGTAGGATTTTCATTTCTTTCTTATTTACAAAATAGTTGGGCAAACGTCATCTAAAACAGTAACTATTCCAAATTTCCAACCACAGGACGATTGGATTCATAAAAATATAATAATCAAAATAAACACAAGGAATAAATATTGGAGAGAATTAAAAAAGAATCAAAAAAATATAGTTTTAAAAACCTCTTGTAAAAAACACAGAAATGAAACTATTGCATTAATTGCTAAAACAAAAAAAGACTACTATTATCACGCATTTAAAACGCGATCCTAAACATAAATGTGGAAACTTATTAATACCTTATACAAAAATACAGTTAAACCAGACTAGTCTAGTCCTCCAAAACTAATGACGATCGCAGGTTTAGTTACTGAAGGTGACGAAATATGTACAACAGTTTAATAATTTTTTTAATAGGTCCCCAATTAGCAATGCAAATTCCCACAAAATATCATATCAATCATTTTAATCCAAAAAGCAAGACTGATGAAGAATTCAAACTACATAACTTAACGCCATGCACTGAGGAAGAAGTTACTAAAATAATAAATGCTCTAGACTCAAATTTCAGTACAGGTATTAGACATAATCAGTACAAAAGTAGTTAAATGTATAAAAGAATTTCTCATTCCAGGCTAACAATGATTATAAATGACTGCCTATGCACAGGCCACTTTCCAGATGAGCTTAAAATAGCAAAAGTCACTCCCATACATACATCAGGGACGAAGACAGATCCTAGTAACTACAGGCCTGTGTCAGTGTTACCCGTAATTTCTAAAGTTCTTGAGCAAATTGTGTATGATCGATTAAATAAGCTACTTAGACAAAATAAAATTCCTTTTTGAATGACAATACGGCTTTCGTCCAAAATCAAACAATTTATTCGCCACTGTAGATCTTATTACCAAAATCAAAATTCACATCGATGGAAAACAACTAGGCCTTGGCATATTTATTGACATGAAAAAAGCCTTCGATACAGTGAGTCATTCCCTCCGTGGCCATGAGATCCTGCCGGAGCCCTTTCCGCCGAGCCGCGAGGTGTCGCGGCAGCGAAGTTACGCTCCGGTAACTGTGTATTCCGCCTGTGACATTGATTGGTTGAGGAATGGCAAAATACTAGACCAACAGCTATAGTACGTTATTCGCAAATGTAAAAAATGCTGTGAAAGAACAAGACAATTCATTTCCGTATGCCTTTGACATCGCCGACGCGCGTGCTTCGTTTATTCATGCGGAAACGATACCTAATTGGTGGTTGTTGTCTTATCTTTTTCTTACACTTATAATATCTTTGTTTACGTGCGCGATCCAAAGTGATATTGAAGTGCTCATTAAACTAAATATTTATTCAAGACCAGCTTGCATTAAAGTGCAAACAAAGCGTTGACTGCCTTGAAACGTGATAAAGAAAGTGAACGAAAAATTACCTCGTGTTTATCAAGTGTAAACTAGTGAAAATAGTTGAGTTTTGCAAGTACCTACCCATTAATACGATTTTATTGTTAGTTTTAAAATTTTGATTCAAATCTTTTAAATACGCAGTTTTCGAATAAAGCTACGTGCCTAAGATAGGTAAATAATATGGCGCCAGCGCCGCCGGGCTCCGAGTGTATGTGGAGTACCTTTACAGAAATTAAAAATTCATCCCCGTTACTAAGCCTAATATCTGTTCTTGTTGGTTAGGCAGATTACTTAACACAATCGTAAAAGTTAACAAAATTAGATCAGTGGGTCGTTTTAGGGACGGTCAAAGCCGCAAGTAAATCATAATTTAACTTGCTAGAAAACTACGAGTATCAATAGTTACACGGAAATATCAATATCAAAAGTTATCAATAGGTCTTCGAACTGATAGCTTTTGGCTGATAGCTGGCAGTATGTACCTAGTGTGTGCGTAGAGCTTGTGTAGGACGCTCAAACCTTTTATAGTTACTTATGATAACTATTTTATAAAAAAATAATAGGTTTGGTTATAGTAGTTGTTTTAGACATATAATTTAATTGTGGTCTCTGAGGTTTTTCGTTTAATCCGTTAAATGGTGCATATTAGATTGTATTGTCATCGGTCCTTGTTAAGTGTACTAAGTTTCAATTCAATCCGTCGTTTTGTAGTGGGTGAAAATCACGTTCAAAGATTCCGTTACGCAGCTCCATCCATACCAAGCTAATAAAAGCGTGTTGAAAAGAAAAGGCTCTAAACAGATGAAAAAATAAATGTGTAGGTAGTTAACTTTTTCCTGAATTTTCCAAAAGTATTCTATTTTTTGCAATTATTCTTAAAAAATATTATATTTCTGCAATAAAAAAGTGGAAACTCTAGTTACCTGTAACCCTCGACACAATGGCAGGGGTCGAAGCCTCAAGTCCTCTTGTCTACGACATGCTTCCAACTTCATGTGGCACAGCGTGGGGTACAGCCTCAGGTCGGACGCACACACTGGAGCTGATGATGTGGCTGCAGCAGCTGCGGCCGCGCAATCGAAGAGGCATGCACACCTGACGTACGTGGTATCGTATTACTCTAAGTATCATTGATATCCATATGGTAAGTGCCAGATAAACTTACAATAAAATATATTGACCCGTCCCTAATATTTCTTCGCAGGTACCTAAACAACCAATAATGAACTGTTTTTCATTTGTAGAAAACATAAAGGATCACGATAGATGTCGATTCAAGACAGCTCTGTCTTTATTTGCATTTTTTAAATTAAGAATATCAACAAATGTAGATGGGGCAATAATCGCAAGACGCCAACGCAAAGGGCATGCCACTATAACGATGGTAAGACGCGTTATGAGGGAGTGCCTGGAGAGACGGTATGTTACGCGGTCCGGCTTGCACAGGTACATTCCGGACATGGGTGCTTCGGATAGTACTTGTGCCGCATAGGTCGGGCGTCACCATTGAGGCAACTGGCTCAACAACACGACGTCAGACCTACCCTTCTCACGACTTTGCGCCCTCTGGCGGGTATAGCCAACAGACGTTTGCCGCGAATTAACCAGCCGCATTAAGATGGGAAAACAAGAACAAGACGGCCGTCAACTAATCAACTAAAATCTGCACGTTGAAAGAACCGTAAAAGACTTATAAGAAATGCGACCTCCTCGAAGGCAGAGAACATCTGCTCCTCGACACAAACTATGAACTAACTAACTACCTACTACTAACAAACCCAAACCGGCCGCTGTAAAAATAGTCTAGGCAAATAACATCACATCCATCCGAAACACAACGCCAGTGTGTCTCCTTCGCAAGACATGCGTCATCTCCTTTGCTGCCCGTCGCACACTACTACATGCACCTTCCAGAATTTAAACGAGGCCAACTATAGTGTTGAACAGTTTGCGAAAATAATGAACGGAGAAAATTTAATTTGAGACAAGCGATACGAGGCGAAGAATGGGATGATCAAAACAGTAGGCGCTCAACATAGTCTTGCCCAGACTAAGGGCGATCGTGAGTAGTCTCACACGAAGCACTGGCTGTGTCGTTGTGGTGTTATATGATGTCTGGTAGAAGCCTCCCACTACTCTTGGTTCTACCCGCCTTACGGTATACGGACACATTGGAGATACACTCCGACAATTGCGTGACTTCGTCTTTACAGCTTGATGTAACCGGAATGTGGAGGGAGAAAGAAATGCTTGTGTGCGTCGAAATGTGTCTTTCAACTGACTGATGAGGATGTCTTCACCTGGGCTGTCCACTGGAGTCAACCGCGCACGTCGCTTCGTATGCGCACTGTACGCGCGCACACACCGCCGCGCCCGACGCCACCTCGCTCGAGTTCTCGTTCTCATCGCCCGCGCGGATCTCGTTTGTCAGCTCTGTGTACTTTGATGATCTGTTCCCATCTGTAAATTATTTTTTTTAATTGATAAGTATTTATGATTGTGTTGAAAATCGATTGTATCTGTGGCCTGTTTTTATCGAGTTACTGTAGGCTTTTTTTTTGGGGGGTTGGGAAATCATCCAATGACTTCTCCCGCTCTGGGTGGAGCGGGAGGGCGTGTCATGTCTTGCTGATTAAAACCCACCCCTGTTCCTTCCCTGCCCTGAGTGCCCAGGGGCGCGGTAACTCTGTTTCGAATTCATCCACAACCCCTGGGCAGGCATCGGCCATGACGGCCCCGTCATGATAACTGACAACTCTTAGAGGCGCGCGTGGAACACTACGCGCCGTCGACTCTCGGGCCTGGTGTTGATCGGACGGCGAGCTACCCACTACTCGGCGTCCGCAGGCCCGATGTTTATGACCCTGCTTACAAAAAATGGTTTGCTGACGTTTCTATTGGTTCTTGAATAAACAGACCATAATATAAAATGTAAACAATTCTTGTATTATGAGAGTTGAATTATAAACAAATGATGATAATTAACAGAGCACAAGCTGAAATAGTGGCTGTTTCCGTGTTAGGTTGCTTTCTGATAAAATCACTGTATTAATTTAGACTATTTTTTGCATATTACACTATGAATAGACAAGTAATTTAATAACAGCTTTTTTTTTTTGAGTCTTTAATAATATTTTCATAATATTCATTCTTAAACTTCACAGTACGAAAAGGAAACAAAGTATCGGCTTTTCATGTTGTATTTCTTGCCCAAATAAGTATAAAAATTATGATGTTATTTTGTGATTTATGGCCGCGGGCGGCCCTACGCCCGATGAGAGGCTAAAGTTTTCATAATTCTTGGCGGCGCAGCGCGCAGTGGTGCGCGCAGGTACGCCGCCGGTCGTCGCCGCATACAGGCTCGCGCGCCACTCCGCCGCACGCCACTTGGGAGTCGCACACGCTGTAGATAGACAGCACCTCACCTGCAGTACCATTTTCGTCCTGCTCAGTACAGTCGCCGTAGTAGGCTACTTGGGGCGGAGTGTGTCCACGCGCGCGCGCCTCGCAGGCAGCGCGGCGCAGTGCGCAGTGGTGCGCGTAGGTGCGCCGGTCGTCGCCGCACACGGGCTCGCGCGCCGCCCCGCCGCACGCCGCCTGGCAGCCGCACGCACCACGCGCGCACCACGACCCCACCGGGCACGCGATCTCCGCACACGACTCTAAGCAATTAAGGAAGTATTGGTTAAACTTAACAGTATTTTATGATATTGTTATATCATCATTCTCCTGCCCTTATCCCAATTTATTTGGGGTCGGCGCAACATGTCTTTTTCTTCCATACTCCTCTATTAGTCGTCATCTCTGTAGTCACCCCCTTTTTACCCATATCCTCTTTCACACAGTCCAACCATCGTTTCTTTGGCCTTCCCCTACTCTTATAGCCATTCACATCCATACACAAGACTTTCCTCACGACATTTTCTTCATTCCTCCGCATCACATGACATACCCATACCACGACAACCGATTTCCACACAACTTTTCAGTCAGCGGTGCCACTTTCAGACTTCCTTTTATATACTCATTCCTAATTCTATCCATACGCGTAACACCACACATCGCTCTTAGCATTCTCATTTCAGCTACATGCAAGTGCTTTTCATTCATCCCTTTTGTGGCCCAACATTGTTATATAACAATGTTGTTATATAACAAACAAACGATATTGTTATATAACAAAGGTAATTAAAATATGTGTGCGAGTTTATAAACTGTGCCGGCTGAATAGTATCAAACGAATGTTTTAACACCTAATTATGTGCAGTATTATACAGTATAATTATATAATCTCATCAAAAACACATTTTTTTATATACCGTAAATATGGCGCCAAAATCTAACGTTGGGTGGGCCGCTAATTTACTGAAATGATATGTGGAAAAAGTTTGTCCGAAAATTTTGTGTAAGTATATTATTCATTGAATTTATTTAATACCTTTACATTGTTATCAACTTTTTTTAAGACATAATTTTAATCCTAGAAATAAGAACAATTTAGATCAATCTTGGTTCAAATTGGCTAAAGTACAAAATTCTTTTATGGGGTTTAAAATCTATACCAATAGTAACTGACCCGACAGACTTTGTCTTGTCTTAGCTATGAACTGTCAAACGCGCGAAGTTTAAATAGTCGTCAAGTTTTATATAATTTTCAAATTTTCTACGCAATTTTTTTTTATTTTTTTTCGTTCATAAGAACCTTCTCCTGACAATAAAAACACAGCAATAAAAGAATAAGTGAAATCGGTCCAACCGTTCACGCGTGATGCCGTGACCAAGGACAAAGTTATTCATTTTTATATCTATTATTACGGATCATGGAGGAGGAGCTCATGGCTAAAGTAATAACAGCCGCATGGGTCGATTCATCAGGTTAAGCTACGCTTGCCGAGGTTGGTCCGTGGATGGGTGACCATCTTTACATACCGAGACTCCTCCGTGCCTCGGAAAGCACGTTAAGCCGTTGGTCCCGGCTGTCAATCGTGGATCTCTGACAGTCGTTACGGGTCGTCAGAAGCCCGAAAGTCTGACAACCAGTCTTACCAAGGGGTATCGTATTACCCAGTAACTGGGTTGTGCAGGTCAGATAGGCAGTCGCTCCATGTAAAATACTGGTATTCAGCTGCATCCGGTTAGACTGGAAGCCGACCCCCAAGATAGTTGGGAAAAGGCTAGGCAGATTGATCTATTACGGATCATGAGATAGAGCGAGAAAAGGAGAATCCTTAAGGAAATGGGAGTACCTTCGCACTTGACAGCTTTGATCGTAAATTTATACGCCGAGGGAGAGTTGTTGGTCAGGGTCAATGGTGTGGTGTTGGGGCCTTTTAAGCCAGAGAAAGGAGTACGCCAAGGATGTATTCTGTCCCCTCTTCTTTTCAACATCTATGACGAAATGAGGAGAGCCTTAGAAGTGTGGGAAGGAGACATCGCGGTTGGTGGCAATATTGATCGATCATAGCTGCAATAGTACATAACCTTCAACCATTTTTTAAATGTTACAATTTTACCAACGTTATCGATTCTTGTTTTTGTTGTGTGTTGTTTATATCCCACTTAGTAGTAAAGGAAATGAAAATATGGTATTGTTTAGGATTATTGAACAGTTGCGTAAACGTTACAAACATACTATAGTAATTGGGGATTTCAACCTGCATTCTTGTCCTGTTAACGTACTTAATTATTTTTAATGCTTTCAAACTCATTGTGGATTCACTCAGAGTATCTAACAAAGTAGACATTTGTAATGGATGACAGTTGGATCTTGTGTTGAGTGCATTTGAGGAGAGCGTGAGTCTGAGTGTGCGCGCGGCGGAGGTGCCGCTCGTGCTGGTTGACGCGTATCACCCGGCGCTCGACGTGACCGTGAGTATGCGTGTGCGCCATGCGCTAGCGCCTGTGCGCCGGCTCGTCGGCACCGACTGCAAGTATGCGTGAACCTACAGGGTGAAATTTCAATAAAGCCGAACAACTGATAGCGGTCACTGACCTCGCGCGAGCGTGAATATCAAACTGTTGTTATTGTGTTACAAGTGAATAAGTATAAAAAAAGTTTCTTTGGGAAAGTTGTTTGTAATCATGAGTACAATCACGTGTTTAAGTATCGGTCACTAATAACCAGTCACCGTATATATATGCAAATAAAACTTTGACTTTAACGGGTAACGCCAGGCCTTATCTTACAGGCAATTTTAGGAAAATAGCGCACGATAACATTTTTTTTTTAATATATTCCACAACTATCACACAACCCCATCTAGTCCCAAGCTAAGCAGAGCTTGTGTTATGGGTACTAGACAACTGATAAACATACTTATATATTTCTAAATACATACATATTATAGATAAATTACACCCAGACACAGAACAAATGATCGTGCTCATTACACAAACATTTGTCCTGGGTGGGAATCGAACCCACGACCTCCGGCATAGCAGTCAGGGTCACTAACCACTAGACCAACAGGCCAGCCAAGCCCCTTTCCAGGCCCTTTCCAGGCCATTCATAATATCAGTCATCCTGGTGTTCGTACTACGCGTAAGATGATAGCTTAGAGGTATTTTTGGCCAGGAATGAACAAATACATTAACGAATGGACAATAGCATGTATTTAGTGTCAGAAAGCGAAAAGTTGATCGGCACACAATTACAAAGTTAACTTGTTTACCGCCATGTAGCAGGTTCGAAGACATACACACAGACACAGATATTGTATGTCGTTTGCCCACGTTATTTTTTTTTTTTTTGTTTTTTGTGGGGTGGGCAATCATCCTATGACTTCTTCCGCTCTAGGGTGGAGCGGAAGGGTGTGTCAGACTCTTACTGACTAAAACCCGCCCCTGTTCCTCCCTGCTCTGAGTGCCCAGGGGCGAGGTAACTCTTTCGAATTAATCCTCAACCCCCGGGCAGTCCTTTGCCCACGTCACAGCACGGACAGCGTTATTGTATAACTACAATAAATCGTTTTACGCGTTTCAGACATTACAGCCGATACGGTCTCCAGTTATTTAAGAGCATTGAATATGCAGGTTTGGTTGCCCAAGTAAGATAACTACAGACCAGGGTAGACAATTCAAAAGCGACCTTTTTATCAATTCTTCACCATTAGGTAGTCCCGACCACCGTCTGGTGAAGTCTGTGTCCGTCTACTCCCCACCCGCTTCTAGAGGCACCAGGCGGGTTTGGCGATACAGGTCAGAAGATTGGGATGGCATGCGATGTTTCTTCGCATGTTATCCTTGGCAGCCTACTTGCTTCTCTTCGACTAATGCTTCGTCGTGCGTGGACGCTGTGACTGATTTATTGCGGCAGGAGATGGAACATTACATTCCGTTCTCTGACGTAACAATGTATGGAGACTCTCGTCCATGGTTTGGTGCCGAGTGCAATCGCGCTGATGCGCTTAAACACGCAACGTACCTGGCATGGGTCGACAATCGTACGCAAAAAGCGAGTGACCTGGTTCGGAAGAAGAGAGCCTTTAAAAGAGCTGCCAAGTCCTGCAAGAAGGTGTTGTGGAGGGTTCGGTTTGACCACATTATCCGAATTGGGAACAAACAGGCTTCATACCCAGCTGGTAGTAAGGCGTTTTGGTCCCTGGCTAAGTCAGTTGAATCGGATCACTACTTCCTTTAATGAGGCTCGACGTGTCGCTGCTACACTCCGCTGAGGAGAAAGCAAACTTATTTGCCTCTCTGTTTGCGGAATCTTCAAGTCTGGATCCTGGTGATGCGAGGCCCCTGGCTTCCTCTGATGAATGCGAGGCGAGTATGTTGAACATTCGGAACAATCAGAAGGACGTCCGTAGGGTACTCAGTAATCTAGAGGTGCACAAGAATACCGGCAATTATTTTGAGGACATGTGCACCTGAGTTGTATCCGATCTTGACACGCCTGTATCGCCTTTCGCTTGAGACTGGAAAAGTGGCGATGGCTTGGATGATGGCATGATGGCATCTTAATATCCGCAGTATCAACAAAAACATCGATCAACTAATCGCGGTACTCTTCTCTATAAATGTGTACTGTGTCATAATAGTACTGTCGGAGTGCTGGCTCTCTAAACTATCACATGTTCCTGCAATGGATGGCTATATCTCGCACCTGACCACTGGTATAAAAAATCAAAATGATGGTATCGTAATATACACTAAGACAGGGCTTGACTGCATGATATGCGAACCTGAATACGTAAAAGATTTTAACTGTTAAGTATGTAAAATTGGCAACGAGATAGCCCTTGTAACAGTGTATAGATCACCGTCGTTGCATAATATTGACAGCTTCTTGAACGGACTCAACAGTGTGTTGGTTATTCTTAAAGCATATGCTAATATATGTATACTCGGGGACATAAACGTTGATATAAAAACCAACATCAGCGACCATAGATCTGGAGACTATTTGAATCTATTAGCATCTCATGGACTTCTACCAACGCACCAGTGTCCGCCAAGAGCTGGAAACTGTTTAGACCATGTTCTGCTGAAGTCTCGACTAGATTCTGTCACTTTGGTCCATGAGTGCTTTTTTACTGATCACTCTCCTACGCTTTTAACAATTTCCCTAAAGAAAAAGTCAATCGCACCAGCTATTTGCCATGCTGAAATTAATTACAATGCAATACGTAATGCTTTGACCAAGGTTGATGTTGGGCCTGCCTTAAATTCGACTGCCGCAAATTTTTCTGCAAGTTACTTGGTTAGAGACGTTTCAGATATAAATAAAAGCAATACTGCTAGTTATAAAATACCAAAAAATAGAAAAAATATTAAACCATGGATCACACAAAGTCTAATACGATGTATTCGCAACCGTTGTAACAATTAAAAAAAAAATAGTTAAAGAATTTGTGTACTTGTTGGTTCGGGGTTTGTGGCGCCATCTGGCCGAGAACTTATGTAGTGCTGCGAATGTCGAATCAATAAATACCACGTAGAGACACCAGATGGCGGTTGACCAACTTATTTGAAATCTTAAATATGGAAATTGTGTTACAAAATCTATTAAAATAAACACAATAGTTCCTACTATATTGATACTATATAAATGTAATTCAGAAATAAATAATGCCTAATTAAATTTATATGTTAAACTGTGAAATGGAATGTTTGACATTTGAGTGGTAATGGAACGCCGTCCTTGAAAGATGGACGACGGTCACTTTTTTTGGCTTTGATACGTAGATGTGTCATAACCTCTGTGAGTTGGAAAGAACTAAGAAAATATTTAAATGATGTCTCGAAAGGTAGCTGGAACCAGAGTTAAGTTCAAATGTATTAAGCATTCGGATGTAGGACGCTGTGAGTATCTTTTTTGGGTTTTTTTTGTGCTGATGCTAAGTCTTAAGCGCGTGGCATTCATGAATTTCATCAAAATCTCTCTATTTGTTGGCAGAGTTCCTACGATAGATTATCATTAAGGAAAAAAAAACTATTAAAATGGTCGAATCATAATCAACGTTATATTTAGGAAGAATTATGCAGTTTTGACAATAGCAAAAGGTTCCGTACGCAAGCATACACGTGTCGAGAGATGCCCATGATTAGATGACCACGGCGTAGATGCCGTTTGAGGACCTCTGATGACTGGACCTATAATCTTCGAACGATATGGTAAAAGTGTTTCGACATAAATTGTAAGTTGAACATACAATTTTCTGAGAACGGAGTGCTATATAGTGTGTTGCAGTGTTACAAATAAACGTGATATATGTGAAGACCAAATCTAAGGACTCTTATTTACTACAACCATACCTCATGCACAAAACCCGAAGATATGTAATAGGGTCTCAGGCCATAAGTATCTCTGACGCTAGCCGGTGGAAGAAATAATTTTCTTTACACCGTGACCCAATGCACAGGGCACAAAAGAGGGCCCCTACAAATGTTTCACTAAAATTATCATACATTAGGTACAGAACTTTTATTAACAAGCTTTGAAAACAACTCAAAAGATTATTTTATAAGAATCTCCTTGAAGGCACAAAAAATAACTCAAAGGCTACGTGGGACGCTATTAAAACAATAACTCATACAAATAAACAAAAACATCTGTTGTTTCACTTCTTAAAATAAAGGAAAATCCTTTATTGTCAGTAAATGCGGTAAACTCCTTCTTTACTAACATTGGCAGGGAGCTTGCGGCTCAAATTCAGAACACACCCGTTGCATCTACATCATTAAATGATAGCTTGCATGTCTCCTCGCAACGTGACTCTCTGGTTCTGTTACAAACTGATGAAGAGGAGATAGAACTCCTTATAAAGAGCCTGCGAAGGGATTGTGCTGTCGGCTACGATGGTATTTCTGCAGGTATTTTGCAGTCGTCGCTTAATGTATTTGTTCCTGTTTTGACACACATTTGCCGGTTGTCTCTGTCCACAGGGGCCTTCCCTGACGCTTTCAAGAAAGCCATTGTGCACCCAATGCATAAGAACGGTGATGGAGACGTTGTCAATAATTACCGACCTATATCGGCACTGCCCGAAATGTCCAAAGTCTTCGGAAAAGTGTAACATAAGCGGCTAATGAATTATCCTAAGACAAAGAGTTTTATTTCTAATCAGCAATTTGGCTTTCGAAAGAACAAATCTACAGAAGATGCTGTTCTATCATTTGTAAATAGAGTGGTGCATAGCCTGGATGGGAAGGAAAAGTGCTTAGGACTATTTCTGGACCTTACCAAGGCCTTTGACACCGTCTCCATTCCGATTCTAATATCTAAATTGAAAAAAATAGGCGTTAGGGGTATAGCACTGGATATATTTCGGGACTACCTGACCAACAGAACACAGGCTGTTAGAGTAGGAAATTGCACCAGTGAAGACCAGATTTTAAGTTTTGGTGTTCCACAGGGGAGCATTTTAGGCCCTCTTTTATTCACAATGTAAATCAATGACCTTTGTGAACTAAAATCTCCCAATTGCCAGGTCTTTGCTTATTCAGATAATACTACACTTTTTATCCACGTATTACCAATATTTAAAATGGCAAAGACATATTGATACGCTGACCTCACGTGTCAGAAAACTAATATATGTTTTTAAATTACTTCGTAATGCCGCTGACTTAGAGACCCTTAAGATGACATATTATGCGTTGTGCCAGTCAATCCTATCTTACTGCATTACAGCTTGGGATGGGGCTGCCAAGACTATACTCTTACCTCTAGAAAGAGCACAAAGAGCCGTGCTCAAAGTGATGACTAAAAAGATCTTTCGGTACCCTACCTCCAGGCTTTACAGTGATACAGCTGTGCTAACAGTGAGACAACTATTTGTACAGCAAACTGTAACCAGGCAACACAAAAGCCTAACTTAAGACCCATCGATTTATCTTAACAAACGTCGATCATATATAGTTTGCCCCTCAATAAAATATAGAACGAAAATGGCTAAACGACATTACATGGTGATTGGCCCTATACAACAAACTAAATAAAATCTTGAAAATGTACCCTCTAAAACAGAGAGAATTTAATAAAATAGTAAGATCTTGGCTTTTACAGTCAAACTACATGGAAACAGAAAATCTTTTAAACCAATATTAATTTTGAGTTCGGTAGATAAATATAAATGGATAGGCCCGATGACAACCCGGGTTGTCATCGGGCTTCTTCGACAACCCGGGTTTGTGCCGCGGATCTTAAGGGCTAGGAGGCTGGTTTTTTTTGTTTTCAAACTCACAATTGAGTTTTTTTCCAAGCAAACGTTAACCTCTTAAGATCCGCAGACAAACCCGGTTTGTCGAAGAAGCGGGTAATTAAGAGTTAAAATACATATTATATCGCATTTAATAAAATTACACACACAATTACACATTACACACAAATGCATTACACACACAATGTCACACACCCTAGCAAATTGTAAACGTGGGAGATTGTTAAACTGTCCTATTTGGTATTTATTGCCTTTTTATTTAGTTTTGTTTTCTTGTTTTGTTTTTTGTTAAGGTTGTACAGATTCTCTATTATCAGGCTTGCCTAAACTGGGAAATCAGTGAGTCAAATTCGATTCGATGCTACTCTAATGACTGTAAGCGTGCTTTAGTGTGATGATGACGTAGGCCTAGTGCCTGTACCACAGGTTAATTCCTAGCGCGGGTCTGGGTCTTGCTCTGCCATTCGCTGTAACTCGCCCTAATTATCTGTCATGATAAAATGTATGTAGTATTTAGGATGAGATGTACTCAACATTTTGTTTTTAAATATTTAAATAAATATAAATAAATACATTCATTTATATTTTTTTTCAATTATTTATTTTTAACGGGGGAGGTATGTAGGGACTACAAGTAACAATAATCCTAGTAGAGCAAAATGCAACGCTACGGAGAGCGTTGCATGTTTCGTATCCAAAGTAGTAGGCAAAAGTGTCAGAAACGGCCGTTTTTACTGTACTTTTGTCTACTACTTTGGATACGAAACATTCTGAGACCTGTTTTAACAACGTAAAAATACTTTATCCGCTTAGTAACAAATGTGACGTTGAATTCTTTAATATTTTCGATGCTATGCTACGATTTTTTATTCAATGAGGGCGCCACTTGGCCGGTAGTACGGCCTTAACGCTGTGGTCGCTAATATCAATGTCGTTATGATTCGGAACGCACTGTTGGTCTCCGAAAAAATAAATTGATATTATGACTTACCACAGGATCCCATATGTTTAATATGAAGCCGCCTCTTCTCTCTACAAGCCGTGTCACGCAATGCGCAAACGCTGCTGTATGTTTTATTATCCGTACCACAGACTTCTTCCGTTTCCTGCAAATATAGAACAGGGTTATTGTAAAATTATTTTATATCAACCGTTATGATTCTACTTGTTGTGTTCGTGACAATGAAACCAAGATTCAAAGCAGACTGACGTTTATTATATGGAAGTATTTAGACATACACTCACACTGTATAATATTACGGTATCTTAATACCGTACCACAGATAATATAATACTAAAGTACAGATGCCTCATCCCATACAAAGAAACGGTACCGCCGTAACTGCGGGTTTTCGACTTGCAATGGCAACTTTTTAGCAGCGATGGCTTGCAAGTTGAATGAATTTACATATAGTCTTATCAATATTTTCTCACACATTGAGGAATTACTATATAGTATTTTTGGCACTTCATAATAGTTTTACTGTTTCAATAAACTCATTTTAAAGAGGCGAATGGATAAACTCTAATACTACAAACAGCGCCATCTATTGGTACAAGAAATATAAATGCCTAAGGATTCGTACCAATAAACATCGAAAGTTGAATTAGGAGAAAATTATTCCACAATTTTATGCTTACGCTAGTTTATTAAATAAGAAAATACAGTTTTTATCATATTTTTTTTTTCAAAATATTAATGTTACATAGACTTCACTATGAAATCGATGCATATTACGCCATCTATTGTTTGTTTGTTTGAACTAAATTTTCTTTGTTGTCCATACATAACAGTAGGTAGGTACTATAACCATCATAATACTTACGGTGCCCTCTTCACAGTGCTTGGGGCAAACGCAGCTGGCTTCAGAAACACCGTCGCTCTCGCAAACGGCGTAGAACTCGCACTTCTTGTTTTCACACCCGTCTGTAACAATTTACTTAGGTGCCTACCTTAAAACATACCCGTACATATTCAATACATTTTTAAATATTTCTTAAAAGCTACCAGTAGGTGAGACTCCAGAAATAGGAACTGCCTCACTCTACGATCCGAGTTTTGCGAATAAGGCCATTGATCGAACCGTGCAACGAGAGCCTCGAAACATGGTCGTCGACGGTAGAAGCTTTCGGCCGTCAGGCAGGCAGGCAGATAATGACTATCAGCACAATGACAGCCTAGTTCACATCTCGACTCGTCTCTACTCCGCCTCCGGTTGACCTCTTTTCTTTTTTTTTTTTTTGGGGCGTGGGAAATCATCCAATGACATCTCCCGCTCTAGGTGGAGCGGAAGGGCGTGTCAGAATCTTACTGACTAAAACCCACCCCTGTTCCTTCCTTGCCTGAGTGCCAAGGAGAGCGGAAACTCTGTTGTTTGCCAATTACGACTGACCGAAGAGGTGCTTTACTCGTAATTGTTCGATGTTCGTAATTGTATGGAAATTATTTACATGTCCTACATACTAACGGTACGTACGTTAAATGTACCTACATACTAACACTAGGTATTCATCAATCCCATATATTTTGTTAATCAGAAAATAAGTAATGTCTAGCGGCTCTGTGATCATAAACTATAACTCTTCCCTCTTCTCTTTAAACCAGTCATAGTTGGAAAATTTTGACATAATTTGTACCATGTAGGTATGTACATGTAAGTTCCCGTCAAATATCAGTGCGGCGTGCACTGCGTGCTAACAGTAACTCACTGCAAGGTCCGTCGTAGAGCACCTGCACGTCGCGCCGGTGCCGGCACGCCTCCAGCTGCAGCTTGCAGCGGTTGCCGTACGAGATGCCGTCCGAGCCGCACACGGGCGCGAACTCGTTGGAGCAGCGCGGACAGCGACACACGCCCCGGCCGCCGCTGGCCACGCACTCGCCGCCGTGAGGACACACGCGGTCGGCACATACGCCGTTGGAACCTGGATTGTTAAATAATGCATGATAAAATCATAATTCTCCTGACCTTATCCCAATTTATTTGGGATCAGCGCAACATGTCCCTTTCTTCCATACTCCTCTATTAGTCGTTATCTCTGTAGTCACCCCCTTTTTACCCATATCCTCTTTCACACAGTCCAACCATCGTTTCTTTGGCCTTCCCCTACTCTTATAGCCATCCACATCCATACACAACACTTTCATCACGACATTTAAATTTCTTCATTGCTCCACATCACTTGCTCATACCACGACAACCGATTTCCGCACAACTTTTCAGTCAGCGGTGCCACTTTCAAACTTCCTCTTATATACTCATTCCTAATTCTATCCATGCGCGTAACTCCACACATCGCTCTTAGCATTCTCATCTCAGTTGCATGCAATTGCTTTTCATTAATTCCTTTTGTGGCCCAACATTCTGAACCATACAAGACAGCAGGTCTGACTATTGTTTTATAAATTTTCTCCTTAAGTTTAAGGGGAATGCGGGAGTCGCAGATAGTCCCAGTGACCTGCCGCTATATCATCCATCCAGTGTTAACTTTGTGCTTAACAGTCCGATCTATTTTGCCGTCTCTTTGCACGAGTGAACCGAGATACTGAAAATCGGAGCAGACTGGGACAAGCGCGCCAACTAGCGCTATAGCTTCAAAACTGGCGAGACCTCCGAAATCGCAGAACATGTATTCAGTTTTGGTTCTGCTGATTTTCAAGCCAAGTTTCTCCAGCTTCTGTTGCCATTTCTCCAATCTGCTCTGGATCTCAGGTCCATCTTCACCGACCAGAACAATGTTGTCGGCAAACAGCATGCACCAGGGTGTATCCTCCTGTATTTCCGACGTAAGAGCGTCCATAATCAACAGGAAGAGATAAGGACTTAAAGCCGACCCTTGATTCAAGCCTACAGCCACACTGAACTCATTGGTGTTGCCAGCAGCCGACCGGACGTAGGTACTAGATTGTCTGTACATAGCACGAATCAACTCAACATACTTTCCAGGCAAACTTTTCTCTTTCAAGGTCCACCACAACACATCCCGAGGTCCCTATCATACGCTTTCTCAAGATCAATGAACACCATGTGCAAGTATAGCATATAAAATGTAATATGAAATTCCGTTGCAGTTCATTAATTTTTCGTCAAAATCATTTTCAACCCATATCGATCTTAACTGGTCAGTAATATAACCATAAGTCCATAACCCGTTTTACCTTCCACCTTTATAATCCATCGAGAGCACCGTCTTATGACCTGTTCCGCGACTAATTTATGTCAAATTTGTTATACCATCGAATCAGAAGTACCTAGGTTTATTGGATAAATCAGGACTACCTAATTACCTATTGTCATCATAAACCTGCTAGCTTTCATTGTCGACTATTTAGAGCTGGTTATGAAGTATTTCATAGATGCCGTCGATTTCTGTGGTTGTGTAGTTTACACAATGTAGATATACTTACCGCAAGCCCCTGCGTGCAGCACGCGTAGTTCCCTGCCCAGCAGGCAGGCGGCGCGCCGCAGCTCGCACTCGCTGTCGTGCGAGCGCGCGTCCGAGCCGCACACGGGGCGCAGGACGGGCTCACACGGCGCTGCACACGCGCAAACCGCCCCTCCCCCCTCCACGTGGCACTCCGCGCCGTGACGGCACTCCACTTCCGCGCAAGGGTTCACACCTGAATTAATTTCGCAAATTAATGAATAGTGTGCCGGTTGATATTTCGTTCAAGACCGACAGTTCTACGATTAACGCACAAGCACAAATAAAATTATCGAATCTGAAAAAACCAGAGAATATGAGATTTTTGCGAAATTCGACTCGAAACCCTATCAGAGACTTATTAGACCTTTTATAGACCGAATCTAGACCCTTAACGAACGACAACTGCTACAAAAAATTCAAATTATCCAATGACTTCTCCCGCTCTGGGTGGAGCGGGAGGGCGTGTCAGACTCTTACTGACTAAAACCCACCCTTGTTCCTTCCCTGTATGAGTGCCCAGGGGAGCGGTAATCTGTTAAGATTTTATCCGCTACCTTCACAAATAACTCAACAATATGTTTTGGCAGTGGTTTTGGTGTTAATATCGTGCGTTCGTGAGTCTTCTTATCTTAGTTAGGTTCGTTATCTTGGCAAACTGAACGAAATGTTATGTTGGATAGTATTCAGCCTACGTTTGGAGTTGTCTATTACACGAACCTTGTGGAAACTAGAACGAATTTCCGTGCGTTCAAGCGTTTTTGCCATACCTATTATTGGAATCAAATGTCTCGTGCTCACAATTTTAGGACCATTAATATTAGTGTTTTTAACCAGTGGTGCTTGGCAACTGGGCTTACCCCAGTTGTAAATACCCCCTTTGCGCGTAATGGCCTAGCTTTGTTCTGTCTCCCGCTTGATTAGGAGGAAATTGAAAATTATGTTTTCCTTACTCCTCCGCTGTCTTTTCTGATTAATTTCGTTACTGTCTTGGGTCCCAGACAGTTTAATCGTTTCTCTGGAACTCGTCGAGCTTCATTGCCTCGGCATTTTTTTTGGTGATCGCCACTGTTGATTCTGGCTTACAGAAGTTACAGTGGTTTGAGAATAGTGTGGCGGGCTTACTTACCACTTGAGCTTTGTTAAGATAGCTGACAATGCGACATATTTTCCAAAAAATATGAAGTCTAACTGAGTCTTTTAACCCCAACTTACCAGAACTACACTGTCCTTTAAAAATTATCTTCAACTGTTTTCTAGCCCGGCAGGACTCTCGATTCATCTGACACTCGTTAGAGTAGGTCTTGCCGTCGGAGGCGCACACAGGGGAGAACTCTAGCGGGCACGGTTCAGCGCAGCGGCAGGAAGGCGAGCGGCGCTCGTCCAACTGACACACTTCAGGGTCGGGGCAGGTGATTCCGGAACAAGGATCTGGAAATAATTTTATATGCGTGTTACTTTTTTGGGCATTTATTGAAGCGAATCAGATGGGAAGTAGGAGGCATGTTTACAAACTCAAATACATTCATAAATTCATAGTGAAAAAGTAACCTTCCACGAGCTAAAGCTTTACTTAGTTTCCTCGTTGGTCCAGTAGTCTAAAACGAGTATATCTAAACGTTATTGGGTTTTTTCATCAGGAACTTCTCAGTAGCAGCCGAGTTTTCATTTGAGCCCGGTTGATGGCTATACGGTCGATGAATTCAAATCAAAAGGTTGGTACCGCACGACCTTTGATACTACCGAAGCCACAAAACTCTGATACTTCTACACGCGCTCACGTACACACATGCATCAAACTATGCCCATTTTCATTATCTCACGGGGCGTCGTGCAGTAAGTTTGCCTAGAAAATGCCGTCCTGTGTGCCATTAAATGATGCAAAAACCACACTAAAGTGAAAAAAAATAGTTGGAACGAATATCGTTTCACACAAAAGTACACACATAACTATTGTTACGAGCAGGGTATGAGATAAATTATTTTATCCCATACCCAACCATTTATATCCCTTATTAACTCAAACAATTTATTTACACAAACACTTATTTTCTAATGATTACTTTTTTCTTCGTAATCGCTTCCGTTCGTATCCGTGGTCGAAAACAGACTGACTCTCTCGCCGCCCGCCCGGCCTATTTATACAGTCATAGAAATTTCCAGAACATTGTCGAACTAGCCCATAGTGGAATGTTCTAGAAACATCTTTGAACTTCTACAGTACCATAATGAAATGTGTTCTAACGTAGTGGAATCGTCTGGAAACTTCGACCACATTCTCGAACGTTCTACTAATACGGTCGACGTAAAATTGCCCCCACCTTAGTCCCGAGCATCATCAGTCCCGTAGTATCGGGCCAATCGGTCTACATGGACAAACTTAGGAGCACCTCGTGGACCCTTCTGTATTCAGTAGGTAACACCGTCGATCCTGGTTACGACGAGGTATGGTCCATCCCATTTTGCTTGCAATTTAGGAGACTTCCCTTTGCTGCGCACTGGGTTATGCACACCAGTGAACTCTGTTCAAAACCTTTATTGTTTGTCTTCCGGTCTTATCGCGTCTTCATCTTATCAGACATTTGTTGGCCGGATTGTCTGATATGGTCATATACTGATGTATATGAGCATATCAGACACCAATTACGCGAATGACTTGCGAGACTTGCGTTGCGACTTGCGTAACGTAAGTTGAATGATTTCAACTTGTTACGCAAGTCATTCGCTTAATCGGTTACACTGCGTGCAACAGGGAGGTTTCCGGTGATTAAATCTGCAGGCAACCGTAGTACCCTTCCAAAGTTCGCGAAGGCTGGAGACGTACTTTCGTGAACTACACTACGGTAGGACAAAATAAATGTCTGGATGTGCTTGTCCCAATCCCTTTACCTGCTTTCCACGATTTTTTCCAGATATCTCTCCAACGTTTGGTTGAAACGTTCTACCATTCCATCAGATTGTGGATGGTAAGAAGTGGTTCCGGTCTTGTGAGTACCCATCATTCGACAAGTCTCCTGGAATACTTGAGATTCAAAATTCCTCCCTTGGTCGCTTTGAATTTCCAAGGGTACTCCAGAACGACAGAAGACTTGCTGAACCGATTTATCTGCGACTGTTGTAGCTTTTTGGTTAGGCATGGCGAAGACTTCTGGCCACTTTGTAAAGTAATTCATGACAACCATGAAGTGGTTGTTTCCGTTTTCACTTTACGGAAATGGTCCTGCAACGTCTAGTGCTATCCGTGCCCAGGGGGCTCCTACGTTATATACATTTAAAGCACCTCTACTGCGTGTCTGGGGTCCTTTCACAGCTGCACAACTGGTACATTTGAGACACCAATCCTCCACATCCTCTCGATAGTGGAGCCAGTAAAATTACTCTCGTAGTTTCAATAGAGTTCTTTTTACCTCCATATGTTCTCCTGAATATCCATCATGGTAGAGCCGAAAAACATTCGGTACTTTGGCTTTGGGGACAACAATTTGTAGATGACAGTTGTTTCCTCGAGCGTTTTCCCATTTACAGCAAGTATTGTGACTCCATCCTCGATAACCAAGCTGTTCCATTGTGCCCAATAACTTGTGCAGCAGTTCAGCATTTTGCAGTGGCCCGTGAACGCAGAATCCACGGCGCTGGTTTTCAGCGTGAGCCTTAGAACAATAAATAAAACCTACGGATTACTCACTATTCCAAGGCACAGAACAATAAATGATTTCACTACACTAGTTTTAAAATCGCTGTGGAAGATGCTGTTTCGGCGGCGCTCACATAGAATATTATATTGCATAGAAATAAAAACAGCATATTTTATAAACAAATAACAATTAAATCAAAACAATTAAAAATATCATATGTATGTATGAGCTAAAGAGATATACAGAGTGTAACAGAAAGGTGTGGTCATATTTTGAGAATCGACTCAACACATGGGTATGAATAACATTCTCTAAGAAAAAACAAAAATTCTCAAAAAAAAAATTGGACTTATCATACAAAGTTATCATCAGCTGATCAAAATTTGTATGGGAGGTAAAAATTTTTTTTGAGAATTTCCTTAGGTTTTCTTGAAGAAAGTTGTTCATATCGATAGGCAGATGCTGTTTTTAAAATATGACCACACCTTTCCGGTACACCCTGTATTTTATAACCACGATCAACTAAATAAAATTGTAAACAGTAATGGCGCCAGAAATTAAATATTATAGTAATGATTTTGACAATGTGTATAGTATTTATGAGAGAATATGGAATTAGATGAACCTAATAAAAGACAAACCACGGAGTTGGAGGGTGACCCGACCTGTGCAATCTGTACGACGTTTTACCAAAATAGTGTAATGACCGGGGTTCCAAGTAAACTGGTTTTGAAAGAAGAACACGGGTATTTTAAAAATACCTACTTACAATTTTATTGAATAAGGATTCCCTTTTGCAATCTACAAGCTAACACCTTAAAACAATAAACCTCCTTTGACTGACAACAGCCGTACCGGACAATTAAACTAATTGTGACAAAGAAAACCAATTAAAGAAATAATAATACACTTCTGGACACATCTATTGGCCCACCTTGTATTTTCAGTTTCGTTTGGTCCTAGCTAAAATTTTATATTAGGTCGAGCTAAAAGTTTTTATGCAGTTTTGAACCTGGCACATTCACAATTTCATTTAATAGTCTTTTTTTGAATTTCGAACACAGAATTTAAAGAAACAATTATGACAATTTGGAGCCTGTTTGTTGATATCAAACAATCGAATACTAAGAAAACTTGGTTTTATTGGTTTACTTGGATTTAATTCTTGAAAAAGTGATTGATATCTTTGGTTTTGCAACAAACATTACTTATTCTTAACATTAAGGTGAGGTTCTATCAATAATCTATGGATACTTCACCTGAAGTCGCCGCCCAAGCTGTGGCACTTATTCAGGCCGGACACAGCCAAAGAAACGTGAGTGCTCAACTTAATTTAAGTCGATCTGCGGTCCGAAATGTTTATCGGAGGTACCTAGAGACTGGCGGCTTTGTTCGTCGCCAAGGAAGGCCACGATCTCGGGTCACAACTGAAAGGCAGAATCGATTCATCGTGACGACCAGCTTGAGAAATCGTCACCTTACCTCCATTGAGATACAAAACCAACTTCGCGACTTCCACGGAGTATCTGTGAGCGCTCGAACTGTTCGGAGAAGGTTAAAAGAACGCGATGTGGTACCACGCAAGCCAGCTAATGGGCCCAAACTAACGCGAGGCCACCGAACAGCGCGCCTTCATTTCGCACGCAGTCATTTAAATTGGACACAGCAAGATTGGAGTCGTGTACTCTTTTCTGATGAGTCTAAAATTGTGTTACATGGCAATGATGGAAGGAAGAAGGTCTACCGACGTAAGGGAGAGCGTTTCGCACAATGCTGCTTTGAAGAGAGGGTTGCTTATGGCGGTGGCTCATGGACTGTCTGGGGCGGTATATCCGCGAGCGGCAAAACTCAACTTGAGGTTGTTACAGGACCACGGCTACCAACATTAAATGCTGAAAGGTACATTCGTGAGTGCTTAGAACCTCACGTGATACCATACGCGGACTATGTGGGCCCAAATTTCCTTTTTATGCATGATAATGCAAGAGCCCATGCGGCCGGCATCGTCAGGGAATATCTTCGGGATGTGAACATCACAGTTATGGACTGGCCAGTCAGAAGCCCAGACATGAACCCCATTGAGCACATGTGGGACGAGCTAAAAAGACGTGTTAGGGCTCGTCAGCCAGTTGCCCAGACGATGCAGGAGTTGAAAACTGCCATAGAAGAGGAATGGGAGATGATCCCTCAAAATTTCATAGAGCGGTTGATGAGCTCTATGCCTAATCGTATGAGAGCTGTGGTAGATGCCCATGGAGGCAACACGCGTTATTAAATTAAACCTTTATTTGATAAAGCATGTTTTTTATTCAAAAATCAATTGCCTTTAACAAGGCGCATATCCGACTTGTTAGGCGTAGCTCCATGTCGTATCATCATTCTCCTGCCCTTATCCCAATTTATTTGGGGTCGGCGCAACATGTCTTTTTCTTCCATACTCCTCTATTAGTCGTCATCTCTGTAGTCACCCCTTTTTTACCCATATCCTCTTTCACACAGTCCAACCATCGTTTCTTTGGCCTTCCCCTACTCTTATAGCCATCCACATCCATACACAAGACTTTCCTCACGACATTTTCTTCATTCCTCCGCATCACATGCCCATACCACGACAACCGATTTCCACACAACTTTTCAGTCAGCGGTGCCACTTTCAGACTTCCTCTTATATACTCATTCCTAATTCTATCCATGCGCGTAACACCACACATCGCTCTTAGCATTCTCATCTCAGCTACATGCAATTGCTTTTCATTCATCCCTTTTGTGGCCCAACATTCTGAACCATACAAGACAGCAGGTCTGACCATTGTTTTATAAATCTTCCCCTTAAGTTTTAGGGGAATGCGGGAATCACAGATAGTCCCGGTGACCTGCCGCCATTTCATCCATCCAGTGTTAATTCTGTGCTTAACAGTCCGATCTATTTCGCCATCGCTTTGCACGAGTGAACCGAGATACCGAAAATCGGAGCAGACTGGGAGAAGCGCGCCATCTAGCACTACAGCTTCAGAACTGGAGCTCCATGTCATGTCGTATGGTATTCTGAATTCAAATTTAAAACAATACGATCGAAAAAGATGGTAAAATGTATCAGGTTTAAAACTGCATCAACAGTTTTTGTTCAATCTAGCAATCATATTTCGGTAGGGGCCATCGAAACCTAAACTCTAAGGTGGGCCAATAGATGTGTCCAGAAGTGTATTTGCAGACAAGTAATAAACGAAAATATCTTATTATTATTATGAGCCTGTGCTGTCCCACTGCAGGGCAAAGGCCTCCCTTCCCTCCTTCCACTTTTCCCGGTCTTCTGCAATTTTGGGCCAGTCCTTTGAGAAGGAATCCAACTCATCCCGCCATCTCTTTCTGGGCTTGCCGCGTTGTCGTTTCTTTTCGTTCGGGATCCACTGTGTGGTAATCTTTGCCCACTGCTCTTCCGACATGCGGCAGATGTGACCAGCCCAGTTCCACTTAATAATCTCGCAGCTGTGTGGCTAACGTCCGCTATTTGTGTTTTAGAACGAAGTATAGAGTTTCTAATTCGGTCTGTGAGTTTGACACCCAGTACACTTCGTTCCATAGCGCGTTGGCAGACTCCAAGTGCAGACTTTTGACGATTGGTAAGAGACCACGTTTGCGCCCCATAGGTGAGGGTGGGAAGAATGCACATGTCCATAAGCTTTCTTTTTAGAGAAAGAGGGAGAGGTCCCTTCATTAAGTGCTTCATCGACCAATAGTTCTTCCAGGCATTTTCGGTGCGTCGCGCGATCTCTTTGTCTTGTCTTGCCTGGAAGGAGACTATTTGGCCGAGATAAATGTATTCATGGACAGATTCAATCCTCACACCCCCAATTTCTATGCGGCGCTCGATATTGTTCGTCATCAGTTTTGTTTTGGTCATATTCTTCGAAAGTCCAACCCGGAGACTGGCATTGCTCAGTTGGTCGAGCATGAGGCCAAACTCAGCTGCTGAGGAGGAAAAGAGGACAATATCGTCGGCGAAACGTAGATTAGTTAATCTCCTTCCGCCGACGACAATTGCTTTATCTTCCCAGTGTGGATGTAGTTCTTGAAAGATTTCTTCGAGGGTGGCAGTGAAGAGTTTGGGAGATAGCGGGTCGCCCTGTTTGACTCCTCTCTGAATAGGAAAGGGTGGTCCGGTGGTGTATGTGCATATGTCTGCTGTGCTATTGTGGTAAATTTTTTGTATCAGATGTACGAGTACATATGTGGGATGTATCTCATGTTTTTTGAGCGCAGAAAATATAGAGTCGTGGGCTAGACTATCGAAAGCCTTTGAGTAATCCACAAACGCGAGGTATAGGGGCAGATTAAACTCTTGGTGTTTTTCAATCACCTGATTTAAAGACTGTAGATGGTCAGCAGTCGAAAGGTTGCGGCGAAATCCAACCTGTTCGGGAGGTTGATGGAGGTCCAGCGTGTCCGATATGCGATTTTCTAATGTTTTAATAAATATTGAGAAAATATCTTGAGCAAATGCAAAAAGATGATCTTCAGGCTGGGATCAAAACCCAGGATAAGAAAACGTCAGCTCGCGCACTATGCCCCGAGACCAACCGGCTCCTTGAGTACCGTGGTGAATATGTCGTTCAGTGCTTCGCAATAAATCAGTATGCTGTCTCAGCAATCGTAGCCGGACCTTTATCCATAATACATTGTAATTATATTTGTGGCTGAACGATAAGGGCGTTTCCGCAAACTGAGAACAAAATGAGAACAGTCAGCCTTGCAAAACATCTCCAACTATCCAACCTACACTTCGCTAAATAGACGCAAACACTTACCCCCGCCACATATTACCCCCCGCCGCGGCAGTATTCGCACACAAATTCACAATATTGCACCAACCCAATTACGTATGTAGGATATTCTGTAGTAATCTCAAAACAATGATGGCTTTAATTTCCAAGAATTTTGTAAATTAACTACGGAGCAACAGTCAGTTTTTCTGTCTTTCACCAATTGACCATTCTCCGGTAGGTATATTTATTTTACTGCTACGACATATCTGCTACGTTCACTTTTCCATCGTATAATAAAGTAACATGCCATTAAGGCGCAGTTATACGACTTTTAATGGTTTTTAATTGAACATCACGTCTAAACGAGTAGTCTATTTCTTTGAAAAAAATATATGTTATTTTAGACAATTTCCGTCGTAATTTGATTTGAGAATATTTGAAATTATATTTTTATAACATAGTGTATTTAATTTGTAAAGTTACGTCTAACGCGGATAAAAAAATGAGAATCACGCAAAATCATAAAGCGTATTTTTATGAAACCTTTACCATTTTATAGATCATTTAATTATTTATAATTTAGTCTCACAGTGTTTTATTTTAATACCTGTTCTTTTATGTGTAATAAATTAATAATGCTTCTAATTTCGGACAGCGCTCCTTGATGGGCGAGTCCTATTACTGAGTGGACGTATGACGCGTTACGTGAGCTCAGCACAGAACACGCAAGCTAACCACTCAAGGTCTTTGGCAGCTAATAGCTTCTTAAAACTATTGTGGCGAGCCTAGTAACATCAGCCATCAGCCATCTAGCATTGGACTCGAGAGCTAAATTATCGATCACTACAACAGTAAGGTAAGAAGTAATAAAAATGAAACTGAATTGTTTATTAATTGTTTAAACAATTGAAATGATAATATTATAAGAATAGGAATATAGAATTTATAAAAATTGTATTGTCCATTATACAGGTTTACAACATAGAACAGGGACAGAGAATCACCGCCAGCAATCACAGCAGACAGGAGGCAGAAAGCCATGCCACAGCGCTGCTGAAGACCCAAACCAGAAATGCAGGCCATGACCCGAGAGGTAAACAACATAATGATATACCTTGAAAATGATTGTAATGAAAGTTGTGCATGCAATAGTAACTTTTTATGTTGATATTTAAATGACTGTATCGTTTTGCGTCGTATTGGTGGTGGAAGATCATTCCAGCAGCGCATGGCAGCAAACCTGAAACTGCCCCTTAAAGCTGTGGTTGTGTGAACTATCGAACGAAGACCATACTTGTAATGAGTTTTTCGCCAAGTGAGTTTATAGTGCGGCTTATGGGTTGTTAAAATACCAAACATTAAACTCGCTAGATGAATTTTTCGCCTGGCAGCCATTTTTAGTACCTCGAGTTGGTTTATGTATGGCGTCACCTGATGCCTACGAGGGACATTAACGCAAAAACGAATACAGCCATTCTGAATTCGCTGAATTAACCTATCTGTCCTAGCAAGCAGGCAAGGCCCATAGACAGTGTCACAGTAATTTAGCTTAGATATGATCAGACTGTCTACCAGTTGTTTTCTGAGCAGTATGCTAAGAAAATTAAGTACACCATATAGTACCTTCAGCCTTTAAAAACAATTTCTTAGTACGCTTTTATATGAACCTCGAATCGCAACTCTGGATCTAAGATTAGACCCAGACTACATACAACTGCAACTGGATATCATCAGCATACATGTGATATTTGCAATTAACAAAAGATGAAATTGCATCAGCACTGTAGAGGACGTACAGCAAAGGGCACAAAATCGATCCCTGTGGGACTCCCCTAGATACAAGGAGTGGAGGGGATGACACAGTTGATCCGACTTCCTTGTGATTCCGCATATACTGGGACCTATCAGTTAAATAGCTATTAAAACTATCCACAGCGTCACGTTCAAAGCCATAGTACGAGTATGCTAACTTCGACAGCAGTAGATTGGTATTAATTGCATTGAAAGCCCGTGAAAAATCCAGTAGGAAAAATCGAGTGTGGCGATACGAGTCAGCAGACTGGGATGAGATGCGGTACTTTTTTGCATCTTATCCAGGCCGCAAATGTGCTTTTCGTCGGGTGAACCCTCGTGCTGTGCTGACGTGTTTTCAGTTGTTATTTACAGTCAGGTTTTTTGAAAATATTTTATTTGATCTGAGCCGATGAATTAAAAACACCTTTGCTTACCGCTACAGGCATGCAGAATAATATGCTATGTATTTAAATTCTCAATGATCCTAAACAAGTTGCTAAATATGTACTTACCACATTTACCGTAATACTTGAAAGTTATGTTGGTGTTAGATTCGCAGGCAGCTCTTCGCATCTCACATTCGCCAGGGTAATCGCGGGCGTCGCTTGCGCAGAGGGGTCTCGAGCCCTCGTGGTCACCGTAGCTGGGGCACGCCGTGGGGCACTCGCAGGTGTACGTGCGGCCATCGGCAGTGGGCCTGCACAGGGCACCCGGCCCGCACGTTACACCACGGCACGGATCCGGTGCGTCTGGTGATGGCAAATTGAAAGCATAGACAGACTTAGGTAACAATCCTACTAATATTATAAATGTGAAAGTTTGTGAGTGTGTATGTTTGTTACTTCTTCACGCTCAAACGGCTGAACCAATTTAGATGAAATTTGGTATGTAGATAGCTTATAGCCTGGATTAACATATAAGCTACCTTTTATTCCGGTCTATGTGGGTGAAACTGCGGGCCGCAGCTAGTAATAAAAAAAAACTTTATGGCTGGTATATACACTTAATTTTATCAGTAAAAACACCCCACATAAGGGATGTAATCTCTACACCCTCAAAATTTTAGTATCTGTCTTACTTATTTAGATATCCACTTAGCCTTAACTATAACTTTGTACCTAGGTTTCACAGAGGCGTACATTTCATGTAATTTTTACGGCCATAGATAGTAAAAATATAGAAACACCCGATCAGTAAAAACACCCCACTTAAGGGTTGTTTTTACGGACCGGGTGTTTTTCGATATATACACTTAATTTTATCGGTTGGTTTATAGTAATAAAACTTTAAGGCACCAGCCTAATAAGGCGGGTTAGTAATAACTACAAATCCGGACATATTGTATAATATTAATTATTTATATATTCTTCCTCACTAGAATAGAATACACTTAGTAACTGTTACAGTTTATTTATATATTGATCATAACTTAGTTCTAAATTATGTGAGGAGCTGGTGTCTGAGGTAGGCGCGAAACACCAGTATACAGATCACCAGGACCCCAACACACGGAACCAGTTACAGTACATGGCTTTAGATATGTAAAGGGCAATGCAACTTTTGCCATACATACTCGTAGCTAGTGTAACTATAACTGTTACCGCGGATTAGGGTCCTGTTGATCTGTAATACAGGTGCTTTGCACAGCTACCTCAGACACCAGCTCCTCACATAATTTAGAACTTAGTTATGTTAAGTATAAAGGTATTGTAACTGGTTTATTATGTATGTCGCCGCGAGAGCGTCTGGCTGCTAAACGTTGTGGAACCCTCCGAATGGCCGAGGCTCCACACTTCCGCGGGATATACAGTCTCATCACCGACGAACGTGGGTGATGCATTCGAAATGCAGTCAGCAGTGTACGGACACGCCTATCCAGGGCGTCAAGTTCTGTTTGAGTCCATTTGAGTACGCCGAAATTATTATTATTATTAGAGCTGGCATAGTTTTTGTTTTCTTTTCGCCAACAGTGAAACCTAGACCATATATTACAGGACTGTACGAGAAATCAATAGCAAAAGGAACTAGGTCTACCAACCGTAACTGAACCAAGTTAGAGAGTGTTTAGTAGATTGCTATTGTTTTTTTATCAGGCGTTATTTTTCTTAATTAACAATACTCTGTGTGTGATATTAAATTTCCCATTGTTAAATACTACTCGGCAACTCTATGGCCGCGGATACACAGTTAGCCGGCGGCGGTGGCGGCGCGGGAAGGGCGTTTTAATGCACAGATTTACATGGAACGCCTCGACGGCAGCGGCGCGGGAAGCGGCGTACGAGCGCTCCATGCATTGAAACGCGCCGCCACCGCCCGCTGACTTCGTGTCCGCGGCCTTATGAGTCATTGCACGTCCCCCGCTTCAGCATTCGTCGCTGGGCGCGGTACGGACAGCGGCAGACGGAGGTCAAGTGACTCGTTTCAGTTGTCGGGTTATAGATTAAGTAGGTTGTTAATGTTATATTTTTCCTTTGTTGGTTTTGTATTAGGTACTAAAACATATTTGTGTCTGATAATACATTTGTCCTTACTGAGCTCTGTTTCCCGATAACTAAAACGGGAGCCTTCAAATCACGTGTCAAAAATTTTGGATCGTAAGGATTGCGCCGCGTGTTACTAAAAATCACCACGCGCCGCGCGCTGCACACCATGAAAGATAATAGCATATCGTTGTCCCTCTCTATTCCACACTTGCTGGCCTCTTTGTTTGTGGTGCTTGCTCACTCGCCTTTCTGCCTTCGGATTGTGTGCGATGTTTCTGTGTAGGTACTTACGTTACTGATTTTACCATATTTTAACCATACCATACCATATTTTAACTTGGTTTTGATACATTGGATACCGTTTCTGCTTTAACTTGTGTCTTGGCTGTGTTTATGGGACTTGGTTTGTGTTGTGACGTGAAGCAACTTATACTGGCTACAATGTCTTATAGACCATTTATTATTGAGCTCTAACTATGGGTTCCAACGAAAGTCCTATAGTCTCCATAAATATCGCAACCTATTAAAATTATTTTTGATTGTGTGTCCAGATGGCCACATTATTGATATATATGGGCCTTATGAAGCCACAAAATAAGACGCAATGATTTGAAAGAAATCAGTTATGTTCATGACGTAAATAACCCGTTTCTTTACTTTTTTTTAAGTGACGATGTCTTTATATTAGAAAGGGGGTTTCGCGATGCAATTGACGATCTCAGGGTCATGAACTATCGCGCTTATATGCCGGTGATAAAAAATGCTGGCGCGGCACAGCTGACAACGCAACAGGCGAATCAAACGAGAAGAGTACTTAACATTATGTAGATGGGTCGTAGAAACAATGAACGGACTGTTTAAAAATCAGTTTCGACCACTTAGGTTGTGTCTAACGCGGATAAAAAATTGAGAATCACGCAAAAACTATAGTCTAAGAGTCTGACACGCCCTCCCGCTCCACCCAGAGCGGGAGATGTCATTGGATGATTTGCCAACCCACAAAAAAAAATGTGGTAGTTCGGCCAAGAGGCTCGCCGCCGCGAAGGAAACCGTACGGTATCCTCTTATCACCCTGACGGACACTGCTCTCTGTGGTCTTCTCAGTATTGAAATGTTGTGAGCCGTCAGGTTGTCTGCCCATACAGACGCTCCAAAGAGCGCCATGGACCGTACGATCCCCACATAGACCCTCTGGCAGGAGGAATTTGGCCCCTCCCCCAGATTAGGCAGCAAACGCGAGAGTGCATTAGCAGTGCCTGACAATTGGGCGCTGGAAACGCGGCCCGAAGTTCTACCGGTTATTTAGTTTATTTAGTACTTACATGGAGGACTTACAGCTAATAAAAACAAATAATAAAGGAAACCATAGTCACCAGAAAGCAAATTGAAAATCCTCATTTATAGAACTATAATAATTTTGTGGTGTGAGCACAACAACAAAAACACACCGGTAGAAAGAAGCAATATAACAAATTGGTTTGCAATTATATGACTAAAATAATAGAGTAAAAATAAAAAACAAAAACAAGTAATATAACCTACCGCTACTTAAAAAATTTGAGGCTTAAGCACCTTCTGGCCGAATTCACACTAATTGTGAATGGATCTAAAGCATATTCCTTGCATACATCATTGAAACTACTGCTTGCGCGCACAACATAACTGTCCCGCTTATAATTCGAAGACGTATGAGGTACACGTAAAGGTGGATTAAAGCGAAATGTTTTTCTTGGCACATTAAAATATTTTTTGTACAATAACTCAGAGTTATCAATACTGTTATTGAGGATTTTCAACAAGCATAAACAATCGGCAATTTTACGTCGATCTAGCAGTGGTAGCAGGTGGTACTTCTTACAGAGTCCAATATAACCGGTTGACTGACATAGAATCTTTTGATGAAAGCAAAGATATTTTATGAAACGTCTTTGGATGTTTTCAATGCGGTCAATGTATTTATGATAACGTGGATTACATATCTGAGACGCATACTCTAGCTGACCTCTTACAAAAGTGCAATACATTTTTTTTGTGTTTTAGCATCTGTAAAACACTTAGAGAGATGCATCATAAACCCAAGCAATTTACAAGCTTTTTTGACAATTGCATCAATGTGTTTCAAAAACTAACTTACTGTCTTGATGGACAACTCTGCTGCCGCGACACCACGCGGCTTGGCGGACGGAGCTCCGGCAGGATCTCATGTCGACATGGAGACAGCGACTGTCGCAACCCAGCGCTGGGCATGCCACCATTGCGGCGGTAGTGTCCCTCTTTGAGGAGTGGCTGGAGAGGCGTCACGGCATCCTCACCTTCCGCTTGACGCAGGTCCTCACCGGACACGGTTGTTTCGGGAGGTTCCTGCATCAGATCAGGCGGGAGGAAACGCCCGGGTGTTACCACTGGGCGGATCGCCCAGAGGACATGGTGGAGGTATGCCCCGCTTGGGCGGAGCACCGCCGTGTCCTCATGGATGCGATAGGTGGCGGCGACCTCTCTCGCCCGGCCCTGGTTCAGGCCATGGTACGGAGCGAGAGGTAATGGGAAGCAGTCTCCGCCTACTGCGAAGCAGTAATGCTCATGAAGGCGGAGGCGGGACACGTGAGGGAAGCTCAACGGAGTGGCCCTTACGGCCCCGGCCGCTACCACCGCAGGAAAGGTACTGGGCGTACTGGACGTAGGACGTCGCGAGACGATCTCCGGCCACCATAGACCCGAGCCTGCGGATGGCGAGCAGTGGGTAGCTCGCCGCCCGATCAGCACCAGGCCCGTGAGCGAACGGCGCGTAGTGTTCCACGCGCGCCTCAAAGAGATTAGTGTCAGCCACCACTGACGGGGCCCATCGTGGCCGGTGCCTGCATGCCTAGAGGTAGCGGATAAATTCTGAAAATGAGTTACCGCACCCCTGGGCATTCAGGCAGGGAAGGAGCAGGGGTGTTTTAGTCAGTAAGAGTCTGACACGTCCTTCCGCTCCACCCAAAGCGGGAGAAGTCATTGGATGATTTCCAACATCCCCAAAAAAAAAAAACTGTCTTCATGGACGAAAGTCACGAATAGAAATAGATCGAGGACGATAGTCCCTGGTATTTCATCATCGACTCGATACCGATGTGGACACCTCCTACCATGATGCTGGATCCCGAAGGTGGCGCTTTCCGGGGCCCGTGGAAACAAATGGCTTCCGATTTATGCAATGCCACCTGGAGACCCAAGCGCCAAATCCCACCTACGACTTGCGCAACCACAGCTGTCGCTAAGACAGTAGCCTGCCGGAGCGTCTTCCACCATGCTATTACCAGCGTGTCATTGGCGTAACAGATTACACTGACGCCACGGAGGAGCGCACCGCACAGCACCCGGTCGTAACCGATGTTCCACAGGGGTGGCCCCAAAACCGAAACCTGTGGAATACCACACGACATCTCTCGCCTACCCCATCCCTCTCGACCCTGGTAGACAATACATCTGACCAGTAAGCAGGCCCTGATAATGCGGTGGAGGTAGTTTGGCACCCTATGATATAGGAGTGCCTCCCTAATGCAACTCCAGGGCAAGGTGTTGACTGAGCCCCGCCGTGTCCTCGTGGAGGCGATCGGCGGCAGCAACCTCTCGCGCCTGGCTCTGGTTCAGGCCATGGTACGGAGCGAGAGGGAATGGGAAGCAGTCTCCTCCTTCTGCGAAGCAGTAATGCTCGCGAAGGAGGAGGCGGAACTGGTGAAGGAGACTCAACAGAGTCGCCCTCACGCCCCCAGCAGCAGCCGCCGCAGGAGACGCCCCGGGCGTAGGACGTCGCGAGACGATCTTCGGCTACCGTACCGTTCGGCGTCGCGCTGCTACGCAGGCGATGCGCAACTGTGACACTGTCTGTAACAATATCTTGCGACCACCAATACACCTGGCAGATGAATACCGAATATAGGGCATTGCATCGCAAAAGTGCGTCATTGCCTCCCGGAACCATGCTGCTTCCACATTGATATCGACAGGCCTGTCAGATGAGTCCAACCAGGCTTGCACAATTGATGCTACCAAGAGGGCTTCCCGGTTCAGTCTTTTGAGTGCCCAACGCGGGCCATCGTTAGCTCCGACTGGGGCCGCTTGAACTGGGCCACTCGAGGTCTGAGCGGAGACGTTGAGTCGGATGTATCTATGATCCGACAACGTCTCCACCTCCTCCAGGACCCGCCAGTCCTGCACACGGTGTGCGACCTTGCAGCAGCAGTAGGCCTGACTCCACCGCGCACTTCTCCAACAACCACCCCCGTGCATCCGATTCTGGGGAACCCCAAGCCGCAGATGCGCGTTGAATTCCCTCATGACATTGTTATGGGGGGGGGGGGAGTTTACCTACTATGTCTACTCTAATGATCTTTTTTACGATCATGACACCACTACCACGACTAAGGAAACTCCGAGCTCCATCAATCTTCAAATCATATTTGTTACCTACCCATTATTTACAAGAAGTTAACAACCTATACTTGTAGAACTAATTCGAGATCATTTTAATCCATCGCCTCCAACTCAAACATCGACTTTAGCATTGTGTATTTTAAGTTGATTTTTAAGTAAAAAGGCCATATAACAAGTATGGGTTCCAGTGGAATTTCAACTTTGTCTTGTTTGACTGAGTTTGTTGTTTCAAAATTGGAAAATTATCTCGAATTATAAATTCAAGTAAATATAAGTAATACCTACATTAATTGAGCTCTTCATTACTAACATAGTGTTAAGATAATGTTATAGGTACTAACAAAATATGGGCACTTCAATAGTCTGAAATAAACGTATTTTATTTATTTTTATAAGTTGGTATCTACTAGAAATAACGCGTTTCTTCCATTTTAGTGAGTAATATGAACTCTGTTTTGTCTTCAGCTCTGAGGGAGTAGGCTAGTTTTAATGATAAGAGTTCTTACCACTAGGGAACAGGTAACAGCAGTCAGTAGTCGCCACCAGCAGCGAAAGCGCGCACAGCGCCGCGCTCACCATGGTCCGACTGGGTCGCCACACTTGGGCCTTCTTGCTTCCACCATCACACATCGTATATTCGCATTGCACTTCTATGAAAACATTAAGATTTAACTTTAACACCCCATAACATCAGGTGAGATAGTGATCAAATGCGAGCCTATCAATAATTACAAAAAAAAACTTTAACCTTTCTGCTATTCTAGCATACTACCTGCACGAACCTATAAAGGTAAGGTGTGCAGAGCATGATGCAATCGCAATTTATTCATATTTTAATAGTATTGCGATTAAACACGTCATTAGGTTTGCTTATGTTACAAGTCAACTCAATTTGTTATTATGATCAACTTGAAACCTAAAACGTGGAGTAGCTAGAAAACTAACTCACCCAGTTTTCACTTTTTGCATTTATACAACCGATGTTTGGACAACACGTTTATTTATCAAAAAGTATAAAAGCTATTTCGATTCTGCGCACAAGGCGTCAACGTTGTCGCGATGCCCCGTCAATCGACAGAGGGTTACTGAAGCACTTGTCTGAATGAATTTTCGGTCATGCGCACTAGGATAGGACCGACGGGATTTAAACTAATTTGATGTGCAATAAACTACAGACAGGTACGGCGTAAAACACTTAGATATGAGTATATCAAATATCGAGTATAGGCTCTCAAGTGCTTCAATAAATAAAAATTAAATAAAAAAAACAAAAATAACTACTCTATTGGTAATGGAAACCGATTCTGGCTAATCCTTGCAGAAAATTAATTAAAGTTCTCAAAAACCCACCTTCAATTTTATGTGCAAAGACAAAACGATCCTTTTTCATTAAAAGTATCTCAGCGAGAAGTGGTCGAATCAAGATCTACAAACAACAAATTGAATTGAATCAACAAGTTATCCGATCTGTAATAATATGGCGGTTTAATCGGAAAAAAATATCCAAGTCCGTAGACAAAAAAAAAACCGGCGAAGTGCGTGTCGGACTTTGCACATTTAGGGTTCCGTACCAAATGAGGGAATTATCAAAGAAAAATCTGATTTATCAATATAGAAAGAAAGAAAGAAAGAAAAATTATTTATTTTGCAAAATATACGTAATAATAAATGATTATCATCAAACTTCAAGTTCGTCAATTCAATTGGAAGTTAAAAAATTCTTAGGAACCAAAATTTTGTGACAGACGACGGACAGACGGACACGTGAGTGACAGCAATAAGGTTTCCATATCCGAAGGATCCAAACCGGGTACCGTTTGGATCCTTCGGATATGGAAACCTAAAAAAAAAAAAAAAAATTTTCCCGGTATTCATTAGGATTGCGCGATCCACATTACTTTGAAAAAAAAAGTCTTCTTAAGATCTCAAAGTTCTTAAGAAGGCTTTTTTTCAAAGTAATGTGGATCGCTTCAAGCTACAAATTGCTTTTTTTGCGACTCCGATACGATAATTTTTAACAAACTTAAGATCCATTTGAATAATCGCTTTTTTTATCCCTTATTTTTTTCCATTAGTGTATTAAAACCTACAGACGAGAGCATTATGGATACCGAGAGGTCATTATGGAGCTACAGCACGCCATAGCGGATGCCAAGGTAAGATCCTGGGGAGCCACAAGTTGGTCATGGCAAAAATTCGTCCTTGAGTTCCTCCCATAAAGACAGCCCTTCGTCGCTCTTGTCACCTTCGGACTGGTCTAACGTGTTGTGAGTGACTAAAAGTGAGCTGTACCGGGCTGTAAGACGAATGGGAGCTTGGGACACAGCGCCAGGCCTGGATGGTATCCTTGGCCGAGCGGGCATTTTGGCCCTGATTTCCCTGGAGGACCGCTCAAGGCGGTTGTCCAACAGCTGCCTCCGTGTGGTGTTTTCTTCCGAATGAAAGGAGGCTGTATTGGTCTTCTTGTGGAAGGAAGGTAGGGACTCTGATTCCCCCTCTACAAACCATCCCAGTTGCCTGCTTGACGATGTTTCCAAACTATTCGAAAGAGTAATTGCAGAGACTCGTTGGGCACCTGTCGTGAATTGGTCCCGACCTCGGCGATTTTCAGAATGGCTTCTGGCGCCAGAGTTCTACAATTGATGCGATCCTATGCGTCGTCTCGCTGTCGGAACAGGCAGTGTCTCAAGGTAGGTTGGCGTTGGGGGTTCCGCAGGGGTCAGTTTATGTTTCTCTCTTGCGGGATCTTGCGCAAGCACGTTGTAGAAGCGGCCTTGCCGCACTCCAAAGCATGGCTGAAATAAGGGGATTGGATCTCCTGCAGGCTTACTCAGGTGCTGACATGAGACACAGTCGTTTCGGCGAGTACCTACCTGTATAGGATTAGGTGAGAGTTGGATCTCTCACTAGGATCGGGCATGATCAGCGGAGACAGAATTGGAGAGATGTTGCCCTGCTTTTGTGAAAGCGTGATGGTCGGGAAAGAAACCGTGTAACGTGAGAGAGCCGATTCCTCAAAAAAGCAGGCTGCTTTGAGGCAACCGCCACGACCCAGTCCAGGCGCCATTTGAAGGTTTTGCCCCGTTACAGAAAAAAACAGATATTCTTCTGTGTATGATGTGCCCATGCATTTTTCAGACACCTCGCAACAACTAAGATTACTTTTTTTAGTTATTAAGTTTTCATCTAAAATTTCTCCATTTTATTATATTCCAAAATGCAATGCTTATTTCAAAAGATATCGATCGCGGCTTCTTATTGGATAAGAAGCCAAAAAGTGTAGTAAGCTAATTACATAAGCGCCGCCGTCAGCGGACGACGATGTGCGCAATAGTAATACATTTGTAAATGTAACAATTATATATTAGGATTTTACCTATGAAGTTGCCGTTTTATGAAACGGGTCATTTTAACCTGTGATAACTTTGGATTGTCTGAGAAATATATTATCAAATAAATTTGATATTTAAGACATTTTATTCCTTTTACAGGCCTTTGCCAACAGGCACGCCGAGATCAGGAACATCTTGTAAATCTAATTGTTAAATTACTGTAATGTAAACCTTGTTTCGAAATAAAGGGATTATTATTATTATTATTATTATTCTTTTACAAAATTAGGAACTAATTTGTTTCTTTGGGTTTTGTTTTTCTGTTATATTGCCATGAAATCTCAAAAAAATCTATGTTTCAATAATAAAAAAAGGTTGACAAGTACCTCATGAACTAAGCGACCTACAACGAGAAGCTCGCGTCCAAGCTTGCAACATGTTGCTGAATCGACATAATATCGAGGGAACTTCGAGTCGGATTGTATCCTGAGATGAGATGTAGATCCTACACGACAATCATAAGCGTTCATCACAGTGGTTAGATCCAGGTGGGGCTAGCTTAACATTGCCCGAAACGGAAGATTGGCCAGGTGAAGCTTATAGTGAAAGTTTAGTGGTATTCAGTAAGCGTTATTCATTTTAGCTTCTTGCCATTTGGTGCCACAGCTACTGCTGACCGTTATTGTCACGACTTGCAAACAATTATGAAGAAGCTGGCACTTAAACAATCCAGGTTAGTCAATCGCTCATGGCCATTATATAGCCATTATATTACTCGTAGTTGTATCCTTACCCGATGTTATATTATTCACCTCGATACGCAATAAATGTATTAAGGACCGTCCGGAAGTAACGCTCGACTTGCCCGTTCTCGCGGTGCATTCCGGCGTGATAAAGCATTTCACAGCCCAACTCCGCAGCATAGCTTAGAAAAGATGCGTTTTCAAACATCCTGCCACAGTCACAAACGATTGTTGACGGAGTACTAAAATATGAGATCATACTTGAAAATACGCGTTTCAATTCGGCAGTATCTTGTCTGTTAAGAGCGTACAAGAGGCAGTATTTGTTGGAGAACGGAACTATTACGAGGAATACATACCGGAACCCGTATGACTCAGTTAGGGGGCCAAGATCGTCGGCGTGAATCACTGAAAACGGTATTTCAGACTTCGTCCACGATTCTATCGGTTGGCTAGGAGCTCGAGGTACTTTCTTGTGTGCCAAGCAAACGATGCAATGACCTACATATTTCTTAATAAAAGGTCCTCAGCCGGGGAACCAAAAGTGACGCAATATAAGCTCCGTGGTTTTATCTATTCCAATATAAAACTCTTAAAAAACTAAGTCTATGACCTTTAGGAATAAGATATAGGAGGTGAGAATCCTCACCAGTAGCCGCATGCTTGTAGTACAACAAATTATTTTTTATTAAAAAAAAAAACCGGATGGAATCTAACTGACCGTCTCTCCGAACTGTGTGGCGGGCTTGTACCAAAAAAAAAAATAGACAATTTGAATCAGCACGCAATCCAGGTGTTTGATTATAACTAGTTCTCAAACTGCAGAGATACACGGCTATTTACACGCCTGTCCCTCCATGAGCAATCTTTGCCCAATTTCGCGGATTTTGTATTTGGAGAAGAGTAGTGGGCTGTCGGCTTAAAAAGTCTGCATGTTGCATGAGACAACCCTTTCGATACTCTAACGTAAACTGGGAGTCCTGTAAATCCACCAACGCGCCACAAGTGGCAACAAGTCCCTTTTACGCTCAATTAGCTTTAAAGAGTTAGAATCGGTAACTATTTTAAACTTAACACCGATTGAATAGTGCCGAAAAAGTTGTAATGCACGAACAATTGCCACTCTCGAGTTCGTAACTATGATACTCGTAACGGGACTCTGCGCCCTGTGTGGATTTACTAAAATAGCCAACAACTCGCTTCCATTTACTGTCATGCTCCTGCATTAAAACCGGACCGTAACCGATAGCAATGACGTAGGTATGAAGCTCAGTAGGCAGATTGGGATTGAAAATTGCTAAAATGGACTCTTCGGTTAGACTTTTAATAACATACGCGCTAAGTCTTGTTCCGTACCCCATTTGAAAGGCTGACCTTTCCTAAGCAACTTAGTAATAGGAGCGGTTTTTGAGGCATAGCCTGCAATGTACTACAACTAAAACACGAAAATAGCCCGCCAAACCCAGGAACTGGCAAACCTCGCTTACTTAGGCTCTGTCGTACCTGACCTTGCCCAATAAGATGACCAAGGTATTCGAGCTCAGTATCCAAAAATGTACATTTCTATAGATTTACCGAAAAACGTCAGTAAGTTTTTAATACCTCGCGTAAAGTTTTAAGCATCACCGACAGAATTAGTCATTATCAGTATATCATCAGCTGGTTCAGAGTTTTGGAAATGTCTCTCTGATAGACAATAGGAGCATTAGCCAGCCCATAAGGCATCTTTAAATATTCGTAATACCCCTTTTTTGTTGGAGGGGGGAGGGGGGGGGTAGGAAATCATCCAATGACTTCTCCCGAGGAGGGCGTGTCAGACTCTTACTGACTAAAACCCACCCCTGTTCCTTCCCTGCCCTGAGTGCCCAGGGGCGAGGTAACTCTTTCGAATTTATCCTCAACCCCCGGGCAGGCATCGGCCATGACGGGCCCCGTCTTGTTTGCTGACAACTCTTTGAGGCGCGCGTGGAACACTGCGCGCCGTCGACTCTCGGGCCTGGTGCTGTTCGGACGGCGAGTTACCCACTACTCGCCGTCCGCAGCTCAGGCGTTACGAATGCTGTTTTACTAATAGAGTCATCATCTTTCATGGGCAGTTGATGGAACCCTGTAGCCATATCAAGGCTGGTAAAATATTTAAAACTGCCCAATCTGTCAATGTGGTCATCAATCAACGGTAATGGAAATCGCTCTCTAATAGTGATTGCGTTTAGAGCCCGATAATCGACGCACCAGCCTTCCATCCCTGTTCTTAACGAGGATGATAGGACTTGCGTAATTGGATTGCGACTCGCGGATCACGCCCTTACTTAATAGGTAAGTCATTATCTCGTGAACTCGACGTATTTCATCCGCAGAGAGTTTGTAAGGACGATAGTTTACAGGAATGTCACTGCTTATTTCCATACTACCCGAGTTAACTGTAGACGTCGCTGTTCAAGTGGTAAAAGTATCGTAACACCACTCCCCACCACACCACACCACACTTTTTTTCATCACCAACCAAGGGTGTTTTCATCTTGGCGAACTCTACAGTTGACACATTATTTGTATGAGCGACCGTAATCAAACGTTGAGAGTCGTTCTTTCGAAAGTATGTAACTCCGCTACTATTTAAAACATCTGTGCCTATTAGAATCGGAGCTTGAATGCAACCCGGGGAGACCACATACAAATCTATATCCAAAGAAAGTTCACGAAATTCAATAATAGTATTTACAAATGAAGTAGATTCTATAATTATCCTGACTTCCAATACCTCTCATACGGCGGTAGATAGGTATTTTATTTAAACTAAAATGCTTCAACACGGAATCAGATATAAGCGAAATATCAGAACAGAACCGGAATCAACTAAAACATCAACAGGTACATTCTGAATGACTGTGGACATCACATTGTTTTGTCTGAGGGTGACTTTGAGCAAAAATTTACGTTACTTGTTTTATTTTTATTTGATTCCGTACGCTCTTTAACAAAGCAGGTCTCAATGGAATGCCCAGTCTTCTTACAGTAGGTATAAGTTTTAACGGGTTCAGGGACCGATTTTGTTGTTTGTGGGTTGGGCTCAGTTTTCGCTTGAGGGCTCACAGAATTTGTTTCAGATTTAGCAGACTTCTTCGAACAGTTAACACCTGTTTATGGCCCATCTCTCCGCACGCAAAACAAATCAAGCGATCATATTGCATAAGGACCTTTTTTTAGGTTTCAAATATACTCACAAAAATTCTACAAGATCTTTTGACTGTAGTTTAGCGTTGGTTGTCGCGGCTTTAACTTAGGGATCAGAAATACCACGGATCACTATGGCGGCTTTCAGTTCATTCGAAAGCCCCCTGACGATGTTCAACCGCAGCAAGGACTTTCGGGCGTTCGTAATCATAACGTCATATAGCACAGTGGCCATATCAACTTCACGCGCACACAATGACCGAAATTCAGCTTAAAAATGAGTCCACGTTGGGTCACTGGTCACCAAATCTTTGATCCACGTCTTAGCCCACGTAAACAGCCACCAATGCGTCCCAGGCATTCCCGATCGCCCCAGTGACTTAATTCGCGCCCCTTATCTACTTCCGCACACCACACGTCAGTCATGTACACTGGGATCAAAATTCGAAATATAGTAATGGGTGGATCTTACTTGAATCAGGGAAGAAAGTGCGCCCACAATCCTGTCCGCAGCGTCTGCCTCACACGATGCCTCGAAGGCTGCGGTCCCCGTATCACGTGTTGCCATACTAGCAACAGCTTCCTCGGTAGCCGCCGATACTGGCGCCGGCGTGTAGCTTCTCGTGCACGGATGACGACATTTGAGTAGAGGTCTGTATCACGATTTAAGACAATCGTTCCTCACAAGCGTTCAAGCAATCTAGGACTTTATTTAAAGGGTTGCGGCGAGGGCTGTCCCGACGCCCATAAAAATAATCACGACGCCTACGTGGACTTTCGAAACTCGCAGGTCTATCGCGATTACGCCTAGAGGATCTGCGACACGACTACCGTCGTAATGAGGTAATGACGTAGTCGTAGTCGTAGTCGCGAGAATTACATTTAGACGAATTTTGACGCGGTGTGCACTCGCGACATGATTTATCAACAGTTAGAGCGGTTGCGCACTACGTCCGATACTTATCCGTGAAAACACGGTCCGGCGTGGTCGTAGAACAATTTGTATGGTAGGTTACGCACTATCGATCCGAGTTTGGTCAGAGTTTTCTATAGATCTGTATTTTGACGGATAAGTATCGGATAAGTATCAGACGTAGTGCGCAACCGCTCTTAGCACGCTACGTTAATAGAAAACAACGTAAACCAAACACCATATATTTAACACATGGGCAGTAACCTAAACTCGCACAAGAACTAAAAACCGATACAATTATTAACACGTTGTGAGGTACTTTTGAATTGCACATATAACTATACACGGCTTCATAATTATTTTAAAACGAAACAAATGGTTACAGCAAAAATAGATGGCTAACAATCAAAGTCACGTGTATTTTAAACCTATCCCACATCTGATCTTAGGGATCAGAAGCTCATTTAGTCTTTTAAAAAGAAACGCAAAACAGGAGGCAGGAATTGTCCTGCCTCCTGTTTTGCGTTTCTTTATCATCATTCGATGAAACGCAAAACTACCTCGAAGTATTTTTTTTTTCTTTCTATAACAAAAAACCGTTAGACACCGAAAATAATTCAACACTCATTCTTAAGGGTCTACTACCAGCCAAGTGGCGCCCTCATTGAATAAAAAATCGTAGCATAGCCTAGAAAATAAATATTAAAGAATCCAACGTCACGTTTGTTACAAATATGATAAAGTATTTTTACGTTGTTAAAACAGGTCTCAGAATGTTTCGTATCCAAAGTAGTAGGCAAAAGTGTCAGAAACGGCCGTTTTGGTACTTTTGCCTACCCGAAGCTCTTTCAGCACAGGGTTTCCTCCCGCTTTCAGGAGTTCGGTCGTAATCCCGTCCTCACCAGGGGCTTTTCCATTTTTAAGCTGTTTAATTTAATTTAATCATTTAAAATTCAGAACATTACATTCCATAAAATTATTAGTAAAATAATTCTTATAACTATGTTAGTAACATTATGAATATGTATTTTTATTATTTACAAATTGCTCTATTTAATATTATAAAGGACACCTCCAGAGCCGTGAACTGTGTTCCAGTGCCTTACAACCGGGCAGTCAAACCTTCCCAATATGGTATTCAGAAGGCTGCTGGTGCTGCCCCGCACGCGGCGCATCAGGGAAGCCACCCTTTTGCGTACTATTGCCCTAAAGCAGTCCGCTCTGGCCTTAACAAACATACCTGATGCACTGCAAAAGCGCGGCAACCCCAATAGCATCGTAAAACCATTATTGTACAAGACCCATAGGGCGTTGAAAGATATACGCGTAGGTATAACGGACCCACAGGCTGCAGGTATAAAATGTCTGGCAGTATGCCTTAAAAAGAGCAATTTCTTCTACTACTTACTTACTCCTTCGTGAACCGTGCAAACCTGCGCGCCAGCATATTGCATCTCACTGCCAACGCCCTACGTTCCCGTTCAATATCCAAATCATCTGAGAGGTCCTCGGTGACCCAGTGCCCCAGGTACTTGAATTTGGTGACCCTGCTTATAGGCATTCCTCTAAGCCTGACCGGTGGCACGGTTTAAGAGCCGCCTTGATTTCGTCTTGGCTGATTTCTAGCAGGTCTTCTGTTAAGTGGCGGGTTAAGGTGGCTCTGGAATCCTCATTTTCGGGATCAGGTCGCGATGCGTGCGATGCGTATAATTGGCCGTAGAAGTTTTCGACTTCGAAAAGATCTTCGGCTTCGAAGCGACGATATCCCCACTAGATTTGGTCAACTTTGTCAGGTCAGGTTTGTCAGGCCTCCCAAGTTACTGGACGAACACTTTCGACCCCCGGATTTGCTCAATCGCTTTTTGTATAGAGCGTGTATTGGAGCGTCGGAGGTCGCGCCGAACCAGTGTCCTAATATTTCTGTTGAGTGCCCGTTGTTCCGACGAAGTGACAGGTGGGTTTTCACGTCGCTCCGTCATAAGCTCCAGTCTCTTGGAACGTTTGGACGGAGCGTAGACTTCATCAAACGAGGCCGCGTAAGCTTGAAGTTGATATTCAGAAAGCCTCGGACAAGTCTGTGATCACTACCGGTGTTGAAACTGTTGATCACTGAGACATCTCTGAATATATGCTTTTTGTCTATTATGATGAAATCTATCTCATTATTAGTCATAGTATCGGGGTTTCGCCACGTCACTTCTTTTGGGGCTGTTTCTTAAAGGAGTTCATAAAGAAAAGCCCCTCCTTCTCAAAGGAAGTTCACAAGCATTTGCCCCCTATGATTTCTGCTACCAAACCCGTAGGATCCTACTACCGATTCACTGCAATTTTGTACTCCCACTTTAGCGTTACAATCCCTGTAGGAGGGTTTCACATCGGCGTCGAGGGGACGATGAAGTACCTGGGACTCGTCCTAGACAGCCGGTGGAACTTCGTCGAGCATTTCCGATGTTTGGCTCCCAGACTGGAGCGGGCCAGTGCTGCTTTGAAGCGGCTCCTGCCCAATCTGAGGGGTCCAAACGCCTCCTACCGGAGGCTCTAGGCGGGGATCGTGCGGTTCATGGCCCTTCACGGGCCACCGGTGTGGGCGCATTCCTTGAGACGGCGAAGAGTTCGCCAGTTGAACGCGCCCAAAGGGTCATGGCCTTTCGGATGATCCGAGGATACTGCACGGTCTCCTGTGAGGCGGCGAGCCTCCTTGCCGAACTGTCGCCATGGGATCTGGAGGCAAAGGTCCTAGCGCTGCTCTGGGAGTGGCACGAGGAGGCCAAACGCCGTTGCAAAACTCCGCTGCCGCGACTTCTCGCGGCTCGGCGGACGGAGGTCCAGCAGGATTTCATGGCAACATGGAGACAGCGACTTTCGCAACCCAGCGTAGTGCCCCTCTTTGAGGAGTAGCTGGAGAGGAGTCACAGCGTCAGAACCTGCGTCAGGCGGAAGGTGAGCCGCCTGACGCAGGTTCTCACCGGACATGGTTGTTTCGAGGGTTTCCTGTTTCGGATAAGGTGGGAGGAAACGCCCCGGGCGTTTTACTACCACTGCGCGGATCGCTCAGAGGATATGGTGGAGCATACGGTGGAGGTCTGCCGCGCTTGGGCAGAGCACCACCGTGTCCTCGTGGATGCGATAGGCGGTAGCGACCTTTCGCGCCCGGCCCTGGTTCAGGCCATGGTACGGGGCGAGAGGGAATGGGATGCCGTCTCCTCCTTCTGCGAAGCAGTAATGCTCGCGAAGGCGGAGGCGGGACGGGTCAGGGAAGCTCAACGGAGTGGCCCTCACACCCGCAGCCGCTACCGCCGCAGGAGAAGCACTGGGCGTAGGACGTCGAGAGATCTCCGGTCACCGTAGACCCGGGTCTGCGGACGGCGAGTGGTGGGTAGCTCGCCGTCCGATCAGCACCAGGCCCGTGAGTCGACGGCGCAGTGTTTCACGCGCGCCTCAACGAGATGATTGTCGGCCACCACTGACGGGGCCCATCGTGGCCGGTGCCTGCATGCCTAGGGGTAGCGGATAAATTCTTAATAGAGTTACCACTCCCCTGGGCACTCAGGCAGGGAAGGAACAGGGGTGGGTTTTAGTCAGTAAGAGTCTGACACACCCTCCCACTCCACCCAGAGCGGGAGATGTCATTGGATGATTTCCCAATCCGTCAACAAAAAAAAAATGCGTTAAAATCCCCCCATGAGACCGCTACTACTACGTTATCACAAAGGGATTTATTTACCAGGAACCCGACTCCGCCTTGGGATAGCTGGTCTCCCTCTCGAAAATAAATCATTACAAGGACTAAGCACATAAAACAACAATAAGGTGTTAGAGTCATTTAATCTTTTAGTATACATTTAATATGCAATGTCATAACCAAAAATACATTATTCATTTACTATAACTAGTAGAATCAACGAGAGAAAACACTTTTTACACAACCCTTGGTACTCACATAACTTGCGGGGACGGTTATGTCAATGATTGTTGCACACCTCTGAACCTCTCCATCAGTTGCAGATTGGTGAGAGCAAAGAGATTCAAGTCATCCATGTCTTCACATGCAGGACTTGAATATAGCCGGTGAGATATAGCCTGACTGACCACCTCTCTTCATCACCTCTCTACCGGTACCCTAGGCATAAATTCTCCAGCAGTGTGCTTAGAGGTTTCAAGAGGGGAATCAAACTGTCACCCTGAAATATAACCTCGCTCGATCTGAACTGAAGATTGGAAATTCCATTACCTAATATTTGTAAACATTGGGTAGGTATTTTTAAAGTAAAGCATATTAAGAAGTCCTCCGAAATATGTAGGTTTCTTACCTGTGAGTATTAAGAGGGAACAGGGCCTGCGAGGAATTTGAAAAATAGGTATTTGTTGAAACTATTGTCGTCATGCTGCCTAAAGCCTGCGCCCGTTGAGTGCGATAGGGACAGGTGCAGCTCGGACCGATTTTATCACACAACATTTTTGACGAGATCGACGTTTCGTATTCCCTTTTTTTCTCTACGAAAACTGAGCCAAAATTATTTATGGCACAAAAAATTTAAGAAGAGTAGTAGATTCCTATTAAATGTTTTATGAGGTTTTATGTTAAAAACTTTTCGAATTTGTCTGGTAGTCCTCTAATCACGGCGGTAAAAATGGGCCAATTTGTAATTTTTGGAGGGTCATATTTTCTTTACATATTAGATGCTGAAAAAGAGGAAATGACAGAGATGTGTCTACAGCAGACCTAGACTTTATGAAAAAAAAATGATTGCTCTAGAGGCATTATTCCGGAAGAAAAAAGGGAATACAATTGTATGGAGAATCGCACCCCTGTTCCCTCTTAATTATTTTGCGAATCTTCTATATAAATAAAAACCGACCAAGTTCGTGACAAACTTCGCACAATTAGTGCCTTTCCACACACGTCCCGGTTGCCAGGTAGCCGGTGCCGACTGTCCGGTAAAAATTAAAACTAAATTACGCCGTTATGTGTGAAAGCTAACGTAAGTACATGGGTAGATATACACTTCGCCGCCGGGTATAGTATTCGTCAAACTTAATGGCGTGTGGGAATACCACCAACTTTCAAATTGACAAATAAGTAGGTACCATACACCTCTAAAAAATATTCACACAGCTTCCATTCCACACAGTTATAGAAATCATTAAATGGCCTAAATTATTATCTACTTGACTTTACCTGTGCGCAGATGCACTTGCAGCTAACTTCGCACACGTTATTAAGTTTGACGAATACTATACTCGGCAACGGGGGCGTGTGAAAGGGCATCTGGGGTTCCGTAAAAAAAATATTTTTGACAAAAAATTTTTGTATGGCTTTGGGTCAACAAAATGCTTACACTGATTTGAAGACTAGTTCGAACCGTTTGGTTGTAAAACCTGTGTGAAAGATGACGGATAGACAGACAGACGGACACGTGAGTGACAGCAATAGGGCTCCGTTTGGACCCTTTTGGCACGGAACCCGAAAAATGAATGGCTAAATAATGTGTTGCTAAGCGCAAAACTCGAGATCGGCTGCACCTATTTGACAAATATCTTTCTTTTTTCGGTTTGGTCTAATAGAGAATATGCATGAAAAAAATGTTTCTTACCTAATCGTATAATTGATAAATACACAAAAATGGCATAGTAATCGTATAAAACAAATGTCGATAAATAAACAAGATAATAGCAATAAATTTTAACCAAATAAATATCTGTCCCTCCCTCGAAAACGTTGTTTTCTATATCATAGTTTGGCGTCAAAAAGATTTAAAAAATACAACCGAATTAAGAACTTCCTAATTTTTAGGGTTCCGTACCCGAAGGGTCCAAACGGAGCCCTATAGCTGTCACTCACGTGTCCGTCTGTCCGTCGTCTGTCACAAAATTTTGTTACGAAGATTTTTGAAGTCACGCAAGTGCGTGGCCGGTTTTTTAAGTCGGTTAAAATTAGATCTAAATGTGGAGGGTTAACTCCTTATGTGTATTATTCTCTCGTTGATATTACATACATAATTATTCGAAAATTATCTGTTTAACTTTCGTATCGTAATAAATTTGTCCCACTTTAGAATCATAAAGTTCATAGTCTCCTAAGTCATGCTGTCCAAAATACTTTGCTATAATACATATAAAAATATTTAAAGGTTTTGCCAGTTCTTGTGCGTTGTCATCATCCGAATTTAAACCAGCTCTGAAAATAAAAAATAAAGAAGTTTAATCATCTTCTGATTTTGTGGCAGTATGTACTCGTAGGTTCTCCAGCTATTTACAGGTAGGTAAACCTTTCAGGGTATATCAGGGTATACTAAAAAAAATCAGGGTATAGCAGGCCATGGCTAAGCCAGAGTAACTTACTTTTGTAGCTATCTTCGTTTTTCTTTGTTATTTGAAAATCTAAGTTGTTCCAAATAAACAGTTTTCTTTTTTTATTATCTTTATTATGTAAAATAACTTATAGGAGGAGCTCGTGGTTAAAGTAATAACAGCCGCACGGTTCGATCCATCAGGTTAAGCTATGCTTGCTTGATCCACAGATGGGTGACCATCTTTACATACCGAGACTCCTCCGTGCCTCGGAAAGCACGTTAAGCCATTGGTCCCGGCTCATTGGTCATTGACAGTCGTTACGGGTCGTCAGAAGCCCGAAAGTCTGACAACCAGTCTTACCAAGGGGTATCGTATTACCCAGTAACTGGGTTGTAGAGGTCAGCTAGGCAGTCGCTCCATGTAAAATAGACCGGAAGCCGACCCCGAGATAGTTGGGAAAAGCTAGGCAGATGATGATTATGTAAAATAACTTTAATTTTGGAAGTCGGTGTTTTTGGTTTAGTGTCTTCGTTTTTTGACACCGGCTTCCGAAATTAAAGTTATTTTACATAATCATCATCTGCCTAAGAAAGTTTTACAGGGGTAGTACTAATTCCTCGCGGCCGAAGCCGCTGGCAAAAGCTAGTCTATCAGCTAAGCTAAGCTAGTCAGCCAGTCAGTTTCTCCTTTTATATTAAAGGAGAAACTAACTGACTCACTGACTGACATATCAACGCACATCCGAAACTACTGTAACTAGGAACGTGTAATTTTGCACGCGGCTTTTCTTTATAACGTAGAGGAGCACTAAGAAGGGGTTTTTGGAAATTCGACCTTTAAGGGGGTGAAAAGGGAGGATTTTGTTTGTACGTGTTGTTTGAGGCGGCGACCAGCTCGCCGGTTGAACGCGTCCCAAAGGGTCATGGCCATTCGGCTCATCCGAGGATACCGCACGGTCTCCTGTGAGGCGGCGAGCCTCCTTGCCGGACTGTCGCCATGGGATCTGGAGGCCAAGGTTCCTCCTTGCGCTTCTCTGGGAGTGGCGCGAGGAGGCCAAACGCCAGGTCGAAACTCTGCTGCCGCGACACCTCGCGGCTCGGCGGACGGACCTCCGGCAGGATCTCATAGCGACATGGAGACAGCGATTGTCGCAACCCAGCGCTGGGCACGCCACCATTGCGGCGAGAGACGCCACGGCGTCCTCACCTTCCGCCTTACGCAGGTCTTCACCGGACACGGTTGTTATCACTGCGCGGATCGCCCAGAGGACACGGTGGAGGTATGCCCCGCCTGGGCGGAGCACCGCCGTGTCCTCGTGGATGCGATAGCTGGCGGCGACCTCTCGCGCCCGGCCCTGGTTCAGGCCATGGTACGGAGCGAGAGGGAATGGGAAGCAGTCACCGCCTACTGCGAAGTAGTAATGCTGGCAAAGGCGGAGGCGGGACGCGTGAGGGAAAGCTCAACGGAGTGGCCCTCACGGCCCCGGATGCTACCACCGCAGGAGAGGCACTGGGCGTAGGACGTCGCGAGACGATCTCCGGCCACCGTAGACCCGGGCCTGCGGACGGCGAGCAGTGGGCAGCTCGCCGTCCGATCAGCACTAGGCCCGTGAGTCGACGGCGCGTAGTGTTCCACGCGCGCCTCAGAGATGAGTGCCAGCCACCACTGACGGGGCCCATCGTGGTCGGTGCCTGCATGCCTAGAGGTAGCGGAAAAATACTGAAAATGAGAAAAAAAAACCTCTGGGCACTCAGGCAGGAAGGAACAGGGGTGGGTTTTAGTCAGTAAGAGTGTGACACGCCCTCCCGCTCCACCCAGAGCGGGAGAAGTCATTGGATGATTTCCCACCCCACAAAAAAAAGCAGTATCTACTTTAGACGCTATGGTGAAACCTTCGTAAATACATATCAGACAGCTGAAATCATTCACCTAGCCTGAAGAAACGAGACACCTCTTAGTTGATACTCACTTCCCAAAGAGCGTCTTCACACAGGTAACTGACTGGCCAGATATTATACAAAAACCATCAGAAGATGATTGGCTCTACGCACACAGGATGATTACACTGAAGAAACTTCAATGGGCCATCCAAAGCTTCCATCCTTTCAAGGCACCTGGTCCCTTTGGGGGGTTTCCTGCCCTACTGCAGTGGTGTGGGGCCTCGATTTCAACGAGACTGGTGCCCTTAATTAGAGCATGCCTAACCTTTAGATACGTTCCAAAATGATGCAGGGTAGTGTAAGTAATAATCATACCTAAGCCTAGCCTTTTCCCAACTATCTTGGGGTCGGCTTCCAGTCTAACCGGATGCAGCTGAATACCAGTATTTTACATGGAGCGACTGCCTATTTGACCTCCACAACCCAGTTACTGGGTAATACGATACCCATTGGTAAGACTGGTTGTCGTAACGACTGTCAAAGATCCACGATTGACAGCCGGGACCAACGGCACGGAGGAGTCTCGGTATGTAAAGATGGTCATCCCATCCATAGAGCAACCCTGGCAAGCGTAGCTTAACCTCCTACCCACCCCCCCATCCTCTTACCTAAGCCAGGTAAGAGTGATTATACAAACGCCAAATCCTACCGACCCATAAGCCTGACCTCCTTGTTATTAAAAACGCTGAAAATACTGTTTGAAAAGGAGCTGCGAGATGGCGCCTTAAAAGCAGTATCACTACACGGTAACCAACACGCATACAGCTTGGATAAGCCGACAGAGTCTGCTCATCACCTGGTGGTGAGCCAGATAGAGGAACCGATTCATCAGAAAGGTACCTGCCTGGGCACTTCATAGACATCGAAGGAGCCTTCGACAAGACAAACTTCTCCGGCTTTAGTGCCACCCTCTCCAAGCACGGTGAAAAAGAGGTAAAAAAACATAGGACACGTATTTTTAACCGACTTCAAAAAAGAGGAGGTTCTCAACTCGTCTGTGTTTTTTTGCGTTTTTGTTTTGCGATTACTCCGCCATTTGTGAATAGATTTTGATGATTCTTTTTCTGTTTGGTATATCATTCTTCAGAGGTCGTCCCGTATAAATTTTATCGATATCTCGTATCTAATAAAATATGTATTTATACACTGATGACGTTTTGGTTTCCTCCAATAATGTTCAAATACCATGTTCCATGTTATCAATATGTTATCAATTCGGGCATAACTTTAATATTTAGTTTTAGTTTTGGGGTACAACAACTAGAAACTGAAAAATAAAAAACTTTTTTACAAAAAATACAACGAACGATTGAAAAGGAAACAACACAAAAAAATTGCAAAATAACTTTAATTTCGGTGGACGTAGAAACAAAACACGAACGCCGACTTCCGAAAATAAAGTTATTTTGCAATATTTTAAGAAAATCTGCATCAGATCCTAAAGTATTATAATTATGCCAAAACCTTCCTTGAAAAATATGCATTTGAGTAACGAAAACCCCATTTAAATCGCATCAGCAGATTTCGAATATTTACTCGAAATCTGCTGCTGGTGGTGGTGGTGGTCTGCTGGTGGTTTCGCCGACAAACAAGCATACATACAAACTTTTTTTTTTTTGGTGTTGTGAAATCATCCTATGACTTCACCCGCTCTGGGTGAATCAGAAGGGCGTGTCAGACTTTTACTGACTAAAACACACCCCTGTTCCTTCCTTGCCTGAGTACCCAGGGGCGCGGTAACCCTGTTACGAGTTTATCCGCGACCCCTTAATACACGCATCGGCCATATACCCAATACTACAATAAAATTCACAGTTTCAATTTACCGAGATCGCGTCTGTTTTAATGATTACACATATTTTCCTGTTGCGTAGACACTTGAGACACAAAACTACATCAATTTTACATCACAATATCTACCAGAAATTACAAACAGCCACTGAACTTCAGTCGAAGAAATCCCGCCAAAAACTCCATCTAGAACCTTACAGATGATAATATGATCTGTCAGTAAACCCCACTAAAACTGCATCAGTCATGAACACCCAAAAACGGGTATTAGGCCGCTTCAGCCTGCCTAAAGTAATACTGTTACGTCGACCGTATTACACTGGAACGTTCGAGAATGTGGTCGAAGTTTCCAGAAGTTTCCACTAGGTTCGAGAACATTCCATTGTGGTACTGTGTAGAAGTTCATAGATGTATCTAGAATATACCACTATAAGATAGTTCGACAATGTTCTGGAAACTTCCATGACCGTATAAATAGGCCGGACGGCGGGCGAGTGAGTCAGTCTGATTTCGACTACGGAAGCGAACGGATGCGAATACAAGCGATTACGAAGAGAATAGTGATTATTAGCGAATTAGTGTTTGTGTTTATAAGTTGTTGAGTTAATAAAGGATAGTTAATTAATTGTTGTAAAATAATTTGTCCCATACCCAGCTCGTAACAATACGTTTAATACGGAACTCCAGTTGTCTAACGAAGTCAAATACCTGGGGGTCACCCTAGACAGCAAGTTAAACTGCAGTGATAACCTCGACAATAAACTAAACAGGGCCTGCATCACCTTCTAGCAATGTAGGAAAATGATAATGATAAGTGGAGCTTATCCCCAAAAATGATACTCTGGCTTTATAGTGCAGTAATTCCCTTGATCACCTGCGGGGCCGTGATGTGGCCCCGCACTAAACTGGCCACAGCCGTGAACTAACTACGAAGCATGCCAACGTTGGTCAGCATGGCGACCACGGGCTGCATGAGGACTTCGACGGCAGCGCTTGAAGCCATGCTGGGACTCCCCCCGCTCCACCTGTTCATACAACTGGAGGGGACGATAGCCGTAGTACGCCTTAAAACACTGGATCTCAGGGGTAATAGGGAAAAACAACACACCACTCTGCTCGTGGGACTCAACAATGATCTCCCAATAACTAGGGCAATAAACGACTGGATACCCAAACAATTTATCTTTGATAAAAAATACAAAATCAAACTGCATGAGGACCACCGCTGCGAGGGGTTGTGCCCCGCAGAAATGCGGATCTTCACTGAGGGATCCAAAACAAGTACTAGCACAGTTGCATGGATCTTCTAGGAGGAACTTAACATTAAAATAGTCACACCACTGGGGGTCCATAACAGTTTTCCGAGTGCTTAGGAATTTCCCTAGCAGCTTCAGCCATACTAGCTAGGGATGTATTTTTATTTTTTTACTGTGGGTGGAAAATCATCCAATGACTTCTCCCGCTCTGGGTGGAGCCTGAGGGCGTGTCAGACTTTAACTGACTAAAACCTAGCCCTGTTCTTTTAGTTTCCTGAGTGCTCAAGGCCGCGGTAACTCTATTTCGAATTTATCTATGACCCCAGGCAGGCGTCGGCCCTGACGGGCCCCGTCAGGTCCCGTCAGGTATTGCTGACATCTCATTGAAGCGCGCGTGGAACACTACGCGCCGTCGACTCTCGGACCCGGTCCTGATCCCCGACGCCCAGGGCGTCTCCTGCGGCGGCTGCTGTTGGGTGAGTCAGGGCGACTCTGTTTAGTCTCCCCCGTTCCGCCTCCGCCTTCGCGAGCATTACTGTTTCGCAGAAGGAGGCAACTGCTTTCTATTCCCTCTCGCTGCGTACCATGGCATGGACCAGGGCCGGGTGCGAGAGGTCACTGCTGCCGATCGCCTCCACGAGGGCACAGCGGTGCTCCGCCCAAGCAAGGCAGAACTCCACCGTATGCTCCACCGTGTCCTCTGGGCGATCCATACAGTGGTGACACCCGGGCGTTTCCTCCCGCAGTCCCGCCTAATCCAACACCGGAACATCCCGAAACACCCGTGTCCGGTGAGGACCTGCGTCAGACGGAAGGTGAGGACGCCGTGGCGTCTCTCCAGTCAGGCCTTACCGCCGCAATTGTGGCGTGCCCAGCGCTGGGTTGCAACAGTCGCTCGCTCCATGTCGCCATGAGATCCTGCCAGAGCTCTGTCCTCCGAGCCGCGAGGTGTCGCGGAGCTAGGGATGTTAGGGACTACTCGATATGAATACTCTCGGACAGCATGTCAATCCTGCAAGCGCTGAACAGCCACACAGTTAACTCTGGGCTGATACACAAATGTCACCAAAACCAGGTGGGTAATTTAAACACAACAAAGTAACCATTCAATGGATCAAAAGACACAGCGAATCCCGAGGCAACAATGCAGCGGGTGAACTTGCCAGAAGGGGTTCGAGCATGGCAGCGATGGTACCTGAACCTATTCTGCCTCTCCCCTTTGGATACTTATGCACTCTGGTAAGGAAACGTACCAGAGATCAACACAAAAAGCTATAGGCCGACCATAGTGAGTGCAGGCGTGCCAAGGAGACACTTCCCTCCATTAATGACTGCTTTACAAAACAAGCCCTATGACTGACTAAACCTCAGTTGCGGAAAGTCACGGCCATTACAACTGGCCAGCCTTTCAGTAAGCACCTGCCTGTCATAAGAGATACAGACAGCCTACTCTGCAGAGCCTGCATGGAGGAGGACAAGACAGCAGCTTATCTGCTACTAAGCTGCCCAGTGATCGCTACATACAGGGCAAAATACTTCGGACACCCTGGTAACCTAAAAGATAGTCAGTAACACCAGGGCACTGCTGATCTTCCTGAAGAGACGGGGTGTCCCGCCTGTACGCACACCTTGAGCGTGGCGTTGTGGAAGCCATCCCAACATACATACATCATATCCCATCCTTTTGGCTTTGCCCTAGTTACGTGATTAGCTCAAAAAATAGGGAAATAGGCACTTTCTTTGAAGCAAGACATTTTATTAAATCTACTAAATAAGATGTCTTTGATGTGGCTAAACCTTTCAGTGGTGCAAAAATTCAGTCATGGCATTAAAATAGATAAAAAGCTTAAAAATCTGGATAATTAGGTAGGTACCTTATTTCTGCACACCTTCTGCACAGATTTCTCAATATAAAGCTATCATCTGACTGTGGTGGATGTCTTGTAACAGTGAGAAGTGCATGCAGCCATAATCCTGAAATAAAACACCATATTAAAAAAAAATCTATACTAATATTATAAAGAGGTAGTTTGTGAGTTTGTGAGGTTGTAGGGGGTAATCTCTCAGCATAGGATCTGGAGGCAAAGGTCGTCGCGCACTTCTATGAGTGGTGCGAGGAAAAGAAACGCCGGGGTGTAACTCCGCTGCCGCGACACCTTGCTCGCAGTGGCAAAAAAAAAACATGTTTCTAGAAGGGGAGCCCCCTTTAATTTTTAAATTTATTTTTATTATTTGTTATTATAGTGGCAACAGAAATACACATTCTGTCAAAATTTCAACTGTCTACTAGATCATGAGATACAGCCCACAAAACCCTAAAAGGGCTTAAAGTATTACAATCATTACTGTACCTGTTCTACGCTCAATCGATTTTCCAGGTTTCACTCTTTGAAGTAATGAGAGAATTGTGACCAAGCCTGATTCAACAACACATTGTGTCAATCCAACCACATGAGACAATGTAGGTTCAGTACTATCAAACACCTTTTCCCATAGTATACCATCATCGTTCATTAAACCACTGTATGTTTCTCGGAAGATCGAAGGCAGTTTCTCTTTCTTTCGGGCAGCCATACGAATTACGTACATGTGAAGCTCCGAGAAATCTGCAATTTGTATGTTTTGCCATTCTATAGTTGGTTTAAGCATAACTAAATGATGATCAGAAAGGCCGCAACCTTCAGGATTTGCTGATTCCAGCTGCAAGGAAGAATGTGATTAATGGATTTTTTCAACAAATATACATCTAGTCAAATGTTTGAATTAAAAATGTTGGTTTACCTCTGTGACATCAACTTTTCGCCTTTTATTCCATTTGGCTAATACATCCAACTTACACCTGGTAACTGCAGCACATTTCGCACGTTCTTTCATTACTTTTAATAAAAACTCCTCGCCATTAGTAGGTATTTCTCTTTCTACAACATGAGGGTTGATTTGAAAACATTGTGACCCTATATACTCTGAACACTCATTGCCATCACTTCGTCGCTTAGTAAACACAATATTTTTATCAGTCATTGCGATTTAAGAGACTGTATAATAGCAATAGTAACGTTAAATATACTTAGGCCCTAATGTGCTGGTAAAATTTTTGTGTTTTGGTCTAAGTTTGTGTTGTTTCCAACCAATTCTAATTCTAATATATTCACAGAATATATTTTACATTACCATACACACTATTTTTTTTTTCTTCCCGAAGGGAAGGCGAAAGTCTTTTGACCATACTGCCTAGTCTTACGTCCTTAATTTCTTGCGTGTAAGGTTTTACGTACATATTATGTCTTTCGTAATAAATCATAGTTTTTTAATTTTGTTATTTTGTGTTTCGTATTAAATCATAGTTTTTTAGTGTTGTTATTTTGTCTTTCGTAATCCTACTAATATTATAAATGCGAAAGTTTGTATGTTTGTTTGTTTGTATGTTTGTTTGTTTGTATGTTTGTTTGTTTGTATGTTTGTTTGTTTGTATGTTTGTATGTTTGGCTGAAGGTATCGCAAAAACGGCTGAAGGGATTTGAATGAAATTTCGCACACAGGTGGGTCATAGCCTGGATTAACACATAGGCTACTTTTTATCCCGGTAAATGACAAGACTTAGCGAAGGCTGAGGTGGAAGTAGAAATCCAAAGTTAGGCTGAACGAGCGGTTTACGCTCACAAAGTACCAGGAGACCAGAAACATGAAAAGTATTTCCGGGGTTGGAATCATGAGCGGTAGTCTCGCAAAGTACCAGGGGACCAGAATCATGAAGAGGTATTTTTGGGGCTACAACCCTAGCGGTATAGCTTCGCAAACCACCAGGAGACCAGAATCAAGAAGAAGTATTGCCGGGGCTTGAATCCTGAGCGGTATAGATTCACAAGCTACCAGGAAATCAGAATCACAAAGTATATTCCGAGGCAGGTATTATGAGATGTAGAGATTCACAAATTACCAGGAGACCAGAAACATGAAAAGTATTTCAAGGACTGAAATTATGAGCGATAAAGACTCACAAAACTACGAAAAGATCAGGATTCACGAAAAAGTAGTTCCAGAACTGGAATCATGATAGGTGTAGATTCCAAAACTACCAGGAGACCATAGTCATGAACCAGTATTTTTGGGGCTTAAATCCTAACCGGTATAGATTCCTACGACCTACTAGGAGATCAAAATCACAAAATATATTCTGTGGCTGGTATTATGAGAGGTACAGATTCACAAATTACCAGGAGAACAGAATCATGAATAAGTTTTCCGAGCAGTACAGATTCACGAACAACCAAGACATAGAAGAATTACAAATGTTACCAAAAGGCTGGGATTATGAGCGGTAGAGATTCATAAATTACCAGGAGACCAGAATTATGAAGAAGTGATTTTGGGGTTGGAATCATGAGAGGTATAGATTCTAAAATTACCAGGAGACCAGAGTCGTGAATCAGTATTTTTGGGGCTAGAATCTTAAGCGGTATAGATTCACAAAATACTAGGATACCAGAAACACAAAGAGTGTTCCGGGGCTGAAACCCTAAGTGGAATAGATTCTCAAACTCCAGGGATGGGGCTGGAATCCTGAGCGGTATAGATTCATAACCTACCAGGAGATCAGAAGTACAAAACATATTCCGAAGCTGGTATTGGGAGAGGTAGAGATTTACAAATTACCAGGAGACCAGAAATGTGAAGAAGTAAAATTTCCGAGCGGTATAGTTTCACTCACTACCAGGAGATCAGAATCACAAAAAACAAACCAAAAAAAAAGGGTGGGATCAAAAGAGGTAAAAAAAAAAGCATCTTGAATAAGTATTTTCGGGACTGGAATCCTGAGCGGTATAGATCCTTAAACTACCAGGAAAACAGAATCATGAAGAAGAGAAATTTCAGACCTGCACGCGGATGAAGCCAAAGGTAAATTGGAAGTAAAAGGTGGTGAAAAAGTTAATCCTACTAATATTTATTATAAATGCGAAAGTTTGTATGTTTGTTTGTATGTTTGTATGTTTGGCTGAAGGTAACGCAAAAACGGCTGAAGGGATTACAATGAAATTTTGCACACACGTAGGTCATAACCTGGATTAACACATAGGCTACTTTTTGTCCCGGTAAATGACAAGACTTAGCGAAGGCTGAGGTGGAAGTAGAAATCCAAAGTCAGGCTTGCACGAGCGCACACGCTCAAAAAGTACTAGGACACCAGAAACATGAGAAGTATTTCCAGGGCTGAAATCATGAGACATAAAGACTCACAAAGTACCAGGAGACCAGAATCATGAATAGGTGTTTTCGGGGCTACAATCCTAAGCTGTATAGCTTCACAAACCACCAGGATACCAGAATCAAGAAGAAGTATTTCCGGGGCTATAATTCTGAGCGGTGTAGATTCACAACCTACCAGGATATCAGAATTACAAATCATATTTCGAGGCTGGTGTAAAGAGAGGTAGAGATTTACAAATTGCCGGGAGACCAGAAACACAAGAGTCGCAAACTACCAGGAGATCAGAATCACAAAACATATTCCGAGGCTGGTATTAGGAGAGATAGAGATTTACAAATTACCAGGAGACCAGAAAAATGAGAAGTATTTCCAGTGCTGAAATCATGACCGGTAAAGACTCACAACGTACCAGGAGACCAGAATCATGAATACGTATTTTCGGGGCTACAATCCTAAGCTGTATAGCTTCACACACCTCACCAGGAGCCCAGAATCAATAAGAAGTTGTTCCGGGGCTTGAATCCTGAGCGGTATAGATTCACAACCTACAGGAGATCAGAATCACAAAATATATTCTGAGGCTTAAAGACTAGCTAGAACAAACATAGAGATAAGAAACAGAGATAGAACAAGAACTAGAACGAGAACTAGAACTAGAACTAGAAAGCACAAGCACAAGCACAAGCACAAGCACAGGCACAAGCACAAGCACAAGCACAGGCACAAGCACAAGCACAAGCACAAGCACAAGCACAAGCGCAAGCACAAGCACAAGCACAGGCTCAAGCACAAGCAGATGCGGATGCGGGTGCGGGTGCGGATGCGGATGCGGATGCGGATGCGGATGCGGATGCGCATGCGGATGCGGATGCGGATGCGGATGCGGATGCGATGCGGATGCGGATGCGGATGCGGATGCGGATGCGGGTGCGGATGCGGATGCGGATGCGGATGCGGATGCGGATGCGATGCGGATGCGGATGCGGATGCGGATGCGGATGCGGATGCGATGCGGATGCGGATGCGGATGCGGATGCGGATGCGGATGCGGATGCGATGTGGATGCGGATGCGGATGCGATGCGGATGCGATGCGGATGCGATGCGGATGCGGATGCGGATGCGGATGTGGATGCGGATGCGAATGCGGATGCGGATGCGGATGCGGATGCGGATGCGATGCGGATGCGGATGCGGATGCGGATGCGGATGCGGATGCGGATGCGATGCGGATGCGGATGCGGATGCGATGCGGATGCGGATGCGATGCGGATGCGGATGCGGATGCGGATACGGATGCGGATGCGGATGCGGATGCGATGCGGATGTGGATGCGATGCGGATGCCAATGCCGATGCAGATGCGGATGCGGATGCAGATGCAGATGCGGATGCCGATGCGGATGCGGATGCGGATGCGGATGCCGATGCGGATGCGGATGCGGATGCGGATGCGGATGCGGATGCGGATGCGGATGCGTATGCGGATGCGGATGCGGATGCGATGCGGATGCGGATGCGGATGCGATGCGGATGCGGATGCGGATGCGTATGCGGATGCGGATGCGGATGTGGATGCGGATGCGATGCGGATGCGGATGCGGATGCGGATGCGGATGCCGATGCCGATGCCGATGCCGATGCCGATGACGATGCGGATGCCGATGCCGATGCCGATGCCGATGCGGATGCGGATGCGGATGCGGATGCGGATGCGGATGCGGAAGCGGATGCGGAAGCGGAAGCGGAAAGTTTGTATGTTTGTTTGTTTGTATGTTTGTATGTTTGTATGTTTGTTTGTTTGTATGTTTGTATGTTTGGCTGAAGGTATCGCAAAAACGGCTGAAGGGATTACAATGAAATATTGCACACACGTAGGTCATAACCTGGATTAACACATAGGCTACTTTTTATCCCGGTAAATGACAAGACTTAGCGAAGGCTGAGATGGAAGTAGAAATCCAAATTCATGCTGAACGAGCGGTTTACGCTCACAAAGTACCAGGAGACCAGAAACATGAAAAGTATTTCCGGGGTTGGAATCATGAGCGGTAAAGTCTCGCAAAGTACCAGGGGACCAGAATCATGAAGAGGTATTTTCGGGGCTGCCCCAGCGGTATAGCTTCGCAAACCACCAGGAGACCAGAATCAAGAAGAAGTATTGCCTGGGCTTGAATCCTGAGCGGTATAGATTCACAAGCTACCAGGAAATCAGAATCACAAAGTATATTCCGAGGCAGGTATTATGAAATGTAGAGATTCACAAATTACCAGGAGACCAGAAACATGAAAAGTATTTCAAGGACTGAAATTATGAGCGATAAAGACTCACAAAACTACGAAAAGATCAGGATTCACGAAAAAGTAGTTCCGGAACTGGAATCATGATAGGTGTAGATTCCAAAACTACCAGGAGACCATAGTCATGATATGTCTAACCGGACGGAGCCACGAGCAAGAAGCTAAGCACCAATTTAGGATATGTTCGGGACTCAATAAATGAAACAGTTTGGATATGGTAAACTATTATATTTAACACGGTAAATGTCTACGCGGACGGAGCCACGGGCAAGAAGATAAGCACCAATTTAGGATATGTTCGGGACCCAATAAATGAAACAGTTTCGATATGGTAAACTATTATATTTAATACGGTAAGAGTAACAAGATAGGTACCCCGACACACTGAGTGAGTGTGTGTACCCCTACTATCTTTATGTAGAACTTTGACGTTCAAAAAAATCTGGCTTTCAGCCTAATTTAAATAACTTTTGATTTTGATTTCTACAGGATTTATTTAAAGTGCTACTCTCTGGAAATACCACTTAGACTTATTACAATTACACTTTTTACGCGGGCGAAGCCGCGGGCGGAAGCTAGTAATCCAATAAAGTTTTATCTTATCTTTATCTATCATTTGTCAGATCCGAGTCGTTCACATTGTTTTAAATTTATTTTTTCAATACATACAAATTAATTTTTTCATTACTTTGTTTTAATCACGTTTTGATGACAATTGTCATATTCTAGCTATCTCTTCGTAAAACAAACATAACCTACAAAATGCTATCTATTTACAACGTAGTTATCCAATAAAGAGGTATAATTAAAAGTTATAGGTACAATTTACAAACACGGAACGGTAACATGTCTTTTACAGTCTCTAATAGAAATTTGTACAAATGTGTATAGGTAGAGGCATTCTTAAGTAGCTCCGTCCCGTATTATTATTATACTCTTTGGTAGCTCCTGAATGCAATGCGGGACCTTATCAAGTTTTTTATAAATTTTTAGAAGCTCATCTGACAACACAAGGCGCTGAATGTTGAAAGACGAACACTCAAAGAAGATATTATGATGTAGAGACTGTACTTTTTGTGAGTGACAATATTCACAATAAGGACAATCAACCATTATAAGACGATTAAGACGATAATTCAAACGACAGTGACCAAAACGCATGCGACAGATAAAGAATAAAATTTACTATTTATAAAATTGTTATTCCTGCTAAACCACGGTACCTATGGAGTTTATTTGTACCTACATCAAGTGGCAAACCAAGTGCCTTTATTTTCTATCTGTGTATAGATATGAATGTCTCCCCCACGCTTGACACATACGTTGTCTTAGAAGATTAACTGCGTCTGTATGTGGTATGGAAACATTCATATCAGCATCAGAATTTGGTATCAATTCATCTAGATCAACAATTTTCTGGGCCAAATAGTCTACCTTTTCATTTCCTGCAAAGCCAATGTGTGAAGGCACCCATACAAAACTAACTTCAATATTGGAATGAGATAGTTCGATCCATAGCTGTTTTATTAAATAGATTATTTATTGAGTGTCAGCATGTAGTTTATTATTTGCCAGATTTTTCAGAACACTCATGCTGTCACTTACCACAACCCATTTGCTGCAACCTGAATTTTTTATATGTTTCATAGCACTCAAAATGGCCACAGCTTCTGCTGTAAAAATACTGGCATTTTTATAAATTTTTCTACCAAGACCTATATTTGAGGTTGGCTCATAAATAGCAAAAGACACTGCTTTATCATTTTTGGAACCATCACTATATACTTTATGATCAGACCACTCTGACAACATTAAATTAACTTCCTCTTTTGTGGACAGGTCCTTTTTACTTTTTATAATTATATTTATATCTGGAAAGAAGAATGGCCAAATTTCTATAGGAGCTGGACTCGACTATTATTTTTCATGTCCCAAAATAAACTATAGCTAGATTGGTTTGTTTTTATGTCGTAAACACTATCCAGTTTGAAAATTATTTCTAAATAACCACGATTTTTTATAATAACGTCAACAATACTTTTGAGGTTAGAATCTACAACTACCTTCTGCCCGACTGCGGCGTAGCTTATGAGTCTAGTTAGCGATAAGCGAGAAGGGTAATTAGCGATCTCGTTTCTATTTATTTCGATTTCTCTCAGAGAATTACCCAAAAAATAGGACTTGTAGCAAAGCGCACCAACTCTTTGTTTGTCCATCGATCATTCAATGAAAACTACACCTATATTGCTCTAACTTGCACAACGTATAGTGTAGACAACAAAGCTGGTATAACATCACACGTGAAGTGGTTCTTGAAAGACTTCCAAGCCTTTTTTGTGGTTTGACCACTTCAATTCTGGCTGAAGAGTTAGTCACTAGATACCTACTGCCTTTCAGTCTTCAATACTCAAGTTGCATAGATATTGACAAATTGAGAAATGGTTGTTAACAGGAGTAAATGAAGTATAATTGGTAGAGTACTTAAATGAAAGAAATAGGCTTGACAAAAATACTTTTTATTCATCATCCTCTCTTATCACTACACCATCGAGGAATGCTGCTGGCTCTGATATTGTCGTAGTATATTGCCATATAAATGGCGCGGGTCGATGAACGATGACCACAGACAGATTAAGTAACTTGTCAATGACAAATGACGTTCCGTTGTACGCATTTGAACAAAACTACTTACTAGACCAACATAATTATTTTTTATGACAAGAATCCAATACATAATATCAGCATATTCGTTGATTTGATGCCTCTAAACTAATTGAATAGAATTACAGTTAAAACTTTTCAGAAAAACGTGAATAATTACAGTCTTTGAATACCAAGTCATTTCAAACGCGAAATGAATCGTCAAGAGGTGCGTTCTGAAACTATTATTCTAAATAATTTAGAAAAAGTTACAAAAAATTGGATAACTTTTTTTTGTGGCTACTTATTGAGATATTTCTTGTGTTTTCTATGATCTTAAAAAATAAGGGTATTTTTCATAAATATGGCGTATTGGGAGGCCATCGTTTCGTTGTCGGGTACGATTTGGCCATCCTTCTTTAGCAATAAAAGCTCCTTGATAACAAGACTATGTTTAGGTTGGTAAATGTTTATATTTTTAACAACATTTATAAAACTATGGAGATCCTGTAACATATAGAATGATTTAATGCCTAAACTAGGACTAGAACACAACAGATTGACTAAAAGACTATTATTGGATACACTCAAAACTTTTAAAATAAATCTTTCTTTCAAGTAATTGAAACGAATCCTTAATGGTGGACCATTACATTCAATCTGCATTGCATTTATAGGAGTTCTCCTGAATGCCCCAGTAATAACACGCAAACATTTGATTTGCAGAACATCTAAGCTATTGACAATTTTGGTGTCTGCAGCGAAACAATAAAAACCGTATTCAAAGTGACTACGAACTAAAGATTTGTACAACATTAGCAAAATTTTTGGATCTTCACCCCAGTGTGAATCAGCCAAAGATTTCAATATATTATGTGCTTTGTTTGCCTTATTAGTTATGTGCTTCATATAATTATTCCAGGTTAAATTGTAAAAAAAGAACCCCTAAAAATTTGACTTCGTGTGAAATGGGCAATGTACTATTGTTAATTGCACGGAGGGCATATTATGGCACTGTTTACCAAACACAACCACTTTGGACTTGGATGGATTAACATTAAGATCAAGGTAAGAGAAATATTTGTACAGATTTGACAAGGCATCATTGACTATTTTGACAACCTGTGATAAATTGGTTCCAGAAGTGTAAACAACTAAATCATCTGCAAATTGTAAATTTTTTACCCAAGACCCTAAAATTAAATTCAATCTACGTATGTACAATATAAATAATAAAGGTGATAATATACCTCCTTGACAAACTCCCTTTGATGCATATCTAGGACCATAGAGATGACTGTTAAATTTAACAAATACTTCTCTATTGCGCAGAAAATTTCTAACCCAAACTATAATTTTTTCAGGGATCCCTATTTGTAATAGTTCCTGGCATAAGATATCTATATTTACACTATTAAAAGCCCCAGCAACATCAAAGAAAACTGCAACCAAATTATTTTTGGCCATCAAAGAGGAATGTATAATCAAGCTGCAATTGACAGACACTTTCCCTAGCAGACCGATTTCTACGAAAATTGAACCGAATTCCAGAAAAAAAACAAAAAAGTGCAAAATAATTTTGGATGTCGGTGTCAAAAAACGAAGAAACGAAACCAGAACAGTAAGTCTTCATTGAAGACTAGCACTGCGCTCGCAACTTCGTCCGCGTGGATTTCAAAAATTTGACACTCACAAATAACGTGGCTTTCTATTGGTAAAAGAATTTTCAAAATTGGTTCAGTAGTTCCAGAGATTATCCCCTACAACCTTACAAACTCACAAACTTTACCTCTATATAATATTAGTAAAGCTGACTACACTAAGGTACTTAAGTTTTTACGGTGATTTTATTAGGACAATGAGAGGGAAAGTTAGCTAGAAAATTCAAGTATAAATCATATTCATTATTCATTCAAGTCGGGCAAAGACATGTCGGTCCTCACATTAATAAGAATTTGAGGATGTGAACAACATTATTTTTTCCTGCTTCCAAACGTCAGGGCCCCAGTAGCCCGGGGGCCCCGTATCATTGATACGGAGGTAGCTACGCCCCTGGCTCAGAGTCGTAACGCTAGACGAACAAGTCTTTATGCAAATTATAATCTGTCATAAGTACTCGTAAGTATTAAAAATATACATATAAGGAAAATACAAGATAAGATTGTGTTTTGTTTGTCACTGTGCTCAAAAACTGCACTGGGGTCAATGGGCTCACCATTGACCCCATGATTGGACGAGAGGCCCAATTAGTGGGTAGGTATATATAGTACCCGGCCGTATTATGGTTCAATGAGTTTTACACCAAGTTTAGATTTTCATTCACGCATTCATATTGACGTCGTATTTACAAGCATTATTTAACTTTTATAATATTGGCAAAACGCTGAATGCAAACAGCCCAAGATAGGGTCAATCAATTAATGATGCCCTAGATATTTAAATTGGTCCACACGTTCTATTGGAACACCATCGAGATTGAGATTTGGAATGTTCATAGGACTCGACCCACCGATTGCCCGAAAAACCATGTATTGGCTTTTCTTCCCATTATATTTTAACCCATGTCCATGCGCGTATTCCGTACATGTACTGAGTAGTCTCCTCAGCCGACAGATCGAAGCGCTCAGCAACACCATGTCGTCCGCATAACTCATATTGTTGACACAAAATCTGTCTATATAGCATCCGACATGTTGACTACTGAGCGTGACGATCAGTTCGTTCACATAAAGGTTGAACAATGTAGGCGAGGTCAGACCGCCCTGCATTAATGCCTGAAATTGTTGGAAAAATATAAGGACTACTTCTCTACTGGTATGCACGACTTGGGGTTTACCAACGTTACGGAAATGGAAATTCACCTCAAGGATTCCGCCCCTGTCGTTTATAGGCCGTATCGGTTACCTTACTCTGAGCGTAAACTAGTTCAAGACATGGTCGATGATATGACCAACCATGGTATCGTGAGAGAATCTAACTCCCTATACGCCAGTCCAATTGTCCTAGTCAAAAAGTCAAGTCGAAAAGCGTCTCTGCGTTGACTACCGCGCCCTGAACAGCCGCACCAAAAGAGATCACTATTCCCTACCTAGAATTGACGACTTGTTGGATCAGCTGTCAGTCAATCATTGTTTACGTCACTTGGTTTGGCCTCAGGCTATCATCAAATTGCCATAGCCGAGCAATCTAGAGAGAAAACTGCATTTGTCATACCCGACGGACAATATGAGTACAATCGTATGCCTTTCGGATTGGCAAATGCCACAGCAGTTTTCCAAAGAGCGATCCACAAGACTCTCAGTGAGGCCAAAATCGGATATTTAGTTATATATATGGATGACATTATGATACCATCAAGAAATTTTGAGGAAGGATTGACACGCCTCGAAGAAGTGCTAGACCTTCTACGTGAGGCAGGGTTAACCCCTAAGATCGAAAAATGCCACTTCTTTGAAGAAGGAATCAATTTTCTTGGATTCGAAATAGATAAAGATGGCATCAGACCTGGGATCCAAAAGATAGAAGCGGTTTCCTACTCCCCGAAATCAACATGAGGTTAGGAGGTTTCTTGGGCTCGCTAGTTTTTTTAGAAGATTTGTCGATTTAGATTTTTGGATTCGCATTAATTGCTAGGCCTTTGACGAACCTTTGGAAAAGGACATACCTTGGAGCTGGGGAGATATACAAACGAAATCTTTTCAATCCATAAAAAAACACCGAACCGAAAGACCTGTCCTAGCCTTGTACAACCCTAACGCCGAAACACAATTACACACCGACGCGAGCAAATTCGGAGTTGCAGGCATCTTATTACAGAGAAAAGATTCCAATCCCTGGCGGCCAATAGCATACTTTAGTCGTCAAAAGTCAGCGGATGAGATGAAATTGCACTCATTCGAGCTTAGAGACACTTGCAGTCGTTTGTGCCTCGAACAAATTCCGCACATACCTCATTGCAATTAAGTTCACTATTATAACCGACTGCAACGCGTTACGATCTACTTTCACCAAGAGGGATCTCATACCTCGCATATCTAGATGGTGGATTCAATTTTTAGAATTCGACTGCGAAATCGAGTATCGTCCTGGTGAAAGAATGTCACATGTAGACGCACTCAGTAGGGGCCCTGTGAAGATATTCACATTCTGGACATTATGTTGGTTAGTACGGAGGACTGGATTTCTACGGTGCAGTCAAAGTCAAAGTCAAAACGTTTATTGCGAACTAAGTGTGTGTGTTGTGTGTGTGTGTGTGTGTGTGTTGTGTGTGTGTGTGTGTGTGTCGACGATGACGACGGTTGTCGTGGTATGGGCATGTGATGAGGAGGAATGAAGAAAATGTCGTGAGGAAAGTCTTGTGTATGGATGTGGATGGCTATGACAGGGGGGAGGGGGTGATCGGTGGGGGGTGGTGGAGGGGGTGACTACAGAGATGACGACTAATAGAGGAGTATGGAAGTAAAACACATGTTGCGCCGACCCCAAATAAATTGGGATAAGGGCAGGAGAATGATGAGTCTTCCGACGAAGAAATTAGGCGTATCAAAGAGGTTTTAGAAGACCCGGAAACAACTAAGATTGCAGGTATCCATAAGGAGTACACAATTAAAAACGGGCGAGTCTTTAAGACTTTAGGTGAGGGTGTAGATGGGTGGTCCCAAAAGGCGTGCGGTGGCAACTCTTGAAATCCAATCATGACGACGTAAGTCATTTTGGCTTCGAGAAGACCTTGGATCCAATAAAATCACTCTTTTGGTTCCCGAAGATGCGAAAGTTCATATAAAAATATGTAGCGGCATGCCTTGAGTGTGCTCATCACAAACTGCCCGAAGGAAGCAAAGAAGGATTACTCCACCCGATTCCAAAAATAAATATACCGTTCCACACGTTACATGCGGACCACCTGGGTCCTTTCCCACGAAGTAAGCGCGGTTACACGTACAATACTTGTGATAGTTGACGGCTTTACCAAATATGTTACCATTACACCTGTTCGAAGTACAAAAACCAAAGAAAGTATAAAAGCATTCAAGACCCTCTTTAGTTACTTTAGGTCTCCCTCACGACTGATAACGGACAGAGGCACGAGTTTCACAAGCAAAAAGTTTAAGACGTTCATACAAAACAAATCACAAAACACATCCTCAATTCGGTTAAAACCGAACCGAACCGACTGACAACTGAACCGATTGACCCCGAACTGACTGATTCCGACTGTGAATGAGGTGTTGGTGAACAAGCAAATAAGTGAACAAGAAAATGAGTGAACAAGCAAATAAGTGAGTAAATACGCGGACGAGTGAACACGCGGACGAGTGAATACGCGGACGAGTGAATGCGTGGACGAGTGAATGCGCGGACGATAGAATACGCGGACGAGAGAATACGCGGACGAGAGAATACGCGGTCGAGAGAATACGCGGTCGAGGGAATACGCGGACGAAAGAATACGCGAAAGAGCGAATACGCAAACAAGCGAATACGCAAATCAGCAAATATAATATAATAAAAATAATAAAATAAGTGAATAAGCAAATAAATGAATAAGTGAATAAGCAAATAAGTGCACACTTACGCAATAAGTGAATACGCAAATACGCAAACAAGTGAATACGCAAACACGCGAATACGCGGTCGAGAGAATACGCGGTCGAGAGAATACGCGGACGAGAGAATACGCGGTCGAGAAAATACGCTGTCGAGAGAATACGCGGTCGAGAGAATACGCGGGCGAGAGAATACGCGGTCGAGAGAATACGCGGTCGAGAGAATACGCTGTCGAGAGAACACGCGGTCGAGAGAATACGCGGCTGAGAGAATACGCGGTCGAGAGAATACGCGGCAGAGAGAATACGCGGTCGAGAGAATACGCGGCAGAGAGAATACGCGGTCGAGAGAATACGCGGTCGAGAGAATACGCTGTCGAGAGAATACGCGGTCGAGAGAATACGCGGCCGAGAGAATACGCGGCAGAGAGAATACGCGGTCGAGAGAATACGCGGTCGAGAGAATACGCGGCCGAGAGAATACGCGGTCGAGAGAATACGCGGCAGAGAGAATACGCGGTCGAGAGAATACGCGGCCGAGAGAATACGCGGTCGAGAGAATACGCGGCAGAGAGAATACGCGGCCGAGAGAATACGCGGCCGAGAGAATACGCGGTCGAGAGAATACGCGGTCGAGAGAATACGCGGCCGAGAGAATACGCGGTCGAGAGAATACGCGGCAGAGAGAATACGCGGTCGAGAGAGTACGCGGTCGAGAGAATACGCTGTCGAGAGAATACGCGGTCGAGAGAATACGCGATCGAGAGAATACGCGGTCGACAGAATACGCGGTCGAGAGAATACGCGGACGAGAGAATACGCGGTCGAGAGAATACGCGGTCGAGAGAATACGCGGTCGAGAAAATACGCGGTCGAGAGAATACGCGAAAGAGCGAATACGCAAACAAGCGAATACGCAAATCAGCAAATATAATATAATAAAAATAATAAAATAAGTGAATAAGCAAATAAATGAATAAGTGAATAAGCAAATAAGTGCACACTTACGCAATAAGTGAATACGCAAATACGCAAACAAGTGAATACGCAAACACGCGAATACGCGGTCGAGAGAATACGCGGTCGAGAGAATACGCGGACGAGAGAATACGCGGTCGAGAAAATACGCTGTCGAGAGAATACGCGGTCGAGAGAATACGCGGGCGAGAGAATACGCGGTCGAGAGAATACGCTGTCGAGAGAACACGCGGTCGAGAGAATACGCGGCTGAGAGAATACGCGGTCGAGAGAATACGCGGCAGAGAGAATACGCGGTCGAGAGAATACGCGGCAGAGAGAATACGCGGTCGAGAGAATACGCGGCCGAGAGAATACGCGGTCGAGAGAATACGCGGCAGAGAGAATACGCGGCCGAGAGAATACGCGGTCGAGAGAATACGCGGCAGAGAGAATACGCGGTCGAGAGAATACGCGGCAGAGAGAATACGCGGTCGAGAGAATACGCGGCCGAGAGAATACGCGGTCGAGAGAATACGCGGCAGAGAGAATACGCGGCCGAGAGAATACGCGGCCGAGAGAATACGCGGTCGAGAGAATACGCGGTCGAGAGAATACGCGGCCGAGAGAATACGCGGTCGAGAGAATACGCGGTCGAGAGAATACGCGGTCGAGAGAGTACGCGGTCGAGAGAATACGCGGTCGAGAGAATACGCGGCCGAGAGAATACGCGGTCGAGAAAATACGCGGTCGAGAGAATACGCGGACGAGAGAATACGCGGTCGAGAGAATACGCGGTCGAGAGAATTCGCAATCGAGGGAATACGCGGTTGAGGGAATACGCGGTCGAGAGAATACGCGGTTGGGAGAATACGCGGACGAGAATACGCGGTCGAGAGAATACGCGGTCGAGAGAATACGCGGTCGGGAGAATACGCGGTAGAGAGAATACGCAATCGAGGGAATACGCGGTTGAGGGAATACGCGGTCGAGAGAATACGCGGTTGGGAGAATACGCGGACGAGAGAATACGCGGCCGAGAGAATACGCGGTCGACAGAATACGCGGCAGAGAGAATACGCGGTCGAGAGAGTACGCGGTCGAGAATACGCTGTCGAGAGAATACGCGGTCGAGAGAATACGCGGGCGAGAGAATACGCGGTAGAGAGAACACGCGGTCGAGAGAAAACGCGGACGAGAAAATACGCTGTCGAGAGAATACGCGGTCGAGAGAATACGAGGGCGAGAGAATACGCGGTCGAGAGAATACGCTGTCGAGAGAACACGCGGTCGAGAGAATACGCGGCTGAGAGAATACGCGGTCGAGAGAATACGCGGCAGAGAGAATACGCGGTCGAGAGAATACGCGGCCGAGAGAATACGCGGTCGAGAGAATACGCGGCAGAGAGTGCGGCAGAGAGAATACGCGGCCGAGAGAATACGCGGTCGAGAGAATACGCGGCAGAGAGAATACGCGGCCGAGAGAATACGCGGCCGAGAGAATACGCGGTCGAGAGAATACGCGGTCGAGAGAATACGCGACCGAGAGAATACGCGGTCGAGAGAATACGCGGCAGTGAGAATACGCGGTAGAGAGAGTACGCGGTCGAGAGAATACGCTGTCGAGAGAATACGCGGTCGAGAGAATACGCGATCGAGAGAATACGCGGTCGACAGAATACGCGGTCGAGAGAATACGCGGACGAGAGAATACGCGGTCGAGAGAAAACGCGGTCGAGAGAATACGCGGTAGAGAGAATTCGCAATCGAGGGAATACGCGGTTGAGGGAATACGCGGTCGAGAGAATACGCGGTTGGGAGAATACGCGGACGAGAGAATACGCGGTCGAGAGAATACGCGGGCGAGAGAAAACGCGGACGAGAAAATACGCTGTCGAGAGAATACGCGGTCGAGAGAATACGAGGGCGAGAGAATACGAGGGCGAGAGAATACGCGGTCGAGAGAATACGCGGTCGAGAGAATACGCGGCAGAGAGAATACGCGGTCGAGAGAATACGCGGCCGAGAGAATACGCGGTCGAGAGAATACGCGGCAGAGAGAATACGCGGCCGAGAGAATACGCTGTCGAGAGAATACGCGGTCGAGAGAATACGCGATCGAGAGAATACGCGGTCGACAGAATACGCGGTCGAGAGAATACGCGGACGAGAGAATACGCGGTCGAGAGAAAACGCGGTCGAGAGAATACGCGGTCGGGAGAATACGCGGTAGAGAGAATACGCGGTTGGGAGAATATGCGGACGAGAGAATACGCGGCCGAGAGAATACGCGGTCGAGAGAATACGCGGTCGAGAGAATACGCGGTCGAGAAAATACGCGGTCGAGAGAATACGCGGACGAGAGAATACGCGGTCGAGAGAATACGCGGTAGAGAGAATTCGCAATCGAGGGAATACGCGGTTGAGGGAATACGCGGTCGAGAGAATACGCGGTTGGGAGAATACGCGGACGAGAGAATACGCGGTCGAGAGAATACGCGGTCGAGAGAATACGCGGTCGAGAGAATACGCGGTCGAGAGAGCACGCGGTCGAGAGAATACGCTGTCGAGAGAATACGCGGTCGAGAGAATACGCGATCGAGAGAATACGTGGTCGACAGAATACGCGGTCGAGAGAATACGCGGACGAGAGAATACGCGGTCGAGAGAAAACGCGGTCGAGAGAATACGCGGTCGGGAGAATACGCGGTAGAGAGAATACGCGGTTGGGAGAATATGCGGACGAGAGAATACGCGGCCGAGAGAATACGCGGTCGAGAGAATACGCTGTCGAGAGAATACGCGGTCGAGAGAATACGCGGTCGAGAAAATACGCGGTCGAGAGAATACGCTGTCGAGAGAATACGCGGTCGAGAGAATACGCGGTCGAGAGAATACGCGGTAGAGAGAATTCGCAATCGAGGGAATACGCGGTTGAGGGAATACGCGGTCGAGAGAATACGCGGTTGGGAGAATACGCGGACGAGAGAATACGCGGTCGAGAGAATACGCGGTCGAGAGAATACGCGGTCGAGAGAATACGCGGTAGAGAGAATACGCGGTCGAGAGAATACGCGGTTGGGAGAATACGCGGCTGAGAGAATACGCGGCAGAGAGAATACGCGGTCGAGAGAATACGCGGTCGAGAGAATACGCGGCCGAGAGAATACGCGGTCGAGAGAATACGCGGCAGAGAGAATACGCGGTCGAGAGAATACGCGGCAGAGAGAATACGCGGTCGAGAGAGCACGCGGTCGAGAGAATACGCTGTCGAGAGAATACGCGGTCGAGAGAATACGCGATCGAGAGAATACGTGGTCGACAGAATACGCGGTCGAGAGAATACGCGGACGAGAGAATACGCGGTCGAGAGAAAACGCGGTCGAGAGAATACGCGGTCGGGAGAATACGCGGTAGAGAGAATACGCGGTTGGGAGAATATGCGGACGAGAGAATACGCGGCCGAGAGAATACGCGGTCGAGAGAATACGCGGTCGAGAGAATACGCGGTCGAGAGAATACGCGGTCGAGAGAATACGCTGTCGAGAGAATACGCGGTCGAGAGAATACGAGGGCGAGAGAACACGCGGTCGAGAGAATACGCTGTCGAGAGAACACGCGGCCGAGAGAATACGCGGCCGAGAGAATACGCGGTCGAGAGAATACGTGGCAGAGAGAATACGCGGTCGAGAGAATACGCGGTCGAGAGAATACGCGGTCGAGGGAATACGTGGTCGAGAGAATACGCGGTCGAGAGAATACGCGGTCGAGAGAATACGCGATCGAGAGAATACGCGGTCGAGAGAATACGCGGTCGAGAGAATACGCGGCCGAGAGAATACGCGGTCGAGAGAATACGCGGTCGAGAGAATACGCGGTCGGGAGAATACGCGGTAGAGAGAATACGCAATCGAGGGAATACGCGGTCGAGAGAATACGCGGTTGGGAGAATACGCGGACGAGAGAATACGCGGTCGAGGGAATACGCGAACGAGCGAATCCACAACCAAGCGAATACGCGAACGAGCGAATACGCAGACGAGCGAATACGCAAATAAGTGTGTACGCAAATACACAAATTAGCAAATATAATATACTCATAATAAAAATAATAAAATAAGTGAATAAGCAAATAAATGAATAAGCAAATAAGTGAATACGCAAATACGCAAACAAGTGAATACGCAAACAAGCGAATACGCAAACAAGCGAATATGCGAACGTGCGAATACACGAACGAGCGAATACGCGAACGAGCGAATACGCGAACAAGCGAACACGGGAACGAGCGAATACGCGAACGAGCGAAAACGCGAACGAGCGAATACGCAAATACGCAAATTAGCAAATATAATATAATAAAAATAATAATATATAATTGAATAAAAAGTGGACCAAATAATAATTTCCAAATAATAACGTCCATTTTAAATGTGACCATGGACGACCGAGCCTGGGCTCAGGCTACTCTTCCCATCCGTATGGGAGATCTCAGCGTCCGCAAAATTACTAGTATTAGTTTACCGGCTTTCATATCCTCGGTTCACGGCACTTAGAAATTAATCAGGAATATCTTAGCTTCCTCACTGATAGATTTTGATGTGCCGCGCTTCACCGAGGCTATGTATGCCTGAAGACTCGCTTGACCGAATATAAATCCGCCCGACTACCCATCTTCCCAGAGACGGTGGGATGAGCCGCTCTGCAAAGTAGTTCAGGAAAACCTAATTGCTACATCTGCTACGAATGCGGAGCGTGCGCGCCTGCTGTCTGTGGGAGAGTGGGAGTCGGGCCTCTGGCTTCACGCACTACCGTCGTCGAACATAGGCACCTTGTTCGGAGATACTACTTTTCGCCTCGCTGTTGCCCTACGCCTAGGCGCTCCCTGTTGTTCTCCTCATCGCTGCCACTGTGGCGAAGTTGTCAACATCCTCGGACACCACGGCCTGTCGTACAGCCGAAGCGCGGGTCGCATAGCGCGTCACGCGAATATCAACGACATCATCCGACGAGCTCTTGTCACCGCCGGCGTTCCGGCTGTATTAGAACCACATGGTCTGGCTCGCGACGATGGTAAAAGACCGGACGGGATGTCGTTATTTCCGTGGAAGTTGTGTAGGCCTTTAGTGTGGGACGGTACATGTGTCGATACTCTTGCACCATCTCATCTTCCTAGTTCGTTGTGCTGTGCCGGTGCTGCCGCTGCGGCCGTGGATAACCTCAAGCGGCGGAAATATAGCAACCTCGTCGGTAGCCACATTTTCGAGTGGTTTGGGGTTGAAACCCTTGGGCCATGGGGTCCAAGTGCTCATATATTATTTAAAGAGCTGTCTAAAGGCCTTGTTGACACTTCGCGTGACCCAAGGGCTGGCTTTTACCTCGGCCAGAGGTTAAGCATTGACATCATAAAAGTCTAAAAACTTTCTATTATCCGTGTTATCCGACACAAGTGTGACATACAAAGACCAAGTGAAGTGCAAGACTGTGGAAGAAGAAAATCATCAAACACGTGATACATCTGGGGCGACAGGAAGGAGGGCAGGGCAGGGCAGGGCCAGAGGAGTTTCCTGCCCTTAGTGCCCGGGGGCGAGGTAACTCTGTTTCGAATTAATTCTCAACCCGGGCAGGCATCGGCCATGATGGGCCCCGTCTTTATTGCTGACAACTCTTTGAGGCGCGCGTGGAACACTACGCGCCGTCGACTCTCGGGCCTGGTTCTGATCGGACGGCGAGCTACCCATTACTCGCCATCCGCAGGCCCGGGTAAGCTATCCTGGTATTCAATTTCATTCAAATTCGATCAGTCGAGCGTGAAGGAAACATACAGAGTGTAAAAAAACACATCACAGAGCCGTTAACTACGAATACTGTACGTCTAACAAAGTAGTTTTGCGCAAAACTTATTGCTGGGAATCGACTTTTATTTTTAGATATGAAAAATAAAACAATTTTTTTTCTGCGCAATGGAACACGAACACAGGCAAGTAAAGTTAAACCCCGCCCTTTCGCTCTAAACCACGTAGGTACTTGTCGGATACGTTTTCTGCAAATATAAGTTCGAAATTTCGAAAAAAAAAATCGAAAATTCAGGTAATGTTTGTTCGGAAAAAAGTTTAAGTAGTAATAACACCTAAAATTCATTTGTGTAAAAAAGTAAAAAAAAAGATGCGATTTTGACCTTCAATATCTCCAGAATCAGTGGCTTCCCAGGTATGGTCTAGTGAAAAAAAAATATCCAAATAATGGGTAGAATATGTGGTTTTCGGCTTCGGAAACTGTCTTTTTACACCCGATATACACACACCATTACACATACATACAAAGTTTAGCCTTTACAATATTAGTGAGATGTATCTCAGATATTAAAAAAAACTTTTTACAAAAAAAATACAACCGACTTACTTAACTAATACTATTAAATGTAAAATAACTTTAATTTCGGAAGTCGGTGTTTCTAGTTTGGTTTCTTCGTTATTTGACACCGACTTCCGAAATTAAAGTTATTTTACATTTTTTAGTATTAGTTAAGGAAGTCGGTTGTATTTTTTTTGTAAAAAGTTTTTTATTTTTCACTTTTTAGTTCTTTTACCCCATTCTAAAACTAAATTAATAGTAAAGTTATGCCCGAATTGATAGCCTCAAAAATAGGGAATTTGAACGTAGTTGGTGAAATTAGGGTGTATCAGGGTGAACTGTACAAATCTGTATACCCCTTCAGAGCGCATCAGCGTGATGTAATGTTGTGAAGTGGTGAAAACAATGTACAGACATGCGATTGCAGCAATTCTGGAAGGTTTGCTATCATTTATTGAAGAGTTCCATTGTGTATCTCCGAAGTCCTTCATCAGATCTTCACCAAATTAAAATGGGACCAAATGTGAAGCAACAGCTTGCAATTAAAAAAAAATCTTCAAAATCGGTTCACGTTGTAATAAGTTATGAGCACATAAAAAAAAAAAAAATACAGTCGAATTGAGAACCTCCTCCTTTTTTTGAAGTCGGTTAAAAACCGAATTGATTGGAAGGTAGAATATGGTTTTTTTCAACATAAAACTCTAAACGCTGCTTTAACAATAAAATTGCTCAAAGAGTTTACCAACACAAGAAGTAGGTGCTATGGGACGATAAGAATCCGGACATAATTTGGGTTTATCAGGTTTTAAAAGTGGTACTAGGCAATCCACTTTCCAGTCTTGAGGTATAATATTATTTTCCCAACAGATTCAGAACTTCTAAGAATGTTTTTAAACCAGTAATGCTAAGTTTTTTAAATAATATGTATGGCATTCTATCAAGACCATGAAAAGTGTCTCTTCGGGAGGAGATGGCAGATACTAATTCACTGATTGTAAAAGAATTACCTAAGTAGAAAATTATGACAGAAGTTAGTACTAATATTAAACAAAGAACTTGGACCGTGTGACACAAAATCTGGAGTGTATTTCTTCAAAAAGTCGGTTAAAAAAAATCGAAAATCCATGTGTCATTTTCATGGTTAAACGTTTTGTTATACAGGACAACTCAACTTTTTTGACGTTCTGTTAACTTTTTAACTGCTCGAAGTTTCTTCTGATGGATTATTTTTAAAATTTATGTAAGCTGTTTTAAAATTTGATACAGCGTCTGAACACTTTTGATTCCACCAAGGAAGGGAAGGTCTTCTAATTATTTTTGTACAACATGAGCGATTACTGGTATTTTTAATGATATTACAATTTGAAATGGAGTTAGCAGCAGCTTTACGTAAAACTATACAAAAATTATGATACAAATCGAGAGAACTTACGTTAACTGTTTTAAAATCAGCTAACATTTCATCCACAATATTACTCAAAGAGTAATATATGTCGGATTACCAGGATGTATCAAGCTACAATCAGGTATCAAGTGGGTCTGTGTAGGTATATCGTGCAATAAATAACAATGGCAAAGTAATTATTCACTTTAATTAATTTTAAACTTATAAACTTGGTATTTTAAAATAGTAGTAGCAACAAAACTTAGGACAGTTCCGATGCGTCTTCACTCCGTGACTCCTAGGCTAAGACTGCCCGACTAGGCGAGTCTTCCCCAACCTCGAAGTCTAACGGAAACGCGCCGACTCCGTCAAAGCCCGCCAACTGTAGTGTTTATAGTTGCCGCCAGGTGGCGTGCTTTGTTTTGTTACCAATTCGACTAGCGGATACGACACGGCTGTCCTGTGTTTCACACGTCCTCGTGTGTTAATCTGATGCAAAAGAAAATATCACACAGTATGATTCACGCTCGGCCATATCTGACCTAAATAACTCTGACTCAATAAAAGTATCATGTCTTTGAACATTTTTATTTTAAATGCAAGAATGTAACTACAAAATTCTGTAACACCATTGAAATTACACAAACAAAACATAAGTGACTGACAATTGCTGCAAAATCTCTATGTACAACACATATAAACAGTAAAAAAAGTCATCCCTGTGACCATGAAATGCGACACACACTAAGTCAACTCTGTGACTACAAGTGTTCTATGGTAGTCATCCCTGTGACTCCAAATTAACAGTCAGTCATCCCTGTGACTGAAGCGCAACACATGTCAACCCTGTGACCATGCGAACTCAATGATTCAGTCATCCCTGTGACTAATCAATGATTCAGTCATCCCTGTGACTAATCAATCAGACAGTCATCCCTGTGACCATCACATAATCTTACAAAGATTGTCATCCCTGTGACAATAACATACAATCATAGACAGTCATCCCTGTGACCATCGCACACAAAATCAACAATAATTGAACTAATTACCTAGAGTACTTGCAGCAATGTCAGGTGAAGGTTCTGAAACGCCTTCAGTATCACATTTCGGTAAGTCACAGTTGTCATTTAATTCAATAATTACTTTAGCTTCTGGCATTTTCCTAACCCTATCATGCGCGTACTTATAAGTTCGCTTTGAATTTAAAGATTTTAGCAGATAGCGGTCACCATCCAGAACTTCTATTATCTTATATGGACCTTTGAATTTGGGGTCTAATTTGGTTTGGTTTCTCTCTTCGTTCTCAATTAATACAAACTCGCCTACTGTAAATTTATTAAGCTTAGCCTTTGAACTATTAAACCTTTTCCTGTCATACTCAGCCGATTTTTATTTTGTTTTGTTACGTAGGTATTTTCAAGACAACATATAGTTAGGTACAAAGGATTGAAATAGTTTCAATTTTGACGGTAGTTAACTCGAAATATTACTTTTGATCGGTTGATTTAATGTTTCGTCATTTTTCTCACGGAAACAATAGTTTTCTAAATGACCATTTTTTATGGCAGTATTTACTTTTAGTCCGGCTTTGCAAAAATAATATCAAATTCAGAACTTGTTACCATTTCCTTACTGTCACGGATACGGTGACCAGATTTCTTACACTAAAAATAAATGAGCGACAGAACTGACGACGATTCAGGCGTTACCAAAAGCCGCGATTATTTTTTTTTTTTTTTTCTAATTATTTTTGTCTGTAGTTATTGTCAATTTTTTTTTTCACGTTTACGGAAAGTCATCAAAACAGACTAGTTTAAGCAAAGAGTCAGGTGTATTACGCAGCAATTCACATTTCACAAAATCGGGATAGATCCCAGTGAATAGTGCATCAATTAATCGAATCTCAAACAATTACAAGCCTGTCTTTTGACAAAGTAAACTCAGTTGCGGATATACTAAACCCGAAAGCCGTTACTCAAAATGTCTTGACCCAATAAAATATCACTACGTAGGTGCTCATAAGGTAAAACGTTAAATAAAATCTCCATCGTGAAATTATTAATCTGAACTCGGTCAGTGGGTAGCCTTAGGGGCGGATTTTTAGGAGTTGGAGTATATCCTTAAAACATTCGCCAAATTATTCAACTTTTTACTCACTATTTACTAACTTACCCTTGACACACTAATTTACTCTTGAAGTCATTCGAAAAATTAGTATCAACCGAACTTAAATAAACCGTTCGTTTAATAACATTGGTGCCGATTTTGTTGTGCACAAACTAAACTTAGTTTAGGCTATTGCTATCATTGTCTCTCTAATAAATCTAGAAAGAGACGGACGTAATTTAGAGCTGTCAAATTTGGTTGAAGTATTACTTCCATACAAATAAGGGTACACGTAAACACATGTCAACTAAAAACACGGTAAAGCGCAATGCGTAAACTAGTTTGAAATCTTTAACTTAGTTCATAGCTATAGCAGTCCTTTTCTCGCACAGCCTTTTAGTAAAAGATAGCGATTCTCCAATTTTAGTTTAGTTATTGAACAAGAGAATCGGTACCATTATCTAATAAATTGACTACCCTCACATTTTTTTTAAATATTATTTGGCTCGCGTTTGACTGTCTCACCTGATGGTAAGCGATGATGTGGTCGAAGATGAAACACGCTTGCCTAGAAGTAACCTATTCACTCTCGACTTAAGACTCCCAGGTTGTAGCCATCAGTAAACAGACTGTGGCAGGGAATTCCACTCCCTAGCCGTACGCACAATGAATTTGTTAACGTTTAAACTTTATTTAATGAAAAGTCACTAGAAATCATGTTATTAGAAAATTCTAAATTTAGTATTTCACGCGCAATCACTATGTCACTGTGCAAACAATATCTAGTTATCCGGTAAAAAGTTCAATAATATCTCAAGAAAGTGATTGTTAATCGTTACACGACATTAATTACCACGCAATCATTTGTCACTGTGTAAGTAACTATTCGGTAAAAAGTGTAATAATATTTCAAGAAGGTGATCGTTACACGATATTAAACTTGTTCTGTGCTGAATACGCACTAAATCGCGAAAATATTTTCTTTAACCAACGAGAATTCAGCACCAGAATCATTAGAAAAAAAACAATACAGCTCACCCGTCATGTTGACAACTCGTGGGAGGTTTCGCGATGCATGAGACTACCCGCCAATCGGTGCGCGCGCCGCCAGCTGCCTGCGCAGCCCTCCACCAGGCTGCCGCCTGCGCATCCCTCCACAAGGCTGCCACCTGCGCAGCCCTCCACCAGGCTACCGTCTGCGCTGCCCGTGCACCGGAATCTGATGTATCCAGGCTGGCTGTACTTGTAGCAGATCCAGGTCTTCGCTGCTGGCTGCTGTACCGCTTGACTCAGTCCTGGTGTCTGTATCTTGTTTGTCAGGATCGAATGCAGGTAGTTCTTCTTAGTAAGCTGGTTTCGGTGATTGCAGCACCGCAATCAATAATTGCTTATTTTGTTTTTGAATTTAAAAATTAACCGCCATTGTGCGTCACTGTTGCTCACACCGCTTGTTGATTTATTTGCACGACAGAATCCCAATTCTGATGTCGGATTACCAGGATGTATCAAGCTACAATCAGGTATCAAGTGGGTCTGTGTAGGTATATCGTGCAATAAATAACAATGGCAAAGTAATTATTCACTTTAATTAATTTTAAACTTATAAACTTGGTATTTTAAAATAGTAGTAGCAACAAAACTTAGGACAGTTCCGATGCGTCTTCACTCCGTGACTCCTAGGCTAAGACTGTAGAGGTGTGTAACTCTTTACGGAACCGACTCACTGATCCGAATCTTTGAAGTGATTCAAAAGATTGGTTCAGTAACTACGTTTCAAACGCATCATTTGGATCTGAATCATTACTTTGCTCAGTGCTCTTTCCGCGCGACGCGGCGCTGAAAAGTGAGCGAGAGAGGGAGACTGAGACACACTGATTTACTTTACTACTGTACCGCGACTCGCGAGTGAGCGGGTGACATAATACAATCTATACAAGTCAGAAAGAGATACCAAATGACATGTGTATCACTCATATTTTCACAGTTTTTCGTTGTTGTTATCCATGCACGTAAAAATGACCATTATGGCGCTTACATATCAAATACTATATGATTGTTATTTGCTTATTTTTAATGTTTGCACTAACAAGCGTATTAACCAGCTGGCCATAAATTATCGAATAGCCGCCAGTCCTAAGCCTGGTTACAGTATGAAGGAAGATCGATTTTATTTATAATCTTAATTCTTCCTTAGTACATTTTGTACACTTAAAAAAAATACAATGCAACATTCGGCATTGTTTACATATAATTCTGACTCAGTAGTAAACGCTTTGTATTTCATATCATTTGTTTCGTTCTGTATTTTATATCATTTGAGCCGATGATCCAAATGAAACATATCAGTGATTCGGATCATTTTAGTGATCCAGATGCAAATGTTCCAATCGCAAAAATGATACACTTTGCCCACGCCTATAAGACTGCCCGACTAGGCGAGTCTTCCCCAACCTCGAAGTCTAACGGAAACGCGCCGACTCCGTCAAAGCCCGCCAACTGTAGTGTTTATAGTTGCCGCCAGGTGGCGTGCTTTGTTTTGTTACCAATTCGACTAGCGGATACGACATATAATATATAGGGTAATATTACTATACATTTGCCAATCTACCATTTTGTAATTTGGGTAGATGGGCATAGGTACAGCATTAGAACAATTGCTACAAGAATAATTATTTTGACAATTATTAACTACAACTTTTATCATTGCTGGGATGTGATAACTACTACCGAGAGGACTATCGTGTACCTGCCATTCGCAATTAAGTGCTATTGATGAAGTGACTGGCCTGTTGGTCTAGTGGTTAGTGACCCTGACTGCTATGCCGGAGGTCGTGGGTTCGATTCCCACCCAGGAAAAATGTTTGTGTAGCACGATCATTTGTTCTGTGTCTGGGTGTAATTTATCTATAATATGTATGTATTTAGAAATATATAAGTATGTTTATCAGTTGTCTAGTACCCATAACACAAGCTCTGCTTAGCTTGGGACTATATGGCGTTGTGTGATAGTTGTGGAATATTATTATTATTTCGTTTATTCATTTGTAAATACATATAAATTATATTTTTAAATATTTCAATGAAAAAATAAAAAAAAAAACATTTAAAAATATAAAAAATAGTATCCCACCGGTATCGGGAACAGGGTCCAAGCTACCGGCGGTCAGGGCTCCAGAGATTATTATTATTATTATTATTGATGAAGAAACCAAAGACAAATCCAGTGCGTTAGGACGCCATGTTAAAGAGCCAACTGTGGTTGCCAGACCATTATTAAGTAGAATTAAATTATTTTCGTCGATGACCTCTAAGATATTTCGACCACGTGAAGAATCAGAACAACAACCCCAAGAAGTGTGATGAGCATTAAAGTCTCCAGCAAATATAAAAGGATCAGGAATAGACTTCACCAATGAATCAAAATTATCTTTGTTGAAAGCTGGATTAGATTTTAATGAACTATAGAAACTGACTATACTTATCTCCTTATTATTAACATTAATTTTCACACAAATGTTTTGTAAAGAATTGTCAAAATAGGTCTTAATTTTGGTATAATAATAATAATATAATAATATTCCACAACTATCACACAACGCCATCTAGTCCCAAGCTAAGCAGAGCTTGTGTTATCGGTACTAGACAACTGATAAACATACTTATATATTTCTAAATACATAAATATTATAGATAAATTACACCCAGACACAGAACAAATGATCGTGCTCATTACACAAACATTTGTCCTGGGTGGGAATCGAACCCACGACCTCCGGCATAGCAGTCAGGGTCACTAACTACTAGACCAACAGGTCTATCTGTGTGGTATAAATGAGGGGTACAAAAGCAAAGGCACCACTGTCCATTTTTTATCAAAACGTAACTAATGATGCCATCTATTAGATCTTTTTGTAAACTTTAATAACATTCTGATGATTTCAAAGCAATGTTCCCACTGTCGCATAGAAAAACACGTTTTAAAACTATGTTATGGTGCAAAAACGCTACTGTCCATAAACATTCAATTACAAGAACGCCATTGTCCACATCAGCCAATCACAAGGCGCTAACATTTCGAAAAACAATATGGCTGCTGATGAGTTTTGTATGACAAATCGCTGCTGTATTTTATTGAGTTTAAAGCTTAATAAATGGAAAAACTTTTACAAAATGGAGGAAAATGTTCAAGAGTGTTTTCCGGAAAAGGCAAGAAAACGGAGAAGAGCACCGGGAACCTGGAAACGTGCGAAAGCAAAGGAAGAAAGGTAAGTACCGTCAGATCAAAAATCGAATTTGAATATTTTTTGTCGTTATGATTCGATATTATTATTTTGTCAATTTAGTGTACTTGTAGATAGAAAATAATAGTTTCAGTGGTTGTATTTTAATATCTTATTTAACTTTTTACGCGGTAATATATCCGTCAATAAATATTAACCGACTTCAAAAGAGACTCGACCAATTATTGTGGACCTATTTTCAAATTGTGTTTTGATTAAAAGCCTATTTTTAGTTTTAGAAATGTGCTTAATATTTTTGATGGATTTTATTTTACTTTTTTTCTAAATATCGAACGCATACGAATGACATCGAAACCAGTACACGGTTTTATTCATCTCAACATAGAATCTCGGTTTGATCCTCATACGAAGTTTTCGATACAAGCGTTAGTTGTTGATTGTATTACAGATAGACTTCCCGCGAAATTAATTAGATTACATAACAATGATAACATGTCATACTTAAATAGCTTGCCGCTCGCCGATCCTCTCTGGAATGTTCCGAGCGGAGTGGACGTCGTGCTTGGAGCACAATTGTTCCCCTTTATTTACCTGGGAAACAGGGTCGACTCAGGCACCCGCGCCCCCCCTGCTATACTGACTAGCTTCGGTTATGTACTTATGGGTGATATTGATTGTTGTAGTAGTGATGTGACACACATTGCATCTTCGTTTACCGCGCAGGCCGACATTGAAGTCGAGTCAAATTTACATAAGTTTTTTGAGCTAGAGGAAATTCCATCTCAACGTTTTATTAGTCCGGACGAATTAGAGTGTGAAAATAATTTTAATTCTTCAGTCTTATTTGAAGACGGCAGATATTTTGTCGATCTACCTTTTGCGCGCTCACCCAGCGAGCTAGGTAGCTCGCGCGGTTACGCCCATCGGCGCTTACTTGCGCTCGAGCGTAAGTTTACGTTAATGCCGACCCTATCACCCTACGCGAGAATTATAATAAAACTATCGCGGATTATATAACTCAGGGGTATTTAGCGGAAGTGCCCGACTCTGAATTGACAGAGGAGGGTTATTATATACCGCATCATGCCGTCATTAGACCGGACAAGGACAGCATTCGAGTGGTTTTGGACGCTAGCGCCAAAACTCACTCGGGGTTGTCGCTCAATGACATTTTGCATGTCGGACCTAATTTGCAAGCAGACATGTTTTTGTTATTACTCGTACTTGATTTTCGTACATTCCCTGTCGCGATGACAGCGGATATAAAACAAATGTTCTTACGTATCGGTGTAAAAGAGCACCACCGCAAATATTTACGAATCTTGTATCGTTTTAGCAAAGGTGAGCCTATTCGCACCTTTCATTTTAACCGCGTTCCCTTCGGACTAAAGCCTAGTCCTTATTTAGCGATGCGCACACTGCGTAACTTGGCGTGTGAGCAAAGCGACCGCTTTCCTGAGGCTTCTAAATTGGTAGAAACTCAGTTTTACATGGACGACTACGTCTACTCTGTTTCGGACGAACAGACAGCTATGCGTCTATCCCGCGATTTAATTGATTTAATGAAGGTAGGTTCCTTTGACTTAGTCAAATGGGCTACCAATTCACCCGCTTTATTAGAGATTCTCCTAGAGTCTCACCGCTTACCAGTTAATTTTTCTGACATGGATAATGATGTCCATAATTTCAAAATCCTTAGATTAACCTGGGAACCCGCTGATGATTATACTTCTTTGACAACAATCGCCGTGGATGATAAATGCACGAAGCGCGCGATTCTATCGCTAGTTGCCCGCTTGTTCGACGTACTTGGCCTTGTAGGACCCGTTGTGCTGTACGCGAAGGTATTAATTAAGGAACTTTGGTTAGCTAAAGTAGGATGGGATGAGGTTCCTCCGGAATCCATCACAAATCGGTTTGCCGCTTTTACGCGCGATTTTCCTTCACTCTCTTCTCTAAAGGTTCCTCGCCACATTGGCGTCTTTAGAGAAGCTGTAGTGAACATCGTAGCCTTTTGCGACGCCAGCTTTACTGGTTATGGCTGTTGTATTTATTTACACATTACCAACCCTACAGGTGATATCACTGTCCGACTCTTATGTGCAAAGTCCAAAGTCTCCCCCGCAAAAATAACAACGCTAGCTCGATTAGAACTTGTCGCCGCTTTACTTCTGTCTAAACTTGTTCGCGTAGTCAAGGAAAAACTTTCCGCTCGTGTACCTATTGCAGGTGTCCACGCTTTCTCGGACTCCACCATAGCTCTCTCGTGGATCCACTCATCTCCCCATGGATGGTCTATTTTTGTCAGCAACCGCATTGCTCAAATACAGGAAAACTTACCTGCCGCTTGTTTCCGTCACGTGTCCGGGAAAGAGAATCCTAGCGATTGTCTGTCTCGCGGCGTGCTGCCGTCGGATTTGATAAGACACTCGTTGTGGTGGAGCGGCCCCACATGGCTCCGTCAGCCCATGAGCGAGTGGCCTTTAAAGTTCTCTCCTGCTCAATGTGAAACATTGCCGGAGTTTAAATCAAAGGTTTTTCTTGTAGAAACTTTGAAAACTGAACCGCGTATTTTAGATACTATAGCTGACCGTGTTTGCTCATGGAGTAAACTGTTACGTGTATTTATGTACATTCTTAAATTTACAAACAGACTACATAGTCATAGTTCTGTTAAAAACATTCAAACCGCGTCAGGCACGTATAAACGTCCTGTCACTAAGTTGTATTCTTTGCCAACTCAATAGATTTTTATTACTACGTAATTTAGTTTAATTTAGTTTAGGGTTCATAGTATACGTTCCAATGGTACGCCATTACATAGTTGTAATTTAGTTTATTCGACTTACCATAGTCAAGTCGAACCGCAATTCATTCTCAGGACACTGATAATTATTTTTCCCGAGCATTATATCAATACGATGGTGTTTCGGACTGCTGCTTGGATTTCCCTCAAAGCTCTTCAACAAGTAAATGCTTACATATCATCACCGCTTCTTGAACCTCACTCGCGCCGCATAGATTAGCAGCTTTTGAAAGCTCCTGGACCTTTTAAGGCAGGGAGCATGGTGTGGCGAGTTGCCGCCACTCTGCAAGTTGGATGGGGTGTGGTATCACGACGTGTGTGTCTTGCTTTGGCATGTGAGGCAAGTGTGTAGCCGGCTTTACGGGAACCATAGGCAATCTAAAATGCAGCAATCGACGTCACTTCAGTGCGCCTTTCGCCGCGAGGCAGAACGCATTCTCCGCAGACTAAATTAATGTCTTATTAACATCGTCCCCGCAAATACATTAAAATCCCGAGTAATATCCCGTAAACGTTGGGGATTCTCCGGGAATAATAAATAACCCATATTTACCGCGTCCGTGTAACTAGTGAACAAGAATAACCAGGTGTGTTGGTGTGAAGAGAATCGAGTGGCCACTCGTCAAGCCGTCGGAGAAAGAAAGTCAGGTACCACTTGTTTTTACTAACTTAGAGTAAGGCCACATGCGCCGTCTACTGCCAACCACTCCTAACTTGAAGTTATACAGACAAATATAGGCAATTTTGGGCCAGCATTCAATCCAAGTGTTTGGCCGTAACACTGTCCTCCATCCTGCAGAGAACCACAGCTATTTACACGCTTGGGCAACTCCAATGAAGAGTTCATTGAGTTTTGGAGAAAAGTGAAGTGATAAAATAATAATTATTGGTCGAGAAGTTCGGAGCAAATAGACGAAAGTAAGTGGCATATAAAACCAATGATTTTATATTGACTGAACAGTAGGTACCTACTATTAGTTCCTCGCAACTCGGCACAGAGGCGTTGCGGATGGTACCAGCAAAACCGAGCAGAAGATCTCGAGGCACTACAGACGAAGATATCCTAATCGTGAGCAATACAGACAACCCCATGTTATAGATATTATTATTATTAATGTTGTTATTATGCTGTAGGACTTTTCATATAATTGAAACATCCAGGGTCACCATATCTAATTTACATTGCGCTTCTATCAGATACTGCCGTAAACGTGATCTGAACGTATGGATAGTGCCCAGTACCCTTAATGGTGGTGGAATATTATTCCATACCTTGGATGCAGCATAACGAAATCTGCCTCTAAATGCTGCTGACCTATGAAACTCTGTTGAAAATTGTTGTGCACACAGCCTAGGCGCGCAATCTCGTCTGCTAGCCATCCAACTAAGCTTGTCGTACAAATATCTTGGTTTTTTAGACTTAATAACTCCAAAAAGTAGGCGTGCTAGATGTAATTTTCGTCTCGACTTCATCTTGAGGATTAAATGTTCGTTGAGAAAGGGAGTGACATGACTTCGAGGGGGAACCGAATAGCAGAAACGAGCACATGCATTTTGGACTCTTTGTAGTAGCCTATCGGTCCGAGCCAGCAAACGTGAGCCGTAAACCGTATCACCGTAGTTTAACTTAGACAGAACAAGGGTTTCAACTAACTGTTCACGAAGCTTTTCAGACAAATAAGGTCGCATTTTGTAAAGCAGTTTAAGACGATAAAAACAGTTTTTTACAGAATTAGCAACGTGTTTCTCAAACCTAAGGCTATTGTCCGTACATAATCCAAGGTTCCGCGCCTCATTCACCCGGTCAATAGACTCGCCCATTAGAGTTAAATTAAGGCTTACAGGTACCTTCTCCAATTGCTGCCTCGTACCAAACAACATGTACTTTGTTTTCAATGGGTTTAATGCCAAACAATTTTCATCTGACCAGGCGGCGATCCTGTTTAGGTCGTCGTTTATGTCTCTAACAGCTGATTCATAATCTTCCGGTCTAAAAGACAAATACAATTGTACATCATCGGCATAAATATGATTCTTGCATTTCTGTAGGCACTTTACGATGTCTGCACAGTAGAGGATAAAAAGTATTGGACCTAAAATTGATCCCTGCGGAACTCCTCTTTCTACAGAAGTAAGGGCTGAGTTTAAGGTAGTACCATCCGCCAAGCGTAGTTCTACGAGTTGCTTTCTGTTAGTGAGGTAGCTTTGAAACCATTGGATTGCATTTTCATCAAAACCGTAGTATTTTAACTTTGCCAATAGCAGTGAGACGTTAATGCAATCAAATGGACGTGAAAAATCCAGTAACACCATCAGTGAACACATGCCCTTATCTTGGGCTGACAGAATGTTGTCCGTAACATCCAGCAACGCCGTAGTAGTGCTGCGCTGTTTCCTAAAGCCAGACTGTAGGTCAGGTAATACCTCGTTCTCCTCCAAGAACCGAGTTAATTGACGGCATACTACCCTCTCCATTACCTTTGAAAGACAGGGCAGAATACTGATAGGCCGTAAGTCTTTCAATTCTATAGGGTTTGAGTTCTTGGGTAGGGGTCTAACTATTGCGATTTTCATTAGGTCAGGAAACTTAGCTGCCCGTATGGAACAATTCATAATATTGGTTATAGTTAATAATGTGAGTGGCAAAGTAAGGGTAAGCATATTTAAGGTTATGTTATCGTAACCTTCAGCATTTGACTTTAGGTCAGAAATAATGCGAGAGACATCGTTTTGGTCCACCGGAGAAAGTCTAAATATGGCTTCACTAAATCTGTGAGACTCATAGAACGACATAAGAGACGCACCAGCTACCGGGTTACCAGGTACATTCAAAAACGTGCTATTTAATAAGTTTGGGTCTCTAAAATGCGGGGGAAGATCTTGACTTTGCTTTGACGGTGCAAATGTGGACTTAATATTTTTCCATAGTAATTTTGGATTATTAATTTTATTATTTATGTTGTGCCTAAAGTATGCAATTTTTTCATGATACAAGGATTTTTCCACTAAAGATTTGAGCTGTTTATAGTAAACTTTTTTTGGTTCCGACTTGGTCTTCCTATATTTGGCTAATGCATTGTCTCGTAATGACATCATGAGCTTTATTGTATCTGTAATCCAGGAATACGGTGGTTCTTTAATTGTGCAAGTTTTTAGTGGTGCGTGGATATCGAACAAAGATGTTATGCAGTGATTAAAAGTTTCAACCATGTCATTAATATCTGTTAATTCTAAAACACTCTCTATGTTTAATTGCGACAAATCCGTATTAAAACTATCCATACATATATCTTTCAGTGGCCTAAATCTGATGACATACGGGATAAAGTCCCGCTTTATATGAAACTCACTGACTATAATAGAGTGGCCAATAATGGAACCGAAGGATTCCACTGCCGTGTATCTAGGCTTAAGGTCGGTGCACAGCAGGTCAATCAGAGTCTCACTCGTATTTGTAAAATGAGTCGGCATAGTGACACGCTGAACGAGTCTCATATAATTTAAAAACTCTTGTACCTTTTTAGTATTATACTCGCTTATGTTGAGCATGTTTACATTGAAATCGCCGAGCAATATATAGTGATCACAGTGTCCCAGTGTAGTCAAAGTATTCGTTATGGCGTCAAGGAAGAGATCAATGTCAACCCACCTTGGCCGGTACGCTGTACCAATGACAATTTTTTTACCGCCTAGCGACATTGTCAGCCACATATGTTCGACGGAATCGAACCTAGGATCAACCGTTCCACAACAGTTACGCGCGCTCATGCCCCGGCGCAGATAAAACCCAACGCCCCCACCACGCCCCGCGCGAACAGCTGTCGGCCGCGGAGCGTGACGTAGGCGATAGCCGGGTAAGACAGGGGCACGCCCCTCCTCGCCCGGCCGAAGCCAAGTTTCATTAATAGCCAAAATATCGAAATTATACCTATCCGTTGCACAAATCAAATCATCATGACCTGTACCCAGAGACCCAGCGTTGAGGAAGCCTACCTTGAGATATTTCCCACTTTTAGGCATCATTCATATACTTAATGTAAAATTACTACTACAGCTGACAACACTTGATTTGACTTTCCCTGCACTACATATTTGTTCGCAATCTTAAATAAATTCGAAAATAAGGCTATAAATTTTAATAGTAAAATTGTATTTTGATTTAAAATGAATAAATAGTTAATAATGTAAATATGTACTATGATAATATATAGAAATGTAAGTAATTTTAAGAATGTAGCTGTATGAAAAATGTTACTGTAAATAAATAGTGTAATAAGAACGTAGTGAAACCGGTTTACTAGTCTACTCAGTTGCGCCGCCGTGAGACAAACATTAACAGTGATTAGCGAACACACTATGGACCATGACATTTTTGGAACATACAATATAATATATGCCATAAGTATGTTATAAACTAAAATTAAAAGTAAAAAACACAAGTGAAAACAAAAAAAAACCGAAGTAATACGGATACATGTTACAGTTCCATTTTTTTTTTTGAAGATAATCTTTGTTTTTCTGCAACCGGTCCAGATACAGGTTCAAAGGTTGTATTTGGCAGGAAGCATCCCCGGGTTTGTAACGGGCAAGAATGCGGCCTCGTTTGCACCAGACAAATTGCCAACCAAGCCGACCCCCGGCGTCCCGCGCCATCCGAAATAACTCCCGATTCTGCTTAGTCAGGCGCTCGTTCACGTAGAAGCGCGCTGGCGTACCGGGCATACCGAGATCAGCAGAAGTCATACGGCGTACTCGTGCGGCCTCCAACATCTCGTTCTCTTCATCTTCATCTCTTCATCTAATAATTAGTCAAATGCAACGACTACCCCATCGAGGAGTTGCCTCTATTGAAGGTACCTCTTGCATTATTCCAACCACTTAGAATAGGCAAAAATATGTTTGAATGTTTATGAATGTTTTCAGATTAGCTACATATTAACATTAAATAGCTCACTGAACTTTTCCGCACAAAGGAATGTTAACACATTATTTATTTATTTGGAAACTCAACAGCTTATTTTGAATTTACATGAGTTATGAATGTAGCCCAATGCAGTCGAAATAAAAAAATAATAGCATCTTAAAGTCTGCATACACTGCACACCGCTACCGCCGCGTTATGAAGATTCTTCATTAGAAATACTCACGATTTCTGTCCGACAGCTCGCGACGTTCATAAAACAAATAATAAAAAGGGTTTTAGAACAATACACACTCGATAAAAGTCACGAAAAGTTTTGCAGGGTATTATGATAATATTTTTGTAAGGGTACGTCTGAGCTCAAAAATAACCTAAATGTTTACCCCCTTTAGTATACAACTTGGAACGATCCATAAAAACAAAACTCATATTTAAAACAACATTTTGTTCGAACTTCGTTTTTTTTTTCAAGTAAAATTAAATATAGATAAAACACAACATTCTGTTAGTGTAATCTAATAGAATCGGAATCCATGATTTTAAAGTGAAATTCAAACACTTAAAATAATAATAATAATAATAATAATAAATCTTTATTGACATAATGAATACATATTGTATTATAGGAATCCCTAGCACCTGCGCTAGTAAAAACTGTGTTGCAGGTGTTAGTGTCTTCCCCTTAAGTGACAGTAATCTAAGTCATACAGAATAAATTAAAGTTAAATTAAGATTTTTTTTTTATATAAACCTAAAGTTAACAAACATGCTGCAATGTTTGTGTATGTGTGTGTGTCTATGTGTGTGTTTCTGTATGTGTATGTGTGTGTTTCTGTATGTGTATGTGTGTGTGCGTGTGCTGTGCAGAATGGGTCATGTTTTTATGAGATTTTCTACATCAGTATAGTCCATTGACTTTAGCCAGGTATATAGAATTATTTTAAATTTATTGTTGTTCAGTTTGCTTACTTTCTGGATTATAATAAATTTGTTGTAGGTATGAGGTGCAAGAAAAGTGTAGTGTCTTCTAGCAAATGCTGATCTAGTACGAGGAACAGGGCATCTTTCCACGCGCTTTTGTGATATGGGCAAGTTAGGAACAACTTGTTTGTGGTATCTTCGTAGCATTTCGTAGGTGAATATCTTTCTCACAGATAACACTTCAGCCAGTTCGTACACTGAAGATGTGGGATGTCGATACGGTAGGTATAAAAGTACTTTAAGCACCATACGCTGTGCCCGCTCGACTCCAATCATATGGGTTTTTGCCGCACCTCCCCATGCGCAAATGCAAAATCTGATAATGCATTCGCACAAAGCTCGGTAAGTTTGTACAAGTAGAGTTTTACGTGCTACTGTGCGCAAGTTTTTAAATATGTATACTAGTTTTCTGATTCTAGCTATTATCGACGTGAGATGCATAGTCCAGGTAAGTTGGTCATCCAGCGTGACACCCAAATACTTAATAGAGGCTACTCGTGAAAGCGTCGAGCAATCACAGCTGGATCGAGTATCTCTTCTGTTGCACGGGAAGGTATGTATTTTGACGACTTGCAATGCAGTAGGTTGTCCTGCAGATGTTTTGCTGAAGCATAAATATTTCGTCTTACTGGTGTTTAATGACAGGAGACTGTTTTCCAGCCAGGAGGTCACCTTTGCTAAGCCTGTCTCGGCCAGTTTAAATACCATGTCCCAGGTTTGAGCATGGAAGATAAGCACCGTGTCATCAGCGAACATTAAAAGATCCAAGTATGGCAGGGTAGCAGCTATCTTGCAGAGATTATTAATATAAATGAGGAAAAGTGTTGGTCCTAGCGTGCGGGTAGCACGCTAGGACCGCCGTACTTGCATATTGGGGAACGCCGTACTTGCATATTGAGTCAGAGCTTTCATAGCCGGCAACTCGAACTCGTTGGGACCTATCGGTTAAATAATCTTCAAACCAGTCCAGAGCCACCCCTCTTATACCAACGCCCTCCAAGCGTGTTACTAGTATCTTAACGGACACGGTATCAAACGCCTTTTGAAGGTCTAAAAAGACCCCCAAACACTTGTCCCCTCTATCCAGATAAGATACCAGAGTTGAAGTTAGTGCCAAAACTGCATCCTCGGTTGATTTCCTTTCTCTAAATCCGAATTGAAAGTCACTAAGCAGTTTGTTATTCTCTAGATATTTCGTAACTCTCTTGTTAACGATTTTTTCTAGAATCTTTGATAACGTTGATAGAAGTGAGATAGGGCGATAATTACTCGGTTCATTTTTGTTACCAGATTTAAATATAGGACAAACAACAGCTTTTTTAAATATAGACGGAAATGTACCAGTTGCTAGACTAAGGTTGCACATGTATGTGATGGGCGGTGTAAGAGATACAATGTTCTGTTTCAAAATTTCCGTAGTAATTTTATCCCACCCGGGGGCGCTATGCGATCTTAGTCCTAGAATAATACCCCTCACCTCGTAAGGATCCGTAGGCATGAAGGACATTGAATTTGTCGGTGAGGTATCCCTGGCAGCTTCACGTGATAGGTCCTGCTCAGATTTATTTAGCGTAATCAGTAGTTCATTTGCCAACGCTTCTCCAACTCCAGTAAAATAGTTATTAACTTTATCCAGAGACTCAGTAGGAGTGTTGTCAACATTCAATAACTCTATAACGGGTTCTATATTTTTCTTCATTTCACAAACTTCTTTTATGACTTCCCAGGTTTTCTTTATGTTTCCTTTGTTTGTGTTTAGCCTTTCTTCATAGTATTGTTTTTTCAATTTTTTTATTATAAAATTGCACATATTTCTATATTTTTGGTACTTGTTTTGAAGAAGTATATTGTCCAGTGACTTCACTGCGACTTTGTGTAACCTATCCCTTTTTTTTATGCATTTAACTATTCCTTTTGTTATCCACGGTTTTAGGGGCCTATATCTATTAGATTTTCTTACAGTACTGGTATTATTCGTAATGATGTTTAAAAGTCTTGACGTTATTATTTTCGCTGCAATATTAGTATCGGTAACTTTATATAGACTGTCCCAGGACTCATCATTGAGTGTTCTATTTATTGTACTGTAATCGATCATTACTTTATTGTGCACTTTAACCTTTCTATGTATTTTAGAGTTGTTAATATATAGAAGTATCGGAGAATGGTCTGTTATGGTCTGCTCAAAAACTGCTGTTTTCCAATGATACGAGCATTTAATCATGAAATGATCAATACATGTCTTCACACGTGTTGGTCTATCTATGCCAGGTCGTAGTCCATGCATGGCCATCAAGTTTAGGTAATCTTGGTTAACACTAGACATATTCTCAGGTAAAATGTCAATATTTATGTCTCCGGTGAGAACGACATTTTTTGTTGGGGTGTTACATAGAATAGTATCAAGTGATTCCAAATAGTGATTAGGATTTTTAAAACTTGGTGGCCTATACGAGCAAATGATTGTGTATTCGGGCTTGATAGTGACAATCAAACAGTTTCCTTCAGTAATATTAGGCTCGTGGACACACGCCACGATATCACTGTGCACATATACTACTACACCATCGTTTTGGTTTAAGCTAATTTTGGTCCAATATTTTCTGTAATCATCCATATCTGGAGGTGGATTATTCAAATTTGTCCAACACTCAGACAAAACAATTATATCAATACGCATATTTAGCGCAGAAATAAAGGCCACCAAAAGGTCAAAATTGCAGTTAATACTCCTAATGTTAACACTTATTATTGCTATTGCATCGTGAGTTTGAAGATTATAACCAAACAATTCCGGGCAAAGACTGGTGTCACTAAGGGATATGCATTCAATTGGGTCAGCTGTATCTACTTCTTCTGTTATATTTATATTAATATTGCGATCGAATTTTAATTATGATTTAATGCAATAGTAGTGACATCAATGGCAATGACGTTAAACAACTTAAACAAAAAATTGGAATAATTACCTGGTAGTAATGGCTGTGATGCAGAAAGTACAGAAAAATAAATGTAGAAGTAGTGTACGAGTATGTTAAAGTACTGGTATAATGAATTGGGTACACTGTGATTGTTATTTGATGTCCTGTGCAATGAATGCGTGTATTGTGTAAATAGATGTACGAATAGTAAATAAATAGATGTACGAATAGTGTATTTGGATTTTAATGTATGAGCAAGCACGTAAAAAAATAAAATAATACATATTATAAACTGAAAACTAAATCTTGAAACTAAGTTATATATAGAAAAGTATTTAAGGCAAAAAAATTTCAGGCGAAGCATCCGTTTTTCAGCTGGGATACGTTGTTGTGTATGAATCAGTGACTCTAGTCATTTTTCTTGCTGTTTTAGACCTTCAAAGTCGGCATCCTGCGTTATTCTCATGGCCGGCGCTCCGTCCTCCTTTTTTATGTAGACTTTGCCATGCGATGTCCAATGATATGCATAGGCGTTCAGCTTTGTAAATTCTCTTGCTTGATAGAATAACTTCCTAGCTTTAGTGGTGAGACTCTCTGATATGAAAATGGGAGTATTTCCCGCCATTTTAATATGCGAGCAGTTAAGCCGGTTGGTTTTGTGGTCACGGTTGTACTTTTTAATGCTTGCAAGGAGTTTATTCTTCGTTATGGTGGACGTAAATTCGGCGGTTATATGCCCATTCGTTTGGGGTTTTTTGTTACCACTGAGACGATAAACATCTCTGAGTTCGCTTGCTTGTATTTCGGGGTTCACAGCGATACCTAGATGCCTAACAATATTTATAAGGTCATCCTTAGACTCATTTGCAACTTTAGGCACATTGCGAATTTCTAGGCTAGAGGACTTTGCATTTCGTTCCATGCTCTCGACTTTTTCCTCTAGAGATCTAATGTACTCAAATGTGTTCTTCTTTTCATTCTCTAAATGGGCCAATTTTACCATCAGATCATCATATTTATTACTCAAAAATTCAACAGTAGTTTGTAACTCTATATTTTGGGCTTTTATTTGATCTAGATTGCTTTGCATCATAGTAAATTTATCATGCTGTTCCTTTCTCAAAGTTGCAATAGAAGACATAATGTCTTCACGGAGAGATTTCAGCTCATCAGTTTGTTCAAAATTATGTTTACGCTTTTGCCGCACAGTGACTCTGTCCAGTGTTTGCTCCGATTTTGGTGATGTTAAATCGGGTTCGGAACTGTGGTGGGGCAAGGGCTCATTACCACTTTTGGGTGGCGTCCGCTTCATCATTTCGAAGAACAAAATTATACGCCTGCGACGGATAAACGTTACGAAATAAGCGTTGGTGCACGTTGCTCAGTGTTATTCTTTAGGCGCTTATAACAGTCAGTAATCAGTATATTGGGCGGGGTCAGGAGATAATGACTCACGTGCAGCCGACAGGGATGGATAGCGTGGACACCTCCCGTCTCGCTCGCTGCAGGACTCGATCTCTTGGAACACTCTGCGCGCCTGGTACTTCTCGAGAATAAAACTGGTTGATTAATTTAATTTTTTATATTAGAATTTAAAAATTATTAAACTAATAAAGTGGTTGACACGTCCGTACACACTGGCGGTCCGGGGGGAAGGAATATATTATTAGGCGTGTACTTACCACTTCTGAAATGTAATATCACCCCTTGGATATAGAAATAACACTCAGGTTTCACTTTTTAAATAGTTCATTTATTGTTTACTTCAGTACATCACACTTAACATCAACCAATATCCTCTTAGGTAAATACAACCGTCGTATTCGGTCGCCACGATCAGACTGCCCCAACTCACTCAACTGCCCAACCATCGAACTAACGAATGGAGGGGACTTCCTCCATTCGTCAACCGTTCCTGGATGTTACATCATGTGAGATTCCAATAAATTCAAAAACACTCAATTCACAACTATAAAGTGGCAAAAATAAATAATTGAATCTATAAAAAAATGTACAAGGCATTATTAAAAGAAAACCTAACAAAAATAAATAAATAAATCAACTCTCGGTGGAGTGCCTTCAAAGTGCCATTTATCTCCAGATAATCCCGAATTAGGGTAAGTTTTGAATAGCACACAAATTGTATAATTTCATCATTTTCTTAACCGTTGTGTCATATCTATTTATTGGCAGTTGAACACATTAAGTATTTGCTGTATTCTATAGTGATATTGCTCTCATCTAGTATGCACCGTTACAATTCAAAATGCTTTTAAAATGCTACATTTATGCCGTCAAAAATAATTCTTCTCCTACCTTCGCTTTCTTTTTTATAAAACATAATTAAAAATTAAAAAAAAAAAAAAAAAAAAATAACCGTTACTGCTTAATTTATTCCTTACCCGATTGCGGCGTAACCCAAAAGAAGGGTATAGTGTTATTGTACTTTCTTTTGTGCATCTAGTCGTTTAATAAAATTATCCATGTAAACTCCGTTCTGGTCAGTTCCGTCACGTCAATACTACTACAACTGCATAGGCAATTTCCTTGATGACGTCGGCGGACCTAGACCAGGACAGCGGTTTTAAGGGCCCGTACCCGTGAAACCATGGTTTCCAGGAACTACGGCCAGATTCCGACGGATCGAACATTGGTGTCCGCCGAGCAAGTTGGACAGCCACGCCGTATCTTCCGGATGTTCAATTCTTCCAGTCACCGTACGCATCACGAACGTTGGCCATCTACCATCTCCGGCCTGGGCGACTTCTGCGGGAATTTCTCAGAGAAGTGCCTATGATGAACCCACGACTTAGAAATTTGTGAGCCTCCTGTTCAGCTATAATTAAACTTTTATATTGTGCACACTCGTTTTATTCCATATTCTTGGTAGGATAAAACGGGTGGAGGTTACACACTCCACTCCCACGCTAAATGTTTTCCTGATTCTAGTTTTGCAATACATCTCAGACAAACCACCTTCTTCAAAATTTATTCTTGGATTTTTGTATAAGGTACACATTATCACGGGTAATTTTATTCTTATAAAGAGTTGCTTGGAATATCGAATACCTACTAAAAAAAAATAGGCTTATATTAAAGGCCTCAGTAGTTAGTTCAATAACTCTCAATAAAAAGTGGTCTTTGTTGGTCACATTTTTTTTCTTTTTGTTGCTTTTTTTTTTGTTTTATTATGTTTTTTGATCATATTGCCTAGTCTTACGTAGTGTATTTATACTTTTTTTTCCATTAGAATACAGATATAATACATTCTAATGTTTTTTGCAGTTATTGGCAACAAATGTGTCGAGTCAGCCTTCTCGGCAAACTTCGCTGAGGTAGTCACTATTACAATAAAATTCTCAGCTCCATTTTACCGAGATCGCGCCTGTTTCAATGATTCCACATATTGTACATTTGCGTTGATACTTGAGACACAAAACTACACCAATTTTACATCACAATATCCACTAGGAATCAATAAAAGAATAATTAAAACAGCCACTGAACTTCATTCGACAAAATCCCGCCAAAAAACTCTTCTTTTTGTTGCTTTTTTTTCCTTTTGGAACCGGCTAAGGTCAGAACCTTGCTACCTAGTCATCAGTAGTGTATTTTTATTTTGTTTTTAGAATGCAGATGTAACACATTCTGATGTTTTTTGCAGTATTTGTCAACAAATGTGTCGAGTTATCCTTCCCGGCTAACTTCAGTGAGCTAGTCAATCCTATAATAAAATTCTCAGCTCCATTTTACCGAGATCGCGCCTGTTTCAATGACTCAATTATACCTGATTTCAAGGGACCCAATTTAGGAAACAGGAAGGTGTAATAGCAGTTAGAGCAGTTAGTGTCCGATTTAGTTGGATTGGAAGGTCCCGAATTGACTTCCTAAATTGTGTACGATTTAGAATAGTGTAATCACATCACTGTAAACAGCTACCTATCTGTGTAATTGTTTTGCGAAAAACCCATTGCCATAGACTACCATATATCAAGCAAACAAGAGATTTTTGGCGGGATTTTCTCGAGTGAAGTTCAGTGGCTGTTACCCCTCAGGCCCGCGCGCGCCAAATGTCAACATCTGTCAATCCCCGTTGACAGCAGGTCATCGTCCAACTCAGTCCAACTACAGACTTTGTCAGGTTCCGGGTGTTTAAACCTTGCCACAGGTCTAAAGACCTTGGGTAATAGTAATAATAGCGGTTTAGAACGCGTTAATCGGGTTTTTGGCATTTTTTTTTTGCCACCGAGGAAATAAGGTTTGCATACTACACCCGGAACCTGACAAAGTCTGTAGTTACACGATGGCCGACTGTCAACGGGGACTGACACCTGACGCGCGCGGGGCCTGAGGAACTCCTGTATTCGCTTATTGATTCCTTGTGGATATTGTGATGTAAAATTAGTGTAGTTTTGTGTTTCAAATCTCTACGCAACTGGACAATATGTGGAATCATTGAAACAGGCGCGATCTCGGTAAAATGGAACTTAGAATTTTATCGTAGTATTGACTACCTCAGCGAAGTTTGCCGGGAAGGCTAATTCGACACATTTGTCACCAATACTGCAAAAAACATTAGAATGTGCTAGATCTGCATTTTTGAAAAAAATAAAAATACACTACTGATAACTAGACAGCATGGTCTCTGACCTTAGCCTGTTCCAAATGGATCAAAAAAAATGTTTATCGGATAACGGATTTGTGAGTGTTGCCAGACGGTTATATTTCTTACGTTTTTCATAACTTTTGACCCCCTCGCGCAACATGTAAGTAATTTTTATATTCAGGGCAATTTTCGTAACTTTTGAGAACAACGAGATTTGTAACACTATATTTTTATTGCAAACCATTTACGAACGTCTCTAAATTATTCCAAATTGAACGTACCACTGGCCCGTCTAAAAAGTATTTCACTACATAACACACTCAGAGATGGCTCTGAATGGATCGCGCCATGACAAAATGAAACGGATTCTGGATGGATTAGAACTTGGTATTGCTTGAGTGTAAGTGCGGACGTTTCCTACTTCGCGAGTTCGCGCCGTTCGCGGTTTCGTAGCTACCTAGCAAGAACAAGAAAATAAACATGGCTGATTGTGATTTGTTTTATTTCGTTGTGTTATTGTTTGTTGTCGTACAGTTATGGGACAATTACGTGAGACAATAAAAACTGATCATTTTGAACATTTATTTTTCGAATACTATACAAAATCAAAGTGAACTAGCACTGATTTTTTCAATTTTTTTAAAAATCTTCATTCGTCAAATATCGACAAAAAATTTTGGTTTTAATTCTATCACATACCTACAACCCTTACCTGTGTCCGGTGCGTGTTTCGCGCGCCCAAATCCTGGTTTCGGTTTATTTTTTCCAAAAATTTCCTTAAAATATTATTTTGCCCACTGTGTAAAACAGATTGACAGAGACAGACACTGAGAAACATTTTACACAGTGGGCAAAACCCACTGTGTAAAATCTTTGTTTAGCGTAAATTTTTATTTAGTACATTCCGTTAGCCCGCGCGGAGACGTATCTTTTGACACCACACACTTGAGCCTAGCTATCACAAAACGTCAAAAAATTCTGACATTTTTACCTCAGACCCCAAAAACACCTAAATTAAAAAAAAAATACAATAATGTAACTTTTGCAGCAAAAATTTAACATTTCAGGAAACGAAACGTAACTTACGACTCAAGGGCCCTGGCAACACAGGATTTGTCAGTGATTTCATCACGCAAATATTAGAATTTGACGTTTTGACGGTTTCATGTGTTTTGATGTGTTTTAAGTTAAAACTTACAAATCTCACTATGTTTTAACACTTTATTTTTAAATTACTACTTCCTGACCGGGATACCTTTAACGGATTCGAATGATATATTATATATTAAAATGTCTACCTCAAGTAACATTTCGCAGTCTACCTATTCTCCATCAGAACCACAGACTCCTCAAGTATGTTCTAGTCAAAATATTTTTTAAACCTGGTCCTTTCATTATTGCAGGGTCACTGCCGCTGAATGATAGTAGCCGAGGGTTGAGTTAAATGCCTTGTGGTTGAAGAGGCTTATTTTCTTCAGTGAACCGTTAAGGGCTACTAGCACATGAATTATTGATGACTATTATTATTTCCTTTTTTGTTGAGTTTTCAGTAATGGGGCTGAAATTGACATTTTCCATTATGTGTTCAAGGCATTCTTTGATTCTCCTAAAATTTATTAAAATTTCAGCCCCCACAAAAATCATTACTTACTTATTAACACGATTAAAACGCCTTTCTGATTTCAGAGCGCAACTCAAAGTAGAATTCAGAATTTTGACCAGTCGCTGAACCACACTGGTCTTGGACTCAGCATTGAACAATCATTGAAAAATGCGCAAAAGGAATTGCACCAAAAGAGGATCCAAACATTGAGAAAAGAGCTAGACTATCTGAAGTCGACTGAATGGGAATTCGAGTATGATAAAGGATTTGTCCAATAGTTTAAAATATCAGCCTTTACAGATCTGCCAGTCATTACGCTTAAGCTAATATGGTTTCCTAGATCAAGTTACTTTTTGGTTATTTATTTCCCATCAATTCAATACAGGAATATTGTAATGAAATGGAGAAATATCTTAGTGAAGAGCTTTTAAACCTTAATTTAGAGAATATAAAAGATGATAATTATTACTGATACACCAGAGATACCCAGGAATGGTTGTCTTTAAAGGACTGGTAAGTTGTTTGTTTCTGAAAAACAAAAACTCAGTCAGCTTTTATCTTTAATTTGTAGCTGTTATAAATTTTATCATACCCTAAAAATATCTTCATTTCTATGTAGTTTAGATCAGACATAATATTAGTCATGTTACATCTCGGTAGTAGTAGTGTAGTCTTAGGATTACTGGTATTGACAAATCCTAGGATTGACCATAGTTTCAACTCTTACATTCTTACATGCTAGAAGACAACTGTGTTCTCATGATGGAATGTTCTTTTATGACACTTCTGCTTGCTTCATTAAATTAGGTACAACTAAATGACAAGATTGTAAAGATGTGATTGGTTATAGTGCGAATCATGCTATCATCAGAGAAGTAAACTGGAAATTGTATGGTAATCAAAGAAAGTGACCTGAAATTCTGTTTGGATAATGTTGTTGCTACATTTGTTCCTATTCAGGACTATTGGAATTAATATGTAAGGTTAAATTTGACAAAGATAATCCCTTACAATCCAATGATTGAGTTTAATTTTGGATACAGATTTTTAAACAAAAGATGAAATAATCATTATTAATTACTAAAAAAAGTCACCTTGGTCACAGACAAATAATAGTAGCATACAGATGCCACATCTCATTCAAAGAAATGTAACCACACTTACTACAGTTTTTCGGCAGGCAGCAGGATATTGTTTCTGCGTTCAGGCCCGTCCAGCACACCTCGCTAGATGGTATGAGGAGAGATGGCTTGCAAGTTAAAAATTATTTACAGTCCCACCGATATTTTCTCACACACAAATGGTTTTAAAATATTTTTTGCACTTCATAATAGTTTTATTTTATCAAAATAGGCTACTATACAGGCTGTAAGGGACAAGATACCGCAAACTTCGCGAAAAGGTTACACCTAATGCCACTAACAAAATTATGATAGTCACTAATCTCGGTGTAATGATTGGTTACAGAAATTGATATTTTCAAGCGCGCAATGTATTGCAAACAACGCGATCTCAACGCGACGCAATTAATGTAGGCGCGCGCGAGCGCGTAGTACGTAGTTACCTACACGTCTTACACACAGACACGGCCGTCGAGCGGCGCGCGACGCGGGTCGCCTCGCTCCTCTTGTATGAATGTACCTACCTACAAGGTCGAACAAAAGTTAAAGACATCTTTGAACTGCACTTGCAGTTAAGTGCAGGTACAGTCAAGTCAGTCATTTAGGCTGCATTTAAAAACTAAAGTTGTGTGAATATTTTAAGAGCTTTAGGGTACCTACCTTGTTTGTTTATTAGCATAAATGCAACAACAGTGTTAGCGCCGTCTACTGCGAAGGGAATGTAAACAAATGTATGTCTTTGTTTCTCCTAATGTAAACAAAAAACAACAGCTTTCAAAGTGCTTTGTCATAAAAATACATTAACGTTTACGACAAACAAACACCTAAGTATTTAACGCACAACCAACAATAGTAAAAAAACTTAACGTAATTAATGTACTAATGAAAACAAAACATTTAATATCATTTGAAGACCTAGTGTGTAACCTAGCTTGTATTAAACATTATTATTAAGTACCTACTTAGTATTTGCGCTTGTTTTTTTTTGTGTTTTTGTTAATTTGATAACACTCAGGACTAAATTTATGGCTAATTAGCCATAGTCCGTTATGTTAAGGGAATTCCCCGATTCCGACAAGGGTTAGAAATAATAAAGAAGCTTGTAAGTAGCTACCTACATTGCGATCCAGTGATGTAGGTACCTATAAATTAATGAACTTACTTCAAGCTCGCTCACCTCTAATCAAATAGGGTTCAAAGTGTCCGCCACCAACTCGCTCGCAGATCTGAGCGCGGCGTAGAGTTCCGGCGTGGACACGTGGCAGAAAGGTGGGGTCCTGGACACACTCCTCACGCAGCGTTCGTGAACACGTTCTCGATACGATTCCTCATATTTGCTGCTGAATTACACTCTGACACAAATACTTTATCTTTGACGGACGGGGAGTCCGGTGACCGAGCTCGCCATGGCTCCGGACCGAATCTTCCGATCCACTGATTTCACGTGTGGGGGAGCACCGTCGTGCTGAAACCATAACACTCGATACTGGCTTAGAAGCATGTCGTCGAGAAGTATGTCCGAGAGAGTTGTCCTAAGGAACTCGTGATATCGGGTCCCATTTAATCGTTCCGGGAGAAAAATGGGTCCAATCACGAGGTCTTTATAAATGCCAGCCCAGACATTCACTGACCATCGAGTTTAGTGTCCCGTCTGCTGCAATGTGAACGGCTTGGTATGAGCCCAGATATGAGAATTGCGCCTGTTCCACATTCAGTTTCTAGTAAATGTGGACTCATCCATCCATATCACATTTGCATTAAAGTCGGAGATTTCGTCGTGCTGTCGTTGCAGCCACCGGCAGTACCTAACGCGGGATCCCCTGTCTGTAGGTAATAACGCTTGCACCTTGTGGATGTGGTACGCACGCTGCCGATCTCTGCGTAAAACCCGATGGACAGTCCAGTGCGAGACGCGGGTCCTGTAACGGTTACGAATTACACGAGCTGCCGTGCGCACTCCCAGTCGTGGGTTCTGTCGCACGACAGTCAGGATGCGGTTCGCTACAGTCGGTCTTATGGGCCTTCCAGCTCCCTGGCGCTAAGGCACAATTGGTTGGTTGTCCATGATACGTTGGTAAGCTCGTGTTATTACGCGAGAATCTCGTGGATGACGAGCGTCGAAAGATTAACACACGAACACAACAACACACAAATAAAAAACAGAAACATTGTTTTGATAAATTTCCGATAACCGTAATTCGCAACGAGTAGCACACGTTCGCGATCAACTTCAACGAGGAACTGACAAAAATCCGTTAAAATCGGCGAAATGCAAAAGAAATGTACTTTACCTAAGTTTTCATCATTCCTTTGAATTCACCGCACAGTGCCTACAGTACCTAGTCTGGTTGGCGCAATGGCCTTTTGTCGGCAATTTGCGGCGCGTTTGAAAGCAACATGCCGTCCCCGATAGGTATTAGACATTGACCTCACAAATGAACTCTAGTGAAACAGCTGAGCGGTTAGCGTTTTCGAGTTTTGCGTTTTGTTACTGTCATAAAATAAGTCACGTCATGTCACCAGTAAACCATACCCAGTACGACATAATAGGCCATACTTTCAACGGAGACAGGCAAGTGTGATTCAATTCACTCGAGCAATAACAACTAGCAAAAGTTATTATTTTACATTGTTACAATCAATAAATTTATAACGAGTTCAGCTACTCAACGCTAGAGGGAGCTTAAACCAAATTATTCTATTTAGAACGCTAACGTCTTTGAAATAGATGTTATATTCGCATGCATATGGTCACAATCAATAAATTTATAACGAGTTCAGCTACTCAACGCTAGAGATAGCTTAAACCAAATTATTCTATTTAGAACACTAACGTCTTTGAAATAAATGTCATATTCGCATGCATATGTTATCTCTTTTGCCACTCAGCTAGAGCTGTAGACAAACATCGATATTTCAATATCAACGTTTATTTTTGTTGTGCGTCCGATGTCTCCTAAATCTTTTGAGTTATGAAAAAAGATGATTGTCTTTAAACAGGTCTAAATGTTAAATAAAACGAACGTAACGTAGATAGAACTATAATAAAAACTTTTTTCAAAAAATACGACAGTCTAAAAATTCCAAAATAACTTTAATTTCGGAAGTCGGTGTATATATTTTTTTGTTTCTTCGTTATTTGACACTGACTTCTGAAATTAAAGTTATTTTGCAATTTTTAGAAGTCAGTTGTATTTTTTGAAAAAAGTTTTTTATTTTTAACTTTTTAGTTTTTTTTTTTGTTTTTTTTTATTGTTGTTGTACACCAGAAGTAAAACTAAATATTAAAGTTATGCCCGAATAGATAACATCAATAACATGGAATTTGAACATTTGGAGACAACCAAAACGTCATCTGTATATACATATCCTTTGTTTATGTTGACTTTTTCAAAAAGTGCTGAATCAATTTCGATAAAATTTATATGACCACCTCTGAAGTATAACCTATCATACAAAAAAAATATCATCAAAATCTATTCATAAATGGCGGAGATATCGCGTAACAAACATACAAAAAAAAAAACATACAGACGAATGGAGAACCTCCTCTGTTTTGAAGTCGGTTAAAAGTACACATTTATTCACCTTAAAGTAACACATACTTGTTTAAGAATTGCCGTTTTGATATTTTAATTTTAATAAGTTATGAAAATTTCATTAAGTCGGTAATATGATTTGACGTAGGAAATTCTCCTAACAGATGATAGACTATTTTTGGTATATCGACGACCCAATAAATTAGTGCATTATTTTAGTGATGACAATATCTTTAAGTGACAATCTTTTAAAAAATACTTCAGACGGGACGTCTTTTTTTTTGTGGGGTGGGAAATCATCCAATGACTTCTCCCGCTCTGGGTGGAGCGGGAGGGCGTGTCAGACTCTTACTGACTAAAACCCACCCCTGTTCCTTCCTGCCCTGAGTGCCCAGGGGCGAGGTAACTCTGTTTCGAATTTATCCTCAACCCCCGGGCAGAGACGGGACGTCTGGCATAGCTTAATGACATCTTCTGATGTCTATGTAATGATTGATTTGTTTCTGTTACTAAAACAACAACTCAAATTACTTCATTCACTTATTTTTTTAAATTAGTTTTCTTGTTATGTAACCAGCCCCCCTAGCCATATTACTTTTCTATTATCGTTTACGCTAACGCTTAGTACAAAATGTATGGCGACGACATTACCCGCGTAGATAAGTGTCACGTGACTTATTGCAGGTAGGTAATGTCATCGCATCGCCATACATTTTGTACTAAGCGTTAGCATAAACGATAATAGAAAAGTAATATGACTAGGAGTGCAGTGTAGTTAGTTTCCTTGCTAAAATCGGACAGATGAAGATCAATTTCATCTAAGTCTTCATCCTTGTGTTCATCATCTTCCTTTCTTAAGTCTTGTCGTACTGTGCTTGGAAAATATCGATTCCGATCTAGTTTATGGATGTGTCCCATTCCTAATTGAGTAGCGTCGAACCAAGTAGTTTCGTGGCGGAATACTTTGTCGGTGTCTGTGCGTACTATCGCAATGACCTCCGGTGAACTCAGAAAATCAGCTGAGCGAGGAGCTTCTTTAAGTTTTGTTTACATTGCGTTTTTTTTTGAAAAAATTGAATTAATAATTTTTTCATTTAAAATGTCTTTGAGGTAGATAGGTATAACGATTTTATTTTTTGGGGTAGTATATACAGGCTGTAAGGAACAAGATACCGCAAACTTCGCGAAAAGGTTACACCTAATGTCAGTAACTAAATTATGATAGTCATTAATCTCGGTAATGATCGATTGCAGAAATTGACATTTTCAAGCACGCAATGTATTGTGAACAATACGATCTCAACGCTTCGCAATGAAGTAGGCGCGCGCGAGTGCGTAGTACGTAGTTACCTACCACGTCTTATACACACAGACACACCTGTTCCTGTGTGACAGACTACCTATCTACTTTGTGATAAAAATACATTTACGTCGATGTTTCCGATCGATGTGATAAACAACTAGATCAGATACTTAACGTAACGTAAGCGCATACGTGCGTGAAACGTTTAAAACGACAAATACGTATAATGTTCCGTGGCACCTTTAACTGTTTATTCTAATGACGACAACATTGATATCACATACATTTTTAATCCCTCAAGAATACTGAAGATAAGGTTAGATAAAGATTAGGATAGATAATAATAAAGAAGCTTGTAAGTACCTACATTGCGCTCCAGGAATGTAGCGTAAAGCGCCTGCGGTCGCCAATCGCGTCCCTACAGAATTGACCTTGGTGATTTTGAATTTTGAAATTTCGTAGGTACCTACAGCTCTGCCGCTCGCCAACCACGAACACCTCTGTCAGGGACGCGGTTATTAACCGTGTACTTAACTAATGAACAAACTCACCTTAAAGTTCGTTCATTTCTTACGATCCCGAGGCGCCTACATGCTTGATGCATGAGCATTTGCCTGGGCATTGAGGTGTTGTTTAAAAACACTCTCGCACACAACAAGCACACACTCAACAAGCAAAACAAAAAACACACATACTAACAAACACAATAACTTGTTTTTTATAACTTTACGATAACAAGCTAAATTCACTACCAACTGCACATCCGTTTGCGATGAACGTAAACACGGAACTAACAAAAAACAAAAATTCGTCGTCGGCGAAATGCTAAAGAAATAAAATTTTATTTATTAGTGTAGGTACGCTTTTGAATATGCCGCCGACGCTTACAGACCGCATAGATCAATGAAATTGATAGACTGTACAATCGCATTAAGTTGTACCTACTACCTACTCACTTAGTAATTATTTTGATGTAGGTATACTAAATGTAAGAATGTGGTTTTAACGAAATGAGTAAGTAACGTTGTTGTATTGTATTACTTAACTTAACTTTGTTGATAACAAAAATGTATCTAAGAAATAAGTCGTTATCAGTAAATTGTAACACATTTTTTTTAGATCTTCTTTACTTATTTCGATGAAGGTTTATAAAAATAACCTCCCCTCAAAATAAGTTCAAATAAAAGTAGTCAATAGGATATCAATTTTTGTAGACACTTATAATGCCTAACTTGTCGCGTCTGTTAGATTCATAGGTCTGTGTGAGCATTTGCCGACAAAGGAAATTTGGCGGTCTGTGTGAGCATTGTGCCGACAAAGAAATGCCGGCGGCGGTCTTTGGCCGGTATTGCGTGCGTAGGTCTAGGTACCTACTGGGCCCGCGATGACCTCCGGTGAACTTAAGAAATCAGCTGAGCAGGAAGCTTCTTTTAATTTTATTTACATTGCGTTTTTTTGCGAAAAAAGCGAACTAATTATTTTTTAATTAAAAATGTCATTGAGGTAGATAGGTATAACGATTTTATACAGTTTAATGTAAAAAAAACGCAGAATTTTTTTTCAAAAATTAGGAAAAAGCCGACGAAAAATTCCAACGCTAGGGGGTCCAGAATCATGTACTGAATCACTGGAACACGTATGTGCGTTCATGTACCTTACACCCTAAAAACCAAAAGTAATTGATTTTTTATTTTATAGATAATGCGAAAAATAACACTAGTATGACAAATTTTCATAAGTTGACAACACTCCACCGGCCGGCGAAATCATTTTATTTTTACCTATTTTTATTTCAAAGCGGCACTAGCCGGGCAATAGGCACACAACTTCTCGGTTTGGCGCCGGCGGCACGCGACAAAGGGCGCATGCATATATAACGTCTCGCTCAGGCGGCTTTTTTCACACTAAACTGAAGGTGAACTTTGTCGAGCGATCAGTGTTGTCTTTGATAAGTTTTTTTTTTAAATTAATTATTTTCATTGGGGAAAAATAATAATCTCATATCCATGAAATGATTACATAATGTGCACGCAGTACGATACCAAATAATACCCTTTAGGATGCGACAGGAATTTTGTTACATGCTGTATAAATATTTTGGATTTGTCTCAATTGTGTTTGGGTGTATAAAAGTGTTTGTCAAAATTGAAATATAAATTTGTCTCATAATTAAATTATTGAACGCAAAAGTAATAAATGTATAAAAAAAAAAACAAGAAATTCGGGCGCCAAGCGTCAATAAAAAAGAACATTACTAAGATAGAAAAATGCGGTAAAGTTGAACTTTTACTCCTAGGTGGGTGACATTAGGAGTAGAACTAAAGAAGTATACGGTAGTAGGCGCAGGGTTAAGATGATATAAATCATGTGTTTTTTTTTTTGGGGGGTAATCATCCAATAACTTCTCCCGCTCTGGGTGGAGCGGGAGGGCGTGTCAGACTCTTACTGATTAAAACCCACCCCTGTTCCTTCCCTGCCTGAGTGCCCAGGGGTGCGGTTACTCATTTTCAGAATTTATCCGCTACCCCTAGGCATGCAGGCACCGGCCACGATGGGCCCCGTCAGTGGTGGCTGACAATATCTCTTTGAGGCGCGCGTGGAACACTACGCGCCGTCGACTCACGGGCCTGGTGCTGATCGGACGGCGAGCTACCCACTGCTCGCCGTCCGCATGGTTTCTTGGGTGGATGTTTCAGCTACTGAGATTTGATTCGTTTCTTGTTGAGAGTTCATGAGTACAGACAAAATTGGCGAGTGAACTTGTTGGGTAACATAGTAGTTATCATATTGTGGCGCCTGGTTGATAGAATATGGGGATAGAGTGCTTGAGTCCGAGTAAATTGATTCGGATAATGACTGTGACGTCTGTGTTACGTTCTTGGGTCATCACCGATTGAAGTTTTTCTTGACATATTAATGCCCTGTCGAGAGGCATTTTCTTGAGTTTTCCTTTTTCGATTTATTGGCTTTCCGGAATAAAATGGTGTCATCGATCCACTACTTCCACTGCTTTCACAGTTTGGTGTCTTCTGTTCCTCACTACCAGCTTGAGAATTGTTCTGCTCAGATTCAGCAGAGCCTTCATTTTGAGTCACTTGTGAATCTATCTGCGTGTTAACTAATGCATTATGTAATTAAAAAGTTTAATATTGTTACAGGTTCCTGAAAGTCAAAATGAATGGAATAAAATACGAGTAATAGAAGACTACTATAGACTATGGAACTTTCCAAACTGTTGCGGTGCAATGGATGGAAAATTGGTGAATATAAGATGCCCAAGAAATTCAGGCTCTGACTATTTTGACTATAAAAAGAATTTCAGTATTCACCTATTTGCAATAGTGGACGAAAATAATTTCATTTATATAGATGTCGGAACGAACGGAAGAGCAAACGATGCATCCGTCTTTAATAAATCAACATTTAATGAAGCTTTGTCACTAAATCTTCTAAATTTCCCAAAAGAAGTCGTAATCATGGCAGATGACGCTTTTCCTTTGCGAACGAATATATTGAAGCTAGAGGGGAGTTTGGAGATAAACAAAAAATATTTAACTATCGTTTGTCAAGACGCGCGTACGCGTGGTAAAAAATACTTTTGGAATATTAGTTTCAAAATTTCGAATCTTTGAAAAGCCGATTCCATTATCAGTGCAAAAAGTTGAATAACTTGTTAAAACGACTTGTGCACTACATAATTGGCTGAGAAAAACTTCAATGGATTACATTACACAACGGTCACTGGAAACTGAGGATTGAGACACAGGGTGCATTATACCAGGAGAATGGCAAGAAGTACCATCTTTAGCATTAAGCGGTGTACCCCCAACCAATGTAAGAAATCACAGTGAAAATGCCCGTCGCGTGCGTAAAATTGCTTAATTTTGATTATTTCTGTTGTATAGCGGGTCCTTAATGTCTTTATTTTATGTTTAATATCTTCTTCAGTAACTTCTAAGTTTAAATCACTAATTAGAGATTTCAATGCGTTTGCTTATATAGTTCTATACAAACTCTCTCTAGACAAAGAATCTGTCATTAAAGGTGATATCAGATGATTCACTTTTCGTTCATTTGCGTCTTTCATTCGGCTACTTTCACTCGAAATGAAACGTTTAAATATGTAATGAAAGAAAAGTGCCGAATGAATTCATTAGTGAACCGATCTAACAGTTTTGAATATTAGTATTTTTGGCATCTTTTACTCCCACTCTGAATGAACGAAAAATGGACAGTTTGAACACAGAGAGAACGTTCACTCAGATGATTCGATCATTTTGTCTCCAGTCAACCGGCTTGGCGGCAAAATGCTGTTCAAATGGAGCGATCAAAATACGCTGCTGTTTTTGGAGAACTTTAAAAATTATCAATACCTTTGGAACCACAAAATTGATGAATACAAAGACAGAACTATACGAGCAAACGCATTGAAATCTCTAATTAGTGATTTAAACTTAGAAGTTACTGAATGAGATATTAAACATAAAATAAAGACATTAAGGACCCGCTATACAACAGAATTAATCAAAATTAAGCAGTCTACTAAAAGTGGTTGCTCTTCTGATGATGTCTATGTACCGACTCTATACTGGTTTAAACATGCAGAATGTTTAAGCACTGTATGTGTCCCACGGTACTCTGCCGTGGGACACATACAGACATGGATATACATACATACATACATCAAAACTCGTAAGTGGCTTCCTTTTCTATACTATTTTGTTCATGATTATGAAAGTATGAATGTTTGTTTTATCCGTTGTTACGCTTCAACTGCTGAAAGGATTTGGATGAAATTTGATAAGTAGATAGATTTAGCATTAGATTAACATACAGGTTACTTTACATATTCTGCTGGATAAGGGTCTCCTTTCATTAAAAAATGTAGTCCACGCTAGCAAAGCCGCGGGCGCGGGCGTTTAAATAAAAATAACGTAGATTAATAATGTATAATTACGTATATTTTGAACTGTTGGCTGGTAGTGTTTATATCAGTATTTTCGTTAACGTACTCTTCTTATCATGTTCCGTTGCCATGGTACGGTGCATGTAGTGACAAACTTTTCTGTCTATGCATTACGCACGCGACGGGCATTTTCACTGTGTGCATTGGTTGGTGGTACACCGCTTAATGCTAAAGATTGTACTTCTTGCCATTCTCCTGGTATAATGCACCCTGTGTCCCAATCCTCAGTTTCCAGTGACCGTTGTGTAATGTAATCTATTGAAGTTTTTCTCAGCCAATTATGTAGTGCACATGTCGTTTTAACAAGTTGTTCAACTTTTTGCACTGATAATGGAATCGGCTTTTCAAAGATTCGAAATTTTGAAACTAATATTCCAAAAGTATTTTCTACCACGCGTCTAGCTCTTGACAACCGATAGTTAAATATTTTTTGTGTAACTCCAAACTCCCCTCTAGTGTTGTATGGTTTCAATATATTCGTTCGCAAAGGAAAAGCGTCATTTGCCACGATTACGCCTTCTTTTGCCAAATTTAGAAGATTTAGTGACAAATCTTCATTAAATGTTGATTTATTAAAGACGGATGCATCGTTTGCTCTTCCGTTTGTTCCTACATCTATATGTATAAATGAAATTATATTTCGCATCCACTATTGCAAATAGGTGAATACTGAAATTCTTTTTGTAGTCAAAATAGTCAGAGCCTGAATTTCCTGGGCATCTTATATTCACCAATTTTCCATCCATTGCACCACAACAGTTTGGAAAGTTTCATAGTCTATAGTAGTCTTCTATTATTTTATTCCATTCATTTTGACTTTCAGGAACCTGTAACAATATTAAACTTTTTAATTACAGAATGCATTAGTTAACAAGCAGGTAGATTCACAAGTAACTCAAAATGAAGGCTCTGCTGAATCTGAGCAGAACAATTCTCAAGCTGGTAGTGAGGAACAGAAGACACCAAACTGTGAAAGCAGTGGAAGTAGTGGATCGATGACACTATTTTATTGCGGCAAGCCAATAAATCGAAAAAGGAAAAATCAAGAAAATGCCTCTCGACAGGGCATTAATATGTCAAGAAAAACTTCAATCGGTGATGACCCAGGAACGTCTAACACAGATATCACAGTCATTATCCGAATCAATTTACTCGGACTCAAGCACTCTATCCCCATATTCTATCAACCAGTCGCCACAATATGATAACTACTATGTCACCCAACAAGTTCACTCGCCAATTTTGTCTGTACCCATGAACTCGCCACAAGAAACGAATCAAATCACAGTAGCTGAAATATCCACCCAAGAAAACATACCCTTAGAAGTTTCTCAATATGAAAATACCGTACCGCAGCCTCGTCACTACTATGTCACCCAACAACAAGTTCACTCGGCAATGGTGTCTGTACCCATATGCTCTCCACAAGAGACGAATCAAATCCCAGTAGCTGAAACATCCACCCAAGAAAACATACTCTCACAAGCTGTAAAAAGTACTATGTGAATGTTGATTGTAGAATTTGTGCATTTAAATTAAAAAAATTCAAGAAAGTAACTTTATTTATTTAAAAATATTACTCACCTTAATAATTTTTCCAAGGGCCATCCAAATAGCTTCACATACTTCTTGGAAAAAGTAGGATATTGTATTTCGAGGTACTCTGTATAAATACTCTAGAGTTCCAAAAGAATCACCAGTAGCAAAGTACAATCATCGGCACGATTCTTGAGCGCTGACCTTCACCTGCGCAAAAGTGAGTTATTGGGTCCCTTTGGTGGTATGAAGTTAGGCGCGGGGGCGGCGAAAGTGCCGTGATTGGCCCGTAGCGCATCGCGTCATAGGCGACAGGCGTCACTCACTCGGGATTTGTTCTATACTCTTGTTGCACGTACTTACCTCACGACGACGAGTACAATTCCGGCCAATTTAATTGACACCAATTTTTAAACTGCATCATTTTAATTTATCTGGTAAGATAGAACTCAAATATTTTATGTTATTTTTTTATTAATTAGACCTTTGTAATTATAATAAAAGGTGATATTTATCGAAAGCAAAGCGGAGAAAAAAATAATTAATGTCAGTTTGTAATTATAGCAAAACTATTTTTGATTCAATTATTTTATTTGTACTTGTATCGAAATGTACTATAGGTAAATAAAGTTTTTATCTACACTAATATTATACAGAGGAAAGATTTGATTGTTTGTTTGTTTGTATTCAATAGGCTCCAAATATACTGGACCGATTTCAAAAATTGGTCCTATGTGACATAGTATTATTTTTAGGTCTAGGATGCCAAGGTAAAACACTGTTTTAAATAGACAAGCCAGAAAAACTGATTTACCATGTACACTGTTTTATGAAAAAGGAGATTGAAGAAGGAGTCAGAAATTTAAAACAAGTTCAAAAAAGAACAGCGGAGACTACGAACACATCTGTTTCTTTCAACCATAGAACCAGTAAGAAATTACGTAGGTAACTAAAAAATAAATAATAAACGGGTGTGCGTTTTATTTGTCATAAGTGTACGATGCGCAAAGCGATCTCCACTCTTCCGCCGAGCGCTCAAGAACCGTGCCGGTATCTGTATCTCAGTACAATTTGAAGCTTTGTTCGGTTAGATATACTATCTCTGATTAGAGTATTTTCTTTCGTTATTAACGGAGCAACAAATAGTAGAAGTTCTTCAAATTTATTTTTGTCCATTCGCAGATGATTGCAATATGATTCAGGATCTTGATCGGCTAGTTCTCTCAATAACGTATCTGAAGCTCCCAATATATTTCTCCTTGCAATCCATGGTCGTACCCACCACCGTCGACGTTTTCTTTGCTTCTTTTTTGTTAGTTCCATAATTAAATGATCACATATTAAAGTAATTCCAAGACGCACAACTTCATTCGGCGACATAGGTATATATTTAAAATAAAAGAGCCAGTGACTTTTCTATGTCGCTCCAGCTTAGTCGTGTGAACATGGAATGAAAGAAAACTCCCCAACGTTGATCTTCTTAGGAGGATTTCTATTTTTATTGACATACGCGTCTTGTATAGATTTGTTTTTTTTTTATTAATTCATCTGTGCGCTGCCTACGTAGCTCGCGGATCGCTTCGTGGTTAGGATTGAGCCTTCAAATGCAAAATCCCTAATTAAAGAGTTAATTGCTGGTATAGTGGATTCTGTGCCGACTAATAAATTTAAAGCGGCATATTGTGTCGTCTTATGCTTGGTAATTTTTAATATGAGCTGTAATTTCCACAAAACGTTCGGCCATTCGTTTCCGTTATTATTAACTTCGATCCTGACCTTATTCAACACAATACGGCAGTATCGTTCAACTTGATCGTTCTCCTGATGCATTTAAGGTGTAATGAAGTGTACTTCAATACCAAAATCAGTTAACCATTGAATACAATTGTGGTTTTGAAACATCCAACTGCAGTCGCACACCAATCGTTTAAAAGTACCAAACAATGATATAGTTTGAGTTATCACTTATCACTCGCTTTAACTCGTCACAATCCTGTCTGTACAGGCTATACAACAAACAATATTTTGTATACGCATCAACTATTATCAGTACGTACTTATATACGTTACATTCTCTAAACGGACCGAGTATATCAGCATGTACTAAGTATATCAAACGGTATTAGGTTCTTCTACCAAGAGGATATCGGCTGTAAGGGGGCACGGGGTACTTGTTTATGTGATAAACATACGACGCAGTGTGCAATGTACTTAGTATAAAAACTTTAAAAAAAAAACAACCTACTTCCAAAAAAAAAATAAGTACACTAAAAATTAAAAAATAACTTTATTTTCGGAAGTCGGTGTTTGTATTTTTAACCGACTTTCGAAAAAGGAGGAGGTTCTATGTTCGACTATGTTTTTTTTTATGTATGTCCGCGCATTTCTCCGTCAGTTATGGACCGATTTTCAAAATTCTTTTTTCATCTGAAAGAATATACTCCCGAGGTGGTCCCATATAAATTTTATCGAAATTGCTTTAGCGCTTTTTGAGAAACTGAACAAAAACAAAAATACGCATATCTCGATGACGTTTTGGTGTTCTCCAAATGTTTAAATTCCACGTTCCATGTTATCGGGGTTTTTAGTTCTGGGGTATAACTAAAAACCCCGATAACATGGAACAACGGACGGGAGGAACAACGGTAAACAACGGACTTCCAAAAAAAACAACCGACTTCCAAAATAAAAATACACAAAAAATTTAAAAATAACTTTAATTTCGGAAGTCGGTGTCAAATATCGAAGAAATAAAATACAAACACCGACTTCCAAAATTAAAGTTATTTTTAAATTTTTTGTCTATAACGCCAACTCGTCATCTAGGTATACGTATTTTTCGTTTTAATTCAGATTTTCAAAAAGCACTGAAGCAATTTCACTGAAGTATATTCTATCGGATAAAAAAAGAATTTTGAAAATCGGTCCTCAATTGACAGAGTAATCGGTGGACATACATAAAAAAAAAAAAACATAGGTACCTACTTACATACAGCCGAACATAGAACCTCCTCCTTTTTCGAAGTCGGTTAACAAATCGTCTGAAACCCGAAAACGAAAAGTGTTTGAGAATCAAATCAATCGTTTTTTTAATCGACGAAAAAAAAGGAGGTTCTCAATTCGACCGTATACATATTTTTTTTTTTGGGTTCGGCTTGATGATTATTTTTTTAACCGACTTCGAAAAAGGAGGAGGTTATCAATTCGGATGTTTGTATTTTTTTTTTTATGTATGTTCGGGCATAACTCCGTCATATATTGACGGATTTGCAAAATTCTTTTTTTATTCGAAAGGGGTTTATTCCGAAATGGTCCCCATTTAAATTTCAAAAAGATCTGATGATGGGTTTCGGAGACAGACAACGGAACTCTTCAAAAATTGACAGCAAATCAACCGCGATTGCTGCTATCGTATGTCTATGAATTGTTAACACAGTTTAATGGGGAACCTCAACTAAAAAGTGAAAAATAAAAAACTCTTTTACAAAAAAGTAGAACCGACTTCCAAAAAAAGTGCAAAATAACTTTAATTTCGGAAGTCGGTGTCAACAAACGAAGACACAAAACAGGAACACAATGGAATCCTAATAAAATTGAGAGAAAATCTCGAAAATTGTGGGCACGTTTAGCGTTTCTGTATGTATGTTCGGTCCTCACTCCGTTATTTATGAACCGATTTTGATGATTCTTTTTTTGTTAGATAGGGTATACCTCAAGGCTGGTTCCATGTCAAGGACATCAGGATTTGATCATGGAATCCTGATAAAATTGAGAGAAAACCTCGAAAATTGGGTACGAATATTCTTTCTGTTTACTTTTCATAGCTTAATCAGGTAGGTATTTGCATTTAGGAATCATCACATCATGAAACTGAGCTGATGATGGAAACCATACCTTTCCTAAACAATATAAGTTAGATTTAAAAAAAACTGGTTTTATTGATATATACCACTTAATATGCTTTGAAGAAAAGACGTCTTTAGAATATTGGAGGTAACCTCAACTGGTCAATATCCTGGGAACCTTATGGAAGGATGGTTACATCAACAGCTCAGTGCCAAGAGAAATGATGAAGGATTAGAAATTAGCCTCAGAGTCTCAAAAGATGATACGAGTCACAAAAAATCATAAAATAAAAAACTTTTTAACAAAAAATTCAACCGACAAAAAAGAACTAAAAAGCAACAAAAAAAAATAGAACTGACTTCCAAAAAAACAAAAAGTGCAAAATAACTTTAATTTCGGAAGTCACATCGGAAGTCGGTGTGACTTCCGAAATTAAAGTTATTTTGCACTTTTTGTTTTTTTGGAAGTCAGTTCTATTTTTTTGGAAAAAAGTTTTTATCTTTCAGTTTTTTTAGTTGTGTTTTTCCATTAAATTGTGTTAACAATGGATATCTAGGCGATAGCAGCAACCGCGGTTGCTTTGCTGTCATTTTTTGAAGAGTTCCGTTGTCTGTCTCCGAAACGCATCATCAGATCTTTATGAAATTTAAATGGGACCATTTCGGAACAAACTCCTTTCGAACAAAAAAAGAACTTTGAAAATCCGTCATTCAATGACGGAGTTATGCCCGAACATACATAAAAAAAAAAAAAAAAAATTACAAACATCCGAATTGATAACCTCCTCCTTTTGGAAGTCGGTTAAAAAATAAATAAACCTTGTAAGTCTTGAGTATAGAGCTTATTTACCTACATAAAGTATCAAATTTTATATAAACTAATTTTGAGTCGGCGCCAATTATGATAAAATGATTAATTACCTACTCGTACATCTTAGCCTTCTTCATTTCTACGTACATATAAAATTTTGATATTTAATAATCAGATTGTTGTTTGGCGCCGACTCAAAATTAGTTTATATAAAATTTGATATTTTATGTAGGTAAATAAGCTCTATACTCAAGACTTAAAAGGTTTATTTATTTTTTGCTTTATATTTCTTTTTTCTATACCCAAGTGTTCATGCTCGTCGTGGAGTATACGTAATAAGCTGAAACACTCTAGGAACATAACGTAGGAAACGCTCTTGCTCGCCCTCAACACAGTTCTTAAAATACAAAAGATCGTTACGTTTTACATAGCGACATGAATCTAACTCACCGTTAATTAAGGCCCTACTAACGGCCAAGCGGCCCCCTCATTGAATAAAAAATCGTAGTATATGGTCTTACGACGAGAAATTACGCGTTCGCGCTATAGCGCGAACGCGTAATTTCTCGTCGTAAGACAACTTGTATAGTAATAATAATAATAGCCTTTATTAACAATCAAAAGAATTACATTACATCTTGATATCGTTTAGTTCTACAAAATGGTTTATGCAGGTGAATGTAAATCCTAATCTTCATCATCAGACACCGGTTTCTAGATTGTCTTGCTTGCCAGCATAGGCCTCCCCAAGTGTTCTCCACAACGATCTGTCTCTCGCCTTCCTCGTCCAAGTAGTTCCTGCCACCTTTTTAATATCATCTTCCCATCTACAATACTGTCTACCTTTACTCCTCTTTTTATATCTAGGGCACCATTCCGTCACTTCTTTAGCCCACTTTTCTGTCTTACTTCTTATTAAATGTCCCGAGTGCCCGACCCTTTCCATTTAAGTTGTTTGATTCGGTATTTTATATCAGTAATCCTGGTTTGTTTCCTTATTGTTTTTAGTCGAACTTTGTCTCTTAATTTTATGTTGAGTAAGTATACTTCTTTCCATTCTGTGTTGACAAACTTCAAGTGATTTAATATTTTTCTTTGTACAACTCCATGTCTGACATCCGTAGGTCATGCTTGATAGAATACATGTGTTATATATTTTCTTTTTACCTTCGATTGATATAAGCGAGTTTTTCATGGCGTCTTTTAGAGCCCAGTATCTCTTCCATCCTATGGTTATCCTATTTTTGACTTCCTTTGTTGTGACAACAAAGGAAAAAGACAACTTGTATGGTCGGTAATAAATTGGAATATCGCTAGTCAACTTTATCTGCATTTCACTATCCTTAACTGTGGTGGTAGCTGTACCAGTTATAAAGTAGTCAGAATGTGGTAACATGCGTCGATATACTTTCGAAGATCAATGATGGATCTATCTGCGTAATATTATTCACAAAAACACTACTATGAACGATACATTGCGAATCACCGTGCACCGGGCCGGTACGAATGTACGCAACACCTTTCCTAGTTAATAAGACATCATGACATGACTTTTGTCCACAACATAAAAATCAACTTCTAACGTAATCTACTATATAAAAATAAGTCGGGTTTTCCTTCCTGACGCTATAACTCCAGAACGCACAAACCGATTTCCACGGTTTTGCATTCGTTGGAAAGGTCTCGGGCTCCGTAAGGTTTATAGCAAAGAAAAAATTTTGGAAAATCAAATAAACAAAATTGCACCCGTGCGAAGCCGGGGCGCGTCGCTAGTACTTATTATTTAATTGTATCGGTAATGTAATCAATCATAGACTTTGCTATAACCTCAATTCCACCTAACCCCCGTAATAATTGGTGAACCGCTTTTATTCGACCCTAAAAGTACCTACTTATTTAAATTGGAATTTATTATTAAAGAAACGCCTGAACCAGTTCCAATAAGTACATCGACGGGTATATTCGAGATAACAGCCGTAATTACATCGGAATTTTTACGTTTACCCTCATTTTCGCGACAAAAATTAACGGAGCTATTATTTCTAATTATATAAATATTTCAAAAAAATAGGTCACACGGAAACTCAGTGTTTTGCTATGGAACTTGCTTAGCAAAACACTGAGTTTCCGTGTGACTATTTTTTTTTTTTTTTTGCAAAAACCTCACTTATCTGGACGAGGTTTTGTTGATATTATTGTCAGAATTATGGCTTTGCGAATCTGATTTAGGTCTTTTGGTACAATGTTCGCGTTTATGGCCAACTTCGCTACACTGAAAACAACGTACCTACCTACTTTAGAACTATCGAAAGGTTTACGTTTGGACTGGCTATTACTGTTACGATTACAAACACTATTAGCGCAGGGTTTCTTATTAGAATTAGGCACACTAAATTTTACAAAGCTCGACAAGTATTTAGTATTTAGCATTCCTCACGAACGCACGAACCTGTGCGTCGCACGGTGGGCTGAAAATCGGCTTTCATAGACTTAGGGATTTCAATTTTCAAGTGCCGGATTTTTTCCGGATATCGCTTCTATTAGTTATTACTATATTCAAAAATGACACCCGAGTTAATTCTGCAAAAAAACGAAGGAATTATAATTTATTTACGAAAAATTTGTATGAAGCTATTATGAAAAAGTTAATTATCTCGTAAACAGCAAGGAAAACCGTAATATCCTTACAGGTGGTCACAGTACTAATTATTTATGATTTTTTGACATATGTTACATAACGGTTATCGCTGCTAATTTTTTTTTTTAAATCGTTAAAATATTTTTATTTATTTTTACATATGAAATGGTTCCTTTTAGTGTTTAAGTTGAGGAACACAGACTTTTTAGTACACGTAACATAAAATAGCATCACCCCTATATTCCCGAAGGAGTAGTCAGAGGTTTATAGTACATCCACACTTAGACAACTATGTACCCTTCAACCCCCGCGGCCAAATCCGGGTTGTCAAATTGAACCCCGACGACAACCCGGGTTGACAGCCGATTTTTTTTTTTTTTCTCTTTAATTTTTTTTTTTTTTGTCCGACTCACCTGTGAGTCGCGGGGCTTCACAGGTTCTAGATATTTATCAATATCAATATTTATCAAAACCATGCTCAAGTTTGTATTGTCGTCCAGTTCAGTTTACTTTTGTAAAGGAGTGCGAAGCAGTTGTTATTGGTCTCAAAAGACAAATGGATGATGAAATTCAGGCCCTTATCCCCACAGAGTGCAGTAATAATAGCATGGTGACTCACCAACTAATGATGACAATGATCGACGCCAAAGTCTGCACGTCCCTTTCTGAGGCCAGATCAAATGCATCGTGCTACCTGTGCTTAGCAAAACCTACGGAAATGAACCGCTTAGATGTTGTAACATCAAAGACTGTGTGTGCTGACATATACAAATTTGGCTTGTCATCCCTACACGCACGTATAAATTGTATGGAATTTCTGTTACATATTGCGTACAGGCTCGACTTCAAACGGTGGGCAGCGAGAAGTAATGAGGACACAGAAATGTTGCAGAACAGAAAAAAAATGTATTCAAAATAAATTCAAAGATCAGCTCAATCTGTTGATTGATATTGTTAAACAAGGCTCGGGAACTACCAATGACGGGAATACCGCAAGAAAGTTTTTCTAGATTCCCAATAAAACTGCAGTTATTACCGGGTTGGACGAAGATCTTATTAAAAGTTTTGCTACGATTTTGCAAGCGATAACATCTGGCGAGAAGATCGACGTAATAAAATTTAAAGATTTTGCCCGCAAAACAGCAGAAAAGTACGTGGAATTGTACGACTGGTACTACATGTTGTCAACCGTACATAAATTATTAATACACGGGCTGACATAATCGAGAAAAATGATATTGTGCCGATTGGGACTCTTTTGGAAGAAGCCTCAGAGTCTCGAAACAAAGATTTTAGGAGGTTCTGGGAACATCATTCGCGGAAAAGAAGCAGGCAAGATTCTAATCAAGATATCTTAAATATGCTTGTTGTTTCTTCGGATCCTTTCCTAAGTGCACAAAGGCCACAGTTAGATGCCAAGAGAAAGCAGAGCTTTTTTGCTGAAACTCTTGACTTAATTCGGTTACAGGAAAGTGAGTTCCAGTTTTTAGATGTATCCAATCTGGATTCTGATTCAGAATTGGACTCCCATGACGAGAGTGATAAGGAAAGTGTTTAATATTTGATTTAATTTTTTTTATTTTTGCTATTTTTTTAAATATTTTTCTTGTTTTAAGTATACAGGGTGTAACGGAAAGGTGTGGTCATAAAGAACTGCATCTGCCCATCGCTAAGGACAACTTTCTTCAAGAAAATCCGAAGGAATTCTAAAAAAAATGTTTTTACCTCCTGTACAAATATTGATCAGCTGATGATAACTTTGTATGGAAAGTCCAATTTTTTTTTTGGGAATTTTCTGTTTTTTCTTAGAGAAAGTTGTTCATTTCCATGGGCAGAACCGGCTCTTAAAATATGACCACACCTTTCCGTTACACCCTGTATATTCTTAATATTTGGGTCAATAAAATTCTTCATAAGTAACAATGTTCTTAATTTAGTCACTAAAAGGAACCGTTTCATTTTTTTCATTCAAAAATCAGATTCGCAAGTCGCCGCGGCATTTGAAAATTTCTTTGCAGAGATTCCCGTATCGACTACAAAATCTCTAAATTCATCACCAACTGCTGCAGAAATTTTACTTAAAGAAAACGTTCCAGTTTGTGAATCCCAATTTTATTTTCAACTAGCTGTGCCCGCGACTTCGTTCGCGTGGTTGTCGAGAACAAAACAACGTCGTTTAGATAAGAGTATATCACCTTTTTGATGATTTAGATAAGAGTCCTGACTTTGGTATAGTTGATTACGTTAATGCTTCTCTATATACTATGTTAGCGGTGGAATTACCCGGAGCATATACAAAAAGGTTGTTTGGGTTGCTAACACGTGATAGAGAAACATAGAGTTGGCCGTGTGAAAAACAATCAAAAGTAAGGTCTACACCCGCAACGGATAACGTCTGGCCTTGGGCTTTATTAATAGTCATAGCGTAACAGAGGCTTACAGGAAATTGCACACGTTTGAAAGTAAACGGAAAATTATTGGGGATAATGGGTATCCTGGGAATGAAAACAACATCACCGGAGCCGCAACCTGTTAAGATTTCGGCTTCGATGACATTTCGTTGGAGATTTGTTACTCTCAACCGAGTTCCATTGCATAGTTTTGGTGGGCTTAAATTTCTGAGTAGAATGATTGGTACTCCGACTTTTAAATAAATTTTGTGTGCTGGAAGACCTGGTGTATTTAGAGAGTCTAAAAACTCTACTGGATAGTGGGTGGCATCTCCTTCTTCTAAAACCGTGTTAATAGATAAATATTCCCTACTTTCTCCAGAAACATGTACCAATATTTGAGAATTTATTGCTGCTGCTTGGTCGTTGCGAGGTGCCAAAATAGCTCGTTGGCATAGCCAAGCAGCGTCATGGTTCGAGATCTCTGATGGATCTCCGTATACAGAGGAAATGAGTTCCTGCTGTGAGGCAACAGAAGAACACAGGCTTTCGACTAAAGTTACTTTACCTCCTTCTTGAGTCGGGTATGTGCCGTTACCAATTTGAAGTAGTAAATTTGAGAAAACCTGCGCGTTTGCGTCACCTCCCAAATATGCTCGCATATTAAAGCTCAAATTAGTTAATATGACACTACGCCATAAAATAGAGCTCTTTAAACAGGCACCTATTTCATCGGCCCTCGTTCCTCTGGGTATTATAGGGAGTGTCTGCCTGAAGTCTCCACAGAATAGCACCGTTAAGCCTCCCATCGGTCGGTCATTTTGTCTTATATCTCGCAACGTTCTATCTACAGCTTCCACAGCTTTACGATTTGCCATCGTACACTCGTCCCAAACGATAAGGGCGCAATCGCGTAAAACCCTTGCTTTATCACTATTGCGAGACACGTTGCAAACAGGGTTTTCTGTGCGGTCCAAGTCGATTGGTATTTTAAATGTTGTATGTGCAGTTTTTCCTCCTGGTAATAAAGTGGCAGCTATTCCTGAGGAAGCGACGGCAAGGGCAATTTTGTTTTGGCTCCTTATTTGAGCCAAGATAACTTTAGTGAGGAAAGTTTTACCTGTTCCACCAGGTGCATCTAAAAACAGCATTTCTCCTAATGAATGTTCTACACTACAGCATACTCTATCAAAGATTTGACGTTGTTCTGTCGTCAAATTTGAACAGCCATTTCGCAATATTTCTGCTAACTCTTCGGGGTTGTAATTTATTTCAGATGTATACTCCCTATTAATTCGTTCCCCACCAACTGTCGGTGTCGGCAAGCCGTATTGACTGAGGGGGTTCCCTCCTATACTTGTAACTATATCTTGTATAGCCAGCAAAGCCCTATTATGGCAGCTTTCACGTACTTGGTCAGAAGTTTCACTATTTATATTTTGCTGTCTCAAAAAATCTTCGGCAAACGCGTCTTTATATTTTTGCCACAACTGCCCAGCGTCCGATAGGCCACAAAATGTCAACAAAATGGCAAATAAATGGCGCAAACGATGTGGACTATCACTGACGCATGCTTCGGCTAAAGCATCATCCCAATGCTGATCGCCATCTAATAAATGCCGTGCGCGGCAAGCAGCTTGAAATGTGGGATATTCTATATCGTCCACTTTGCGGAGCTCAGCAAAAGAAGTAGGTCCTCGCACTGTGTGAAGAAGAAGGCGTAAATAATAACACTCTGCATTATTTGGGTGCACCGTGTATACTCTTCCAATCACGTGTTCTTTAAAAATGCCGGACTCGCCTTCTACAGCAGTTCCACGTCTCCTGCGATTAAAAACACCTTGCTGCTTGTTATAAGTATAATAATGTGGCACTTCATTGTACAACAGAGACTTAGCGAAATTGTCTCTTTCGCAAAGGCGAAAGAATGCGAGCAAGGTGGTTTGTCTTGGGTTGTTCATTCTTTCTGCCACATTTTCTGGCTGAAAGTAAACTCGCTGCCCGCCTTCCAGGTGCACGTCAAGATGGATGACTGGCGGATACCTTTCATGAATAGGGAAACTCAAAATGCGCCAAACTGCCTCCGAAGAGCTTATGTATCGGCCAGATTGATACCTTGTCACTTCATCAAATTGGTTGTTATTTCTTAGTGCTATCATGGCTTGATCACTACCTTTATTAACATATTTACATATATATTTTATAGATTCGACGCTATTACAAATTTCAACATTAATGTGTGCTTGAAAAGCGTTTGACAAAACTGGAGAATACGGTACCACCCAACTATTATTTAGAATTATTTCTTGTCCACGGAATCTGACAGTAGCTGTGAAACCACCTTGTGACGGTGATCTTCGCCGGTATTGCGGATACCCATTTTCCCCAGCCATAGTTAGTTCTTTCAGTGCTCTGGGGTATTTTTTTGAGCATTGACCATCTTTCATGCACGGTGATTCCCTGTTTAAGAGGCCACATGGCCCGTGAACCATATGTGTTTTTACTATGTCATGCAAAATCGGATCTGCATTATAGTCCGGAAATTCTGCACTTATGACACTGTCTATAGCATCGGGACGAATTTTTTCTTCCAGCCACAGAAGAATGTGCGCGTGGGGTAAACCACGCTTTTGCCACTCGACGCTATACATAAAACAAAGAGTTGAACCGAAAACTTTCTCCTTTGTAAGTAGATTAATCAAGACTTTGAGTTTTAAATGAAAAATCCTAGCAATAATGTCATGTCTGTCGTATGACGCCTGTCCTGTGAGAAGTGCCTGGCAAATCTCCGTCCACTTTGGATTTGTTGTAAATGTTATAAAAAGGTCCGGCCGGCCGTATTTACGGACGTAACAAAAAGCATCTTGCGTTCGTTCGTGCATATACCGCGGACCGCCTGTGAAACTGGATGGCAAAATAACCAATCGACCCAAGTTTTCGACGTTATTATCTGATTGCATGGCGTCCCGCAAGTGCACGTATTCTTCAGCGCGTAACCGTCGCTGGTTAGTGCGAATATACACTAAACGTTCAGTTTCTATTTTTGCGTACATGTCCACAATAAATTGGCTGAACAAACCACGAAATCGTTGCAAATATACGAAACTGTTTTGCCTTATTTGTAAAAGGTAGGAATAGTATTGTTGAGCAGATATTTTTTTTTGATAATTAGTGACTCTCGTAGTAGGGTTCACTTGGTACAGCCCAAAATTGTACCCATCTTCACCATGACAATAAATTAGTGGATATTGCAGGGCGTCGTAAGCTCGGTGGGTTTCCAAAATGCGTTGAAGGCGATCGTCGCGTGTACGCAACACGATATCACGTCTCTCACACTCCTGGTCGACTAAAACAACTGCAACTTCATCTGCGACGGGTGCATTGTGTCTTCCACGGTGTTCACCCACAGGACGTCTATCGGCACTTATAACAATTTTGAAATCATTGCTGCCTTGTGGAATTGACTCCAATGCAGCTTTGAATTCACGAACGTACTGGTTAACGTGATGCAGCAATTCTTGAAGTTGACCCAAAAGCTCAGCATTGAGCTGGGGAAAATTGTGATTTCTAACATTGAGCTGTTGCGTGTAATCGGATACAAAATAAATTTGGAGAAATTTGGGTTCATTTTCTGGCAGCAAAGATCCAATAAGGTGATAAACTTGACCTTGTACTTTGAAGGTTGGCATGAACGGTCCTTCCGTTATTTGTTTTGCCCCAAAGGAAGTCATTTGGAAAGCACTGTTATATAAACGAATATTATCCAAAAAACGGTTCGACTGGGGATGATCGCCATTCAGGAGACTTTTAAGTAAGTGTGGTGGATCTTGGAAATTTGGAAGAACAATTTTTCCATTTGAGCAGCACATTCCATCTGTCTCTTTCCTCCATTTCAAAGCATGACAAAAATTACAAATTTCTCTCATGTCACCCACGAAAGTAAAGCCAGCATAATTAATTCTAGACGAATATGTGAACCCTGATTTTTCCCTATTGTCCCAAGGTAATAAAATATTTGCATCGTCATTTTCCATGGACTCATCAGCTCCGCTATTTGTTTCTCTATTCATATGGTATCGAGCTCGTTCTATTTCTAGGCGAGATTGACGTTGTTCTGCTGTTTCTGCTCGTCTTAGTTCATCTATTCTTTCCCTTTCAGATGCAAGATAACTTTCATTGTTTCTTTGTACACCTACATAGTTATGTCTAGCTATTTGTAATCGTTCTTCTCTTTGGGAGAGAGATTCAGACTCGCGCGAGAGAGCGTGTCGCTCTCGGTCAGATGACAGACGTGCTTGGCGTTCCTCGATACTCTCTTGAGAACGCAAAGTCGCGGTCCGAGTTCTTTGCGAACTTAAGCGCGACTCCCTTTCTGTGAAAGTCTCTGACTCGCGTGAGAGAGACTGGCGCTCCCGATCAGCAGACAGCCGAACTTCGCGTTCCTGGATATTCTCTTGAGAACGCAAAGTCGCGGTCCGAGTTCTTTGCGAACTTAAGCGCGACTCCCTTTCTGTGAAAGTCTCTGACTCGCGTGAGAGAGACTGGCGCTCCCGATCAGCAGACAGCCGAACTTCGCGTTCCTGGATATTCTCTTGAGAACGCAAAGTCGCGGTCCGAGTTCTTTGCGAACTTAAGCGCGACTCCCTTTCTGTGAATGTCTCTGACTCACGTGAGAGAGAGTGGCGCTCCCGATCAGCAGACAGCCGGTCTTCGCGTTCCTGGATACTCTCTTGAGACCGCAAAGTCGCGGTCCGTGTTCTTTGTGAACTTAAACGTGACTCCCTTTCGGTGAACGTTTCCGATTCACGTGAAAGAGCGATGTGCTCTCGGTTAGCAGATAACCGTGCTTCACGATCTTCTTCCGATTCCTGAGACCTACAAAGTCTCATCCTTTTCGCATTTCGGCTACGCAGCGAAAGGTTAGTTTTTTTTCTTTGAGGCATTTTCAAGGAAAATTAAAGCAATAAACAAAACTAACAACACTTATGACTGAATAGCCTACAAACTTAAAAGATCGGTGCGTCGAACAGTCTAGTGTGACAACGTATCGTCTGTTCGTGGTCGTGACTCAACGAATTGGCAACACTAACTTACTGTATAACGATTGGCACTATTGGATTCAAACTACGAAGTAAATCAAATACAATCTTTACTTCGTACTTCAAACCAATGACCAAAGTTGACCAAACGAAACCAATAAGATAAGCAAATACTTTTTTTTCGACCAATTTAGAAAATCGATAAACCAAGCAACCAAAGAACTTTTACGACACACGCAAGAACTTTTAAGACACCTAACGAAACCCAATTTGCCTAGTAAACACGGTGGACGTCATCCTCGCGCGGAAAATCTTAACACCGCGATTCAGAAAATGACGTCATTTGCACAACGCCATCTATCGGATTTAGATTTCAACTATCAACATTAGTTCTATTTTTAGTCTTAAGATGTCGTTGCAAGTACTATACTTAATTGCGTAACGTAATATTTTACTTCTTGAACTCACTAAATTAATCATATCTTTTGATAGAGTGAACCGATTTCGATGAAACAAAAACTAAGTTAATCCTCAAGTTGCGTATAATTTTTGTATATAAACATTGTCAGCATTGAATTCGTAGATTTTACGTGATGTGCGCACAAACAAACAGACAAACAGACAAAAATTTCAAAAATGATGGAAATGGGTTCTGTTACTTATCTTTTCACACGCTGGCTATTTTTTGTTTCAATTTCTTCAATGTACAAAAATGACTTTTCTACAGATTTATTATATGTATAGATATGTCACTTGTAATGATGTAATCAAAACTTTTAATACTTTAAATGTTAAAAAGACTGCAGATCTATGGGGTAATTCTGTTGACGTTGCTAGGTCTATTATAGACATTGTAGCACCTACTTTAGCAGTAATCTTTAATAATTGTATAGATTGTGGTGAGTTTCCTGATCTAATGAAATATAGTAAAATTATACCATTGTTTAAATCGGGTAGTACATCAGACCCTACTAATTATAGACCTATATCAGTGCTACCTACTTTTAGTAAAATTTTTGAGAAAATTATTTTAGATCAAATTCAAAGATATTTTAATAAACACAAATTATTACACAACAAACAGTTTGGTTTCACAAAGGGTCGTTCAACAACTGATGCTGGTGTTGAACTTTTGGGACACATTTATAATGCATGGGAAGATAAATGCGATGCGTTGGGCATTTTTTGCGATTTGTCTAAGGCTTTCGATTGCGTTCTCCATGATACATTGATCAGGAAGCTGCACTACTACGGAGTCCGGGGCGCCTCTCTGGATCTTCTTACTTCATACTTGGGTAATAGGATTCAGAGAGTTGATGTGAACGGCAAAAGGTCTTCCGGGTCTGTAGTCAGAATGGGGGTTCCTCAAGGCTCAATTCTGGGTCCTTTTTTGTTTCTAATCTATATCAACGACTTGCCTTACCTCATAAAGGATAAACATGATATAGTGCTGTTTGCAGATGACACTTCACTTTTATTTAAACTCAAACGTCAGCAGGTGGTTGTTGATAATGTAAATAATGCTCTTTCAACTGTAGTTAACTGGTTTAATGTCAATAATCTTCTCCTTAACGAGAAAAAAACAAAATGCATAAAGTTCACATTACCCAATGTAATACAAGTGAACACTAGTGTGTCAATAAAGGGTGAAGAGTTGAAACCCGAGGATTCCACAGTGTTCTTAGGTTTAACTTTGGATGCGCAGCTTCAGTGGAGCCCCCATATAGATAAACTGTCCAAAAAACTTAGCTCTGCAGCATACGCCGTAAGGAAAATTCGTGGTTTAACTGATTTAGAGACGGCTCGTTTAGTATACTTTGGTTATTTTCATAGTGTGATGTCGTACGGCATTCTGTTGTGGGGAAATGCCGCCGATATTCAGACAATTTTTGTTTTACAGAAAAGGGCTATTCGTGCAATTTATAAATTAAGTCCCAGACACTCCCTCAGAGACAAATTTAAAGAGATTAATATTATGACTGTTCCCTCTCAATATATTTATGAGAATCTCATGTATGCACATAAAAATATTAATCTGTTTAAAAGATACAGTGATATCCATAGCATAAATACTAGGAACAAACACAAATTTATTGTACCAAAAACCAGGCTCAAGAAAAAAATAGGTGGTTCGTTTAGATGTCAATGTATACGTTTCTATAATAAACTTCCTAGCCAAATTCAAGAACTAAGCATAAATAAATTTAAATCATTTATTAAACGTAAGCTATGCCAGAAAGCTTTTTACACAATTAATGACTTTCTTGAGGACAAAAAGGCGTGGGATTGAGCTGCTTCAATGATATACATGAGCCATTGTTTTCATATGTACTACTTACTGATGAAAAATTTTTATATATATATTTTTTTTAATATTCGTTTTTGACATGAATACTTGTATAGTATTGCATTATATTTTTTATTTTATTTTTTTATTGACATTTTATTATTATTATTATTTTTTTTGACTTGAATACTTTGTTAAGTATTATATTTATTTTTATTTTTTGATTGACATATTATGATTACTATTTTGTTTGACACAAATATTTACTTTGTAAAGTATTATATTTTTTTTTTTTTTTGATTACTTAATTATTGTAAATGTGAGGACTATGTGGGTTATTATTATTATTTTCTCCTCCTTTTTACAGTAATTTTCAACGTTGTCTGACAGTTTGAGTACTTTTGCGGCCTACCCAAATGTCTTTTCTTTGGTATTGTTCGTCATGTCATTGAGCTCCTTAGTGGTTTTTAAGTTGAGCTATTCGACTATTGACAAATGCTTGCACTGACTGGACAGGTCCACTCAAATATGTTTGGTTCTTTCTTCAAAAGACCACTACAGACACTAAGCTGCATGGTCCTCATATAGAATAATGTGAATGCGAGAACTATGTATGTCGTTATATTCATGTAGATTTTATGATTGTCTGGCAGTTTGAGTATTTTTTGCGGCCTACTCAAATGTCCTTACTTTGGTATTGTTCGTCGGTTCGTTGAGCACCTCAGAGTTCTGAGTTGAGCTTCGCGATGACTGACAAATGCTTGCACTGTCTGGACAGGTCCACTCGAATTCGTGTGTTGCTTTCTTCATAAAGCTCATCCCAGACATAAACGTACATGGTTCTCATAGGATCTAACCAGTCCACATTGTATGGATTTGAACACTAAAAGAGACTTTGACCTCTGAGTTTGTTTCGGTGTTTCTTCTCAGGGTAGTCAGCTAGGAAACACCGGCCTCATCTAGCTTAAACTGACAAAAAAACATTGACGTGTAAAAGTGTTCCTTGTAACCTATTTACTGAATAAACATCATTTATCATTTATCGTTTCATATGTAAAAATAAATAAAAATATTATGACTTTTTTTTTTAAATTAGCAGCGATAACCGTTATGTAACATATGTCAAAAAATCATAAATAATTAGTACTGTGACCACCTGTAAAGATATTACGGTTTTCCTTGCTGTTTACGAGATAATTAACTTTTTCATACTAGCTTCATACAAATTTTTCGTAAAAAAAATATAATTCCTTCGTTTTTGTGCAGAATTAACTCGGGTGTCATTTTTGAATATACTAATAGAAGCGATATCCGGCAAAAAATCCGCCACTTGCAAATTGAAATCCCTAAGTCTATGAAAGCCGATTTTCAGCCCACCGTGCGTCGGTAATACCGCGTATAATAATTGCTGTCAGTAATTTACTGCTTAATCCTTTAACTGTACATAATTTCAACAAGGATTTACGCGCATATTCAGCATAGGTAGAATACTTGTCCGACTCAGTACGTGACATTGTACAGAATGTTCGCTATATCGACAGACCGTGGGCGCAACGTTTTTAACTCTAATTTGAAATTAGACCATTTACGCGTGGTGCTAGTGTGGTAAGTGAGCCAGGTACGGGCTTCACCCGGGAAACGACCTACGCGAGCAAGACATTCACCATCCACCCAACGATTAAGTGATCGAGCTTTATCAACTTCATTGCACAACGTGTCGACATCATCAACACTCGGATCAAAATCAGAGACAAAATATTGGTTTGATCTCACCGGAATTGTCATCATAGCGTCTAGAAAGCGTTCAGCTACGCTTTTGGCTTCGGTCTCCATCGGCAGCGGTGTGGCAGCAAACTCTTGCGTCGGCGCGGTAGACGCTGGGGGTGCGCAGGTAGGTGTTGTGGCGGGCTCCACGTCTGGCGGCGGCATGCTCGGCATGGCCAGGGTGCGGCAGGACTACGGGCTCGCCACCAAAGCAGGTCGCAACGCGTTTCCATGCGTTCGTTACTCCAGATCTCGAAGCCACTTCATAATTTCGTCTAACCTATTAGGAGGCGAGGGAGTACGTTCATGACGTCTCCATTTCCTCTTGTTTTAGGAAGGCATTGGTACGGATTCTCTTGTTCAATATCTAAACTAAAATTAGAGAATCGCTATCTTTTACTAAAAGGCAGTGCGAGAAAAGGACGGCTATAGCTATGAACTAAGTTAGAGATGTCAAACTAGTTTATGCCTTGCGCTTCGCCGTGTTTTTAGACGACATGTTTTTACGTGTACCCTTAATTTGTATGGAAATATTAGTTCAAACTAAATATGACAGCTCTAATTTACGTCCGTCTCTTTCTTGTTTTATTAGAGAGAAAAAGATAGCAATAGCCTAAATTAAGTTTGTGCATAACAGAATCAACACCATTGTGTCTCAACCTCAAAAACTACTGCTATAGAACACGATGACAAAATTTTAAAACTTCAGAATAGAATCATAGATGGTATTCGAGCGGATGAGGCCTTAAGATACCACTTCTGATCTTATAAAATATTAGGACATTAAAAATAATAATTTTAATAGGAAACTGCAAAAATTACATTACACATTAAAAACAAAAATTTAAATTCTTATATTTATAAGAATTTAAATTAAACACGAAATGGCAGAGGAACAATGTTGAATTGTTGATGGGTCTACGAGCATGCTATGGTAACTTGGAACATTTCGAAATTCGCATTTATTTATTATGAACAGCGCCATCTCTACCTTGGGTAACAAAATAAAAATACTGTGTTGCAATATGAAAATAAATGGTTAAGGTGCAGGGAGATGGTATAACACTCAGTAAGAAAAAAGATTATCATTGCATCATTTTAGATAGAAATAGAAAAAAATTAAGTTCATGCTCGTCAAACTATGTTTGTGAAATTTTTAAACTGATTGGAAACATGAAATCAATAAGACTTTTTTATTAAATCTAGGGTAATTTATTATTATTGCAATGTTAACACTTGAATTTCAAATGTCTGTCGGTGCAGACGAAACGGTTATTTTCTCAATTTTTCTGTATTTTCCGTTTTGATTTTCTTTTGCAATGAAACGAACGACACACAATGAATATAAATCACCTTTAAACAAGCTGCACGCGTAGCATGACCACCGTAGAAACGGGTTTTGTCGACGGAAGAATAGACAAAATTACAGATTGTAGAAAGATTAGACCGTCCCAAGCATGGCGATGTTAAAACTGAAGAGAATAAATGTTTCTATTCTTCAGTCGACAAAAGTCTACAATGTAAAGCATGATCACTAATTTTTCTCTACTTTTAACACTTTTTTTTTAAGTGTTAGAATCATTTCTTCTCAACTAGTGTCAAATAGTCTACATCACATTGGACCTAGATGAGATCTATATTGAGTTTAAAAACTTAATTCTGTGACTCATTCAATATTTCAAAATTGTGGTGAATCTTCCACAAAAGCCTAATATTAATCTAGAGTTGAAGTCACATAGCATCATAGGTTGAACTTTTCTAAAAAAATAGTTATTTGTTATGAAAGGCTGCAAAGTTGTTTTTTGGTGCGAGTACTTGTATTGAAGCCTGAGCAAGCAAAGGATTCTAGGATTGAACCGATGACCGAAGCGAGTGGTTCAAATGTAGAATCCTGAGCGTGGCGAGGGTTTCAAAGGTACGAAACGCAGAATAACTTTGACGGACAGATGGACAGACGGACAGATGGACAGACGGACAGACCGACAGATGTACATACAGACAGACGGACAAACGGACGACGGACAGAAAGACAGACGGGCAGACGAACAGAATGACAGACAGACAGACGGACGACGGACAGACGCACAAACGGACAAACAGATAAGTAAGTGACAGCAATTGGGCTCCGATTAGTCGCAAAAAATTTTGTGAGAGACGAAATGGAAAGAATGAATATGTCTTTGTCTTCATAGAAACGCGAGTCTACGGGTCGCCCCGTGCTCGGGCAGAAGAAAACTCGAACTCGACATCTATTCACCATATCATTATCTATTCAGTCTATTCTTGGTAGAATAGATATAGAAATGGTCATGCTACGCCGTGATAAGGGTAGAAACATTTCTTCTCAACAAGGGACAAATAGTGTACCTACATCACATTAGACGTAGACAAGATCTCTACTGATTTTAAAAAACTCAATTTCGTGACTCATTACATACTTCAAAATTGAGGTGAATCTTCCACAAAAGCCATTAAATCAAGAGTTGAAGTCACAGAGCATTTAGTTTTTTTTAACTTGGTTTTAAAAACGCGTAGCCGACATTATAGCTTTTCAAAAAAATTGTTATTTGTCATGCAAGGCTGCAAAGTTGTTTTTTGGCGCGAGTACTTATATTGAAGCCTGAGCTAGCGAAGAATTCTAGGATTGAACCATGAGCGAAGCGAGTGGTTCTAATGTAGAAACCTGAGCGTAGCGTCTCGAGGGTTTCAAAGGTAACGAGACGCAGAATAGCTTTGACGGACAGACGGACAGATGGAAAGACGGATAGACAGACAGACGAACAGACGCACAGACTGACAGACAGACGGACGGACAGCTGGACAGATAGACAGACGGATGACGGACAGATGGACAAACAGACAGACGGACACACGGATGACGGACAGATGGACAGACGGTCGAAGGACAAACAGACAGACGGACAGATAACAGATGGACAAACGGACAGATGGACGATGGACAGACGAACAGACTGACAGACGGACAGACGAACGACGGACAGATGGACAGACAAGTGGCATCTCGCAGGTCAACCTCTGAGGTGTCCATTTTTTTTTGTGTGGCATCTCGTAGTCAACCCCGTCTCGTAGTCGGTTGTCGTCTGCTTAAGATGAATGCTTCAGGGTAGCCCGCGAAATTCTAATTATCTTACGTTTTTTGCAATTTGCAGGTCAGTGTCAGGTTGTATCTTGGTCAAAACTTGATTCGCGGCCGCTGCAAGTATATTATGTCTATAGAATTATAATCATTAAAATCATCAATACATCTCTCTCAGTTAGAATTTATACCAAAATGTCATGATGTCATGAAATACTTACAATTGGCATCAATTCTTTGTTTTCGTTTATTAATAGGCTACCGTAATATTACTTTACGGTTTGTGAGCATTCCTGCATCTTCTAGGGGGGTAGCAGCTGCCCCCCTGCCCGTACCTCGCTACGCCTTTGAAATTAGGTACTGTGTGTGTGGTTCGGACTGGTAAAGATTGCCTTGTTGCATTACGTCAGCCTATGTGCCACTACTGTACATGAAGTTTAAATAAATCCTACTAATATTATAAATGTGTTTGTGGAAAAAAAAAAACTATTTTTTTTATTATTATTTACCCCGAAGAGAAGGTTATAGTCTTTTGACTATATTGCCTTACGTAGTGTATTTTTAATAATTTTTCCATTAAAATGCAGATGTAACACATTCTAATGTTTTGCGGTATTTGGCAACAAATGTGTCGAGTCAGCCTTCTCGGTAGGTAGTTTACCGAGGTACCGAGCTGAGGTAGACAATACAACAATAAAATTCTCAGCTCCACCGAGATCGCGCCTGTTTCAATGATTCCACATATTGTCCATTTGCGTAGACACTTGAGACACAAAACTAAACAAATAATTAAAACAACCACTGAACTTCACTCGAAGAAATCCCGCCAAAAAAAAAACGGGATGGTCAATAATTGCAGTTACGTGATTGAAAGCAATTGATGAAAAATTTGATTGATGCTCATTGATGAGCCATTGAAGCCGCTAATTGATCGTTTAACCCTTTATGGGGCAGAAGATTCTGGCTTATATGTTAGAAATTAAACACGTGGATGTTAAAACTAATATTTAATGAAAATTTTTGAACATGTTTTTTTTTATTATTGAAAAAGTTATGGTGTCCACATTTTGGACACTGCCCTTTCTCACGTATGAAATTGTGCAAAACAAGGTGCAATGCATAATGGCACTTTGCATTTGACACACTCTATTTTGCTCTTTTTTCCAAGAGCTTTATTGCTGCACGCTCTGCACCTTCTATAACTGGGCAGCTCTCCCGGCATATGCGATCCCACATCATTCAGCCTCATCTCATCAGGGGGATACCATAAATAGACTTCTGCCTGCTTGTTGGTCCCTTTGGTCTTTTGGTTGCAAAGTTGGGCAAAACAGATACCCTTCGTTTCCGGGAGCTGTAACTGTTGATCAGGTTACGTGCCAGGTCAGTGTGGAACTGCAATGCACCTATTGGATTATGCATTCTGTCATTGTGGGTATGAAGTATGTGGGCATTTGTGATAGCTGCGTCCACCAAAAAATAAAATATACGCATCCACCACCTTTTACTGCGTCTTGAAATAGGGTAATCTTCCAGTTTATCTAATGGAATCGTCTGAAATAGAAACACTCAGTTACAAAAAAAAAACAAAATTATAAATGAAAAATTTCCATTACCTACGCGGGCAGTGTCCAAAATATGGACGTCATAGTTTTTCGTTTCTAACAAGACATGTGAACCAAATTCTCAAAAATCTGAGCTTTTACCCCATATTTACAACATTTGGAACGATACGTAAAACAAAACTTACCTTTTGGTTCATTGCTTTTGAAGATTTTCTTAGATTTATAGACAACACTCAAAAATCATCAATTTTTGATATAAGATCGATCACCTGATAAAAGTCGGCCATGTAAGTATTTTTTTTTTACGTTTTGTTAACAGTATCTAGAGGCTCAACCAAAGAGTATAATAATAATACGGGACAAGAGAGCCTTCTCGTGCGATTTCAAAGCATACAGATTCGAAGCGCCTCTGTATTTCTTAACCGGAACTAAGGCTCTATCCCACAGAATACATATACCACAGAATACATATACTCTCTATCCAAAGAGGCTCTATCTATAGGTCGTATAGGTAGCTGTAGCTCTATGGAATTTAAGGAGGTTATTCTATTCGTGATAATTTGTGGTTATTGTAATTTGTTAAAATAGTTTTCTGAACAAAATTGTAAATTTCCTGAGAAACATTACGGTAATTAATATTTTATTTTGTTTTCGTTATTACATTTTGTAACAAATTACAGTTAATAAATACTGCGGATTCTCTACAAACATAATATGGTAATTCCTTCAATGTAGCCCGCGAAATTCAATTTTGATAGGCTTGTTTGCAAATAGCAACTGTATTTACGTCGTAGGTTGATCAAAATGCGAATATAATGATGATACATTTACTAAATTACAATCATTGAAACACAAATAACTTGAGGAGCTATGATTGATATTGTAATGATCGTGATTTAGTAAACGAGTCATCATTATATTAGTGAATCGTATTTAGGTCAAGATACGTTGTACACAGCCGCTATTTGCAACACATACGAAACAAAATTTGAATTTCACCAGCTACATTGAAGGAATTACCATATTATGTTTGTAGAGAATCCGCAGTATTTATTAACTGTAATTTGTTACAAAATGTAATAACGAAAACAAAATAAAATATTAATTACCGTAATGTTTCTCAGAAAATTTACAATTTTGTTCAGAAAACTATTTTAACAAATTACAATAAACACATTGTCACGCTTTCTTTCCCCGAAGGGTTAGGCAGATGCGTACCCATATTATGTACGCATAAATACCATAATAATAAAAATAGCACAATAGGAAATTAAACAAAAAAAAATGTTTTTTATATGTAGGATCAGCAGAGCTGAGAGGTATATCGTCAGGATTTGGAGTTCCCATTTTATTGGGATAAACAAGACTGTATAAACAATTACAGGGTTTTTATTACAGTACTAGTTATACTATATTAAAAAACACACACACAATACAAACGGTAATTAGAAACAAGATAAAGTAGGTGTAAAGATATAGTAACAATACGGTGAACAAACCCTTAAGGTTCACAGTTCGTATAGCGGCGTGAGCCACCCAAATACAAAGTGTATCGCTCGCTAGCAGCAAGCCTATACAGCTATGTGAATATACAGCAGCGCTGTACCAGGTACGAACATCCCTCCACAACAACTCTGTCCGATGGCGCACTAAAGTACGTCACGCGTTTACAAGATACAAAACACTAAAATGTGCTAAATCTATTAAGACTTACATTAAAAAGTAATCAAATAATACAAGATTAATTGTCATAAATAAACAAAGGTGATTAAATAAAGTAAATCAAATAAATAATCAAAGTAACATGTCATTGATTGTTTTGAACAAAACCATCGGTTACAACTATCGTAATAAGTTGCCAAAAATCAATTAGTGCGTTCACAGAGTACTCCATAAATTATGCTCCGATTTATCAGACAGTGATAGTTAGTAAAATCACATAAATTAATAATAAGAAAAACAAATCATATCAGATTCTGTTGACTACCCACAATTGTAGTGACAGGCAACTCCCATAACAAATTGTATTAACTACCCACATTTATAATGCCAACCATCTCCGACATATTTTTTTGTCAGTACTACATTTATTTTTATTCTTATAATTTTTATTCTTATTACAATACTTTTGGGCTGCAGTTTTCATTTCATCTTCACCATCATAAATTAATTTTCCGACCAAAATTCGATTGACTGATCGACACCAACTGTAAATGATAACATTTAATGTCTTATCCAAAAAGCATTTCTTAAATGTATCATTATGGGCTGGACATTTATTTGGACAATCTATAAACACATTCGTAAAAGATATAATTGCGTGTTTCACACGTTTTTTGTGGACGTTTCTCCTGAGACACGATGTTGCAATATTTTGAATTTCATTGAAATAATTTTTATTTTCTCTGATGGGGCAACAAAGCCATTTTTTGTTTTCATATTCTTTAGCTTTGATGAACGTATTATTTTCAATACATATTGTGTTCTCTATTAAAATTTCTGCATTAGCCAATCGCGATTTGAATGACTGTCCTTTTTTGCGCAAACGACATATTTTATTTTGAAGATACTTCATTTTTGTCTTGACTGGTCTCATTTGTATGCAATTGAACCGCACCCCAATACTTTCACGAGCATCTGAAAAATATAATAATTATACTCTCTTTTCATGAATGCAAGTCCAAGGTAAAGAACAGGCTTCTTACTCTTAACTACGAAGAAACAGAAAAATATTTTATAGGGTAAAGTAAACACACACCCTCACACACACACACACATGCTCCACATTCACACACAACTTTCACACTACATTCTACATCTCTATTTTAATTTCTGCATGCTTGAAATTATAATTAAAAATCTTCGTTGTTATAAAAATGTAATGTAATAAATAGGGAGAAGGCGCTGAAATCTGACATACAGGTTTTTACCTAGCTTGGGTTTCAGAGGCTTCATAGGTTTTTTTGTAAATGAAGTTTATTTCAATAAAGATTTATTATTATTAAATAAATTTTGTATCATTCACTTTTTAAATGTTTCTGCACAAATCAATTATTTAGTTAGGTGATTACTTAAAACTAGCTCTATTTGCAAGTTTACAACATCACTCATGTGGAATTTCAAATAATAAATATTTGTGCAGGCACAGTGGCACAGTAATAGGCTATAATAAAAATGCTGAAGATAAACTACCTTTGAGTAATCGTTTTTGTTTGAGTCTGCATATCACACTATAATTATGTTCCATCATCACAGATTTTGCAGCAGCAGTGCAGTGACTTTTATCTGAAAACAGTATATAATACATGAATAAAATATGCAAGAGAATGCACCATGTTGATGGAGTTTAAAGTAGAGATGCCACGAATGGTCGCTATTATTTGACGTTTGGTGAATAGTGTATAAAATAAACTTTTAAAAATAAAAAGACTTAAAAATAATGAAACTCTGCGCCCTAAGCATTTTTTATATTCCTTTTATTATGTTGAATAGTAATGGCGAGTTATTTTACTATTCGCAATAGGTAATAATGGCTATTAATCGGTATTTGACTATTCGTGGCATCTCTTGTATAAACTAATAAATTAAAATACCTGAAGCTGAAGAAGCAAGAAGAGAGGTACTAGTGGATGGATGACTAACAATGATAGTCTCAAACTGCTGAGCTGGATGCTGAGTCGTAGCAGCGATGCCACAACTATCACCTGAAATAATATTATTTTTTATGGAATAGCTTTTTTATTATATCTCGAGAACCAATTAATTTATTGATTCTGAGGCGGTACAAAGTTTGCCAAGTCAGCTAGTATTTGATAAAACATACCAGGAGTGGAAGTAAGAGGAAGAGAAGTGCTAGTGGTAGGGTGACTGAAACTTAGGCTAGCCTCGGATTGCCCAGCTGTAGCAGTGATGGCATGACTTTCACCTGAAAGAATTAGTAAATTAAATATAATTATTATTTTGTTAAATATATTCATGTCACTCAGTTTATTGATATAGAACAGAAACGTCACACATTGTTTTTATTATTGATAGGCTCGCGCTTGACCTCTATCACACCTGATGGTAAGCAATGATGTGGTCGACGATGGACCACACTTGCCTAGAAGTAACCTATTCTGTTGTGTGTATTCCTACTCTTGTCTGGTAATTAGTAAAATCTGGCACAAGCACATCTTATTGTATTGTGTTTGCTTTGTATGAAGTAATTTAATTCAACTTACCAGGCAAATAAAGAGTTGGTATTGCCAATGCACTAAGGCGCTTAAAGCGATTACGGTGTTCATCAGTGAAGTGAATATCACATATTCTCTTCTTCTTATAAATGTATATGCTTCCCAATTGCATTCAACAAGATCAACCCAAGCTTTGAAACGCTCAGGAAATTTGCTAGGATTGGGCAATGAATGCATGACATTGCCTGAAACCAAAGGAAATAATATTTTATTTTTTGTCTTTTTGTCCATAAAAGCTTACCCATATGGGATTGCTGAATGTGCTGAATTGCTATTCATTGTAAGTACTAATTATTTAAAATAATTTATTCCAAAAACATATTTATAATATTTCCTATATTGAGAGTATGATAGTAATAATGAAAATGAAGGATTCCCAAACATGGTTAACAGAAGAGTTCTGTTTTAGCGGGCCAAAGAAAGAAAGAAAGAATAAATATAACACTAAGGTGAAAGCTCCAGGGTAGGCCGCGAATCGTATTTTGACCAACATACAATCTGATTATGACCTACAAATTGCAAAAAACGTAAGAAAACTTGAATTTCGCGGGCTACTATGGCGCGTGTACGTTACTCCATCAAGAAAGTATCTCCTAGAGATATATGAGTAGAACGTATAGTTGGTGCCTTATCTGCTGTAAATGTACCCACATAAAAAAAGTGTGCCCCCTGTCGTTTTGAAAAAAAAAACGGAAAAACGATTCTTGCTAACGTTTTTCTAGCAGGAAAATTCTAAACGAGTGATCGGAGAGAGAAAAATTGTGCATGGCCAGAGAGCTTATATGTGTGCCACAATGTCCCCCAAAAATAAAATCTATGCCCCTTCAGATTTTCGAGATATTCCGTTTCCTGCTGGAGTAACGTTTTGATGAATCGTATATCTCCAAAACCATTGCATGTGCCCCCGTAGAATAAACATACACGAGTAGTTCTTAATGTGTGGCCCTACGTGCCCTAATTAGATTTCAGAAAATATTTATAGTTTTCAAATTATCGCGGTTTTATGAAAACCCGAAAAAACATCGCAGCGCCTAAATGAGACAAGGCATAAGTTCGCTGAAAACTGTATTCGGTCCTTCTTGATGCTAATAATAACCATACAAAGTTTCAAAACGATTCATGCATGCGTTTTTGAATAATCTTGCTAAAAGTCAAAACGATGGTGTCATAACTTTGACGGCAAAATACAAGGAACTGGCTAAATCTTAGATGTGTAGGTGTAAACCAAAATCATGTGCCTTTAGTCAAAAATATATGGTGAAAATATTGAGCTTGGAATGTTTCGCATTAAGTAAATATAAACAAAAAACCAAATTAAGTAAACAACGGCTGGTTATCCGACCAAATTTGAATGACAACTAAAAAGCGACGGATTTATACATATCGATGACCTTCTTTACTTTACTTACTAACCGGTTCACACGTGTTGTGCCTGAGTACACTGAAGAAAAAAAGCTGCATGAATGACTTTTTCTGTTTTTTTTTTGTTCCTACTCCTTTATAAACTTGGAGGGTTGTATTGGTGATTTTGATGATTATTATTATGTAACTACGTACGTCTTACAGCCGCGAATAATATTTTAATCAACATACAACCTAGATACGACTGGGTGCTGCGCGCCGACCTCCCCGCTGGCGTCAGCGTAGTGTGCTACGCTGACGACACGCTGGTCTTAGCGCAGGGGAGGTCGCACGAGGCGGCGGCCGAACTTATGACACGCGGGGTTGCGACAGTCATAGAGAGGATCCGGCAACTGGGACTCGAGGTGGCATTGCACAAGTCCGAGGCCATGTGTTTTCATGGTCGTCGGAACGCGCCACCTGCGGGTTCCCAGATCACGGTAGGAGGGGTTCGCATCGGCGTCGAGGGTACGATGAAGTACCTGGGACTCGTCCTCGACAGCCGGTGGAACTTCGTCGAACATTTTCGACGTTTGGCTCCCAGATTGGACAGGGCCGGGGCCGCCTTGAAGCGGCTCCTACCCAATCTGAGGGGGCCAAACGCCTCCTGCCGGAGGCTCTACGCGGGGATCGTGCGGTCCATGGCCCTCTACGGGGCACCGGTGTGGGCGCGTTCGTTGAGGCAGCGATCAGCTCGCCTGATGAACGCGTCCCAGAGGGTCATGGCGATCCGTATCATCCGCGGATACCGCACGATCTCCCGTGAGGCGGCGAGCCTCCTTGCCGGACTGTCACCGTGGGATCTGGAGGCAAAAATCCTCGCGCACCTGTACGAGTGGCGCGAGGAGGCCAAACGCCGGGGCGAAACTCCGCTGCCGCGACAACTCGCGGCTCGGCGGACCGAGCTCCGGCAGGATCTCATGGTGACATGGAGAGAGCGACTGTCGCAACCCAGCGCTGGGCACGCCACCATCGAGGCGGTAGTGCCCCTCTTTGAGGAGTGGCTGGAGAGGCGTCACGGCGCCCTCACCTTCCGCCTGACGCAGGTGCTCACCGGACACGGCTGTTTCGGGAGGTACCTGTGTCGGATCAAGGCGGAGGTGACCCCTGAGTGTTTCCACTGCGAGGATCGCCCAGAGGACACGGTGGAGCATACGGTGGAGGTTTGCCCCGCTTGGGCAGAACACCGCCGTGTCCTCGTGGATGCGATAGGCGACAGCGACCTCTCGCGCCGTGCCCTGGTTCAGGCCATGGTACGGAGCGAGAGGGAATGGGAGGCCGTCTCCTCCTTCTGCGAAGCAGTAATGCTCGCGAAGAGGGAGGCGGCACACGTTAGGGAGGCTCAGCAACAGCCGAGTCGCCCTAGCGCCCCCAGCCGCGACCGCCGCAGGAGACGCCAGGGGCCGCGAGACGATCTCCGGCCACCGTAGACCCGGGCCTGCGGACGGCGAGTAGTGGGTAACTCGCCGCCCGATCAGCACCAGGCCCGAGAGTCGACGGCGCGTAGTGTTCCACGCGCGCCTCAAAGAGTTGTCAGCAAAGTGTAGGGGCCTGCCAAGGCCGGTGCCTGCCCGGGGGTGGAGGATAAATTCGAAAGAGTTACCTCGCCCCCGGGCACTCGAGGCAGGGAGGAACAGGGGTGGGTTTTAGTCAGTAAGAGTCTGACACACCCTTCCGCTCCACCCTAGAGCGGAAGAAGTCATAGGATGATTTCCCACCCCCCAAAAAAAAAAAAAAAAGCACGCCTGCAAATTGCGAAAAACGCAAGAAATTTTGAATTTCGCGGGCTGGTTGGAGCATTCCCGTTAATAGAAGATTCCCTTTTTTATTCTTAATACTGATCTGTGATTTTTTGTGATGCGAATTTACTTAGACCTAGATGAAAAACTGATCTGCGATTTAAATAATAATGACTAAACAACGTGCAAATTATTTCTAATATTTATACGTAGGAAATTTGATCTGTGATTTGATGCAATAATTACTTTAAGAATTAAAATTAAGGGAAGAAAAATAATAATTTCCACATCAACAAGCTGTTTCAATAATATAGTCACAAGGTGCATTTAATATGTTTTTTATTTAGCCCCCAAAACTTTTGAACGCAACTGTACGGACAACAGCTTAGGTATAATACGTCCAATAAAGAAGGTCATCGATATGTATGAATCCGTCGCTTTTTAGTAGTCATTCAAATTTGGTCGGATAACCAGCCGTAGTTTACTTAATTTGGTTTTTTGTTTATGTTTACTTAATGCGAAACATTCCAAGCTCAATATTTTCACCATATATTTTTGAGTAAAGGCACATGATTTTGGTTTACACCTACACATCTGAGATTTAGCCAGTTCCTTGTATTTTGCCGTCAAAGTTATGACACGATCGTTTTGACTTTTAGCAAGATTATTCAAAAACGCATGCATGAAGCGTTTTGAAACTTTGTATGGTTATTATTAGCGTCAAGAAGGACCGAATACAGTTTTCAGCGAACTTATGCCTTGTCTCATTTAGGCGCTGCGATGTTTTTTCAGGTTTTCATAAAACCGCGATAACTTGAAAACTATAAATATTTTTCTAAATCTAATTGGGGCACATAGGGGCACACATTAAGAGCTACTCGTGTATGTTTATTCTACAGGGGCACATGCAATGGTTTTAGAGATATACGATTCGTCAAAACGTTACTCCAGCAGGAAACGCAATATCTCGAAAATCTGAAGGGGCACAGATTTTATTTTTGGGGGACATTGTGGCACACATATAAGCTCTCTGGCCATGCACAATTTTTCTCTCTCCGATCACTCGTTTAGAATTTTCCTGCTAGCCTAGCTAAAAACGTTACCCCAGCAAGAATCGTTTTTCCGTTTTTTTTTCAGAACGACAGGGGGCACACTTTTTTTATGTGGGGGCACATTTACAGCAGATAAGGCACCAACTATACGTTCTACTCATATATCTCTAGGAGATACTTTCTTGCTGGAGTAACGTACACCCCTGGCGCATCCACATAATAACACTTCTTTTTTGAAAAAACTTACCAGTGTCCTTACATCCAAAAGCACAACGGAAAGGCATTGTATCTGTAATGAAAGACACACACAGCACAAAAAGCGTCTTTTCGCAAGATTGAAGAATATTATTCACTATGTCAGTACTTCACAATGTTTGTGAAATTACTACAGAGTAACGACTAAAATAATTGGTTTCCGGGTAGTAATCCAATATCAGGACGGAGGAGAAACTCACATCGACGTATGATGTAGATAAACCACTGAAAAACCAATTGGACACACGAAACACAAACAAACGCGCACGAATGTTGCGGCGACCATATTCTTTTATTTTTTTTTAAATTTTGTGGCTATCATTACGTTATGTAAAAGGTTGCCATAATCGATAATGCATTACGGGAAAATTATTAAATTAATTTGAAAATTATTATAATTACATTGACAAATATTATAATTATTCTTTAGAAAAATACTGTAAATTAAATTTGATATTTTAATTATTTTAGATTCATATTTGCATTAAAATTGTGATTACAGAGACATCTATTGTAGAGTATGGTAACTATTCGATGTCATAGACTCGTAGTTTCTTGGCACAGAAAAGAAGATTGCGACTCTATCTTTACCGAAGTTGCGCTTGTTCTAACTGTCCCCCCCCTGGGCTCAACCCAAAGAGCCAAAAGTGACATTTGTCCAACGTTTAGTTTAGCCGCGAAAATTCAAAATGTGTGGTGTCCAATATATGGACAGAGCCCCATAAAGGGACTGAGTCATTGACAATCGTTTCCGTCATTTGCGCGTCTGACAGCAGTGAAAATAAATATGACGACCCACGTAATATCGAGGACTGGGAATTTATAACGCGATTGTCCAGAGTTAGCGCAAACAATTGCAATTGATGTGCATCAATGGCACCTTCAATTGCAATTGTCAATAACGTAGCACATTGACAATCGCAATTGAACGTGTCGGGGCTCGGGGCCGCTTTAGTGCAAATATTTACCTTAGGATCCACGGACAACCCGGGTTGTCGAATTGAAAGCCAGCCGATTCACGCTTTTTTTTTTCACTGATTTACGTTTTTTTTTTTTCAAACTCAGGTGAGTTTCGGATCCTAAGAGGTTGGCTCAATTACACCTTCCGATTTCTAGGGACCCAATTTAGGTACAATCTAAGTCGGAAGCTAGCGATTACACTGTCCTAAATTGGACACCTAAATCGGAACCCTAAATCGGCAGTGTTGCCAACTCTTACAAATTTAAGGCCCTAGACAATATCAAAAGTCGCTAGAAAGTCTCTAAAACTGATTCTACCAAGAGCGGACCAAAAAAGAAAAAGAGCGGACTCAGATTTTTTCTAGGAAAGAACATTGGAAAATTTAATTTAATTTAAACACAAAAGTATCAATAGCCCATTTGTAGCGCCTAAGTCGCTAAATTGGCAACACTTAGCTCTAAATCGTAGTGCAGTGTATTCTCTTTGGCAGTGATTACGATATACTAAATCGTACACAATTTAGAAAGTGAAATCGGGACCTCCCAATCTCACTAAATCGGACACTAACTGCTATTACACCTTCCTGTTTCCTAAATTGGGTCCCTTGAAATCGGGAAGTGTATTTGAAGCCTTTAAGCTTTTGTTTTAGTGTGCGTTCATAGCCTAGCTCGCCGCAGAGGACCCAGCCAGTGTTGCCAGACAGTTACATTTCTTACATTTTTCGTAACTTTTGACCCTCTCGCGTAACATGTAAGTAATTTTTATATTTAGGGAAATTTTCGTAACTTTTGAGAACAACGAGATTTGTAATACTAGATTTTTATTGCATTCAAATTGAACGTACCTAAAACTGGTGCGTCTAAACAGTATTTCACTCCGCTCAGACTGACAGAGAGTGAGACTCAGAGATGGCTCTGAATGGAACGCGCGATGACAAAATGAAACGTATTCTTTAGGGATTAGAACTTGATTTTGCTTTTAAGCGTAAGCGCAGCGCACACATTTCCTGCTTCGCGAGTTCGCGCCGTTCGCGGTTTCGTAGATAGGTAGCTTGAAAAAGAAAATAAACATGGCTGATTGTGATTTGTTTTGTTTTGTCGCGTTGTGTTATTTTGAAATTAAAATATTTATTTCAGACCAAGCACACAGTAATTGATACAGGTCCATATTATGTTAGTAGGTAAATACTTATAGCTATATTAGTAAAATATATATTGTTTGTTGTCGTACTACTATGAGAAAAGTGCGTGAGACATTAAAAACTGACCAATTCGAATATTAATTTTTCGAATAGCTCACATTGATTTTTCAAAATTTTTATACTTCTATCTTTTTCTTCAAATATCTACTCGACAATTTAGGTTTTAATATTTGTGCAAAAAAAATCCCTTAAATATTGTTTTTGCACACTGTAAAATATTTGTTTACCGTAAATTTTTATTTTAGTACATTCTGTTAGCCCGCGCGGAAATGAATCTTTTGACTCCGCACACTTAAGCCCAGCTATCACAAAACGTCAAAAAATTCTGACATTAATTTACCTCTGACCAGAAAAACACATAAATTAAAAAAAAAAATGTAACTTTTGCAGCAAAAATGTAACATTTCAGTGAACGAAACGTAACTTACGACTCAACGGCCCTGGCAACACTGGCGAGTACGAGTTATCGCGTATATGTATTCTGTGGATCGTGTCAAAAAATTACATACAATCAACTCCTATGATATTTCCCTCTAAATTATATTGTTTCTACTGTGCATTGTGTAAATAAATAATAATGCCAAGACCAAAAAAATCAAGAAAAAATGCAGTTATAAGGGCTAAAAAAATGCATCTGGTTTTGTAAGTACTACCTACTCTACGTTCTTAGATAATATTATATAAACTTAATTCGCTGAGAGAAAAAATAAAAGATAAACAAACCTCAATGTTTATTTCATTGAACAACCAAATACACACATTTGAAACATTTAAACTTATTTGCCTGTATTTTACAATAAAATCAATATTTTTTATCCATTGGCCCGTCGAGTACCAGAATTTCAACCCTTTTATTATAAACAAATAAGATAGTAAACCAAAACCAATATTCGACATTAAAAGCATCTCGAAAGGTTGCAACTAGGTATTATGCTTTCATAGTTTAAGGTAATAAGATAACAAATTAGAGAGAGTTACAAAAGTAGGTACCTAGGTAACCATTTTTCGTTGTAAAGTTGCATTTTTTAATAGTTGATCTTGATTATATCCGCTTGACGTTTGTTTGTGTACAAAAAGATTTTTTCCTAAGTGAATAAGGTGTATGTACTTCTCTTTTGTTGTTATCTGATGTTGAATAGAATATACTTTATTGTACATCACAACTTACATTTACATATTTTAACGTTTATACATTTTATTTCTTAGTTGGTATTAACTTATTACGAAATTGTTCCAGGCAATCTAGAAAGAAATCATCAGAATTGAAAGATGAAGACCATAATCCGACTACATATGCAGAAATTAATGTTGATAGTTCTATTCAGGTAAATCATAGTAGTATACTGTGTAAATAGTCACTTGTTTTATTCATATCTCTAAATAAGTACTACTAATCAGCTACTAACATTATAAATGCGAAAGTTTGGATGTTTGTGTTTCAATCACACAAAAACGGCTGAAGGGATTTGAATGAAATATTGCACACAGATAGATTATAATCTGGATAAGTATTCTATTATCTGTGACATAGGCAACCTTTTACCATGCGGGCGAAGCCACTGGCAGAAGCTAGTAGTACTTAAGTATCAAATAAAGTCGCTGTCCGCAGCTGTTGACATTTCTGTTTCTCCACTACTTCTAAACTACACAATGGAGTTGGTCTCAACTGTGTAAACTTTCCTTGTGCCTTACCAAATGAGGGGATTATCAAAGAAAAATCTGATTTATCAATAGATTGGTATTTTTTAGTAAAATATACATAACAAAAAACATTATCACCAAACAAGTTCATAGGTCAAAGGGAAGTTAAAAAATTCTTTGGAACAAAAAGTTGAAACAGACAGATTGATGGACACGTGAGTGACAGCAATAGTGCTCGGTTTGGACCCTTCAGGAACGGAACCCTAAAAGGGTGTATTCTACAAAAAAAAAACCTCTATAGAACGCCTGACAAGGATATTACATTGCTTTAATTTCATTTTTAGATTGATACATTCATTAACCTAAGCACAGACAATATAATACTAGCGTACAGATGCCTCATCTCATAAAAAGAAACGGTACCGCCGTAACTACGGGATTTCGACTGGCACAAGCAACTTTTGGGCCCGTTACACTACACCTTGCTAGATGGTGCTAGCAGCGACGGCTTGCAAGTTTAATGAATTTACCTAAAGTCTTACCAATATTTTCTCACACATAGACGAATTATTTTATAGTATTTTTGGCACTTCATCACAGTTTTACTGTATCAAAATGTGTCACTTAAGAAATTTTATAGAGGCGAATGGATAAACTGTAAAACTTCAAACAGCGTCGTCTATTGGTACAAGAAATATAGATGTCTATGGATTTGTTCCAATAATCATCTAAATTTGAATTAGGAGCCAATTATTCCACAATTATATGCTTAAGGCAGTTTATTAATTAAAAAAATATAGTTTTTACCAATATTTTTTTTTTTCAATATATTAATATTACTTAAACTTCAATAAGAAATCGATGCGCCATCTATTGCAAATTATTTAAACTAAAATTTCTTTGTTCGAGATGAGACCCCATGACCTGAGTGATTGCAAACCAGACTTATTTATTGAAAATCGTCAAGAAGAGGACCCTCTTAAATCCACGTCTCCTCAAAAGACGACAGAAGATCAAATTCAGGTAAAATTGTGCCTACCTAATAATAAGTGTATCTTAAAAATATACATAAATTATACATTTAAAATTAAACTTATGTTCTGCTAACATTTTAGATTGAAACATCTAGTGGACCACACCATTCCAGATCAGACTTATCTATGAAAATTCTTACAGAAAACGACAATATTTCAACAGCACCCCAAAATGCAACAGAAAACTCGATTCAAGTTTAATTCAAATCTATATCGATGGCAGCAAAGTAGAAGAAAACGTAGGTGTTTTCTTCTACTTTGCTGCCATCGATATAGATTTGAATTTGAAAATAGTAAAAATCGCAATTTTACTGGAGAGCATATTTAGTAAAAAACTGTGACTATTTTGAGAGTTGTGGACTGATTAACATGAAATTTTCCATGATGCATTAAAATAACCTTCTTTATTGATATTATAAAAGAATTAATCACTATATCGTTGTTATACTGAAATAATGTAAATGCACTTTTTTACTTTAAAAAGTCTTCTACGTAGAAGAAATTTGCCTGATATCCGTTTCTATGTTATCTAAAATATCGAATAACTAAGATAACAATCTCCAGTAATACATATCTGGATATTCAAAGAAAATCTAAGCAACATGTAATCAATATGTCGCTTTTTTTAACCATATTTTTGTAGATGTCTTTAATTACTTTAAATTTATCTATTTACACATTTCACTAAATGAGTTATGTAGCACCAAACTTCAGCTATTTATGTCAGTTAAATCATTTATTTAGTTCTCAAACCACGCGCAATATATAATTTATAAAAAACTTGAGAGGTGTCAAGGGACATCCGGATGGAACGAAGTTCCTTTCGATTAATTAGTGAAGGAATTGAAATATAATTTAATTTTTTTTAAGTTCTAAGTAATATTTTTTATTATTAACAAATATATTGTAATATTAACCGCACTGCCGACTCATAGTCTTATGTAAAAATGCTATTACGCACAGACTCATAAGAAAAGTGTGTGTGTGTTATGTACGCACGTAAGAAGTTATACTTCATCATCTCATCTCAACTCAACTCAGCTCAGCTTAACTCAACTCTATACTTAGCAATAACAACAACTATAGCAAAAAGTGTCGTTACAACTTTTGTTCCTAATTTTTTTCGTCTAGCCCCCTTTCGCAACGCGCGATAAGGAACTTCGTTCCAAAAAATAAAAGGATTAATAAAATAAAAATTTAAAATATAATATAATAAAATAAAAAGAAAATAAAAATTCACGATTGACAGGTGAAAGATTACTTATTTACGTTTCAATCATCTGTCAAAGCTCCGGTATTATATTAGTGCTCTGTGCTCCGAAGTAAAGGCGGACAAATTCAAATGTCCGTTTCTACTGCAATGTTTTTTTAAAAATCGAGTGTAGATGTCCTTATTTACGTGCCAGATTTTCTTATTTATTTGGAAATTTGAAATAATTTTAATACAGACTTTTATATAGGGTTGAAATAAGCTCATTTTTGTTAAAAATAAAGTGTTTTCGCAAAAATGTAGATGTGTGTTTCTACTTTGCTGCCATTGATATGTTCTAAAATCTCTAAGTATAGCTTTACGAGTCTTTATAATTTCCTAACAGCATAATATTATACGGGTTCGATTCCCAGGTTGGGCAAAGTGTTATTGGGAATACAGACGTGATGTTATGTTACGTTATTGGTAAATGTGGAACCATTTTAGAGTGTACTTGGCCATTGAGGAATATTATACACCTTAATATGGCATAGAGTCCGTTAAACGAAAAAAGTCCCGCGGAAATACATGGAACTAACAAGATTTGTTAGAGGATAGCGTACAGTCGCATAGAAACTAGCGCCGCGTCTGCGGAACTTCTTTCATTGGACGGACTATATACTGGCAACTGACAGTTTGATTATTTCTTAGTGAAGAGTGACATCTGGACGCCAAGCAGAGAACTAGATGAAATATATCAATACCTACGTATATGTATATAGATTCCTACTGTTCTTTGCTAGTACACGAAATATCAAATGTACTGATTCGACCGATTTGCAATATGGGATTAAAATGATACTTTAATACAGAAAATAAAGTAGATAATTCCTCATCCAAATCTGTCAAATCAGTACATTTAGTATTTCAAAATATACAAGTTTAAATATTTACTGGAACCAATACAGTCATGTAATAAAACAAAATTTAGATTTTGAATTTATTTATTTTCAGACGTTTACGACTACTATACTTAGTTTGCCTTTCTCTTTTCTTACCCTTTCTTTTATTATAATGCTGTAGGATAATGCAGTCCATCTCCATGAGCCATGAGCTCTTATGACTCCAAAAAAGTTTTCTAGAGGGTTGTATGGAACCAAGCCAGGGCAAAGAATCCGACTTGAGGAGACAAGAGCTGTGGAAGTGCGCCAGCCGAGCCCCCGGCTCCAAATGGGTCGAACTGTCTGCGATGCGCAGAGCCCACCGAATAACCCACAAATGTTTTACAAGAATTACCCAAGGTTTCTGAAGTATTTCGTCCAGGGACCTACCCGGCTTTATGTGTGTATGTCAGAGTGTATGTTAAATGAGGAGTGTAATGTCTGTTCAGTAGGCATACGAGATTCCAAAGTTGACCCCAACAGGCGCCGGTGTACCCCACACAGCGCGTGGTCTCTCGCGAACCAACCAAACTTAATTTCTGCAAAATAACCCATTTTTTTTGTGACACAAATTTCACCGAAATTTAGTCATCTACACTCTTAGAACTACGCTCTATATAATACTAAACGTTACCCTGACGGGGTCCTACTCTACTTATTTACTACTGTACCATCTTTAGATTTCTACATTTTTTTACAGGCGGTCCTTATTGTTTTAACATTCTAGAACCGCTTGTGCCTATGCTCTACTTTCAATCTGAATCTTCCATTTTCTTTACAATGTGTCTCTTTAAACATTACAATCCAATCCTACAAGGCCGACCTTGAGTCACTGTAGATGCAGTACGCCTTCTTTGCGCGCTTCAGGGCCTATTTCGTGGCTCTGCATATAGCGAGGATATCCGCTTGGTATACGGTTCACTAAGTGACAAAGCTAAGCTTGATGCCCCCCCCCCCCTTTTTTTTAAATATATTTGCTGAACCACACAATATTTTACTATACAAATTTAGTATTAGTTATTAGTCGTTTCTGGCGTAGAGGGTCACACAATTGTGGTCGGCCCGGTGTTCACACCGGGGTGCCTATACTATGTTACAGCGGGCGGGGGTTGCTCACCCTTCGCGCCTCCGGTATTTACATACACTCTAGGGGTAGCAGCCAAAGGACTACGAGCAGTCGGGATGCCCCGATTCGGATTTGTACAAAATTCGACCTATTTTAACCATGAAGTAACCTAAACAAACATAGGTCATAGATTATATATCTTTATGCATTGTATTGCTGCAAAAAAAATGCGTTTCGTTTCACCTTTAGCAAATACCACAAGAGAAAAAAATAACTTTAAATTTTTTTTTTGTTTTTTTTTTTAAAAAAAAACGTTGCCCCACACTAGGAATTACTCCTGTATCGTGGGTGCGTTCACAAACATGTATACTCACATACACATGACACCCAGACCCGGAACAACTATCTGCAGGTCATACAAATATTTGTTCCGTGCGGGAATCAAACCACAAACCGCCGCCACGCAAATAGTCAATAAATCCAAATTTTCGTAGTTATTCACCCCAAAAAACACTCATCACTGAGAAATTATTATATACAAATAAAATAACTAATTAAAATGCGAATTAAAAAAAAACATAAAAATTTGCGCGTCGACTTATTATTTGCACTATCAAAACGCATTATTAAAACACCCTAAAATAGCAACACCAGCTGTCAAAATTACGTCAAAAGTAATAAAATAGTGTGAAAGTGAGAGTTTTTGGCGGGATTTTGTCGAGTGAAGTTCAGTGGCTGTTTTAATTATTCGTTTATTGATTCCTAGTGGATATTGTGATGTAAAATTGGTGTAGTTTTGTGTCTCAAGTGTCAACGTAAATGGACAATATGTAGAATCTTTGAAACAGGCGCGATCTCGGGCAAATGGAGCTGAGAATTTTATTGTAGTATTGACTACCTCAGTGAAGTTTGCCGAGAAGGCTGACTCGACACATTTGTTGCCAAATACTGCAAAAAACATTAGAATGTGTTACATCTGCATTCTAATGGAAAAAAGAAGGATAAAACTGAAGACGAGGCTTCGGCCTTACTTACTTTTGAACAAGAAGGATTAAACTGAAGACGAGGCTTTGGCCTTACTTATAAACAAGAAAGATAATAAGCACTGAAGACGAGGCGGTATGGTCCAAGACCTTAGCCTGCCCATGAAGGGCGAAGGAAAAAAAAAAAGTGTGAAAGTGAGGTTATTTTATCAAAGTTTGATATTTTTTATCTCCGAAACCATTAATTTCCTCGCCTTAAAAACTGTACGCGGATTCTTCTAATAATATGACCTTTCTGTAAAAAAAATATGGGCTCTCAACTCCACGTCAGATTAACTAAAGTTTATCCAAAATAACACGTTATCCGTCCACTTGACGCGCTGCTGGAGGATGTGCAAATACTCCAAGCTCCAACGCTTCCAAAAGCTCTGAGCGAGCTGTTGTGTTGTACGAACTGAAACCGCGATAGCCGATTTTGGCTCACATTGACAAATGGGTACTCAGGCAGAGCGACAAGTGGCTGTCCAATGAAAAATTGCCCGGGGTCAGGGCCTCCAAGTCATTCGGGTCCGAAGAAAGCGAGCACAATAGACGCGAGTTTAGTACGGCTTCAATGCGGCAAATAAACGTAGCTAGCTCCTCAAAGGTGAGAACGGTGTCTCCTAACAATCTCCGCCAGAGTTCCTTAGCCGCTTTCACCACGGACTCAAAAATACCCCTCCAATGCTGACGGGTCAAACAATCAAGTGACCCCTCGGCGAGCCAATTTGTTACCAATGTCAACCTGGCTCAGCAAGGAAGGCGTATACCTTTTCAAATAGTTCCTGTACAAGTAACTCTGGTCAGGTCTGATTGCGGTACTAACCTTGTAGTTGGTACTGCAATCAGACGACCAAAGAAGGTAGCCCACGCCGAGACAAATGTATCAAAAGTCGCCACAAAGGCCTCCGTCGAGAGCGAGGTTACCTCGTGTCGACAGGCAGACTAACACACAAATAAGCCATAACAATTTTACTACTGCGAAGGGTACACGTCCTCACCGAAAAGGGACCAGCAAAGTCCGTTCTGACGCCTGTAAAAGGGCCTCGTCTCATTGACACGATCAGCCGGCAAGTTTACCATCATGGGCTGCATAGTAGAGGCCTTAGTCCAGTAGCATAGCATGCAATGAAAGACGATGCTACGGATAGTACGACGGGCTGACAAGATCCAAAACTCTCGCTGCAGAATGTCCAAAAACGCATTGCAACCTGCATGCAAGTTCTTAATGTGACGATCAGTCACCAACAATTTGACCAAATTACCCTTTTTGGGCAACAAAAAGGGGTAGCGAACCCCATAAGGAAGGCTAGAGTGCCTCGAACGTCCTCCAACACGCAACAGACCCGTATTGTCCAAAAAGGGGTTCAACTTACTAACGGCTCCCGACAACTTAGCCCTAACAGATTTCAAAGTCTTGATCTCCTTCTCAAAGTGTGCAGCCTGCACAGAGCGGACACGATAGAGGAGCGACTCCTGTCGCTCTTGAGGAGAGAGAACCGGTGACAGGCTTTCGTCCCCTGGATTTCTAGCATTATGACCAAAACGCCTGATCCACGAGGTAACGTTCAACAATTTGTCGAGGGAGCTGCATCGATTCAACAAAAAATCAGGATCAAACAGAGGGTCCTTCGTCTCAACAGCGAGCATCTTTAGCCCCGGCAAAGGATTTTTAGAACGTTAGCTCCATATACTCGCCCAGAGGACACGTGGAGGTCTGCCCCGCTTGGGCGGAGCACCGCCGTGTCCTCGTGGATGCGATGGGTGGCGGCGACCTCTCGCGCCCTGCCCTGGTTCAGGCCATGGTACGGAGCGAGAGGGAATGGGAGGCAGTCTCCGCCTGCTGCGAAGCAGTGTTGCTCGTGAAGGCGGAGGCGGGACGCGTGAGGGAAGCTCAACGGAGTGGCCCTCGCGGCCCCGGCCGCTACCACCGCAGGAGAGGTACTGGGCGTACTGGGCGTAGGACGTCGCGAGACGATTTCCGGCCACCGTAGACCCGGGCCTGCGGACGGCGAGCAGTGGGTAGCTCGCCGTCCGATCAGCACCAGGGCTGTGAGTCGACGGCGCGTAGTGTTCCACGCGCGCCTCAAAGAGATGTAGTCAGCCACCACTGACGGGGCCCATCGTGGCCGGTGCCTGCATGCCTAGGGGTAGCGGATAAATTCTGAAAATGAGTTACCGCAGCCCTGGGCACTCAGGCACGGAAGGAACAGGGGTGGGTTTTAGTCAGTAAGAGTCTGACACGCCCTCCCGCTCCACCCAGAGCGGGAGAAGTCATTGGATGATTTCCCACCCCTTAAAAAAAAAAACCATATACTACACGGCCGCTTTTTTGTAGCCATTCAAACTTGGTCGGTTTATCCATCTATTGATGTTGTTCTGGTATTTTTATTATATCTCTTTAATAGTTGCATTATTACACTAAATATCTGAATATATTTTATTATGATTTTCCTTTAAAAAGTCCTACAATCGTATGTCATAAAATATCCAGTCGTAGTAAAATATGCCATTGCTCATTAATTACTAAGAGCACATAAATAAAACTTAGCAAGACATTGTAGACCCTTAAAAGACACATATAAATGCGATAAGTTAGGCTCTAGAGTTCCTATTTTAAGTACTTGGACCTAATAACCTTATTTTACTTTTATGTGTATATCTTTTGAACGGTATGTTTTTTTCAAAATCTGTTTTCACAAACATTACACACAAATTCAAAGCAACGTGCGAAAAAAATTACAACTCTGCACTATTTATATCACAGCAGTTTTATATCATTTTCATTAAAAAGCCAAACGTCAGCGCAGCAGAAACTTGATTATCTACGTAGTTTTATGACACACAAATTTCATTTAAACATACACATTTACCTCTCGTTACACAATAATAATTATTGACAGTATTTTTATTCTTGTGCGTCTCTAAGAAAAAAAAAAAGTGCCGCTAGGATGACGTAGTTCCAGCAGAAACAGTTTTTGTGGACGAACTTTTTCAACCAACATACAACAACAAACAATTTGAATGTCCGTCCAGGCGTAAGAAGCCCGAATTTCCACAGTTCCACCCAAAGTGTGAGCAACGTGGTTCAATAGACGCACAAGAAGCGCCGCCCCTGACAACTCTAACTTAGGGATTTTCAATGCCGTCCGGAGAGTGGCCACCTTGCTCTTGGCCATGACCAGTGACAACTTCACCTGGCCTGTCGCGCTGACGGTGCGCTGGCGCAGATAAACAACGGCTGCGTAACCGTGCGACGACGCATCACAAAACCCGTGAAGGGTAGCAGTGTAGCTCTCGGGAGGGAGGATAGCGCGGGGTAAAAGGACCTCGTTGACCGCCGGAAGGGTGGATACAAATTGGAGCCAATCTTCCGACAGGATTTCCCGAAGTGGCTCGTCCCAACCAAGTCTCGCGGTCCAAAGGCGCTGAAGAAAGCATTTCGCCCAAAACAATACCGGTGTTACGTATGGAAAAACATTTTACATTTATTTTGAGTGCATTTTTTAATAAATCAGATTTGAGGCCCCGCGCGCTGCAACCGCCAAAAGTTAGTCCGTCTTCCGCCATCGTAGACAACGCATGTCACCGCGCAACGCACACTCCCGCGATCTACGCATATCTTGGCGCTGCCGCAGAGTCTCAATCTTTGTGAATTTATCAAGCTGTTTTCATTATTTACTCGACTAATCACGTACTGCGTGCTGTACGCAACATTAAGTGGTTCTTCTAGCCGGATTTTGGATCTCGGCCACGTGTTTAGTCGGACTTAAAACCTGTGTGCAGGGATGTCACTGCTTCGCACACCCCCGAAGGGTGTTATAACACGTAGTAAACGTGCCACGGAGCAGTTGCCTACTAGTAAAAGTGAACAGTTTCTGATAAAATCAGTGAAAAGTGATAAAACCGCGTGTTCGTCGGCGGCGGCCCGCAAAAGGCTAGAGTATGAAGCGGCTCAACTTCAAGCACAAATCGACCTTGATTTAGCACAGAAAAGTGCACGAATTCAAAAGGATTTGCTTTCGAAAAAACTAGAAGTCGATTTAGCAGACCTACAAGAACAGGAACAAGGCTCGGTCTCAAAAAGTTCGAGAATTGTCGAGTCGTGGTTCGACAAACAAGATGGCGTCGCATCCATCGCAAAGTACAGCGATTACGCAGAAAATGTCTGCCCATTAAATTCGATGCCGATAATTAATAAAACCTGTAACCATACAGAGCAACAACAGGACGTTGGCGAACGCCGGCCGCGTAGCGACGGCATCAACCAGTTGACGGAGGCGTTGCACCAAGTACTTACTAGAAGTAACGTTCGTGATAACAACAGAGAACTCCTTGCGCGCCTAGCAACATCAAAAGATTTACCCGTGTTCGACGGTGACCCTATGCAGTGGCTGCAGTTCAAGGAGTCATATAAAGAGTCGTCAGAAGTATGCAGTTATAGCGATGCAGAAAACATTTGGCGGTTACGAAAATGCCTACGTGGTGATGCAAAAGAAGCCGTATCCTCGCTCCTCATCGGCAACACAACACCGCAAGCTATAATTGACACCTTAGAATTACAATTCGGCAGACCCGAGTGCATAATTAATAAAATATTTACTCAAGTCAAGAAAATTCAACCACTTCCGACTGCATACCACACGGAGATCGTGAATTTCTCGATAAAAGTTAAAAATTACGTCACAGCTGTTAAAGCTATAAAGATGCAGGAATACCTACAAAGTCCGGAAACGACTTCAATGATACTTTCGAAGTTACCGCCCACTCTTATCAATAAATGGGCCGAGTATACCTACGAAAGACAGGATAGTTCTATACCTAAACTAGAAATACTATCGGAGTTTTTATATAGAGAAGCAACTGTCGTCGCAACCTCAGGTGTGAGTTACATACACAGTCAGAACGACGTAAGAAAGAAATTCGACCATAATAATATGAAATCTCATTCAGTGTTAGCATGCACTACTACTTCACTACATAGTATAAAACAAAGTCGCTTTCTCTGTCCCTATATCCCTATGTATGCTTAAATCTTTAAAACTACGCAACGGATTTTGATGCGGTTTTTTTTAATAGATAGAGTGATTGAAGAGGAAGGTTTATATGTATAATTTGTACCCGAGCGAAGCTGGGGCGGGTCGCTAGTATGATAATAAATGTATGTTTTGTCGCGCCTCTCCGACGCACGCTTTAGACAAGTGCGGCAAGTTCAAACGCGCTATGAGACGTGATCGATGGCAATTTGTACGTGCTAAACATCTGTGCTACAAGTGCTTGAGCGCACGACATAATGAACCCGCCGCGTGTAGCGCTCCTGACTGCAGCGAGTGTGGACATCCACATCATCATCTACTTCACTGGACGAAGCCTACGGCACCCGCAGCCCCGCGACCAGCGGCGCCGGCAGTAGCCGCGCGACCAGAGACGGCGTGCCCCGGGGTGGACGCAGCCCGCGCGCACCCATCGACGCCCGACGAGTCGCGCAGCGAGGATACCGTTGCCCACGCTCACAGCAGTGCGTCCACTAGTGTTAGTGAATCGTCAGTGCCTAGTGTTGTTAAAAATAGTGCCTGTAACCGTTCATGGACTTAAAGACAATATCCACACACACGCGTTGCTCGATGATGGTGCCACCGTGACGCTAATATCAGCTGACCTCGCCGACCAGGCAGGACTCCACGGTAAGACAGTCACCATGCGCGCCCGCAGTGCATGGGACTCCGGTGAGCTCGTGTGCCAAACGGAAAACGTAAGTTTTGACATTTCTAATAATAAAGGCGATCGTTTTAATTTGTGTGCTCGTAAAATGAAAGAACTTAATTTACCTATTCAACGTTTATCGTGTATGGACTTTAGTAATTATTCAAACTATATTGAATACGACTTGTGCAAATGTGACGCACAACCTAAACTACTAATCGGACAGGACAATTATGATCTCATTGCACCTATCTTGTGTTTAAAAGGTAATAAGAAAAATGAACCTTATGTTACAAAGACACCGCTTGGGTGGTGTGTACATGGTACTGTAAACAACATAAATACAATAAACACGTCATCTGGTCCTACTGTTAGTGATAACAGCGCGCAACATTGTTGTGATTCTGAATTGAACGAATTAGTAAGAAAATCATTCGCGTTAGAGTCAATAGGTATATCCAAACAACCACGACAGAATGCGGACGAGTTGCGTGCTGTCACCATACTGAATAACACATGTGAATTAGTTGATAACCAATGGTATGTAGAACTGCCTTGGAAACATGATAACTTTGTTATGCCTGATTCTTATCAAAATGCCTATAATCGTTTAAAATCAGTCGAGAGGAAAATGTCAGCCGACAACACTTACGCGTCGCGTTACCGGGAACGTATTCAGCATTTATTTTCCAATAATTATGCCAGGAGGATAAACAAGGGGGAGTCTAGCGACCACATTTGGTACCTACCGCATTTCGGGGTCGATAACCCCAATAAGAAGAAGTTACGTTAGTGTTCGATGCGGCTGCGAAAACACAGGGATGTTCTCTTAATGATTTTTTATTAACAGGCCCAGACTTGTTGCAGTCTTTATTTGGAATTATGTTTAGGTTTAGAGAAAATCAAATCGGAGTCATTGCATACATTAAGGACATGTTTCTACGAATTAAAATTAAAGAAAAAGATCAACATACACTTAGGTTTTTATTTACCGATGAAGACACTAAGGACGTTAATAAATACGCTATGACGTCATTAATATTTGGCGCGAACTGCTCGCCCTTTATTGCGCAACATATTAAAAATAAAAATGCATTACGTTATAAGGATACTTATCCGACGGCTGTTGACGCTATATGCAAGCAACATTATATGGACGACTATATCGATAGTTTACCCGAAGGCGACCTTACAAAACAAATAATTGAGGAAGTCACTTTTATTCACCAGCGGGGTGGATTTGAAATACGGAACTGGGCTAGCAACGTACCGGATGTTCTGAAAAGTGTACCGAAAGAAGCTTTGAGTGACAGTGTCTGTTGCGCCTTCGATAAAGATCAATCGGAAAGGACACTCGGTTTATTATGGTACCCCGCTAGCGACGAGTTAGGTTTCGATTTGACCTTGAAGCGCATACCAGTTGATGTTTTAAACTCAAAAAGAAGACCAACGAAGCGCGAACTGTTATGTATTGTTATGTCGATTTTTGACATTCATGGTTATCTGATACCATTTACAATTAAAGGAAAAATAATAATGCGCGAAACTTGGAAAATAAATATGAAATGGGATGAAGAATTGAATGATGAGTTAAATCATTTATTTCAATGTTGGATTATTCAAGCTAAAAACATAAATAATATTAGGATCCCGCGTTGGTATTTTTGTAATAGTGACAAGAGCGCGAGTAACGAAAACTTAGAACTACACGTATTTTGCGATGCGTCGCCGAGTGCCTACGCAACTGTTGCGTACTGGCGCAAGGAAATGAGCAGTGGACATATTATTGTAGCGTTTATCGCTAGCAAATCTAAAGTTACACCTACGAAATCGGTTTCTGTGCCGCGACTAGAACTACAGGGTGCTTTATTGGGATGTAAATTAGCAAATAACATTAAAACGGAACATCGCTTAAAACCAAGTTCAGTTTATTATTGGACGGATTCAACTACTGTTTTACACTGGATCAGAAATAATTGTAGAACATATAAACTTTATATCGCTAATCGTCTAGGAGAAATTGACGAACTAAGTAAGCCTGAAGAGTGGCACTATGTGCCCACTGACGTCAACATGGCGGATTTAGGAACTAAAAGTACCGACTACGTACTTAGCACCGGCTCATCGTGGTTTACCGGTCCGTCATTTTTACACCAATCACGCTCTTCTTGGCCTCAGGAACCTGAAAATAAAATAAAAATTAATGAAGAAATATTAGAAAAAATAAATATAGTAAATGAAAATAATAGTGTGAATGACTTACCTGTACCGGAACCGACGCGCTTCTCCAATTGGTTGCGATTGCTTCGAACTGCTGGAACTGTCTTGTTGTTCATAGATAAATGTAAGAAGATAAAAACAAATGGACTTACTGACGAGTTGATGAAACGGGCTGAAATATTATTACTTCGGCACTCACAAAACACAGCTTTCTCCAGTGACATCTTACTATTGAAACAAAATAAAGAAATAAAACGCGATAGTAGATTACGCGCTCTGACACCCATATTGGATGATACTGGACTGTTACGCGTTGGTGGAAGAATTGGAGCAGCTAAGGATGTAGCGATGGACACAAAATCACCTGTTATCTTGGATGGACACGACCACGTGGCTCGACTCATTGTCAAGTATTATCACATCCGTGCAGGCCATGGATGCAACGAGTTGGTGGTAAATGAACTGCGTCAAAAATATTGGTTATTACGACTACGTCCTACGGTCCGTACAGTTGCGACGCAGTGCTTGATGTGTCGCATCAGAAAAGCTAATCCCAAGCCGCCACGACTGGGTGACTTGCCCGAAGGTAGACTCACACATCACCAAAGACCGTTTACCGTTACCGGAGTCGACTTATTTGGACCAATAGAGGTCACAGTTGGAAGATCAAGACCAAAACGATATGGTGTCTTATTCACGTGCCTGACAGTACGCGCCGTACATATTGAGATGGTGCCGTCTCTCACTGCAGATTCACTGATAATGGCTTTACGCAGAATGGCTGCACGTAGAGGCTGGCCAAAGAAGATTTATTCTGACAACGGGACCAATATGCGCGGCGCAGAAGTTATTCTAAAGAAAGCCTACGACGCCGTAGACAAAATAACTGTCATGAACGAAGCCCTGAACAATGGAGTTTCCTGGAGCTTCATTCCGCCTGCTAGCCCGCACATGGGAGGATCTTGGGAGCGACTTGTGCGCAGTGTAAAAACCGCCCTCAAAGTGGTCCTGAAAGAGAGAGCTCCGCACGAAGAGACTCTAATTACTCTCCTAGCTGAAGTGGAGAATATTATCAACAGCCGGCCCCTCGGCCATGTGTCCGTGGACCCTCGGGACGACGAGACATTGACGCCGAATCACTTCCTCATTGGTTCGTCGTCTAATTTACCTAGCGCGGAAGTGTTTACGGACAAAGATCTATGCCTGCGCAAACAATGGCGAATTTCCCAGCGTCTGGCTGACCATTTTTGGGCCAGATGGGTGAAGGAGGTGCTTCCCGATCTAGTGCCGCGCCGAAAATGGAGAGAAGAGGGAGCACAACTAAAAATCGGTGATATGGTAGTAGTAGTTGACCCTAACTCACCTCGTAACTGCTGGCCTAAAGGTATCGTACAATCCGTGTACCCCGGTGCGGACGGACGTGTAAGGGTTGTCGACGTTAAGACTAAAACTGGCCTACTTAAACGTCCCGCGGCCAGGTTAGCGATATTTTAGAATTTATAAGTCTATGAATGTATAAGTATTTAATTAAGAAAACCGTTTTGAGTGTCGTGTCGACACTAAGGGGGAGAATGTTACGTATGGAAAAACATTTTACATTTATTTTGAGTGCATTTTTTAATAAATCAGATTTGAGGCCCCGCGCGCTGCAACCGCCAAAAGTTAGTCCGTCTTCCGCCATCGTAGACAACGCATGTCACCGCGCAACGCACACTCCCGCGATCTACGCATATCTTGGCGCTGCCGCAGAGTCTCAATCTTTGTGAATTTATCAAGCTGTTTTCATTATTTACCCGACTAATCACGTACTGCGTGCTGTACGCAACAACCGGACATATCCAACCATTCGGGTCAAAGGTCCTCGCGACAGTAGACAACACAAGTCGTTTAGTCCAAGTGTGGGGTGACTCCAAGTCGACATCGTATGTAAAGATGTCTTAGACTGGTCGGTACTGAACGCCGACAAGGGGTTCTCTATTGTGTTACCTAACTTTTTTATCCATAATCTAAAGTGCCATATTTTTTTTGCCCTAATCATTATTTGTCCGAATGATAACTTTCCCGAACTTAATGTCACTTAGCATCACATTTTAGTCGGGGTACTTTGCACACAAAGAAAACTCCAACTAAATTACGTGTAAACTGTGCTTATTGTGTGTTTGTACAAAAATGCAGTGCGGATTACATTTACTAGACTTTTAGTTGAGAGCAGTTACAAAAATGCCAACCTCGTCGGGCATTCCTTACGAGTGGCGGTAACAAACTATATTCAAATCGCTAACGGAACTCGGTTACGCACTACTCGGCTAGTGATGTGCTGTACCGTAACTAGTCACGTAACCAAGCCGGTAAACAACGCGTCCTAGAGGTGCGGGAAGATTCTAACAGGGGTCGTGCTATATCCTCCCTCTCCAAGTCAGCGGAAGGCTTTGAAGCTGCCTTGGCAACCGATAGCTTACGGGGTCTGCCCTTCTTCCTGCTATGAACGATAATGTCGGAATCACCTACATATGGTGTTAGGAGGCTGGCATAACACTTGCCCCGTGGCTCATTTTCTTTATCTACCACCTCGTAAGTGGTAACCGAGAGGGTCCATATCGCGTTATTAAAGTTGTTTACTTTAATAACGCGATATGGACCCTCTCGTCTTGGAGCAAACTTGCTCGTGAAACCCTTAGCTGCTTTGCTCGTCAAGTGGGCCTCCAAGAGAACCAGATCTCCTTCTTTAAAAGGGGGAGCTCTCCGATGCATTTTCGGGAAATAAAATCTTTCCTTGATTTTTGTCAGAGTACGCTCTAGGCCCAAATGGCCAGCCGTGGGCGCGTCATGGAGTTTCTTCATGACCTCGATGCGCATAGAGTTTGATACTACCAGCTGGGGCTCCTCGGATTCTCCATCCGGGTCAAAACGGAAGAGGACTCCGTTTGAAACATAATACCCACGATCTCTCCATCGAATATTAGTATTATCGTCTTTAAAATCCGTAAGTATTTTCCTAATTTCAGGATCTCCGAGCTGAGCTGCTCGTAACTCTTCGGAGCTACGGTGAGGAAGGTCTACTGAGATTGGACACAGATCACAAATAGAGTCGGGAATTTCGTCCATTGTCGGTTCGCACACGGGACGACTAAGTGTGTCCGCCACCACATTAGCTCTCATTTCTCCTTAGCGGGAGTCAGTCGATAAGGTGGTGTTGCGATGGACGCGATGTTTCCCGTATCTATCCTGTGCAAGGCGAAATGTGTAGGCCCTCCCCCTGCACTGAAGATATCCTCGTTATCTTCTAACAGTGCAGACAATTTTACCCTATCGGCTGTTGGTAAGAGAATGCCCTCGCACTCGCGAAGGCCAATCGTGGAACTGACCGCAACTCGGTCATCGCGTTCATATTGCAGCTCGTAAAAACCTGTACCACGTAAAGAGAAACGATTTCTCTCAAATTCGAGTATCATGCCAGCGTCCTGTATGAAGTTCATACCCAATAAGGAATCGGTTGCGCCGGACAAGACCATAAAAAGAGTGTTAACTTCCACTCCCTGCACCTTTACATTAATTATAGTGGTTTCTACGATTTGGAAACGTTGGGTTCCGTCTGCAAATTTCAACTCTGTTTCACAACTATTAAATATTTGTCCATTAGCCCGCAAATGTCTCGTTAGGCTATCACTAGCAACGCATTGCTTTACACCCGTATCTAATAACGCGGTAGGTACCTACGGCACCTAACACTTGCACATGAAAAATAGGACGCACTCGCGGGTTTAACACTTACTTGTCGGACACAGATTGGAACGCGGTCGTCGTGGTTAATGGTGAATTGCGCTTGTCTCTACACACTGTACAATTCGACCGTATCACACCGGGCGCACCACATCCGAAGCACGTTACGGACGGGCGCAGCTCCGATTGGACCGCGACTGGTTCGCTTTTTACTGGTTCCGCAGCTGACGTCTTCTTATTTTCTAGTTTACGGCAGTCTTCTTTGATATGTCCGAACATCTTGCAAAATGAGCACCTAGGTCTAGTCTTACTCATAGGTGATTTCTCTTTAATGGTCGACGTATGAACTGGTGAAGACGTCAAAGCTCGTCCATTGACCTGCGGTGGCAGCGGAGCGGAAGAAGTAAACACAGTCTTTATAGATCTGTACAGCATCCACGAATGCCACATCACCAGCACCATTGAATCTCGCCGTACAATTAGCAAGGTTTGTACTTACAGTCATCGTCGGCGGTGGCGGCGCGCCCTGTGTAGGCGGCTGCAACCGTAAGGCTTGCAAAAGGAACACCAGTTGCTAGTCCGTCATAATGATGGGTGCGGACATCGGTGGCTGCGGTGTGGCGACGGGTGGAGCATGCCCGGGCTGTGACACCGGCGAGTAGCCGGCTGGCTCACGCTCATACAGCGGCTGTGGTGACAGGGCGGAGTCGCCGGCGGACGGAAGTCCAACCAGCGGCGGCGTCGACGATCGCACGTCAACGAACAATGCGCCTCCATCTGAAGTAGACGGCATCGCACCGTCTGACTGCTCACCAGCTGTAAGATACGTGTCTACAGGCTGTTGCGAAGCACGCGAAGCACTACCTATTAGCACGCGACCGTGTTAACACCATGTCTTTTTATGCACTATACCTACTACGTTCCGACACAACAACTAGGTATTTGTGAACCTAGGTAACCTAGTTCTTCACTTAAGTTCGACAACTGTTCGTACACAATGCGTAAAAACTTACGCTATTGTTCAAAAATTGTATTTGGACCCCAATACAACGAAACACTTATTTAGGTTTTTTTATCCCACAAAAGTTCCCAACACAATATACAGTAACGTTAAATTGAGTCTTTGTTCTATGTATCCTAACTAAGCAAGTTCCTATTACACTAACTCGCACGTTGTTCTGAATGTTTACAGCTTTACGACTGAACTTGATGATAACGTAAACAACAATATCAAGTTCGTATAAATGAAAGCACTGTACTTAATTAAACAAAATATTGTTTGACAATGGTGCCGATTCTCTTGTTAAATATCTAAACTAAAATTAGAGAATCGCTATCTTTTACTAAACGGCAGTGCAAGAAAAGGACGGCTATAGCTATGAACTAAGTTAGAGATGTCAAATTAGTTTACGCCTTGTACTTTACCGTGTTTCTAGTCGACATGTTTTTACGTGTACCCTAAATTTGAATGGTAATATTGGTTCAACTAAATTTGACAGCTCTAATTTAATTCCGTCTCTTTCTTGTTATAGTAGAGAGAAAAAGATACGAATAACCTAAATTAAGTTTAGCTTGTGCACAACAGAATCCGCAACAATGTTCCGTTGTTGGATTAAAAATTAGGTCACGGTTGTTTTAGATTTTCAAACTAGGTACACGACTGTTCTAGGAAATTAATAAGCACTAGAACGAATAAAACGTGAAATAACTAGTTCGTAACACTAAGTCCACTGAAAGTCACTATATTGTCCAAAATATGCTAAAAGTACTAATAAAATTGTGGAATAATGGGCTTGCAATTCAAATTTAGACGATTATTCTAACGAATACTTAGACATCCATTTTTATTGTACCAATAGATGGCGCTGTTTGAAGTTTTCGAGTTTATCCTTTCGCCTCTTTAAAATTTTAATAGTGACACATTTTGATACAGTAAAACTGCTATAAAGTGCCAAAAATACAATAAACTAATTTCTCAATAAGTGAGAAAATATATTATATTAACTTTCTTTCTAAACTGTAAATTCATTCGGCTTGCAAGCCCAAAGAGAATATAATTTCTGCAAGCCGTCGCTGCTAACACCATCTAGCGAGGTGTAGAGGACGGGCCCGAACGAAGAACAAAAGTTACTTGTGCTAGAAAAAACCCGTAGTTACGGCGGTACCGTTTCTTTGTATGGGATGAGGCATCTGTACGCTAGTAAGTATTAAATTATCTGTGCCAGCACTAAAAACCCCAATAACATGGAACGTGGCATTTAAACATACTTACTCGTAATTAGAGAAAACCAAAGCGTCATCAAGTACACGAATTTTACGTTTTTGTTCAGTTTTTCAAAAAGCGCCAAAGCAATTTCGATAAAATTTATAACGTGACCACCTCGGGAGTATAATTTTTCGGATAAAAAAGAATTTTGAAAATCGGTCCTCAACTGACAGAAAAATCGGTGGACATAACATACAGTCGAACATAGAACCTCCTCCTTTTTCGATGTCGTTTAAAATAGTTTTTGAAAAGAGATTTTGAGTTTTGAAAATCGGTCCACAACTTACAGAGAAATCGGCGGACATAGGAACATAAAACAAAAAAAAAACATCTATACAGTCGAACATAGAACCTCCTTCTTTTTCGAAGTCGGTTAAAAATGCCTTTGATCTTAGACAAATATTGGCATTCGACTCTTAGGGTGTTAATCTTGACTTTCAAGATGTCATTGACCGTATTATTGCTTTTATTTTGTTGGAAGTAGACTTTAGACCCATCACGTGATCTTCTTCACCCTTAATTTTACACCAATTTGAAAAATGTTGACAATTTTTTCTCGGCCCCTATGGTTTTGCGCGTTTTGGGGTTTTTAAATTTACAATACTTAACAAACATCCTAATTGATAACCTCCTCCTTTTGGAAGTCGGTTAAAAAGGGTTTTCTCTACCCAAAAAAAAAATACGTAAGTACTATAAAAACGCGATTGACGCTAAATGAAAGTGGTTCCGTTTCATCCGTTTGTACGGAACCCTCAATGCGCAAGTCCAACTCGCACTTGGCCGGTTTTTTATTTGAGATTCATTCCTACTTGAATGTTATCCGAACCCACAGTCTAGTTTTCTCTTATTTCATGATGTAAGTGACTAACCTGGTGTTAGAGTTTTATGCTGCCCATGGGCCTCTGACTCGGCTTCACATGCTGTTGAGAAATATCTCTCAGGGATGCCGGTTCCTTCAACGTTTTCCTTCACCGTTTTTTAAGCAAGTGGTATGGTAATGATTTAGTATGCACATGAATCCGAAAAGTCAGAGGTCATTAGGTTCGAACTCCGACACATGTTGCATCCTACACCAAAGGCCTACCCATCTTCCAAGGCATTGTGGTCATTCCGTCTGGTGTCTTTCCGTCGTTACGTGCTAGGCCATAAGGTTCTAAAACGGCTGACACACGGGTCACAAGAGCTCGACGGATTATGGCATTAATGCTGGCGTGCCGTGCCATTCGACCCGCGCTCCTACTGTAGGATAGGCCATGGTGTCCGAGGTAGTCGACTGCTTCTTAATGCTGGCGTGCCGTGCCATACGACCCGCGCTCCTACTGTAGGATAGGCCATGGTGTCCGAGGTAGTCGACTGCTACACTTGTATAATGTAAGTGGTATGGTAATGATATAATATGCACATGAATCCGAAAAGTCAGAGGTCATTAGGCTCGAACTCCGACACAGGTTGCATCCTACACCAAAGGCCTACCCATCTTCCAAGGCATTATGGTCATTCCGTCGTTACGTGCTAGGCCATAAGGTTCTAAAACGGGTGACAAGAGCCCGACGGATTATGGCATTAATGCTGGCGTGCCGTGCCATACATGGTGTCCGAGGTAGTCGACTGCTTCACTTGTATATTAATGAATAACTCCTTGTAGAAACTTACGATAGTGTATTTAGGCCGTCTGAGAAGAATTACAACCACACACATACCCGAATTTCACCTAATATATAAAAATCTCGTGTCACGGTGTTTGTGGTTGCACTCCTCCGGAACGGCTCGACTGATTAAAATGTTTTTTTTTGTATATTTGATAGGTAGGAGAATAAATTGGGATAAGGGCAGGAGAATGATGAATGATGATTTGATAGGTAGGAGAATAAGCGTAAAGTATTTTTCACTCTCCTACACCCACCCCCCCATTTTGTAATCGCAGAACAACGTTTGCTTGGTCAGATAATATAAAAAAAATGTAAGTAACTCATAAAAACCAAAAAAAAACAAAAATTCGAAATTTAACATTAAAATATGGCAAATTTTCATAAATTGACAACACTCCATCGGCCGGCGAAATCTTTTCATTTTTACCTATTTTTTATTTCAAACGATATCGCCCTGTACTAGCCGCGCTATAGCCACTCTGTCTGGCTCAGGCGGCATGTTTGACACGAAACAGTAGGTGAACTTTGTCGACCGCTCAGTGTTGCCTTTGATAAGTTTTTCTTTTTTTTTAAATTAATCATTATCATTGGGGAAAAATAATTATCTCGTATCCACTAAATGATTACATATGTATATGTGTACGCAGTAATACCCTTCAGGATCGGACAGGGGTTTTGTTACACTAAGTGTAATTGTTAGAGGTCTAACATATTTCCTAATAATGAGTTTTAAGTGAAATTGCCTTTTTCTTCTTCAGTTTTATGTAACCTTTCACAATGAATTAAACAATAAGTTTACCTTCCAGATGAACTGCCACAAGAAGCAATGACGACAGCCATGCGGTTAGACAAAATGGACCAGCTGTTCGACGCCTTAAATGGCGATACGCCAGATCACAGATAACTAATATGTAGCGCCAGATCAAAAAAGGGGGAAAAGATTTCTTACAAATTCCACAAGAAAAAGTCCACATATCAATAATTTTAAAGAAATGAGAACCATGTTCCAAGAATTGGAATTTGTTGGGGCCAGATGTAAGCCGCCTTCTCATGAAGGTTTTATACGATCATTGAATGCAGTCGAGCGTTTATTTTTAAAGGAACTGCTTAGAAGACAATAATGTCCTACCATTAATATATAATCATTTTTAACACAAAATAACCCCAATAAAGAGACAAATGTAGCTGTTGAAACATTGGATGTAACAGAAAGTGTAGAAACAGCTAATACTGTAACATCTCGAATGTTCTGGAGAACTGCAAGCATGCGCATATGTATGTGGTTTCATGCTAAAAAAAATTAGGACCCATTTGCCATCAGTGCAAAATCATAATGCTTGCAGACCAGAACACTGAGGCAAGTCCTTTATTCACAAGTTTTAAATAATATAATTATATACGCAACAGTCTACATTATTTCAATAAAAAAATTACTGAGACGGTGGAGATAGCTGCAACAATTGTTAATAAATTTTTGGATGATCATCACTTTAATTTCGGAAGTCGGTGTCGACGAAAAACGAAGACACAATACCAGAAACACTGACTTCCGAAATTAAAGTTATTTGCCTCTTTTTTTGGAAGTCGGTTCTATTTTTTTGTAAAAAAAAAAATATTTGTAAAAAGTTTAGTATTTTTCACATTTTAGTTGTGGTTCCCTATTAAACTGTGTCAACAAACCATAGACATACGATCGCAGCAATGCAGCAATCGCGGTTGATTTGCTGTCAATTTTGAAGAGTTCCGTTGTCTGTCTCCGAAACCCATCATCAGATCTATATGAAAATGGGACCATTTCGGAACAAACCCCTTTCGAACAAAAAATATTTGCAATTCCGTCAATATAAGACGGAGTTATGCCCGAACGTACAAAATAACAAAGAAAAAAATATAAACATCCGAATTGATAACTTCCTTCTTTGTGAAGTCGGTTAAAAAGTGAACTTATATAAATATGAAGAAAATTAAATTTCGAATGATTGTTCTGAGCAGTAGGTTATAATAAAATGCGTATAACTGTTTTTACTATTATGTTTAAGCCTAAAACGCCACTATATTTTTAAAAAAACAAACAGTTTACCGAGGAAGCTTCGAAAAAAGCTATGAGAAGAAAAATAAATATTTAAAAAAACGCTTACAACTTCGTTTTATTTAAAAAAAATAATCTTAATTTAAGTACCTATCATGAAAAATTTCAATTTTTTTCTAGGATGGATAATTTATTTGATGTAGGTACTCGTATCATCAAAATAAAGCGAATCTCTAGTATTTAAAAATTGAATAATACCTGGGTTTCGGTTTGAAATCCAGGTATTATTATAATCATTAATCATCAATACAACTCTCAGAATTGATGTCAAATGGTATGGTATTTTATGAAATCATGACATTTGGCATTAATTCTAACTGATAGAGTTATATTGATGATTTTAATGATTACAGTTCTGTAAATACGTACTTGCTACGGCCGCGAATCATATTTTGACCAACATACTCGTACAACCTGATACTGACCTGCAAATTGCAAGAAACGTAGCTGGGGGCCGAGTCACCCGCGTCCGTAGGAGTATACCCATTGAGTCCCTACACGTGGTCCCCGGGTGGTGCTAATCAGGTGACACAAACTGGTGGTAGGTTTCGACCGATGGCTTGCGACCACCCACTGGGCAAAGACGTACCGCCAAGCGGCCTGGCCGTGTTCCGGTACGATGCTCAGTGTAGCCAATCCAGAGGAGTTGGGTCGAAATAGTTGTTCCATTGCAGGCAGACCAACCGGGCTCGCGCTGATATGGATGTATCGGGAGACTAGTCGCGGAGGGTAGCGGGATCCGAGGCACGGTGCGCCGCTGGCCGACCGCAGTTAGTAGGGGGCCCAAGTAGTGTACTAGCCACACACGAAAGGCTGCCCCGCCAACTGACGAAAAATCCCGGAATGCACCATCGTGCTGGTTGGCGACCAGACGAGAGGGCCCGATGGACATTCCCGGGGGGGCTCGGGCGTCCCCGCAGTCTCCAGACTAGTCCCCCAATGATACCGTCCTGTCAGTGCGTACCTGAAGGTAGCCAGCATGGAACCTCATTTCACTTCCTTCTCCTCTCCTTCCTTCACTCTTCACAATAATGAAAGGCAACAAAAAGAAAAAAGCTGTACAGCGGCAGCACTCCCTCTCACACAAAGTGCACCTATCCAACATTCGAGGTCTGCACTCAAATCTCGCCGCAGTCCACCACCACCTAGAGACTGAGAAACCAGCTCTCTTATTCCTTTCGGAGACGCAGATCGGATGTCCGTCTGACGTGGCGTACCTATCTTACCCAGGGTTTACCCTGGAGCACAATTTTAAGCCACGCGCTGGTATATGCATGTACGCCCGGGACGACATCTGCTATCGGCGTCTCCGTAACCTTGAGGACTCCAGGTTTTCAACTCTTTGGGTCCTAGTGGACACAGGCCTAGATAAAATTGTCTACGCCTGTGTCTACCGTTCGCACAGCGGTGATCTGGAGGCAACTGGGCTCACACAACACCTGAGTAAAGCGGCGGATGTGGCTCAGCAACGGTACCCTTCAGCCCAATTGGTGTTACTGGGGGACTTCAACGCCCACCATCAGGAGTGGCTTTTCCCATACCAGTACACAGACCATGCTGGACAAGAGACGTATAAGCTAGCGCTGGCGTTAAATCTTACCCAGCTGGTCCAGGGGGCAACGAGGGTGCCGGATGTTGATTCGCACACAGCCAATTGCTTGGACCTTCTGCTGACAACAGATCCAGACCGTTACTCAGTGTCGATTTCTTCACCATTAGGTACTTCCGACCACTGTCTGGTGAAATCTGTATCCGTCTACTCCCCGCCCGATCCTAGCCCTAGAGGCACCAGGCGGGTTTGGCGATACAGGTCAGCAGATTGGGATGGCATGCGATCTTTCTTCGCATGTTATCCTTGGCGGCCCACTTGCTTTTCTTCGACTGATGTTTCGTCGTGCGCGGACGCCGTGACGGATGTGTTGCGGCGGGGAATGGAGTACTACATTCCATTCTCTGACGTAACAATGTCTGGCAGGGCTCGACCATGGTTTGGTGCCGAGTGCAATCGCGCTGATGCGCTTAAACACGCGGCCTACCTGGCATGGGTCGACGCTCGGACGCGTAAAGCGAGTGACGTGGGTCAGAAGAAGAGAGCCTTCAACAGGGCTGCCAAGTTCTGCAAGAAGGTGTTGCGGAGGGCTCGGTTTGACCACATTGGCCGAATTGGGAACAAACTTGCTTCTTACCCAGCTGGTAGTAAGGCGTTTTGGTCCCTGGCTAAGTCGGTTGAATCGAACTTCTGCCGCCCCTCACTACCTCCACTGCTGAAACCCGACGGGTCGCTGGCCCACTCCGCTGAGGAGAAAGCAAGCTTGTTTGCCTCTCTGTTTGCGGAATCTTCGCGTCTAGATCCTGGTGGCGCGAGGCCCCCTGGTACTCTTGGTGGATGCGAGTCGATTATGTCAGACATTCGCATTCATCAGAAGGATGTCCGGAGGGTACTGCGTAACCTGGACGTGAACAAGGCTAGTGGTCCCGACGGGATACCGGCAATTGTACTGAGGACGTGTGCACCTGAGTTGTCTCCGATCTTGACACGCCTATATCGCCTTTCGTTTGAGACTGGAAAAGTGCCGATGGCTTGGAAGCAAGCTAACGTGCAACCCGTACCCAAGAAGGGTAGTCGAGCTGACCCAGCAAATTATAGGCCCATCTCGGTAACTTCCGTTCTCTGTAAGAGTATGGAACGTATACTGAATGGTAAGCTCCTAGCATACCTAGAAGCTAACGATATCCTAAGTGACCGACAATATGGCTTCCGCCGAAATCGGTCAACGGGAGATCTTCTAGCGTATGCCATTCACATCTGGAGTGAGGCCATCGACAAACAAGGGGAAGCCCTTGCAGTCTCCCTTGATATCTCGAAGGCCTTCGACCGGGTCTGGCACGACAGCTTAATTGGCAAGCTTCCTTCCTTCGGTCTGCCCGCTGGATTGTGTGATTGGATAGCAGATTTCCTGAGGGATCGGTCTATCCGAGTAGTCATAGATGGCTGCTCGTCCGGACTGCTGGCTATTAATGCCGGTGTTCCTCAGGGGTCGGTGCTCTCGGCAACATTGTTTTTGCTGCATATTAACGACCTGCTAAAACCCGGTACCTTTGGGTATGCAGACGACAGCACTGTTGCCGAGAGATACGTGCCAGACGCACGAGTTAGTGGGTCTCAGGTCCGGTCTCTCCGAGAGGCTATGGTTGGGCGCTTGAACTTGTCCTTGCAGGCTGTCTCAGAATGGGGCGATGCCAATCTGGTTAAGTTCAATGCTGCTAAGACCCAGGCGTGTCTTTTTTCTGCTAAAAGGAGCCAATTTCACCCGGCTCCATGTTTCCGAGGTGTAACCGTGCCGATAACCGACCGACTTGATCTTCTTGGTGTTACTTTAACATCTACCCTCAATTTTGGTCCCTTCATAGAGGCTAAGCCTCAAGTGGCTGTCAAAAAGTTGGGGGTCCTCGCAAAGGTGAGACGATACTTCACGCCGGAACAGCTGCTCCAACTCTATCAAGCGCAAGTCCGATCGTGTATGGAGTACTGCTCTCATCTTTGGGATGGATCTGCAAGATACCAGCTTGATGCCCTTGAGTCAATTGAGAAACGTGCCAAGAGGATCATCGGCAATGATAGACTCGTTGAGTCAAAACTCCAATGTCTTGAACATAGACGCCGAGTTGCTAGCCTGTCGGTTTTCTATCGATTACATTTTGGGGAGCGTGCGACGGAATTGCATGATTTGATTCCGCCAAGCCCGTTTCATCTAAGGACCACAAGACGTACGGCGAAGTGCCACCGGTTCATGGTGAACATTCCACCCATACGCACAAAGCGTTTTGAGAAAACATTCATTGCACGTACAGCTAGAGAGTGGAATTCTCTACCGGAGTCTATGTTTCCTGTAAGATACAACCTGGGAGTCTTTAAGTCAAGAGTGAATAGGTTACTTCTAGGCAAGCGTGCTCCATCTTCGACCACATCATCGCTTACCATCAGGTGAGATAGTGGTCAAGCGCGAGCCTATCAAACATAAAAAATAAAAAAAAAAAAACGTAAGAAAATTTGAATTTCGCGGGCTACCTCAAAACCCGATTCTGAACAAACTACTTTCGGCTTTTGCGTTAGTTGTGTTACACTCTAACACAACTATTACACAACATATTTAGAAGAGATGCTCACCTTTTCAGTTTTCTAGACATTGTTTTTTATCATTTAAATTTTATTTTTGTAGTAATTTAATAATTATTTTTTTAACTTTTCAAGTTATAGTTTTGTATTATTTCGAAGCATTTTCTAATTTTGTAAATGTGAGTAGGGCATTATTTATGTTAATACGATTAAGTAACTTCTTTTTTGACATGAAGGAGCATTGCAGTTGAGACTTGAGAGTTTGTCATGCTCACTCAAATGTCTCACTGGTGGTGGCGCGTGTGGTGGGTCTTTCGGTTCCCTTCAAAATGGTTGAGCTGAGTGGTGCTACTGTTACAGGCGTCATGTTCGTGAACGGGCGCCGTCAGTTGAGACCCACCAGGCTTATTTGTCAAACGTTAGAGTGGTCCGTGAACATTCGGTCCGGGCGTGGTCGTAGAATAATTTGTATGGTAGGTTACGCACTACATCCGTTAGCCGTCATCCGATTTCTGTCCGTCATCCATGAATCTCTACTTCGGACAAGATTATTGACGGACCGAAGTAGCCATAGATAGACGCCATGTAGCCATGGAAGACATTACTTGTAATATTATTTGTATGTTCATACAAATCGCGCACGACGCACACTGGGGCACTATGAAGCCGATACCCAAAACTCAATATTTTAAATAAAGTTAGATATCATTTTTTTGTTATTATATTTGTAGTTGAGGTATTCCCACATCTATTAATGACATTTAGATGATGGTTGGGGTGATTAAACTGAACAAATAACGTCTCCATAGTAGTCGATAGCGACATTGCTGAATGCATTGTAATTTATTTTTTATACATTTGAGAATTTTTATTTATTTTGTGGTTAGATTTGTGATAAAGTTCAGTTGTATCGTAGATGAAGCAAGGTATGACGAATTTAATTTAATGTTGTACAAGATTTTAGTTGATTGTGTATAGATAAATACACAATCAACTAAAATATTATAATAATAAAAATTAACACGAATTATTTTAAAATTGCGCAACGCACCTTTGAAACCGGTTATGCACAAATATACACAGGTGTCTCCTTAGTACAAAACTGAAGTCAAAAGCAAAAGCGAGTTGCGCGTTTTTTTATTTTATTTTTTTGTCCGTATACGTCTTGTTGATGCCCCAGGGTAGCCCGCGAAATTCAAATTTTCTTACGTTTTTTGCAATTCAGTGTCAGGTTGTATCTTGGTCAAAATTGGAATCGCGGCCGTAGCAAGTACGTATTTGCAGAACTGTAATCATTAAAATCATCAATACAACTCTATCAGTTAGAATAGATTCCAAATGTCATGATTTCATGAAATTCTTACATTAGGTATCAATTCTAACTGAGAAAGTTGTATTGATGATTTTAATGATCATAATTTTATACTTCCTACGCCCGCGAATCAAATTTTGACTAAGATACCACCTGACACTGACCTGCAAATTGCAAAAAACGTAAGAAAATTTGAATTTCGCGGGCTACTCTGGAGCTTTCACCTTAAAGTAGCTTTTATAATATTTCCGGTACTGCAACCTAAATTTAAAATCAAGCGTGAAACCTTGTTTAACCTGTTTTACTATAGCAAATACATTTAAACGCAAATTTGATGTAACTGTGAACTTTGTTGCGGACAAAATTGCTTGTGCGAATGAAAATAGGCCTATTTTATTTTACAAACAGCGCAACTTTAAAAAACAATTGAAAGCGAAATTGCTCAGTCATGGACCGCACTTAAATAGATTTAAATGTAATGAAAGTTCGTAGCTAAATGGAAATTGTTCATTCACACTTCACTCGCCCATAAAGGGTGGTAGGCCTTCGTTTTCCTTTGGCGAATAACTCAGAAAAACTGCAAATATTCATTCAGAGTTGAATGCAGATATTTTGACTTACGCTGCTTAAACGAATGGCACAAGAAGCCCGCAATAAGGACTTTAAGTCATTTATAGAGTTTTTTGCAAGGAAAAGCTCAAGAACCGATAATCTCATCGACATTATTAATCGTTTGTTCGTATCATCTGACCCAGTTTTTTTACAATGTGCGAAAATTACGCACAATTGAAAGAAAAATGCTCGATATTGAAGTTACTATGATATTAGAAGAACAAATATAAAATGGTATTATAGACGAATGCATATTTTTTTCTCTTTTACACACCGAACCTTTCATTCCTGAGTTTGGGGAATCGACTTCATAGTGCCGGCCCCAGTGTGCGACGTCCGAACCGAATCCGGAGATGCATACGAGTAGAGGGGGGGGGGGGAGTGAAGGGGGGGGGGAGGGTATGTGGCCGGGGAGTGCCGGAACAGGGTTCCCAACTTAGGGGTTTTAATCTTGGGGTAAATAAGTGGGATGGGTTTTTTTAGGTGCTTTATATTGTAAGGGGTTTTTTTTGGGACTTTTTATTTATAAGTAGGTCCAGGACAGGTCCTAGATTCTATTTAGTCCGCAAGTTAGATTATCAAAAAATATTAGACACTATTGTTGTCACTCACGTGTCCGTCTGTTTATCTGTCCGTCCGTCGTCTGTCACAAAATTTTGTTACGAAGAATTTTTTAACTTCCAATTGACCTATGAACTTGTTATTGGTGATAATGTTTATTATTACGTATACTTTACTTACAAATTTTTAGGCGTCATCGTGGCTAAAGTAATAACAGCCGCATGGGTCGATCCATCAGGTTAAGCTACGCTTGCCGGGGTTTGTCCGTGGATGGGTGACCATCTTTACATACTGAGACTCCTCTGTGCCTCGGAAAGCACGTTAAGCCGTTGGTCCCGGCTGTCAATCGTGGATCTTTGACAGTCGTTACGGGTCGTCAGAAGCCTGTAAGTCTGACATCCAGTCTTACCAAGGAGTGTCGTATTACCCAGTAACTGGGTTGTGGAGGTCAGATAGGCAGTCGCTCCATGTAAAATACTGGTATTTAGCTGCATCCGGTTAGATTGGAAGCCGACCCCAAGATAGTTGGGAATAGGCTAGGCAGATGACTTTACTTACAAATACCAATATTTGGTACGGAACCTTTATTTTGCGAAATCCGATACGAACTTGGCCAGTTTTTTGTTTACGAGAGAAAAGAAAAAATACGTTAGTAAGAATACCTACTTAGGTACTTCCATAACATGTAGGTTATCCCATCAATAGAATGTTAAGTACAAATTTAATGTATGATTAAAAAAAAAAATATACAAAAAAACAACCGACTTTTTTTGGAAGTCTGTTCTATTTCTTTGTAACAAAGTTTTTTATTTTTCACTTTTTAGTTGTGGTTCGACATTGAACTGTGTTAACAATAATAATTCATAGACATACGATCGCAGCAATCGCGGTTGATTTGCTGTCAATTTTTGAATTTTTGAAGAGTTCCGTTATCTGTCTCCGAAACCCATCATCACATCTATAAGAAATTTAAATGGGACCATTTCAGAACGAACTTTCGAACAGAAAAGAATTTTGCAAATCCGTCATTAAATGACAGAGACTTTATGCCCGAACATCAGAGTTGCCAGTACGTCCCAAAGGGGACGATTTTTGTCCGTTTGGACATCTTTACGTCCCTTCGATGTCCGTTCATATATTCCGTCCCTTTTCAAATAGCCAACTACAATCATTTTCTTTTTTATTACTAAATTCGTCTAAAATGCAAATAACAAAACGCAGTTTTAAATAACAAAAATGCTTAAAACTCTAATCAACAAAACGAAACGCGTGCGTGTCTACTTCAGACCACTGCTGGCGAATATCACCAGCCATCCTTTTTTCCACGCACAGCGATCCCATCTCATATCGCTTGTCTGGACGTTCCACGCCCACAAACAAACACAATCATTCGGATAGTCATCTGAATTCATTACGTACGAGTTAAGCAAGAGATAAACTGATCACAAAGTGTTTTTAAATAGGAAATTGACACCCCGTACGCAACGTATGCAACGCATTATATGATATCTGGGCTCTTGATTTTATATGAAAAAGTTTGTTTTTGTGACGCGGAAATATTCATTTAAAAATAGTAAACTCAATAAATCATCCTCAAACTCGCTATCAGAATCAGAAAACATGACTACAGACGTACTCTACTCGTGCACCTACGTTACATACATGGGACAAGTGTGCACACTCATTCTCCCACGTTGCATGGCGTTGCGTACGTGGGGCCAGTTTATCTCTAGCTTTACGATTACGAGAAATTGAGTTTTCGTTATGCGAATTCCTTTCAAACCATTTTAAAGTGACGGAAAGCAGAACCCACCTCAACACCAATACCTTAGTATCCTTGGTGGCAACGAGTTCAGGAATCAAGGATGACGTTAAGTTTGAGCTGACCAAAGACATGCAAGAAACAAAATAATATTGAACATCTAAAAAATTTTTTCACTTTTATTTATTTGCCTTACAAATATAACAGTAGGTACTCACGCCCTTTTAGGTATACTTTTTTCTCATTCAATCGTAACAAATTAATATTTCTTAAATCGTCCTTTTTTTCCAAAAATCGTCCCATTTCGGGTAGCGAATCGTCCGAAAGTCGACGCAGGTACTGGCAACACTGCCGAACATACATAAAAAAAAGAAAATACAAACATACGAATTGATAACCTCCTTCTTTTTGAAGTCGGTAAAAAAAGAAAATACACTAAAAATAAAAATATCTTTAATTTCGGAAGTCGGTGTTTGTATTTTATTTTTTCTTTAATGGACACCGACTTCCGAAATTAAAGTTAAGTATTTTTAAATTTTTGGTGAATTTTCTTTTTTGTAGTTTGTTGTATTTTTTGTAAAAAAGTTTTTTATTTTTGACTTTTTAGTTGTTATACCCCAGAACTAAACACCCCAATAACATGGAACGTGGAATTTAAAAATGCCTACTCGTAATGGAGGGAACCAAAACGTCATCTATGTATACCTACATATTATGAAAAATAAAAAAAAATGTGTATGGGACCACCTCGGGAGTAAATTCTTTCGATTAAAAACAATTTTGAAAATCGGTCCGCAACTGACAGAGAAATCGGTGGACATAATTACATTTAAAAAAAAAAAAATACAGTCGAATAAACCTCCTCCTTTTTCAAAGTCGATTAAAAAGATGTCCACGGAGTTTCTCGCACGTTCTACTCCATTCCATAGAGATCTACGCTTTGGAACCATTGGCAAATCTGGGGTTATTTTCCAAGTGGTTATTTTCCAAGTTTTGTGTTGTGTTTGGGGTTATTTGCCGACCTCTACCGTATGCTCGATTATGTCCTCCGGGCGATCCACACAATGGTGACACCGGGGTTTATCCTCCCGCCTAATCCGTAACAACCGTGTCTGGTGAGGACCTGCGTCAGCTGGAAGATGAAGACACCATGACATTTCTCCAGCCACTAGTGGGGACTTATCGCCGCAATCGTGGCGTGCCCAGCGCTGGGTTGCGGCAGTCGCTTTCTCCATGCTGCCATCAGATCCCGCCGGAGCTCTGTCCGCCGTGCCGTTTGGACACGCAGCGCAGCAGCCGAACGCTCAACCACTGCGCCAACCGTGACGACTTTTGAAAAACTTAGATTTTAAATTTTCCGATTTTCACCCCAAAAGTGACCCCCATATTCCAAATTAATTTATTTAGGGTACACGTCCGTGTTCGGGTCACAGATATTCATGTGTGTACCAAATTTCAACACTATCGGTCCTGCAGATTCGGAGCAAATTGGCTGTGACAGACGGACAGACAGACAGACACACGAGTGATCCTATAAGAGTTCCGTTTTTTCATTCGGACTTTCGGAACCTTAAAACCGCCCTGCGTGCCAACCCACGCTACACCGCCACTGATGATGATGAAGATGATGTTAGGGTGCGCGCCTCCTGTCCGACGGACGCCAGCGTCATACTCGACCCCCGCACAGGCACAACGAACAGGCTGAGAATCGTAGGTGAGATGCAGGCAGAAACGCGGGGCGGGGCGGCGCGAGTGAGGAAAGCACGGAGGCCCCCGCAGACAGCGCGGGCGCCATCTGCCTATAAGCATGGGGTACATGTCGAGACACTTTCGCCAGCTAGCGTTGAGCCCGCTAACGTGAGGCCGAGAGTATATGCGGCGGTGCGCAAGTCTGTGAAGTCTGGCAGTCTATACAGGCCGCGGTGGTTAACGCGGGCAGCAAGGTGTTAAATGGCTTAGTGAGCGCGCTAGTGAGCGTTTGGCACTGGGCTTTTCCCGGTAGGCACTGGCAGCACTGCAGAGCTCGCGGCTTGTAATGGAACGCGGGTGCAGTAATATGCTAAATGCGTGTGGGGGGGAGGGGGCCTGCGGCGCGAGGCAAGGTTTTAGGTACGTAGCGGCAGGCCCCTAGGCATGTATTGACATAGAGGAGCACCGTCAAGCGTATGGGAACGGCATGCTATCGACTCGACGACGCAGTGGTGAAACGTGCGCAGGCGCTAATAACGTCTGTATGACGGCCACCATGTTGCTCGTTCTTCCTCTTCCCTCTTCTCCAGCTGGATACTTTGGGGTGGAAACTCTTCTTTTTCCGACCGTGAGCACACCGGATGCGACTTGCGGGTGTGAGACTACCTCCTCTTCAGGTCTGGGTTTAGTCATCATGGTTTAACGTGACCTCCGCGACCGTGTCGGCGAATACACACCGGACCGCTGCTGAGCGGTTCTCGAAACCCTTCGAATGCGACTCCAACTCGTATTTGGCTGATTTCTTTTTGTATTGACCACTGAGGCACTGACAAGATTGACCGAGTTAGTCGGTTAACTGACATTGACAGTTTGTTAGACTTCGTAAACGCACAAGCAGACGTCACGCGTTACGTTTAGCATTACGAAAAACATTTATTATTTCTATTTATTTTAGCTTTAGCAGACCATAATTTGCTATTAATATAATGTTTGCAATCAAGAAATAAAATCAATTTTGCCAGTTTACTGAGTGACATTATTATTGTATCTAGAATGGAGGCAAATGGTGCGGTTTTGTGTGACAATCTGATTAAGTGGTTGCAGACTTTAGATCTTAAAGCAAAACATGGGAATCCATCAGGTAAATGTTGTTTTTATTGCATTTGAGGATTAGAATTTACGCTGTGAATCAGGTGAATCGGCTCACATTATTATGAGTCGACCACTATGTGAATAATTTCGTCACTGTAGTCTTGTTTTTCTTTCATTGGGACATCAATCTCTTTTGTGTGCGGTATTGCTTAATTTGCAGTCTTTTTCGCCATTGTAGTCTCGAATAGTAAAAGTTTACTGAACACTGGTCATGCAGTGTATCAGTACCTAGACGAAATGGTGATAGTTTGCAATGCCATTTTAAATCTGCACACACCTATCCTATCTTGTAATGACCTATCTGATCCTATAATGATATTTCGAAACCATTTTACTTTAGTGAATGTGTAACTATTTAGTATTTATTAACCCCTCCCGCGTCTAAGGGCCCCGTGCATGTTCCGTAAATAATTAAAAATCTATTGTCTGCTAACTAGACGAGCAACAGGTTAATCAGAAAATGTCCAAATCATTGTTATCATGACTAATACTACCTTAGATTGAACTTTTTGAAACATATTTTTTCATTCAATGTCACCAAGTAAAGTTTGTTTCAATACATTCAACGTAGTTAAGTGCTTAAAACCTTCAAGTAATTTTAGCTTCCGAAACAACTAAAAGCAGTGAAAACGTGAATATCAAAAATTTGTGTTTTTAAAAACCTGATTTTGATTTTGTGTTGTATCAATTTAGTGTTTTACCAAAGTACCTAGATCCAATTGAGGAAGTGAAATATGAAAAAATGAAAAATGTTGGGTAGTAAAAATTATTTTCTTAGTGTAATTTAATTTAATAGAAACGCTGATTGAATGATATTTATATTATGAATTATGATACAGAGATCCTGATGTGAGACCTGTTTAACATCCAATTATCCTACAGTATTCCTAGCAACTGTCTTAGATATAAATCAACATAAGGCTTAGTCCTGATCTTGATTCAAGCCACTATGCGGCCTATTTCACCTATTCAATATACAAATTGACATGGAGTTTGGTCCTACTTTATTTAAACTACTAATTATACAATTCGTATGATTTAACTACATAACACAATCAATAAGTTAGAATGTTCTACATAAATTATCATGCGATACTGTTTGCGCGGACTTGCGACCAACGGATGCCCCTTAAGTTAAAGGGGAAAATCTATAAGTCCGTGATTAGGCATGTCCTACTGTATGGGTCAGAATGTTGGGCTGTGAAAAAAACGAATGAATAAAGATTGCATGTGGCGGAGATGAGAATGTTGAGATGGATGTGTGGAGTAATGAGAATGGATAAAGTGAGAAATGAGTACAATAGAGGTAGTTTAAAAGTGGCGCCAGTCACCGAAAAGTTGAAAGAGAACCGCTTATCTTGGTATGATCATGTGAAGAGGAGGGACGAAACTCATGTAACTAAAAGAGTTATGAATATAAATGTGGATGGATAGAGAAGGAGAGGGAGGCCAAATAAAAAATGGATGGATTGTGTGAGGAGTGATATGAAAGAAAAGGGAGTTAGTGATAGCGTGACGGCTGACAGGACAGAATGGAAGAAAAAAACGTGTTGCGCCGACCCCAAGTAACATGGGATACAGGCAGGAAGATGACTGCATGCGCGGATGGCGCCCTATTCTTAAATCACCACGTGGTGAGATTCATAACAAACATCGTTCACACATTATTATGAATGTATTTCCTGACTATCATACAACAATTCATGAGACATGGATATACGTGGCGTTCATTCCTATTTTGAAGTACCACATATCCATGAGACATACACGAATTATCCTATATCTGTGAATAGTCGTCGTGCTCCGTCAGGGGGCGCGTCTTGGGGCGCCTCGGTTCAGTGACGTCATCGGCAGCACGAAGCGTTACTACGTCGTCACGTTACCGTATTGAGGACCGCTCGACTTTCTACTTTTTACATTAATTAACCTCCTAATGTACTATCACACTAATATTATAAAGGCGAAAGTTTGTGAGTGTGTATGTTTGTTACTTCTTCACGCTCAAATGGCTGGACTGATTTGGATAAATTTTGGTATGTCGATAACTTATACCCTGGATTAACACATAGGCTACTTTTTATCCTGGTCTATGCGGGTGAGACCGCTGGGCGCAGCTTAGTAAACTATATACAGGCTGTAAGGACACCTAATGTCAGTAACAAAATTATGATAGTCATTAATCTCGGTAATGATCGATTACAGAAATTGACATTTTCAAGCACGCAATGTATTGTGAACAATGCGATCTCAACGCTTCGCAATGAATGTAGGCGCGCGCAATCGCGTATTACGTGGTAGTACGTAGTTACCTACCACGTCTTATACACACAGACACAGGTCGCTCATTGAATACAAAAGGGCCACAAATCAAAAAAATCTGAAAATAATTTTATTGCAAAAATGAGGTCTAAATCGAGTAAATATTTTAGTAAAAAAAAGACACTCGTTATTTTCGCATCAGTATTCCCAAAATGGCTAACCGCCATTTTTGCATTGGAGCATTTTGTTAGCTAACTTCAGAGCAAGGCCGCCATTTTGTCAGTTGTGACCCGAAACTCGACGCGAACGCACGTCAGTTGCGTGCAAAAAGGCCACAAAGCGAAATAATACTGCAGTTCCTGTTCATAGTTCTCTGCAAAGGTGCCATATTTTGGAAAACGACCGTTTTGCATTCAAACATCAAGTAAGTATACTGATATTTTGTAATACAACAGGGCCCTTATTTGAAATGCGTCTGTTTTGCATTGAAAAATAGTGCAATTGTAATTTATTTTATGTTACAACACTGCCATATTTGAAATACGTTCGTTTTGCATGGAATTGTGCATGGATTGATTATTATTTTTTGAAGACTAGAGTGGGAAGTTCAGAAATGTGTCCGTTTTGTATGGCAATAATTTATGATTATGTTATATTTTTTTATTATAAATCTTTATGCTATATTGTGTTTTCCACAGCTGTTTTGCGGGCATTAATGCAAACGCTAAGACAATTGCTTTTATCATTAAACTTAGAATAATACTGAATTTCCACCAGTAAAATAGTGAATCAGTAGGTCTTATGTTCGTAATATTTAACGTTTTGAATACTTGTTGAGGGTAGATAAAGTATAATATGTATAATCAATCCATGAAGCGCCTCGTTACGAGTACGCGATGAAGAACCTCTGTGTTAAATTTTATTTTTTTTATAATAAACATTTCGTATTTAAGAATTTGCATTGAAACTTAACAATTATTGCTATTTGTTACTAATATAATTAATCATTACTTACAGAATGAATAGCAGAGCACGATTAATTTTGAAAATGGCAACCTTTACTCAAGAACCATATAATGATCAACCTTTATCGGCCCAGAACATTCAAGATACACCAGCACTCCTTCAACAAAACCCACTATCCAATGAAGGTTGGATGGTGCCAAGGCACACATTAACTCAATCCCCCGCATTGATAGCCATTACTGCCGTGCTCGCACTAAACGTCAGTATATAGAAGGAAGCTTGTCTGTTGCTGCATTGCATCGCGATTGTGTTGACAAGTGTAAAGCTGAAGGAAAACAATATCTTTCATACAAGCTGTACTATAATATCTTCGTGAATGACTTCAATATCTCTTTTTGGCAACCCAAAAAAGATCAATGCGAAGACTGCACAGCTTTCGCAAATGTGGAAGATAAGACACTTTTGCAAGAGAAGTACGACCTGCATTTAAAAGAAAAGTCTCTAGTTAGAGCGGAGAAGGAGAATGACAAATCAAAAATAAGTGATAACTTTGTGGTATGTGTTTATGATTTACAGGCGGTAATGCCCTGTCCACGAGGGGAAGTCTCTAGCTTTTTTTATATTTCCAAGTTGAATTTACTTAATTTTACTGTCACTGAACTGGGTACGAATAATACGAACTGCTTCGTTTGGCATGAGGGTGAAGGAGGTCGAGGTGTAAATGAAATCGGGTCCTGTGTACTATTGTACTTGAAAAACTTAAACGAGAAAGCTTCTTGTGATTTTGACATAGTTTTTTATAGCGATAACTGTTGCGGCCAGCAAAAAAATAAATTTATGTTAACGATGTATCAATATGCCATCAATGAGTTGCCTAAGTTAAGAAGTATCACTCATAAATTTCTGATTAAAGGGCACACGCAGAATGAAGGAGATGCTGCCCACTCATTAATTCAAAGAAATATTTCAAGCGCTTTAAAATCATCTCCTATTTATGTGCCGGACCAGTACATAACCCTTATTAAAACCGCAAAGAAGAAAGGTACACCCTTCGTTGTTCATGAGCTTACACATGAGAATTTTTTGGATCTAAAATCTCTGGCTGTTGGCAACTATACCACTACAGGAGATGGACAAAAAGTAAAATGGGCCGATATAAAAGTTATCAAAGTGCATCGAGACTATAACCAAAAATTTTTCTTTAAGACTTCTTACGATACTGAAGAGTTCACCTCGGTATCCACGCTGACAAAAAAGAAGTCTAATACTATAACATTGCCAAAAAAAATGTACAAACACAAACTTAAAGTAAATGAAACAAAAAAACAGGGAATACTTAAGCTTATTGAGAAGAATATTATACCTAAATATTACCAAAGTTTTTATGAAAATTTATAACTTTTCAAATTATAATTATTTTTAATAATAGGACAGTCAATTTAGAAAGTGTCCTAGGTTACCTAAAGATTTTAATTATCATTAAAAAGAAAGTGCCTTTGACACGTTGTGTGTGATTTTATAACTTTGTATGACATTGTTAAATATTTTGTGCTATTTAGTCATTAGAATTGATCTGTATTTTGTGGAAGTTTAATAATGTTTAAGTTTCAGAGACTGATTGGACCGCCTAATGGTTGTGTTTAGAATGTTTTGTTAATCAATGTGATTTTTATGTGCAGACGGCCAGCACATCAAGCTGCAACAATCTGTCAGATTTCTTCAATAGATTTTCAACTTTATATAAAGCATTTCAAGGTGTATTGGGAAAATTTGACAGTTTCGGGTACCTTGATATGCTGGCGTCTGTATATTAAAACGATAGATATGAATAAATTTTATTAATACAGTTTGAATGTTAAAGTTTTAGAGATATTTAATTTTGATTAAAATAATAGTCACATAATTTGATCTCAATAATTTTACTACTATAATATTAGAAGTTAAGATTCTTTTGTTGTGGATGTTGTCATTTATTTTTAGATATAGCTGTTTTATTTTCTTTTTACTATCCATGTTTTTAACATGTCTCTAGAGACTAAGAGACTTTTTTAGAATATAACTATTTCGAACAAGTTTTAATAAACCATTTATTTTGATAAAATTGGGTTTTAATTTTGACATAATTTTAATGACTTTGATCGAAATTTTGAATACAAAAGGGACTTTTGTGCGTTTTTAACTTCATGAGTAGCAAATATTAATATGTTCATATTTTTAATCGATAGAGCACGTAAAAACGCATCTAATGACATATTAACATGTTATACTATCATAAATAAATGATGAAATATTTAAAAACTTCGCGGTCTAAATTTTGTTTTTGCCGTCGTATAAAATAGATGCATTTTGATTTGTGGCCCTTTTGTATTCAGTGAGCGAGGTGGTCGCGCCGCTACGCGCTTGTACCTAAATACAGTTTCTACTTTGTGATAAAAATATATTTACGTCAATGTTTCCGATTGATGTGATCAATAACTAGATCAGATACTTAATACTCATTAGCGCATACCTGCGTAAAACGTTTAAAACGACAAATGCTGCGAATGCTGCACATCGAAACGTATAATGTTCCGTAGCACCTTTATCTGTTTATTCTAATGACGACAACATTGATATCACATACATTTTTAATCCCTCAAGAATACTGAAGATAAGGTTAGATAAAGATTAGGATAGATAATAATAAAGAAGCTTGTAAGTACCTACATTGCGCTCCAGGAAAGTAGGTATAAAGCGCCTGCTACACGGTCGCCAATCGCGTCCCTACAGAAGTGACCTTGGTGGTTTAAGTACAACCGTGTACTTAACTAATGAACCAACTCACCTTAAAGTTCGTTCATTTCTTACGAGGCAGGCGCCTACGTGCTTCATGCATGAGCATTTTGCTGGGCACTGTGTTATTGTTTCAAACCACTCAACAAGCAAAATAAAAAACACACATACACTAACAAACACAGAAAATAACTTATGTTTTTGATAACTTTACGATAACAACATAAATGCGCGACCAACTGCACATCCGTTTGCGATGAACGTAAACACGAAACTAACAAAACTTCGTCGTCGGCGAATGCTACAGAAATAAAATTTTATTTATTATCGTAGGTACGCTTTTGAATGTGGCGACATGCTCATAGACCGCATAAATCAATCAAATTGATAGACTGTACAATCGCATTAAGTTGTACCTACTACTCAGTAATTATTTTGATGTAGGTATACGAAATGTAGGAATGTGGTTTTAACGAAATGAGTAAGTAACGTTGTTGTATTGTATTACTTAACTTAACTTTGTTGATAACAAAAAAAAAATATCTAAGAATTATGTCGTTATCAGTAAACTGTAACACATTTTTTTTAGATCTTCTTTACTTATTTCGATGAAGGTTTATAAAAATAACCTCCCCTCAAAATAAGTTCTAATAAAAGTATTCAATGGGATATCAATTTTTGTAGACACTTAAAATGCCTAACGTATCGCGTCTGTTAGATTCATAGGTCTGTGTGAGCATTTGCCGACAAAGGAAAGTCGGCGGTCTTTGGCCGATGTTGCGTGCGTACCTACTGGGCCCGCGATGACCTCCGGTGAACTTAAGAAATCAGCTGAGCAGGGAGCTTCTTGTAATTTTATTTACATTGCGTTTTTTTGCGAAAAAAGCGATCTAATTATTTTTTAATTAAAAATGTTATTGAGGTAGATAGGTATAACGATTTTATCCAGTTTAATGTAAAAAAACGCAATTTTTTTTTCAAAAATTATTAAAAAGCTGACGAAAAATTCCAACGCTAGGAAGTCCAGAATCATGTACTGAATCACTGGTACACGTATGTGCGTTTATGTACCTTACACCCGTTATTTTCTGATAGTAAGACTGACCTATCGTATAAAAATGTAAAACCATAAAAGTCGGCACTTAGTTCATTAACCTAATCACTTGTTTGACTGGTTCACTATGTTGTAAGCGTCCACCCATTGTCTTGTACGGAATTGAAGATGTAAACAAATTATCAGACCTTTTGGAGACAGCTGCTGAGCCTGACAGATTCTCCTTCAAAATTGTGACTAAAAACCAGTTGAGGATAACACCACTTTTTTTTTTTTGGCGGGGTGGGAAATCATCCAATGACATCTCCCTTACTGACTAAAACCCACTCCTGTTCCTTCCCTGTCTGAGTGCCCAGGGGTGCGTAACTCTGTTAAGAATTTATCCGCTACCCCTAGGCATGCAGGCATCGGCCACGATAGGCCCCGTTAGTGGTGGCTGACAAAAATCTCTTTGAGGCGCGCGTGGGACACTACGCGCGGTCGACTCACGGGCCTGGTGCTGATCGGACGGCGAGCTACCCACTGCTCGCCGTCCGCAGGCCCGGGTCTACGGTGGCCGGAGATCGACTCTCGACGTCCTACGCCCAGTGCTTCTCCTGCAGTGGTAGCAGCCGCGGGTGTGAGGGCCACTCCGGTGGACACGTCGGTGCTCCGCCCAAGCGGGGCAGATCTCCACCGTGTCCGATGGGCGATCTGCGCAGTGGTAACACCCGGGCGTTTCCTCACGCCTTATCCGAAACAGGAACCCCCCGAAACAACCGTGTCCGGTGAGAACCTGCGTCAGGCGGAAGGTGAGGACGCCGTGACTCCTCTCCAGCCACTTCTCAAAGAGGCCGCCGCGATGGTGGCGTGCCCAGCGCTGTTGCGACAGTCGCTGTCTCCATGTCGCCATGAGATCCTGCTGGAGCTTCGTCCGCCGAGCCGCGAGGTGCTGCGGCAGCGGAGTTTCGCCCCGGCGTTTGGCCTCCTCGCGCCACACCCAGAGCAGCGCAAGGACCATGGCCTCTAGATCCAATGGCGACAGTCCGGCAAGGAGGCTCGCCGCCTTACAGGAGACCGTGCGGTATCCTTCTTCGGATCAGCCGAATGGCCATGACCCTTTGGGACGCGTTCAATCGCCGAGCTGGTCACCGTCTCAAGGAACGCGCCCACACCGGTGCTCCGTAAAGGGCCATGGTCCGCACAATCCCCGCGTAGTGCCTCCGTCAGGAGGCGTTTGGACCCCCCAGATTGGGCAGGAGCCGCTTCAAAGCAGCAGTGGTCCGCTCCAGTCAGGGAGCCAAACGTCGAAAATGATCGACGAAGTTCCACCGGCTGTCTAGGTCGAGTCCCAGGTACTTCATCATCCCCTCGATGAGAACCCCTCCTACCGTTATCCGGGAACCCGATGGTGGCGCGTTGTGAGGACCATGAAAACACATGGCCTCGGACTTGTGCAATGCCACCTCGAGTCCCAGTTGCCGGATCCTCTCCACGACTGTCGCAACCCCGCGTGTCACTAAGTCGGCCGCCGCCTCGTGCGACCTCCCCTGCGCCAGGACCAGCGTATCGTCAGCGTAGCATACTACGCTGACGCCGCTAGGGAGGTCGGCGCGTAGCACCCAGTCGTACCCGATGTTCCACAGAGGCGGTCCCAGGACCGACTCCTGTGAGACACTGTACGACATTTTTTGCCGGTTCCATTATCCCTAGTGACCGGGGTAGATGACGGCCCTGTCCGTCAAGTAAGCCTCGACCACGCGACGGAGGTAGGGTGGCACCCGGTGATACCGGAGTGCCTCCACTATGCAACACCAGGGCAGGGTGTTGAAGGCATTGGCGATGTCCAGAGACACCGCCAAGACAACCCCGCCCCGGGCAACTGCATCCCCCGTCGTGAGGGCTCGTACGCGCATGATGGCGTCCACAGTGGAGTGCCCCTGCGGAAGCCGTACTGGCTCTCCGCCAGATCCGGCCCCACCCGCACCAGCTGCCCGACGAGGCGGTCTGCGATTACTCTTTCGAAGAGCTTGCCCACCTCGTCGAGCAGCACAGGATCAACACCACTGATGGCGAAACTCACAAAATAATTATAGGAGTCGTTCGAGAGAACGGTATCATAGGCCACACCTTCACTCGTAAGGATCAGAGGTGCTACAGAGTTGTGATCAATAATTAACATCACACCACACCACACAGAAGAAATAGCAAAATCAGGAAACAAAATATCGAGCGAAATAATCAACGCGAGATATGGCCCTGACAAGACTCCAACCTCTACATTCTAAGTCAATATCGCTCCAGGCCCAAACAACAAGACAGTCCAACAAATTAGAGTAATTTATCATCAATCGGTTAAATATCAAAGACCATAAAAAAAAGAAATACAATCCCTCAATGTCAGAGATGTCATCAATACGGCCATTCTAATAACTTTGGTATGAGACCAAATCGATGCGTAAAAGTGGCGAAGGCCATCGTACTATAGACTGTCAAAAGAAGGACAGAAGCACTCCAGCAAAATGCGCACTCTGCGAAAGTGATCACCCAGCTAACTACGAGGGCTATCTACAAAGAGATACTTCAAATACGAATGAAATTGATTCGTAACCGTCAAGCTCGCCAGGACAACAAAATCCCCACACCTAACACAAAGAACCTTGCAAACCAACCAGAACCGTAAGACGTTTTGTGAGGGCTTTCGTTTCTTGGTTAAAGAAACGAAAGCCCTCACAAAACGTCTTTACTCTGAAATACTAAATCTGTAGCTCCAACCGTTTGGCTGTAAAACCTGTGTGACAGACGACTGACAGACAGATGGACAGACGAACACGTGAGTGACAGCAATAGGGCTCCGTTTGGACCCTTCGGGTACGGAACCCTAAAAAGAGAAATGAAAGGAAATGTATTTAATCCTAGGTATTTAATTCCTTTAAATAAATAGATGCTGAAGTGCTTACTTTCTTTTCAGAACTGTCTGATGGAGTGGCGATTGCCGAGGCTCTCACACAAATTGCACCAGAGTATTTTAGTCCAGGTTGGAACTTGAAAATAAAAATAGATGTAGGACACAACTGGAGGTTAAAGGTCAGCAACTTGAAAAAGATATTAGAGGGTGTTGTAGGTACGTATAAATTTAAAAGCATTGTGTTTAGGTGGAAGCGCCAGGGTAGCCCACGAAATTCAAGTTTGTAATAAAAGTTGTGTGTTTTTTGCAATTTGCTGGTCAATGTCAGGTTGTGTCTTGGTCAAAATATGATTTGCGGTCGTAGCAAGTATGTATTTATGGGATTATAATCATCAAAATCAGCAATACAACTCTTTTAGTTAGAATTAATGGCAAATGTAGTATTTCATGAAATTATGACATTTGGCATCAATTCTAACAAGAGAGAGTTGTATTAATGACTAGCTGACCCGACAGATGTTGTCCTGTCTTAGCTGTGAACTGCCAACTGTCAAACGCGCGAAGTTTAGTCGTTAAGTTTTCTGAAATTTTCTAATTTTCCGCGCAACTTTCTTTATTTTTTCTTTCATAAGAACCTTCTCCTGACAATAAAAAATACAACAAAAAAAGAATTAGCGAAATCGGTCCAACCGTTCACGCGTGATGCCGTGACCAAGGAAATAGGGATTAATTTTTAATGATTACAGTTCTGTAAATACGTACTGTTACGGCTGCGAATCATATTTTGACCAAGATACAACCTGATACTGACCTGCAAATTACAAAAAACGTAAGATTACTCGAATTTCGCGGGTTACCCTGGCGCTTTCACCTTAATGTTAAATAATAATACTACTTATGCTGAACTGCATGGATATGAAATAACAGATGGAATGGTATTGTTATTTTTTCAGCAGACCTATAATATGTGTATAATTTTAACATTAATGATGGAACCATGACTTTGTTACCTTTTATTAGGGTTCCGTACCAGAAAGGGACCCTATTACTATGCCTCCGCTGTCCGTCCGTCTGTCAGCGGGCTGATCAATTTTCACAGAATGTGTACTTATTTCTGTTGCTAATTAAAAATTAAGGGGGGCCCTTAATTTTTAATTATTTCCCTTATTTCCCTTTGTTGTTATAACGGCTATAGAAAAACACGCTCTGTGAAAATGTCAACTGTCTACCTATTACGGATCATGAGATACGGGCCAAAAAAAAAAGTTTCATATAAACGTGTTTTTAGGGCTCCGTACCCGAAGGGTCCAAACAGAGCCCTATTGTTGTCACTCACGTGTCCTTCTGTCCGTTGTCTGTCACAAAATTTTGTCACAATTATTTTTTAACTTCCCATTGACCTATGAACTTAAAATTTGGTGATAATATTTATTATTACTTAGACTTTACTAACAAATACCAATATATGGTACGGAACCCTTAATGTGCGAAATCCAACACGCATTTGGCCAGTTTTTTTTTCAGTTTATGGTACGGAACCCTTCGAGTGCGAGTCCGACTCGCATTGGGCTGATTTTTTTTAATTTAAAAGAGTGCTTGTGGTGTTTCTTGCAACATCTTCTCCACAGAGATTTATTTTTGGAACATGCAACTAGCTTCTTTTTTGAGTGACTAGACTTGACAGTGCAAAAGTGCATGTAAATAGTTAAATTGAAATAAATACTTGCGAGTTTTGAGTTCTTAATAAATACATATATGTTTGAAAAGTTCAGACTCATTGTTTATATTATATAAGAACAAAGTTCACCTTGCAAAATTAAATGTCTTGTTCATTAACAGAACTCAAATTAAAACATGCATAGAAACTCACATTTCCTGTCAAATAATTTATTGTAAGTAGGTTTTCTAAGCCTAAATCATTACATTTTATCTATTACCTATAATAATATTAATCAGCTGTCGAGATAAGAAAATTATTGTGATGTCTTAAAATTTAATTTGTGTTGTGAAATAAATATACCATTTTACTCTGTGGTCATATTTCTCTGTTATTGTTACAAAAACAATGCTGTTGCAGATTATCATCAGGATATTCTAAATTTAAGTTTACAAGAGTTTTCAAGGCCAGATGTAGTAAATATAGCTGAGACTGCAGATGCTTCAGACTTGGGAAGACTGCTTCAACTTGTTTTGAGTAAGTTAATTTTGGAGCTTATTTAAACTATGTAGTTTCTGTAGCGTATACACTATAGAAATGCATCAGTCCATGAATCAAATTATATAATTATATAACTTATGAAAACATTCCTTTTAAATCTCTGGCTAGAGTTTTATACAGGGTGTAACGGAAAGGTGTGGTCATATTTTAAGAGCCGGTTCTGACCAACTTTCTCTAAGAAAAAACAAGATTTCCAAAAGAAAAAAATTGGACTTTTCATATAAAGTTATCATCAGCTGATCAATATTTGTAGAGGTAAAAATTTTTTTTTAGATTTTCCTCTGATTTTCTTGACGAAAGTTCTTCATATCGGTGGGCAGATGCAGATCTTAAAATATGACCACTTCTTTCCGTTATACCCTGTATAGCGGCTTGTGTTTTTTTCCAACTTTATAAACAAGTCATGGGATACAGTATGTAAAAAAATAAGAATAAAAAAATATATAGCAATTTCTAGCCAAGTGATTGCTTTATTTTATAAAGCTTATCTTAAGCCACATCGAGAGCAGTGTTGGCCCAGTGGTAAAGGCCGCGACTTACAAATTGTTTGTCGTGAGTTAAAACCCAGGCAGGCTCTTTATTTTGTCTAAATACATATTACATCACCACTGCTCTCAAAACTGTGAAGGAAAACACCGTGAGGAAAGCGGCATGTCCTACAACCAAAAATTCGAAGAAATGTGACATGCACCAACCCACATTGGGCCCGCGTGGTGGATTACGGCCCACGCCCTCTTTCAGAGAGGCGGCCTGTTTCACAGCAGTGGGGTCATTAAGAGGCTGATGATGATGATAAGCCTCATCGTAAGTTTTGTTCTGTAGTTTCGGCTTTCCCCATAGAAAAAGGCGCCAGTTTATATATTTATGTGAAACACGTTATTCTCGGGTTTTTCGCTCAGTCAAAGATCAGTAAAACATTAATTTTAACTTTCAAAATACCTTACCTATAGCAATACTTTTGGAAATAGGTTGTGCAGTCAATTGTGTAAAAAAAGAGGAGTACATCACAAGGATAATGGAGATGGAGCTATCATGTCAGAGATCGATTATGCAAGCAATCCAGGTACGATATAAATTCATACATTTGTATACAAATCACAAACTTGGGTATAAAAAGACAGTGTCCGAAGCCGAAAGCCACATATTTGCATATTTTTTTTCCACTACACCATACCTGGGAATCAACTGGTTCTGGAGATATTGAAGGTCAAAGTAGCAGATTTTTTTTTTCTTTTTTACGAAAATGAATTCTAAGTGTTAATATTAAACTTTGTTCCAAACAAACATTGCCTGAATTTTCGCACGCGAACAAATTACGCATTTGAAGTTACAAAAACGCAATGAATATCAATATCTATGCGGCTTAGAGCGAAAGGGCGGGGCTTAACAGCGGAGTTAAGCCGCGCCACTTAGCTCTAAGCCACGTCCGCCTGGGTTCACGTCACTTTGCGCGCAATAAAAAATAGCTTTTTTTTTCATACTTACCTAAAAATAAAAGCCGTTTTCCAGCAATAATTATTGCGCAAAGCTACTTTATTAGATGTTCAGTATGCGTAGTTGACGGCTTTGTGATGTGTCTTTTTACACCCTGTATATCTCTTTAGGGATTGTATACCTGGGGAAGTTACTGTTTTGAATTAACGAGCGTGTCTATGGCGGTATCAATATTTTAACAGTAGTATAGCTTTGTAATAGCAAGCTTTTTTAGTTAGTTATTCTCTTGATGTTTGTAAAGTATTATCGAACTCAGTCTCATAACGTAGCATAGAAAAGTAGATTAACCCTAGAAGCCTGTTCCTATAAAACTTTAACAGACGTCTCAGAGGCGTACACAATTAGCATGTCACATGACCCCTCTTTGAGGTGTGGCTGGAAATGCGCCACGGCGTCGTCACCTTCCACCTGACGCAGGTCCTCACCGGATACGGCTGTTTCGGGAGGTTCCTGTGCCGTATACGGCGGGAGGAAACCTTCCGCCTGACGCAGGTCCTTACCGTACACGGCTGTTTCGGGAGGTTCCTGTGCCGAGGCGGGAGGAAACGCCCGGGTGTCACCACTGTGTGGATCACCCAGAGGACACGGTGGAGCCTACGGTGGAGGTCTGCGCCGCTTGGGCGGTGCACCGCCGTGTCTTCCTCTCGCGCCCGGCCCTGGTTCAGGCCATGGTACGGAGCGAGAGGGAATGGGAGGCAGACTCCGCCTTCTGCGAAGCAGTAATGCTCGCGAAGGAGGAGGCAGAACGCGTGAGGGAGACTCAACGGAGACGCTCTCACGCCCCTAGCAGCCGCCGCAGGAGATGCCCCGGGCGTCGGGAGATGATAAGGACCAGGCCCTAGTCGACGGCGCGTAGTGTTCCACGCGCGCCCTACGCGCCTCAAAGAGATGTCAGCAAATACTGACGGAGTCCACTAGGACCGATGCCTGTCTGGGTCGCGGATAAATTCGAATTTATAAGAGTTACCACGGCCCTGGCACAAGCAACTGAAGGAACAGGGGTGGGTTTTAGTCAGTAAAAGTCTGACACGTGTCGTGGGTGCGTTCACAAACATGTAAACTCACATACGCAAGACACCTACACACGGAACAACTATCTGCAAGACACAAATATTTATTCCGTGCGGGAATCGAACTCGCGACACGCAGCGCAGCAGCCAAACCCTCAACCACTGCGCCATCCGTATCGGCAACCGTTTTTGACAGATTGAATCGACGAGATTTTTTTCGAATATTTTTTTTAAAACACAGTTTAGCTTCACTTGTAGTTGTAACTATGAAACAAATTTTAGAATTTAATTTGACTCACTGCCCGGTTTCTGATTAAGCTGAAATTTTGCGTATGTTTAGTTTCGATGACAATGCATGGTAGCTAAGTGACGTCATTCTAAATCCAATATGGCGTACTCCCAGAGATGGCGGACTAGTTATTTTGTATGCATTTCCATATGGGTATCAAATGAAAGGGTTTGCTGAGAAGAACACGAACAATTAAAAATAAAGTGTGTTTTTTCGTTTTTCTAAACTACAGAAAATTTTATTTTGCGGTGCAATACGTGCGTCTCTTTCCAACACCGCAATGCGATCACTGTAGGATTAAATTGAATGGATAGGGAAGCGTGATGACACTAACTTATAACCTGTAAATAAGTCTTACCTGTAAAGCCCCGAAACTCACCGGTGAGTCGGACCAAAAAAAAAAAAAAATTACTGAGAATAAAAAATAAAAAAAAATCGGCTGTCAACCCGGGTTGTCCTCGGGGTTTAATTTGACAACCCGGATTTTGCCATGGGGCTTCACAGGTTAAGAGCATTTACTTCTCACGGCGTTTGATACAAATTGGCATGTCCTTTCTTGGAAATAAATGAACCGATTTTAATCAAACTTGGTACGCATACGCAAGACAAGATAAAATTATTCTCTACATTTGCGCTTTACGCTGATGGGTCGGTCTGCGAATTTACTACCACCACACCTAAAGTTCGTTGTGTTCAAAATGTTATGCTTTTATTTTCACATAATTTATGTATTTTTTATGTCTGGCAACACATGTACATGTAAGTATAATAACTATCAGTATTGCTTTTACTTAAACTATTTCTTGGCGTGCATTACATTTTGAGTGTTCAAAACTGTATCAAATCCAGGATAGCGTTAATGGACATTACAATTGACCTTGCACTCACATTTGCAGTCTAATTATACGTTCACAATTACTTTGCGAATACAATTACTCCCACTGTCCCACATACCTAGTTGGTTTTGATTGCCACATCGTAACTTGATGCTATTTTTTGTACATTAGGTATAATGGTCGTATTAAATTATAAAAAAAAAACCTTTCGTCTGTCTGTCTGTCTGTCTAGAACTGTCTACGATAGCAGGATATTTTAGGAACCACTAATGTTATCAGCTACATATTTGGAATAGTTATAAACGATCACCCCCTTGGACCTTGGGAGGTTTGCGAAGTAAAAATCGAAAATAAATTTAGTTGATGGAAGTTCAGGGTATGCAATAAATGTTACAGGAAAATCTAAGTACATAACTTAGTTACAAAAAAAGTGAAAAGCACTGATTGCCCGCCATTTTGACTAATAAAACAAATATTAAACTCTATCAACTTATCCAACTGAAACCAATTGGTAACTTATTTGTAATTTAATTCAGTCGACCGTCTTTTCATGCATTGAACTGTAATAGTATTACATTATTATATGAGCGCACCATTAATGTAATGCACATCATCGCAAGAGTTTAGCAAGCATACGTTCTTGCTTCACTTTTTCAAAGTTGCATGCTCGTTACTTGAAGCGGCAAAGAAATTCAATTTTAGTAACGCTCATTTTAATGTCCTTGGATCACGATATTGTTGGTGGTGGATACGACAGTACTATATCGTCTGTCAGTTGTAGAATGTGGCGCCGCTGGCTCCAGTGGTGTTTACGTTTGCCTGAAAGTAAAAGTAGTGTGAAACTGTATGAGTGGTTTGTTTAGAATGTTATTATTTTGTGTTAGGAACTGCAGACTTTAACGCTGGGTGTGAATCGTGGCAGTGTGCATTTGGAGGCGCCGCCGGCGGAGCAGGCCGATGCGGACATGAGAGAAGCCCTCGCGCAGAGGTGCCATGAACTCGACACGCAGGTTTGTTTACTTATATTATAGGTATTATAATCATTATTAAAATTATTTAACTACCGTAATTATGTTAGTTTGCGGCCCATTTTATACCTGAGCGATATGAAACTGTAATTTATGATGATTCATAATATTCATTTATTTATTTTATTATAACGTGAAACTTTGCGTTGTTGTGAATTCTATTTTCTCCGCGTTTTCTATTTGTTAAATGAATGTTAAAACATACTTAATCTTTTCCAAATACTTCAAATATGCATAATTTGAGTGTGATGAGTATGATAAATGTATTAGGTAGCTATCTACACTGAAAGACGACATCTGCGAGATATTATCCCGTAATTCCGTCATAATTTATTCACCTCTGAAGTGTACGCTGTTTACCATATTGTTTGACCACTGCTTCCTAATACGTACAGGTACCACCTGCTTTTGTCTAAGTACCATTCTTAACTGCGTTAACATCTTGACTGTGCCGACCGGATTCGCTCGAGTGGTGTACTAAAACATGTCCTGAGAAATAAACATAAATAACACGTCAACTTAAGTGCTTCTGGAGTTATTATACGGTTTGTAACGGAAATGGTCAGTTATATTTTAGATACAGTCCATGGAAATGAGTAATTTCGTTAAAGGAAGCCCTCAATTCCCAAAAAATAGGCCAAGAGCGAGTCGGACTCGCGCGCAGAGGGTTCCGAACTAGTAATATTTTTTTCAGTTATTTTTTAAACTGCCTCCTCCTTATCCTATAATCTATGAGTAAAGAACTACTTTCTGCATTTTTTTCAAAATTTAAAGCCCAGTGGTTTCAGAGATCAGGAGGGAATGGTCATTTTTCATCTATTTTCTTAGATAACTTTAAAACTATATATTTTAAAATTATGAAAAAAATATATTCGAGACCCTCACAATGTGCCCGCCCTTTCATTTGATATGTCCTCCACGAAAGTTGAAAAAAAAAAGTTTTATTTTTAATTTTCCGATTTTCACCCCAAAAGTGACCCCCTTATTCCAAATTAATTTATTTTGGGTACACGTCCGTGTTTGGGTCACAGATATTCATGTGTTTACCAAATTTCAACTCTATCGGTCCAGCAGGTTCGGAGGAAATTGGCTGTGACAGACGGACAGACGACAGACAGACAGACACACGAGTGATCCTATGAAGGTTCCGTTTTTTCATTCGGACTTTCGGAACCCTAAAAAGGGACATACCTACTACCGTACAAAGTTATCAGCAGCTGATCAAAATTAGTATGGGAGGTCAATTTTTTTTCGGAATTAAGTGTTACTTTCTTCAAGAAAGTTGTTTATTTCTATAGGCAGAAGCGGTATTTAAATTATGACCACGCATTTCCTTTACACCTTATTTAAACTCTTACTGACAGAAAGACGTATTTCTAATGTGTTGGTAAACACTTTTACAGATATACAAACAATACAACCGAAAAAGATTTAAGCACGTTTTTTTAAAATAATGTCACTTAGTTACTGTCAGTGTAACTTTCTTTTTTTTTGTTAAGTACATAATAATTTTAGATGACCAAATTAAATTCTCGAATTCTTTGTATGTTCGATGTTTGTTTCTATAATGTCCCGCACCTCGTTCGTATGTGCCCATGTCTTTAAAGCCAGATTACCATGTCTCAAGCGAGAATAATTGTAATGGAACGCTAAAAATTCACATAATGTGTCCTTAAAATTCCAGGTGAAAATTCTTCAAGAAGAGAAGATGACGTTGCTGAGTGAGGTGGCTCGATTAACAGCGGCGCGGGAGGCCGCCGTCGAGTCAGGGGACGCGGAGCTGGACGACGCTGGCGCATCGCTGGGGCCCGCGCACGCCGGCACGTTGCGCTACACTACCATGCGCGCGCAGCTCGACGTGCTCAAGGACGAATTGGACAAGGTCGAGCTGCAACGCGACGACCAACATGCCCGCGCCGATGCGCTGGAACGCGAGCTGGCGCTGTTGAAGCTGAGGAATGAGGAGCTGCAGGTTCGTTAGTGTCACGGTATGCAGAAAAAATAGTGGATAACGAGTGTTTTAATGGTATGGTACCCAGTCAACAATTTTGGTTGGAGATGAGATACGAGTAAGTGCGAGTCGGACTGGTGTGCAAAGGGTTCCGTACAGCTGGTCGATTCTGACTAAAACATCATGGCCGTGCCTTTGAAACTGTGAAAAACACGCCGATATCTCGCTGAATAAGCATCGCAGAGGTCTGAAGTTTTTTGTAAAACCTTGTGCTAACATTGTCAAAAATAGTTTACTGACAGCTGAGTGGCACAGATTAATTAAAGCCGGGGGCGCGTGCGTCAGGTTGCAGGGAATGGAATGTTGCCACTTAAATATAATTATTTATGGCGCTCTATAGTATTTTGTTTACTCATTGTTTGCTGCACCGATCGACGTCATTACGTTGGCGCCGGCTGTCTCTGAAAACCAGCGCTGGGGCTCCGTCTCGCATTGGGTCACATCATTATGCTGAGCGATGGCCGTTTTGCGCGAATGTGACGCATGTTTTCCCCCAGCTTTTTTTTGTGTTTCTCTGTCTTTTGCGTCATGTTTACTGCAAATAAACGTATTTTCTTCTTTCTTACTATGAAAAAAAAAAAAAATTTTGTCTATTATCGGTAATTCTACATTAATTGGTGTTGTTTACAAAAACAAATTTTGGCAAATTCAAATCAAGTTTTACAAAAAACTTCGGACCTCTGCGATGCTTTTTCAGCGAGATAACGGTGATAAAGTGTTTCTCACCGTTTTAATGGCGCGGCCACGAGGTTTTAGTCTTACAGCTCTTAAAATATAAACCTAGATTTTTTTAAATATATTTTTACAAAATCAAACTTTTATTTAAGTACTTACCTAAATTTCAGGTCTCTGCAACGCTAAGTTTTAAAGATCTCCGTGGCCGCGCCGTTCTCCACGTTTCAATGCACGGCCACGTTCAAATCCTTCTAACTTTTTAACCATAACTTTGACAAATTTATGGTTTTGGGAATCAACTTATACAAATTTTTACAAAATCTTGGCATAGTTTTTTTTTTTAATATCGCCGTCGCCGCGCCATCGAAGCGGACACATTTATTAATGCTCAGTTCTTGTATAGGCTAGGAAGTTTATTATAGAAATGTATACATTGGCATCTAAACGAACCACCTATTTTTTTTTTGAGCCTGGTTTTAGGAACAAAAAATTTGTATTTGTTCCTGGTATTTATGCTATGGATATCACTGTATTTTTTAAACAGATTAATATTTTTATGTGCATACATGAGATTCTCATAAAAATATACTGAGAGGGCACAGTCATATATTAATCTCTCTAAATTTGTCTCTGAGGGACTGTCTGGGACTTAATTTATAAATTGCACGAATAGCCCTTTTTTGTAAAACAAAGTGTCTGAATGTCGGCGGAATTGTCCCACAACAGAATGCCGTACGTACGACATTACACTATGAAAATAACTAAAGTATACTAAACGTGCTGTCTCTAAGTCAGTTAAACCACGAATTTTTCTAACGGCGGCGTACACTGCAGAGCTAAGTTTTTTGGACAGTTAATCGATACTGAAACTTCGCATCCAAAGTCAAGTCTAAGAACACTAAAATCTTCGGGTTTCAACTTTTCATCCTTTATTGACACACTAGTGTTCACTTGTGTTACATTAAATAATGTGAACTTTATACATTTCGTTTTTTTCTCGTTAAAAAGAAGATTATTGATATTAAACCAGTTCACTACAATTGAAAGGGCACTATTTACATCATCAATAACCACATTCTGACGTTTGAGTTTAAATAAAAGTGAAGTGTCGTCTGCAAAAAATGCTGTTTGTCCTTTAAAGCAATTTATTTTAAAATGCAAAAAAAAAATTGAAACCTTGACAATACACCTTTTCATTTGATATGGTCGCACAGCATAGTTTGAAATAAGTTTTTAGTTCTAATTTTTCCCCAAAAGTGGTATTCGAAATTTGATTTATTTAAATTCAGCGTGTTTGGGTAAAGAGTTTCATATGTGTAGCCGAACTGGTATTCAGCTGCATCCGGTTAGACTGGAAGCCGACCCCAAGATAGTTGGGAAAAGGCTAGGCAGATATTGATGTGTACCCGAACTAAATCAGTCCACTAGATTCGAAGCAAATTCGCTGTGATGGTCAGACAGACAGACACACGAGTGATCCTGTAAGGGTCCCGTTTTTCATTCAGACGTAACCCTAAAAAGACAAAACTTACCAACATCGTTCAAAGATAGGCAGTGTACGAAATAAAGTTGAGTTTTAGCGCGATGTTTTGTGTGTTGAGAATCGAATCCCTCACTCATACGTGCGTCGAAGATCATCATTTGCGTCATCGGTAGCGACACTACTTGACCAGGCGCTTTCACTGACAACATCGCTCTTTAATAATTGATTGTCCGAGATAACTGAAATTTCCAACTAAAACAGTAATGTTACACCTTTTTCAAACAGATCACTTTTTATTTAAATCCGATTAAGAAATGTTAAATATGTCTAGTTCTATAGCTATTCCACATTCAATGCATTTATAAACAAACCTTAAATATTGTAAATGTGGAATTCTCGCACTGCAGAAGACCTTAGCGCTTTAGTTAATAGTGCGTGTTAATTACGTAATTATGTGTTTTATTAAGTAAGACTTACGTAAGAAAGAAATCATAATATTGATGAAAGTATCAATAGTGGATAAAAGCTTGATACTTTTTAGTTATATCTACTGCGTAGCCGCGAGTCAGTTTCTCAACAAACCAGATGAAAAATGGCCTCTCATAAATTAGCATCATTAGCAATCCTTTTGCTAAGTAACTGCCGTAGTGAGCTAGACTGATAATGAGCCTTTAATTATATGTCATAATTAATTAATAAATTCATGCTAATGGTCATGCAGCGTAACGTTAAGAATGGGCACGCGTTGCTGTTACATAAAATGATGCATATGTTATATAATTTGTTAAAATGCTGTGCTAAGCCGTGGTGCAGAAACGAAAGTAGGTAACCAATCGGTCTACGATTGGAATAAGGGTAAACTGTTTCCATTTTAGCTGTAACTGATTCGCCAGCAGTGTTTAGTAAAGGCAAAATGATGGTATTAAAAGTTTACAATTACTTCTTTGCAGATGGCAGCCTCCGAGAACGTAGCATTAAAGGACGAGTTAGACGCGTTACGAGAAACTGCTGCGAAAGCTGCTGCTTTGGAAGCCACAGTGGCGTCTTATAAGAAGAGGATGGAAGAGCATGTGGATCTGAGGCGGCAAGTGAAGCTGCTGGAGCGAGCCAACACCGAGCACGTGCAGCGCGCCATCGAGCACGAGCAAGCGGCTGCTAAGGCTAACGCGATACGAGCGCAGCTTGATATTTATAAGAAACAGGTGAGTGAATTACCACTAAAGCTGATGTGCTGGCACTGCTGGTGTGGTGAGGTGTTATAGCCAGGGGGAGGGGGGGGGCGGCTTAACCGTTGCGAGGCCCCGGGTAGCAGATCTTTGCTAGGCCCTTGTCCTTTATAACCGACTTCGAAAAATTAGGAGGTTCTATGTTCGACTTTTTTATTTTTTACTAGCACTTCGACCGCGACTTCGTCCGCGTGTATTTCAAAAAATTATAGCCTAAGACACTCGCAAATAACGTGGCTTTCTATTGGTAAAAGAATTTTCAAAATATGTTCAGTAGATCCAGAGATTACCCCGTACAACCTCACAAACTGTACCTCTTTATTTATTTAACACTATGCACATACCAGTACAGAGGCGGACTTAATGCTTCAGGCATTTTCTACCAGTCAACCTTTGGGTGATGCAGAGACAAATAGTGGTAGGTGCAATATAAAAAAAACAGGGCGATGCAAATTTACTTAAATGCTTATATATCAATCTTATATATCCCACCTCCCTTGGTTGACTGGTAGATAATGCCTAAGGCATTAAGTCCGCCTTTGTACTTTTTTATTTTTGATAGGTACGCGTTTGACCACTATCTCACCTGATGGTAAGCGATGATGTGGTCGAAGATGGAGCACGCTTGCCTAGAAGTAACCTATTCACTATTCCTATTCACCTGTTGCATGAAAAGTAAATAAATACATATATATATTTAAAATACAAATATATACTCATATGAATAAACTTTATACACAAATATACATACACAACAACATAGGTACAAATAGATGATTGGAAAAATAATTAGCGCTGTGAGGATACTACTGCCAACTTTTTACGAATGTGCTGGCGAACTTCAATTTTGAAGGTTAATCGGTTGGTTACCATCCTGATTTCCTGGGGGAGCGCATTCCACAGAGATATAGACTGAACGAAGAAAGAACAGTGAAGAAAGTCAGTACGATGAGTGGGACATTGAAGAAGACGGTTATGCGATGACCGTAGATTATTATTGTAGTTGGCGCAAATGTATAAAAAGTGAGGGGCTAGATAACTAGGAGAATAAGGCGAAAAAATAAATTAGTACAAGGTGGTAAGCGATGGGCATGCAGTATGGGCAACCAATTAAGAAGCGACCCATGGGCAGAGACATGATCATATTTGCGCAGATTGAAAACAAATTGAATGCAGTAATTAAGAAGACGGCTAAGTTTGTTGAGGAAATCTGCATTCAGGGCATAGTAGCAGACGTTGCCACAATCGATGATAGGAAAAATTTGGGTCTGCACAAGCATTATCTTCGTGTTCGATGGCAAAAAGTTTTTCAAACGATACCGAGCCCGCAGCGTTCCCGTAACTTTCTGACTGACACTAGCAACTTGAGAAAGCCAGTTTAGGGTACTGTCAATGTGCAAACCTAGGTATTTTATGTTAGTGTTAAAAGGAACAATCGCACCGTCGAACAGAATTGGTGGCAAAGTTGCACCATCCACTTTGGCGATGCTTCGAGGACTCCCAATGATGATCGCCTGACACTTTTTGGGGTTTATTGCAACACCATCTATCCGACCAGGTTTTAATGGCTTATCAGGCCCCTATTTAATTTGCCGATAGCGTCAGATATTTCATTGACCTTACCCTGACAGTACAACTGCAGGTCATCTGCATACAGATGATACGCACATTGAAGTTCGGAAGTAATGAGATTAATAAAAATAGAAAAGAGAAGAGGAGAAAGAATGCCGCCTTGAGGAACGCCGATTTCCAAATCACACCAGCAAGAAGAAGAATCCCCAACGTGAACCGACTGCTGACGTTCCTGAAGGTAGGAGGTGAACCATTCCAGTGCCTCGGGTGAAACCAACAGATAGGACAGAATGGCTAATAGTATGTTGTGACTGACGGTATTGAATGCGTTCGAGAAATCGACAAACACTAGGACAGTGACTTTGGTGTTCAAGTCAAGTCCTGCCCTTATATCGCCAGTAACTTTAAGGAGGGCGGAAACAGTGCTGTGCCCAGGCCTAAACCCAGATCGTATAGGGCTAATAATTGAATTACACTGCCCGAAGTTAGATAGTTGTTTGTGGACACAGGCCTCAAGCACTTTGGATAGCAAAGGAAGGATTGTAATTTGGCGGACGTGGGTTGGAAGAGTGGGATTGGAAACTTTGGGTAGTGGACGAACGTAAACTTTTCTCCACAAGGATGGGAATACTCCAAAGAACAAGGAAAAATTTATGATATGGGTGATTGCAGGTAGGAGCTGATCCAGAATAGTTATAATCATGCCACGAGTGACATTATCACATCCCACCGCCTTGGATTTGATGGAGAGGATGGTCTTTCTGATCTCTCCCGGTTCAAATGGGAAGAAACGAAAAGGAATAATACGAAGACGCGTTAGACCGTAAATCAGTAACAGTTTATTGTTTTGCTTGACGATTCATTGTGGGCACAGTGGACAGTAAATAACGGTTAGGATCGTATATGTCAATAGTGTTAGGAAGGTCTACATGTCGCGGTTTGCCAATACCAAGTGTTGCAAGGAATTTCCAAATATCTGCAGAAGAGGAAGAAATATTAACCATATCCATAGAAATATTATAATCAATATTATCTTTATTATATTAATATAGATGTATGTTCGCCGATTTCTCTGTCAATTGTGGACTGATTTTCAAAATTATTTTTCAAATTTTTTATCTGAAAGAGTATACTCCGGAGATGGTCCCATATAAATTTTATCGAAATTGCTTCGCGCTTTTTGAAAAAAATCACAAAAACAAAAAAAAAATATGTATGCGTAGATGACGTTTTGGTTGCCTTCAATTACGAGTATGTTCAAATTCCATGTACCATGTTATTGGGGTCATCAATTCGGGCGTAACTTTAATATTGTTTTTAGTTCTGGGGTATAATAACAAGCAGACTGATGAGATGATGAAGATGGAAGGTGGCAACGGTGTCTCTGTGGTAAAACAAACCACCGACAACGACAACACCGAGATGGGCTCGATTGCACATCATAATATCCGTAGAATATTTTAAAACATCACGCCTACTCTAAAATACTGAACTACTAAAAAGTTAAAAACAAATTTTAGTAAGTATTTGGCGTGTAGGTACTTACCTATATTCTTAAAAGCTTGATGCACAGAAGTATAGTAAGTACCTGTGTAACGGGTAGTGAGTTTCTCTTAAAAACTATATATTTTGAAATTATGAAAATAATATAATCAAAATCCTCTCATTAAGTCCTTTCATTTTGATATATTATAGCACAGTACAGTTTGGAACACTTTTATTTTTATTTTCTGATTTGTACCCCAAAAGTGAAATTCATTTATTTACTTTACGTACATGCCCGTTTTTGGGTCACAGATATTCATGTGTGTACCAAATTTCAACTCAATCGGTCCAGTAGATTCGGAGCAAATTGGCTATGACAGACGGACAGACAAACAGACAGACACACAAGTGATCCTATAATGGTTCTGTTTTTCATTCGGATTTTCGGGACTCTACAAACAGGCGATAGTGCCATTTTCGGAAGGTATGTTCATACAAATTCAAAGAAAATGTATAGGAACTAGTAGTGTCGCTTACCGCAGTCCCCTGTTGCTACTGTTGGTCACCACTGACGGACTTAAGCTTAAGCCTTAACACTTAATTATTATAGATCAAAAGTGACAGTTCTTTCAGTTATTTTACTTTTGATCTCTCATCACAGTAATCTTTATTCTGACTGAGGTGAGGTAAATGACTGTTAAAATGGTGAATGAGAACATCGTGACGGAAATGTTCTAGAATTCAAACTTGGAACATAGTTAACATCCAGCTTGCGTGGTTGTTAACGATCCTCTAGCTCTTACAGAGCGAAGACCTGCGGTATATTATAGATAAAGTAATAATTAACTTACGAGAACATTGAGCACTTTTGAACTTACATTAAACCCTTAAGAGCGTTACTCCAGAGCGGCGCGACTCGCGTTTTGGTAAATTTACTCACACCACTAAACAGTTAGCACGCACTCAGCCGTCTGTATTGGAGCGCGTATCATACGCATTTAATCATCTTGATCGTTTTCCAGCTTTCAGTTAATAGGAAATGTTTTCGGTTTTGAGTAAGTAGGGACTCAATTCTTAGTTTATTGTAACAAATGAGCAATTAAATTATTATTAGGTTAAAGTAAATAGAAAAAAATTCGTGTACTTACAATAAAATTTTAATATTTATTATTCTCTCTCTTAATAGTCTTATATAGTCTTCAGGTAGTACATACCCAAGAAAAATAGCTTCTTATCAACAAACAATCTCCATTTTTGTATCGTGATATTTTCTTGTACCTGCAACTGTTCTATGGCCACTTTTTCGTTGATTTTTCCATGATGAATACTGGGGGCATGGTCCAAGGAATATGAGTAAAGAAACTGTTTTACTAAAGGTGCTAGGTTAATAGTCGTTCGCCGTTTGCACACTACTGAATGAAGATGCTGTCAATAAACATCGTCGTAGCTCTAACCAAAGTGCACTCTCTGCCTGAAGTACTGTATCCCTTTCAACTTCTTGTCTATTACCTATACATAAAATTCGGATATATATTTTTAAATCTAATATTATCAGAAACTACTGCATATATCTGAACTTATGAAAGTAAAGTGTTAATACACACTTGTTTCGTATTCCTCTGTCATATCCGGCCGCTCACATTCTTCTCCGTAGGAGCTTTTATCCGCATGTTTTTTTTTTAAATCTTAATAATGCGATGTGATTTTTGTCTTAACTTCCTTTTTAAGGCGCAGATGTCTATAAAGCGTGGTCACTCTCGGATTGCATAGAAAAGAAAGAGATGCGCTACGACAAATGGTCGCAATTTATTGCTAAATATGAAGTATTTTATCGATTTACTTAGGATTTACTAATAAATTTATAAAAAATAATCCATCACTGGATGCAACTTAGCATTTGAAATTTTATGGTATATTTTTTATTATGATAATAATTGTTAATGAAGGGATAAAGTGTTTTTAAAGATAATTTAGAGGTATGTTAGAAGATTTTTTTGATGCATTAAAGTATGTTAAATTATGTTTCTAACTCCATCACTGTATGCAAGTAGGACTTGAAAATATCATATTTTTTTTATTTCTCAAAACTATTTACGGTTTAAGAGATACACTGCTTTAAAAAAAACACCTTTTTGACCATTTTTGGGAACCTCCGCCTTAAACGAGCCATTTCAATGCGCTTCAATGAGTTTCCTATAAATGCTGGGTAATTAACTCCTTTTGTATTATAATTACATAATCAGAAAACTTATCAGAAAATTTAAACGGTGGACATCTCATCATCAGACATTCAGAGTGCACATCATAGGCTCTATATTGGGGAGAATTTACCCCACAATCAAGTGTGTACAATCCACCACAGGGCGAGCCATGTAGAACTGCATCACCTGTAAAGGAGAAGGTTTTTGAATTAAAAACAGCATTGATATACGACTCAATATAATTATCATAGTCTTCAAGTCTCAATTTTTATAACTTCCTTTGTAGATGCCTTTGTCATCATATGAATTTTGTAACGCTTTCCACGCTTCAGCTGCTGCCGTATCACTTCAAACATGCGTAATTGCATAAGGTTCAAGGGTAAGGCAAATTTTTGTTAGTTCCCACGACTCATGCATTAGGTAGTTACGCATTTTAAATTTCCCTTCTTTATTTTGTAGGGTAAACGTTGGAATAGAGGAACTACGCATACCTCGTTCATTTGTGTCGGCATTTGGGATCTCAGAAGAGTACACGGAAAACTATTTGGTTTCGTACCCAAAAATCACACAAATATCACTTAAAAAATATTACGAGACAACTACACACGCATTATTTTATTTGAATAAACAAATACTTGAGCTATCCTCGTGCTGATAACATTTTGTTGTAATTTTATATTTTGTAAAAAAACTTTTTTACAAAAAAAAAAAACAACCTACTTCCCAAAAAGAAAATACACTAAAAATTAAAAAAATAACTTTAATTTCGGAAGTCGGTGTTTGTATTTTATTTCTTCGTTATTTGGCACCGACTTCCGAAATTAAAGTAATTTTTTTATGTTTGTTGTATTTTCTTTTTTGGAAGTCGGTTGTAATTTTTTTTTAAGTTTTTTATTTTTCACTTTTTAATTGTTATACCTCAATAACAGGGTACGTGGAATTTAAACATACTCGTAATTGGAGAAAACCAAAACCTCACCTATGTATACGTATTTTTCGTTTTTGTTCAGTTTTTCAAAAAGCGCTGAAGCAATTTCGATAAAATTTATATGGGGCCACCTCGGGAGTATATTAGTTCGGATAAAAAAAGAATTTTGAAAATCGGTGCTTGTCTGACAGTGAAATCGGTGGACATACATAAAAAAAAAACATACAGTCGAACATAGAACCTCCTCCCTTTTCGAACACAACCCAGTTACTGGGTAATACGATACCCCTTGGTAAGACTACTTGTCAGAGTTTCGGGCTTCTGACGACCCGTAACGACTGCTTCACAGATCCACGATTGACAGCCGGGAACAACAGTTTAACGTGCATTCCGAGGCACGGAGGAGTCTCGGTATGTAAAGATTGTCACCCATGCATGGACCAACCCCGGCAAGCTTAGCTTAACCTGATGGATCGACCCGTGCGGCTGTTATTACTTTGGCCACGAGCTCCTCAACAATCAATTTCAATGCTTTATAAAATTACTAGCGATCCGCCCCAGCATCTCGCGGGAGCAAAAAGATTCGAAAGGGTCGTAGCGCCATCTGGCGTCCTAAAGCAATCGTGACCGTCGTTTACTGTTCTTTCCTTCGGGAACAATACCTTTTTTCTGGATGAAAGGTGACATTATATGTCCTTTTCTGTACCCTTGACAATTATATGCAAAATTTATTAATGATCAGTTCAGTGGTTGAGATGTGAAAAGGTAAGAAACAAACTTACTTTCGCATTTATAGGATAAAGTACCTATCTATAGACTGCGTGTCGGATTGCCGTCCCATCAACTATGAGAGTACCTAAAGGAACAGAGATTGCATCTGTGTTTGCACACATACTTCTGCACTATAATATTCGACGACACGGTTGGCGCAGTGGTTGAGCGTTCGGCTGCTTCGCTGCGTGTCGCGGGTTCGATCCCCGCACGGAACAAATATTTGTATGACCTACAGATAGTTGTTCCGGGTCTGGGTGTCTTGTGTATGTGAGTATACATGTTTGTGAACGCACCCACGATACAGGAGATCGGTTAAAAATAAGAAAAACTTTTATACAAGAAATACAACCGACTTCCAAAAAAGAATATACACTTAATCCGTCGATAGGTTTTTAATTGTGTCTGCTACCGCTGAGGGGCTTGACGGGATTTGAAAAATATCGTTAATTTCGGAAGTCGATGTTTGTATTTTATTTCTTCGTTAATTGACACCGACTTCCGAAATTAAAGTTTTTTTTTTTCAATTTTAAGTGTATTTTCTAAAAAAAACAAACATACATACAGTTTCAATACTAAACGATGAAAAAAAACACGTCATCCAAAATTAAGAACTTTGGCTAACATGAAAACTTTTACCTTGCCTAAATGCAACAATACATATGGTATGAGAACACACACCTATATACTACCAAAAATAATAAACGAACTTCCTGCGGACATACAGCAAGAAGTGAATTAAAAAAGCATTTTACGCAAATTACTCACTATGATTATGTACTTTAATTTGATATACTTATCTTTGATTGTGCTATATTAAGTACTTGAAAACAATATTACAATGTAAAACTCACAAATTTATCATATTAGTTAATATCTTACATCTAGTTATTCCTAACTCCTTAGCTATATATAAGCCATTAAAGGCTTCTGTGGTTTGTAGCATATATATGTAATACTTTGTTATAAATATTTTGATCACTAATAAAAATAAAAAAAAAGTTGAACATAGAACCTCCTCCTTTTTGCGAAGTCGGTTAAAAAGACTTGGGAAAAAAGATTTGGAAGAGAACATTCATAATTCCCTACCTAGATTCTTGTCTCTAAAGCAGCGTTTTTCAGAGAGCATTTTGTCTGCGTATTCACTACTTACATTGCACCCGCACGTAATGCTTTAAAGGTCTTATGAAGACTTTTTGAAAAAAATTGGAAGCTCCTTGTAATTACTACAATTCAAGTGATTTTCTTGGTGAGGTTAAAGTATGGAGTGAACTGTGGGCCTAGTGTGTATTTTAATGCACTCGAACGCGTTTGCGTAAACGTCCGCGTATGTCAAATCGTATAGAAAAAGTTAACAAACCGGCCAAGTGCGAGGAGTCGAACTCGCGCACGAAGGGTTCCGTACCATTATCTATAAAAACGCCAAAAAAATCACGTTTGTTGTATGGGAGCCCCCCTTAAATATTTATTTTATTCTGTTTTTTAGTATTTTTGTTATAGCGGCAACAGAAATACATCATCTGTGAAAATTTCAACTGTCTAACTATCACGGTTCATGAGATACAGCCTGGTGTGGTACGGAATCCTAAAAAAGGGGTTACACGTTATTGTCACTAGGCGGCGCTTATACAGTTTTATTACAAATTGACGTTTACGCAAACGCGTTCGTTCGAGTGCGAAAACACACTAGGCATTCTGAAGGAAATAAATTTAGTTGCGCTAGTTAAAACTGCATCGTATCAAATTCCTAAGTATATTGAGGGTTTTCAAAGGATTAGATAGAGATAGAAAATCCATATCGAAACACCTTAAAAAACTAGATTCTTTTCTTACAATAAATTACAGGTCATGGACCTAAACGAGAAGTTAGACGGCGAGATAACGAAAGCGGACAAGCTGGAAATAGAGAATAAGAAGCTAAGCAGTCGCGCAGCTTCTGTGCAGCGCGAGCGTGACGCACTGTTACACGAGCGTGACACACTGCGGGACACCGTTGACGAGCTGCGCTGTTCTACTATCACTGCGGGTAACTATATATTGTACATAGTACAAGCTTTGTTACGAGACGCACTGCTACACGAGAGTGACACGCTGCGTGACACCATGGACGAGCTGCGCTGATCTACTATCGCTGCGGGTAATAACATGTTGTACATAGTACAAGTTTTACTGTGAGACGCGCTGTTACATGAGCGTGACTCGCTGCGGGACACCGTGGACGAGCGGGACTCCGTTTCTGTAATCCTCTACTTCATACCATACTAGCTGACCCGTCCAACTTCATACCGCCTCAGCATCAATAAATGAATCCGTTCTTGAGATGTCATCAGAAAAACCATTCCATACAAATTGTATAAGAAAATGATTTAAGTATCTTCTTTTTTTTTCGTAAATGTTTTAATAGTAATTCTGCTATTCGGTGGAGACAAATCCAACAAATCGAAGATCATAAAAATCGGTCTAACCGTTTTTGATTTATAAATGATGTCACTAAAGCTAGCCGCTGACTTGTGATTTTTGTCACCGCGACTTTTTGTTACCCAGTCGAGTGCATTGAAGATACATAGGAGTGCGCTGATCATGGTGAAGCGACAATACAGTGACAAATAGTTCGTAGGTTTTTAGGAATTTTGAAGGATACTGGCGTAGTTTAGAATATACAGGGTGTAACGGAAAGGTGTGGTCATATTTTAAGAACTGCATCTGCCCATCGATATGAACCACTTTCTTCAAGAAAATCCGAGGAGATTAAAAAAAAAAATTTACCTCCCATACAAATATTGATCAGCTGATGATGACTTTGTATGGAAAGTACATTTTTTTTTGTGAATTTTCTATTTTTTTTTAGAGAAAGTTGTTCATTTCCATGGGCAGAACCGGCTCTTAAAATATGACCACACCTTTCCGTTACAGCCTGTAGAGTAAAATTTTCCTTGAAACAATCTTTCAGTGTATATGGGATGCACCCAGTAGCCTTTTTTTCGTTCAGTTCATTTTTCTTCTTCTTATTTCAAGAGCACTTATTACAGCAATCTGTACGAAATCCATTTCAAGATTGAGCGCGTTTTGTTGCCCAGTGACTTTTGAAGTGGGCGCATCGTGGGTGACAGTAGGTGACAGTGACAAAAAGTCACGCGACAAAAAATCACAATTCAGCGGCTAGCCTAACCCAGCTTGGTTTTAGATAATAATATATAAGATGATATATATAATTATAGAGCAGTGGTGGCCCAGTGGTAACGACCGCGACTTACAAGTTGTAGGTCGTGAGTTCAAACCCAGGCAGGCGCTTTTCTTTGTGTAAATTATTTCATCACCACTGCTCTCAAAACGGTGAAGGAAAACATCGTGAGGAAACTGACATGTCCTAGAACTTAAAATTCGAAGACATGTGACATCCACCAACCCGCACTGGCCCCGTGTGGTGGATTACAGCCCACACCATCTCATTGAGAGGAGGCCTGTGCCCCAGCAGTGGGGACATTAAAGGCTGATGATTTTGATGATATAATTATATATTTAAATTTGTGTGTAATGTTATTGACACAAAGCTATATAATTGCAGGTGCCAGTGAGGACAACGTGTCCCGGGAGTTGATACCCAACGATCTGAAGGAGCAGTTGATTCGGCTTGAACACGAGAACAAATTGCTGCGACAGAACCAAGGAGCGCAGGCGGACCAGGCGTCTGTGCAGGTGTGTTATTATGTGAATAGAGACTGGCTTGAGATTGTTCATCTGAAAATTCAAGTTTTGGCTGCTACCTTACGTCAAATATTGCTGCGGGATTTAAAAACTACTACTGAGTCTCGTGTCGTTTCTCACCTACGCTTATTTTTTTCCTATATGATTTATTTTATCCTATTTGTAGCAGATACACTGTTCACACTCATAATCTTCTTAAATGATGAGGAACAAGATGGAAGTTTCTCACTCTCGATGGGAAAGGATCCTTTCTTTTGCTACCACGCCTCGCGGCTCGACAGACGGATCTCATGGCGACATGGAGATAGCGACTGTCGCAACCCAGCGCTGGGCACGCCACAATTGCGGCGGTAACCGGCCCTCTTTGAGGAGTTGCTGGAGAGGCGCCACAGCGTCCTCACCTTCCGCCTGACTCAGGTCCTCACCGGACACGGCTGTTTCGGGAGGTTCCTGTGTCGGATAAGGCGGAAATGCCCGGGTGTCACCATTGTGCGCATCGCCCAGAGGACACGGTGGAGCATATGGTGGAGATCTGCCCCGCTTGGGCAGAGCACTGCCGTGTCCTCGTGCAAGCGATCGGCGGCAGCGAACTCTCGCGCCCGGCCCTGGTTCAGGCCATGGTACGGAACGACAGGGAATGGGAAGCAGTCTCCTCCTTCTGCGAAGCAGTAATGCTTGCGAAGGAGGAGGCGGTACGGGTGAGGGAGACTCAACGGAGTCGCCCTCACGCCCCCATCAGCAGCCGCCGCAGGAGACGCCCTGGGCGTCCGGGTCGCGGGACGATCTCCGGCCACCGTAGACGCGGGCCTGCGGACGGCGAGTAATGGGTAGCTCGCCGTCCGATCAGCACCAGGCTCGAGAGATGATGGCGCGTAGTGTTCCACGCGCGTCTCATAGAGATGTCAGCAGCCATTGACGGGGCCCGTCGTGGCCGATGCATGCATGCCAAGGTGTAGCGGATAAATTCGAAACAGAGTTACCGCGCCCCTGAGCACTCAGGCTAGGAAGGAACAGTGTGGGTTTTAGTCAGTAAGAGTCTGACACACCCTCCCGCTCCACTCAGAGCGGGAGAAGTCACTGGACGATTTACCAACCGCACAAAAAAATACGTTCTCGAACTTCACTTCATGTTGGATTTTTAGGTAAGGATTTTAGTTCATTCCCATTAGTTCGATTCATTAGTTCGATCGTCGAACTAGTGAGAATTTTTTTTCTCATCTGTTCGACCGTCGAAGTAGTGAGAACTTTTTTTCTCATTTGTTCGATCGTCGAATTAATGTGCACCCCGACTCGGACAGGTTAGGTTAGAAGGGGATGGCGGGGTCAAGAGAGCGAGCGAAGCGAGCGAACAGACCCCGCCATCCCCTTCGTGGTTATTTTTTTATAAACCACTCAGAAGTAGGAGCCCCGCAATTGCGGGGCTCCGTCGACACGTGGCTCATTAATTCGACGGTCGAACAAATGAGAAAAAAAGTTCTCACTACTTCGACGGTTGAACAGATGAGAAAAAAAATTCTCACTAGTTCGACGATCGAACTAATGAATCGAACTAATGGGAATGAACGAGGATTTTATATTGTACACACTGCAAAAGAGATTAGGAAAGATGTTTTTGGAGAATCACAAGGGAAAGGTATGATAGAAAAGGATACATGGTGGTGGAATGAAGATGTGCAAAAGATGCTGAAAGAAAAGAAAATTTCGTTTAAAGTATGGCAGTATGTAGAAACCGGAAATGATAATTTGAAGAAGATAAAAAGAAAATTTATAAAGAATGGAAGAGAAAGGCAAAAAAGGCGGTTGCAGTTTCCAGGGCTAAGGCCCAGGAAAAGTTATATGATTTACTGGACAGCCCTAGAGGCCAGAAGGAGCTCTACCGGATTACAAAAGCAAGAGAAAAGAGAACGAGGGATATAATGCATATAAAATGTATGAAAGATGAAATCGGTAAAGTCTTGTCGAAAGATGACGAAATAAAAGAGCGATGGAAGGTTTATTTTGAAAAGTTGATGAACGAAGAGAATGAATGGAATGGTGTGCTCAAAGAGGTACAAGTAAATATGGGTTTGGTGAGAGAAATTAGCATGGATGAAGTAAGATAGGCAGTTCAATGTATGAAATATGGAAAGGCCATGGGCCCTGATGATATACCAGTAGAAGTATGGAAGTGTTTAAAAGAGGATGGATGTATGTGGCTGACTTTATTCTTCAATAAGTTGTTGTATGAAGAAGTGATCCCGCAAGAATGGTGCAATAGTTCGCTAGTACCCATCTTCAAGAATGAAGGGGACGTACAAGACTGCAACAACTATCGAGGGATAAAGCTCATGTCACATACTATGAAAGTATGACAGAAAGTGATAGAGAAGAGATTGCGAGAGGAGAGCGAGATTACCCCGAACCAGTTTGGGTTTATGCCAGGTCTAGGGACAATGGACGCCACCTTCGCTCTCCGTCAATTGTGCGAGAAGTACACAGACGTGTGCACAAGAACTTGCACATGGTGTTAATTAATCTTGAGAAAGCGTATGATAGGGTACCTCGGGATGTGTTGTGGTGGATCTTGAAAGAGAAAGGTTTGCCTGGGAAATATGTTGAGTTGATTCGTGCTATGTACAGACAATCTAGTACCTACGTCCGGTCGGCTGCTGGCAACACCGATGAGTTCAGTGTGGCTGTTGGCTTACATCAAGGGTCGGCTTTAAGTCCTTACCTCTTCCTGTTGATTATGGACGCTCTTACGTCGGAAATACAGGAGGAGGCACCCTGGTGCATGCTGTTTGCCGACGACATTGTTCTGGTCGGTGAAGGTGGACCTGAGATCCAGAGCAGATTGGAGAAATGGCAACAGAAGCTGGAAAAAGTTGGCTTGAAAATCAGCAGAACCAAAACTGAATACATGTATTCAGTTTTCTGCGATTTCGGCGGTCTCTGCAGTTCTGAAGCTATAGTGCTAGATGGCGCACTTCTCCCAGTCTCTCCGATTTTCGGTATCTCGGTTCACTCGTGCAAAGCGATGGCGAAATAGATCGGACTGTTAAGCACAGAATTAACACTGGATGGATAAAATGGCGGCAGGTTACCGGGACTATCTGTGACTCCCGCATTCCCCTTAAACTTAAGGGGAAGATTTATAAAACAATGGTCAGACCTGCTGTCTTGTATGGTTCAGAATGTTGGGCCACAAAAGGGATGAATGAAAAACAATTACATGCGGCTGAGATGAGAATGCTAAGAGCGATGTGTGGTGTTACGCGCATGGATAGAATTAGGAATGAGTATATAAGAGGAAGTGTGAAAGTGGCACCGCTGACTGAAAAGTTGTGTGGAAGTCGGTTGTCGTGGTATGGGCATGTGATGCGGAGGACTGAAGAAAATGTCGTGAGGAAAGTCTTGTGTATGGATGTGGATGGCTATAAGAGTAGGGGAAGGCCAAAGAAACGATGGTTGGACTGTGTGAAAGAGGATATGGGTAAAAAGGGGGTGAGTACAGAGATGACGACTAATAGAGGAGTATGGAAGAAAAATACATGTTGCGCCGACCCCAAATAAATTGGGATAAGGGCAGGAGAATGATGCAAAAGAGATTAGTAACCAGTCACGCATACAAAACTATATCGCTACTGTTAAAACATAAAACGTTAAATATATTCCTGCTAATAAGAACATTATTTAAAATTAACGAGTGCAAAATCAGTTGTACACCCATTAGTGCTTGCTTTACAATACACGCTGAAATTTTAATGGTTGTTTTTTTCAAATATTTTAAAAAATATGCATCAACTCGAAAGCGTGATAAATAATAGTAACTCACTAGACAAAAAGTAGGTACTACACGAACCGAATGCCGACAAAGTGAAGCGCGATTCGTGAATGTGCGAAAGCATATTTTGCTTTAAGGTTTAAGGATACGGTATAATCTAGTCTGCACGCACGTGGCGAGCGCCTCCGCATGCACCCCCGCCCCGCGTCGCCGGCTCTCTCTGTTGTCCCGCGACCGTCTTACGCGCAATGCTTTATCGTGATTTGCAAAAATGGATCGACATTACAGTAAAGTTATTCCAGTTCCAATTTGGAGTACGTCGATATGGTACTAGTATGGTAGCTAGAAGCCCGGACCTGACTCCGTTGGACTTTTTCTTGTGGTCTGAGCTTAAGCGCCTGCCGCCTGGTGTATCGTGAAGAACAAGCAACTCGCGACGCATTTATTACTGCGATAGCGGACGGTTTTTATATCATAAGACGTGATAGAGACACTTTATTAAAATTGAAAGACAATCAATTAAAACGCTCGATCGTATAATGAACGCAGTGGCTTGCACTTCGAACAATTACACTGTTACTGGGAAGTGTAAGTATCTACTCCTACCTTTGTAAATAGCGAACATTTAAAATTAAGTAGGTTATTCAATTAAAACGATTGTAAATAAGTTGGTTCCCATTTTTTTTTAATCCGCGATAGATACTTCATTATCTAATTCAGAAAATTATTTTTTATAAGTTAATAAGCTTGTTAATTACGTTCGTGTTCAGTAAGTTGTAGGTAAAAAGTATTTATGATAGTCCTAAGCCCGTAAAAATGTGAAGGGAAAATTGGAATAACTTTTAGGTAAGTATTGTGATCTACGCAGGAAATGTCATTGCCATACATTTTTTACTAAGCGTTAGCGTATACGATAATAGAAAAGTAATATGGCTAGGGGGGCGGGCCCGAGAGTCGACGGCGCGTAGTGTTCCACGCGCGCCTCAAAGAGATATCTGATAGGGCCCGTCAGGGCCGATGCATGCCTGGGGTTGTGAATAAATTTGTAACAGAGTACCCGTCGCCCTTGGCACTCAGGCAACTGAAGAAACAGGGGTGGGTTTTAGTCAGTAAAAGTCTGACACGCCCGAGCTCCACCCAGAGCGGGAGAATTCATTGGATGATTTCATTCAATGAATTCATCCCAACATAAAAATAAAGGATCGAGTCTCACCGCCGGCGTTATTTTTTTGCATTATTAAAAACATTTTTTTTTAATTCTTGAAGTAACCTGCTAGCTATCAGGAAACAGACTCTGGCAGGGAATTCCACTCCTTAGCTGTACGTACAATTAATGTGTTCGCAAAATGTGTACTTACAAATTCAATGGTGTACAGTCACTTGCGGCGTTCGTGACCTGTTTTGTTTATAACACGGTGGCTGAGACTGAAAAATGCGTCTACAAATGACAGAGTTGGCTATCAGTATCTATGTAACGCAACATAATTTACAAGAAGTATTACTCCTTCAGGCCCTGTTAGAGGACTACGTAGCGCGGCTAGAGAAGCAGCGGGCGATGAATCGCGAGGCGAACCAGCGCATTATGCAGTTGGAAGCCACGCTTGAGGCCCCTCATCCGCGACTCGCGTCTGCTATAGAGGACAGCCAGAGGAAATGTAAGTTTTCACATTACTTTTCTTATTTCCTAGCACGGGGAAAGTGTCTTTCCATTTGACGTTATTTGCTGTCGTGTAGATGTCGCACCAGCGTTACTTGGACACGGCCTCAGCGTTGCGTTTGGGCAGCTTATACGTTCCAGCCAAGTTTAGATGGCAAGAGTGCCATAACATTTATGAAACAGTTTTTGTCTTCGAGATCAAAAGTGAAGCAAAGCAGCAAGAATTACCTTCTCTGCTTGTTTTCGATTATTACAAAAACAATAAAATTATTTCTTGACAGAACCGATGACTTCTTGTACAACTTATTCAATGTTTTTATTTGAAAACACATTGATGTCACTTGTTTGCAGCATTGCAAGTGGAAGAGTTGCAAGCGGCCTTAGCAGAGGAGCGGCGGCGCGCCACTAAGCTACAGGAAGCGATCGCGGCGAGAGACGCGGAGCTACTCGCCACTGAGGACAAGTATAAGAAGTGCCTCGAAAAAGCCAAAGACGTCATCAAGTCGCTTGACCCTAGGGCTTCTGGTTCGTTTGAAATCTTTGGTTAAATTTTGCTCTTTCTTAAAAAACCCTCAGTTAAAGCAACGTATTGTTATATTGCTGTTTTTTTGTGGTATGTACAGCTCAACCGTCCCTATCAGATATAACGTTGGGCTACTCGCGTGCAGCGGGAACTGTGGCCGGACCATCGCGACCCGAAATTGCACCCGCAGCTAGCAATAGGAATGAGTGAGTCTTTATTCTATATTTTATTTTATTTACTGTCTTAATAGAAAAACATTTATTCGACTCGTTTGGGAAATCATCCAATGACTTCTCCCGCTCTGGGTGGAGCGGGAGGGCGTGTCAGACTCTTACTGACTAAAACCCACCCCTGTTCCTTCCCTGCCTGAGTGCCCAGGGGTGCGATAACTCATTTTCAGAATTTATCCGCTACCCCTAGGCATGCAGGCACCGGCCACGATGGGCCCCGTCAGTGGTGGCTGACACTAATCTCTTTGAGGCGCGCGTGGAACACTACGCGCCGTCGACTCACGGGCCTGGTGCTGATCGGACGGCGAGCTACCCACTGCTCGCCGTCCGCAGGCCCGGGTATCTTTTATATGCTTAGGTAAAGATTTGTAGACCTGTGCTCCTTGATACAAAATACACGTTTTACCGTAACTAGTTCGCGGTTTAAATAGTTGTATATCATGTGGTCGCCTAAAGCTGCGGGTATATATTTGATTGTATTTTGTGAATTTTATTTGTGAGTGTATGTTTTTGTTTAAGTTTTTTCGTATAAGTACATGTGTTAATTTGGTAAATTTGTGCAATATTAAATAATTTTAACTCATTATAAATTTTGCACGTAAAAGAATAGTACCATCCTATCACTTCCCGTGGGTGTCGTAAGAGGCGACTAAGGGAGCTTGAGCCCTAGTGCATACTACTAAAGCACCTTGGGCCACCCGCGCGGTGGCGGGTAAACCACCAACAACAGCATTCCCAAGGAGGGTTGGCGTCAGGCAGGCGGCCGGCTATAAAACTATTGCCAAAACCTTTTTGCAACATGGTCTGGAAAAATATGATGTGCGATAGGGCTAGGGCGTACCCCACAGGCGACGCGCAGGGGCAGCACCCGGCTCCTGTGGGAAATGGACAAGGGTTGTCGCACCAGGACGGGCGGGTACGACGTAAGACGCAAGCTCGGAGAGTGAGAGAATTAAGATTGAGGTGTGCGAGCTGGAATATAGGTACTATGACTGGAAAAGGAAGAGAGTTAGCAGATGTTTTAAAAAGGCGACGGATAAATATAGCGTGTTTGCAAGAAACGAAATGGAAGGATGCAAAAGCAAGAAAATTAGGAGAAGGATATAAGTTTTATTACTGTGGAAGTTATGGCAAACGGAATGGTGTGGGCATAGTTTTGGATAGTGAGTTAAAAGAATGTGTGGTGGATGTTAAAAGAGTAAGTGATAGAGTGATAGCTATTAAAGTGGTTGTGGAGAGTATGATACCTTCGCCCGATACCGTGACCGAGTTTAGACGTGTATTTGTTTATTTATAAAAATATTAATTACCATCCACACCATTTTAACCCATAACGATACGTCGCCAGTGATCAGTTTCACATACATTAAGTGCTACATTTTATTGCTGCTGCCACCTGATCCGAGCGTGCCCTCCGAACGGGGCTCCCCCGCGGAAGCAGTGCAGTGGTCATAATTGCTGTCTTGCTTGCACGAGAACCGCTACGTCGTTAAGCGCTTGATGTGCTAATATCTTATCGCAGCCCCTTCATTAAAAGCTGTTGTGAACCTACAAACGTGAGTACTTCGGTCTATTTTACATCGGCCCTCTTGCCATAATGTCTCGCGTGCAGCGCTCACCTCCGTTAAACTCGTCGAAGTCGGTACAAGAATTGACTGATTCGGAAAACTCACAGCTGTTGTCGGGTAGTTCAGGCAATAATGCTAATGTAACGATGCGGCGGCATAAGCAGAGAACTGGGTCCTCTTCCAGTACCGAATTTCAAGATTTTAAAAAGGAAATTCACCAGATGCTTAGGTCTTGGAAAGACGATCAAGAAGCTAGTTTGTCAAAATTTTGCGAAGGTCAAACAACCTCTTTAAATAAATTATCATCTGAAATTGCGGAGATCAAGCTGCAAAACTTGGCCATTCAAAAGTCGAACCTTGACATAGAAAAAACTGTTGCCTTTATAAACCAACATTATGATGACATGTTAAAACGAATCGACACGCTCCAAAAAGAAAAACAAGCTTTCGGGCATACTATACAAAATCTACAAATAAAAATACAGGAAGCTCGAGCTGGAAGCTCGAGACATACGCTGTAGGTACAGCGTATGTCTCGAGCTTCCAGCATTGAGATTCGAAATATACCGGCCGAAGAGAAAGAAGCAGTCCCGCACCTCCACACAATCATCACTAAAGTGGGCTCAGCTGTAGATGTCACGCTAAATAGCACACTTGTACGTGACGTATATCGCCTCCCGGGGAAACCAGGCACTGTCAGACCCATCATCGCTGAGTTTTCTAGCGTCCAGACTAAAAACGAGTTACTAACCGCCGTTCGAAATTTTAACAAAAAACATGTAAACGATGACCGTCTTAGTACTCTGAGCATTGGCATTAGTGGTGAGCGTCGACCAATTTTCGTATCGGAGTACCTCCCTTCGAGCTCAAGAAAATTATTCTTTGCTGCTAAGGAATTTGCTAAATTGAAAGAGTACAAGTTTTGCTGGACTTCAAACGGTAACATTTTTCTGAGGAAAATCACAGGAGCTAAACAAATCTTAGTAAAATCTGAACAAACGCTTTATGAGCTAGAACAGCAAGAAAAACTATGACTGTACTTTTTTGATGTAAGCTTTCCGCTGCTCCAGTTTACCGCCGATTTGTTTTTTCAGTTTGTCATATTAATTGAAAATTCCGCATGCAATTTTTTTCCACATAAACTGTTTTTTTAACAAAATTATAATTATTTTACATGTGAAACGATTAAACATTCAATATGCTTCATGTTGTTATACCTATAATTATAAAGCACTCTATACACTACACTTCTGGGACACACACCAAAATACAAAATACTTTACAAACCCTACACAGCACATATTTACTTATATACTGTTACCCAGTGCCGAAAGAATATTTTTCGATAAAATCACCTATTGGAACGAATATAATCATTGCAAATGGCTTCATTAAATAACATTATTCAGGATCTTGATAACCTCTCAGTGACTAAGTCTTTTAAATGTGACGCTGAAACATGTAGCAAATTAATCAAATCCACTTCTCGAGCATTGACTATTATTTCCCAAAATATCCGCAGTATTTATAAAAATATAAATGGTTTTATTGCACATTTGACTAGACTTGCGTTTGAACCTGACGTCATCATTCTGACAGAATGCTGGCTATGTGAAGATAAACCACCACCACCCATGGACAATTATTTATGCTATTTCTCAAAGAAAAGTCTCAACCAGAATGATGGCATCGTCATATACGTCAAACATGGAATCGAATGTATGGTAGAAGAACCAGATCCGGTGGGTGCTAATTTTTTTCTAATTAAAGTAGGCGCCAATATTGTTATCTTAGCCATTTACAGGTCCCCATCTATTTATTGTATTGAAAATTTTTTGAACTCAGTTGACCGATTGCTTCGACCATGTAAAAGCAGAAATATTGTCATTATCGGTGATGTGAACATAGATATAAAACAAAATAACATCGATCGAAATAGCTCATCATACTTAAATCTTTTAGCTGAATTGGGGCTTCTACCAGGGCATACTTTTCCAACTAGAATTAATAACTGCCTAGATCATATTATGATTAAAACATCCCTGCCGGCAACAGTCGCTGTGGTTGAGTCAACTGTAACAGACCACGATTCAATTCTTCTCAGCATATCCTATAAGCGTGAGCAGTTGACAAAAAATAGTATCGTTAAAACCGACTTTGTGTCGGCTCTGAAGCAATTAGAATCAACAGACTTCTCTTTTATCTCCCCTACGGCTGATGCTGAGCTGGCTGCGACCCTCTTTATCGATAAGTTGACGGCAGTAATAAAAACTAACACTAACAGTATTGCGGTACCTGGTCGTAAGAAAACACTAAAGCCATGGATAACACCGGGACTACTGCGTTGCATTCGTCATCGCGACAAATTACACAAACTTTTAAAAAATTATTCTAATAACTAAATTCTTGAAGTAACTTATAAACGATATAGGATTTTTTGTAATGCTTTATTAAGAAGGTTAAAAAGAAATTATGAAGAATCCCTCTTGAAAAATGCAAGAAACAATAAAGAGACTTGGTGTGCCATTAAATCTATCACGAATACCTCCAAACAAAAGTCTTCTGCCGAAAACTTGCTTAATAAGCATGAAAATCCATGCTGTGCTGTTGAGGAGGTCAACAAGTATTTTTCAAATGTCGGAAAGTTGCTAGCTGATAATATTTTACAGTCCGTTACCACTCAAGATAGTTCCGATAATTATAACGTACCTCGTATCCCACATTCGATGGTTTTGCTTGCACCAGATGAAACTGAAATCGAATCTCTAATTGTGAACTTAAAGAACGACAGCGCCACTGGTTGGGACTCTGTCTCAAATAAATTTCTTAAAATGTCAAAACACATTATTGTTCCACTCTTCACCATGATTGTTAAGTTATGCGTTGAGCAGGGTGTTTTCCCCAGTGTCTTTAAAAGAGCTCTCATAACACCTGTGCACAAGAGCGGGGAGCCCGGCAGTATTACAAATTATAGACCAATATCTGTTCTCCCAGCACTCTCGAAAGTGTTAGAAAAAGTCCTGAATAGACAACTTATAAATTTTTTAGAGCATAATAATATACTTTCAAATTCACAATTCGGATTCAGATCAGGGAAAAGTGCAAATGAAGCCGTTAGCTCTTTGTCAGAATATGTTACACAAAATCTCGATAATAAACAAAAGTGTCTGGGAGTATTTATTGACCTTGCGAAGGCATTTGATACTGTCTCGATCCCTATTCTTGTAGACAAGTTAGAAAGATACGGTATAAGAGGAAACGTGCTTAGAATTTTCAAAGATTTCCTTTTGGGTCGTGAGCAAAAGGTTAAAATAAATAAATATACTAGCTCAGATGCATCTGTCACCTGCGGCGTTCCACAGGGCAGTATTCTTGGTCCCAGTTTATTTATTGTATACATAAACGACCTGTGTGAAATGTCACTCCAAAACGGAAAAATTTTTACATATGCCGATGACACCGCTCTAGTATTTAAAGGCGAAACGTGGGACGAGGTACGACAAACTGCAGAAAAGGAATTGCGCAGGGTGCACATATGGCTAAGGAAAAATCTTTTGACATTAAACGTTTCGAAAACGTTATTGGTTCAGTTTACGAATTCTCACGTGAAACAACAAAACATAGTGATTCGTATTCACACATGTGAGTCTTTAAATCAACAATGTTCATGTCTATCCATCAATAAAACTCCTACAGTTAAGTATCTTGGAGTACTTCTTGACGAGAACATAACTTGGAAGCCACATATGGACATGATTTCATCGCGTGTTAGAAAATTAATATGGGTTTTCAAAAATCTTAGGCATGTAGCTAGTCTGGAACTTCTTCGTACTGTTTACTATGCCCTTGTTCAATCTGTCATCGGATACTGCATTGGAGTATGGGGAGGTGCATGCAAAACACATATCATACAATTGGAGAGAGCTCAACGATCCCTGCTGAAAACTATGACATTTAAACCCTACAGATTCCCCACTAGAACGCTATATGAGCTGTGTCAAGTTCTCACGGTGAGGCAACTTTTTGTTTATCAGGTTATTATTAAACTGCATGTGTCTACCCATTATGATCCAGATAAATTGAGCAACAAACGTACTATTACTAATATATTTGACTCTGTAAGAACACGTACTGCATTGGCCAGACGTCAAGGTCGTTTTCTTTCTGTGTATATTTATAATAAAATTAATAAAATTTTAAACATTTACCCACTGTCTTTTCATGAATGCAAGTCCAAGGTAAAGAACTGGCTTCTTACTCTTAACTACGAAGAAACAGAAAAATATTTTATTGGGTAAAGTAAACACACACCCTCACACACACACACACACACACATACTCCACATTCACACACAACTTTCACACTACATTTTACATCTCTATTTTAGTTTCTGCATGCTTGAAATTGTAATTAAAAATCTTAGTTGGTAAAAAAATGTAATGTAATAAATTGGGAGAAGGCGTTGAAATCTGACATACAGGTTTTTACCTAGCTTGGGTTTCAGAGGCTTCATAGGTTTTTTGTAAATGATGTTTATTTCAATAAAGATTTATTATTATTATTTATTAATTTTTTAAACATATTAAATACATTTTTAAATATTTCTTAAAAAAGAATATATAAAAAACATTTAAAAATATAAAAAATAGTAGCCCACCGGTATCGGGAACAGGGTCCAAGCTACCGGCGGTCAGGGCTCCAGAGAGAGGAACCGCCTGACAATGCGAGCCGTGTCCAGAAGTACTGCTTTCTGAATCAAGCCCTTGATCCAGCCGCCTAACGAGAGCCTCCTGAGGTGTTGATCGAGGCTCGTGGCTATTAAGCCATTGGCTGACACGACTATCGGTACAATGATCGCTGAGTCCACATCCCACATGTCGACAACCTCGCGAGCCAAGTCAATATACTTGATTTGTTTATCTTTCTCGGCTTTCACGAGGTTCTCGTCATGTGGGACGGTAATGTCAACAATCATTGCACGCCTCTCGATTCGGTCCACCACCACTATATCAGGCTTATTGGCTACAATAGTCCTGTCAGTGATGATGGACCGATCCCAGTACAATGAGATATGACCATTATCGAGAACTGGGTCGGGCGCATATCTGTAGTACGGCACTTCCGATTCCACAAGAGAGTACTTCAGAGCAAGTTGCTGATGGATAATCCTGGCTACAAGGTTGTGCCTATGCAAGTATTATTATTATTATTATGATAGTAAATGTTATTAGTGCGTATGCACCCCAATCAGGATGTGAGGATAGTGTAAAAGAAAAGTTTTGGAAGGACTTCGATTGTGTGATGATGAATGTACAGGAGAGTGAAGAGGTGTTTGTGGGGGGTGATTTTAATGGGCATGTAGGAAGTCTGAAGTACGGTTATGAGAGAGTGCATGGTGGTTGGGGGTACGGAGACCGTAATACTGATGGCGAGACATTGCTGCAAGCTGCTTCGGCTTTTGACCTGGCAATAACTAACACCTGGTTCAAAAAGAAAGACGAACACCTGATCACTTACAAAAGTGGCCAGCACGCGACCCAAATTGACTTTTTCTTGGTGAGATGAAACAGTCTCAAAACAGTCAAAAACTATAAAGTGTTGCCAGGCGAAGGCTTAGTCTCTCAACACAGGCTCATATTGATGGACGTAACAGTCAGTGTCTCGTCCAGTAGGAACAAAGAACGGTCCCCATCCAAAATCAGATGGCGTATGATAGAAAATGAGGAGTGTGCAAGTATGTTTAAGAGTCAAGTGGTAGATAAAATGATAGAAATGAAGGATATGGAAGGAAAATCTGTGGATGAATGTTGGAAAGAGATGGCGGATTGTATAAGGCGAGTAGCAAAATATGTGTTTGGAGAATCGCAAGGTAAAGGCATGATAGAAAAGGATACATGGTGGTGGAATGAAGATGTGCAAAAGATGCTAAAAGAAAAGAAAATTTCGTTTAAAGTATGGCAGAATGTAGAAACCGGAAATGATAATTTGAAAGAAGAGAAAAAGAAAATTTATAAAGAATGGAAGAGGAAGGCAAAAAAGGCGGTTGCAGTTTCCAGGGCTAAGGCGCAGGAAAAGTTATATGATTTACTGGACAGCCCTAGAGGCCAGAAGGAGCTCTACCGGATTACAAAATTAAGAGAAAGGAGAACGAGGGATATAATGCATATAAAATGTATGAAGGATGAACTCGGTAAAGTCTTGTCGAAAGATGACGAAATAAAAGAGCGATGGAAGGTTTATTTTGAAAAGTTGATGAACGAAGAGAATGAATGGAGTGGTGTGCTCAAAGAGGTACAAGTAAATATGGGTTTGGTGAGAGAAATTAGCATGGAGGAAGTAAGATAGGCAGTTCAATGTATGAAAAATGGAAAGGCCATGGGCCCTGATGATATACCAGTAGAAGTATGGAAGTTTTTAAAAGAGGATGGATGTATGTGGCTGACTTTATTCTTCAATAAGTTGTTGTATGAAGAAGTGATCCCACAAGAATGGTGCAATAGTTCGCTAGTGCCCATCTTCAAGAATAAAGGGGATGTACAGGACTGCAACAACTATCGAGGGATAAAGCTCATGTCACATACTATGAAAGTATGGGAGAAAGTGATAGAGAAAAGATTGCGAGAGGAGAGTGAGATTACCCCGAACCAGTTTGGGTTTATGCCAGGTCGAGGGACAATGGACGCCACCTTCGCTCTCCGTCAATTGTGCGAGAAGTACAGACGTGTGCACAAGAACTTGCACATGGTGTTCATTGATCTTGAGAAAGCGTATGATAGGGTACCTGGGGATGTGTTGTGGTGGGCCTTGAAAGAGAAAGGTTTGCCTGGGAAGTATGTTGAGTTGATTCGTGCTATGTACAGACAATCTAGTGCCTACGTCCGGTCGGCTGCTGGCAACACCGATAAGTTCAGTGTGGCTGTAGGCTTGCATCAAGGGTCGGCTTTAAGTCCTTACCTCTTCCTGTTGATTATGGACGCTCTTACGTCGGAAATACAGGAAGAGGCACCCTGGTGCATGCTGTTTGCCGACGACATTGTTCTGGTCGGTGAAGATGGACCTGAGATCCAGAGCAGATTGGAGAAATGGCAACAGAAGCTGGAGAAAGTTGGCTTGAAAATCAGCAGAACCAAAACGGAATACATGTTCTGCGATTTCGGCGGTCTCTCCAGTTCTGAAGCTGTAGTGCTAGATGGCGCGCTTCTCCCAGTCTGCTCCGATTTTCGGTATCTCGGTTCACTCGTGCAAAGCGATGGCGAAATAGATCGGACTGTTAAGCACAGAATTAACACTGGATGGATGAAATGGCGGCAGGTCACCGGGACTATCTGTGACTCCCGCATTCCTCTAAAACTTAAGGGAAAGATTTATAAAACAATGGTCAGACCTGCTGTCTTGTATGGTTCAGAATGTTGGGCCACAAAAGGGATGAATGAAAAGCAATTGCATGTAGCTGAGATGAGAATGCTAAGAGCGATGTGTGGTGTTACGCGCATGGATAGAATTAGGAATGAGTATATAAGAGGAAGTCTGAAAGTGGCACCGCTGACTGAAAAGTTGTGTGGAAATCGGTTGTCGTGGTATGGGCATGTGATGCGGAGGAATGAAGAAAATGTCGTGAGGAAAGTCTTGTGCATGGATGTGGATGGCTATAAGAGTAGGGGCAGGCCAAAGAAACGATGGTTGGACTGTGTGAAAGAGGATATGGGCAAAAAGGGGGTGACTACAGAGATGACGACTAATAGAGGAGTATGGAAGAAAAAGACATGTTGCGCCGACCCCAAATAAATTGGGATAAGGGCAGAAGAATGATGATATAAATTTTGATTGTTGGAGTTAAGAATTGTAGTGGAAGAGGACTTTTATTATTCTATTTTGCGCTCTTTGTACTTTATCAAGGTGTGTTTTGACAGCTGATCCTCACACTTCTATCAAGTAATCATTGTGAGGTTTTGCCAATGAATTGTAGATGTTGTAACGTAATTTTAATGGAAGGCATTTTACAATACCCCGAAGGGCACCCGTAAGACAACATATTTTTGACCGTAAGTTTTCAATATGTGGTCTCCATTGTAGTTGATTATCTAATGTAAACCCTAGATATTTCTCCTTGTTTACCTTGGTCAATACAGCACCATTGATAAGTAAAGGTTGGTGATCGTGATTTTTTTTTTGTTTTTTGCTGAAAATATTATGTAATTAGTTTTTGACGCGTTTACAGTTAGTAAGTTAGTTAAAATCCATTTTTCTAGAGTATTTAGATCATCCTCTGCTTCCTGTATTATGGATTCTGTTGAATGACCAAAGTAAAATAGGCATGTATCGTCCGCGTATAGTGAGAAATGTCCTTTCATGCATGCTGTTAATGTAGATAACCACCTAGTCCTACTCGTCGAGGAGTTCCAGTAGTAGTCACTGACGTACACCTTCAGGTCACTCCATCAAGTCCGGAGGTAAGGTCTCATCATAACTAACAAAACGAGACCAAACTCGGTTCACCTAATTACCCAGTAGCAATCACCGAAGTACCTACACATTCAGGTCGCTCCATCAAGTCCGGAGGTAATTAGTAAATATATAAACAGCAGTCATAAATATTTTTCAACTAATTTGCTCAAAAAATGCATTTACGAAGCCTGTATACATTGTTCGAAAGTAAAAAATTACGCACCTTACAATGGAGCGTGCGGTAAAGTAGGTACTCTCAACTAACCCGTACCTATTTTACTGCACACTCCGTTGTATAGCGCCGTGCGTATCCTTTACGGTTTTTTTAATTTCCATATATATGAATTGCACCACGGAGTTTCACATTACGAGAATAATTAATAAGCTGAATGATCGAACCTCCTTGGAAGCGCTTTTTTCAATACGTTTACCTCACTTTAATACTAAAGAGAAAAAAACTTTAAAAAAATAAAACAATCGACTTCCAAAAAAGAAAATAAGTACACAAAACAATTAAAAATAAATTTAATTTCGGAAGTCGGTGTTTGTATTTTATTTCTTCGTTATTTGACACCGATTTTCGAAATTATAAATTTTAATTTTTAGTGTATTTTTTTTTTGGAAGTCGGTTGTTTTTTTTGTAATACTTAAAGTTTTTTATTTTTCACTTTTTAGTTGTTATACCCCATAACTAAAACCCCAATAACATGGAACGTGGAACTTAATACTCGTAAGTGAAGGAAACCAAAACGTGTCATCTATGTATACATATGTATACGTTTTTGTTCAGTTTTTCAAAAAGCGCTGAAGCAATTTCGATAAAAGTTATATGGGACCACCCGGGAAGTATATCCTTTCAAACAAAAAAAAATCCAAATCGTTCCAGCCATCTTCCAGTAATCGAGGAACATACTTACAAAAAAAACAGAAAAAAAGGTTCCGACGAATTGAGAACCTTCTTCTTTTTGAAGTCGGTTAAAAATGAGACGAAAGATTTAGATCTAATTTTCGCCAAATTCGCGCCATTTTCATATTAGAAACGACAAAGATTGTTGTTGTTGTTTCATGTAAATAAACAGATTTTCTTTCTTTCTTTTTTTCTATATCTAAAAACAAAAGTTTTTTTCATTACCTATTGTACTGTTTTCTCACAAATGTGTTGAAAAACGTTGTGTGACACACGTGTCGAAATTGGTATTTACAAACTCGTCACTATGGTAAACCCTCGACTTCGTCTCGGGCTTACATTCGTCTGCTTGTTTGCAAAAATCAACTTACCACACTAGTACCTTATTAGTTATTTATGATACTAGTGCGGTAAGTTGTTGTGTTATGTGACCCGTGTCAATGTAGTAGTTCGATTCGATACCTATCCATTTTGAGAACGCGTCCTTATAACAATTCAAACGAAACTATAGTAAATGCTAATCCGAGCATCAAACAATACCTCTAAAAACTGGGTCACGTTACAGATGGAGCGGTACGGAGCAGGAGGCGCGCCTGGGTGACAGCGAGCAGCGCCTGCTGACGACGGCGTGGTACGCGCTGGGCGCGCGCTGCCACCGCGACGCCGTGGACACGCGCTTCACGCTGCTGTCGGCCGGACACTCATTCCTCGCGCGCCAGCGCCGCCAGCCGCCGCGCGCTCGTGCCGCCCCGCCGCCGCCCGCGCAGTGACATCCGCTAAGGAGCGTGGGGCTGGCGTTGGAATAACACCTCTGCTGCTGTACGGACACTTTCTTTCTTCGTTTGATGTACAGTGCAAGCACATGACTCCCATTTGTACAGCCTTTATCATTAAACTGTGGAGACGAAACGCGGTCGAAAGTACGCGAACGTTCTAGTGTGTTCCGGTGTGTCTCCATCGCTAAACTAATTATAAAAAAACAAAAATCCTCCCAATGATATATAAAATATGAAAGTCGGTTTTAATCAATCACGCCTTGGCAACCAAGCGAATTTAGATAAAATTTGGACCACGTAAGTACTTTATTGCCCGGTCGTAAGTTTTTAAGTTTTCAACTTTCACGCAAACGAAGCCACTGGCAAAACCTAGTTCGAAAAATAACGCAAGCTGCGTGTACCGGTGCTTTCCGTCTGCGTAGTCACGCCTCCGATGAATGATACCTAAGTGTTCAGGGAGAAACAATGTGTTCCCTTCCATGTCCCATCGGCTTGAGAAAACAAACGATTATGCAGATTAACGTTTGGCAAGAGTATGTGTATCTTTGTAAATAATACTTATATGTAATAGTATTGACATCTAAAGTGTTTGGTCGCTGCCGGCCGAATGCTCACTTAGGCGTCACCTCCACGAAACGATTATTTTTCCGCCTGTGTATCGTCGCGAGTCGTTACGGATCGCCGCGTGATCGCAACGACTCGTCTCGTGAGGGGTTTGCCGTTGCCGTGTCTCCACAACATATCGTTGCACGTTGCATCTCGCGGCGAGCGCACGACGAGTTGGTCGTTCAGCGAGGCGGGCGCGCGGCGAGTCGTTATTTTGCTCGACAATGACACTTCTCGCATGATCGCGATAATATCGCCGTGGGAGACACGTTTATGGAGTTACTAGCTGACCCGGCAAACTTTGTTCTGCGTTTAAAAATGGGGGTAGGAGAATGAAAAATATGGGAAGTTAAAAATTCTTCGGAACAAAATTTTATGACAGACAGACGGACACGTGCGTGACAGGAATAGGGCTTCGTTTGGACCCAACGGGTTCCTACAGAACCCTAAAAATGAGGACGATACAGTGCGTTAAAATTTTTTGAGACGTCACGCCGTGCTACACTTTTTACCACGAAGTGACGTAACAAGCCCCCACCCTTTTTATTAGTTTGGTAAAGCAAAAAATACGTGTTCAATATCTTTTGATAATCTAACTTACGGACTAAATAGAATTATTATTTTTATACACAGGAAACATCCCTATTGCAGTAGGTGTTGTTAAGTCGCTAGGTCAACAACTTAAAATTGGAGTAAGTATCCTAGGATCTGTAGGTACTTATAAATAAAAAAATCCCTAAAGATACCCCCTCATAATATAAAACCTCTAAAAAATCCCATCCCACTTATTTACCCCCTAGGGGAAAAACCCTTATGTTGGGGACCCTGCCCGCCAAGTCACGTCACTCCCTGGCCATATAACCCTCCCCCCGCTCCTCTGTCTCTCTGCTCGTACGCAGCTCGGATTCGGATTGGACGCAGCGCGCGACTGTCATACAATTAATATTACGGCTACTTCGGTCCGTAAATTATGTTCCCCGAATTGGATATTCACGGGTAACGGAGAGAAATCGGAAGATGGAAATCGAATCTAGTGCGTAAGCTACCATACAAATCGTTCTAAGACTACTCCGGACCGTATTTTCACGGATTTGAATCGGACGTATTGCGAAACCGCTCTGATACGAGATTTTTATAATAGGGATTATGCATGATATTTTTTTATTTGTTGAATTGAAGACTTACTTATTAAATATTGAACATATACAGGGTGTAACGGAAAGGTGTGGTCATATTTTAGGAACCGGTTGTGCCCATGGATATGAACAACTTTCTCTAAGAAAAAACTGAAAATTTAAAAAAAAAATATTGGACTTTCCTTACAACGTTATCATCAGCTGATCAATATTTTTGTATGGAGGGTAAATTTTTTTTTTGAGAATTTCCTCAGGTTTTCTTGAAGAAAGTTGTTCATATCGATGGGCAGATGCAGTTATTAAAATATGACCACACCTTTCCGTTACAAAGCTTTAAAGTTGATAATTAGAGAAAGAAGTTATAAAGCTTTAAAGTTGATAATTAGAGAAAGAAGTCCGACGTGTTCTTTGACGTCAAAGGACATGACGCCCATACAACTGCCATAGAAAACAGCGTTTTCGAGAGATGGACAGATATATTTGTTTAAAATTGTTATATCTCGTTTAATTTTCGATCAATTTTCTTTCTGCTTTCACTGTTCGTACTCTATTTTAGTATATTCATCGATGCACCGGTTAGATAACAAATATTTTTTTCATGCATATTCCCTGTTATTAGATTATAGAATGAAGTGGCAGGACGATAATATTGCCGCGATACACTCGCTCGTGGAGGAGGCGCCTTACATTTTAGTTAATTCTATGTCAATTGAAATTACTTACATATAATTTTTGTAGAAATATGCTTGAATAACCCTTCCCAAAAATCGTGAAACCCGAAATTAATTGGGTGTTAGTTTTCAACTATAAACAAAAATATAATTATAAAGACTATTCTGTTATCAAAGAACTTGTAATGTGACCTAAGTAGACTCTTTTTTTACAATTATTGTCTAATCAATTATGTCTCTTTGTATGAAAAAGACATTATTTCGAGTACTAATTTTGCTCATAATATATGTATGTTAATTAATTTAAGTTAAGTTTGAAAGCACGAAATGTAACCACCTGGTTAACCTAGCTGTATTTTATTATAATAATAATCTGTATTTAAACCTTATGTTTGGATTTACAATTTTCTGGGGCGGCTAGCACTAGCGACCGAGACGTCCACTTTAGAATACAATATCGTAAACTGCTGGATATAGTATATTTTTCTGTCGTGTCGACAATGCAAACCCATCCAAACCGGTTGTTATCCATCCGACGAAGAAAGTCATAGTTTGTATCGGCATACTGCAATGGTCTGCAAAAAACCCTCCTTATCATTATAGATTTAATACTAATCTATATATTATATAGCATTCATATTTAATATTTCGAAACAACCAGAATTAATATTTATATATCAGGTTTATTTCGTTAAGTTGTAATTATGAAATCAAAAGTAATACTTAACTTATTCACAGACTTTATCCGTAGTCAACTCTAATTAAAAGGTTTTTTTTATAACACACTTTCCCAATTATTATTTAACAATAAATAAATTTATTGACATAAAAGTTGTAAGTACATAAATGTGAATCCCCTGGTCCCTAAACTAGTGCTAACTGTATCATAGGGACCAAAAATAAAATATCTTCCTTTTTTTCTATTAGAGTACAGCTCCATCATACGAGATTTTGAAATCATACGTTTTACTTGACGTTGACACAAATCTTCAAAAACAAGTTCCGTTTTCAGTTCAGTTTTTTGAAATATGGGAGATCTATTGTGCGTTTTGTTCTATGAAACAAAGTTTGTGTTTGTTTTGATAGACGGGGGTAGGCATAATAAAAAAAAAAAAACAGTTCAGCCGTAATTGTGGTAACGACGGTCGTAAGTAAGGAAAGCCGACGCAGCCCTGCTAGACGGGTCTCCTATTTCTGTCTGCAGGGTTTAAAGGAACCTAACACGAAGGAGATGACGCTCTCTTCATCCTCACCTGTCCGTGTCGGGGTGCCCTAAGTTACCGAGCTCGCTTCGCTCGCTCTTGGACTAAATAGTTCGAGAGTTGTCGGTCTAAGTAAGGTAAGCTGACGGAGCTGCCGACAGCAGTGTACTGCCGGTTCAAACGGCGTTATTTCTGGTGTCGTTGCCGGCAGCGGAGGCACCCAAAAATAACGCCGAAGATTTTCTTGCAGACGTGTTATTATAAAGATTCAATTGGAATAGTGAAGCAACGAAATTGTGAAAAAAAAACATGTTCGGTGATACTTGCCGCCCTCTAAATAAGTAAACGGAATTTATTATTTTAGGCACACACCAGGCCATATTACTTTTCTATTATCGTTTACGCTAACGCTTAGTACAAAATGTATGGCAATGACATTACCTGCGATAAGCCACCTGACACTTATCTACGCAGGTAATTTTATTCCCATACATTATACACGATAAAAGAAAAGTAATTTGACTAGGGAGGCACGCACCCATCGCTACTGTTAAAACTTTTCATTACCTGCTCACAAAGACAGCCTCGCACACATCGCATTCATAGAGTGATGAGTGACTCCTACAAATATATATGAAGCATTTAAAAATGTGTGTGGTTACGGTTGCAATGGCTAAGGCACACAAGCACTGGACTGGCCAACCGAATCGAACCTTACCGCCAGCGTCAACTTTTTGCATTTACAAAAACATTTTTTTCATTTTGTTGAATTTTTATTTTTTGTAATTTACCTGATAATAAGTAAAAATTGAACAATTTGTAATAAGAAATCATTCGAAGCGACTTTTCAACAATAGCTCATATACATACAATCAAATAAGTTAACCAGAAATGTACAGATTACGGCATCACATACTATTTGGCTTTTGTGGACTATATAGCGTTTTTATCTTAAACACTTAAACATATGGGAAGCTCTACACAAGGAGTTGAAAATTAATACATACGACTAATTAGCAAGATGTACAAGGACATAAAAGCCAAAATACGTATAGAAAGGACAGGAGAACGCTTCACTATAGAGCGAGGAGTCAGACAGGGAGACCCATTATCACCTAAACTCTTCTCAGCAGTATACCGTATTTAGACGTCTCGATTCGAGCCAATATGGAATTAATTTGCAGACGACCTAATCCTGATTTTTACAGATCTGATAAGCTTACAAGAGATGATTGAACAGTTATTATTTTACCTTTGTGGTTTTTTAGCCTTTGCGGTAACGGAAGACAATTTTGAAACCGGTGTCAATAAAATTTAGTAACGAAGCTCGAAGGCATGTTTTTTTGTAAGATTGGTCAATAAAGGCTATTACTATTATTATAAAAAATCAACAATATTTATAAACTAGGTTTTTAAAAATTATAATTACGAATTATAAAGTTTTGTGCATGATAAATATTCTAAGTCGGACAAGAATTAACGTTATTTTTCCTATTCAAGTGGGTAATTTATTTATTAGTGATACGAAGAAACATGTCAGTAAGTTAATATTAAGATACAGGTATCTTAAATTGTAATCTCACTAACAATAACATCACTCACCTATAACAAATTTGATTCATCATCATCATCTTCCTGCCCTTATCCCATGTTACTTGGGGTCGGCGCAACACGTTTTTTTCTTCCATTCTGTCCGTCAGCCGTCACGCTATCACTGACTCCCTTTTCTTTCATATCACTCCTCACACAATCCATCCATCCTTTCTTTGGCCTCCCTCTCCCTCTCCATCCATCCACATTTATATTTATAACTCTTTTAGTTACGTGTTTCATCCCTCCTCTTTACATGACCATACCAAGATATAACAAATAACAAATTTGATTACCCCCTGATATTTTTATTAATAACCGATTACACTAATTCACCGAGACCCATTGATAACATCCATCCCCAAAGTCCTAAAGTAATGCGGCCACTAGACCTGCATGGTTTTTTTTTCTATTATAGCGCTCACCATCTTTTCGCCACAATATTTTGCGACCGTCTTTTGGGGGGTGGGAAATCATCTTATGACTTCTTCCGCTCTAGGGTGGAGTGAAAGGGCGTGTCAGACTCTTACTGACTAAAACCCACCCCTGTTCCTCCCTGCCCTACATGCCCAGGGGCGAGGTAACTCTTTCGAATTTATCCTCAACCCCCGGGCATAGCTGCACGTGTTATGTGGTTTCATACAGTTTGTAATTTCACGTCATGTTTAGTCGCCGTTTTTTTTTTTTTTTTTTTTTTTTTTTTTTTTTTTTTTTTTTTTTTTTTTTTTTTTTTGTGGGGTGGGAAATCATCCTATGACTTCTCCCGCTCTGGGCGGAGCGGGAGGGCGTGTCAGACTCTTACTGACTAAAACCCACCCCTGTTCCTTCCTGCCCTGAGTGCCCAGGGGCGAGGTAACTCTGTTTCGAATTTATCCTCAACCCCCGGGCAGGATTTATCCTCAACCCCCGGGCAGTTTATCCTCAACCCCCGGGCAGTTTATCCTCAACCCCCGGGCAGATGTTTAGTCGCCGTGGAACGAGTAGTGAGAATATGCGTAGCAACAATATACTCGTAATGATGCCGCGCATCTGTGTATGCAAATCCAGCCAATAATAAAATATTGTTACAAAAAACAACTATCAATAACATGTTGATTATTTAAACATATTAAACTTCTAAACATAATAATAACATTTTGTTACTCACCGATATCATTAAACGACTCGCAATTCAACTAATTGAAACGTTTTGCTCATGCAAAATAATTATCTCAGCTTTTAAAGTGTAGATAAGTTTTTTAGTATAAAAACAATTCTCAAAACACGCAGGGTATACCTAATGTCTAAAAACGTAACGAGAACCCGATAGACAATAGCATTATGACGATGAATTTAAAATTGTAACATTTATATGATTTGTCATTTTTAGAGGGTAAACAATTAATATATTCCAACCCAAATATAAAAAAGACTAGCTAATAGTAATGCATTGAATCGACCAAACAAATTTAATGTAAAATATATTATAAAACATACAAAAACATTGAGCCATTTGGCAGTCGCATTCGATCCTACGGCGCCGCTGTTAACATAACGTAACGTAGATCCTAGTTTGTTTACACTACTTATTCAGATTTTGAGAGAGAGCTATTAACATAGTAAGAGAAGACGTTGTGCAGAACTACTATATTTTATGGGATTCTAAGTTTTGGTAAAGCCCCTGGGTTGGTCTCCTCCCGTCTCTTCCAGATATAACGCTGCTAAGCGGTTGTTATGTAGATTATTGCAGGCTGATGCCATCATATTTTATATAAAATTAAGATACTTTTCTTGAACTATGACAATATCGTTTTTCTTGTTTATTTACCTTACGTTAATTTAGGCTAAAAAAATATGTGTGATCCTAGAACAAAACTAAGGTTCTTATAATAATTTAAGATAATATTATTATCATAATTTTTATAACATCGTTTATTATCAGTATTTTGTTATATTTATAAATGTTGTAACCGAAGTCTTGTCTAATCAGAATTTATTATTTGTTAATTTTTATAAACTATTATTCGAACTTTAGCAATCTGACGTCATATATATAAGTAATTATTATTGCAATCAACTTGAATAGAATTCCTCGATTTATATTTTCAATATTGTAAAATTTTCATTAATTGTACTGGTAACCTGACCAGTTCAGGAAATTGAAGTAATAATGCAAAGCAGTGCAAAATATTTAATTTAAGTATAAATTGTAAGTAATTTATTGTTAATGATGACAATATAGTTTTGGAATTTTTAATGCATGTTTTCTATTTTTTTACCTTTCTATTTATTGTGGTCACTCACGTGTCTGTCTGTCGTCTGTCACATTTGTTACGAAGAATTTTTTTAAGAGGCAGTGGTGGCCCAGTGGTATTGGCCGCGACTTACAAGTTGTAGGTCGTGAGTACAAAACCAGGCAGGCGCTTTACTTTGTGTAAATTATTTCATCTCCACTGCTCTCAAAACGGTGAAGGAAAACATCGTGAGGAAACCGGCATGTCCTAGAACCAAAAATTCGAAGACATGTGACATCCACCAACCCGCACTGGGCCCGCGTGGTGAATTACGGCCCACACCCTCTCACAGAGAGGAGGCCTGTGCCTCAGCAGTAGGGATATTAAAAGGCTGATGAGGATGATGATACTTTACTAACAAATACCAATATTGGGTACGGAACCCTTAATCCGTCAGGCCCCGAAATAACAGACACGATTAAACTACCTATTGTTGCGTCCCAGATGTGGGGCGCGCGGGGCCTGACGTGTTGTGCGAAATCCGACACGAACTTGGCCAGTTTTTTTTTTACACCAACCGTTTAGATTGATAGGAACCATAAAGTGGGGTCTACAAAAAAAAACATAACGCCGATAAACTGATTTCATAATTTATTTGTAATTGAGATCACAATCCACTTAAAATTTAAGTTATATCACTTCAAACCAAACTCAGCAATCTATATGATCACGGCCTTACAATAAACCGACAAATTTTGTATGTACTTACACTATATACTGTTAATTCATTACAATATAGGACGACTTCTAAAATAGCTACTGCCCTTTTGTTGTGGGAATAGCTGAATTTCACAAAAGAACATAAAAAATCGATGTTTGGTAAACCATTGATTTGTTTATGAACTCCTAATTTTGTTACTATTACTATTTTTAGACACACAAGTAGATCTGTTGAACGTCACGAACACTCGGGCCCTCCATCGGCGACTAAACTAACACTAGGTCGTGAGACAGACCGTACCTGGTTTTCTTATTTTTATAGCAAGCGCTTAGCCTAAGGTTATAAGTTTAAGAAATCGAATTTAGTCGAAGTCCTCATCAGAGTCTGTCTTCAAAACGCTGTCTGAACCGGAGCCGCCCTCGCTGTCCACTTCAATCTCACTGTACGCAAAAAAGTCATGTTAAAATAAAAAAAAAAACACTAAAATAGACCTTATAGCTAAATGATTTTGAAGCAGGATTTAAGTTTGTGGTTTTAAAAAGTGGGACCATCAGTTAAAATTGAATACATTCGAAGAAATAAGCGTTATTTCGTAAGCATGTCCCGTCCACAAAACAAAAACCCTAAAAGATGAATCGGTCAATCGTAAATTAGTGTGTTAAACCAGCGCGTGATAACGGACATTAGCAATAGTTAACCCTAGCCCTTTTTAACATGCACGTCATACTTTAGTACATTCTTTAGGATGTAAGGGATACTTATGACTAACTTAAAGCAGGTAGATAGTTGCAAAACTCGTATGTGATTATTATCGCTTCGTATTTATGAGTTTGTGTATCTTGTTCTTGCCTTGAGCTTGTGTAAACAAGCTTAAATAATTCGTTCATGCAATACGTAGGGCTATTCTTAATACTTACCTATTAATATAAATGGCATTCTGAACATGATAATTACTAAGTAAAACGATTTTACTCGTAAATTTTAGAATTGTCTTGATTATTCTAAAATTTACGAATAAAATCGTTGATTAATTAAAATCGTTGTTGACGGTGAAGCTCCTTTGTTAGTCGGATTTAATTTGATGGAATTTGCAGTCGTAAGTACTATAGAGTTTTGTTAACCAATAGTGATTAAGTGTTATTAATATTATTAGATAATAATGAAATTTTATCAACTGAGAAAGTGACTCAGCAGAGTGATTATTTTGGCTTTGAACTGTTGAGTTAGTTTTCAGTGTACCTTTTGTGTTTGCAACTTGCCTGTCTTTCTCTGCACCGATTAAATTGATCTCTATGATATTTCTGTTAAACAAATAATTATTTATCAATGCGTTGTCTAAAAACTGAATTTCTAAGAAACGCCCTTTCTTAAGAATTATTTTCGGATAGACAATATTAAAAGAAAAACAACAACATTTAATGTGGTTATCAAAATTGGAACTGCATAAGCAACTGCAACTTTCTTCCTCGACAAGATTTTAGACGGTAAAATTCGTGGACAAATTGTGGTTTCCGTGGTGTCGATAAATAAAGTAACCGCAAGTGTGGTTTAGGCCTTAGGCACTGATGTAAAATTATTTGCAAACCGCTTGTCAACATCAGTTTGCTTATAGGGGTGGATATTTGCTACTTTGTAAAGTGAATGACGGAGGGTATCAACGTTGTCCACTTACCCATTCAGATCCTTGGTGAGTTGTATATCGACATTGGTGGCTGAGTCGTTGAGGCCGTTCAGAGCCTCGCAGAAGTCGCTACCCACGCTCTGCAGATGATGAGTGTTTAAGTGGAAGCCCTGGGGATGAAAACAATGCTTTTTACACAACGTGAATAATCACAAATGTGCTGGCTGTGCTGGGCAAATTGATAGGAAACAATTGCTATTGTTGGTCGCGTACCTAGTTTTACACTGTTATAAATCTAGGACTGGTAGCTGTTTTTCTTTAATGGTACCTTTATACACATAAAATCCGGGGTAGGCACGCTTTCATACAGCGGAAGTTAATTCGCTAAGAAAAAAAAAAATATTGGAGAGGTTAATCGCAAAAAAAACTTGATAATGCGCCGAAGTTGCCTGGTGGCAATAATAACCTCAACATTCAGGACGTCAGAAAAGACTAAAACTAGCAATGGTTTGACCGGTATTATTCATTCATTTGTACGTCGTGTAGGATTGATACTAATCGTGTTACGAATTTGCGAATGCAATGACTCATTCTGTTGAGTCATAGAAAATTTTGCGTGAATTCAAGATTAGGTATTTATTGATGTCGTTTTTTGTCGGTAGGTAGGTACTAGCTATGTGAGCGATAAAAACTGAAACCATTTTCAAAAGTGATTTTTGGATATTAGGGGAAGAATGACATTCAGATAAGGAAAAAACGTATATCATTTATAATATTGGTTTATATTAAAAATATGATAAATGAACAAAGGTTTAACTAGTAGGTATGAAGGTACCTATCAACATTTTAACTCGAAAAGTCCATACCCAAGCCAAACGCTAAGGAATCCGGATGACGGACGGCAGGCTATTTATCTACACCACAAAATTAAATATAACGTAATATCCAAAAATATGCCTTTAGAAAAAGCTTGCAGTTTTTTGTTGCTCCTTTCTCGGACTATTATAAAGTATTTAGCATTTATCACTGCATATTATAAAATAAAGTCCTCCGCCGCGTCTGTCTGTCTGTCTGTTCGCGATAACTCAAAAACCACTGAACAGATTTTCATGCGGTTTTCACCAATAGATAGAGTGATTCATGAGGATAAGGAGAATGGGCAAAAATGTATGGATCGTGGTACCCGCTCCAATAGTCATAATTAAGGTTGTGCGTTGTTTTATAACTAATAGTTTTAAAGAATTTCTCAATTCTCGAAGAATTGGGCCCTGATGACATACCAGTAGAAGTATGAAAGTGTTTAAATGAGGATGGATTATGTGGCTGACATTATTCTTCAATAAGTTGTTGTATGAAGAAGTGATTCCACAAGAGTGGTGCAATAGTTCGCTAGTGCCCATCTTCAAGAATAAGGGGATGTACAGGACTGCAACAACTATTGAGGGATAAAGCTCATGTCACATAGTATGAAAGTATGGCAGAAAGTGATAGAAAAAAGATTGCGAGAGAAGAGTGAGATTACTCCAAACCAGTTTGGGTTTATGCCAGGTCGAGGGACAATGGACACGACCTTTGCTCTCCGTCAATTGTGCGAGAAGTACCGACGTGTGCACAAGAACTTGCACATGGTGTTCATCTTGAGAAAGCGTATGATAGGGTGGTACCTCGGGATGTGTTGTAGTGGGCCTTGAAAGAGAAAGGTTTGCCTGGTAAGTATGTTGAGTTGATTCGTGCTATGTACAGACAATCCAGTACCTAAGTCCGGTCGGCTGCTTGCAACACCGATGAGTTCAGTGTGGCTGTAGGCTTGCATCAAGGGTCGGCTTTAAGTCCTTTCCTCTTTCTGTTGATTATGGACGCTCTCATGTCGGAAATACAGGAGGAGGCACCCTGGTGCATGCTGTTTGCCGACGACATTGTTCTGGTCGGTGAAGATGGACCTGAGATCCAGAGCAGATTGGAGAAATGGCAACAGAAGCTGGAGAAACTTGGCTTGAAAATCAGCAGTACCAAAACTGAATACATGTTCTGCGATTTCGGCGGTCTCTCCAGTTCTGAAGCTATAGTGCTAGATGGCGCGCTTCTCCTAGTCTGCTCCAATTTTCGGTATCTCGGTTCACTCGTGCAAAGCGATGGCGAAATAACCGATCTATTTGTTAAGCACAGAATTAACACTGGATGGATGAAATGGCGGCAGGTCACCGGGACTATCTGCGACTCTCGCATTACCCTTAAATTTAAGGGTAATATTTATAAAACAATGGTCAAATCTGCTGTCTTGTATGGTTCAGAATGTTGGGCCACAAAAGGGATGAATGAAAAGCAATTGCATGCAGCAGAGATGAGAATGCTAAGAGCGATGTGTGGTGTTACGCGCATGGATAGAATTAGGAATGAGTATTTACGAGGAAGTCTGAAAGTGGCACCGCTGACTGAAAAGTTATGTGAAAATCGGTTGTCGTGGTATGGGCATGTGATGCGGAGAAATGAAGAAAATGTCGTGAGGAAAATTCTTGTGTATAGATGTGTATAGAAGAAGAAGAATGAATGAAGAGTAGAAGTAGGAAGGCCAAAGAAACGATGGTTAGACTGTGTGAAAGAGGATATGGGTAAAAAGGGGGTGACTACAGAAATGACGATGGTACTAATAGAGGAGTATAGAAGAAAAAGACATGTTGCGCCGACCCCAAATAAATTGGGATGATGATGAGTTTTAAGATATAGGCTAGTTACTATATTATACTGGGTGTAGACAGGCAACTTAGGCTAGGTGCTGACTTGTGATTTCTGTCACCGTGACTTTTTGTTACCCAGTCGAGTGCTATGAAGATACATGGGAGTGCGCTGATCATGGTGACGTGATAATACGGTGACAAATAGTTCCTAGATGATGAATTTTTAAAGATAGTGACGTAGTTTAGAATATAGTGTAAAATTTTCCTTGAAACAATCTTTCAGTGTATATGATGCACTCAGTAGCGTTTTTTTTTTGTTTCATTTTTCTTCTTCTTATTTCAAGAGCACTTAGGGGAACGCGGGGTAGTGAGAGCGGTCGGGCAATGGGAGCTATGGTGTTTGGACGGAATGCAGGCACATTTGCTCGATCGTAAGCACTCGCCTACTTCCGTCAACTATCGGCAAACTTCGCCTGACGCGCTCGTACCGTTAATGCCATTCGTTTAGTCACGAGGGGCGGTTGTGTGTTTTTCGCTCCATGCTTACAAGAAATTGTCGATTGCCAGCATAAAGGTAAGCATGAAATTATATTCTTATTTTGTTGTATTTATGCTTATTATATCCCTAGATTCGTTTACTAACAAGTCCAATTAATTGAATTGTGATTGAGAATAGAATTACATATTTATGTTATTACTTTTCAAAATGGTGGTCAGCGGCTAATGGTAGCCTAGCTAATAATTTCATGTTTTATCTGCGTTTTGTTTGATTTGTTTTTATGTTTATTTGTGTTACAAATAGTTATATTTTATTATAATAACTGAGATCTCATTTATAGTACGTTTTGTTAATTTTATTCTTTGAGAGTAATTATAATGGCTCCCATTTCCCGTATGAGCGTTAAATGGGCTCTCATTAGCCGTATTTGTCGGGTAATAGGAGCGACTGACTTTTTTTGTAAAACTGTGATTGTACCTTAATACATGTCTGTAGTTGATTATAATTGTGATTAAAATATTCTCTTATAATAAAGGTAAGAGTTCATAATAAAAAATTACAAGAATTTTGACTAACGTGGTTTTTATTAAAACTTTCCCTTAGTAGGCTCCCATTGCCCTGTTCTCCCCTATTACAGTAATCTGTACGAAATCCATTTCAAGAATGAGTGCGTTTTGTTGCCCAGTGACTTTTCAAGTGGGCGCATCGTGGGTGACAGTAGGTGACAGTGACAAAAAAGTCACGGTGACAAAAATCACAAGTCAGCGGCTAGCCTTACCTTTTTTTAATATTACGAAGTGGATGAACGCAGCGCCATCTATTTTTTAGTTTAGGGGACCAATGAATATATACAGTAGGCAAATCGCTGTATACCTACCTAGTATAGCTGCTGTACGCTGTATTGTATATACGTACCTATATCGACGGTCCCTACGAATAATCCCCTAACTACAAATGACAAAACTTTGCAGAAAAGTACTTTAAAGTTTCAAACACGTGTATATCATGATCTATGAAATTTGGTAGATAGGTTTATTATGTGATATATTTTATAAAAAGAAATAGGTCATAAATTCAATTTTAGTGTATTATTCGTCACCTATATAAATCGGCAACATCCTTATTGCAAGTAGCTTAAGTGGTACTTATTGAATTTTACGTGGTAGTCTCTAAATTAACCAGAGTCGTAATTACCATTTATGAAATTGTAGGTACGTGGGGGGTATTTGGTGTAAGAATTTTGTAAGCTGTATTTAAGTGGTTGACGCACTCACAAAACCGTCCACTTGCCCATTCGAGCATGGATGGGTCAGGAAATCTCAAAACAATTTGGTTATCTCATAAACAACTAGTTACTTCACTTGTGCCTCGTTTGGCAGTGCCCTCATGCCACAGATAAAATTTTCCAACTTTCTGACCCATCCCGAAAATCATATTTTAAAAATATTTAGTTTTCTTTTATAATATAACTAGCTGTGCCCGCGACTTCGTTCGCGTGGTTGTCGAGAACAAAACAACGTCGTTTAGATAAGAGTATATCACCTTTTTGATGATTTAGATAAGAGTCCTGACTTTGGTATAGTTGATTACGTTAATGCTTCTCTATATACTATGTTAGCGGTGGAATTACCCGGAGCATATACAAAAAGGTTGTTTGGGTTGCTAACACGTGATAGAGAAACATAGAGTTGGCCGTGTGAAAAACAATCAAAAGTAAGGTCTACACCCGCAACGGATAACGTCTGGCCTTGGGCTTTATTAATAGTCATAGCGTAACAGAGGCTTACAGGAAATTGCACACGTTTGAAAGTAAACGGAAAATTATTGGGGATAATGGGTATCCTGGGAATGAAAACAACATCACCGGAGCCGCAACCTGTTAAGATTTCGGCTTCGATGACATTTCGTTGGAGATTTGTTACTCTCAACCGAGTTCCATTGCATAGTTTTGGTGGGCTTAAATTTCTGAGTAGAATGATTGGTACTCCGACTTTTAAATAAATTTTGTGTGCTGGAAGACCTGGTGTATTTAGAGAGTCTAAAAACTCTACTGGATAGTGGGTGGCATCTCCTTCTTCTAAAACCGTGTTAATAGATAAATATTCCCTACTTTCTCCAGAAACATGTACCAATATTTGAGAATTTATTGCTGCTGCTTGGTCGTTGCGAGGTGCCAAAATAGCTCGTTGGCATAGCCAAGCAGCGTCATGGTTCGAGATCTCTGATGGATCTCCGTATACAGAGGAAATGAGTTCCTGCTGTGAGGCAACAGAAGAACACAGGCTTTCGACTAAAGTTACTTTACCTCCTTCTTGAGTCGGGTATGTGCCGTTACCAATTTGAAGTAGTAAATTTGAGAAAACCTGCGCGTTTGCGTCACCTCCCAAATATGCTCGCATATTAAAGCTCAAATTAGTTAATATGACACTACGCCATAAAATAGAGCTCTTTAAACAGGCACCTATTTCATCGGCCCTCGTTCCTCTGGGTATTATAGGGAGTGTCTGCCTGAAGTCTCCACAGAATAGCACCGTTAAGCCTCCCATCGGTCGGTCATTTTGTCTTATATCTCGCAACGTTCTATCTACAGCTTCCACAGCTTTACGATTTGCCATCGTACACTCGTCCCAAACGATAAGGGCGCAATCGCGTAAAACCCTTGCTTTATCACTATTGCGAGACACGTTGCAAACAGGGTTTTCTGTGCGGTCCAAGTCGATTGGTATTTTAAATGTTGTATGTGCAGTTTTTCCTCCTGGTAATAAAGTGGCAGCTATTCCTGAGGAAGCGACGGCAAGGGCAATTTTGTTTTGGCTCCTTATTTGAGCCAAGATAACTTTAGTGAGGAAAGTTTTACCTGTTCCACCAGGTGCATCTAAAAACAGCATTTCTCCTAATGAATGTTCTACACTACAGCATACTCTATCAAAGATTTGACGTTGTTCTGTCGTCAAATTTGAACAGCCATTTCGCAATATTTCTGCTAACTCTTCGGGGTTGTAATTTATTTCAGATGTATACTCCCTATTAATTCGTTCCCCACCAACTGTCGGTGTCGGCAAGCCGTATTGACTGAGGGGGTTCCCTCCTATACTTGTAACTATATCTTGTATAGCCAGCAAAGCCCTATTATGGCAGCTTTCACGTACTTGGTCAGAAGTTTCACTATTTATATTTTGCTGTCTCAAAAAATCTTCGGCAAACGCGTCTTTATATTTTTGCCACAACTGCCCAGCGTCCGATAGGCCACAAAATGTCAACAAAATGGCAAATAAATGGCGCAAACGATGTGGACTATCACTGACGCATGCTTCGGCTAAAGCATCATCCCAATGCTGATCGCCATCTAATAAATGCCGTGCGCGGCAAGCAGCTTGAAATGTGGGATATTCTATATCGTCCACTTTGCGGAGCTCAGCAAAAGAAGTAGGTCCTCGCACTGTGTGAAGAAGAAGGCGTAAATAATAACACTCTGCATTATTTGGGTGCACCGTGTATACTCTTCCAATCACGTGTTCTTTAAAAATGCCGGACTCGCCTTCTACAGCAGTTCCACGTCTCCTGCGATTAAAAACACCTTGCTGCTTGTTATAAGTATAATAATGTGGCACTTCATTGTACAACAGAGACTTAGCGAAATTGTCTCTTTCGCAAAGGCGAAAGAATGCGAGCAAGGTGGTTTGTCTTGGGTTGTTCATTCTTTCTGCCACATTTTCTGGCTGAAAGTAAACTCGCTGCCCGCCTTCCAGGTGCACGTCAAGATGGATGACTGGCGGATACCTTTCATGAATAGGGAAACTCAAAATGCGCCAAACTGCCTCCGAAGAGCTTATGTATCGGCCAGATTGATACCTTGTCACTTCATCAAATTGGTTGTTATTTCTTAGTGCTATCATGGCTTGATCACTACCTTTATTAACATATTTACATATATATTTTATAGATTCGACGCTATTACAAATTTCAACATTAATGTGTGCTTGAAAAGCGTTTGACAAAACTGGAGAATACGGTACCACCCAACTATTATTTAGAATTATTTCTTGTCCACGGAATCTGACAGTAGCTGTGAAACCACCTTGTGACGGTGATCTTCGCCGGTATTGCGGATACCCATTTTCCCCAGCCATAGTTAGTTCTTTCAGTGCTCTGGGGTATTTTTTTGAGCATTGACCATCTTTCATGCACGGTGATTCCCTGTTTAAGAGGCCACATGGCCCGTGAACCATATGTGTTTTTACTATGTCATGCAAAATCGGATCTGCATTATAGTCCGGAAATTCTGCACTTATGACACTGTCTATAGCATCGGGACGAATTTTTTCTTCCAGCCACAGAAGAATGTGCGCGTGGGGTAAACCACGCTTTTGCCACTCGACGCTATACATAAAACAAAGAGTTGAACCGAAAACTTTCTCCTTTGTAAGTAGATTAATCAAGACTTTGAGTTTTAAATGAAAAATCCTAGCAATAATGTCATGTCTGTCGTATGACGCCTGTCCTGTGAGAAGTGCCTGGCAAATCTCCGTCCACTTTGGATTTGTTGTAAATGTTATAAAAAGGTCCGGCCGGCCGTATTTACGGACGTAACAAAAAGCATCTTGCGTTCGTTCGTGCATATACCGCGGACCGCCTGTGAAACTGGATGGCAAAATAACCAATCGACCCAAGTTTTCGACGTTATTATCTGATTGCATGGCGTCCCGCAAGTGCACGTATTCTTCAGCGCGTAACCGTCGCTGGTTAGTGCGAATATACACTAAACGTTCAGTTTCTATTTTTGCGTACATGTCCACAATAAATTGGCTGAACAAACCACGAAATCGTTGCAAATATACGAAACTGTTTTGCCTTATTTGTAAAAGGTAGGAATAGTATTGTTGAGCAGATATTTTTTTTTGATAATTAGTGACTCTCGTAGTAGGGTTCACTTGGTACAGCCCAAAATTGTACCCATCTTCACCATGACAATAAATTAGTGGATATTGCAGGGCGTCGTAAGCTCGGTGGGTTTCCAAAATGCGTTGAAGGCGATCGTCGCGTGTACGCAACACGATATCACGTCTCTCACACTCCTGGTCGACTAAAACAACTGCAACTTCATCTGCGACGGGTGCATTGTGTCTTCCACGGTGTTCACCCACAGGACGTCTATCGGCACTTATAACAATTTTGAAATCATTGCTGCCTTGTGGAATTGACTCCAATGCAGCTTTGAATTCACGAACGTACTGGTTAACGTGATGCAGCAATTCTTGAAGTTGACCCAAAAGCTCAGCATTGAGCTGGGGAAAATTGTGATTTCTAACATTGAGCTGTTGCGTGTAATCGGATACAAAATAAATTTGGAGAAATTTGGGTTCATTTTCTGGCAGCAAAGATCCAATAAGGTGATAAACTTGACCTTGTACTTTGAAGGTTGGCATGAACGGTCCTTCCGTTATTTGTTTTGCCCCAAAGGAAGTCATTTGGAAAGCACTGTTATATAAACGAATATTATCCAAAAAACGGTTCGACTGGGGATGATCGCCATTCAGGAGACTTTTAAGTAAGTGTGGTGGATCTTGGAAATTTGGAAGAACAATTTTTCCATTTGAGCAGCACATTCCATCTGTCTCTTTCCTCCATTTCAAAGCATGACAAAAATTACAAATTTCTCTCATGTCACCCACGAAAGTAAAGCCAGCATAATTAATTCTAGACGAATATGTGAACCCTGATTTTTCCCTATTGTCCCAAGGTAATAAAATATTTGCATCGTCATTTTCCATGGACTCATCAGCTCCGCTATTTGTTTCTCTATTCATATGGTATCGAGCTCGTTCTATTTCTAGGCGAGATTGACGTTGTTCTGCTGTTTCTGCTCGTCTTAGTTCATCTATTCTTTCCCTTTCAGATGCAAGATAACTTTCATTGTTTCTTTGTACACCTACATAGTTATGTCTAGCTATTTGTAATCGTTCTTCTCTTTGGGAGAGAGATTCAGACTCGCGCGAGAGAGCGTGTCGCTCTCGGTCAGATGACAGACGTGCTTGGCGTTCCTCGATACTCTCTTGAGAACGCAAAGTCGCGGTCCGAGTTCTTTGCGAACTTAAGCGCGACTCCCTTTCTGTGAAAGTCTCTGACTCGCGTGAGAGAGACTGGCGCTCCCGATCAGCAGACAGCCGAACTTCGCGTTCCTGGATATTCTCTTGAGAACGCAAAGTCGCGGTCCGAGTTCTTTGCGAACTTAAGCGCGACTCCCTTTCTGTGAAAGGCTCTGACTCGCGTGAGAGAGACTGGCGCTCCCGATCAGCAGACAGCCGAACTTCGCGTTCCTGGATATTCTCTTGAGAACGCAAAGTCGCGGTCCGAGTTCTTTGCGAACTTAAGCGCGACTCCCTTTCTGTGAATGTCTCTGACTCACGTGAGAGAGAGTGGCGCTCCCGATCAGCAGACAGCCGGTCTTCGCGTTCCTGGATACTCTCTTGAGACCGCAAAGTCGCGGTCCGTGTTCTTTGTGAACTTAAACGTGACTCCCTTTCGGTGAACGTTTCCGATTCACGTGAAAGAGCGATGTGCTCTCGGTTAGCAGATAACCGTGCTTCACGATCTTCTTCCGATTCCTGAGACCTACAAAGTCTCATCCTTTTCGCATTTCGGCTACGTAGCGAAAGGTTAGTTTTTTTTCTTTGAGGCATTTTCAAGGAAAATTAAAGCAATAAACAAAACTAACAACACTTATGACTGAATAGCCTACAAACTTAAAAGATCGGTGCGTCGAACAGTCTAGTGTGACAACGTATCGTCTGTTCGTGGTCGTGACTCAACGAATTGGCAACACTAACTTACTGTATAACGATTGGCACTATTGGATTCAAACTACGAAGTAAATCAAATACAATCTTTACTTCGTACTTCAAACCAATGACCAAAGTTGACCAAACGAAACCAATAAGATAAGCAAATACTTTTTTTTCGACCAATTTAGAAAATCGATAAACCAAGCAACCAAAGAACTTTTACGACACACGCAAGAACTTTTAAGACACCTAACGAAACCCAATTTGCCTAGTAAACACGGTGGACGTCATCCTCGCGCGGAAAATCTTAACACCGCGATTCAGAAAATGACGTCATTTGCACAACGCCATCTATCGGATTTAGATTTCAACTATCAACATTAGTTCTATTTTTAGTCTTAAGATGTCGTTGCAAGTACTATACTTAATTGCGTAACGTAATATTTTACTTCTTGAACTCACTAAATTAATCATATCTTTTGATAGAGTGAACCGATTTCGATGAAACAAAAACTAAGTTAATCCTCAAGTTGCGTATAATTTTTGTATATAAACATTGTCAGCATTGAATTCGTAGATTTTACGTGATGTGCGCACAAACAAACAGACAAACAGACAAACAGACAAACAGACAAAAATTTCAAAAATGATGGAAATGGGTTCTGTTACTTATCTTTTCACACGCTGGCTATTTTTTGTTTCAATTTCTTCAATGTACAAAAATGACTTTTCTACAGATTTATTATATGTATAGATATGCTGGCTTCTGCATGAGGAGTAGAGTCTACTTTTTGGAAGTCAAATACCGCGATTACAGTTGTAGTAGGTGAGTTGATACCTGAAAGTTTATCTCCATTTTTGAGACTTCGTGACATGTGAAATGTTCATTAAACTTTTCTTAAACATCTTGATTCATTAGGTTTGGCTGGTTTTTATGGGCAATGCATACATCACATTGATCTTTCTTGGGCTTATGAAACTCAATGTTGAAGTTTTCATTGACAATGGTGTTGATTCTGATACGCACAAACTAAACTTAATTTAGGCTATTGCTATCTTTTTCTCTCTAATAAAACAAGAAAGAGACGGACGTAAATTAGAGCTGTCAAATTTAGTTTGAACTAATATTTCCATACAAATTAAGGGTACACGTAAAAACATGTAGTCTAAAAACACGGCGAAGCGCAAGGCGTAAACTAGTTTGACATCTCTAACTTAGTGCATAGCTATAGCCGTCCTTTTCTCGCACTGGCTTTTAGTAAAAGATAGCAATTCTCTAATTTTAGTTTAGATATTGAACAAGAGAATCCGTGCCAATATCAGTGTATTGCCTCAACGTTTTAGTCCTGTTCCAATCTCTGTCTGGTACCCACTTTTTGTAGAGTTTGAACATCTTGGTCAATTCACTATCTAGATATAATTTCGAGGTTTCTTTCCAAGTATAGTGCGACTCTACTGGAGTAAATCATTTTAGGTGGTTACAAACGCTTTTAATCATGTTGTCATTCTTGACTTCAGGATGATTATAATAACTTCCTCTCTTATCACAGCTTTTTGTGAGTCTATCACCTTCAATGTATTTTTTCATCAAAGCTGTTCTTACGACGCCTTCACCTAGGTATAGCAAAGGTGTGCAAAAACATCGTTTTGCACACCGTAACTCGTTCGTCTTTGAGATGAAGGGTTTTTGGCAGATAGTACTTGATAGAAAATAATGTATTGGATGTGCCCCCTGTAGTAATGCGTCTTTTGCAGTCTTTTACACCACCGAGCCAAGAAATCCCACTGCTGCACATGATCACCAAGCAACCAATATTGTTTAAACATCTGTTGTCTAAGATCGTCATCAATTTTTTCTTTGCACTTTAATCGACACATCATCACAAGCAGGAAGTATAGACTTTTTAGATCGTTTTCCATTTTGACTAACATAACTTAAGCCCTGATTTTTAACTGTTCATGTTATCTATTCATTCGGATTTGTTAACTCTGCGTATTCTTCCTAAGCTGGTTTTCTTCTTAATCTTTTTCTTTTATTTTTTGTATGTCTTTCTTCTGTGTTACTATGGTCATGATCCGTCGTCTCATCAATACTGGATGGGCATATACGTGTCATCAGCACACATAGATACGGTTGGGATGTTAACATTAAATTAACTTAAATTTTCTGATTCAACATTCTGCATTATAGTCGATATAGAAGGAGATCCTAAGGGAGTACCTTGTATCTAAAGGTTTCTCAGAATCGGGCAAGATGTCGATTTCTTCAATAATTAAGTTTTTCTTTGGATCGTGAGACGTTTTGAAAACAATATCCTGAGAATAATTACTAATGGCAAGTCTGTCTGGTTCTGTATAAGGTAACTCTTCAGTAATAATACCAAATTGAAAAAAATATAGCGCCATTGGGATGAGCGGCTGTGGTGTAATTAATATTTTCATGAGCTAGGGCTGGTTCGGAAACTAGAGTGAATGAGTGCGGCGATTCTAGAAAAGTAATAATACTTTCCTCAACTTTGTCGTCTGTATTAGGTTGTAAATCTGGAGTCGTGCATAATACCGATGAAATATTGTTTGGCTGTATGTGGATGGGTTGTAATCTTGGCTGGGAAGATTCTAATACTTCTATAATGATGATGATTGAATCGGAGATTGCGGAAACTTTGGAGGAAAAAATGGTCTCTTCATGTGCTAAGGACTTATCGACATCAATTATCATGTCCATAAGTCCTACGAGTCTCCAGTAAATCTTAGTAGAAGCTTCTTTTGTATGCATTTGAGCGATAACTTCAATCGTATTTCCTTTGTTCCTATCCTGTTGTTCATCTTCAGAAGAATCCATTCGATACGATGCTAAACTAACGAGATTAGAATGACATTTCCGAAGTAAAATTTCGTAAGTAGTAGTTATGAATAAAATCTCTTTTTATTTTCCGGCGTAGAATCACATTACCATTTACTGAACTACACTTTTAAATTTTCCAATGTAAAACAACGTAACTACCAAATAGGGACAATTACGTTGGAATGACGAAAAACTTGTTTGATTAGTACAAAAACTGAAAATCCAAGTAGTTATCTATTTGAAATATACTTAAAATAGTAACCACAAACTTAAGTAAATATACATTTTAATAAAAATAATTTCAAAGTTTTCTTCGTAGGGCAGGGAGGAACAGGGGTGGGTTTTAGTCAGTAAGAGTCTGACACGCCCTTCCGCTCCACCCCAGAGCGGAAAGAGTCATAAGATGATTTCCCACCCCCCAAAAAAAAAACCTGTACGAGTTTTGACGCAATCATTTTTAATTTATTATACTCGTAACTGTTTTTTTTTCATATTACGTGGCCAACCACGTTATAGAAAAAAAAAGTAAACATTACGATAATCTGTGATAATTTTTCTTAGAAGCATATTTTTCATTTTTAATATTGACGTTCACGTGGAAAAACAAACAATCGTCAGCCAGGCTGGCGCGTAAGCATATATACCACAAGTGGCAGTTGCGGGTGACGTGCGCGGGGGCATGATAGATTATACAACGTAAAATTACTGAATTACCACTATTGTTGTTCTACGTCGTAAATTTTAGTCAATTTTGTAGTTATGGGCAATTTTGTGTGTGTATTTAAAGTTCATAATGCCAACTTAGAACTATTTTTGTTGAACTAAACGATAGTCTATGTTGGCCTGAAGGTCACGAAAACAAAACATGCAAATCATGGATCTACCACTTATCGGATTGTACGTAGTGTGTAGTGACCGTCGATGTGTCAAGTGGCGTTTTTCGGAAGAATTTTAAAGTAATTCGAATGAAATAAACAACTACATAATTGTATATATTTATTATATTTTTTTATATTTAATATAAAAACACTTACACATTTAAAACATAATTTTGTGTTCTCCTTTTTCTCCGTTTATGAATTAGGTAGCGTCGATTATTCTTTTCTTACATTGCATCATTGTTAGGTATAAGTTCACTGTTCACTATTCGCAATTACAGGTCCAAACAGTAAAGAGTGCTTATGCTTAGAGTCCATAGTAAGTAACTTCACACGTTCTGGATGATGAAACACGACACAAAATGAGCGTACGAACGAATTGTAACGTGGCACAGCAACACAGAGAAATGGGAGCTCAACTCGATTGCAAATGCACTAAACTTGCTAAACAAATACTAGTCTTTGCTAAACAACGAGAACAACAACTAACTACTTTGCAAAAAGGAAAATAAAACAGTAACACTCAGACGCAGCCAGCCATTTGCAATTCAAGTGTGCTCATACAAAAAAAACTTTTTGCACGTTTAGGTATAGGCCAAGTACCAAAATATAACTTCTGCATCATTGTGCTGATAAAAACTAGCTCGAATTTATATATTTTAAGAATAACATGTGACTTATTCAATAGAAATAACTTAAAAGATATTATACAAACTAACAATAATACCTAACATGTACAAATGCGTATGAAAAACAACTCACTGGGCATCAAAAAATTCATCCACATCGCTGTCAATGGAAAAAGTGCCCAGAACGCTAGCAGCATTGCCACGTTGAATAGCAATGCTGATTCGTTGGCCAAAGAAAAGCCCAGCCCTCTGGTCACGTGAAGAGTCGACTAACAGCTTGCTGATATGCCGGAAAACTCGATGAGCACTCGGACCCCATGGCCCTAGTGTTTCAACCCCAAACGGCTCAAACATGTAACTCCCAATAAGGTTGTTATATTTGCGCCGTTTGAGGTTTTCTGCACCTGTAGCAGCCGCCCCAGCACAGCCTGCCGTGCTAAGAAGATGGGATGGCGCACGGGTGTCGACAAATGATTTAAAAAATAATAAATAAAAAAAAAATAACTTTAATTTCGGAAGTCGGTGTCAAAAAACGAAGAAAAGAAATAACATACAAACACCGACTTCCGAAATTAAAGTTATTTTATAATTTTTGGTGTATTTTCTTTTTTGGAAGATAGTTGTTTTTTTTTTTTTGATTCTGGTGCTGAATTCTCGTTGGTTAAAGAAAGCATTGGTGCAGTGGCCCCGACGGGATACCGGCTATTGTACTGATATATATGAGGACTTGTGCGCCTGAGTTGTCTCCGATCTTGACACGCCTATTTTGCCTTTCGTTTGAGACTGGAAAAGTGCCGATGGCTTGGAAGCAAGTTAACGTGCAACCCGTGTCCAAGAATGGTAGTCGAGCTGATCCAGCAAATTATAGGCCCATCTCGGTAACTTCTATACTGTGCAAGAGTATGGAACGTATACTGCATGGTAAGCTCCTGGCATACCTAGAAGCTTGGGATATCCTCAGTGACCGACAATACGGCTTCTGCCGAAATCGGTCAACCCCCCGGATCTTCTAGGGTACCTATGCCATTTACATCTGGAGTGAGGCCATCGAGAAACAAGGGGAAGCCCTTGCGGTCTCCCTTGATATCTCGAACGCCTTCGACAAGGGGCATGATAGCCTAATTGCCAAGCCTTCCATCCTTCCTTCGGTCTGCCCGCCGGTTTGTGTGATTGGATTGCAGATTTCCTGAGGGATCGGTCTATCCGAGTGGTCATAGATGGCTGCTCGTCCGGACTACTAGCTATTATTGCCGGTGTTCCTCAGGGGTCGGTGCTCTCGGCAGCATTGCTTTTGCTGCATATTAACGATCTGCTAAAACCCGGTACCTTTGGGTATGCAGACGACAGCACTGTTACCGAGAGATACGTGCACGCGACGCACGAGCTAGTGGGTCTCGGGTCCGGTCTCTCCGAGAGGCTATGGTTGGGCGCTTGAACTTGTCCTTACAGGCTGTCTCAGAATGGGGCGATGCCAATCTGATCAACTTCAACGCTGCTAAGACACAGGCGTGTCTTTTTTTCTGCTGAAAGGAGCCAATTTCACCTGGCTCTATCTTTTCGAGGTGTAACCGTGCCAATACCCGACCAACTTGAGCTTCTTGGGGTTACGTTGACATCTACCCTCAATTTTGGTGCATAGAGGCAAAGGCTCAAGTGGCTGCCAAAAAGTTAGGAATCCTCGCAAAGGTGAGAGTACGCCGAAACAGCTGCTCAAACTTTATCAAGTGCAAGTTCGATCGTGTATGGAGTACTGCTCGCATCTTTGGGACGGATCTGCCAGATACCAGCTTGATGCCCTTAAGAAAATTGACAAACGAGACAAGAGGATCATCGTCAATGCTAAGCTCGTCGAGTCGACGCTCCAATGTCTTGAGCATAGACGCCGAGTTGCTAGCCTGTCGGTTTTCTATCGGTTACATTTTGGGGAGTGTGCGACGGAATTGCATAATTTGATTCCGCCAAGCCCGTTCCATCAACGGACCACAAGACCTACGGTGATGTGCCACCGGTACATGGTGAACGTCCCATCCACACGCACAACGTATTCCCTGCCGGAGTCTGTGTTTCCTGATAGCTACAACCTGGGAGCCTAAGTCAAGAGTGAATAGGTTACTTCTAGGCAAGCGTGCTCCATCTTCGACCACATCATCGCTTACCATCGGGTGAGATAGTGGTCAAACGCGTGCTTATCAATAAAAAAAAAAAAAAAAAATTGGTGCGCGATTTAATAAACTTGTTATGACTTGTATTGAATTTATCAAACACGCGTATTCAGCACAGAACAAATTAAATTTCGTGTAACGATTAATAATCACCTTCTTGAGATATTATTGCACTTTTTATTGGATATTTATTTACACAGTGACATAATGATTAAGCGTGAAATACTAAATTTAGGAGTTTCTAATAACATGACGTCTACCTACTGACCTTTCTTTAAAAAAAGTTTAAACCTTTTGAGAACATATTCATTTTGCGTAGGTACAGCTAAAGAGTGGAATTCCCTGCCCAGAGTCTGTGTTTCTTGATAGCAACAACCTGGGAGTCTTTAAGTCGAGAATGAATAGGTTACTTCTAGGCAAGCATGCTCCATCTTCGACCACATCATCACTTACCATCAGGTGAGATAGTGGTCAAACGCGATAAATTGTGAGGTGGGCAATTTATTAGATAATGTTATTGAACGCACGGTTGATTTTAACGCGATTGATACTGAGACGTTTCGAATGACGTCAAGAGTAAATTAGTGTAAACTTTGAATAATTTTGCGGGTGTTTTATTACGGGAATACTGACCACTCGAATGCACAGGCGAATTAGAAATTCGATTAGTCGACCCGTATAGTGCAGTGGCGACCGTATACGAAGTTCGTGGATGAACATGGACTAATTTCAGAACGTAGAGTACTATTCGAGAACGTTGCTTCTTCACACAAATTTTGCTAGGCCTAATTGTTTCCTTTTTCGCAATCACCGACGTGCATAGATTGTGACTGTGAAAATTTGAAAACTGACTGTGATTACGGATCCTGAGATACAGCCCGCTGACAGACAGACGGACAGTGGAGGCTTAGTAATAGGGCCCCGTTGGTAACCCAGCGGGTACGGAACCCTAAAAAAAGTATCGAAAAAAATACGGATTTCGTAAACCCATAACTTTAGGGGCTCCTCCTAGTAAGTGTCCCTAAGCTTGTTGATATTAAAATAAATTAGGTAATTGATTAAGACAGTGTTGAGCGTTAGCTAAGGGGCACTTGGTTAGGTGAAGATTTAAGGATGTTTGGTGAAAACGCCCATAAGGCAAAGGTCTACCTAATTTTTTAATCAATGAGAGCTAAAAATAAAACGCAGAAAACTTATAATAAAAATCATATCTAAGTTAAAAATGAAACTATTCGTATTAAGAGACAAGACTGTATCCACGTATGCCTGACCTACTTTAGGTAAGTATATACATTCGTCTCCTACTTACGTGGGCTGCACTGAAAGTTCTTAGTTACGAGTAGTTTGCAATTGAAACAGAATCACTCATTATTTACTGCAATCGCAATTGACCGTTTCGGGGCCGCTTTAGAATAGGCCAGTAAGAAGAGCATCTGATGAAAAATTTATTTAAATATCGAATTAGGACCTCTTTGGGAATCTGTAGATGTGTAATGAATTCATAAAAATGTCATTTGTTTTTATTAGGGTTCCACACCCGAAGGGTTCAAACGGAGCCCTATTGTCCCTCTGTCTGTCTGTCCGCCCGTCGTCTGTCACAAAATTATGTTATGAAAAATTTTTTAACTTCCCATTAACCTATGAACTTGAAATTTGGTGATAACGTTTATTATTACTTATACTTTTAGTAACAAATACCAATATTTGGTACGGAACCCTTAATGAGCAAACTCCGACACACACAAGTGTGTGTCGGATTTTGCCAGTTTTTACAAATTGGCGGCAATTTAAACAGTGTCTGTCGTGCGTCGAAATATATTTTCTAGAGAAAATTTTCGCTTAATGATTTATTACGACGTTTGATGCGCATTGGCGTATAAAGGCCGTGCCCAAAAGATGCCTTGGCTGCGTTTGAAAAGGCGTGGAAGAGATCCCTAAAGAGAGTGGTCCCACTGCTTCATTCAATGGTTCCATCTTATGTGACGGTACTTAGAAAGGAACGGAGACTTCATGAATTCTGCAAGCTAAGCTTAATTATAACAATTTACATTCTTCATATCGCGAACGGAACGTTCGCTATCACACCGAGCTCTCGCAAGGATGATTCATTAATAAAACAACATAGGAATAGCTGTCTTCCCACATAAAGTAGATGGAAGATTTGTAGCGACTGAAGCCCTTATCAGGTGGATCTGGTATCGAGTATGGGATAGACACCGCTAAATGTATTAGCCCACATGGCGGGTAGCTAAGTATCGTTATCATTAATCTGAAGATCTGTCATTTATAATTGAAGTATAGGGAATGCGTATCATTAGGTACCTACTTCAGAATAATATTTGCTTTTACGGTAATAATTTTTATAGTCAAATTTATTTTTGTCTAATAAAAGTTTTGCCTTGTGGAAAACCGTTCTTTTTGTTTAAAGACACACACGAAATATGGTCTGTATGTAACGTAGTGGCGTTACAATCTCAATTAAAATTACACATAAGGAAAAACCACAGTGGCCAAAAGCCACTATTTCAGTTTTGGAAAACAATTAACAATATTAGTTTGCTGACAACACTATTGTCTTTGGATTCGTTGACTGTCAATGACGGCGTAGATATACATATAAGGCCGCCAGGGCAGCGTGGAGTCCTTTTTCTTCTTTATTCCAACTGCTGGAGGTGGATTCACGTTCTCTTGTTCTGTCGAACACTTCTGAGACTTCACCCGTGAACCACCCGCCAAATTCTAGCAGTTGCAGTTTACATTGGCAAATATTTGCCAACCTTAATAAATTACCTGAAAACTACCCCAATCTTATCTTGGGTAAGTGTTGAGTCAGCATACAAGTAGCTTTGTGCATTCTGTGTTCCTAATTTTATATATAAATTCTTTTCAGAACATGATTTTCCTATGTCTTGCATTTTTCTTTTCTTTGCATTGTAAAATCAAGGTTTATAACCTACAATAAAACTGTCGTATTGTTGTAATCACGCCTTCCGCGTGGTTAACTTTATGAGGCCTTTGCTATGCGCATCTTGACTTGTGCGTACCCTGCTGCTACGCTCAAATATGCATGTCATCGTGCTTTTCACCTCACCTTTGTAAGCTCCGTCTGATTTTAACAACCACACCGCCATGCGCACGTACAGCCGCTTTGCTTATGCCTGAGTGTCAGAATCAGCGGAGAACTTCTTCAGCCATCTGTATGACACGCTGGACAATATTTTCCATGGTCCCAGATTCGGAGTCGCAAACTTAGAGTCCCTGATTCCGAGTCCCAGGTCCAAGCACTCAGATCAAACCCGAACATGGAGGGGGAAGATTTGGAGCCCTACGCTCCGAGCACGCACCTGCTTCGTCCTCCATCGCGGCCATCCTGCCGCAATGCCTCGTGCTGTTACCACTAGGCCACTTACCACGGTGGCTCGCTCTACGCCGGGTACGTATTTACCCGCGTGGCTTCTGCTAGCCGTCTCCTAGCCGGCTCGACCACCTGCCGGCCGATTCATCCTGGCTCCTGTCGACCCTACGAGCCGGCGCTACCACCTGCCGGCCCACATCTCCGGGGCGAACGCAACGTGGCTCCCCCGAGCCATCCGTCACCAGGTTGAGCCAGGGTAGTACCGTCCCTCTTACAGCCCCCCTAAAAACGGTCCGGGGTCGACGGATTCGGGGACGTCCGTTGGCCCATCAACCGAGACCCGAGATGGCGGCGCGTAGTGTTCCACGTGCGCCTCTGTTAGACGTAAAGGGGGGTTAAGACCTCACTCCTCACCACGGATGAGGCCCGCAGATAGCGGGCCGGTCAAGTATATGAGGGAACACCGGGGTGGTTTTTAGTCAGTAAGAGTCTGACAGACCCCTTCGCCCTCCCCAGGCGAAGGACATCCATGAGGATTTTCCACCCGGCAAAAAAAAAAAAAAAAAAGGTAGTACCGTGCCACCTCCCAGGGAGTGCCGAAATCTGTGACTGCAAACCTTCCCACGCAAGGGGCGTGGGATGGTTTGCAGTCACAGATTCTCTATTTAATATATATTTTTAATGTTGACCGAGGTATGTGTTGTCATTTTTTACTTCCCACGTAGCCTCCATATGTCACATGTATAAGAATATTTTTTTGACTTCACTTCGGACTAATTTAATTTTGACAGAGAACAAAGGTAGATAAATAAAAACAAACAAACCTTGAAAGGGCCTCTGTCAAATCCGCAGAATGATGCCTCCATGGTGTAGGATCTGGTGACGCCCAGGTGCCTCCACACAGTGACCCTGGCGGTGCTCTCTCGTTCCCGCTCCACTCTGAAGGAACAGGATCCAAGCGCGAATGCAGGTGACAGCCGATGCATAAGCGCTGGCAGCATCTGACAAGTAACAATAGGTAAACATTCATTCAAAATGAACCTCCACAATTTGTCAGTTATGGTTAAGATCAATATTTTTTTCATTGGGTCTAGCCCGCCACTCCATTCCCAAAGACAATCAGAAAAGCACTGAGGCAGTGAAGCTCGATGAGTGCCGGTGAGGCCAAATCAATGATTAATTCAACAGTATTGGATCCCTCAACTAAATTAATCAAAACAGAAGAATTAGAACAGGAAATCAGGGAAGGGGGAAGCATCTAAGGGCCCTGAGTGAAGCACCTTTGGGCTCTTAGGGAAGCACCTATTGCGCAAGACTGCTAACACTTCATGAATCCAGATTCGAGTCTGCCGCGAAGTAATTCCTTATTTAAAACTCAATATACTGCTAGAGCTGGGAATCAAACCCAGAATCACATGCTAAGTAATCGTGTTTGCGACCTATAAATCCAAGAGGTAGTCATCAACTGTAATCGACTTTTTTTTTGGGTGGGAAATAATCAAATAACTTCTCCCAATCTGGGTGGAGCGTGAGAGCGTGTCAGACTCTTACTGAATAAAACCCATCCGAGTTGCTTCAGTTGCCTGTACCAGGGGCCGCAGTGACTCTTTAAAACACACCCGCGACCCTGGAAGAATTGCGACTGGCTGTGAGGTCTATGTATACGAACGAGGGGCTGTGAGGTCTATGTATACGAATGAGGTCGACACTTTCCTTAAATGTCGTTAATGTAGATAATATCGGCAACCACAGTAGCTACATTGATAACATCTAACGATCTTATTACTTTACCCACTTACGCCATTGACTCGTGTTTCAAGGATGCTGTCATACGACATCCTTAATATTGCAAATGATTACAAATATTTTTTCTCGTCGAAGGACCATTCTTTTGGAAGGCTTGTTTGTTACACAGCTAAGTAACTGTATTTTTAGCCTAAACAAAATAAAAATGGTATAAGTAAGTTCTTGTCAGCTTACTAGGTATTTAACGGGTTCATCTGGAACTATCCGGTCGCTGCTGCACCAGCTCTCTGCGCCCGCGCACCCGTAGAAGAATACGTTCTTTTTCCGCGAGTGCCCGTGGTAGTCACAGTACACCAACGGTGGCTTCTTCCAGACGCGTATAAGATATTCTATTAGTCCCTGAAAAAATATTACGAGGGTAGAAAGTTTTTTGCCACCAAGTTCATTCATTATGGTAGAAAGAAGGACCATGTAATAAAGCAGTGGTATCGAATAAAAAAAAATCCATCAGACCATCAGTCTCATCTGATATAAATCTACACCTCAGGATCGAACACAGGATAACATCCGCTTAAGCATTCGACGCTGCGACAAAGTAGTATATTAAATATGTAATTAAATTGGGAAATTGTTTATAGTGTGGTAAAATATCAATGAGCCCTGAAGGGAAACCACTTTAAATCTTTAAGATAGATTATTTTTCTTAAAGGAAACATTCCTTAATTTTTAAATAGAAACAAAACTGCATTCACCGATTACTTGATAAACTTACTTAATCGGGAATCGAACCAGCTAAAAATTCAAAAAAATACCTAAACAGTCGCTATTTTATTTCACTAGTCGATACAGTCAATGTTAAAGATAAAATTTCTCCAAGAAACATTAGGTTTTAAACTTGTCTGCCGTGCAAGATATACATAGAATCTAATGTTTATTATACAAGGGTTTTAATCAACATTACCTAGACTAGAACTGTTCACTTTCAACAAGTAAAAGACAGGTTATAATTTTCTTATAACTCTAACGTTCAAAGACATTCTATTAAGTACAAGCTTGCTAATTTATCTCTAAGTACCTTGTTGAAAACTTAGATAAGAAAATCGTTTAATAGGGTAGTTTCCTAAAAAAAATCGAATTAATTAGTCCGTAAGTAGATTAACAAAAAATATTGGACACGTAATTTTTTCTTTTGTCACTTTGATACAGAACATTGAAATTTCGCGTGACGTCACGGTGTGCGACACTTTTTACCACTAAGTGACGTAACGAGCCCCCACTCCTGAACTTTGATGCGTTTTTATAAGCTTTATTTAGTTTCACCTGTATTTTTATGTGTTAGTTTGGTAAAGCAAAAAAACGTGTCCAATATTTTTTGATTTTAAAATCGAACTTTCGGACTAAATAGAATTATTATTTTCATATCGAGGAAATATCCACATTGGTATAATAAATGCACATTTCCTTCTGAGACGAGGCGTTCTGACGAAAAGTATAAAAATAAAAAGTTACGTGTCCTTCATAGAATGAATGATAAAATAAAATTAATGTTAGATTTCATGATGTATAACCAAATGTTTATTAGAGAGTGTCCAATATTTTTTTATTTAAAATCGAACTTTCAGATTAAATAGAATTATTATTTTCATACCGAAGAAATATCCACATTGGTATAATAAATGCACATTTCTTTCTGAGACGAGGCGTTCTGACGAAAAGTATAAAAATAAAAAGTTACGTGTCCTTCATAGAATGAATGATAAAATAAAATTAATGTTAGATTTCATGATGTATGACCAAATGTTTATTAGAGAGAATTTATTCTGAACAGTAATCTTATCGATTCATACAATAAAATAGCTAGTGTTTTTTTTTTAAATTTTCGAATTCCTTTTTCATGAAATCTGTGAATGCAGTTTTGTTTCTATTTAAAAATAAAGAAATGTTTCCTTTGAGTAAAATAATCTATCTTAAGGATTTAAAGTGGTTTCTTTCAGGGCCTATTGATATTTTCCACCCTATATACAGGGTGTAACGGAAAGGTGTGGTCATATTTTAATAACTGCATTTGCCCATCGATATGAACAACATTATTCAAGAACAATTGAGGAAATTCTCAAAAAAAAAATTTTTACTCCCCATACAAATATTGATCGATGATCACTTTGTATGCAAAGTTAAAATTTTTTTTTTGGATTTTTTTACTTTTTCTTAGAGAAAGCTGTTCGTTTCCATGGGCAGAACTGGTTCTTAAAATATGACCACACCTTTCCGTTACACTCTGTATAATGGCCTGTAACGTTATCTTACCTTAGTATGATAAATAGAAGGATGTAAAACAGGACTTGGTTTACACCACCGTCGATTTAAATCTTCATTAGTCAAGCCGCATCGATGGCTGCAATAAGAAATGACAATTTACAGGACGAGCTAACCAGGAAATCTTATGAGCGACAAGTTAGCGCCGATAACACGCCGGGACATTTCCATTGAATTAAAATGACAAGACCGTGGGTCGAGCGTCAGATGTCGTCATTTTACGAGTACAATAATAATCTTTATTATGCTACACACAAGATTCATGATACATAAGACCAGATGTATAAAATAACATAGAATATCTACATAAATCTACACAGATCATGTAACCCTGTCTCCTAAACTAGGTAGGCATGTATCTTAGGAGACAGTGTTAGGCCATAAAGGGCGGTTAGTCATGTAGGTATGGCTGCAGCCAGGGTAAACATATCGCGAGGGTGGATAAGTCATATATTTGTGTGCCGGTGTGTAAATGTGTTTGAGTGTGAGTGTGTGTGTGAGTGAGCACTAGTAATGTACAAAATGATACAAAGTATCAGAAATACAAAGTATCTGAAATACAAAGTATCTGAAATACAAAATGCAAGATACTTTTGAATTAAGTATTTCAGATACCAGATATAAAATAGTTTCTGGAATGGTATCTGAAATACTAGAAACAAAATACGTATCTTTCAAATACTTTTTAAAGATAAAATACTTTTGTACGAAAACTAAATTTTATTGAATTTAAGTTTATTTCTTTTACGTGAATTATAATTACGAATAGATCGCGTTGACCACGCAAATGTGAAAAGACAATATAATATATTGTGTCAAGTAATAAAATGATTGAAGAACCTTAAAAATATAATATTATTATATTTTAAAGGTTTTTTTTTAAAATTTATTTTTTTATGATTGATTTATTACTCATTTTTCTTCGATGAGGCCTCATAATCGGTTCTCTATTGTGTTACCTAACTTTTTAATTATTCTAATCTTAAGTGACATAATTTTTTTTGTCCTAATCATCATTTGTCCGAATGATAACTTGCCCGAACTTAATGCCACATAATATCACATGCCATAAAATTGAAATCTCTAAATACAATATGCCCTAAATCCGTTTGTCATAAATATTATCTACAATCAATAATATACAAAATACTTAAAATCGTTTTCAATAAAAGTTAAGTCATAAATCTGTTTATATGTATAAAATTCAAAGTCCTGACTGACTGACATAGAGACATGAAATTTCCTCCCTTTTTTTTATAAAAACAAAAAAAAGGTTTGAATTTCGAAAAATACTTTCTTAGTGGATACCTACTCTTCACAAAGAACATACCCTCCAAATTTCATGTCTCTAGGACCAGCGGTTAACCCTTAAGGCCGGTAGTACGGCCTTAAGGCCCAAGTGGTGCCCTTATTTAAAAAAAATCGTAGCATAGCATAGAAGATAAATATTAAAGAATCCAACGTCACGTTTGTTATAAAGAGGATAAAGTATTTTTACGTTGTTAAAACAGGTCTCAGAAACATTCTGTTTTAACAACGTAAAATACTTAATCCTATTTGTAACAAACGTGATGTTGAATTCTTTAATATTTATTTTCTAGGCTATGTTACGATTTATTTTTTAATGAGGGCGCCACTTGACCGGTAATAGACCCTTAAGGTAGTGAAAAAGGGATTGAAAGTTTATAACGGGGAAACAATGACTATTAAACCTCGGGGGAAGTACTAATTTAACGCGGACGAAGCCGCTGGCAGAAACTAGTTCAAATTATATAATGTTTTTTTTTTGTTTGTTTTTTTTTATGACAGCGGGTAATAGTTTTTCTTCTACCGATTTGTTTATTGTATTGTAATATGGCTTTTGTCACGTCTCCGGCGCCGCATGTATGTATATATCACTCAATAAAACAGTTGATTGTGAACATGTGGTTTTTATTTCCCTGTAAGAAGCATGCAAACAAGCATACACCATGCAACATGTAGCATGCAAGCTAGCATGCAGCATGCAAGCGAGCATGCAACATGCAGCAGGCATGGTTTCTGTCACGGCTCCGGCACCGCGTGGCTCCCGCTCACCACCGCAGTTTCGTCTTGCTGGCCGGCTTCATCGGCCAGCCTCAGTCGCAGTGGCGAGCGTTACAACCTCGTTACAAGCTCCTCAACTCGCGGGCCGCCTCGCCCCTACGCGCCTACGCGATTCTAAATTACACTCTAGGGGTAGGGCAGACAAGACTACGTGGAGTTGGATTTACAGCGATTTTTTTCTGTCACTAAGACCTAGTTTTTAGAAAAAGTTTTAGGACTAAAAATTTTATGGGAAATAAACATTCGGAATAATATACATTATATAATGCAATACTTATGACATATGACTTTATTTCATGCAAAATTAGGAGATTCAATTATTATAGCACTCGATAATATGACAATAGTTTTAGAAGTAAAAATAATTATGTAATAATTAGTCCTCCTTTTATTCTTTGTCCTCCTTTTTCTCTCACCTCCTACGAAATTATGTAACATTTGCTAAGTATGTATTTTTAAATGTAAAATTTTGACATCCTTTTTTATTAGCAGTACACCGCAGACTACCCCCTTTTAGATTTTAAGTTCTTTCAGTCCATCCCAAGGTTGTCTGGTAGATCGCTGTTCAGCGATAAGACCGCCGCGCGCCGTTGTACCCATAGATTTAAGCTCGTGTAAAACAATTGTGTGACTGTTTAGGTGTACAATAAAGTTTTATTATAGTCTATGTAAAACAAAATTTCTGAGTTTTAAATATTATGGTTACTGAAGTTTATAGCAAACGTGTTATGGATAATGATTTTTGGACAAAACAATTTTAGGAGAAGAAAGGGAGTACCCTCATAATTATGTCCCCAAAACAGAAGAGCCACTCAACAGGGGCAGAACTTTTTTTTAAAATTTTAATAGGCACGCGTTTGACCACTATCTCACCTGATGACAAGCGATGATGTGGTCGAAGATGGAGCACGCTTGCCTAGAAGTAACCTATTCACTTTTGACTTAAAGACTTCCAGGTTGTAGTTATCAGAAAACTCAGAAGGGAATTCCACTCCCTAGCTGTACGTACAATGAATGTGTTCTCAAAACGATCTGTGCGTGTGGGTGGGATGTCCACCATGTACCGGTGGCGCATCGCCGTACGTCTTGTGGTCCGATGATAGAACGGGCTAGGCGGAAGTAAATTATGCTATTCCCTCGCACACTCTCCAAAATGCAACCGATAGAAAACCGACAGGCTAGCAACTCGGCGTCGATGCTCAAGACTTTGGAGCTTTGACTCGACGAGCTTATTATTGCCGATGATCCTCTTGGTGCGCCTCTCAATTGCCTCAAGTGCGTCAAGCTGGTATCTGACTGATCCGTCACAAAGATGGAGCAGTACTCCATACACGATAGAACTTGCGCTTGCTAAAGTTTGAGCGGCTGTTCCGGCGTGAAGTACCGTCTCACCTTTGCTGGGATCCCTAACTTCTTGGCAGCCACTTGAGCCTTTGCCTCTATGAAAGGACCAGAATTGACGGATGATGTCAACGTAACACCAAGAAGCTCAAGTTGGTCGGTTATCGGCACGGTTACACCTCGGAAAGAAGGAGCTGGTTAGACTTGGCTCTTTTTAGCGGAAAAAAATACACGCCTGTGTCTTAGCAGCATTGAACTTGACCAGATTGACATCGCCCCATTCAGAGTCAGCCTGTAAGGACAAGTTCAAACGCTCAACCATAGCCTCTCGGAGAGAGGAGACACAGATATATCTGGGAGAGAGAGAGAGAGACATAGATCTGAGACACACCAGCTCGTGCGTTGGACACGTATCTCTCGGCAACAGTGCTATCGTCTGCATACCCAAAGGTACCAGGTTTTAACAGATCGTTAATATGCAGCAAAATCAATGTTGCCGAGAGCACTAACCCCTGAGAAACCCCGGCATTAATATCCAGCAGTCTGGACGAGCGGCTATCTATGGCCACTCGGATAGACCGATCCCTCAGGAAATCTGCAATCCAATCACACAATCCGGCCGGGTAGACCGAAGGAAGGAAGCTTGCCAATAAGGCTATCGTGCCAGACCCTGTCGAAAGCCTTCGAGATGTCAAGGGAGACCGCTAGTGCTTCCCCGTGTTTCTCGATGGCCTCACTCCAGATGTGAATGGCATACGCTAGAAGATCCCCAGTTGACCGATTTCGGCGGAAGCCGTATTGTCGGTTACTAAGGATATCGTTAGATTCTAGGTATGCCAGGAGCTTACCATTTAGTACGCGTTCCATGCTTTTACAGAGTTTGGAAGTTAGCAAGATGGGTCTATAATTAGCTGGGTCAGCACGACTACCCTTTTTGGGCACGGGCTGCACGTTAGCTTGCTTCCAAGCCATCCGCACTTTTCCAGTAAATATCAAATTGTGCAACGTTATATTAATATTATATCTAATTTGGTTTTCTTCCCGTGGCAAACTTTGTCTCAAACGAAAGGCGAAACAGGCGTGTCAGGATCGGAGACAACTCAGGCGCACAAGTTCTCAGTACAATTGCTGGTCCAAATGACGTCGGGGCCACTAGCCTTGTTCACGTCTAGATTACGCAGTACCCTACGGAAATCCTTCCAGAACTTGGCAAAAATGTTATATTAGAAAAAAAAATTGTAGGATAAGCATCTTCTTTAATTAAACCTCTATTATTACTTTAACGCAAGGTCTTTTATCCTAAGGCGAGGTTCACACACTTGGGATTGAGTATGTTGTTACCATAGATTTTCTGCCACATTTTTGCACTGATAATATTTAAAAACAAAGTTTTAGTAGAAGATTTTTTAGACTCTGGCAGACGTGACAATGACAGACAAAAGTTTGTTTACATTATACGTTTCTAAAAACGTGTTTTTTGTTCAGTTGGGCTGTATCTCATGATCCGTAATAGATAGACAGCTAATAGATTAGATAGACCCCGAAGTCACTGAATGATTTTGCACCATAAAAAAAAATAACAGTCCGGAGAGACCCAAGGTTTTATAACATGTTTTTTCTTGGGGACATTTACTTGTTTTAAATGCATTACATTAAATGTTTAGAGACGGCCGAAATAACAGTGTTTACAGTGTCAATGAATATGGTTGTTGATATGTTGAAGTCGTCAGCGTTTTATACATTCCGGAAAAGTCTACATTTTCGATATCAACAGTTATAGCAGCATAATTTAAGCGAGTGACTTTGTGGGATGACATGTGCGGTAGGTTATAGTTAGTGATATTCAAGAGAGTAGGTTTATGGTCTGTGATATGCGATTCTTTGCTGAAAGAGGTAGATGGTAGGTTGGACTTAAGGAAGATGTGATCTAAACATCGTTCTAAGCGAGTAGGGATGAGATATGTGGGCAAAAGTCCGTGAGAGGCATTTAGTGATAGGTAATCAAGCGTTCTGTCATTTTTGCTGGTTGGACTCAGGTCTAAATTCATTAGACTGTCCAGATTAGATAGAAATGAGTTAATGTTACTCTTGGATTTAAGTGATGGTGAACGATATACTGCAACTACTGCCAATTCTTTGTTACCTATTTCACATACCAGGCAATTACATCCTTCAAATTTTGTTTCCTGCACAGTACTGTGCAAACCTAATCTGGTGTATATGATAATGCAGTCATTTTGATTGCAGTTAGAGATGGTAGAGTGAGCCTTAAACCCATCCAGAACTGGTAAACGGTAACCTTACTGAGCCAGCATTCGGTGAGAATCACAACATCATAAGTGGTTTTTGTTTGATTCATTAGAAGCTGGATATGGTCAAAGTATTTACTAACACTGCGGATATGTAGATGCAGTAGATTAAAACTACCAAGAGTTGATGTAATAACATACCGTGGACAGTTCTCAGGTAGGCAGTTGAAGGAGTTACCTATAAACGTAGAATCAATTTCTTGTATGATGTCATTTATGTTCGCCATTTTTAGTTATGTATAAACCACAAAACTGGGCAGTCCTCAGGTAGGCAGTTGAAGGAGTTACCCATACACGTAGATGAATCAATTTCTTGTATGATTTCATTTATGTTCACCATTTTTAGTTATGTATAAACAACAAGATAGGCAATTAAAGAAAAAGGCTTGTAATGGGAAGAAAAGAACGGAGTTAAAGCCTTGTAGATACATAGAACTTTAAGTATGCAACGAGGTAAAAGTGTTACGGTGTAAATTGAGAGAAGTTTGTGTTTGTTGTTAGGTGAAGTAGTGTGGGTGTTAATTGATGATGAATTGAGATAATTGTGTTTGGTAAATATCGGAGAAGGACCAATGTAACATGCGCAAGTAGGTAAAATAGATGATATAGTCATTTAGATTCGAGATCTTGCAGAGACTGATCAGAACTAATCAGAATATGCTTGTCCCCTTCCAGCTTCCTCAGGAAAATATTGATATTGGAAACCCAATAGAACTTGTAGGTGTGCCTTGATGCAAAATCCCGGGCTTGATGGTAGGTAGAGTTTCCTTGCACTTAAAGGCAGCTGCTCGGCAATATAAATAGGTTGCAGCTTACCAGGCATTCCGACGTGAGAGCTGTTTAGACATGTGTGTGTTTAAGTTTTTCACCGCCGATACGATAGTTTGCTTAGTATTTACGGCTGCGAATTCGGCAATTATAGGGCGCGGGGAGTTGGTATTAGAAGATTTTCCGGATAGGCGGTACACGTCTCGAATATTGAAGGGTGTTCCCAAAGCCTCGCAAATTTTGGTCACTGTCCTTGAAAGACTGGCGCTGGTTTCCGAGTCAGCAATAGGAACATTACGGATTTCGACGCCAGATGAGCATGATTTTTTTCTAGACGTTCTATATATGTCTTGCTGTGCACCTCGTATTTTTTTAGTTCTTCTATCTCCTTCATATTTTCAAACTTCGGGTTGAGGAAACTCATGGATTGAATAATCTCTTCGTTTGATTTTTGATTTGCGGCGGCAGCGTTTGTTGCCTGACAAGACATAAGGCTGTAGCGAATCATTTTATTTTATACATAGATACAACTTCATACAAACACTTTGATTGTAGCGGTTATTCTCATTAGATGCGGGACACGAACGCACGGAAAACTATAAACGCCGAGTATATAAAATAATAATATAATCGATTCTGGCTCTTATAAGGCTCTCCTACTAGACAAAGACAACTTTACGGAGACAGTTTAATATGACAAGCTATTAAATGGAATGAAATGGGTGACCACGTAGGAATTCGTTGTGACATGTTGTCAGGTGCGTCCGCGCAGCTGAAAACACGCGCCTCCGCACTGCTATGCTGTCAAAAGAAAATTCTCGTTGACGACCATCGATGATTCCAGTCAATGTGTTAATGGCAGGTACTTGTGAATCTTATGCTGGTTGTGAGGGTCTCAAACATATTTATTCAAGATTACAAAATAAAAAGTTTGAAAGAGATTTAAGAAAATAGATGAAAATGACTATTCCTCTCCCATTGATCTCCGAAACTGCTGAGCCTAAAATTTTGAAGAAAAAAAAGATAAAAGGTCTTTATTTTAAAATAACAGAACAACCTAGTTTAAGTCCATTATTTTGAAATAACTTTCGTTCGGAATCCTTTACGCGTAAGTCCGACTCGAACTTGATCAGTTTTTTAGGGTTCCGTATCCGAAGCGTAACCAACAGAATTCTATTAAGTACTAAGCCTTCGCTATCCGTCCGTCTGTCTGTCAGCGGGCTATATCTCATGAATCGTAGTTGAAAAGTTGAAATTATCAAATACTAAAATATAATTAGGTATATAAAAGAAATGTGATTTTATTGGTTTATGGTACGGGAACCTTCGAGTCCGACTTGCACTTGTCAGGTTTTGTTAATTGTCGGTAATGTTGACATTCAAAAGTTCTTTTCAATAGTCTAATTGAAACAAATGAATTGAATTTGACTTTCAGCTAAAATCAGCGCTAGGGAACGAGTATCAAGCCACGCCGCGGGCTTCAAGTGAATTAATCTCATTAACACTACATCACAGCTCAAAAGTAGGTAGGTACAAGCGTGCTTTAATTTACCCCATGATTTCTCACACTGTACAAACGCAGTGCTGAGTATAGGCTTTCGGAGACGTAGCAGGCTGGCTGATTAGTAGGTATAATCGCTAGACCAATCCCCAAACCTACGTTTCTGCTCAAGTACCGGAGTACTCATATCGGTAATTTGTCGAAGGGATCGAAGTAACTCTAAGAGCCCTCGTGAACATCCGAGTACCTAACCAGCATTCTAAAATTTTATTTCAGAATGCTGGTTAGGTACTCGGATGTTCACGAGGGGTCTTCTTCCAAGATTCAAGAGGTGAAAATATTAGGTCTATCCATAGGAAGTTAGAAGAGAAGAAAACGGGTCAGTTTTTTTTATGTCACTTTTTCCTTTGAGTTTTAAAATTTCTCTAGGTAATATCGTCGTATAGTACAGAAAAAACAAAACCCGAGGAAACAATTAAACAATTTTGAATAATTACCTACAGTTTAAATAATAATTATTTATTCACCATGATAATGACACACATATTACAAAATTGGAAAATGACAATGTAAAACTTAATACTGGCTTAGAGTTTGTAATACATAAATGTTGGGATTTTCTGCATCCGAAGTAGACAGTAGCCTGTATCTCGAATTGCATTTCCTCCCCTTATAAATATTGTGCACCTCTAGTAGCCATTTATAAAGATTTTTATACAATAATATTTCCGTGTCATGTGTATGAGTAAATTACTATGTATAAAACGAGAACAAATGTTAAAAGTTAGTGTAAGTGTGTTATGTATCTATTTATGTTAATGTGAGCGATATACATACGTGTTAATAAATTAGAAATTTTGTTCAAATAATTGTGAAAAGGTAACGTAACTAGTCGCTAAGAAATTAATTTGGGAACGTTTAAAATCTTCCGTTTTATCTTAAGAGAGTTTTTGTAGGTAGTCCTGAATTTTTCGTTTAACGTGGATCTTAGTGGGTAAATGTTTACAATTGTATTGATTCTATCGTATAGGTAAGGACCTAGGAAAATGAAAAATCTCTTAATGAAGGATGTTTTAGGAACATAATACGTACCTACGTTTATGTTTTCTACGATTGAGTAGAGGGTCTGTGTCATATGTGAGATCACCATGTTGCTTAAGGAGTATGCACAGAATGAAAAGTTGGCGAACGGTGAGAACTTTACATAATAGGGTATTTTACTCTATATGAGAAAAAAACTAAAAATATGTTATTGAGATAGCTTAGGCAAAAAGCAGTCGGAAAATGTTAGTTTTAGTTCATAAAATAACAAAATAAATTTTAAAAATCAATTCAAAGTTTTAAGTTTTTTTTAATCTGTATTTTAAAACCATGGAATAGTTGCCGCCATGTTATACGTCATACGACTATGTAAACTATAAAGTGTCAACTGTCAACTGATCAGCGTATCTATGCTTTGTACTTTTATTTACATAGCCAACTGACGTCATGACCATATAGCAATATGGCGTCCACTGCGTCCAGCGTTTTCGTCAAATTACGCGCGAGAAAATGTAAAATTTAAAAGCATTTTTATGGCACTTATTGATTGAATAAAAATTTTGTGTATTTTTTTATTGGTTTATTAGCACTATAGAATCTAATTGAGACACTTTTCAAAAATGAGTTTAATACCCTATTGATAAAGCTGCTTCGTAGGATATAAAAGTGATCTTTTAAGACAGCTCGTTGGGCTATTTCTACTTTTTTGAGGGTAATTTTCAATTGGTAAAGCGAAAAATAGACTTGTTTAAGTAGCTTATTGTCAGCAACATGTCTGAGATTTCTAAAAACAAATTAATTTCCTTACCCGCGCACTTAGCTGTTTATTATGTTCTTTGAAACTAAGGTTGCTATCAATAATGACACCCAGGTACCTGATAGTGTTCACGCGCTCTCCAGATATGCGTGATCAGTCCACTCCATCTAAGTATTTATGAGATATGATGCAAAAGTCGTTAATGGCTTCATCGCAGCAACGTTTGCTGAACACTAGGTATTTAGTTTTATCGACGTTTAATGTTAAAATATTGGTCCTGAGCCATTTTTTTACAACATTGAATCCCTCTCGAGCAGGACCTTATCCTAGGTCTCAGCGGAGAAAAAGAGAGCAATGACATCTGAATAAGAGATCCAGTTTGCCTCAAAGTATATTGAGGTTAGTGAGGTCGTTCATGTATACGAAAAATATAGTCCCAAAATACTACCCTGTGGTATGCCATAATCGACAGCATGGTCACTGCTCGTGTATTGACCTATTTGGATGCACACTTTCGCCCAGCAAGATAGCTCCGAATAAGATGAGTGTAATAATAATAATAAGCTGCGTGCCCGTAATTTCCAGTCTCTCAAGTTTATCTATCAATATAGGAACCGAAACAGTGTCAAAAGTTTTGCTTAAGTCGAGGAATATTGACAGGCATTTCCTTCCTATATCTAAACTAGTAGATATATAATTGGTTAGGATATGCACTGCTTCTTTAGTAGATCTACACCTCCTAAAGCCAAACTATCTGTCTGAAAGGCGATCGGCGGCAGCGACCTCTTGAGCCCGACCCTGGTCCAGGCCATGGCATAGAGCGAGAGAAAATGGGAAGCTGTCGCCTCCTTCTGCGAAGCAGTAATGATCGCGAAGGAGGAGGCGGAACGCGTGAGGGAGACTCACCCCCCGGCAGCCGCCGTAGGAGACGCCTTGGGCTTCGGGGCTTGCAAGTCGATCTCCGGCCACCGTAGGCGCGGGCTTGCGGACGGCGAGTAGTGGGTAGCTCGCCGTCCGACAAGGACCAGGTCTGTGAGTCGACGGCGCGTAGTGTTCCACGTGCGCCTCAAAGAGATGTCAGCAGTACCTGACGGGGCCCGTTAGAGCCGATGCCTGCCTGGGGTCGCGGATAAATTCGAAATAGAGTTACCGCGGCTCTTGGCACACAGGCAACTTTTCCAAACCTCCAAAAAACAAAACATCTTTACTATTAATTTATATTCTTAAAATAATAAATTAAGGGGTTAGGTACTTAAATGTAGGCGTGGGCACCGGAAGGGGTTTGCGCTTGCACCCCTTTGCTTACAATATTATAATATACAAAATCAGTAAAATTAAAGAAAAAACAATGTTAAATAAAAAAAGGCCTCTTAGAAATGATTTCTAGCATTCGTTAGTTCTGTTTCTAAATGAGCTGATTTGCTAAAAGATGGACCCCCTGAAAATAGTTCTGCCGGCGCTCATGAATATAGTCATATACTTACATAGGTTTTCTTTCTACAATTGATATCTCTGAAAATAGTTATAGGGATTTACGTCATTGCTTTATACAATCAATGTAATAAATATACAATTATCTATCGCGATAAGCCTAGTTATTAGTAAGGTAAAACTAGTTTCAAATTATTAGGTAGGTACCAATAATGCACAGAAATAGATTTTATTATCTGCCCGTCAGTAGGTATAGGTACCCATCTTAACTTCATTTCAACAGAATCCCACCAGCTGCTGTTAAATGGAAAATAATAAACGTCAATTGTATTATTACTTACAGCTAGGTAAACTTATTAGGTACGTCTGCAATCTACGACTGTTCACTATAGTTCTACCGTTATTATAGGGCAATTCTTATAGAGTACGTGCCTCTGACATAATCGCTTTCGCCAAGGTACACCAATAAAAGAGTACGAGTAACTGTAATGGTATTTAACAACATTATTATGTCATTAAGTGTCCCTGTGATGTAACACGAAAACTTTATAGTTCCCAGAACTGAATAATTTTATATTCACACGTCATATATCTTGTTATGTGCGAAAAGTGTGTACAAAGAAACGGTTCCAGGTAAGGACACAATCTTATGATTAACTAACTATATGAGTAATATTACGTTCGTAGCTGTATTGCACGTTAGTGAGTTTAGTTGGAATTTAATAATTTTTATGATTCAAAGCAGAGATGTTTTGCAATTCTGATTATTCTGTGCTGTGCGCATGGTTAGTGGATATTTTTTCCTGGAGCGGTCGGGCGTTCGTCCAATTAGGAGTGGTTCAGTGGAGGCGCATCATTAGCGGGCGCGGAGGCGATGCGGAGCGGCGGCGCAGCGCGGGCAGGCGCGGCCAGGCGCGGCGCACGCCGTCCCTGGCGCGGCCTTCGCTCCGCGACCGGTTGCGCATCTTATACTCTAATCAGGAAAAAAAAAGCGCCGTCCGCATGCGCGAATGAAAGCGAACAAGCGAGAAGCTGCACCCCGTCTGCCGTGTTTTATGGTGGATTGTTGCGGTACCGGAGCAACGAACAGGGATGTCGCATTGGAGGCACTTAATACCCTTTAAGATTTTGCTGACTCGCCTTATTAAAGCTTAATTTTATACGAATAATAAAAAATATATATAAAGCACTACTTACCAATTTTACTAAATCAATGACCTATCCTGACATCGTACAGTTTTTCAAATATCTAGCTACCAAATATGTACCTAGCGTCTAAGCGTATTTAATTAGATGTTATCTGTGCACTAGTATTGTTACAATACTAGTGCGTATTACCAACGTTATTAAGAAGTAACCCCTCGAGCGCGTAGTGACGACCGCGGCTGGTTCAAGGGTCCGCACTCCGCCTGCTCATCTATTTATAGCGCTGCGCACCGATGCTATCGGACCTCGGCAATACTTCGGGCTCGCTCGATCCCTGCCCGCCCTCTATGCACCCTCCGCATATCGTTCAGCCAGTAAATGGACCAAATAAACACTACCATTTTATATTTATTCCACCTATTTATATCATATGTCCATTGTTTCAGCCTCAGCTGGAATTCATAGCCGACGGCCAATTCCAGTTCTTGGACCGAGATCGTTGTTATATTGCTCAAATTGCACGTCACCGATAAATAGGGATACTTTACGCGTTGTAAATGGACACCTTGAGACAGTAATAATTTAACGTCAGTAGATACCGGCGGAGACTAGGTTCAGTTTAGATAAGTCGACAGGCCCATGGCACACGTCACGCTCATCCGTATTCCTAGCGCGGAGGCTGCTTCCTGTGAGCGCAGCGAGAGCACGCGCAACCACTGGTTCTCGCCGAGCGATGTCTATCGAAGGACTGGGTTTGTTCGCTTCATCGCTGGTAACGTTAGAGAGGAAGCGCGACGAGTGGCTCGCGTGTGTGCCCGGAGGGGACGCGGAGGGCTGCGCGGCGACCACGACGCCGGGATTCGCCAGGCCCAGCCGTTGTCGGCAACTCTGTATTCGTGGTCGACACCGGACACAGCGCGAGTTATTTACGATAGTCGCGAGACAATCGGCCGGTCGCAGCGCTTATCCGGTGCCACCGCGACAATAACATGACGTGGTTATCTTTATTAAATAGCGTTCTATGGAATTAACACACGTGCCTAGCTTGTATTTATAGCCTTGCTGAATCAGTTACCAGGAATGACAGGTACATCCATTAGATGCAAGACTACCTATGTGGATACGTATAATGATGGTGTTATCTTTATTATTGTATGTATCTTCATGAGGACGACTTTCCAATGTTTACCTATAGGATTCTTTATCGTTAGTTAGACAGTTCGTAAGTTAAGCGACCCGAGTAACGGCGACACAATAATTGATTTTATTTGCCGGTGTTGGCGGAAGCGGAGCAATTCACCACAGGAAGGTTCAATGACACGAAACTTTTCTCCGGCGACAATCCTCACTGTCGGAATGCAGTCACCATTAGCCAAGAAGCACTCCTGAGAAGGTATTTATTATTTTCACAGCACTAAGTCCAAAAATGTTTTAAGTGCTTACCATAGCTGTTTATAAGGTAGCGCTTAAAGATGTGAATTCCAACTTACCAAGGTTTTTAGATAACGAAACTTTGCATGAACCCAAGCTAGTAGAATTTTGTGTAAAATTTAGGTGGTATAACTTCCGCATGTACTACTATCATGTCTGCGTTCCAAGGTTGGATTTAGCATTGCGGGTACTGTGGGCATGCCCACAATTAATTATTATTATTAACTAACAATTTAAGGTCGATAGGCAAATGCCTTAATAAACTTAACAGTAGCCCAGATTCGTTAGCTCATCTCATTAAAACATGCGAACACGATTTATATTCTGACATAAAAACGTTCTTTAATGGACCTGCTCACAACTCTGCCGGTTAACGTAGCTATCGCAGAGACATCGTTTTTTACTCTATGCAGAGCAAAATCCTGGTTCCAGTGTTTCTAATAATTCCAGGATAGGTGCCCCAAGGGTATAGTTGCCCGGATTGTAATTGATCTAGTATCGCGGATGAATCGTATGTTATTTTATTATTCTATCCAAAGACTCTCCTACTACCACTAAGTTGACCGTGTCGCATGTCTCTGTGCGATTGCATGGGAACGCAAAATGCGATCAAAGTTTTTGTGGCATAGATGGGCTGTTTCTTGGCAGGGCTATCTTAAATGTAATTTATAGGGATAAGGCAACTATCCCCTATGTGGGATAGATGTCCCAAAATATAGAGGTCTGCAAAAATTGCTAATACTCTGGAAATATTAACTTTTCATACATTTGTAAATAAAAAACCAGAGTACCGGGCATTTTGACAAATTAAGTATTTTGCTTGTTGTAGTGAGAGATATAGTGATTTCAAAAAAGTCCGATACTGTCCTGGTTTTAATTTATAACTATAAATGCATTCTGAGAAAATTCAATAGCGTAGTTATTATAGTATTTAACTACACTTTATTTTTAGGGTTTTTGTTTTAATTAGGTGAGCCAACCCCACATTCAGTTGGAAGGAGCGAGGAAGAAGAAGAAATATAGTATCTACCCTGACGCCAAGAGAGCCATGGCATAACTTATGGGCCACAATTTCCTGTTAATAAAGAATTATTAGTATTATTTCGTTTATTTAAATTTACACATATAATTTACATTTTTAAATATTTTTAAAAGAAAACATAAAAACATTTAATAATACAAAAAAATATTAGTCCGCCGGTCGGAAGCAGCGTCCAAGCTACTGGTGGTTAGGCCTCCAGAGACAGGAACCTCCTCAAAATGCGAGCCGTATCGAGGAGTACTGCCTTCTGTATCAGGCTCTTGATCCAACCGCGCAACGACAGCTTCGACAGGTGGTGATCGAGGCTTTTGGCCATCAGACCGTTGGCAGTAATCCATCCATCCTTCATAATATGCCTCCGGCAGTTATTCATCAATAGCTTCGTCCATAATCGCACGGACAAAACTTATATATTATTATTTCATAGTACTTACATATAATTTATATTTCTATACGTAAACAAATAAAAATATAAAATCATTTAAAAATATAAAAAATAGTAGCCCACTGGTACCGGGATAGGGTCCAAGCTACCGGTGGTCAGGGCTCCGGAGAGAGGAATCTCCTAACAATACGCTCCATGCAGGAGTACTACCTTTTGGATCAAGCCCTATATCCAGCTGCCCAACAAGAGCCTCTTTAGAAGCAAGCTCACGAAGCTGAAGACCAACGATGGCAGAACCCTACAGGCCAAACCGGATCTTCTGAGAGAGATCGAGGCGTTCTATGGACAGTTGTACACGTCAATGACTAAACCTGCTGCGAATCTAGCTAACGACCCAAGAGCTAGATTGTTCAGACTGTCCTCGATCCTTATCGGTTTGCTGTTCTCCTGGATCTGCCGACTTCCTGGATAGTGAATGACTGTACTCCACTGCCCCATACACGACATCAGGAAAGTGCGCAGAGTTGCATCAACTTCGTAAAACTCCAGCACCCTCATGAGCCATGTATATGGCATTGAGTCATAGGCCTTCTTGTAATCTATCCAACATGTCGACAGATCTCTTCGAGAACGACGAACCTGTTGGTTAATAGCAATATTCGTGAGGTGCAGCTCTTTAGTACCACGGGACCCATTCCTATTTTATTCCAATTTTATTATTATTGTGTTTACAAAATTAGTTTTTCTATTTATTATTATAACTTCACGGCTGTCTAAAGAAAATCTAACCTTTTCGAGCCTTTTTGTGGATGGTGGGAAATCATCAAATGACTTCTCCCGCTCTGGGTGGAGCGGGAGGGTGTCAGACTCTTATTGACTAAAACCCACCCTTGTTCCTTCAGTTGCCTGCGGGCCGCGGTAACTCTCTTTAGAATTTATCCACGGCTCCCGGCAGGCATCGACACTAGCGGAACCCGTCAGTTGCTGCTGACATCTCTTTGAGGTGCACGTGGAATACTACGCACCGTAGACTCGTGCTTGGTCCTTATCGGACTCTTTTTAAAGCATATTGCACCTCGTTGTACACGTGTAGCCTGTGGGCTAGTTATGCGCAATCTAGGTACGGCGCCCTCCGCGTCCAGTACAATAACGCGTTCAGGGCGGTGTTGGAACTGCCCCGATTCTGCAGCGCCTCGGGCATGTTTGCAGAAGCGCGCACCGACTGTTTCCACGCCACCATGCGCAAGCGGTGCGCGTCCTTGGTGCGCAGGGTGCAGTCCAGCTCCTATGCTGTCCTGGCGATGATCGCTGATCGACTCGACTGTCCGTACATTCGACACTGTTGTGTCAGGCACGTTAAATTATTAGGTTAGGCGCACGGCTTGGCATTTTATTATTTGACATCAATAAAATATTTTATTTATTTATTTTTTAAATTTATTTTTGACATTCACATACTGCGTTTTTATTTAATTTAATTTTGTTTTTCTAATGACTATTAAAAATATAATGATACGAATGAAACTTACTCGTATGACTGAACAAGGTCTTGGCCGGTGTATCAAACATTTGGAAATGTCTCCTTTGTAAGAATTCACTAAATTCATTCAATTTAAATGACCAATGAGAGAGAGAGTGAGTCAGTACTCCGACTCGCATTTGTTCGATTTTTCTTTTCTTTTTTTTTTTCGGGTGGCCGTGACCACAACCTCTTTTGAGGGCTGGATCCACCCTTGCTGCGCGTGAGAGTGATGCACTTGATAAGCCCACATGGGGCAGCACCTCACCAGGGTTGAGGGCACCACTCAACGCTTCCGCACCCGATTCACCGCTATTGATTTAGGAGTCGCGAGTGTGATCAGTTTGACGTGCCTCACGACTCGACACTGATATTCGCAAATAAAACCAACAACTCGTGTAGGTATCAAGCTAGTTATTTCTTTGTAGGAAGTAACGACCAAGAATGGCATTGGGAATTAAAATCTATTTTCATTTTATGATAGAGCTGGGCTGACATTCAATAATGAAGATTTAACTTCAGGGGATTTATTTAAAGTACTTGCCTACTTTGTGTTTAAAAACAACGATAGTGAATTCTAAGTTCACTATCGTTGTATCAATCATCGTTATCTGTCTTACATTTTCCTGAAATAACATAGGTAGTTTTTTTCATAAAATAAGCATCATGTTACAACACCAGTACAGCTGCAGCTGGGTAGGTTTCTTGTAAGCACTGCCCAGGGGTTGTGGATCTGCCCAGGGGTTGTGGATCTGCCCAGGGTTGTGGATAAATTCGAAACAGAGCGCTCCCCTGGGCACTCAGGGCATGGAAGGAACACGGGTGGCTTAGTAAAAGTCTGACACGCCCTGCTGGGAGATGTCATTGAATGATTTCCCACCCCCAAAAAAAAAAAGATGTCTTGTAAGCTGATAATGATGACGCATTCAATTATTATGTTGCAATACCGTTACTACAGTAACAGGACGTGATTACTACCTACACGGCGACTCATTATTTTCATCAGATAATGTGTTCCATTTTGCTAAGCTACCTTTACCTTCTCGCCTGTTTTATCTAAAGTACTGGACCAGTATGCAATTAATACGTGTTCTATCAATTCAGATGTACCTAACCTACCACTGACTGCATACATTAAGAATGCTGTTATTAAGGTCTGTATTTCCGAGGTGATTGCTTGTATTTTTTAATGATAGTTAATGTAGAGTCCCGTAGCGTGTTGTATTCTTTTTATTTTGTTCAAGATTATACGTACATGCAAACATGAAAATAATGAGCGTTTGTGGTATGTGGAGGGGTTGCTATGATGAGCAGCCGTAGTCAGTATAAGCGAGTGCCACAGAGGGCACGGCATACGAGTGCATTATTTACATAATAGCAACGACTGGGCGGCCTTGGCGCACCGCAGCCTCCTATAAATTCTGCTCTTCCAGTTTGCGTTGTTCAGCTTATCGCATTATATCAGTATCAACTCGGAACGTGCATCGTAATACTCGTAATGATTCATTATGACCGTGCACAGCTACGTTTGGAAGACAGTTCAAGTTGAATGATGACGGCGATGACTCGTCGACGGGTGTCGTTGACTCCGGCCTATCCGTCTATTACAATGATGCAAGAGGCAGAGCGTGAACTATTCGCACGAGATCGGCGTTCTTTGTTAGCGGCGGCGGTCGAGGAGGCGAGCTGAGGGTTGCTGCGCGGCGCGGACGCAGGCTGTGCGTGTGCGTACATTGCCTGCGGCGGGCGGCCGCGTGCGCAGCATTTAGCGCCGCGCGACCCGCTATTATGAGCCTCGCACTCGTAATTCATTAGCTGACTCCGCTCGCCTCGTATTATTTATGACCCCGCTTAAATTTTGTACGCGAATACTTTCCTTGTAGGCACTTTCAAAGTTGTATCCTCTTAATGGCGATGCCAGTCAGGAATAATAATGACATCTGAATAGAATATCCGAGGTCAAGGATTTGCATGATACAATGTTCTTTTCACAATTCTTTTTCGTAGGTTTACTGCTCAATGCACATAATTTATTACATGTCAAGAAAGTGTTTGTGCGCAGGTTGAGCTTCATAAAATAGTTCCAAGTACCGATTTGAACAGACACATTCAAAGCCACCATTATCTGCTTTCTTACAAGGAGTGACGCATTATGCTACTTTATATTCTTATGAAGTATGAATTCCTGTAGGTACGTATAAACTAAGTCATAGATTTTATAATGTGTTAGCAGTCTTAACACTGCCATAAATAAGTCTTTGAAATTGTATAATATCTCATGGCTTGATGGATGTAATATATTATTTTGTCTTCATTTTTGATTTATGGCAGGTATATTAGAACTTTTGAACGTTAAGCTGCATGAATTTATTATAAAAAATGTAAATAATTGACTGTAAACATGGTGTATGATTATTAAAAAGTGGTTTAGTATTTTCGCGGCTGCGCGGAATTGACGAGCAGCTGGTGTCTGCGGATCTCGCGCTCGTTTCCCGGAAGGTTCTAGATTATATTTTAAGTATGAGTGTTGATGCCTGTATCCTTGGTTAATAACTAACTCAAGGTGATACCGTCGCCGTAGAGCATATTAAATGCGTTGTGGACGTGTTTGCGCATTACTTGCGGAAACGTCCGTTTTATACTTGACCGCTATCAATACGCAGCTACCTTATTAATCACTTTGTATAAAATTTTACTAAAGGAATTTATCTCCATTATCTATGAAACAGCTATGATGGCGATGTTTATAGATTATGATAAGTGTAGGAAATGTATTTTGATCCTGAGAGCTATGAGAGCAATCCCTAGGGAATCCGGAAGCACAATGGAGGCAACACTAATTGTGGAATTGAGCTTTAGATACGGCGTGCGGCTGCGTCGGCGCACATTGCAGCCATGTGAACACAATGATACGCCATGAATTTTCCACCTTGACTAAGTATTTGTGAACAATTCCAACGGAAGTAATTGAAAGTTTTCATTGGTAGTAATCGAGACTTCAAAGTATCTTGGTAGGTATAAAACCATTGGGTAGGTAGTTACCTAGATACTCCTAATGACTACTTATAATTTTTGCGGTCGTAAATGGCGTAACTAACCCGACTTGCCGCGTGCCTATCAAAATAAATAAAAAAGTTTTATGTGTAGATATGTCTATCTTCTAGAAGAAGAAGATAGAAGAAGACGAAGTTATACCTTGTTCCATTTTTATTATATCTGCTTTTTTATTTTTTTTTATTTAGGTTAAAAATAAGTAAGTAGATAAAATTAACTATCATGTTATGGAAACGAAATTTAGAATTTGGATACGGATACTGATGTAGGAATAATATTTTATTATAAGTACCTAAGTACCAGTTTTAGATACGGTTACGGATATGAAATTATTTCGGATTATTCGCTAGTTTCGGTTACAGATTTCGATTTTTAAAGAATTATAAAAGTAAAATAATTATGACTAAAAAAAGAAATAATAAACAACGCAGAGGACGCGCGTGTCTTGTGTGTCGGCTTGGCCAGGAAAAACCCAAAACCTGTCATAACATGTATCATTTAGACTGCGCCTTTATCCGAAATTATTCAAAACTTTAATATCGGTTTCGGTTACGGATAAATTTTTATTTCGGATATCCGATAGTTTCGGTTATGGTTACAGAGCTCCATAACATCCCTGGTATGAACCTTTCAAAGGACGAGTGATGGTTTCACTCGTCCTTCGAAAGGTTCATTAGAAAATTGGCGGCAGACAGCATCAGTCTGTCTAGCATAGTTATTTATCATAACTTTCTGTACACTACAGAACACGACAGGTGCAATGAAAGACAAACAGAGAAAAAAATACAAAACACATAAAAAAATCGCTGAAATGGAGATTTTCAGCTCAACCGTGACGCATTCACTTTGACTTAGTACCAATTTTTTTTAAATTGTTTATTCTGTGTACCATGCGTGTTTCCTGTAAGCACTGTGACTAAATAAATGTTAATCTTTCTTTCCTTATATTTTTCTTTCTTTATTTACAGCAGTCGGTATATCATTTGATATGATGTCAAATATTCATTATTTGACATCATTCATTATTTTTCGCTTTTTGAATATAAATCAAAGTAAAAAGATTCCTTAGATCATCGAAACAGTAGTCAAGCTTTCTGCAGATTCGAAATATTGTAGTCAGCTGCCAGGGAACAGCCAATCGCGTCGCTTAACTTACTCTTAGTTTGTGACGCGTAGATAGATAGATAGATAGATAGAATACCTACACCTTAGACTATGAAAGGGTATAGAGCGAACGTCATTGGACATTAACATGAAGCAGGATCGTTAAAATGTGTGTGTGACCTTGACGGCGATGAAATGTTGCCAGATAAAATCTTTTTACCCCGAAAATCAATTCGTTCATCTCGACTTGATTATGCGTGTTATTGAATCTATTATTGACATCAATATGATTATTACTTAAATCTGGGCTGGCATAAAGTACATAGCTTTGGTGGACATAAATGGGAACAGGAGTAGATGAGTCAGCTCCTTTAGCTTCCCAAGCATTCGTTGTAGTAGGAATAAACCATACATTTTGCGCAATTGCTATTTACTGTATTCAGGATGAAAGGCAATTTCCAATGATTATTTTGTATTCAATAACCCCGCAGACCCCCACTTATGTCTGGCTTCTGCCTTTGCAAACAAAACCTTTGAACAGATCTCTGTAAATTACGTGTGAACTGAAAAGAGTATCCAAAAGTTCCGTTCTATAATTTTTAGGGTTCCGTACCTCAAAAAGGTAAAACGGTACATTTCTGATTGGTTGTCGGGCAAATATTTTCGAAACTCAATTTCCGAACTATTTACATACCCGCAAGCTTGTACGGAACCCTTGGTGTGAGAGTTCGATTTGCACTTGGCCGGCTTTTTTTATAGCCCGTGACAAACCAGATCAATAAAATATTTATAGTAATTATTATATCAACAATCTATAGACTTGATGATAACAAAATGTCACGAACGTAGGGAGGCGTCATTATGTCACTGGCGAGGTAGTTTTCTTGAAAACAACACTGTTGACGATAGGTTCGCCTCCTGAAGTCGCATTAATGAGCTGAACAACGACCTTGCACAGATGCGACGTACAGCCTAGTTGTTTCGTGTTTGTTAAAGAGACTAGTTTAGTTGCTTTTCTATTTTCACCAGCTTTTTCACTTTTTGTTTCGTGTTGATGGCTTGTTTGTTATCATTTGACAGTGTCGCAACACAGATTACATAATTATTATTACGCAATGTGCATTGTCTTTGGTTGTTGGACCTGTCATCGGGCAATGAACAAAAGATTTTCAAAGGTTGAATACGAGGCTTTTAGCCTCGTTGTATGTTTACATGATCAAACATTACAATTTTTCTTTCTTTCTTTCTCTATTTATTTATAAATATTATATACACACATACACACACCACACACACTCTATCCCACTGTTTACATGTTGGCAATATTTAATATTAGGATGTGATGGGGGCCTGGAGCTCTGAAATACAGGCCTAGGCTTAGTTCAGACTCCAGATCTCCCACAAATTACAATTGTTTTGCCATAATATCTGTCAACATACTTATCTAGCATTAAGTAATTTTGTGGAGATATAAATAAACATTTTTATTATTATTATTAAAAATACCTTTTTAAGAATGGCACTTTATATCATCCGAAGTCCAAATTTTCATAATTTAAAAACATTTTCTTAGAAATTATTGCAACAAACGACCGAATACAGTGATGGGGACCAATGTATGTCGTTTCTATTTTTTGCTTAATTAAAATCGTAATCCACATTTTTTTATTTGTAAGTGTCTTGGAAACCTAAAAAGCAAAAAATCATAGTAGCCACCACCATCCACGTCAATTTGGAAATTTACCTCTTTTTTTGGGAAACTTGTTATTTATTACTATGCAACACAGAATGCCTAACGTCAACCAATAAAGTTCCGATAACATGTTTTAAAATCATATTAATACGATTAAAATTCATTAAATATTTGTGAAAAGTGACTCCTAGCCTTCTTGTGAGTTGTGGTGTTATTTTTGCAGTCAGTTCCACTGTATTGAAGTTATATTATTTGATGATTCGTTGCCGATAGTTTGTACATTTGATACACCAAACAAGTCCCATTATACCTTCGTGCCGTTCTAGTGTCAATATTTGAGAGTCAACACAGATAACAAAGAACGGCACAACTGGCTGCTAAACACGACCTTCAAACAAAACACTAAGGATATAAATACAGAAAAAAAATCTATCAATCAATAAGGGATTATGGCTCTTATTTGCTAGGAGTAGGGGCGAAAGTTGGGGTTCAGGTAGTCCTATTGTGTCGTGAGAAAGCAGTGATCGGCGCCACAGATGAGCCATTGAGATTGGTTTTACGATATTTCAAAATCACGTTCATAACCTTGAACCTTTGGGAAGGAAATCACACGTCAACACTAAAATAATCACAATAACACGTACGCTATTTTCTGCTTTCTACGGGATATTGGAAATACATATTCAATATCCCGTAGAAATCCTTCGTAAAGTTAAAATTTGGAATTTTTGGAAAATAGCCATACATTATAATAGTACGTTTTTTATAGTTACGGCAGTATAAAGAAATTAATAAAGAGTTATGATTAGTTAGTTTTACGAATTGTATGAAAGAGGCTCCATGTATGAGAATGGAAAATTCTTTACTTAAGGCGCATTTATACGACTTTTAATGGTTTTTAATCACGTCATCACGTCTAAACGACTAGTCATATTTATTTGAAAAAAATATATTACTGGAGTATTTTTCCGTCGTAAATTGAACCGAGAATATTTGAAATTATATTTTTATAACATTGTGTAATTAATTTGTAAAGTTATGTCTATCGCGGATAGCAAAAACTATAAAGCATATTTTTATGAAACCGTCACCATTTTAAAGATCATTTAGTTATTTATGATTTAGTCTCAGTGTTTTAGTTTAATACTTGTTGTTTTATCTGTAATAAATTAATAATGCGTCTAATTTCGGACAGCGCTCCTTAGGTGAGGGGTAGGTGATAGGTGAGTCCTATTACTGGGTGGACATACGACGCGTAACGTGAGCTCAGCGCAGAACACGCAAGCTAACCACTTAAGGTCTTTGGCAGCTAATAGCTCCTTAACATCGGGGGCACAAGTAGTTGCAACTCACTGCCAGGTGATGGCATTGAAGTCTCGAGGCAAATTCTGAATAATGATTTAAACTAATTTATAAGAGAACAGAAGATACCAGTAATTGTATAGCTATACCTACCAACTAACAACTAGGTATCTTCTTACTCTCAAATATTTAATTTTCAAAAAGGGGATCAGCAGAAAAAACAATGTTTGATGTGGAATGTTTTAGTGAATATTGGTTGAAGGATTACCAGATGCAAATTACTTATGAAAATTATAGTGTGGGTAGTTGTTTTAACCGTAAATCTATGCTGCGTGGTGGTTCCCTAATCTTAATAAAAAAATTGCTTAAAATTTATGCAACGTAATGATATAGTTAGCTTGTCAATTGAACTTTGCATTGAACTGTCCTGTGTTGAGCTAGATAATGTTATACCTAGTGTGCGTGTACAGACCCCCGAACCCTGAAAACTTTAGTCTATTTGAATCAACAATGGAAGATATTCTAGCGAAACTTGATCCCAGTAACAAATCCGTAATTATTTGTAGAGATTTTAATATTAATATTTTAGAAAATAATGCAAATAGCAGCAGATTTTTAAGCCTTTTTAAATCATTCAAATTGTCGAATATTTTTACAGAACCAACTAGAGTAACTCCAACCTCTGCTACTTGTATCGATAATGTTTTCTGCAATTGTGATTGTTATGTAAAGCCATAGTAAATCATCTTACCCGGGCCTGCGGACGGCGAGCAGTAGGTAGCTCGCCGTCCGATCAGCACCAGGCCCGTGAGTCGACGGCGCGTAGTGTTCCACGCGCGCCTCAAAGAGATGAGTGTCAGTCACCACTGACGGGGCCCATTGTGGTTGGTGACTGCATGCCTAGGGGGTAGCGGATAAATTCTGAAAATGAGTTAACGTACTCCTGGGCACTTAGGCAAGGAAGGAACAGGGGAGGGTTTTAGTCAGTAAGAGTCTGACACGCCCTCCCGCTCCACCTAGAGCGGGAGAAGTCATTGGATGATTACCCACTCCACAAAAAAAATTGTAAATCATCTTCCGTCGGATCATAGTGGACAAACGGTAACTTTTAACTTTGAATCTGCTTTGGAAAAACTTGAATACAGTTTAGACCAATTACAACTGAAAAATTTAAAAAAAAAATCAATAGTAACTTACAAAATAAGTTAAATGTCTTGGGCCGTAATATTGCTGATGCTAATAAATTTTATGATAATTTCTTTTCCGTGCTACTAAATTAACACAGCATTTGAAAAGAAATCGAAAAATATGTTCCCTAAGTTTATATTTAGTGACTGGGCGACTAAAGGTATTCGGATAAGTAGGAAGACTATTCAAGCTATATGCCCTTAAGCCATTAATTAAAACAGTAACCTTTAGCAAGTATGTAAATAAATGTTCTAAACTTTTTAGAAATACTTGCATGGCAGCCAAAGCCATGTACATTAGCATTGATCAAATCGGCAGAACGTAAAATAAAGACAGTTTGGAAATTTATCAATAATGAAACGGGTAGGATTAAGTACGGAAGACGATTTTTTTTACTGGAGACTTCACGGGGGGCCATAAGCTTTAACTTAGAAGTAGCTCAAGCGTTTGTTAATTTTTTCACTAATATGCGTCATAAAACAACTGAAGCTTTTAATTCATCGCTCGATGCCTCAGTTGCTTTATTAAGAGTAGCAATTCAAACATATAAACCCTATGACAGTCATAAAGGCTTTCCGGCAAATCAAAATCAATTTAACCGAAGACCTATGGGGAATGTCTATCAAAGTATGCACTCTATAATTAAGATCATAGCACCATACTTGGCTTTAATATTTAATTTGTGTGTGGACCAAGGAGTCTTTCCAGAGAATGAAATACAGTAAGGTTATAAAACTTTTTAAATCCGGCGACAGTAAAGACATCAATAATAATAGACCTGTATCGGTGTTGCCAGTTTTCAACAAGGTTTTTGAAAAAGTGATGCTCAATCAAATGCTCAATTATTATAATATCAAAACAATCTTACACGATCAACAGTTTGGTTTCACCAAAGGACGTTGTACAACTGACGATGGTGTCACTTTTTTAAAACACATATTTACAGCGTGAGAAGAGGTCCAAGATGCGATAGGAATCTTTTGCGACCTCTCAAAGGCATTTGATTGCGTTAATCATGAAACCTTACTCTTAAAACTAGAACATTACGGACTAGGTAAATTGCACTCAGTTTAGTCAAGTCTTATTTAAATGACAGACAGCAACAAGTGCAAATAAATGGTGTCGTTCACGTGGTGTAAAAGTCAAAATGAGGGTACCACAAGGCTCAATATTAGGTCCTTTCCTTTTTTAGTATATATAAATAATATCAAAAAAATAAACCACGAACAATATTGTTTGCTGACGATACTTCCTTAATTTTTAAGATAAACAGACGTTAAACAAATCTTGACAACGTAAGTAACGGCCTTCAGCAGGATCAAAACTGTTTCACTGTTAATAATTAAGTATTAAATATAAAAAAAATGCATAAGATTTGCTTTACCGAATGTTAAAAGTAATAGTTGTGACGTAGTATTGAATAAAGAGAAACTAGAATTGGTCGAGAACACTGTTTTTCTGGGAATTACGCTCGATTCAAGGCTACAATGGGGTCCTCATTTAACATCTCTTGCAGGACGGCTAAGTTCAGCGGCATATGCTGTCAGGAAAATCCGTCAATTTACAGATGTAGATACCGCGAGACTGGTCTATTTTAGTTACTTTCATAGTATCATGTCTTACGGTATTTTGCTATGGTGACGGGCTGCAGACATTGAGTCTAAGTTTATTCTACAGAAAAGAGCTATCAGAGCCATTTACAGGGTGTAAAAAGACACACTACAGAGCCGTTAACTACGCATACTGTACGTCTAACAAAGTAGTTTTGCGCAAAAAATATTGCTGGAAAACGACTTTTATTTTTAGGTATAAAAAATAAAGCTATTTTTTATTCCGCGCAATATAACGTGAACACAGGCAAGTGGAGTTAAGCCCGCCTCTTAGCTCTAAGCCACGTAGGTCATTGCGTTTTAGTAACTGCAAATTCGTAATTTCGAAAAAAAAACGAAAATTCAGGTAATGTTTGTTTGGAAAAAAGTTTAATAATAACACTTAGAATATATTATGGTAAAAAAGTAAAAAAAAAAAATTGCGACTTTGACCTTCAATATCTCCAGAACCAATGGTTTTCCAGGTATGGTCTAGTGGAAAAAAATATCCAAATAACGGGTGGAATATTGTGGCTTCGGCTTCGGAAACTGTCTTTTTACACCCGATATAATATTCGCAGGCGCGATTCTCTTATGGAGCTGTTTAAAGATATAAACATCATAACGGTACCTTGTCAATACATATATGATAACATTATGTATGTTCGGAAAAATCTGCATGTCTTTACTAAGATAAGTGACTGGCATAATTTTAATACAAGAAATAGGAACAAATTAGATCAATCTCGATTCGGATTGGCTAAAGTACACAATTCTTTTATGGGGTTCTGTGTAAAAGTTTATAACAAAATACAACTACACATTCTCGCAACTAAATGAGACAAAATTTAAAACATGCATAAAACGCACGCTATGTAGACAAGCATATTATTATTATAAATTGGAGGATTATATCCTTGATAAAATGCTTGGGTTAATGCCGGTCCTGCTCCACAGTCACAGCCACTTTGTTTTTTTTTTTTTGGCGGGTGTGAGAATAACCCAGTGATATCATTCTGGAGCGGGAGGGTGTGTCAGACTCTTACTGACTAAAACCCACCCCTGTTCCTTCCCTGCCTGAGTGCCCAGGGGAGCGGTAACTCTGTTAAGAATTTATCCGCTACCCCTAGGCATAGTCACAGCCACTTGGGTCCACTAGTTAGTTCTTTTTTATATTTATATATTTGGAAGAGATACTCTCCCTTTTATTTTTATAGACATGGTTTTTTTATCGATATATTGTTTTTTGGAGTAAATGTTTAATGTTTATATTTACTTTTAATTTTTTGTTTTTATTTTTCAAAAGTTATAGTATTGTTTAATTTCGAAGCATTTTGCTTAATTAAATGCATTTTGCTAACTGCATTTTTTTACATGAACGAGCATGGCAGTTGAGAGTTTGTCATGCTCACTCAAATGTCTCACTGATGGTGGCGCGTGTGTCAATTGGTTCCCTTCAATATGGTTGAACTGAGTGGTGCTGATCCACGCGTCATGTTCGTGAACGGGCGCCGTCAGTTGAAACTGGTCATCTCTCAACTGCCACTGGCTTATTTTAATCTGTTTTTTATTTTTATTGTTTATGAATAGAAGCAACAAGACATAATGTAACCAGGATTTTGGTAATACATAACATGGTTTAGAAGAGTGTCCATGGAGTTTCTTGCACGTTCTTCTCCCTATAGATCTATTTATTTATTTCATTCATTTTGTTTACAAGATGTTACATACATCTACGCCTTGGAATGTGCAATTAGCTTCATATTTCTGACTGACCGACTTATTGACAATTCAAAAGTGGCTGTAAGTGCTTTATTTAAAATAAAAGCTTTGAATTTTGAATTAGGATATAAATATTTTTTTTGGAAAATAAAATGTATTTTTCATAAATCATACTAGTACTTTTAGAAATGTCTGAAAAAAAAGAACGGCCAAGTGCGAGTCGGACATGCTCACAAAGGGTTCCGTCCCATAAAACGAAAAAAATAAACGAACACGTTGAAGTTTAATCAATGACGGACTTTTTTTTGGGTGCGAAATCAAAAGCCAGTCGTCGGTCATTTGGTTTTGCAGCCCTGAGCAAGATAAATGCTTGAGCGAGCGAAGCAAACTCGAAAATTTTGGATCCCAACCTCGGAACTGGTACACATTTTTTTAAACTTCCTCACATAATATTATGAGTCAAGTCAACTCATGCAAAAAATTGGACAAATATGAAAAGAATACGCAGTTTGTGAGACTGCGTTTGACTAACGAATTTTGGCCTGGTAAGGGGTTTAGTGGGTGGTGGTTGTGGGTGATGTTGAGAGTTTAGAGTTTTAAGTTTGTTTATGTTTTTACTATATTGTTTTTTTTTGCACATATGGGATCGATGGGGGACTTTTGAAATTTCATTTATAGAACACCTTGAGGTCATGGCATTATACCGGCACCGGCGAATTTAGGCTACGGCTAACCGCCACTGCGCTAACTACGCGTCGTCTGCGAAGTGCAAGCTCGCAGTTCGCAGTCCGTGCGCCGGCCGCAAGGAGCAAACTCGCAGTCCGCGCGCCGGCCGCGAGGTGCAAGCTCGCAGTCGCAGTCCGCGGGCTGGCTGAGGTGCAAGCTTGCTGTCACCGCGAACACAATAATTGTTATATGGCATTTGTGATTGAACACCCCTTTTTATTTCTGGGTTGGGAAATCATCCAATGACTTCTCCCGCTCTGGTAGAGCGGGAGGGCGTGTCAGACTTTTACTGACTAAAACCTACCCCTGTTCTTTCCCTGCCTGAGTGCCCAGGGATGCGGTAACTCATTTTCAGAATTTATCCGCTACCCCTAGGCATGCAGTCACCGGCCACGATGGGCCCCGTCAGTGGTGGCTGACAATCATCTCTTTGAGGCGCGCGTGGAACACTACGCGCCGTCGACTCACGGGCCTGGTGCTGATCGGACGGCGTGCTACCCACTGCTCGCCATCCGTAGGCCCGGGTGATTGAACACCCCTAAGACTTGCACGTTTTCATAATGTCTCGGTTTACATTGCGCGAACTAGCAATCATCGCTATTTCTCGGAGTCGGCGCGCAGTAAGCCGCGGTTGGCGTGCTGTAACTGCTGTAAGCACGCGGTCCGCTCGCTTGCAGCGCGCGGGCTGCGAGTCGAATTGTATAGTTACGGCAAGCATGCTAACTGCCCGCCGCGCCGTTGGCTTATTCATATTAAGGCGTATATATCCGCCAAGTGGCGCCCTCATTGAATAAAAAATCGTAGCAAAGCGTAGAAATTAAAGATTATAGAATCCTATGTTCCGTTTGTTACAAAGAGGATAAGGTATTTTTACGTGGTTAAAACAATACTCAAAATGTTTCGTATCCAAAGTAGTAGGCGAAAGTACCAAAAACGGCCGTTTTTGACACTTATGCTTACTACTTTGGATACGAAACACTTTGAGTCCTGTTTTAACAATGTAAAAATACCTTATCCTATTTGTAACAAACGCAACATAGGATTCTTTAATCTTTATTTTCTATGCTAAGATACGAACTTTTATTCAATGAGGGCGCCACTTATGGGGAGGTAGGCCCTTAAGGCCCTACTACCGGCCAAGTGGCGTCCTCATTGAATAAAAAATCGTACCATAGCATGGAAAATAATTATTAAAGAATCCAACGTCACGTTTGTTACAAAGAGCATAAAGAATTTTTACGTGGTATACGACACACGATTTAATGCTCTAATTTGAATGAAAAGTTAACTGCTGGGTTGGTTCGTTGCTGTGCCGCTATAGTGTGCTATGATCCTAAGGCCTGTATGACCTGTGTGTTCAACTGCGAAAATTTGTGTGATAGGACCACATGCAAAATTAGAAAACTAAAAAGTAGAAAAAAATAACTTGATACCTACGTATTATAAAGAAGTTGAAGAAATGAAGCTGACAGTTCCACTGAAAGTGCCGAAAATTGGGGTCAAACACATCTGATTGAAAGTTAGCTTTAAAATTTATTTTTGTTATTATGGGTGCATTGTGATGAAAGGAGCGATACAGCGCAGTCCCTATTAAACCTTGATAAACTCTTCACTGATTGCAGTAAACCTCTTTTCATAATTTTTGCAAAGGACCAACTTGTCATTCGCTGCAGGCGACAGCGAGGCTCAGGCTTAATTGATTACAACAAGATACAACGTAATATTAATAAGATACCCATATCCCTGACATAATAAACTATCATTGTGGGAAATAAAATAGGTAATGCATGTGGTTATTATTATAATATTTACCGTCATCTGTATAGGTACATAAAATTCAAAGTCCTGACTGACTGACTGATAGATTAACGCACAGCCTAAACCGCTGGGCCTAGAGACATGAAATTTAGAGGGTGTCTTGTTTGTGAAATATCCACTACGAAAGGGTTTTTTGAAATTCCACCCCTGAGAGGTTGAAATGGGGGTTGAAAGTTTATAACGGGGTACGTACTAATTCCACGCGAGCGAAGCCGCTGGCAGAAGCTAGCCACGTATATAGACCGAATTAACATTCCAGTGAAGATCTTCATGTAATTTATCGATTTAAACTTCGAGTGTGTTGAAAATGATGATTTTACTAAACACATTCGTGATTAGGGGTTGTCGTGTACACAGTCGGGGTAAATTATAGTGGAGGTGTGAGGCGTGCCTTCGCGATCCCTCCAGTCTTCTGACACCTCGGCAGGCCCTCGTGTGTACGTCAATTATAACGGGAAGCGATATATCTTACGTCGACCAAGACTGATGTTGTACCTTCAATCTCTAGGGAGTAATTGCTTAAACACATAACCACTGACGTTAGGACGACGCGCGACCGACGCGGCGACGGTGCGAGGCGAATCAATATAGCATTACGCCTATCGCAGGCTATCAAATCTATTAGCTGCACGTGGACGTGGCCCCACCATAATAGAAAATACACGGCACACATTATATTTTATAACTGTATTAGTATTTTACTAAATTATGACGTGGGGCTAAGTTGGCTTATCCCACGCGGGAAATGAAAACGACGCTATTAACATAAAATGCGTATGATAAAACAACAAGTTCGTGTTACACAATGAATAATGACTGTAACAGCCTGGCGACAGATTCTTACGAGACTTCGCATATGCATCTGCTGAATTTAAATATCTCTGGATCTAAAGCTTATAATGACATAAAACACATAAAGAGAAGCGATGGTCTCTTCTTATCCGTGTCTGCATTAAACCAAGAACAAAATAAAATACGATAGCTGGCAGCTAGGGATGGTATGCGCAGATACAGAAACGAAGGATTGTTATCACGTGTTTTGCCAATTTTAATATTTTTGCACTAGGGACTGGAAGAGTGGTGTTCTTAGTAACAAATCAATGTTTTATTGTGTTACTAAATCAGTCTCGCAAGATATATCTTTAAAACAGAAAATGGCATTGCACCTACAACATTAATAAAGTTGTATCTCTAAAATATGCGAAAACTGTTTAAAAATGTGCATTACAAAACATTAGGAGGTATACGTACTGCCCTTAATTGAAGTAAGTAATTTTATTCTTAAAGAGAGCGAGTTGCGTTGCATACTTACTTTACAGGTACAAATACAAAGTGTCATCATAAGTCACGCCAGACACGACAAGGTGCGCGGGCGCCGAGACGCCAGAGCTGGGCCAGCCACGCAAATGCTACGCCATCTTAATAGCGACGCTCTCGGGGACCAAAAAACTCTAATTGCGGGTCCGACTGGTACCCTTAGCCGCGATGTCATGAGTAATTAAGATTTCTAACAAGTCAAGCCATTCAAATTTTATCGATACATTAATTTCAGTATCAAAGAAGAGGCCGTGTTTCGTTTTGAGGCTCCTGAATTTAATTTGAGCTTACAATTTTTGTTGCTTTCCCGCGAGTCTTGAAAAAGCATTTTACCTTCGTGAGGAAGTGTTGATTCATGTTTATTATTTTCTTTAAATTTCTTATAGGCCAGGGTTGGTCAATTGCAACTTATCCGTCTATAAAAAAAAAAAAAACTGGATTACGATTGCTTTATTTATATTTCGGGTTGCGATTAAAGAGTGAAGTTTATAGCACCCTAGGTACTTTTTTTTTGTCCATAAAAATTGTCCACCGAATATAAGTTTGGTGGAACGTCAGGACCACATCATCATTCTCCTGCCCTTATCCCGATTTATTTGGGGTCGGCGCAACACGTCAGGTTCACATTTTTTAAAATTTTATTGTTAAAAAAAAGAAAAAGTAAGTTGAGTGGTGTTGTTGTGTTGTTGTTGAGTTGTAGTTGTAGGATTTAAGTTTTTTTTTTTTTGTGGCGACAATGCCGTTTTTATAAACGGCACTGTCGCCAAGCAATGTTCACCATCCCTGTACTAGGTATACTTATGGGATCACAGAGTTGAAAACTGCAATAGTAAAAAAACCGCTTGAAATCGTTCTGACAACATTGTAGCGATTCGTTCTATCAATTTTACGCTATTCCAAACTAGAGGGAAGCAATAAACATCTGCTGGAAACAAAAAAGAATAAAATAATGAGATTTAGTTCGTTCAACTTTTCTTAAGATTTATCTAGTGTTACGTTGACGAGCGATAATGACTTATAGAATAAATACATTAAAGTCAAGGATATCCGTAGACGGGCGTATAATAAGCCATTTTATTATACATCATATCAACATGCTGCCTACATCTGAAAAAACACTTGTATTATGTGATACATAAAGCTGGGAGCCCATTCAAGCATGCACAGCATAGGTAAGTAAAATCTATTGCGATGATCTATATCTAGGTTAGTGAGGGAATTAAGTTAATATTGCAAAAGGACATCTAGTTCTGGATAGGTATGACTAGGAAAAACTTTAGATGTACTAGGTACATTCAAAAGATTTTAAATGTGCAACAAAGTGTCTTCGAATTTCCCAGGAATTATAATCACAACACTTTAATATGTAAAATGATTTTTATGTCATCAAGGTCTATTATTTAATATTTATAATTTTCAAAGCTTAAGTAGGTATAGATAATATTCTATTCCACGAAAACGGGTTGGTCTTGGATGTGTGTAGTTTCACGTGTGCATTATTTCTGTGTGCGTAAGATATTTTCTATGACACTCATCAAATACACACACATCTTAAACCAGGGTTGGTTTAAGCCATGGTGTTGGTGAGACAGAATTACTGTTCAACAACACTGGATCATCATCATCATCAACATAAGATCGTGGGGAACAATCTGATGACATACATTTTAGCGAGAGCATTTCCTTTATAAATATATTATATTTTTTCATTAAGAGCGCGGCGACGGATGAACTATCCATACAAATGTAATACAAAAATAATTTGCAGTTTGAGCATATTTCCACCATATTATGCTGATATTCGGATTTAGACAGTATTTGTCTAGGTTCATATGTACGCACTTTTTTACAGCGTAATAGCATGTTTTAATTTTGTTTATAAACAACAATATTTCTAATATTGTTTCCGGAGAAACATAGCTTAAATTATCAAGTTACAAATTTTCGAAAAAAAAAGGAGAAACATTAAATTTTCATTCATCATTCTTGGTGTTACGGAACACATCCAAATTTATCATAAACTAGCGATCCGCCCGGGCTTCGCACGGGTGCAATATTATTTTTTTTCGATTTCTCCAAATTTTCTTTCATACAAACCTTGTCCTGACAAATTACGAACAAAACAAAAAAAAAAATTGTCAAATTGCACCTATTTGACTAAATTTTTTTTTGTGCCGTTCTGAGATGATGCTCTTACATACATTCGGCAATTGATTTTTCTTTTTATAGATAGATTTCCAACAGTTAATAGTGCCACGGGATCTCATCTCGAACAAAGAAAACTTAGTTCGAATAAATTTCAATAGATGGCGTAATATGCATCAACTTCATATTGAAGTTTAAGTAACACTAATATTTTCACACGTATTTACCTACCAAGCGGCCGTAGGTAATTAATTCAAGGTCACTGCTCAGATAAACTACTGTAGCTTTATGAGGGTGTTATTACACTAATCGATCGATTGTCGATGTCAATCGATGCCATCGTCAATCGTTGATCGATTGGTGTAATAGCTTTAGCTGATCGATGGATGCCGGTCGATAAACCATCGATCGGTCGACGTCGACTAATTCATTCTACCATCGATCGACGCTCGATTGATTGGTGTACCTAGTAGAAATTATTGATCGACGTCAACTAAGGGTGTTATTACACCAACCGATCGATCGTCGATCAATGCCATCGATCGACGTTCATCGATTGCTTTGGCTGGTCGACGGATATCGGTCAATAAACAATCGATCGGTCGACGTTGACTAATTCATTCTGCGATCGATCGACGCTCGATCGATTGGTGTACCTAGTAGAAACTATCGATCGACATTGACTAATTCATTCTACCATCGATGCCATCAATCGGCTAATCTATCTATATATATAAAATTCTCGTGTCACAGTGTTTGTAACCACACTCCGCCGAAACGGCTTGACCGATTATTAGGATTTTTTTGTGTATATTCGGTAGGTCTGAGTTAGGTTAGGTTAGTGATAATGGCCCACCCCAAAAATTTATTTTTTATTTTTTTGGACAAAATTTTATATTTAATATTTTTATGACTAAGCATTAAAAATACATATAACCCTTAATTTTCACCCTTCCACCATCAACCCCTATTTTTTAAAAGCGATATAAGTACTGTAATAATCTTTAACTCTCAGTGGTCGATAACTGATCAATTATCAATCGATCAGTTATCGGCCAGTCGTCTACCGGTGTCACTTCTCACCCAGCAAACAGCACGGAGTATTGATGAGAACGAAGCCGGTCTCATGTCTTTCTCACACAATAAGCTTTCTCTCACTCCCTACACAGTTTTCGCCCATTTTGTTTGTGCATCGATCGTAGCAGTGACGCTTATATTTATACTTTCTCAGTGCAACTCTCATGTTAATAAAATTATATTCTCATAGTAAATTAATCATCAATATTTGCAGTGCTATAATTATTTATTTTCATTTTATTAATAATTGCCGAAGATAGTTTTCACGTTCAGTTAATTAGGTGATCTCATAAATCAATAGTACTCAACACGTGTCACGAGCTCCCGCCAACAACGGCCATTGTGTTACCTGTTTAGATAATAATATTATTGTACTCCAAGAAGAGACAACCAAAACGTCATCTGTGTATTACATATTTTTCGTTTATGTTGATTTTTTCAAAAAGTGCTTTTGCTATTCACAAGTGGCGGAGAAATCCCGTAACAAAAAAAACATACAGACGAATTGAGAACCTCCTCCTTTTGGAATTCGGTTAAAAATAAAGCAAATCACCGCCCCCGCAGAATAAACCCGCAAGTGTAAGAAGTCAATTTTACAGGAAAAAAGTAACTAATTTTATTGATCCGTAGCTTTATGACTATCAGTTTGTGTTTCATGTCGTTTAAAAGATTTTTTTGGAGATAGTCTAATTAATAGTATGTGTTAAACAGGTACCGCTTTTGAGTTATTGATAAAAAAAAACATTCTACGGTTATATTTAATTTTTTATTATCGTTAATGTTACTTCGAGTTTTTTTTCTTGTTAACTATTGCTTTTTTTTGTTTTGCAATGTAATATAACTTGAATTTACATTGCGTTTTTCGCAGTACAGTGATACCGTTAATGGGTTATTATTATTATTACACGTTTATTTTAGTGCAGTCGAAAAGTTTCTGATAATTTAATAGTTGATTAATTTTGTTTATATTTTAATAGACATTAAAAAAGGATGAACAATACGAAATTTAAGGAAATCAAAGTATATTTTTGAATTGTAATTAGTATTTTGTTGTCCAATAGTTGCTTCTGTGCGGCGAGTTCCCCTCCGATTGGAGGCTGGATTGGTCTTGTCGAGAAACGAAGGCAGGGACTCGGGAGTCTTCTTCTGCATACCAGGCCATTTGCCTGCTCAACGAAATTTTCAAGCTTTTCGAAAGAATAATTGCCGAAAGCCTCGTCGGGCACCTGTCGCGTGTTGGTTCCGACCTCTCCGATTTCCAGTATGGCTTCCGACAGAACTGCTTTACAGTAGAAGCGATCCTACGCGTCTACTTGCTGTCGGAGCAGGTAGTCTCCCAGGTTGGGGTGGCATTGGCGGCAATTTTCGATATCATTGTACATCACTGCGTGCCCTCTTACCATCCCTACGAGTCCATCCGCGATTTGGATTTGGAGATAGCGCTTCATAACACTTAGGCACTCTGGTTTCATAAACAGCCGAGTATCAGAGAGCCAACTAGCTAGTCAGTGATAGTTGGAGACGCGTAAGTCCTGGTGGATCGATACACTAAGTATCTTGACCTTACGCTGGACGGTCAGTGGGGCTTCGTAGAGCACTTCGAGTGCCTGTAAATCGCGTTGGAAAAGTAATGGCTCCTTTATGGGGCATCTATTCGGTCAAAACTATGGCCTGCAGCGGAAAATGGTTATTATACGCACGTAGATACCGAATGGTCTCCTTTAAGGTGGCGACTTTACTGGCCCGCTTCCCACCGCTGAACATTCTGGCGGATATGGCCGCGAGGATAGAATACCTATAACCTGATTCGTCCCATCCGCCAAAGTAGCGATAGCGTACCGGGAATCACTGTCGTAAGGTTGAGGTGGCAGGAACGACGACACACGCTCGAGTGTTGGCGCGAGCAGCAATTATCGCGGAAGCACGTTGTACTGCTGCACTTTGAAGTCTGACTGAAAAGCATTATTTTTAGCCAAGCTCCGGAGCGCACAGGCTTACTCAGGTGCTGACCGGGCACGGTTGCTTCAGTGAGTACCTGAACTGGAGTGGACGAGAAGCCACGGCCAATTGCCACCATTGTTATAGAGACTTGGATTCGGTTCAGCACACCCTCGAGTAGTGCCCTGCCTGGGACTCCGAGTGGTGTATCCTGGTCAACAAGATCGGGCAAGACCTGTCTATGCCAGCAGTAGTGATAGCTATGCTGGCGGAGACAGGAAACTGGAGGGAAATGGCCTCCTTCTGTAAGACTGTGATGATCCAGAAGAAGGTCGCCAAGCGGGATTATGTGAGCGCCGATCCCGTCGGAGAAGAAGCCGTCGGGAAGGCAACCACCTACGTGAATCCTCAATCTATAAATAAGAGCGTGAATTTCCATGAAAGTATTTGGTCAATATTTATATTCCACTCCAAAATCATTAAGTAGTTCGAATTTGTAGGAAATGGACAAAGGAGTAAAACTGAGTGAATTTAATAAATAAATGCATATTATTTCGCTCCTCAATCCTGACGTTACTGTATCTATGTCCATATGGATTGGGCCACTTCAGTTACCTGAGACCACAACGGAATCAAAAACCAGAGACACTAACATTTAGTATAAATGTCTACTAAATACATATATACAGATCAACATTGTATTTATTCGTTATCTGAAAAACTAATTACTTTTTGATATTCCTTTAGAATTCGCTATTAAGGGTGACCATGTTATATGTGAATGAAACCAGGATAACTAATTTTTGAAATTTAATTTTTTACAAGTCGACAATGGTGCTAATTATCTTGTTCAATTACTTAACTAAAATAAGACAATCGCTATCTTTTAACAAAAGGCAGTGCGAGAAAACGACGGCTGTAGCTGTGTAATGAACTAATTTAGAGATGTCAAACTAGTTTATGCCCTGCGCTTCACCGTGTTTTAAATCGACATGTTTTTACGTGTACCCTTAATTTGTATGGAAATATTAGTTCAACTAAATTTAACAGCCTTCATTTACGTCGGTCTCTTTCTTGTTTTATTAGAGAGAAAAAGATAGGAATAGCCTAATTTGTGCACAACAGAAGCCGCACCGTTGTCGAAATACAGGTAATGACGAACGAATGATGTAATAGTTTTCGCGTGTGATTTGTTAATATTTTATTGAAATAGGTACAAGTACTTACTTAATATGGCAAAGAGAAGTTATAGACTAGATAGTTATAAATATGGAATTTTTATACTATTAAATTTAATAATAAAGCTTTTCGTACGTGTCTGTCGGGGCGAAATTATTTTTCAAATTTATAATTATTAAATCTACTAATAAAAAAACACAACATGTATTTTATTGAACACTTCCCATTTCACCATAATCAGCCTTTTAAAGTCCCCACTGCTGGGGCACAGGCCTCCTCTCTGTGAGTCTTCCCATTTCATTAACAACGAATTACATTTTTTAAAATAAAAAATGTAGTATTTACTATCACAAAACTGGAAAGAAACTCAAGTAGGTAGATGAAATCAATGAGATGAAGCTCTATCACGTGCTTACGTACCGCGAGGCCGTAGGTATTTTTTTCAAGGTCAGAGCTGAGTCAGAAAACTGGCAGATATTTATACTATGGTACAAGTAAAGAGAAGCGAGCAGTGTCCTTGATATAATTGGCTCCTGAAATACAGGTAATTTTGCCTAGCTCTGGAGCCAGGGTCTCACACTTTTCTGTAACTTGATTATAGCAATAAAAAATATTAATATTCTTATTACATTATTATTAATTACCTAAGCCCGCGCGGTGACATGAGTAAAGAAGCGGAATACGAACAGTGACATGACAAATCTTATAATAATACAACCGAGCTGTGATAGGTACTTACCACAGAGTAAGGGTGTTATTACACCAATCGATCGATCGTCCGTCGATGGTAGAATGAATTAGTCGATGTCGATCGATAGTTTCTACTAGGTTACACCAATCAATCGAACGTAGATCGATGGTAGAATGGATTAGTCGACGTCGACCGATGGATTGTTTATCAACCGGTATCCATCGATCAGCCTAAGGTATTAGACCAATTGAACAACGTCGATCCATACCATCGATCGACGATCAATCCGTAAGTGTAATACCATCATCTTCCTGCTCTTATACCATGTTCCTTGGGGTCGGCGCAACACGTTTTTTTCTTCCATTTTGTCCTGTCAGCCGTCACGCTATCACTAACTCCCTTTTCCTTCATATCGCTCCTCACACAATTCATCCATCTTTTCTTTGGCCTCCTTCACCCACTCCATACATATACATTTATATTCATTACTCTTTTAGTTACATACATGTGTTTCATCCCTCCTCTATACATGACCATACCAAGATAAGTGGCTCCCTTTCAACTTTACCTTTTTCCATAAGTGTAATAACACCCTAATAAAGCTACAGTGGTTTATCTGGGCATGCAGTCTCGACATAGTTAACGATCGCGTATCGACCGAATTTGTTCTCTAAGAAATTAATGTTCCAAGGACGCAAACTTTTATTTCCTTTAATATTTTGACAAGTCAATTTATTTGTTACAAGCGGTAAAAGTTATTCATTAAAACTTTAATAAATTATAAGTTTTCATAAAAAGTAGTGCTTGCAAGTTAAAATTTAAGTCGTCTCCGTACATATTTCAAGAAAGTTAATTATTTTTTCAGGTTATGATCTAAAATGTTGGAGGTGCGGAATGAGGCAAGGGGGATGTGGCCGAAGACGCATGACACCCACCCAAGCATCAGCGTTGGCAGAATGTTACTTTTATTACATTTTACGTTACTTTTGACCTTCTCATGTTACTTCCATGTTACACGACTCAAAATGTTACTTTCGCGTTACTTTATGGACTTAATAAAAAATATTGAAAATTGTCAGCAAACAAAAAATAATCGTGAAACGGAACGCATCCAAGAAAGAGTGACATAGATTCACGAACTACCAGAAGATCAGAATCACAATAAATATTCTGAGGTTGGAATCATGACAGGTAGAATAGAATTACAAATTACCAGCAGAACAGAAGGTCATCAAGAAGTACATGCGGTATAAATTTACAAACTAGGTACCAGGAAATCAGAATCGCAAAAAAAATATGCCGATTTTGGGATCATGAGAGGTATAAATAAATTACCAGGAGATCAGAATCACAAAACGTATTCCGAGGCTGAGATTATGAGAGGTAGATTCACAAATTACCAGGAGAACAGAATCATGAAAAAGTAATATTTCGTGATATTGTTGACTGTCTTTGTTTTATTTGCTTGGTTGTAGACAATTTTACATAAAATGTAATAAGCCACATTCTTAATTTATTGTGATACCTATAGTGTTGATTTGTGATATTGTTGATAATTATTAGGTAAATAAGCAGTTCTATATTATTGTCATGTTAATAAATTAATTATCTATCTCAAAAAAGATATTTGTTTTATTTTAAAGTCGTCGTATAAAATGTTTTACACATTTAAAGTGGGTACCTATATTTTAAATTTTATAAGACGTTTTTGTAGCTAACTGTACATAAATATGTCAGATTTTCACGGTCGAGCGACTTGACGACAAAAAAAAAGGTAAAATCGGAAGGTGCCAACTCGCACGAACGGGCGAGTTTCACGCGTGCGAGTTGACGAAAAAGTCGAAAAACAAAATAAAAACATGCCATTTACGCTGTAAAAATGAGCTAAACTAAATTTTTGGTAAGTTCAAAAAAAAGACGTAGGAATCTAGATTAATACTGTCTAAATCTGAATATCAGCGTAATATGATGGAAATATGCTCAAACTGCAAATGATTTTGGTATTACATTTGTATGGACAATTCATCCGTCGCCGCGCTCTTAAGGCGCGGACTGACTACGATTTGAGATAGCTTCAAATAAGGTTGAGAATTGAACACAATAGTTGTGTTGACAATGCGAATTAGCTTTATTTTACGGGTTTTCTTTAGATTATCCAGAATATAAACAATAAATTAAATAATTGGCCGGTCAAAGTTTTAATAAAATGCTAATTCTATTCAATTCTTAAAAAAAAAATGTTGTTATCGCTGAAAATACAGAGATGTTCGACACCAAAGTTTATTTTTGAGGAGCAATTTCCAAATTTTTTATTGGTAATATCAAACTAATTATAAAAATATGTCAAACTAATAATATTTTTTTCTTTAAACCCTTCTCTGTCCACTGTATTTTTTGTAAAGGACTAAAAACGGCCGTTTCTGACACTTTTGCCTTCTACTTTGGATACGAAATTTTCTCATTCTAAAACCTGTTTTAACAACGTAAAAATACTTTACATCCTCTTTGTAACAAACGTGACGTTGGATCCTTTAATATTTATTTTCTATGATATGCTGCGATTTTTTAATCAATGAGGGCACCACTTGGCCGGTAGTAGACCCTTAAAGTCAAGATCAAAGTTATTTATCAATTTCAATGAGACCAATACATTTGAACGTCGAGATTTACAGTTACTCTTAAAAATTAATTCAGTGATTAGTTGTCAATTCGCTAAGGTTGATTCTCATGGAGAAGAACGGACGAAATATTCCATAGTTATTTTTTTCAAATAAAAGTTTTACAATATTTGATACTAGCACTCCGCCCGCGACTTCGTTCGCGTGAATTTCAAAAATATTTATAGCCTAAGACACTCACAAATAACGTGGCTTTATATTGGTAAAAGAATTTTCAAAATCGGTTCAGTAGATCCAGAGAGTACCTCTTATAACCTCACAAACTTTACCTTTTTATAATATTAGTATAGATACATTAATTATAATTATGTGAGGACGATGCACCTAGAAAAATACTACTAATAGGTAAAAATTATTACCATCGGAGGTAAATTAATTCATTTGATATTTACAGGGGCTCAGATTGCAACCATTGATGAATATTAATTCGACGGCACGGTTGGCGCAGTGGTTGAGCGTTCGGCTGCTGCGCTGCGTGTCGCGGGTTCGATGCGCGCACGGAACAAATATTACTATGGCCTACAGATAGTTGTTCCGGGTCTGGGTGTCTTGTGTATGTGAGATTACATGTTTGTGAACGCACCCACGATACAGGAATAATTCGTAGTATGGGGCAACGTTTCTTCAAAAAAAAAAAAAAACAACTTACTTCACAATTTCGCGTAGCTATGTGGCATTATGGTGGTGTATGTGTGGTGTGTGTGTGCTGTGATAAAATATTCTACTTAGTCGGGGTACACATTTCTTGCTATTCTACTTTAATGCGATAACCAAGTACGAGTACATTGAAATTAATACTGCGTTTTCTGTTAAACAGGGTAATTGAAAAAATAAAGGATCACACTATTCAAAAGCTTATTTCCTATGGATAGGTGCGATCTAAATCATAAGAAAACCTGAGACTCCCACGGGAAATAAGAAAAACCGCGGGCAATCGCGGAACGATCGCCAAGCAGGTAATAATTTGATTAAGTAATGGAAATTGTGCAAATAAGTAGCGAGGCGCGCCAATCATGTAATTTAGTTACGGATTCACTCGTACAGCTCTATAGGAGTGATCCCGAGAGCTACTCTTTGGTCTTTTGTTCCGAGCTAGCCACGCGATGCATTTATTTTTAGATCCCCTTAGGGGTCAGAAAAAATACTTGCGTATGCATTAAAATACATAATAGGTCTACGGTCCGCAGTCACCGAGAATAAAGGCTTAATTGTGCCCGTTAAAAAGAAGGACGTTCAAGAATATTTTATAAGGATAGTACCCACATTTTTTTTTACACACGGCCCTATATCAACGGATTTGGACTTTGTTTTTTTGTTAAATTATTTCTATTTTGTTTTTTGCTCTTCAGCACTTTGCTGAAAATTGCAACCACTCCTTTATTGATCATCGGCAGGATTTGTTACGCTTACTGTGCAGACCACGAACACCACAAAACTATTCAAACATAATTATCTAATGGCTATGGTTCACACTGATTGGTTGATTTGGTTGAGCTTAGATGAAACAAAGGACTTGAGAAACGAGTCCAACAGCTGAATACTGCGGTTAAGAGTTTCAACCTTTAAAGATTTGAATTGTAAATCGACTGATTGATTGTATTTATTTAGGGTATGATGGGACTGTCATACGCATTGCGTTTCTCGGTTTTTTGTTTGTCGGACTCGCACATGAAGGGTTCCGTACCATCGTACAAGATTATACGCGTCTACTTGTTGCCATTATTAATATCGAGCAAAAAAGCCAATAAAACACGTTTCCAATAGGGCAGCTCCTTTGATTTTCATTTTATTATTATTTTTTGTTGTTATAACAGCAACAGAAATATACTCATTCTGTGAAAATTTCAACTGTCTACCTATTACGGATCATGAGATACAGTCCGCTGACAGACAGACGGACGATCGGACAGCGGAGGTTTAGTAATAATAATCTTCGGGTACGGGACCCTAAAAAAAGATTTGAATGTATGGAATGCAAACTGTTTATTATTGGTAGGTTTTCTGTTCGAAAGCCTATTAAATTCAACCCTATCGTCTCGAGATTTAGTTTTGTGGAAACAAATCTAGATGGCTACTGATAAGATTACATACGACGTGTACGTGTTAAGAATTTCAGAAACTGGAAGGAAACTATACTTCTTTGGAATATAGGAACACAAACAAATATTTTTATTAGGACGTCTATTTCTCTGCTTATAAATGTCTAGAAAAGAGTTTAATCCAGCTACCGAGCTGTATTTATGCTTAGACATGGGTCCTTAAAGGGCATTTACGTGCCGTAAAACATTTTCAAATAATGTCGTTATATTCTAGCCGAACACGACAAAGTTTATAGCTACATATAAAACTGCACGACGTGGGTTGGATGCGATGCCTACACGGCGCAAACTATAGTCTGCTGTATTAGACGGTGAGCCTACAAAGCTAAGCTGGAATACTCCAAATAAAATATCAAGTTTAGTCGTTTCAGGTATGTAGTCTAGGCACATTCGTGTTGCATGTGTCATCAAGAACACTAAACTTTATATGTGAAGATTCAGATCGTAATGGATAATTTAATAGTAGGTTCTATGTAAATGCCGGACCACTATGCGACGTGCACCCAGCATAACGATCGGGCAATATTCCCAATGTTATTCAGGGACGTCAAGCTAAGGGGACCGTCCACGTAATATTTAATTTTTAGTGTTCGTTGGTATTGCGGTAGACTATTACGCGGTTATTTTTAAAACGCATTTAAACGATAGTGGGTGCATTTTTATCGTAATCGCGGTAATCAGAGTAGTCGGCGGCGACCACCGCAGGCGTGGCCTTTGCGTGCCACTCAGCACTCGACAACATTAGAATAATCACAACGTTGACAACGCCGATGCACGGTATGATTGAGGAGCGCGCGGCCGGCGACACATCTGCCGACTTCGAACATTGCTCATCATTTCTAAGTGCAGTTAAACTTTCCACTTTTAGTGTAAAATGCTGCAGCTAAGCACAGCTCAGTAATTTACTGTAAACGATTGCCCCGATTTTTATTTGTTCTACATTTTTAGTTGAGTTTATGGTTGCTGAGGATGTTTTATGTAGTTTCAGTAATCTACTCGTATATGCCATAATTTAAATTAATTTTGTAAAGTCAGCTCTGTAATATTTGAGTGCAACCTCGAAAATGCGTGCTTTGCAAAAACGCTAGGCGACGACACCCGCGGTCACCCGTGCCGAGGAAATATTATCTCGAGTCGAAGTGCTTGAAATGTTTCAATTTATTAGATGACCTATTATTTTTTCTATAAAATATCAGAGTTTTTGGTCCACAACTGATGGTAATGATGTCAATATTGTCGTGTCTAGCATAACGCATAGCGCTCGGCGATCGCGCATTGTGAATGGTGCATAATAAATAGTTTTGTTTGAGCGGCATGTGAGGTCTATTACTTCCATTATTCAAAACATCGGAGTCATGCTCCTGTTCAATTAAATACTCCCTGAAGCAAAGTAACATCTTCGAATCAAAAAACCATGTATCGCTCGAATCTTCCGAGGTTTTTTTTTCATTTTGCAGCTATTAAAGTAATACCTTCACATTTTTTATGAAAATAAAACCGTGAATTTTATTTTATCGACTGGTATCGCCCTCGAATGTAATTCATCGAATGTAAAACAATACTGATAGGTATTGCATGAATGCGATAAAAAAAGAAATTTCAAAAGTGTTTCTGCAGGCTGCAGGCTCTAGGGCACTTCAACTTTTGCAGGATCGTTTAAGTGCAGTGTGTGGTATTGACATGAACATTTAAATATTCATGTTATTTTTTAGCCTAGATTTTTTATTAAACAGGTATATATATGGAGGGAATGTTTAAGGTGTCCTGTAATAGGCACGCATAGGAATAGCATCTGTATGGTATGGCTGTGTCAAAGCTGGGATGGTCGCATGGCGTGCAAAGCAAATAGCGTCCCACCAATTAACGTGGCTTTCAAAGCAACATGTTTAAAGTGGTGAGGCTGCGGCGGCGACTTTCAAGTGCCCGCGTTTCCACCGCGTTTGCTTTTATTTCAGAAAACATCTAATATTGAACTCGGCGCGCGTTCGTTTGTGTCCACCGCAAGGTCAAATATACACTTAATTAATATCTATCAGCCGTACACTTGTCTGCGTTTATGGAAATACCTGCGCGGCGAAGCCGTTCATTAAATTTGTATAAACAGAAAAAGAATTTAATGTTGTAAAATATTATAGTTTTAATATCACCAGAAGAAAATAATAATTAGAAAAAGGATACCTTGTGGCGATAGTCATACCATATCTTATGAGATAAATGGTACGTAACGCAGTATCTTGAGGATCTTACGAGACAACGAGGTCTGCAACCACATTACTGGTTACTGGTTGTTTGGGTACCTACACCCACCTACTTTTCGTTAGGATCTTGATTATTTTTGTTAGGTTTTTGGGTCGTACGAATTAAGATAAGTAGGTTGGTAAGATCCCAATGATAGTAAGCAGGTTGGAAGTTGTGACGTTGGTCCTTAATGGCAAATAAAATGGTAGGTACCTACACCCTTGAAGCGCGCCGCATCAGATCGAGAACGGAGATAAAACTACGACAACGTCGACAACCCTTTGGACAAGCGAAGAATTCGCGTCGACCGCAACAAGAGCAAATTGAGCGCGAACTATTGTGCGGTACGATTTGCCGAGATAACTCTCGGGACGAGGCGCGCGGGCGCCGCTAAGCCGCGCGGCCGCCGGACGTCCGCGCCGGTCGGCGCGCCTCTCCGCGACGCCTCGCGACCCCCGGCCTGCCACTGCGCTACATTGCTGGATTGCTACGTCCCTGGTGGAGTGTTCTGCGGGCGGCGAGGTATTGGACGTGAGTCTACAGGCTGCGACCGCAATAGCGGTCCCATTCGTTGGTGCGCGCGGGACGCGTCTGTGTTATAAGGGGGGGTCCCGAGCAGCGCGCGTTCAGTGTGCCCGAGTGTCCCGTGTAGCGTGTGTGCACTCCAGAGTGTGCTCAGGTCGCTTCCCCGCTGATATCGCTCGACTCTATCAACATGCAGCTCGTTCTGGCCACTTGCTTCTTGCTGTTCGCAGCCACCCTCGGTCCCGCGGCAGGTATGTAATATAGTTGTATTTACATTTGGCGCAACAAATAATCATATTAGGTACTTAATTTGATATTAATGAATGATTCAGTACGATAAAAACTGACTCGATCTCGTGAAAATCTGAAACAGAAGTATAACTTGAAAAAGTTTGGATATCTTGAAATTTCAATTTATCCCTACATGTACGTACTGAAGAATGAAATGACAAAATTGTGTGTGGAACTAAAGAGTTAGCTAACAGGACATCATTGCGTCACGTAGTCACCTCAAAAATTGTTCTTAATTTATGTTTCAATTGTGTTGTTGTTATTCGCGGTGTGTGTGACGTGCTTCAGCGTTGCGATATCGACACTGAAGCGTCTGTTTATGTCTATTTTAATCTCAGCCTGATCTAAATAAATGTTATCTTTAGCATCAGGCCTGATTTCTAAGTATTTTGCTTCATCATACTCCAATTTTCCTTTAAAACAATATAAATTTTATCTACAGAAAAATATTTGTAGGTTACTAAAATCAGAGCACATTCCAAAAATATACCTAGGTGATTATCTTTCAAGATACCTATATCTTTATCTACAGGAACGTCTTCTGCATGATGGTACATATGTAATGCATAATAATCAAATACACAGCTAGTGCAGCTGTATGTTTTATTAAAATTAATAGAATAATAAAAATACTTAATTACTTAAGAAATAATAATAACGACGAATTGTTTTTACAATACCTATATATATTCCAACTGTCTTCTTGCGGAAATTAAATGTGGCTATAAAATTACTCGAAGTAGTAATAACTTATGTAAGAGCTACAATAGCACGGCGCGGCGGCGGCGTGCTGGCACAAGGTGGTTGCTGTGACCTACGGGTCTTCGACCTTCATTGTTCGAGTTTCATTAGAGTACAATAGCTTATCACACCATTACACCTTCTAATACATTTTACTCCTTCACTATATTTTATTCTATCGTCATCTTCAAATAGTAATAGGTACTCAGCTACCAAAAATGTAAAATCTTTGACTTGTTCAAATAAAACGCTAAGAAAATTAGTTAAAGTAAACAAAAACGGAAGGAAAGAGAGAGAAGTAGAGCAGTGACCATACATCAAGGAAATTACAGAGCTCATGAGAACCAAAAATGCTAAAAACAAATTGCTCATGTTCTACAGCTTGTTACACGCAATAAAATTTGTATAATTCGTCGTAACCGGTGGCAAATATCAACAAAGCTTACGACACAGAGGTGAGCCATAAAGCCGGGAGTAGATCGGCGTGTTTTGCGTGTTGACTCAAGTGCGCCTGCGCCTGCGACACACGCACACACGCGTGCCTCCGGAACAATGCGACACTGCCCTCGCGGGTACCATACTCCTGTCACAAGTGTACGGATCCAATGTATTAGAAAGGGCACGCTATAGTAACCAGATTCTATCGTATCTATTAAAGAGATATATTACCGCTTTATCTCTTGGAAATATTTTTTTCTCATGCTAACTCTTAAGCGCTTATAGATTACACTACCCAATTTGTAGGAAACCAATTTAGGAAATCGAAAGGTGTAATTGAAGTTAGAACAGAGATTCCGATTTAGTGCGATTGGTCCCGATTTTTGAGTTCTTAGATTGTTTACGATTTAGGTAAGTGTAATCGCATCGCTACGATTTAGAGTTGTCGATAAGAGTCGTCTGTCCGATTTAGAATTCAGATTTAGAAGTCCAATTTAGTCTAGTGTGATCACTAGCTTCCAACTTCCTACTTAGTGTTCCTAAATTGGTTTCTTACAAATTGGATAGTGTAATAACTTTACAAGAAGAAAACCTAATCATCTTACCTTTCGAGAGAACATTTACAAATCACAAGTGCCAAGTGTAAAACCATAGCAGTTCTCGGAAAGCATTTTTATCTCATGTCAATGACACTTGTCAACGTAGGTTAGCATTTATAGGAATGCAGTGAATTACCGCATCAAGAGCGTCTCTGGAATTGCGGAGTCTGTGAGAACAGTTGACCATTTAAATCAATCAACATAGTAGGGAGTGATTCCGGTAATGAGGCGTGTCGGCAGGTATCGGACAGGTTATTGACAGGTCAGCAAAAACTCTTCAACGGAAATCGGCGTTGGGAAAAAATAGTGCGGGGATGCGGAGGGAGCGGTGACAGGTGCGGGGTTCATCGGCCCTCGCCTAGCCACCGCGTGGCCAGGACATCTAGCGCTGCAGTTCCATGGAATAATATTATGGTGCGCCGGAGCCCGCTCTCCCAGTACTCGGAACAGTCGTAGCGCCCGCACCGGTACCGTAAATGACTCTAGATTATACACAGATAGATGCCTGCCCCGTCGGACTCACTCATTTCATGTCTCGCTTTATTGTCCGTTACAAATTCAATCATTGTTACCAGATATGCGTATTACCAAAAAAATTTACTCACCACCATAACTGATGTATTTACTATTTTATCGCTATATCGGACCCGCGTTTCGCGTTCTTTTCAATTTCTAATGTAATAAATACAAGATTTCAGATTTATGAACCCATGTTTTACGGGTGATAGTTATCTTTCAATGAAATTGCTTTATTGGTTTGAAATGTATGGGGGTTCCTAAATCTGTTGGTACCCTTAATTGAACAAAATTCAATTATGTTTTGAGGAACTAAAAGTATGTCATTTTATAGCTTATTAAGCTTATTCCATTATTATTATTCTTTATTGTACCTACATATAAAATATATAGATACATAAAAACACAATGGGACAGTTAATTACAAAGGCGAGCTTAACCCATCATGTTTAGGTAAACCATCGTCTTTGTAAATTTATAAACACACTGAATTATTATTATGATTAACATTTCTGGAATTTGGATCATGATTCCAAGCTTTGCCATCACGTATTTGCATAATATTTTAGAATTATCTAATAATATTGTCACATCATTTATGGCATAGTTTTTTCTTGGGTACGTTAAGTAAGATTTAAACACAATATTCTATCCTGTTTAATATCCGTGGCTGAAAAAGGATCATAGTACAAGGTTTATGTCCATTAGCCGGGTGCCGAAAGCCCTCTAACTGATACTTTATTTTGATCCTCCATCCGACCTTTAACATTTTTTGTCACTATAATTTAAAAGTAATGTGGCCACAGCACCAGGTGGCACGATTGTATCAAATTAGTTATCGGACGTGAGCTTTGGTTTCTCAAAGAAAATTAATTTTGAGGGCTAGTCACCAAACGCTGTAGTAAAAAACGGGCTGCCGATACAATATCTTGCTACAGTGATGGTTTTTGTTTTGCTCTATGTTTTTGTAATTGCGCCGCAGTAGAGGGTTCGCTAGCAATATAATTTCAGAGGAATCACTAGTGTTGGCGGACATTTGTTTGTCTCGTTGGCCGGCCGGTGGGACCAGGACCGGGTCGGCATCGGGTTTGATTACTAAAAATAGTCTGGTAGGTGCATTCCGTAGCGGGCGCGAGAGAGGAGTCGCGCGCGCCGTCCTTGGGCTCGTCTCTTGCGCATCGTTCGTTCGCCATTATCTCGGTCCCTTTTTTGCCTTCCGATCGTTATCCGATCACGAACAATCCGATCGATGTTCCCACGCACGAGACCTATCAAAAAAATTTGATAGACGCCAAAATTGGACTTTTTACAAAACATTAATTTAGTATCGGTAATTTCAAATTTGATAATACTTTGTGGCTTCAGATTTTCGGATCATCAATCATTACTCATGAAATCGTAATGAGGATTGACGTTAACCAATTTTCCGCCTAGAGTTCAACGGCACGGTAAGTGTTGCCTGACCTGTGCGGAGATGAATTTTATCTCGATGTAAATGTTCTCACAGAGTTTATCTAATCGAGGACGGGGACTTTACAATAACCGATAAAGGTATAATATTTAACATTGAACTTGGCATGGCCGTGAAATACACGTCGTGTAATGCATGGAGTGGATGGAGCGTGCGCCGCGTGGCCGGGTTGGTTGCGCTCGCTGCGCCAACTGGTTCGCGTTATGTAATGCATTGCATTGCGTACACGCACATTGCCCGCGCCCCGCCGCCGCCACCGCCGCCGCCGGCGCCAACGGTTTGCGGTTACACGATTTACACAGCTTTTAATCAACGCTTAAGTGATAGAAGATCTGTTTTAAAGCTGAAGGATTTTAGTAGTAGGTTCATATCTTCTTGGTATATTTGGATAAAACTCGTAAACGATTTGAAAGTATAATAATCTCGATGCATGTTTAGTTTAATACGAAAATTTACGACATCATAAAAAGCAGTAACATGATATTTTACGTTACTTGGAACGTAGAGTCGCGTACCTGATTCGTTTAGGGGATGAGGGCTATTAAACTATTCAAATGCTTTTATAATTCTCCCCAAATCTACTTTTATTCGAAATGTGATATTTTATGATCGTACCTATAAAAAAAAAAACTTGAAGGCACGTTATTAAGTTTTCAGAAATTCTATTTAACGATTCTTCGCAGAACGGACGGTCGACGATGGGGCCGAAAAGTTCTGGCCCTGCAGTTTCGACGTAGTTAACGATCCCGTAACGACCGAATTCGTTCGCTAAGAAATTAATGTTCCAAGGAGGCAAACTTTTATGTCCTTTAATATTTTGATAAGTTAATTTAATTGTTACAAGCGGTAAAAGTTATTCATTAAAATTTAAATAAATTATAAGTTTTAATGAATAACAGTGCTTGCAAGTTGAAATGCCTCTCTGTACATATTTCAAGAAAATTAATTATTTTTTCAGGTTATGATCTAAAATTTTTCTTCACAAATGAGGGAGTTTTTAACGGCTAGTAATTTAGCGATCGGTAGCTAACGTAAGTTTCGCTATCAATGTCGAGACTGCAGGCCCTGGAGTGGCGACCCCGTGTACCGGAAGACCAATGGACGATGACCATGGTGAGGGGTCGCGGGTAGCCAATGGATACGAGACGCACAGGACTGGTCATTGTGGCAACACTTGAGGGAGGCCTATGCCCAGCAGTGGACGTCTTTCGGCTGAAATGAAGATGATTTAACAGTAACAGTAGTCCTAACAAGGACAAGAAACCCTTATAGTTTCGGTCTATCCGTCTGTCCGTCCAAGGCTTAGCTAAGAGACTATTAGTACTAGAAAGCTGCAATTTTGCATGGTTTATACAGGGTGTGAAAAGACACATCACAAAGCCGTCAACTACGCATACTGTACATCTAACAAAGTAGGTTTGCACAAAAATTATTGCTGGGAAACGACTTATATTTTTAACCGACTTCGAAAAAGGAGGAGGTTATTAGGTATAAAAAAAAAGATATTTTTTATTGCCCGCAATGTAACGCTAACCCAGTAGCCAGTGGTGTTAAGCCCCACCCCTTCGCTCTAAGCCCCATAGGTACTTGTCAGATACGTTTGATATATTTGACTGGCCTGTTGGTCTAGTGGTTAGTGACCCTGACTGCTATGCCGGAGGTCGTGGGTTCGATTCCCACCCAGGACAAATGTTTGTGTAATGAGCACGATCATTTGTTCTGTGTCTGGGTGTAATTTATCTATAATTATGTATGTATTTAGAAATATATAAGTATGTTTATCAGTTGTCTAGTACCCATAACACAAGCTCTGCTTAGCTTGGGACTAGATGGCGTTGTGTGATAGTTGTGGAATATTATATTATATTATTATTCATTGCGTTTTTATAACTTCAAATGCATAATTTCGAAAAAACAATCGAAAATTCATATAATGTTTGTTTGGAAAAAAGTTTGGTAATTATTAACACTTGGAATTCATTTTAGTAAAAAAAATAAATGCGTTTTGACCTTCAATATCTCCAGAACCAGTGGATTCCCAGGTATGTTTAGTGGAAAAAAATATCCAAATAATGGATAGAATATGTGGGTTTCTGCTTCGGAAACGGTGTTTTTACACCCAATATATTAATCACGCGACGATAACGAAATAATAAAATTTTGAAAAATATAATTTTTTTATGGTAGCTCCCATGTAAAGTGAGTATGACTTTTTTTCTCGCCTATCCTATTGTCTGGGGTATCGTTGGATAGGGCTTAAATCTTTGCGAGGCTAGACAGACAGAGTTTCAGATTCCGAATCAGTGATTCGTTTGCGAAACATTAAACTGTAAAGAGCGTTCGAGCGTCCCCTCTCCCCCCTTAAAGGATAAACTATGGGCTTGAAAAATCTAAATAAATTCGTGATGGTAGTTTATATTTTTATTCTTTAAAAGAAAACTATCGAGGCTAAGTTAGCTCTGGTAGTTTTAGAGTAAAGGTTGCCCAACTTAAAAAAATGTTTCTACTTGTTAAATTTCATACAAAATACAAAAATCATAGAAAATAGTTACTAAGGTGGTTACTTATTTATTATTTAAAACAAAAAATGAGGTTTACTTTTCTATTTTTTATATTCTGAAAAATAAATCTCTTTTTCATTTTTAATTTAATAGTAAAACCGCGAACTCAATTAATATGTTCATAGTTATAAACATATACAGCCGCCCGTTATAACACGCAGACCTAGAAGGGGGTTTTCTAAGTCCGCATGTTATAACGGGCGGCTACGGAACCCTATAATGCACGTGGCCCGAGTGCGCGACACGCACTTGGCCGCGAAATCAAAGTTTATTGAATGTGTACATTGTAGAACTGTAAAGGAATCGAGAATTATTTTCCTTAAGAAAAAGTTTTTGCAATTTTATTTTTAATCTTACCTATTTATCGCGAATAAGGTTACCTTTATTTATGTACTGTTTATGTCTTAGGTAGGTATTATCCAAATTGTTATCAAATTAAAGGAAATTATGAAATGGTTGCAATTTCAAGTAGAGCTCTAAATGCAAGCTGCATCTACTTGCGACTTTTATCGTTGCATTTATCTAACGTTTTATCCAATTAATTCATTAAGTCAATAAATAATATCGCCATAAAAACTAAGAGATGCTCATATCCCGTGGAGATATGTCCGTTACAATAATGATGAACTTTTCTGCCTTAAAGAGTCAACGTCCCGTGCGGAGGGGAATTGGCGTTATTTTTAGAAGCTGATAATGCATAATTTGCAGCGTCTTTTAACCGGTTTTAACTGGTTTAAGTGCTGCCTCGGATGATATTAGATATGCATGAAAACTGTGTTTTAAAGGAAAATACTGTAATTTCCTGTGAGGCTAAATTCCTTGAGTATGCAGTCCGAGAAATTGTTTATTACTGACTTTCAAGTGCAATGTTATTGACGACCTCAATCGTCGATATTATTAGCAATTGTTGGAGTCTATCTTACATTAAACTCTTAATAAGATGGAACAGGGGCTGCGATTCTCCATACAAATGTATTCCCCTTTTATCTTCCTGAATAACGCCTTTAGAGCAATAATTTTTTTTTCATAAAGTCAAGGTCTGCTGTTGACACGTCCCTGTTATTTTTTTTTTTCAGCAACTAATAAGTAAAGAAAATATAACCCTCCAAAAATGACAAAATTTGGTCCTATTTTTACCGCCGTTCTTAGAAGACTACCAGACAAATTAGAAAAGGTTTAACAAAACAAATTTAATAAGGACCTAGACACACTCTTTCTTAAAAATTTGGTGCAAAAAATAATTGAATCTGCTCAGTTTTCGAGGAGAAAAAAGGGGAATACGAAACGTCGATCTCGTCAAAAATTTTGTGATAAAATCGGTCTGAGTTGCAGCTATCCCTATCGCACTCTACAGGGGCAGGCTTGAGGGAGCACGATGGCAATAGTTTCTTCAAATACCTATTTTGTAAATTCCTCGCAGGCCCTGTTCCCTAATAAGATATTAATTTATAAAAAAAAATATTCTTCCGGCAGTTGGACAGGCATCGTTCTTTAGATGTAATAAGCAGTAATAGTAATCTCATGTTAATTACACGACCTTTTGCAGAATTCCATGAATGCATTAGTAATTACAGTGTCAGGGAAGGGCGCAAAAATGATCAGTTCTCCATAAAGAACGTTCACCTGCTGGGAGTTGTTCAGGCGTATAAAGCTTTTTATTAATGAATTGCAAATAAATGCACGTATTATAGAAAAGGTATTAATAATCTCTGTAAAGGATTGTTGTCTTGTATTGTATTGACCCTATTGTACATGTATTGTATTATTGTGTATCAAGCACGTATTTTGTGTACAAAATTGATCTCTTTTTTTTGTACGAGCTAGTTGTTTTTGTGAGGTAATGGTAATGGCTATCAAAGCTATAAAAACGTTTTTTATTAATAGCCAAGACGAAGATGGAAAGATAAACTTGACTCTTACCGAAAGCACTGGCTCGCAATGGCAAAGTACTAATACATGTAGGAAAAGGGAGAGGAAGGCCCTTGCCCAGCCGTAGGACATAACAGGCTATTTAGAAAATAATATTAAATTTCATCACAATATTGATATTAAAGCTATGATAGGTTAGAATACAAAGATCAATCAAGACTTAGGTACCTAAAGATTGGCACTGGCATTTTCACTCTTTGAATCGATAGCTGCAATTATCTTCACAAAAAAAAAAAAAAAAATTGTGAAGTCAGTCAATCAGTGATTCATCAATGTTTGAAACAATAGTAAAAATGTTAAGTATTTTAACTTTTAGACCCATGTAACATCAGTACCAATGAATGGGAGGAAGTTGTTATTATTATATGAGACGTGAGATTCCTCAACAAGATAGCCCGTAAACGAATTTTAATGAGTCAATGGCTTATGAGTCGAGTACTACTACTACTTGTAGTGTGGTATGGATCGCGTTTTGTATGCGATTGCGCACGCGGTGGTTACATCTGCCAACTTCCGACTGTTGATGGGTGATTGAGTAACGATATCCGCGATATTGAGACGTACACTGAATTGATTAGGAAAACACATATTATTATATTTTCATCTGCTATGTCATCGTTCTAGTGAATGTCAACAATTTTTTCTCTTTCACCTACTATTTAAGTCAATGCATTATACTCTCTTTATGTTTATCATTTTAAGTTGTCCTAATATTTCTTTCTCAACATTAAAAATATCAAGTTACGTTTTCATGAAGCGTTTATCTCCATGACCCATCCGCAGTCCTAAATTCTTAGTGTTATTTTCACAGAAATGACAGACATAATATGCTTACATAGATCAGTTTGATAACCTCTCTGTTTGGGACATTTTTTGCAGCTGCAGTCTTTTGAATGACCCTAAGTGCTCGTCATACGGCATCTTCAGAGAGTGCACGTTTAAATTCTTCAGCTAAACTGAGCTATCGCGATTTGCTATCAATAAAAGTCAGCAAGAACGAATCGCGAATTCGCGATGTCGGTTTGCGATTGCGAGGCACATCGCGGGCGTGACATTTGCGACGAGGTTTTGGACAGAGGTCCGTTAGCGTCCGGTGGATGAGCGCGCCGGATTTCCACGCAGTGCCACAGCGAACGAGTGCACTCACCCCTACAATATGTCGCATTTTGTGACTAAGGGTGTAATGTGTACAGTTCGGGTCAAAAATAACGTGGAAAGTCGCAGGCTTTTTTGGAGTTGCTGATAATATTGTAATGTAGAAAGCGAGGCAGTGACCAATCGACAGCTTTGGTCAGGTCGCATTGTCGAACCTACAAAACTAGCGCTGTACTATATGGAACAGTGCCATGCTCGTCTTGGTTCCGACGACGCGGCGACGCTACGTGGTCGGGTCGGGAGTGCCGATACTCTTCATCAGTATGCGGCGCGCGCGCATGACTCACGCGACGTGACCCGCCTCCCTAACGCTCATTGTTGGTCGTGTACACTCGTCTCACTGTCAACTAGCACTTTCTAAACGTCCCTAACTATCACCTTTTATGCCCTTACATATATCGCTTTGTAATCGTCATATAAGACTACGATTATGAGAATCAAATAGGTTCATTAATGCTACCAAGAAATGTCGGGATTTCAAGGACTGGAGTTAATTTTAGTCTTCTATTATTTCCATGAAAAATCAAACCATATATTTAGTTGCTGGTATTAACAGTACCCAAGAGACGGAAAAGGACGTAGAGAAAGGCAGATAAAAAGATGGGAGGATGATCTGCCTGAGGGAAGGAGGAGGATCGACAAATCTGGAGGGAACTTGAGGAGGCCTATGGCGCAAGCAAACCAACTTAGCATTTTTAATTTTTGTTTGTTTGTTTGTTTCTATCGAATAAGCTCCGGAACTACTGGACCGATTTTAACCATTTTTTCACAAATAGAAAGCTAAATTATCAGCGAGTAACAAACTTTTTATGCCGGAAAAAATAACAGTTCTCGCGGGATAGGTCACGGGAGCGAAGCCGCGGGCAATATGCTAGTATATGTATTATCTAAAGAAGAAGATTACTAAATATTGTATATACGAAGATCAGAGTAAATAAAGGCTATTTTTATTTATTATTTTTATTAACTGGAAAGATTTCTCGATTATATTTGTCGCACTGAAGGATTGTGCGGCCGTAAAGATTACTTGTATCTCTAAAATTGCAAGATAAAATACACCGTGACAAGAATAGCCACAACAAAGTATTGAACAAAGATAAAATGTAGCAGCTATTACAGTGTCTGCAGAATGCGGCATTCATCAAGGAAAAGCTCAGACAAGAAGTAAAAGCGAAGTAAGCAAGTAATGCGCGACATCATTTATGCATGAGGTTACATTATGCATGGATTCCAATAGCAGACCTCAGGACCTCTAATAACCGAGTTGTAGAACTCAGGTTTCTTAACAACGTACACAATATACCATTGAGTTTCTCAATAAACTGTTGGAAAGCAATAAGGATATTTACGGTCATGAGTCCGCATACGTTTCCGTGTACTTTTAGATTTAAGTCTTTGATTGTATGTCTAGATAGAGTGCCAAATGCGCGCAAACGGCTCAAAAAATATCAGCCAACTGTGGGCTTATAAGTCTTTTATAGATCTAGCATCTATAAAAGAAAATTATTTATAGTACATCTATTTCTTGTCAGGTCGGTCATTTTGAAATTGATATTGCAAAATAATGCAACGATTAAAATCGAGACATCTCATTATATTTAGTTTGAGCCGTTAAGAATAAATTCACTCGTATCTGTGCAAGCTCTCGTGAGAACGAATGACAAGGCGTCGATCAATCTAAGGCCAAATTAATGAGCTGCCATTACAACTACACGGTTTGTAAATTCAATCGGCGGTGCGAAGCTTCTGTCTGTTCTCCTACCGTTCGAAGGAGGATGCATTTAATTACGTATTATTAATCACCTCCTTGATGGTTGAATAAAACGTCGTGGATCAATGTTATTCTCGTTTTCTTCGTCGATTATTCGGCATGGGTTCACAATTGCATTTCGCAGGGTACGGCACGACATACTGAAAACAAAATCTTGTTTTTGTTTGTAGGCAGTCGTGGTCTTGTTTAATATGGTCGTGGTTGTAAAGATGCAGTCGCGGCGTATTTCGTGCTCTGCCGAGCGTGAGATTCGCGTCCATGCTTCTTAAAGTGGATGACACTGCAGTTCTAATCTATTATCATGGAGTAGTGACCGGTATCTGCGCTTTGCGCATTGTAGGTACTTAGTCAGATCACTCATAGTTAATATAATTCAGTTTAAGCTTTGCAGCTGCTTGACTTCTTGCCATTTTACTGTCGATACTACATACACAAAACGAATCGTCATTTATAATTGGTTAATTCTATTCAGTGGTTGAACTAATTAAGACATAACAAAAAAGTCAGATACGTCGCTTCCAATTCCTGACCAAATTAGGAAGTAATAAAATTTTGCGGTCAACCGCAAGAAGTGGACATTGAATTAATTATGGCGTTACAGCGCAGCGGGGTTCCGACCGCAAAACAGTTTGTCTCGTATCTGATGCACGTCCCTGCATTATACTGCAATCATAGTAAGAAAATGACGTGCAAAACTGCAAACTTTTTGACAATGAATTTCAGACATCGCGGCGAACATATTAAGTAGCGGTGAAAAGAGGTATGGGAATACAATACTGAACAAAAAAAAAGGCCAGACATTGCCACGACTACACTAAGAGAGTAAAGTTATTGTTCACTCGGTAAGGTCCAAAATAATATCAGCATCGTAATTATGAGAATATCTTGAAATACTCCTTTGATAATGTGGATGAGTACAGTGTCAATGTCAGGGCACTCGACGTGCGATGTAAATCATGAGGTGATGCAGCAAGCTGCGCGGGCGGCTCATAACCGTCGCATTAAAGCAATGAATGCACTCACTAAATGAGCGGCGCGCCATTATCCCAGCTATGTTCGTTTTGTGTCAGATCCGTTGTAACTTATCTCTCTGAGAACTGCATACCTACTAAGTGTCAAAACGACTTGAACTGAGAAAGGGTTTCAACGCGCGACATGAGTGTCTTCCCGCTGAATGCATGTTCTTTTTAAGGAGAGTCTAGCTTTATAAACTCTCTTAGAGGAAGTACAAGACTTCTCTTTGTTCTTACTCGTTACTTTTATGTAATTTTTAACAAATTTCAATCGTTATTGTTTTTAACTTTATATTGACGTTATTTTTTTGTTGTTTCAGCGCAAAGGATAACAACTATACAGCTAGATGGCGTGCAATACTTTATCTCAAGGATGAACCCGTACAGCCCGGAACTCAACTATTTCCTCGCTTATCAGTACTGCAGGTATGTAGCAATCTTTCATATTATACCGTATTCAGAGTTCAGTGCAAGATTTGCATCTCCCGAGGCGTCTCTCGTGAGATACATATTCCTTAATCGTGACTCTGCATGTTCTTATCTGCTGTGTCGTGTTCCTGTAGTTCGAATAGTACTCGTACCATAGGTAGTTGGGATAGCGTTAACAAGCGCCAGCACTAGGTGTGCTCCGACGCTTAGCCACCAGGAAGTGCAGGGTCATTTGCATTACCGTTACGGGTTCAGGCAAAAGTCGAGAACAATATTGGTTGGTGCCTTTAGGACCTACTTTGCTGAGTCATTCGATTGATTGGTGAGTATTAAAGTAGACGCTAGGAAAAGGGGAACGTACCTTGAAAATCCAATACATATTTGTTAGAGAAGAACTTATAGCATCAAAAGAATACATGTTCAAAATTGCCAATCTCATGAAACATTTCATAGAGAAGGGAAATAAAGACGTGGAAATTATATATTTGAATTCAACAACATCATATCATCTCACATTCTTGATTTGCGAAGATCATCCGTGCGCTTCATAACACTTTTATTCATGTATGTCTTCATGTATTTTAAAGATGTCTTTAAAATATGTGTTATAAAGCTTATTAAATTATAATCCTACTGGTCCCGTTAGTCTATTTCTTTGAAATAATGATTTCCTACATGAGTAAACGATTCCATTTGTTTGAAAATGGTTTCATGCTGCCAGCACCACTAGAGAGGTGCCATATACTGCGATCTAGATCCAACCACGTGCACGCTCAAATTGCTATGAGAGGTCAGTAGCCCCGCACTCCGCAGCTTGGTCACGATGTCCTTCCAACGTGACGCAGTCACGACCTATTTACGGTTCCGATTGTTAATGATGGTAAGGCTCGCCCCGTAATATTCTTATCGTTAAGTAAACGGAATCTATATGAAATAATGGAATAAAATTGAGAAATCGATTAAGGTCGCGACAAACTCGTTGTAAAATATGACTCGAATTGACGGCATGACAAGCGTGTCGAGATCAAGTTCAGGAGCAGGTGCTGCGTGACGACAAGTTTTATGGTGATGCGTCTCAGTCGCAATAACGCCGGACCCGTGGATAATTTACAAACTGCTCTGAGTCGTGTTACGGTTCGCTGTGATCACGATGACACAAAGATACTAACGGTACCGATGTGGCGAAGACGCGCGATTGTCGCTGATTTTTTGTTCCATAATCTAAATAGTTGTACCGGGAAAAAATAAAATGCTAATAATTATAAGTCCGAAAATGCAATGCAAGTTAAAACGCTACTCAATGAACATGAAATTTAAGAGCTATTTATAACTAATGACAATCTGCAGGTGTATTCGCTAACTCTGTTGACATCAATTTGATAGGCACTATGCAGTACATTGCTCGGTGGACATCGATTATAATAGGCGGTTTTCCTATACGTCAAAGCAGCAATGTACGGCAAAGTGCCTATCAAATTGATGTCAAGTGAGTTAGCGAATACGCCTGCTGAAAATGAAGCTTGACGACGAAAAGGATAAAAATACATTTATTTATATATGACCGATTTTAAAACTGGATCCATGAAGATCCAAAACGAGATGGGACAAAAAGAAATATGACACTAAAGTATGCTGAAGGTGCCTTAATGGACGAGCAAATATTTAGCAGTAAGTTCGTGATAAATTCAAGTGCAGAATAATTTACGACGTTTTAATTCATAATATAAAGTCTTGAGTTGAAACGTGTTTCGCCTTACAATGGTGAATTGTTTTTTGGAGACAGGTAGCATTACGTGTAATAAGTCATGGATGATATAGTTTTATTGTATTAAATGCAATTGTAACTGTGAATCTCAAATTATTAACGGCCGTCGTATTTCTAAACGTTTAGCAAATTTTGCTCACAGGCTTTCGATGTGGATAATTAAGACAATATCTACAACTCTTTGAAACGTTGGTCATAATAAGATACCAATGAAATAAGCTTCTGACTAACATAAGCCTAGCATAGCATAAGACTAGCATAACATAGTTGTCATGTGGTAACAAATTAAAAAAAGTGCTTCAAATAACCTATCATATAGTAAACATTAATAGAGCTCTTACCCCGCAGTTGCGCGATGTCGTAGAGGTTTTTAATCCCTCAGAGTTTTCTGAACTTGTACTTGGAATGTGGTCCCATCGTGGCAAGGCCGTGGCCTGCACGGGCTGTCTTTAGTGAATAAATTGCTTCGCGATAAACAAGCCTTGGTGCAACTTGTACTCTGTTCAGGCTAATAGCTGAATACGATTAACAGCAACGATAGTATTCTCTACGATAGTTCTTAAGCGGAATCGCATTTATGGTTAGCTCATGTTAATTGTACTGCTATAAAGTCTTAGTGTTATGCGGAACCATATCGTAAACGCTAGATAATATACATCCGATGATTAATCTTCGATGCAATAAATTGTTATAATCATTTATTGTTGATTGAGACCTGAGATTCCTTAAGATAATTGTTTTCTACCTATAGTGCTCGTAAACCACGGTTTCATGAAATCCCGACCTTAATTACTTAACCTCAACAAATCGTTGTCTTGGCAACATAAGCTTTTCTTGTTTAGGTGTTTCTTTGTATTCGTACGGTTGCGTTGTTAGTTTTTCAGTATCCATCAAGTATCCATTTTATTTTAACACCGGTTATATGAATATATTATTATTATACGTTTATATATCTTTTACATCTCAGGACCTTGGGATCCTGGACCTTTGAAAGGCTTGCCAGGGGACGAAGCCAACTCGCAGGGGCCCCGTTAGACATATTTAAATGAAAAGTGACACCAAACGGTGATTCTCCTTATATGCACTATGCAAATGCATCCAAGGAGAACCCCCGGTTGTTGTAGGACTGTTGCTGGATATGGATACAAAATATGGATGAGGCTATGGGTTTGAGCATTTTAGTGAATTTTTTACCTAAACCTATGGAAGGATGGTTATTATTATTATTGTTCCATTTATTTTATAATATATACATACAATTTACATTTTAAAATATAAAAACATTTAAAAATATAAAAAATAGTATCCCACCGGTATCGGGATAGGGTCCAAGCTACCGGTGGTCAGGGCTCCTGAGAGAGGAACCTCCTAATTATGCGCGCCGTGTCCAGGAGTACTGCCTTCTGGATCAAGCCCTTGATCCAGCTGCCCAAAGAGAGCCTCCTTAGGTATTCGTCGAGGCTCTTGGCTGTTAAGCCATTGGCCGTCACGACTATCGGCGAAAATGACTGCTGTATCAACCTCCCACATGTCGACAACCTCGCGAGCCAGATCAAGATACTTTGTTTTTTTATCTTCCTCAGCCTTCACGAGGTTCTCGTCATGAGGGACAGCTATATCAACAATCATTGTGCGACGCTCTTGTGGATCTATCACCACTATGTCAGGCTTATTGGCAACAATAGTCCTATCAGTGATGATAGATCGATCCCAATACAATTAATTATTATTATTATTACTAGCCCGTACTGTCCCACTGCTGGGCAAAAGCCTGCCTCCATTCCTTCCAAAAGTCACGATTTGTTGCTTCTTATTTCCAATTCTTAAGGAAGACATCCAGGTCGCCCCGCTATCTCTTTCGTGGTCTGCCGCGGCCCTGAGTGTCAGGACACCAATTCTGTGTTTTACAGGCCTACTGCTCGTCATGTCCTGCCCAGTCCCATTTAAGTTGGGCAACCTTTTAAGCCACATCTACGATTTGCGTTTTGGAGCGCAATATAGTGTTTCGACCGCGATCTGTTAATTTAACACCTAGTATACTGCGCTACATAGCACGTTGGCAAACCCTGAGTTTGGATTTTTTTCAAAGACCAAGTCTGGGCACCATGTTCAAGACAGGGAGAATACACATGTACATCAGCTTACGCTTGAGTGACATGGCCAAAGTGCCTTTAAATAAATCCTTCCTGGATCAGTAGATCTTGCAGTCATTTTCTGTTCGGCGATTTATTTTTTGCCTTGTCTGGAAAGAAGTCTCTTTCCAGGGAAGAATATTCAATATATCCAAGAGTATCTCTACTTGGGCCAAGTAGTCACTTGGCCTAAGTAGAGATACTCTTGGACATATTGAATATTCTCCCTGCCTACGTGTAAGTTCGTTTTGGAGCTGTTGGTCATGATTTTTGGTCTTCAACATGTTCATCTTAAGACCAACCTCAAGGCTGGTGTCATTAAGATCTTGTAGCATTAGCTCTAAGTCCCAAAGAACTAGAGCTAATGCTACAAGATCTTAGCTTTTCTCCCACAGCCACAACTGTGGGAGACAAGCTAAGATCCTGGAAGAGGACAATATCATCAGCGTAACTTAAATTAGTCAACCTCGATTCGCCAAAGAAAATACCCCTCCTCCCATTTGACTGCCAGTATATGAAAACATTCTTCCAGGGTACTGGTGAAACAGTTCGGGGACTACGGCTCTCTGTTTGAGTAGTCCCTTAAGAATTTCAAACTAAGGACCTTTCTCTCTAACTTGATGGCAGCTGTGCTGTGGGTGTATATATTTCGTAGTAGTTGTTTATAGGTCGGTTCTATTTGTTGCTTCGTAAGGGAATTGAATATTGCAGTATATGAATAATATATTTTATTTATAAGGCAAGGTTTTTGCGTCATTGCTGCCAGTTTGCATTAAACGTACCTATTTTGAACTTAAGGATTAAACGGTTACTTTTCTCTTTTTTGCAGATCATTAGGCTTGCAGCTTGCATCTTTTGAAACAAAGGAAAAAGCCGACTCTATAACAACATACCTTACCAATGCTGGTAAGATACGAAACCTTGATAGAAAAGTGTGGCAATTCCTAAAACCATGAATAAAAACGAAACTTTGTCTGTTTACAGGTTACAATAAGTACGACTTTTGGACATCAGGCAACAATTTAGGCACAGACATGTATCTGTGGATGAGCACGGGGCTCCCGTTCAACGCAACGTTCAACTACATGCGGCGCCTTCCGATGGACGCGCCCAGCCAGCACGCCGACGACAGCATTGACCCGCTGGACGTGCCACAGGGCAGTACCGCACCGCAGCGCACCGCTAGGCACGGGTACGTTGTTACTATTTAAGATAACATCCTACAACTAGTTTAGGCTCCCCCGCAGATAGATACGACACGACGTGACTATTATGCGACCCGCCAAAAATACAAAGAAACAACTACAAAGAAATAAAAATGTACGTCAAAGCTATTAATGTATTTACGCTGAAAAATTGAGAAAACTTTATAGAACTAATAAATGCGTTAAAACCAATTAAATAGGATATCGTCAGCCTCAATCAAATAAGACGAGTGGGAGAAAGAATTATTTCTCAACCAGGCTTCTTACTGTACCACATAGGAACGACGCCAGGCTATCATGGTGTTGGTTTCATCGTCAAAAAATACCTTGAAAAATCTATAGAAGGTTTTATTGGAATCTCGGCGTGCATAGCAATGATGAATCTATCAGTCTATTTTAAAAATATTTCACCTACAGAACAATCGGACCTGGAAACAATAGAGAGATTCTATCTTTACTTAAATAAAACTATCCAAGAACATGCCCACAAAATTCTAATAGTCATGGGAGGTTTCAATGGTCAAATTGGAGCGCCCAGGAGTAGAGACAGTACTAGAATTATTCACCTATAGTAATAAAATTAGAAGTAGAAATGGAGAAAAACTTGTAAACTTCACGCTAGATAAAAAAACTTTTTTCAAAAAATACAACCGACTTCTAAAAATTGCAAAATAACTTTAATTTCGGAAGTCGGTGTATATATTTTTTTGTTTCTTCGTTATTTGACGGTTGTATTTTTTGAAAAAAAGTTTTTATTTTTCACTTTTTAGTTTTTTTTTATTGTTGTTGTACACCAGAAGTAAAACTAAATATTAAAGTTATGCCCGAATAGATAACACCAATAACATGGAATTTGAACATTTGGAGACAACCAAAACGTCATCTGTGTGTACATATTTTTGGTTTATGATGATTTTTTCAAAAAGTGTTCCATCAAATTTATATGGGACCTATCATACAAAAAAAGAATCATCAAAATCTATTCACAAATGGCGGAGATATCGCGTCACAAACATAAAAAATGAAAAAAAAAATAAACATACAGACGAAATGATAACCTCCCCATTTTGAAGTCGGTTAAAAATAACAACCGCTTTAAACTCGGTATACAAAAAAACCAAAAACAAAAAAGATGTGGTCCTGCATTTCTCCAAATGATAATGACTAATAGAAGTAACTGTTTTACAAATTTTGACGTCATCAACAAATTTAACTTCAGTACCAACCATAGACTGATCAGAGCTGAAATAAAATTAGCACAACCAAATAAACTTAGACCGAGACAGGGACTAGCAATTGCTAAGGTCAGCAAGCATCAAATGAAACAACTAATATTCGACGCCCTAAGAGATAAATTTGCAGACTTCAAAGACCCTAGAAACTCAGGTAAAGGAGATCTGATCTTAGCAGTATGTTGCAATTGAGCTCCAATAGTATTCTCTATCCAGTTGTATTTTTCCTGAGTTCTAGGGTCTTTGTGTTCTCTTTGAAGTCTGCAAATTTGTTTCTTAAGTCACCCTGCTATTGAAGCTTAATTGAAACATACTGCTAAGATCAGATCTGAGTTAAGAAAATGGTTAACAACCAACAATATGAAGTATTTAGAATAAAGAAACCACTTAATCAACGCAAAATATGTAAAAGACAGAAGAAGGCATTTAGCGAAAATTAGTAAAAACATCAAAGAAAGTAAAAGAACGGACAGGAAAACAAGTGGAAATTGTCGAAAACATGTAGTCAAAACAGGAGGTGTTAAAAAAGCTTGGAATTTACAAATTCAAAGGACTGGATCGCAAAAAATAAAAATGACAGCGGAGGATGGAACCACCGCAGAACGAACATATTAGAAATCGCCACATCATATTATAAAAAAAAATATATGAACGCAACACCGCACAGGACAAAGACGATTTAGTGGAAACCTCAAATATCCCCAAAATTCTTCAGGCTGAAGTAGTAAAAGCTATAGATAATCAAAGGAGAGACAAAGCACCAGGACCCGATGGTATAAACAACGAAATCCTATAAGAAAGCAAAGGAGTTATAACACTAGTCCTCACTGACATGTTTAACGAGATAATAAACACCCAAATTATCCCACATCAAATGGCAGAAATATAATAAGAAAGGAGATAAAAATGAAATTGGAAACTACCGCCTTATCAGTCTTATGTATTAGATACTAGCGACGCGCCCCGGCTTCGCACGGGTGCAATTTTGTTTATTTGATTTCCCAAAATTTTTTCTTTGCTATAAACCTTACGGAGTCCGAGACCTTTCCAACGAATGCAAAACCGTGGAAATCGGTTCGTGCGTTCTGGAGTTATAGCGTCAGGAAGGAAAACCCGACTTATTTTTATATAGTAGATTTGCCATGATTATATTAATTAAATCGGATTGAAAAATATTTGATGAACTCCAAGGAAATCCCCTGTCACCAAAACTGTTCTCGGCGATATTAGAATCATTCAGAGGTATTAATTGAGAAAATCTCGGGATAAATGTGGACTGTGTCTCGTTAACGCATTTGAGATTCGCAGATGATCTTGTGTTATTTGCTAAAACCCCAGAGGACATAACAAAAATAATAAACGAACTGGCAACGAAAAGTGAGAAGGTAGGGTTAAAACTGAACAAGCGTAAAAGCTATAGCACATCACTCTTGAGTGAGTGTTGTCATCGCTGAAGCAGTTTGCCGATGAGTGCTCTAACCCTACGTGTGTCGTGGTCTAAAAATATTATTATTGTTGTTAAAAAATATGCAGATTTTTTTTTTTGTCACCTTGGTTGACAGTAAAGCCACAGATTATTATTATATTATGTGACAAGACATATTCATAGAAATTTATCTACGGGTAGTATATAAGTAGAAAAAATTTCGAACTTCAAAATTTTTGTCGTATCATAGTCGCACTGTCGCGTCGGGCTTATCGGGAGCCTATATCTGATTATCATACATCCGTAACACGATGCCTTAGAGTTGATTGAAGCATCCAACAACCATGCAAGGGAAAAACTCCGTAATTAAGGGTGTTTCGCATTTTTACACGATTTGATTCCAAGGAAGTTATAGGTAGTAGAGAAGCAAATAGTGTAATAAAAATTTCTTGAAAATTGCTGGTTATGAGTTTTTCCCACGATACGCTCCGCTGGTTGCGCTAACTTGTTTATAAATAGCGTATCATTAAAGGGCAATGCTTTTAAGTTTCCTGCACCGGTTCTACAATGCAATATTGCATAAAAACTTGTCGGTATTCCAGAACAGAGCACGTTATGACGAACGGCTGCGTGTCCCTGAAGGCACCCACGTTTCACTGGGAGCCGCAGCACTGTGGCGAGATCAAGGACTTCATCTGCGAGCAGACGCGCTGCTACTACTACAACTACGGCTCCATCCCCGTGTCCTCCGCGCAGGGGTAATGCCAGGTGAGATGCCAGCCGCCTCCGGAGGCCCGCTCCCCGACTAGCCGCGCGCTCCCCCTCTCGTCCTCTCACACCTATAGCGGCTTCTATGCACAGGTTTGGAGATTCGAGTTCACCAATTTCGTCAGCCGGTGTACAACGTACAACGTGTCTAAAAGACGACATGATTAACTGTAATAACATTTGGGACACTAGTTTACTATGTAGTCAGTGTGCTAACATTCTAGCCCAAGTTTAAACCTTGGTTCTACCTCGATGTTTGTTCGTAGCGCGCGGGCCCGCGGGATCAGGCCTCTGCGCCAACCCAACCACCAAACAAGAGCCCTACACCCAGCAGACAACATTTGGCATTTACGACGTTATCGTCTTTAGGTCTTTCAATATAATGTATGATGGTCACATAACCAAATTAAAAATTGACAAAATCTTTTGGTGGGTGGGTGAAGGGGGCTTTGCTTGGTATCTCTTGTTTAAGTGATACTTTACCTATCAATAAAATTTTGTACTTAACATTTTTTTTTTGTTTAAAAAAATACTAATAACATTAACACAATTGGCTATAACACGTTAGTTTGATTGTGAATGACAGATACTTTACCGTTCGATATATTCAAAATATTAGTATCTTAACATGTGTGCATTTTACAAGCGGCTCTCTAACACGAGGGTCGGTATGTTCTGCCGGTAGGAAGCCGCTGTCGATGACGACGACGACGACCGCCCACCCCCTGACGTCGTCGTCACCGCCACCGCCGCGCTCCGAGCACCTGCCGACGCACTTCACCCTCAACGACCTCATCGGCAAACTGCGCCCTACGTCTCTGGATGGGCTGCAGTCGCCGCATATCAAGAAGCTCGGCATCCTGCCTTCGTCGCCTCAGATCGACTCCCACTACTCGCGCGCGTCTGACGCGCACTCGCTCGAACACGAGCAGGAGCAGGAGCAAAAGGAGGAGGCGACGCAGGGCCCGTACGACGACGACGAGGGCATGGCGGGCGACGACCCTGCCGCGTACCTGAGCAGCGAGGCGCGCGCGCAGGACGCCGCGCCCTCCACCGCCGAGCCGGACGCCACCGAGCACTCCGTCCACGCCAGCGGCATGCTGGCGCCTCCCGCCTACTAGTGTCCGGCCGAGCGGCCCTACATATCTTTTCGTGTCAATTAGATATTGAGTCTACCAAAAGTATTATTTCAATAATTTGAGGCATTTATACGTAATTTTAAGGTGTTTTACTTTAGAAGCTTGCGTGTTGAGGGTGCACTGTACGCCTTGTTGTATTGATATCACGTAATGTAAATGAGATTTCTAGTATCGTAAGATTTTTCAGCTTATACATGAATTATGGGGATTTTGAAGGTATATATTATGGGGCAATATGATTTATTATACTAGGTTGAAGGTGCTGGCGACTCGCTTGCGTGTGACTTGCCTCCGTCTTCGTAATGTCGAATATCACAAAATGAGTATTCCACGTATAGGTACCTATTCTTCGCTAAGGTAAATAACGTAGAAGCACCAGATCTCCGGTATTTTTGATGATAAACCGTAAAATGTATTAATTTAATGTAAGAAAATTAAGTGAATATTGATTGTCTGGACATATCATTTGAAATACATAGTGGTATAAGATAGTGTTTATATACGTGACGTACCTAGTTAAGTATATTAAGTTGAAACTCAAGAATTTAAAAGAATAGTGATGTAACGAAGTTAATAAAGTTTATACTTAATAAGAAACCGTTGTTTAATTTGTGTTAAACCTCGACAGAAATCCTATAAACTGCACTGTAGGTCTGAACAACGCTGACCTAACATCTAACACAAAATATCTCTGTACTCAGCAAAATAATGAATATTATAAAATCACTCACCAGCCATTGATGACTCCTTCCACGTTGAGCATAGGCACGATCTTGAAGACATACTTGGCCCGAAGAGCGGCGGCGGCGCACGAGTTGCCGAGCAAGCAGCCCAAAGTGCCGTCCATCACCCAGGACGCGTTACTCTCGCCAGGATGTACGCGCGCCGTCAGGAATATTATCTCACGGTCCTGTTGGCATACCAAAAACAGTCAAAATATTTTCGTAAAGAATTGCCTGGTTGGCTAGATTTTGACAATAATTAATACGTAACACTTGTTAGGTTTGGCAACGATGCAGAACCGAGCACGACGTTGCCAGATGACGCGGAAAATGACTTAAGGAACCTTCTGGTTTTAAAATAATCGCATGATCGCTTAAAGAAAGATATTTAACGATTAACGGATTAGATAATACCGTCACTAGAATAGCCAGAAGGGGCTTGCTCCTCCGCTAGCACAAGCTGACGCCTTGTCACCACTTCTATTTAATATTGCGACCATTCATATTTATAAAGCAATACCTAACTTCGTTTCTATCCCCCAGTACGCCGATGACTAAATACTTTATATAACTTCCCATAACACCGATCAGCAGCTGCTGAGTTACAGGAAGCATTAAATACCTTGTATAATCTATTTGATTCTCTTAATCTTAATATTTCACTAAATAAAAGTAAAATTTGTATTTATAACTAAGGCTATAAAAAACTTTCAGTTAACTTGTCCATTAGATTGTGCGATATCTTGGCGTGTGTTTGGATCTCCGATGGGGAAAACATATCAATGAGGTTTGCCAAAAAGCAGCAGCAAGATCAAGTTTGGGTGTGCACCCGAAATATTTAAGAAGGATTTATATAACTAGAAGCCGTATTGACTGTGAAAGTTCTTTCTATGACAATAGTACAAAAACTCACTTGGAAAAATGAAATAAATTACAAAACCTAACAATGAGAGTAATGGGTAGTTTTACAAAAATTCAGGTGATGGAGAGCCAGTTATGCTGACAACAGCTGTTATACCTACGTTGGCGATTCTTGGCTAGCGAATTCTGGCTTAAGGCGCTATTAGCTGCCAATGACCTTGAGTGGTTAGCTTGCGTGTTTTGAGCTGAGCTCACATAACGCGTCGTATGTCCACCCAGTAATAGGACTCGCCCATCAAGGAGCGCTGTCCGAAATTAGACGCATTATTAATTTATTACACATAAAACGACAAGTATTAAACGAAAAAACTGAGACTAAATTATAAAGAATTAAATGATCTTTAAAGTGGTGACTGTTTCATAAAAATACGCTTTATAGTTTTTTCGTGATTCTCAATTTTTTATCCGCGTCCGACATAAATTTACAAATTAATTACACAATGTTATAAAAATATAATTTGAAATATTCTGAGATTAAATTACGACGGAAATAGTTTAGAGCAACATATATTTTTTTCAAAAAAATAAGGTTAGTCGTTTAGACGTGATGTTCAATTAAAAACCATTAAAAGTCGTATAACTGCGCCTTAAAACGAAAGCCTTTCAAGCAAATACTGAAGGAATTGACTTGCTTTCCGAACTATCCTCATTGTGTAATAATTCTTCATATTGGCAAAACAAAAGAATCCCCCTGTTAGTCTTGGTTTATGAATCACTACATAATTTAGAAGTTAATTTCAGTAATAAGTTAGATATGTTTCCCTGAATACATGGGTCAGTAGTATTGATAGCAACAAGTTAATAAAACACAACGTTAGTTTTATGAGCAGAGGAAAGCGGCATTACAATCCTGTTAGCTTAGATAACTCATTTATTGATTACATTAATTTGGAATACTCGACTTATTTTAAAATATTTATAGACGGGCCGCCTTTTATGAGACTGATGGACATTCAATGAAATTACAAATGAATGTATAATGGAAGCTGAACTGATTGCGATCGCAGAAGTTCTGTGATATGCAGAATCAATCCATTAAAAAAAAAAACTTTTTACAAAAAAAATACAACCGACTGCCATAAATAATACAAAAAAATGCAAAATAACTTTAATTTCGGAAGTCGGTGTTTCTAGTTTAGTTTCTTCGTTATTAGACACCGTCTTCCGAAATTAAAGTTATTTTGCATTTTTTAGTATTATTTATGGAAAGTCGGTTGTATTTTTTTTGTAAAAAGTTTTTTATTTTTCACTTTTCAGTTGTTGTACCCCATTCTAAAACTAAATTATTAGTAAAGTTATGCCCGAATTGATAGCCCCAAAAATAGGGAATTTGAACATAGTTGGTGAAATTAGGGTGTATCAAGGTGAACTGTACAAATCTATATACCCCTTCAGAGCGTATCAGCGTGATGTAATGTTGTGAAGTGGTGAAAATAATATGCAGACATGCGATTGCAGCAATTCTGGAAGGTTTGCTATCATTTATTGAAGAGTTCCATTGTGTATCGCCGAAGTTCTTTATCAAATCTTCACCAAATTAAAATGGGACCACATGTGAAGCAACAGCATTCAAATAAAAAAAAATCTTCAAAATCGGTTCACGTAGTAAAAAGTTATGAGGTAACACACATAAAAAAAAATAAAAATACAGTCGAATTGAGAACCTCCTCCTTTTTTTGAAGTCGGTTAACAAGATTGTCATTCTGACAGACTCCAGAAGCTCGCTCCACCACTTGGCTCGATGTACCTCGACATTTCGAGGAACACCGATAGCCTACAATAAACTGAAAATTATTTTGAAGTTACAATTTATTGGAAAACATGTGGTCCTTCAATGGATTCCATCACATATTGGAATAAAAGGCAACGGAATTGTTGATAAACTAGTCAAGCAGGCCATATGTGATGGTATTCCCATTAACGATTATGCCGCCCTGGTTGGGCGGCATAATCGCATGTGCAACAAAGCCCTTTCATTTTTAAACGACTTCAAAAAAAGGAGGAGGTTCTCAATTCGACTGTATGTGTGTTACCTCATAACTTTTTACTACGTGAACCGATTTTGAAGATTTTTTTTTAATAAAAAGAAATAAAAAAGACACCCAGCGTCTAAAAAATAAAATGTTCAATGTTTGTGGTATAACTACAACCAGTAGCTGCGTAAGGTAAAGTTAATTGATAGATAAAAATTAGCAAGAACCTCGCATTAAAATGCGCATCGCACGCAACAAGTATTTACAGTATCTTGTTCCGTAGTACGTAAGTACAGGAATCTAAAGCACGCGGATTCTAAAGCATTTTTATGGAGAAAAACCGCATACCACTATAGGATTGGAAGGTATATCTTCAGCGGAGACCGTTAGCAACGGGACCTCGTTATTGTTGAGGGAATAGCAGAGAGGCTCCGCGCGTAGGTATGATCCAGGCGGCATCTCCATGCTCCACTGCCATATCCGAGTCTGGTCAACAGAATTAACAAAAATATTTGTTAGATGTGAATTTTTGGATCGGGAAATTGATTTTTTGTCACTTTTGACAACAATTCCCAGTACATTGAAGCTTCGCAAAGGTTAGACCTACGAGCAACATAGACGATACCTTGTCGTTTTATAAAATACTAGTGACATTCAACCTTAAGGTGATAAACTATTAATTTCCTTCTTCGTTATTTTTAGATGACTGAATTGAATGATTAGTTTTCTTAATCAAAGTCATTATTACTAAACATATTAACATTTCATTTCCTTTAGTCTAGTTTTATGGCTAAAACGTCATTTAACTCGCTTAGATGTTTATTGCAAGGATGTTAATGGAATTCGGCATCCTTTGACAAGTCTTCATTTTAAACTATCAAAAGGGAAGTTCTAATCAGTTGCTCGGTCGTAAATTCGACCTAAGTTTTTTTTTTTTGTTGTACCCGATTTAATCTAAAGAAAAACACAGGATTTTCAAAACCTTTGTAGCACAAATTTTTCACTTGTGAATGATCCATGTATCAAGGACTGCATTTTCGAAAACATAATGTATATTGTTTTGGTGACGGGCATGGTTGTACACAAGTTTATAATGACCATGAAATTCATTGAGGACTTACATAAATTAAATTATTAATAAACAGAAACTATCTCACCATCATCATAGAATACGTGAAAGGGAAATGGTATGCGATGTAGACGACATCGTTGGTGTGCAGGAAGTCGATGTTGAACGTGGCCGTCAAGTAGCACTTGTTGTGGTTCTTCTGGTTCGCGTAGTGGTAGCTGTTCCGGTAGTAACATATGTCCGAGCCGGCCCGCACCCAACCTGGAGTTAATCACTATTTGAAGTATTACTAAACATTGACATCAACCATGAACTGGATCGTTTAGCCTAAGAAGCAGGAAAAAATTAAAAGGCCGTTATGTGCTTGCAGGCAAATATTATAGCGACAGTTATGATCTTCTTTTGTTATTGGGCAAACCAGCAGAAGCGGTTTTTTGGTCTGCACTTTAGACATTTTCAGTGCCAAAGATACCTGAAATGTCTCGTATGTGTATTATAAAAAAACTTCAGCGTATTCTAAAAAAAATATCCTCATAAAGTGAATGTGGAAGAGGTTAGTTTTTTGATAAAATGTCATCTAGTACCTGGTCTTCCCAAGACAGCCTCCTTCACTGAATACAGGACTGGCTTCATACCAAAGTTGAATTGACTGTCTGACTTTTCGCAGTTGACGATATTGAAGACATAAGGACGGCCCTGCTGCATGTTGCGAACCTCGAAGTAGAACCACTGGTGACGCTTCGTCGAGTTCACGTCCGGCATGAGGATCAGCTCATACTCTCTCTGGCCTACCTGAAGTTACTCATTTTGTAGATACGATTTTTTATAACATAGTTAAATCACAGTTAGCACGCGATTTTTTTTCCCTTGTCCAAGGTTTCACCTATAGGATGAACCCTACCTAATCTTATTTCAATCTAGCTAGCCTTATAAATAGACTAATAAGTAATTAAATTATAACCTAAACTATTAAATTGTCTTTACTAAGAATGTGTCCAATACACTTTTCTTATGGTCTCTAATAAGGCGAATACACTTCATTCTTATGTTTGTTTGGCACTTTTGTACTTTACACTATTATCACTAAACAGTAACTCGAACGGTTTTGTTAGTTAGTAATGCGGACGATTTTATTTAATACTTGCTTCAGCCAGCGGCTGCGGCAATGTGAAAGTCGAAAATTATCCCAAGGAAACATACTCTGATAAAAAGTATATCATCGGATAAAAAGTATATCATCGGATAAAAAGTAGCCCATGTCCTATTCCATTGATATGTGCCCAGTTACATCCAAATCTGCTCAGAAGTTAAGGCAAAGTTTTTGATTCAAATATTAAAGAGCGAAAATAAAACGGCGAAGATAAATTTCGAATTCTAAATGTGATTTAAATTTTTATAATTTATTTGTGTCTGTTTTAACTATTGGTAGAATGATCGCTGAGTCCTCATCCCACATGTCGACAACCTCGCGAGCCAAGTAAGATACTGGATTTGCTTATCTTTCTCGGCTTTCATGAGGTTCCAATCATGCGGGATTGTTAAAACTACAATCATTGCACGCCTCTCGATTCAGTCCACCACCACTATACCACGCTTATTGGCCACAATAGTCCTACCAATGATGATAGACAGATCCCAGTACAGAGTGTTTTTATGACCACTAGCTGACCCAGCAAACGTTGTTCTGATATTAAAAAATGGGGGGAGGAGGGTGAAAAATACTTTACGACCTATTCGGCCAAGCCGTTTTGGAGGATTGCAACCACAAGCACCGTTACACGAGTTTTTTTTATTTTTATTAGAGCGAGCGACTGCCGTTACAGCTTACATTACCTGTCTGCCCGCAAACAAACATAACATATTACATACCTATAATCCCTACATTATCATGAACTGGGTCGGGCACATACCTGTAGTACGGCACTTCCGATTCCACAACAGAGTATTTTTGGGCAAGTTGCTGACGGATAATCCTGGCTACAAGGTTGAGCCTATTCAAGGACTCGGCGTTAGTTAGACGAGAATAACCAGAGAGTATAATTATAGCGAATTGATTCACCCGGACGTTGGCATGCCCGACAGATGTCAACCGTGCCGTCTTTCACAATAAATCGCCGGTAAATATTTGTCATGATAGCTTCGTCCGTAATTGCACAGACAAAATCTCGCGTCAGGCCCCTGCGTCGCCACCAACAATAGGTTTTTAATTGTGTCTGCTAATGAGTGACTTGATGCGTTAAAAGCATAGACCTGATGGCTCTACCCAATTAATCTGCCTAGCCTTTTCCCAACTATCTTGGGGTCGGCTTCCAGTCTAACCGGATGTAGCTGAATACCAGTATTTTACGTTAAGCGACTGCCTATCTGACCTCCACAACCCAGTTACTGGGTAATACGATACCCCTTGGTAAGACTGGTTGTCAAACTTTCGTGCTTCTGACGACCCTTTACGGCTGTCAAGGATCCACGATTGGTAGCAAGGACCAACGGCTTAACGTGCTTTCCGAGGCACGGAGGAGTATCGTTATGTAAAGATGGTCACCCATCTATGGACCAAACACGGCAAGCGTAGCTTAACCTGATGGATCGACCCGTGCGGCTGTTATTACTTTAGCCACGAGCTCCTCCTTGAATAACTCTTCGTAAATTTTAACCCTATTTTTGCTTGTCATTTTACGCAATAATAAAAGTATTAACGTTTCATTGAAAAATAACAATATTAAAAACAGACTTTAAAAAAATGAACACTAACAAGCTTATTTATTCACTAAAACAATACATTAATATTATAAAAAGTACATTTCGTGCCTAGGATTTGAACCTCCAATCTTATGCACGGCAAGCGGTATTGAAACCTGCGGTCTATTTAAAGCTTGAATAACTCATCGTAAATGTTAAACCCATTATTGCTTGTCGTTATACGCAATAATAAAAGTACTAACGTTTTATTAAAAAAAATACAATATTAAATCCGGGCTTTTAAAAATAAATACGTATATATTTACTAAATCAATAAATATTATAATAAAATTGTTTTTTCAAAATACAAAAACCAACAAAAAAAAAGGCATAGCACGGATTTGAACGCACATGTCTTTTGGAGTAGTAACCTCTTAATCCGTCAAGCCCCGGAATAACAGATACAATTAGTAACCTATTGTTGCTTCCCGATGTGGAGCGTGCGGGGCCTGACGGCCCCGTCAGGCCCCGCCCGCTGGAGCTGTGTGTAGGTACTTAGCCTCTTGTGGATCCCATACAATCCCATACAATCGAATTAAATTCCAGCTTGCTACTCACAAATGCAAAGTCACAATTACTTACTTGTTGGCAAACCAAGCCGATTGCCTCAAGACGAACCCTAGAGATGTGTGTGCCCGCTTACACAGGTCGGTTATGTGGTCATTTCAGGTGAACTCATACAATATAACAACAAGATCGCGGCATGGACGTATAAAAAAGGTTTAAAATTTAAAACCTTTTTTATACGACCATGGATCGCGGATTGTTGCAAATCGTTACAGCGGGGTGCCCGATACGCTGTACGTATGCACGTGTGGGGAGCGACATCAAGTGAACGTAATAGACTTAAACGTTTTGAGACAACTAGGCTCACACAACACCTCAGTGAAGCAGCGGTACTCTTCTGTCCAATTGGACGAGTGCTCTTCCCATACCAGTGCACAGACCATGCTGGACAAGAGACGCATAAGCTAGCGCTAGCGTTAAATCTCGCCCAGCTGGTCCAGGGGGCAACGAGGGTGCCGGATGTTGATTCGCACACGGCCAATTGCTTGGACCTTCTGCTGACAACAGATCCAGACAACGGTCTGGATCTGTTGTCAGCAGAAGGTCCAAGCACCCGAGACAACCGAGTAACGACTCGGTGTCGATTTCTTCACCATTAGGTACTTCCGACCACTGTTTGGTGAAGTCTGTATCCGTCTACTCCCCGCCCGATCCTAGCCCTAGAGGCCCAGGCGGGTTTGGCGATACAGGTCAGCAGATTAGGATGGCATGCGATCTTCCTTCGCATGTTATCCGTGGCAGCCTACTTGCTTTTCTTCGATTGATGTTTCGTCGTGCGCGGACGCCGTGACGGATGTGTTGCGGCAGGGAATGGAGTACTATATTCCATTCTCTGACGTAACAATGTCAGGCGAAGCTCGAGCATGGTTTGGTGCCGAGTGCAATCGCGCTGATGCGCTTAAACACGCGGCCTACATGGGTCTGGCATGGGTCGACGCTTGGACGCGTAAAGCAAATGACGTGAGTCAGAAGAATAGGGCCTTCAACAGGGCTGCCAAGTCCTGCAAGAAGGTGTTGCGGAGGGCTCGGTTTGACCACATTAGCCGAATTGGGAACAAACTTGCTTCTTACCCAGCTGGTAGTAAGGCGTTTTGGTCCCTGGCTAAGTCGGTTGAATCGAACTTCTGCCGCCCCTCACTACCTCCACTGCTGAAACCTGACGGGTCACTGGCCCACTCCGCTGAGGAGAAAGCAAACTTATTTGCCTCTCTGTTTGCGGAATCTTCGCGTCTAGATCCTGGTGGCGCGAGGCCCCCTGGTTCTCTTGGTGGATGCGAGTCGATTATGTCAGACATTCGCATTCATCAGAAGCATGTCCGAGGGGTACTGTGTAACCTGGACGTGAAGAAGGCTAGAGGCCCCGACGGGATGCCGGCAATTGTACTGAGGACTTGTGCGCCTGAGTTGTCTCCGATCTTGACACGCCTATTTCGCCTGTCGTTTGAGACTGGAAAAGTGTCGATGGCTTGGAGGCAAGCTAACGTGCAGCCCGTGCCCAAGAGGGGTAGTCGAGCTGACCCAGCAAATTATAGGCCCATCTCGGTAACTTCCGTACTCTGTAAGAGTATGGAACGTATACTGAATGGCAAGCTAACGATATCCTCAGTGACCATCAATACGGCTTCCGCCGAAATCGATTAACTGGGGATCTTCTAGCGTATGCCATTCACATCTGGAGTGAGGCCATCGATAAACAAGGGGAAGCCCTTGCGGTCTCCCTTGACATTTCGAAGGCCTTCGACCGGGTCTGGCACGACAGCCTAATTGGCAAGCTTCCTTCCTTTGGTCTGCCCGCTGGTTTGTGTGATTGGATTGCAGATTTCCTGAGGGATCGGTCTATCCGAGTAGTCATAGATGGCTGCTCGTCCGAACTGCTGGCTCTTAATGCCGATGTTCCCCAGGGGTCGGTGCTCTCGGCAACATTGTTTTTGCTGCTTATTAACGATCTGTTAAAACCCGGAACCTTTGGGTATGCAGACGACAGCACTGTTGCCGAGAGATACGTGCCTGACGCACGAGCTAGTGGGTCTCAGGTCCGGTCTCTCCGAGAGGCTATGGTTGAGCGCTTGAACTTGTTCTTACAGGCTGTCTCAGATTGGGGCGATGCCAATCTGGTCAAGTTCAACGCTGCTAAGACCCAGGCGTGTCTTTTTTCCGCTAAGAAGAGCCAATTTCACCCGGCTCCATTTTTCCGAGGTGTGACCGTGCCGATAACCGACCAGCTTGATCTTCTTGGTGTTACTTTAACATCTACCCTCAATTTTGGTCCCTTCATAGAGGCAAAGGCTCAAGTAGCTGCCAAAAAGTTGGGGATCCTCGCAAAGGTGAGACGGTACTTCACGCCGGAACAGTTGCTCCAACTCTATCAAGCACAAGTTCGATCGTGTATGGAGTACTGTTCTCATCTTTGGGACGGATCTGCCAAATACCAGCTTGATGCCCTTGAGTCAATTGAGAAGCGAGCCAAAAGGATCATCGGCAATGATAGGCTCGTTGAGTCGATACTCCAAAGTCTTGAACAGAGACGCCGAGTTGCTAGCCTGTCGGTTTTCTATCGGTTACATTTTGGGGAGTGTGTGACGGAATTGCATAATTTGATTCCGCCAAGCCCGTTTCATCAACGGACCACAAGACATACGGCGAAGTGCCACCGGTTCATGGTGGACATCCCATCCATACGCACAATGCGTTTTGAGAAAACATTCATTGTGCGTACAGCTAGGGAGTGGAATTCCCTACCGGAGTCTGTGTTTCCTGATAGCTACAACCTGGGAGTCTTTAAGTCAAGAGTGAATAGGTTACTTCTAGGCAAGCGTGCTCCATCTTTGACCACATCATCGCTTACCATCAGATGAGATAGTGGTCAAACGCGTGCCTATCAACAATAAAAAAAAGACACACTTATTAAAATCTAAGCGGTTGCGGTTGTTACAGGCTACCACATTGTCAATGTCCCGCTGAAGCACGTCACAGTCAGCCACAGTCCCTATGCCCATATAACTTCGGCAAGTCATTGACCATGATTAGGAATTGGGTCGGGTCAAAAGTGTTTTCCTGACTCACTGAGTTACATACGTTTCAGAGCTACATAAGTTTCAGAGCGATAACCGGCGAGCTGAGCTGAAAAGTAACTAAAAAATTGTTTCAATAGTTAAGGCGTAGATCCCATGACTGACAAATTCTGCAACAGCCCGTCATTACGGACACGGTCAAAAGACATTTTTAAATTGAAATTTGCCGCATCCACTTGCTTATTGCAGTCCATCTCAGTGACAACATAGTCTACAAAATTGTCTTATTTTGTAGACTATGTTGGTTCGTAGCCGTCGACCTGCTCTGGAACCATGTTTGCAGTCGCTGAGTTCTTTGTAATCTGACTACTTAATCTGCCGTACCTCCCTGCGATCATAAGTGTCATGCACTACAGGTTTGCGCCAGTTCTCGCTAGCCAAGTAGTGCTGGGTGAGTCACTTGTCCTATACATCTCGATGTATACACACGTCAGTAACTAGGAAATATTCCCTGAGACTCGACCTCTACACTTCCGTGCGATATACAGTCTCATCACCGACGACAGTGGGTGTTGAATCGATATGCAGTCAGCAGCGTACGGGCCCGCCTATCCAGGGTGTCAAGTCCCGTTCGAGTCAATTTGAGTACGCTGAAAAAGTACAGCAACATCATCACCATGAAGCGACTGTTGAGGGCGTGCATCAAGTTTCTGCCTGATAAAAAGCTATTGAATACCCCTATTCAGGCGGCTAAAGAAGCGCTTCTTCAACATTAATACTGAATGCTTCCGACGTACCTCCTCAAATATTTATAGGAGTTTCGGCTGGAGAAAGGGATCCCAGGTTTATGGAATCCGAGAGTTGATTTCCCGCGGATTCTACAATCTTCCCTAGCATTAAATGCATGAACGCACATTTATCCACATCAAACTCCATCCTGATGGCACCACTGACGGGTTCAGTTACCTTCAGATGTTCCATCAGTTGGAACTTGCCGAGGGCAAATTTCAAAGAGCAAAGTTTCAAGTCAGACTTTGTACTCTTGGGTGAGGTATAACAGCCTAGGCTAATTCTCCAGCAGTGTGCTTGGAGGATTCAAGACTTGGCATAACCAAAGCGGACTCAAATTGGGTCTGCAATATATATAATTGTCCCTCACTTGATCGTTAACTGTTCGTTATTCCTCTGGATAAGTCGACATCCTGGATAGCGAAGGACATTTCTCCAATGACTCATACATGACACCAGGAAGTTGCGTAGTGTTGTATCATACAACTCTAACACCCACAATGAGCCATGTATAAGGAACCATAGGTTATAGGTTAGGTAAGTCATAGGCCTTCTTAGTCCATTGTATTTTTTTTTAGTATTGTATAGTTTATATTAAACATAACTTGTATTTTTTTGTGTTAGTTTCATTTTGAGAAGATTTAAATTATATTTAATTTAATGAAAAAAATATGCAGAGAATAACTTCCCGTCACTTCGGTTGACAAGTCGAGCCACACATTGATCTTTGTTCTTTTAAAATCGCTTGTGTGATAATTTGTAGTTGTTGATCTATAAATTGTAATTGTTTGTTGTGTATGGTTGTGAAAATCTGGCACCAGTCTTGCAAAGGGGTATGATATCGTATTACCCAATTACTGTGTTGTGGAGGTTACATAAGCAATCGTTCCACGTTAAAATATCCTACTAATATTATATACGTGAAAATTTATGAGGATGTATGTTTGTTACTCTTTCACGCAAACACTACCAAACGGATTTTGATGAAACTTTACATAAATATTAGAATAACGCATAAGCTATAATTTATAATGGGGAGAAGTGAAGCCGCTCGAAGAAGCTAGTTCTTTAATATTATTCCATATTCCTTTGCAAACCTCGTGAAAGCTGAGAAAGATAAACAAATCAAGTATCTTGTCGACAACTCTCAAGGTTGTCGACATGTGGGATGTAGACACAGCGATCATTGTGCCGATAGTCGTGTCAGCCAATGGCCTTATAGCCACGAGCCTCACCAACACCTCAGGAGGCTCTCGTTAGGCGGATGGATCAAGGGCTTGATTCAGAAAGCAGTACTTCTGGACACGGCTCGCATTGTCAGGCGGTTCCTCTCTATGGAGCCCTGACCGCCGGTAGCTTGGACCCTGTTCCCGATACCGGTGGGATACTATTAAAATACAGGAGAAACAGGAAAAAATACAGGAGGAGGCACCCTGGTGCATGCTGTTTGCCGACGACATTGTTCTGGTCGGTGAAGATGGACCTGAGATCCAGAGCAGATTGGAGAAATGGCAACCGAAGATGGAGGAAGTTGGCTTGAAAATCGGCAGAACCAAACTGAATACATGTTCAGCGATTTCGGCGGTCTCTCCAGTTCTAAAGTTATAGCGCTAGATGGCGCGCTTTTCCCAGTCTGCTTCGATTTTCGGTATCTCGGTTCACTCGTGCAAAGCGATGGTGAAATAGAACGAACTGTTAAGCACACAATTAACACTCGATGGATGAAATGGCGGCAGGTCACCGGGACTATCTGCGACCCCCGCTTTCCCCTTAAACTTAAGGGGAAGATTTATAAAACAATGGTCAGACCTGCTGTCTTGTATGGTTCAGAATGTTGGGCCACAAAAGGGATGAATGAAAAGCAATTGCAAGCAGCTGAGATGAGAATGCTAAGAGCGATGTGTGGTGTTACGCGCATGGATACAATTAGGAATGAGTATATAAGAAGAAGTCTGAAAGTGGCACCGCTGACTGAAAAGTTGTGTGGAAATAGGTTGTAGTGGTATGGGCATGTGATGAGGAGGAATGAAGAAAATATCGTGAGGAAAGTCTTGTGTATGGATGTGGATGGCTATAAGAGCAGGGGAAGGCCAAAGAAACGATGGTTGGACTGTGTGAAAGAAGATATGGGTAAAAAGGGGGTGACAGAGATGACGACTAATAGAGGACTATGGAAGAAAAAGACATGTTGCGCCGACCCCAAATAGATTGGGATGAGGGCAGGAGAATGATGATGATTATTCCTTAGCATCCGGTTAGACAAGAAGCCAACCCCAACATAGTTGAAAAAAAAAACATATTTGGGAAAAGGTTAGGCAGATTGATTTGATATCATAATCCTATTTAAGCTAATATTTTAAACGTTATAGTAAGTTTGTTTGTTTTTTTCACGCCTTAACTACTCAACCAATCATCATTAAATTTTACTATACGTTGTCAGTGGTACAGAATAGGACATACGGTACCTTTTAGCTTGAAAAAAATAACTGCTCCGAGGGATATAATTATTTTAGGACGCTCGATGGCGCTACGTGTCTTTCAAATAATTTTGCTCGCCATGCGAAGCCAGGGCGGGTACCTACGACCAATTAATTATTATTTATATATCAACTAGCGTGATATAAAAATAATAATTAATTGGTAGGTACCTGCTCTTATTTTTATTTAACGTCTCGTCTTAATCACCTATTTGTCTATTTTTGCACTGGTATGTTCTATTCATACTATAATGTACCTGCGATTAAAATATTTTTATTTTTAGTTACCTACCTAGGAGTTTTAGAAAACAATAAATCGGTCAATTATGAGTTGGACTCATATACGAAGGGTTACGTGAGATTTTTATTATTTGTTGTTATAGCGGTAAAACAGATACACACTCTGTGAAAGTCTTCTCTCTACCTATTACGGTTCATGAGAAACAGCCCGCTGAAAAACAGACGGACTGATGGACGGACGGATGGGCAGACGGATGGGCAGACGGATGGGCGGATGGCTTAGTAATAGGGTTCCGTTGGTTACCCTTCAGGTACGGAACCCTAAGACCGAAATCTAAACAAAATCGAGATAGCATGAGCATTCTCTGGATTTTTGAAGAACATGATTGTTTTTTTTTTCAGAACGGTTACCTGAATTGCTTTCCTCAGATTTCCAGACTCGAATCTTGACTCAAACCCAAGCCTCGAGGAGTAAGTATTGACCTTCATGATGTCTTGCTCATCAGTGTTGTCCAGGCATATAGACTCCGAGCTAAAACTGTATGATAATATTAAATTTATATTTCAAACAATGTTATTTGCACATTAAAAAGTTTTCTGGACGATGTTATTCTACATAAAAAATTACCTAAGTATATTTTACAATTGCTCTACATTACTTACCCTAAATTCTAAATTAACATTAACAAGATCAATACTTAGTGGATGGATTAACATAAGTTATTTTGTTTTGGCATAAATAAATGGAATTAAATGAATTCTAACGTAGGCTCGATTAACTATCGAATAATAATTTTGTGAGTGTCATTTGACAGTAACTTTTATGGTAGGTATCAAAATAATTTTAAAAAGGTGGTTTATTTTAGATTGTTTATGTATTATGTATATAAATTAAGTGAGCACTTGTAGTTTGATAAGTATCATACACGTACATCTATAAACGGCTACAACTAAATGACAGAATACAAAAAAGATCCTACTGCGTCAGTAACGCCTAATATTTCAAAATCAAAATCAAAAGTCACTTATTAAAAATAGGCTGAGAGCCAGCACTTATTGAATGTCAAAGTTCTACATAAACAAAATGCGCCAAATACGACCCCCCGTCACCACTTCCTAGTGTTTTAGCTGTGAAGAAGAAGTGGCCCACAAACTACCCAGCAACACATCTGTCTGTTAAGTTTGAAGAATTTGAATCTATAGAATTATATGCAACAATCTTAACATAAAGGGTGACTGGTAATTAGTGACCGATACTTAAACACGTGATTGTACTCATGATTACAAATAACTTTCCCAAAGAAACTTTTTCGCGCACGCGCAAGGGCAGTGACCGCTATCAGCTGTTAGACGCCGCGTAGTAGTAGTAGTAGTAGCGTCTCACGCTCCCCCGCTGCCCGCACCGCCCTCTTTGCCTCAGTGCAGTGCAGTAGTGACGTAATAGTAGGGAGGGTAGTCGAGCATACATAGTACGTCAGTGAGCTCCGTAACGTAAAATATCGAAAATAAGTGTTCAAAGTCGATTAACCAGTGCCATTTTGGAAACAAAGTGTCTAGTGGATCATCGAAGACTGTGGACAGGTGGAGATTTAGTGGTAGAAGCAAGGATTAACTTGAAAGAGTGCAGTGAAAACATTGTGACATAACCCAAAAACTGTGTAAAGTCGCAAATCTAGCTGTCAGTTACAATTAGAGTGCGCGCACGATAAGTCTGCGCACGGCTGAAATCGGAACTAAACTGATATAAAATTATAGGACAAACAAAATGTGATCTATGAGTGAGACAAGTGAATTAAAAAGCGATTCTCCAACAATGGGGATGGACTTTACGAATCGAGACATAAGAAACAGTAATGGAGTGTTGTGCGAGACCCGTAAAAACCTCTTCAATAATGAGGACGGTTCTTTCTCGGTGTATTGCAACAATTGCGACTTTGTTAACAAAGTAAAGAACTTTGTGGAGTTTAAAAATGGACAGTCTAAATTAAAAATACTTAAGTGCAAAAAATGCAATAAACAGAGTGCCGTGAAAATTTTTGTAGACACTACACAAAATCTATTGAACAATAAATTTGTAACTGAAGTATCGTATAAATTATTTAGCTGTGCGAATACGGCATGTAAAAGCATATTTCACAACTGCCAGAGTTGTAACAAACAATTAATAGTGAAAGCCATCCCGCAGGATGAACTTCTTGCGAGTGAAACAGTGATATGCAACTGTAAAAAAGTGAATACTGTGTACGTACACAGTGATGAACTAAATCTTCGACGGAATAATAAACGTCAGGAACAATCAAGATGCAACGTTACTACCTCAACAAGCAAAACGCCGAATAAGCAGCGTAAACAGGTGGGTGTAACAGCAAGCGCCGGTGCACGCGCGCCAGCGATTAGCGTCTCAAACCGGTTCGCACCGTTTTGCTACAAGGAAGACGAAACCGCAAATGTGCGCTCGTTATCAACTGCGTCGTCGCTACGCTCCAACTCTACAGATTCGCGTAGCTTATCACGCAAACGTACACTATCCCAGAACGAGGATACTAACGTTCCGCAGGCAAAGAGACCAGCGGCGCGGAAGATCAGTCCGCCGCTAACGCGCATCGTGGACACAACAGCAAACAAGAACGGATATGTTCCCCCGATACTTATCAATGACGCGCGCTTCAGATTTAGCAATGCGAAGGACAATAAGAAAATGATGTCAGACAAATTGATCGGTGACTTATCGCGCATCCTCGCAACTCATAAAGCAAGAGTCAGCCGTAATGATAAAAGTAAGAACATTATCATCACAGTAACAGACCTTGATAAACGTAGCCTGTGCATCGAGGCAATAAAGAAATTTAAGCCGGACCTGGCCTTTATAGCGCCAAAACCGCGTGCGGAGCAAATACGAACCACCAAAGTAATAATCAGGAATATGACGCACGACCATACCCACGACGAGCAACTAGAGGAAATGGAGAAGTGCATTGGCATCCGCCCGCTGACCATCAAACGCATCACGTCAGATGTGCAACTCTGTGTTTTTGACGGCTCTTTCTCATATGTGGAGCAGGCAGAAAAAATGAAGAAAGCTACTGAGGCCTTTTTCTGCGCTCATAAAATTAAACCTGAGCGCTACATAACGAGTAGCGACAGGATACTACAGTGTAAAAACTGTCTTCGCTTTAATCATGCAACGAGCGCCTGCCACGCTCAAAAGCGCACCCCGATGATCGACATCGTGAATAGTCACGGCGAAACGATCAAAGTGTGCTCAAACTGTAAGGACGTGAAGCCAGAACAACACACGGCGACACAACGCAAGTGCCCACATTTCCAGCGGGAGATGAATAAGCAAAAAACAAAACGTGAAGAGACTCTCCTTCGCGAGGAGGAGAAATATCATAATAAACAACAACAGCGGGCTCTCAAACAGGAAACACCACGCGAGCATCAATCTCGCCCACGCGAGAGACAAACGAGAGGCGAACGTACGTACGCCAGCATCACCACCAACACCCAACAACAAAAGGAACCCCAAGAGCAGAATCAAAGACCAGGTCTTAAACTTTCAAAACAAGACTTCCTCGAGATATTCGAGCGCTGCTTCAGAGAACTGCGCAATGCCTTCCTTGACTGCAACTGGAACTAAGAAGCAAGTGCGAATAATGCACATTAACGTGCAAGGCCTCCGTGGTAAATTCACGGAAGTCAAGCACACCACGAACAAGTATAACATTGACATCCTTATACTGAACGAAATAAAAATTAACCCGGTTGAACAAAGGTACAACATCCCCGGCTACGACAAAATTTACGAAAGAAAAAAGCAACATCTAGGCACCGTAATGTATATCAAAAGAGGCTTAAGATGGGCTCAAACTCCTCTAATAGACAGCATCGACGACGCGAATAGACATATCGAGGGATGCAGCATCAACCTCTACACCAATCATACAACTAACGACAAGATTATAATCAAAGGTATTTACATACCGATACCGAGACAGGCAGATCTTACCGAAGAGTTCGAGACGCTAATACTAGGTGAAAGCGCAATCATCATAGGTGACATGAACCTTCGCATGAGACAACTTAATCACACCAGAGACGTGGGTCTAGGCATCGCGCTCCGCAATGCGATCCAACACAGCTCCGTCAGGCTTGTTAACACCGGCCAACCGTCCCGGCCTACGAGTCCAGGAAACAGCATACTCGATACAGCTATCGTGAACCACGATCACTCACTACTGGAATTCCGGTGCCAGCAGAGGGAGTGTATCTCCTCAGACCACCTCCCCTGGACACTGGACGTAATGATAGATAGCGATTATGACCAACCACTGAGTCGCGATCTTACACAGATAAAAAGCACGCGAGAAGGCAGACTAGCTTTCGAAGAACTGCTCGCCAACAACATGAACTCAGAACTACAAATCACCTCAAACGACGACTGTGAAATGTATATCATGGCAACAGAAAAGGCCATCGTCAAAACACTCAACGAGTTGGCCCCATTGAAAATTATCGACCCCAAGGACAGTCTCCCAGCACAGATAAGAGAAAGAATAGCCGAGCGTAACGCTAAAAAGAACCGTGCCTGGCGACTCAGATACACCGACCTTGGGGCAATGGCACGAAGGCAATACAACGCCTGCAAACATCAACTAGCCAAAGAAATAATGAATCACACAGAATCCAAATGGACCAATTTACTCGAAAATACCAAAGATAATCGGAAACGCATGTGGGCTATACAAAAAGCCATGAAAAAGCCGACTATGAAGTTACCACATTTCAGCGACTGCAGCAGCGAATTAGAAACAATTGACCGATTGGTCGATACAGCCATAGTCAAGGAAGCCACCATCAGTGCAAGTGACACATGTACAGAAGTTTATACACCTTTCACACCACTTGATCTAACATCCAAACATGAACTTAAATTAGCTCTTAGACGTTTCAAGAACAACAAAGCCCCTGGACCCGACGGCATTAAGGCCGACACACTTAAGCTGGGCGGCGAAACCATGATCGCGATATTTAAACGCATCATGGACTACATACTCGAGACGGGCTACTTCCCAAAGCGATGGAAAACCAGTACATGTATCTTTCTACATAAGGTGGGCAAGGATCACACTGACCCTAAATCGTACAGACCCATCAGCCTACTCAACATCATGGGCAAATGGGCCGAAAGAATCATACTCAACCGTATCGAAACAGAGTTGAGCGAAATAATACCAAGCCACCAACATGGGTTTACGAGGAACAGAGGCACCGCCACCCAAATACTTCGCACAGGTAAATATATAACCGATGCGTTGAATAGGGGGCATAGCGTGGCCATGATATCAACTGACCTCAGTAAAGCCTTCGATTCAATTAATCACAAAGGTCTCTGTCGTAAGCTGATCGACGCTGGAGCACGTAACAACATCGTAAAGATGGTGGAGAACTATCTGAGCGATAGAACAACAAGAGGTAGTTTCAGAACAACTTTGGGAACGGAGCAGCGTGTCCGCCACGGGGTACCTCAGGGATCGATAATCGGTCCGGCGATCTTCAACCTATATGTAGCCGACCTTCCAAATGAAAGAATAGCAGGCCAGATGCTGTCACAGTACGCCGACGACCTGTGCATACTCAACGCAGCTGAAAGACCGGACCACGCTACGCGCCGAGCGGAGTGGGCCGCCATCGACATAATAGACTACTACAAGAAATGGGGCCTCAAATGCAACGTCGACAAGACAGAATGCATCATGTTCTCTCACAAGAGACCAAGAATCAACAACTTGAACACGGGTTACCGTAATTACGTTCTAATACGTGGCGAACGTATCCCCTTTAAACAAGAAGTAAAATACCTCGGAGTCTGGCTGGACAAAAGGCTCACAATGAATAAACATGCCAAGGAAAATATCGAAAAGGCCAAGAGAGTCAAAGGAGCGCTATACCCAATCATCGGCTACCGCTCAAAGCTAAGCGTCGATATCAAGCTGCTTGTCATCCAAGCATGCTTACTGCCAGTGATAGACTACGGAGTAATACAACTGCTACCGAGGTACAGCAAAACGAACCTGCTCAAACTTGAGAGGCAGTATAAAATGGCACTGAAGAGTGCTGCACAGTTACCCAGACGCACTGATACTGACCTACTCTGGGAAATATTGCAACAGGACCCGTGGCACATTCGTGCACACGATCTGCACGGCGACATGATAGAACGCCTCAAATCTCTGTCGATCGAGGGACTACAAGAACAAGGCTCGGAATATATGCGCTACGGGCAACACAATCCCTTTCTGTTCGCTACAAGAGCAGGTGAAATTGAATACATTAGTAAAAAAGATAGGGACAAGCCGCTCTTCAAACGACTGGCCCCCTTCAGACAGCGTAGGCTCTGACCGTACAGTCACTCAATAAATAATAAGCGGCTAGCCGCTGGGGCTAATCCCCACTACTTTATCGCAATCCTCAACTATATTTATATAAACACTAGTAATATGAGGAAACGACTAGGATAGGTTTTCAAAAGCTCCCACTTCGTGGACATATTGAACCACGCATTAATTTGTAAAATATAAATATTTAAGTGATATGTAATATAAAACTAGAGAAATAAATGATCTTCTGATTCTGATTCTGATTAGTGACGTAATAATAACAGTCAGCCCGGAAAGTGCGTCGCATACAGTTTTTTTTTGTTTTGTTTTACTTAACGCTCACGCGCACTATGCCGTACAATTACACAGCGAGGGATTACAGTGATATGGTGATGTGCTACTACTCGGAAGGGGGTAATGGCGAAGCAGCAAGGAGATTGTACCAACTATTGTATCCAAGAATAATTCTCCCAACTCCAAGAACATTTTTACGTGCTGCACAGCGAATAAGAGACTGGAAAATGCTCATCGCACCAAATGTGAATGCAGGAAGACCACGTTGCAATCAAGCAAGAAAGATTATGGATTTATTTATTGTAGCGCGCGCACGTAAAGTACCAAAATACTAGAAAATTTATTATTTATTTAGTCTCCTCACCGTGTCATAAACAGAGAAACTTTATGTACGTATAACACTGTACCTAAATGGGCGCGTGACGGCCGACCGGGGGCATCACGTCTGCAGCGTAGGCCTACGCTCCGTGGCTCAGATTTTTAGTCATTTAAAGGCTCACCGTTCCTACTTAGTTTAACTACTGTCTTTGGATATTATTTTTTAATTTAGAAACAACCGAAACATGTAGGTAGCTACCTACACCGATAACGGCAGGTGGCTGGCGCCGCGCCGCGCCGCTTACGAAGTGGACATCTAACAGCTGATAGCGGTCACTGACCTTGCACGCGAATTTCAAACTGTTGTTATTGTGTTACAGGTGAATAAATATAAAAAAAAAGTTTCTTTGGGAAAGTTGTTTGTAATTATGATTACAATCACGTGTTTAAGTATTGGTCACTAATTACCAGTCACCCTATATATGTATGTATGTAACATTTATGTAAAACAGAAAAAAATAAAATAAAGACATATCATCCAAAATACAATCGTATAAATAAATTTATTTCTAAGATTGTTGATTGATGGCATAATGGAGAATGGCTAGCATTAGTTAGCCATCAAAAACAGAAAGCATAAACATCCAAAATCAAATTAAATGAGCCTCCATACATAACTGGTGTGCCCGCTGCAACGTGCAACGGTATTAAATAAACGGTACTAAAATTCAGCGGGCATGTCAGTTAAAAGGCGATAACATTTGACAAAATACCACTCACTTTTTTATTTCAGATAGTTACAGCTCAACGATATTATCTTTAGATTAATACGTGAAGGAAAAACTTTCAACCGCTTTGTGCGAAAATTACGCAGACGGAGGGATATAATTTGGCACAGTTAAAGTTTTTATTTTAATGCTTTATAAACTATTGTAAAAACTTCGGAACCCGGGTCTACTGAACAGATTTTTATAATATCTTTTGGAATGTTTTGACACTATGTTTCCTAGTTGAAGTTTAAGTTTTTGTTGAGAAAGAGTGCAGAGAGCTAGAGGTTACCACAAGTGTTACTATCAGTCACCAGATACCTACTTGCAAACACCGATAGAATGTAATTTAATCTTGCGGGAGTGTTAACTCTATTAACAGGGTGGAAGCTTTTAGCGGGGCAGTAAGGGGAACTGCCTTAACCGTTGCAGTTACACGAAAAGGTTCTGAGACTATCCATATTTTTTCGTGAAATTTTGATTGGCATTCACAGATTTCCATTTACAGTTAGCAAGAAAATGGCCATTTTTCTCAAAACAGTTTTTATGCCTAGCGATCGTGTTTCTAATACTGATCAAAAAACCTCTATGGAGCCAACCCAGGTTGGAGTATTAAAAACGTCAGCAATTGCAAAAAAAAAATTCCCAAACATTTTGTATAAAAGTTAAACACATATTTTTTTCTGAAAAAAATCTTTTGTTTAATAGGCAATTTTCTTGGTAACTGCAATTTTAAAAAAAAATCTGAATGAATTGATTCTGAATTCAATTTTTTTTGAAATGTTATAAATCTAGGACCTAGTGTCATCTTAAATAAAGAAGTGCTTGAAACTGTGCACTCGGCAGTTTTTTTTTGGGTATAACTGTTGATTCTAAACTTCAATGGGGCGCACATATATCAAGCCTATCGGGAAGGCTCAGCTCTACCGCCTACGCCGTCAGAAAAGTTAGACAATATACTGACGTTGACACAGCACGGTTAGTCTATTTTGTTATTTCCATAGTGTTATGTCTTATGGTATTCTTTTGTGGGGTAAAGTTGCGGACATACAAAATATATTTGTATTACAAAAACGTGCTGTACGAGCAATATACAGTTTAGGGTCAAGAGTTTCTTTAAGAGAAATTTTCAAAGAGATTGGAATTCTCACGGTGGCATCTCAATTCATTTTTGCAAACATATTATACATAAGACAAAATATACATTTATACAAAAGACCAGTGATATCCACAATTTTAATATCAGAAATAATTATAAACTTCATGTTCCTTCCCACCGTGTTCGTAGAGTTCATGGTTCGTTTGAGGGTCTCGGTATCGAATTTTACAATAAGCTACCCCGTTCTTTTCTTGACCTACGCACAAAGCGTTTTGAGAAAACATTCATTGCACGTACAGCTAGAGAGTGGAATTCTCTACCGGAGTCTGTGTTTCCTGTAAGATACAACCTGGGAGTCTTTAAGTCAAGAGTGAATAGGTTACTTCTAGGCAAGCGTGCTCCATCTTCGACCGCATCATCGCTTAACATCAGGTTAGATAGTGGTTAAACGCGAGCCTATCAAACATAAAAAAAAAACCTGCCTTTTAATGCATTTAAAACAAAAGTTAAATCTAGCCTCTGTTCGAAGGCATACTATTCCATCAACGACTATTTAGAAGATAATAATAGTTGGTCGCTGTGTTGAACGCAAGACAATGTTACACTTGATGTTCTTTCTCCATATTTAGCTTATGGTTATGACAGATTATATGAGTTCATATAATAATTGTCTACTAATTCTAGTGTGATGGCTCTAGTTCTCATCATCTGTGACTTCGAATCACATCCCTTTGATAGATTCTATCTTTGCAAGTGTAAGCAGGCACACCAGTTATGTATGGAAGCTTATTTAGTTTGGCTTAGTGTTTATGCTTGAGTTCGTTTTTAATGGCATAATTGAGTGTGCTAGCTAACAAGTGGCGGATTATTTAATTTTATGATTATATTTTAGACGATATATCTTTATTATTCTGTTTTACATATGTCACATACACATATGTTAAGATTGTTGCATATAATTATGTAAATTCAAGTTCTTCAAACTTAACAGACAGATGTGTTGCTGGGGAGTTTGTTGGCCACTTCTTCTTCACAGCTAAAACACTAGGAAGTGGTGACGGGCGGGCGTTTTTGGGGGACTGTATGTAGAACTCAAAAAGTGCTGGCTTTCAGCCTAGTTTAAATAAATGACTTTTGATTTTGCAACGACTAACGTATTTTCCTTACTGCCCCGCTGAAAGTTTCCACCCTGTATATTATATCATTTCAATAATTTATAGAATTCTCTATAAATTATTGAAATGATATAATATAAAGCTTACAATTTAACGTGATTGTTCGTAAACTGACGTAGTTTGCAATTTAACTGTGACTATCCATTCTAAGTAATGTTAGGTATATTGAGTGATAGTTACCTCTTCTGCGCCCCGGGGTCAGGAGTCACTGCGCTGCATAGCTGATCCAAATCATACACCGTCTCATTCATGTATGCTTCAGGGTTTATAGCCCTGTCTACACAGGATAGAAGTTTCATCCTGAAAATATGAATATTGTAAGATGAGTGATTCTGCTTCTGTGTCTTCTTGTCTGTGATGGCAGAAATAAACATTTAACACATTTACATAAATGTACAACTAAATCATCATTCTCCTGCCCTTACTCCAATTTATTTGGGGTCTGCGCAATGTCTTTTTTAACCGACGAAAAAAAAGGAGGAGGTTTTGAATTCGACCGTTTATTTTTTTATATCTGTTTAGCCCTTACTCCGTTATTTATGAATCGAATTTGAAGATTCTTTTTTGTTAGATAGGGTTTAACTCAAGGATGCTTCCATGTCAAGGAAGTCGATCTAATGATGCAATCCTGATAAAATTGAGAGAAACCCTCGAAAATTGTGGGCTCGGTTAGTGTACCTATCTGTTTACTTTTCATAACTTAATCAGGTATTTGCGTTAAGGAATCATCACGAAGCTGAGCTGATGATGGAAACCATATCTTTCTTAAACAATTAGAAATTAGATATAAAAAAGATGATGCGAGCCACAAAAAATCATGAAATAAAAAACTTTTTGACAAAAAAATTAAACCGACGAAAAAGAACTAAGGCACTTGTACCACCACCGGCGATGAGCGAGTAGCAAGTAAAGCTTCAAACTAAAAACGAATTGGCAAGCTGCTCGCCAACTAGTTTTTAGCCGAGGTACTAGTGGTAGTTCCGATAGTTTTGTCGCTGGGCTTTAAGCGAGTGTACGAGTGCGACGGGTCGTTATTCGCACCACTCGCTCGTGTTGGTATCTCGGCGTGAGTTCTGACTGCCGAACGAGCATCACTGAGCGAGTGTCGCTGAGCGAGTAAGCTGTCGCTCAGCGACAAACTGGCCGAGCGAGTCCGCGCCGGGGGTGTGAACAGTCAGCGATCAACTATTAATATATGCATCGCTTTTGTTTACACGGAATCTATTATCTATTTTACGTTTCGTGAGCGTCAAAATATCCGAGAGCTAGTCGCTTCCTCGCCGGCGGCGGTGGGAAAACTGCCTAATAAAAGCAAAAAATAAATAAACAATAATAAGTCTTGAGTATTGAGCACATTTACATAAACTATCAAATTTTGTATAAACTAATTTTGAGTCAGCGCTAAATAATAAAATGATTAATTACCTACGTAGAGCTTTCTCCATTTTCTACGTACCTACTTAGACAAATTCAGATATTTAATGAGTTTGTTGTTTGGCGCGGACTCAAAATTATCTTATACAAAATTTTATAGTTGTGTGTGTAATATGTAAATACGAGTATACTCAATACTTAAGACTTAAATTAAAAAGGGTAAAAAGGGGGGGGGGGGTTTACTACAGAGATAACGACTAATAGAGGAGTATGGAAGAAAAGGACATGTTGCGCTGATCCCAAATAAATTGGGATAAGGGCAGAAGAATGATGATGATGACTCGACTTAAATTGTGTATTTATTTTTTGCTTTTATTAGTTATTTTTCGTCGGTTAATTTTTTTTGTTAAAAGTTTTTTTATTCGATACTTCTCTTTTAGTCGTCATCTCTGTAGTCATCCCCTTTTTACCCATATCCTCTTTCACACAGTCCATCCATCGTTTCTTTGGGCTTCCCCTACTCTTATAGCTATCCATACACAAGACTTTCCTCACGACATTTTCTTCATTCCTACGCATCGTATGTCCACACCACGACCATCGATTTCCACACAACTTTGCGGTCAGCGGTGTCACTTTCAGACTTCTTCTTATATACTAATTCTTATTCTATCCACGCGCGGAACACCACACATTGCTCTTAGCATTCTCATCTCAGCTGCATGCAATTGCTTTTCATTCATCCCTTTTGTAACCCAACATTCTGAACCATACAAGACAGCAGGTCTGACCATTGTTTTATTAACCTTCCCCTTAAGTTGGGTGGTGAGCTGCCGCCATTTCATCCATCCAGGATTAATTAATTAATTAATAAATCTCCCGCACAATATGTCTACTAAATGAAGTGCATGAGAGGATTGACTTATTTTCATGCAATATGAGTGAATTTGCAAGAGTTTTGTTGAATTTTGTTAGTTATATTTAAATATTAATATCCTGTGTTAGGTCTGATTTTTTATATGTAATATTTTAGGTTAAGATTTTAAAACATTAAAAAGGTTTAGTTTGATATTTATTTTATAATTATAAAGTATTTGTGCAGATTCAGATGATTAGTTGTTTTATAAATTTTTAAGTATTAGTCTTAAGTTGATTTTTCTGTTTATTGGTTGGGTGTTTGGAAACCACTATTGTATTGGGGTCATCCTGTAAAGATAGTGTTTTTAAGTTTAATAATAAATAAAATAATAACCCTATTCCCGATACCGGTGGGCTACTACTTTTTATATTTTTAAATGTTTTTGTATTTATTTATGTTTTTGTATGTAAGTACCTAAATATTTGAAAATGTAAAGTGTATGTATATAAGATTAAATAAATGGAATAAAATAAAATAAAATTCTGTGCTTAACAGTCCAATCTATTTCGCCATCGCTTTGCACGAGTGAACCGAGATACCTAAAATCAGAGCAGACTGGGAGAAGCGCGCCATCTAACGCTATCATCATCATCATCAGCCTTTTAATGTCCCCACTGCTGGGGCACAGGCCTCCTCTCTGTGAGAGGGTGTGAGCCGTAATCCACCACGCGGGCCCAGTGCGGATTGGTGGATGTCACATATCTTCGAATTTTTGGTTCTAGGACATGCCGGTTTCCTCACGATGTTTTCCTTCACCGTTTTGAGAGCAGTGGTAATAAAATAATTTACACAAAGTAAAGCGCCTGCCTGGGTTCGAAATCACGACCTTGTAAGTCACGGCCAGTACCACTGGGCCACCACTGCTCTCCACTCTGCTCTAACGCTATAGCTAGCTATAAATGTATAACTAAATCATGCGGCAGTATTTTTTTAAATATTGTTTTTCTTGTTATTTATAATATATAAAAGCTCGTGGCTTAGTAATAACAGCTACACGGGCTGATCTTCAAATATAAGTAACTCTTGCCTAGGTCGGTTCGTAGTTGGGTGACTGGGTGACTATCTTAACACGCCAAGATTCCGCCGTGCCGCGGACAGCCCGTTAAACTTAAACCGTTGGTTTCGGCTCTAATTTGAAGTTCTTTGACAACCGTCACGCGTAGTCAAAAGCTATACAATCTAACAACAGTCTTGCCAAGGAGTATCGTGTTACTCAGTTACTGGGTTGTGGAGGTTAGATAGGCATTTGTTCCACGTAAAATACTGGTACTCGACTGAATTTAGTCAGGCTAGAAGCCGACGTTAATTGAGTTGGGAAGAAGCTGGACAGATTTGTATAAAAACACATATGAAACCTTCTGTTATTGGAAGCTTGAAAATTGTATAAAAATTGAACTGACTCACATTGCTGGTTTATAAACACACATTTTAGCATAATAAAAAGAACGGCATCCCTGATGCGAAGGAATCGGGGCAGCACCAACAGCATTTCAAAGGTGATAGTGAACAAGCCTGATTGCCCGTTCCTGGGGCACTGGACCCGTATGCACAGCTGCAGGTCTGGTGCAGCAGGAAGCGGACATTACTACAGGTATATGAATTAGTTTTTATTTTGATTTATTGATTTTGTTAAGAAATGTTACTAAGCTAGTTTTATAAGTGTAACTAACAAAAATATGAATCACATGTGTTCGATTTAAATAAGTATAATAATAATAATTATATGGCGTAACATTGACGCTTTAATAGTAACCTGCAGGCACTTCGCTCCATCTTGTTCAAAGGTTCTGGCTCGTTGAGACCCTGACCGCCCATCATGTCAGGGTACGCCACTTTCACGAAGGGTATCACACTCCTCACCCTTGTCGATATTGTGCAGTACACACTTTCAAACGTACTGTACTTGGAAATGTCTTTGTGTATTTTTAGTGATGAACACGATGTGGAAGCTGTAGCAGAAATAAAATAGTAATTGTAAGATTCTTACCTAAGATACGAGCATGTCTCAGTTTGAAAGTCGTTGTCTCTAATTACAATGCCTTTGCAAATTCACCTCATAATAAAAATGAAAATGTTTCTTTCCTGTTACGTTTTTGTACTTTTGCGAAGAATAAAAATTATTATTATATTATTTCTTGGCATCGTTTACATTTCTCGGAACCCTGAGGTACCGGACCTTTAGAACGTACGAGGAGCCGTAACCAACTCGCAGAGGCCCCTCTAGACGCTTTTTATGAAATGAGGCACCAACCGACGATTATCCCTGTACGCGATATACAAGTGCACCCAAGTACAACCCCCGGTTGGTGTGAAACTATTGCGAGATAAGGAAAACAAAGATATTGGGCTATGATTTTGGGAGGCTAAAGTGGACTGGTTACTAAGAACTATGGAAAGACTATGGCTCCTGCCTGTACAATGTTTTCATAATTCATCGATAAAAAAAGGCAGGGGGTGACAAAAAAAAAAAAGCGGGTGTGACTTGCACACTCAATAAATGGGCCCCTAAAACGGCAGCTAGCATAGTGTTTCGTAGCAACAAGAAGGTAACATAATTATTCTGAGGTGTTTAAGGAGTGGAGCGGTATACCACAGCTATCAGGACAATCTCGGCAGTACGGTCAAGATCCTACTCCTACAAAGGCCTACCACCCCCTCCCCCCGTTCCCCCCACTTCCCTTCCTTCGGCCTTTCTTACTGGATTATACATCCTTCTCCCGAGCACGATTGCTCTTGCGAATCTCCACTCAAGCCAGCCAATAAAGGCAAGAGAGAGGTGGGAGCTCTGTTCTTCGTCAGTGTTCACTACGGCCGGCCAATAAAGGCAAGCCGAAGATAAGAAACAATAATTCTCCCGGGAGATTGGATCCGCGGGGTCGCTACTGCCCAACCCAACAGTGGGCCACAAAACTGCACAGCGGATTATTATGATTCATAAATTGGTAATTCTCAGAAAAGCTTTTGACATTATAGTGGCTCTGTATTTGCATTTTTATTACAACTTATGTAGGCCCAGTATTGAGCTAACTGGTATACAGGTGGAGATGTCTATGTCTAGCAATAAGCTTCTGTGCTGTAAGCTGATAATAATTACTAGCATTTTCCCTAAAATCTTAAAGATACTTACAGGTACTTTCATGGATTTTATGATATTGTAATAATGAGGGCGATTGCGAAGGCCCCAGGCCGTTGTCATAGTCAGTATTGCCTACAACGCCAGTAAACGACAGATTCAGGCTGGAAGCAGTATTCCTGTTTCCGCTGTATGAAGAGAACAGAAACTCTTCTAATATTGAGCCTCGTGAATTAGACCGACTTTTGACAAGCTTCACTTGCTTGTTTAGTGATCCAAATTCTTTGTAAAAAATAAAATATCTGTAAAAGTCAAAAATAAAACCTTTAGCATATGCAGTTAAAAAATTTATATTTAAAATTAGGATGGTAAATGAAGAAATGATAAAAATTATTTTAGAGGTTTATGAATGATGGCAGAAAGCAGTTCAAAAATCTTGTTTTACAAGCAATTGAAATTAGTTTAAAGCTAAAAATATCAAACTAATATCTGCATGTAAAAAACAGTTGCAAACACTTTACTTTTTTAAGTCTTCTAAATCTCTCTCATTAGGATTTATCCAGAGTGAGCTTTGTAAACTATCACCACTTTTTGATGCGCACTGTAGAATATTAGGTGGTTTATCTAATTCTTCTGGATTTTCAGTTTTGAGGTCATTTTCATCGAAATCCATGTCTGGGTACTCATCAATGCTTTCAATATCAATTTCTGGGCCATCATCTTCCAAATCTGAATTCACTGTTTTACAATCAGAATTTGCTGCATCTTCTTCGTCTTCGTGACACGGCCACGATGTATTGGTGCCTTTAAAATGACGTATCGTTATTTATGGCTGTTAGTTATTTTAGTAATACATTAACCAAGTCATATTTAATTCACCTTTTAATATGGGGTTAAGGTTAAACGAAGCTGGACTGGAGGTTGGTACTGGTAAAGCTTGATGTTTCAAACATAAAGTTATGACTGAACACACTCTTGCTAGAAGTCCATCAAATTCGGGTTCATCTGGACACTGCGAGCAAAACCTGTGCAACGTCTGGACATGTTTCTTCGTACACAGTGCCCGACGCCCCGCTTCTGCAAAATTAATGTAAATGTTTAGATTTATCCCATTTTTAAAGAAAGTAGGTTAATTAATGTCATGTTTTGAAACCAATTTAAATTTGAGATGGTATCACAGGCTGTTAGACATTAATGTTTTGGCGTGCAATATCTATCCTACTTTTCTGAAATCACAGAAATACTGATCATATTGGTTAAGAAACATTGACACATTGTACGTACTAATATTGCAAAGATGCTGCAGAGTCTGGAGGATGTGAGCGCATATCTTGAGCCTCATGCGTCCTTCGTAGCGGTCCCAGCGGTCGAACACCCTGAGTAGCACGCTACAGAGGCCTGTCTTCACGATCTGCATGCAGCACACCTCTGTGTGAGTTACGCACGTGTGATCAAGTGACAAACACCGGCGCATTGGACATGCAAACAAACTTTCAACAGAACATAACATAAATTCATTAGCGACAAGATATTCCGAGGTTGTATTAAAGGTAAAGGCTGCGTTGCGTGTAGGAGTATCACGTAAAAGAACAGGTTGTGGTATCATTCGACTGTGACAAATTGTTGTGTATCGGCTAAGCAGATTGTGTGCGACCTATTGTCTATATAACACACACAATATTTAAACAATGAAACACATAAATCCACTAAGATAAACATGATCATCGTCTTTAAAACCAATTACTTGTTCACTTAACTATTTTTACTGAAATAATCAATAGCGTCGAGGCAGAGTCGCAGTCTTGCCGTCGGGATGAAGCCGAGGCTGACCAAAACACGCTCGTAAGTTGTTGTTACACCGTCTCGTATCAAAATAGAGGTGGTGACAGCTGAAATCGTAAAAATAACCACCATGAAATATGACTAATTGCAATATGTATGATTTCAGGATAAAAAATAATAAATCTATTTAGTCCGTAAGTTAGATTATCAAAAAAAATTAAACACGTATTTTTTACTTTATCAAATCAATAAAAAAACTTTTTACAAAAAAAATACAACCGACTTCCATAAATAATACTAAAAAATGCAAAATAACTTTAATTTCGGAAGTCGGTGTTTCTAGTTTGGTTTCTTCGTTATTTGACACCGACTTCCGAAATTAAAGTTATTTTGCATTTTTTAGTATTATTTATGGAAGTCGGTTGTATTTTTTTTGTAAAAAGTTTTTTATTTTTCACTTTTTAGTTGTTTTACCCCATTCTAAAACTAAATTAATAGTAAAGTTATGCCCGAATTGATAGCCCCAAAAATAGGGAATTTGAACGTAGTTGGTAAAATTAGGCTGTATCAGGGTGAACTGTACAAATCTGTATACCCCTTCAGAGCGCATCAGCCTGATGTAATGTTGTGAAGTGGTGAAAACAATATACAGACATGCGATTGCAGCAATTCTGGAAGGGTTGCTATCATTTATTGAAGAGTTCCATTGTATATCTCCGAAGTTCTTCATCAGATCCTTACCAAATTAAAATGGAACCAAATGTGAAGCAACAGCTTTCAAATAAAAAAAAAATCTTCAAAATCGGTTCACGTAGTAAGAAGTTATGAGGTAACACATATAAAAAAAAAAAAAAAAATACAGTCAAATTGAGAACCTCCTCCTTTTTTTGAAGTCGGTTAAAAAACCGGCCACGTGCTTGTCGGGCCACGCGCAGTGTTGAGTTTCCTTAAGGGCCTACCTCCGAATAAAAAATCGTATCTTAGCATAGAAAATAAAGATTAAAGAATCCTATGTTGCGTTTGCTGCAAAGTTTAAAATTGTACCACACAGAAAAGCAACAACATTGTCTAAACTGGAATTAAATGAAGCACACCTTCTATGCAAATTAATGCAAAAGGTTAAGGAGTCTTTACATCAACATGACATTCGAGTGTATGGCTGGACTGATTCTATGGTGGTCCTGGGTTGGATATAAGGGGAGGTCGACTGCAAGCATCGTGGACAACGCAGCTGTATTTGATGTCACAGACAGCACCGTAGTGCACTTATCGAGTGCACGTACACTCAACAAAGCAGCGTCGCCTGTTGCGCGTTTTGTGGCTATGATAAGATTATTTTTCTTTTACATTTTATCTCCCTTTTTAACATATTATAATTTAACTTTACATTTACATTTTATGGTTTACAGTTTTATTGTTTACCTTTTAAGAGTGGGCAATATGTAGGTACGAGCTACGCTGTACATTGACCTTTGTGGTAGTTTGTACGTCACACTCAATAATGCACAAATCTATTATTGTTAAGCTGTGCATTTCTCCAACATAGTATTTAAGTGTAACAATATTGTAATTATATTAAGTAGCAATAAATCCATCAAGGGCATCGTTTTTCTACTCATTTACATAACATAACATTTTCGCTGTTGGGCACTAAACCCCAAACATCTTATAAGATATAGCACAATTTTTTGTTTTTGCCATAATATCATTCGCAATATCTGCAGGCGAGGTTTCTTTGTCAACATTATTTATAAACAGAGGAAGTTTGACATCTGCACATTTCACATCAAGGTTAAAAGAAAAAATCTGCAGCCTTTTTTTTTGGGGTTGGAAATCATCCAAAGACGAGAGCGTGTCAGACTCTTACTGACTAAAACCCACCCCTGTTCCTTCCCTGCCTGAGTGCCCAGGGGTGCGGTTACTTTGTAACGAAACTGGTAATGTTGTTATCAACGTCCTGCCGCACCAATTTTTTATTAGGCGCAAACGAAACAGGCTTATCGCCTTCAGTCACAAACTTAATCATTCATCTCGCAACGGGGATGGATGATCACACTCATACTTGTCTGGCTGTCTAACTTACCATTTACTTGTTGAGGAGAGGTTAGTGATATTAACGACATGTGTGGAAGACCACAAGAAGTAATTTAAAAAAGCTAAAGAATGGATGACAACAGGTTAAAAATATCTTGCAAACACATATGAGTACTGAGAATTATACTAAATGAATCTAAAAGTAATATTATATTATTATAAAAACATATCACATAAAATTTAGCAAAACATTAAAACGTAGCATAAAACTTTCAAAGAAAATAGAATATCCCAGCCAAATCAGTAAGTCAGATAATAAAACTTAAACTATGTCATACAAATAGTCAAAAATAAATTTGGTACGGAACCCTAAATGTGCGAAGTCCGACACGCACTTGGCCGGTTTTTGTGTACGTGACAAAAAAAATATACGTGTCCGATAGTTTTTGGTAATCTCACTGATCGACCAAATATATTTTTTTAGTCATATCTACCCTATTTATCATGTCCGTTGAACCCGTAATAACGATTCTGACAGTTCTTTTGTTACTTGAGCGGATTTTGACATGGACCTTCTGGCAAAATTGTATACTTATTGAGCTAATCTACTGACAGGATAATAATGATTTGGCCGCAAATGGTTAACTAATATCTGTTCAGATATTAGTTTAAAGCTTCAAGACATTGATGAGTGTTATTAGAAAAAGCACTCATTATTTCAATAGTAGAATAGCAGAAAAATATAGGTTTGCTAGGAGGTATTACAAAAGAAAAAGGGTTAGTGAAAAATCGCTTTTAACTTACCATTTTTTGCCAATTGTTTCATAATAACAAGTAATGGAAATATCAGTTTATTGTCTGTAAAGTGTCCTTTTAAAATGAGATGCATAGTTCTTACGCAACCAAGCATCCTTAATTTCACTGCGAACTTTGGATCTGAAAACAATTATGTATCATATTTTTATGTAACCTTTGCATCAGATGCAAATAATTTCATGAACAAAACATGACTAGTATTTTAAAATCAATAATGGTAACCTCGTGAGCTAAGAGGTGCGAGTATCCAGAGTAAATCTTGCAGCACCATCTCTGTGCCTACGTGCCGGTCTCGCTTGTCCTGCATGGTGCCGATCACCCTGCGTATGATTACTTGTGTGCCTTTCATCTGAATGAAGTCTTGTGCGCATTGATGCCGGGATAGGTTGTTAGCTGGAATCAACCACCGACGTTAAGAACCGTACCTCTCGGCGCTAGCGAGGCGAGGATCCACACGAGGTCCTGCAGTACGAGCTCGGTGGTGACGTTGCCGTCCCGTTTGGCGTGTGTTGCTATCATCGTGCGGATCACCACCTGCGTGCCGTTTATCGATATGAAGTGTTGTGAGCACTGCTGCCTCGCGAGGTTGTTTGCTGAAATTGTCGATATCGGCAGGTTTTGTAATACAATTTTGTACAAGGGTATTTACATTGTTATAGTTTTTACTTTGTGGTGTTTAGTTAGGTATTTAATAGGAAAATATTAGTGATCACAATTTAGTTTAGTAAAAAGCAATCTTGACATTTACAACGATGCTGTTGTTTATGTAATTGTAAGTCATAAAAAATCAATGTTGAAATATTATGTTAATTTGATTGAACACTGTAGTGCCGTGAAATGACAATTGAATCGACAATAGCTTCGATATTACACGTTGCAAGGCTGTTTTGTCAACCAGTCCAATATCATCTAAGTGAGCTCTTCTCAAATGTCAGTAGGTAGGCCAACAAGGAGGGACCAAGTAGAAAGGGTATCTACTAGTAAAGCAATCATTGAAATGCCAATGTTGCTTAATACCTGTGCTGTCATTGATATACACTTTAAATTAAAAAGCAAATGTGCAATTAAAATAAATCGTGTTATACGGATCTTTATTTTTTTCTTGTCACTCGGTTGTTGTTATTTTACATAAGCAAACGATTAATGCATGCAGTGCTGTACAGCGTTTTTGTATAATCTTGATTAGTTTGATTCACGTTATTTATTTGTTTAATTGGCATTAAATTCCAACGTAAGTATTTACAATTTAAGCGGCACACGGAACATACCCTTCTTTACTGCGGGCACTTTATTTTCTTTGCCTGACTTTTTGTTTTCTTTCTTCTTGTTTCCCGACGATTCAATGGAAACTATTTTATTGAAAATAATTATATATACAAGTTTGCGTCTTGTTGGTATTTTAAAATTGCCAATTGTTATTGATATTTCATAAAAAGGTTAAGCATGGTCATTTGGTCAGGCCAAGATCTAATCATTTGATGTATAATTATTATACTTGTCGATTTGAACGTATTTAAAATATTTTCTAGGATACAAAAATAATTAATAAATACCTACCTTTAGTTATAACGACTGTAGTTCCTAATGCGGAACCATTAGATGGCCGTAACTTATCTTTGATGGTAATCGTTTTTATTACAAGTAGGCCGATGTTGGTAGGCAGGAAACATGACCATAGATATAAATGGCTTACACGTTATTTATTTTATTTTTAAATATTTACCTGAACATTTTTTTCCTTTTCCTTGTTTCAAACACAAGACTTCTCTTAGTATTGATGTAATGTACGTGCAAGTTTGTGTGTCTCTACAGGTCTGTAATAGAAAATGACGAAATGAATATGTCATCGGCAATCTACATATAATATTATAATAGTCCTGTGTTCTTTAGAATGCTTAAAACGTTCAGGCAAATTATGAAATACAATCTATTCTATACTTTGCCTAGGCATTCAATACAAAACCGAAGGTTCAGCCGGTAATGTGCCAACGACGGTCATGTTGTTTTTTGGGACAAACCAGCCACAATATTCCCAAACCACTAACTCCTGTAAGCCAGAAACAACAGTGCCGACCACCAGTAAAAACGCGCCAAGGCAATGAAAATGAAGCTCGATGGCGCTCAAAACTGACGTTTCAAACTAAAATTTTGTTTAACAAATAGTTAAACCCTTGTTTTTCATATTTTAGGAAAAAAAAATATATAACAAAAAACCAGGGTTGTTTTCCTTAACTGAACGCCATTCCCTGCTTACCCGAAACAGATACAAATCAGAGAGATATGCTTAACAAAGTTGATCAATTTGACGTTACAGGTTGAAGATACTCACCTCCAATATGGTAAGAAGCATTGGTATGGCTCCCGATTGTTTGTTCCATAGTTTATCCAGTGTGCTTTGACGAATATGTTTGTCTGAAAAAAAAAATAGAAATAAATCAAGGTCTCCTACGAATAACACAATATTCGATAGTGTTCTTAAATGCAGTGACATTTCAATATTGGTGCGAATGCACATGGGGTCGTCACCGTGCCTCCAATTGCTCGCCAGTCCCGCCGCAGTGTCACCTCACCATCGCTTCCGCGACTTTTTTTGTTTTCGTACTACAACTGGAGCAGATCATCGGTACCCGAGGCCGACAAGTGGTCTTTCAAAGTATTATTATAGCCGGTTAATACCGACATTCCGGTATAATTCACAACGAGCTACACATGTACTACATTTTGTTTGTCGAATCGTCAACAAGTTTAATTAAACTGCTAAAATAATGGGACACAGACATTTCGAATGTCCTTTGCGACTGTTATGCAAATTTTATTGAACGTTGGTTTGAATGTTATTGATTATTTATTGATATTTTATTTATACCCAGCAATTATGTGTGCAGACCCACCGTACCCCTCGCCGGACTTCTGGTGGTACGGTGGGTATTTTAAAGTTAAACTAAGTAAAAAAAAAAAATCTGCGCAACTTTCTTAATTTTTTCGTTCATAAGAAGCTTTTCCCGACAGTAACAAACACAACAAAAAAAGAATTAGCGAAATCGGTTCAACCGTTCAAGCGTGATATCGTGACCAAGGGAAATCATCATCTTTATCATAAGCCTTTTATTGTCCCCACTGCTGGGGCATAGGCCTTCTCGCAGTGAGAGTGTGTGGGCCGTAATCCACCACGCGGGCCCATGTGCTGGTTGGTGGATGTCACATGTCTTCGAATATTGGGTTCTAGGACATGCCGGTTTCCTCACGATGTTTTCCTTCACCGTTTTGAGAGTAGTGGTGATGAAATAATTTACACAAAATAATGCGCCTGCTTGGATTTGTACTCACGACCTACAACTTAACTTGTAAGTCGCGGCCAATGCCACTGGGCCACCACTGCTCTACCAAGGGAAATAGGATTAATTTTTATATATTTAGATATATTTTCTCCGCTCTTCTTGAAAGCATTAACATCTCTTGGACAAAATTGACGAAATTATTCGATGCACTCTTACAACTATTTTAAATGTGGCCCTGGATGAACGAGCGTGGCTGCAAACCTAATTGCCTAATTTAAATACATAACTTTTGGTTTTAATTTATGAGTAGTAATCATCTAGCTTTGGCTTAGAACAATAAATACTAATGAGTAGGTACTAATTTTTACCCATGTAAAAATCTTGACCAGTTACTACGGAAGCTCATACGAGTACTTCATTTCAAGTACACCGTTGTGTATGTCGTATCAAAATTTGTAGAGATTGCCTAGTGGGGCAGTAGTGACAATGACATGCCGTCTCGTTGACGACGCTGGCGGCTCGCCAGCGGGGCGCGCGCGTGTCGGCGACGTCACACCGGCGGCCGCGCGGACGTTGCCCGCGTCCAAGCGGCACGGAATTAAATACGCGGGCTGTCCTTGCTAGAATACACTGACGCCGTCACGCCACCGTAGCAACCGAACGCGATCGCACCGGACGTAACGACAAAATGTAATTTTGGTTGCACGCTCCAGAAATTTTGTTTATCATGCTGTATACATACATCACTATTTTTCACACTAGATCGATCTGGCATTGAATCAGAAAGTTAACAGGAAATCTTTATTTGCGTAAAATATTGTATAAATGGTCATAAATGTAAACTGTTCCACATATTTTGCTTACTTAATTTCAGTAGGTACTTATACAAATGTGTCATTAAATTGAGTGACCTACTCTGAATTGACCTACCATCCAGTAGGAAGAGTATCTAACAAGAAAGAATGACATTCTATAGGTACGTACATTAAATTCCCCACTCCCTTATTAATTTATTGTTGACATGTCATTATAAATAGTGCTTTACATTTTAGTAAATGGAAAGATACATCAAAATGCCAGTAGGTATGCCAAAACATGCCAGCATACTTCATTAAGCGTATTGACAGGTATTGGCGATTGGTATCGCGACTGATCACTGTAAAATGTATGGCCTTTTTGACACTTACAAGATTTCTTCTTTAAAACCTTTTGTTATAGGAATAATTAACAGGCGTATGATTGTTTGCGCTGCGATTAACTGAACTTGATGTGTGCTTGCGTGCGCTCAATTATGAGGCCGGTTAAACTCTCATGCCAGTCGGTGCCAATGGCAAAATTATAAACATGTCCCTGTCTACAGCTGGCAGATACTTAATAATATCAAATATCTAGATTGGCATCTGAGGATTTCTGGCTCTTGTTTTGAGATATAACCTTTTTTTTGGTATCATGGGGCATTATTATACTACTGTTTTATTTTTTTGACATTATACGAGTAGCATGACAGTTGAGAGTTTGTCATGCTCACTCAAATGTCTCGCTGATGGTGGCGCGTGTTTCGGGTCATTCGGTTTCCTTCAGGGTGGTTGAGTTGAGTGGTGCTGATCCACGCGTCATGTTCGTGAACGGACGCCGTCAGTTGAGACTGGTCATCTCTTAACTGCCACTGGCTTATTTTGAAATGTTGTTTTTTATTATCATTGTTCTCACATAATAGAAGCAACATGATTTAAGTAACCAGGATATGTAATAAATAACATGGTTTAAAAGAGTGTCCATGGAGTTTCTTACACGTTCTTCTCCATAGAGATCTACGCTTTGGAATGTGCAAATAACTACATTTTTCTGACTGACCAACTTGACAATTCAAAAGTGCCTGTAAATGGTTTATTTGAAATAAGTGCTTTGAATTTGAATCCCAATGTCAAAAAACTCGTGCATCATAAGTGCCTTGCCTTGCTTGATTGGCGTTACTGTGTTCTATCTAAAGTTACTACATACTTGTTTGAAGGTTACATTATGTTTATTCTTGAAAACCTATTAATTTAAAAAAACCTATAAGTGGAGAGCGAGTAGATATATCTGGGGCATATAGTATCTTTCCAGGCGCGACAAGACAAAGAAGTTGCCCGACACACCGAGAGCGACTGGAGGAGACAGTGGTCAATGAAAGATCTAATTAAAGGAGATCTCCCACTGTGTCTCAAACGGAGACTTATGAACATGTGTATTCTCCCTATACTTACGTACGATGCACAAACCTGGTCTTTGACACTTCAGCAGAGGTCCAGGCTCGAGGAATGTAGTAATGTAATGTGCCAGCGGGAATCCTATGGGCCCGCCTCTTGGACTGTATAAGGAACACAACGCTGCGCGTCAAAACCAAAACCATGGACGTTAAACCAAACAACGCTAAGCTTATGTGAGATTGGCCTGGACATGTCTGCTGCATGTCAAACGAGAGATAGGCAAAAATAACCACCAAATGGGTTTCATTAAAAACCAGACAACATCGCGGCAGACCAAGGCGAATATGGCGGGACGAGCACGAAGGGATTGGCCCGTACTAGCAAAGGACCCAGTTGTGTGGATGAGAGGGAGAGAGGCCTTTGCCCAGCAATGCTACATAGGCTACTTACTTAAATCTTCTTTTTAAGTGATTTAGTTGGCTGATGTTGTGCCGAGATCCACAGTAGTATAGAAAAAACAAAAATTTAAAGTAATTTTCCGTTCAAAAATCAAAAATACTTTTATTGCAATGTATTGGCTTCAGAGTTATTGGTACTCCTGATTCCCAAATCTGCTCGTAGGCGTAGACTATCTATAGATAGTCTTTGAGTACCTAAACATTTGCTTTTTATATGTGGTAAGCTTATTTTTAATAATGTCGTGTTGATGACAGAATCACATTAATTCGCTCACTTTAATTAATCTCGTTCAAATGTGTGTCGTCGCATTTTAATTTTGGTTTTCACTTCTCCGTCTTTATGTTACTACGAGAGCCCACGGCCAAAACCATGTCACATCGTTTTACGGCCAAAACCGTATAAAATCGTTTGATTATTAGATGAGTCTGAACCCGACTAGGTGGGCAGTACGAGCCAAACAGTACTTTTCAAACGTTACCCCAGCTCTTTATTAATCACTATCTGAGACTTTAAGAGTTGAATAGAATAAAATAATACTTTATTGTACACCAAAACAGTTAATCAATTCTTATAAACGAACTCAAATTAATGGGTACAGTGGCAGTCATATCGCTAACACCGATATCTACCTTTGGATGGACTAAAAAATCTTAAGTTAAGAAGGGGGCAGTCTGCGGTGTACTGCTAATAAATTAACTGAACACCAACATTCTTTAGAAATATGTATATAATACAATATGATAAATGATGTATTCCTTATGAATACTTGGCATAAGTAATGAAATAAGACGTAATTGCGTTTCTCTGTAGATACAAAAGTTTTATTTTACGATACATATCTCGTAGCATTTAAACAATCACATTATTTGAAAACATAAAATTCACTCACTTGTAAAAACAAAAGAAACAACATTTAATGCCACTATTTCAGGTATGTCTGTATCTTATATCTTTTAAGAAAGTTTATTGGGACGCAGTTAAGCAGAAAGGACTATTTCAACCCAAAGTCATTTTTAGATAAGGGCGTTTAAAGTTTCAGTTGTGATTTCTCAAAAACAAAGTAACTTTTATTTTTTATTTTTTGAGCCATTATTAAAAAGATAATTTATATTTTATTGTCCATCAAATATAGTGATATATTTTGCAATAGATTTCAAGATATTAAATGAAATGTGGGTTGAGTCCTTACAATTAAATTTAAGTTTGTAAAGAGAAGTATTTTTTTTAATTTCTCAGAATGGACTCAAAACTACCCTTCGACTAGAAAATAAATTATAAAAAAAACTAAATAAGTAAAATTTAAATTAAATTTAAATGTAATCCTTTCTAATAGTATTATATTCTTTATATTATATTCAATTCATCCGCAGGTCCGGGTAATGATCCTATGTTATGCTCAAATGTGTCGAGCACATAATTTTATAAATAAAATTAGACATAAATAATCAGTTTTGACAAGTTGTTGAAGCGGATACATTGATGTGATTGAGAACCAGTCAGATGTGTAGGTACTGATATAGGCTCGATCTCGATCTGATCGTATAGTAGGTAAGTCCAATATTAATGTTAGTAGGTAGGTACTTGCCAACAAACGTGATTATAGGTTAGTGACAAAGCAAACGCACGTTCGCTGTGTTTAGAAGGTCTTTAAATTTATTTACCAAATACCGGAGTGGCTGGAGAGGCGTCCCGGCATCCTCACCGGACACGGCTGTTACGGGAGTTTCCTGCGTCGGATAAGGCGGGAGGAAACGACCGGTGTCACTACTGTGCGGATCGCCCAGAGAACACGGTGAAGCATACGTTGCGGAGTTCTGCCCCGCTTGGGCGGAGCACCGCTGTGTCCTCGTGGAGGCGATCGGCGGCAGAAACCTCTCGCGCCCGGCCCTGGTCCAGGCCATGGTACGGAGCGAGAGGGAATGGGAAGCAGTCGCCTCCTTCTGCAAAGTAGTAATGCTCGCGAAGAAGGAGGCGAAACGAGTAAGGGAGACTCAACAGAGTCGCCCTCACGCCCCCAGCAGCAGCCGTCACGGGAAACGCCCTGGGCGTCGGGGGTCACAAGTCGTTCTCCGGCCATCGTGGGCGCGGGCTTGCAGACGGCAAGTAGTGGGTAGCTCGCCGTCCGATCAGGACCAGGTCTGAGAGTCGACGGCGCGTCGTGTTCCACGCGCGCCTCAAAGAGTTGTCAGCAATGGATGACAGGGCCAGTCATGGCCGATGCCTGCCCAGGGGTCGCGAATAAATTCGTAACAGAGTTCCCGAGGCCCTTGGCACTCAAGCAACTGAAGGAACAGGAGAAGACATTGGAGGATTTCCCACCCCCACAAAAAAAGGGTGTTATGAAAATGCGTGGTCATATTTAAGATACTGGATTTCCATGGAAATTAACAACTTTCTTCAATGAAGTCATAGTAAATTAACAACTTTCTTCCACGAAGTCATAGTAAATTAACAACTTTCTTCAACGAAGTCATAGTAAATTAACAACTTTCTTCAACGAAGTCATAGTAAATTAACAACTTTCTTCAACGAAGTCATAGTAAATTAACAACTTTCTTCAACGAAGTCATAGTAAATTCCCAAATTTATTGTTTTAAAAAACACGCTTTTTCGTATTCTTCTCAGCAAACCCTTTCATTGGATGTCCAAATCATGGGAATGAAAAAAAAATATCCAGTTCGCCATATTTGGGAGTCCACCATATCGGTTTTTGAAGAACGTCACTTAGCCAACCATGCATTGTCTTCCAAACTAAACATTTAAGCAAAATTTCAGTTCAATCGGAAATCGGGAAGTGGGTCTTTCACTTCTAAGATTTTTTTTCATAGTTACAGGTGAAACTAATGAAAGCGTGTTAAAAATTGGACTATCCGAATAAACTTATCATCAGCAGATCAAAATTATTATGAGAGGTTCAATTTTTTTTTCACAATTATCTATGACTTTCTTGAAGAAAGATATTCTTTTCTACAGAAGCAGTAATCAAAATATGACCACCCATTTCTGTTACATCCTGTATTAATAATAATAAATAATAACAGTAGTTTTCAGAAATCACAAAACGAAATAATGATTTCCATTAGTACTTTAATAATAAACATGGAAATCTCTTCGAGCTAATGACGTTTCAATTACGCAGCATATTACATTTGATGATTTCCGTACAAACAAATCCGACATTTCCTGAAATCTTCCGTTTATGCTATTATACTACATTAGTAGCGTCTAAATTCTAGATCATTGCCAACATAATTTTAATGGTAATTCAAAATTTGATTGATAGCAAATTATTTATTACTGGCATGACAGGAATAATTAACGAAGTTCAAATTCTAAACGCCGATAATAACTGGGTACATTTGTAGGAAATTTGGCTTCGATTCAACTCGTGTAGTGATATTTCGTACGTAGAGGTTGTATAAAGACAATGGTCTTTAAGATTTATGGACCATTAGTGGAATCATTAGTACCTACTTTGTATTAGACCTAACTTTTAAAACAAACAACGTACCTAACAAATCTTTTTACCCGACTGCGCGACGCAAGCGAGGGTAATGCGTTTATCAGCATATGTATGTATGTTTGTTCCTTTGTGGCGCTCGCGCTATAGATCAAACGCGTGGGTCGATTTTAATAATTCCTACGTCAATTGATTAGTCTTAATCTTGCGAGTACTACTAAAGACAGTAAGCAAAATACAATATGGCGACAACCAGACGCCATATTGTGAAAAAGAGAGCGAGGCGATTCCAAAAAAAAACTCTCTAAAATGTGTAAAGTAACATAAAAACATATTTTCAAAAAACCCGATTGCAAAAAACAACTAAAAAGTTCCAAAACAAGTCACTTTTCAAGCAGTCTGATACGGATGGTGGCATTGAATCAATAATTGAACTAAAATAACTGCTTTACTAAACTAACATTTTTTTTTTGTAAGCATATTAGGTGTTGATTTGAGCCCTGCCTTATAAACCCATAAAGATAAATTTTATTATTGTTATGTATAAAAAAATTTTATGTTGATGATTTAAAAATTAGACTAAGGTTGAAAAAGCTTTAACTTATATCGCATTACAAACACACTTTAATCCACAGACTAAAGCAACTACGAGTATGTATTCTTAATTTGCTTAAGTGACCGGGCATAAAGTTAGTCTGCAAAATTCTAGTAAAATTAAAAATGTGAATGTTTGTGAGGAAGACTATGTTTGTTACTCTTTCACACAAAAAACAGTTTTCTAAGAAACTTTACAATAATATTGCATATACATCAGAATAACACATAGGCTATAATTTAAAATGGGGGAAGTACTACCACGCGGGCGAAGTCGCTGGCAGAAGCTAGTACCTACACTATACTTTCCGCGAAATTATCGTGTATAGTCTAATGTATCTATAAATAATAATATTGTCGGGGAGTGCCCCGCCTGACCAATTTCAAGGCAAAACTTGATTTACGCAACCACATAAATAAACGCGCTAGATTTCGCTTTAATTGTTACTCTAACAGTTTTTTAGTTTACAAACTCCGAATCTAAATTTTTTTTGGATCTAAGTCAGTAAATATCAACGATAAAGAACACTGAAGTTAAAGTGTAAGTACGAGTAAGACATGCAAATAGTTTGAAAGTAGTTTGTCGCTGTAAAATGTCAATATGATTTACGGTCGCGGAAGCGAAATATAACACAACCAAAATGAAAATAATGTATCGCTTTGCAAGCAACATTTAAATATTCGGTCGTGGAACAAAGCCGTGGGGGAAACGGAACGAAGTGTGGCAAACAGTCGGTACTGTTTGTACCAGTTGTTTGTAATTGAACAAAGGCTGATAGGCTGATAAGTTTCAGATATCGTTGAATAAATTAACGGTAACAATTGGTGTAGGGGCACGGGCGGCACTGGCCGAGGGCCCAATGCACCAAACCCTTATTTTATACAGGTCTCTCACGCGATATTACTGCAGTGATGACACCTTGTGGGCTGATTTATGTTTGCCAGCAAGGCTCAAGTTTTATAGGTTTAAAGACACGCAGTGTGCTTTCGTGTGACACCAATTAGTGTCGAACTAAAAATAGATACTCGTAGATTGAGTATAATGTACTTTATTGTTCAGCAAAAGTATTGCACAACACTATTTATGATTAAACAAAATTACTTGTACGTGAAGTTCGATCATAATTATACGATGGCTTCGTCCGAAAAGATTAGCATAAACACAATATAGTAACACGTACGGTGTAGCTTTTGCCCACTGAAAGTAAAAAGCCCTATACCTAAACTAAAAAAAAAACGATAATTTTGCACATTTTTAGGTGAGGGTAGACATATTTCCATTGCTGGTTACCGTGTTCTATTGATCATTTAGTTCAGAGCCTAGGTTCTCAATTTCTGTTTCTGATATTTCAGGAAATGCCAGGGGGTATATTTCGTTTTTGGGAAAAAAATAGTATTGCAGGGTGGGTTGCTAATCTGTTCGGACGAAGCCATCGTATAATTTTATGATTGAACTTCACATACAGGTAAGTTCGTTTAATCATAAATTATACTTAGCTTCGTCCTCGAGATTAGCATACACAATGTATAATTTGAAAGCTACTGAAATATCAATGAAACACTTTTGTGTAACAAGGCAATCAATTTTAATCAGTAGGTATATGAGTTTAAAATCATAATTAATGATGATTATTTAAATTAAAGTAATGAACTTCGATTAAGATAGTAATTAATTAAATTAATGGTTCTGCTTACAAAAGAATTTTTATAAACTCAGTTGAATTAAACTTAGGTAACTTAAAAGCTTATGTCCAGCAGTGGGCGTCTTTCGGCTTAATTTATGAGTAACATAATAATATAATTATCATGAAACTTAATAATAATTTCTTAATTGTTAGTACAATTGTTTAATATTGATCTTGCAAATAAATCATCTTGTTCTGTAATTTGTACATTTCTATTATAGAATTTCATATAAACCTGAGACGAACCGCTCCATCCCGCAGCTTTTGTAATTGTTTCTAAGATAATTCCTAATTTGTGGGTTTTGGATGTGGGGGCATGTCGGGTGCTGTGAGCTATAAAGATAGAGATATCCATGCCACATTCTCTTAGCGTAATCTTAACCCACCGACTCAATTTTCGTGCTAATATTAATTTATGTGATTTCCTCACACCAATAAATATGCTATTTACATTACCACAATGAACTAGTGAAATCTAGATACGCTGAAGTGTGAGTAGACTGTACAGATTTCCGGATAAATGGTAAAGTAAGATTTCGTGGTACGGTTCTTATCTTCGATGTTTTTATAGTAAAATCACATATGATACCCCTTGGTAAGATTGGTTGTCAGACTTTCAGACTTCTAACGACCCGTAACGACTGTCAAAGATCCACGACTGACAGACGGAACCAACGGGCTTAACGTGCTTTCCGAGGCACGAAGGAGTCTTGGTATGTACAGATGGTCACTCATCCATGGACCAACCCCGGTAAGCGTAGTTTAACCTGATGGGTTGAGCCGTGTGGCTGTTATTACTTTAGCCACGAGCTCCTCTACTGTCTCTCAATCACTCACTCAATATGGTCTACTCTTATTAATCACTACATATTAAATTACCACCACTATTGGATGATAAGATAATTGAAAGAAAAAAGCAATTGTAACATTGGTTCCAAACAAAGGCTCTCACGTGCTAAGGGATGCCATTAGATATATATGACCACAGCGATAATGCTGAATGCGGAGACACTCTCTGCAGGCGTATTCGCTAACTCAGTTGACATCAAATTGATAGGCACGTTGCCGTACATTACTGCTTTGACTTATAGGAAAACCGTAGTGCCTATTATAATCGATGTCCACAGAGCAATGTACTGCATTGCCTATCAAATTGATGTCAACTGAGTTAGCGAATACACCTACTGGATTGCGGATCTATAAATCAATGGGTAACTTAATCCCCATCAAATGTAAGTCATGGACATTTTACTACAAAAATCATGATTTCAAGGAACTTCTGTAATTGTGAGCTACTTAAGTTTTTTTGCTAAGTAATAATTTGGAAAATTAAATTATGCGGAAAATTCATCATCATCAGCCTTTTAATGTCCCACTGCTGGGAAGGCCACCTCTCTGTGAGAGGGTGTGGGCCGTAACCCATCACGCGGGCCCAATGCGGGTTGATGGATGTCACATGTCTTCGAATTTTTGGTTCTAGGACATGCCGGTTTCCTCACGATGTTTTCCTTCACCGTTTTGATAGCAATGTTGATGAAATAAAGTAAAGCGCCTGCCTGGGTTTGTACTCACGACCTACAACTTGTAAGTCGCGGCTGTTACCTCTGGGTCATCACTGCTCCTATGTTAAATTGTGAAAATTGTTGGTAGTACTAGGTACTATGTTAATTTTTTTTTGTTAATGAAACAAGAGTAATCCTGAATATTCGCATTCATCAGAAGGACGCCAGTGGGCTACTTCGTAACCTGGACGCGAATAAGGCAAGTGGCCCTGACGGGATACTGGCAATTGTACTGAAGACTTGTGCGTCAAAGTTGTCCCCGATCTTGACACGCCTATTTCGCCTTTCGTTTGAGACTAGTAAAGTGCCGATATGCCTTGGAGGCAAGCTAACGTGCAGCCCGTACCCAAGAAGGGTAGTCGATCTGACGCAATAAATTATAAACCCATCTCGGTAACTTCAAAATTCTGTATGAGTATGGAACGCGTGCTGAATGATATGCTTCTGGCATACCTGGAAGCTAACGATATCCATAGTGAACAACAATACGGCTTCCGCCGAAATCGGTCAACTGGGGATCTTCTAGAAATACGGGGAGGCACTTGCGGTCCCACTTTTTTTTTTTTTGTGGGGTGGGAATCATCCATTGACTTCTCCCGCTCTGGGTGGAGCGGGAGGGCGTGTCAGACTCTTACTGACTAAAACCCACCCCTATTCCTTCCTGCCCGTAGTGCCCGGGGGCGAGGTAACTCTGTTTCAAATTAGGTCGGTTTATCTTGATGATTTATGAAATGGGTCGCGAGTATCTCCATTTTCAAAACGCTAGCGTAAAGAACTGATGGAAGGAAAGATAGTAAAAGAATAAACTTTATTGCCGAACAATCTTCGCAACAATTAGTTTAATGATTTACAAAACCAACTTTATGAGGAAGTGATTCAAACGGCTTTATTTATTCTGGGTGGTTGACAATGCTTACATAAATGTAAGCATTGTGGTATAGGCACGCGTTTGACCGCTATCTCACCTGATGGTAAGCAGTGATGTGATCGAAGGTGGAGCACTATTCACTCTTGACTTAAAGACTCCCAGGTTGTAGCTATCAGGTAACACAGACTCCGGCAGGGAATTCCACAATGAATGTATTCTCATAACTGTAAGCACAATGAATGTATTCTCATAACGTTTTGTGCGTGTGGGTGGGATGTCCAACACGTACCAGTGGCGCATCGCCGTACGTCTTGTGGGCACGCAACCAGAAAATCTACAGAAAACCTACCCCTGTTCCTTCCTGCCCTTAGTGCCCGGGGGCGAGGTAACTCTGTTTCGAATTTATCCTCAACCCCCGGGCAGGCATCGGCCATGACGGGCCTCGTCCCTATTACTGACAACACTTTGAGGCGCGCGTGGAACACTACGCGCCGTCGACTCTCGGGCCTGGTGCTGATCGGAAGGCGAGCTACCCATTACTCGCCGTCCACAGGCCCGGGTTGCAGTCTCACTTGACATCTTGAAGGCCTTCGACAGGGTCTGGCACGATAGCCTTATGGGCAAGCTTCCTTCCTTCGGTCTGCCCGCCGGATTGTGTAGATTGGATTGCAGATTTCATTTGCAGAATGCAGATTTCAGGTCATAGATGGCTGCTCGTCGGGACTGCTGGATAGTAATGCCAGGGCTGCTCAAACTTTATCAAGCGCAAGTTCGATTGTGTATGGAGTACTGCTCTCATCTTTGGGATGGGATCTGCCAGATTTATGCCCTTGAGTCTATTGAGAAACGTGCCAAGAGGATCACCGGCAATGATAGGCTCGTCAAGTCGAAGCTCCAAAGTTTTGAGCATCGACGCCAACTTGCTTGCCTGTAGATTTTCTGGTTGCCTGCCCACAAGACGTACGGCGATGCGCCACCGGTACATGTTGGACATCCCACCCACACACACAAAACGTTTTGAGAATACATTCATTGTGCGTACAGCTAGGGAGTAGAATTCCCTGCCGGAGTCTGTGTTTCCTGATAGCTACAACCTGGGCGTCTTTAAGTGATGTGATCAAAGGTGGAGCACTATTCACTCTTGATGAATAGTGCTCCACCTTCGATCACATCACCGCTTACCATCAGGTGAGATAGCGGTCAAACGCATGCCTATACAAAGTATAAAAAGAAACAGCTCGGCCGATTTCGCTGTTTTTTGTAGTGTTTTCGTGTTCGTAATTGTCTGTCTAGACAAGTTTTGTACGAAAGACCCACAAATAATGTAACTTTATACTGGTGAAAGAATTTTCAGTAATTCTAGAGATTACTTCCAACAAACCAACTCACAATAATATTAGAAGAGATTGACACAACAAACGATTGCGTGTATAAAGTGCACCGAATGAAACAAGAAACACTGTTTTTATTGCCTAAAATATTGTTGAAACTTTCAAAAACTTGTGTGACTGAAAATACGCCTTAAAATAGCCAACTCAGAGAAAAAGAAAATAATACATTCAGGAATGTAATGCAGCTAAAATTTCTGAAAGAATGGGCGCTGGAGTCATTGCTCCGCTGCTGCGTAGCACGCCACGAGCCGTAGGCAAGCACTTATCATTAGATAAGGTAACTCGCTACGCCCCATTCGCGAGTTTTCTAAATAAGTCATGTAAGTTCAGACACGCACGCAACGTGTTTCATTTACCTTGGGGCCGTAAAAATCCAAAGATTTCTTATCATAATAAAGTTGAGTGATGTTTCCATAACAGGCAATTGTTTGTTGTTGTTAGAGAGACTAAGTAGTGTTTAACGATTAAAAAGACAGTGTGATAGGATATCTCTTTTCCTATGTTATTTCACTTTGTAATTTATTAGGGTTCCGTACCCAAAGGGTAACCAACGGGACCCTATTACTATGCCTCAGCTGTCCGTCTGTCTGTCAGTGGGCTGTATCTCACGATCCGTAACAGCTACACAGTTGAAATTTTCACAGAATGTGTATTTCTGTTGCCGCTATAACAACAAATAATTAAAATAAAAATTAATTAAAAATTAAAGGGTCCATGTTTTTTTATCAGTTTATGGTACGGAACCCTTCGTGTGCGAGTCCGAATCGCACTTGGCCGGTTTTTTATTATAAACATCTCAATCTGCCCGCGCCTTTTCCCAACTATCTTGGGGTCGGCTTCCAGTCTAACCGGATGCAGCTGAATACCAATATTTTACATGGAGCGACTGCCTATCTGACCTCCACAACCCAGTTACTGGGTAATAATGTTATATCCAATGGTAAGACTGGTTGTCAGACTTTCGGGCTTCTGACGACCCGTAACGACTGTCAAAGATCCACGATTGACAGCCGGGACCAACGGCTTCACGTGCTTTCCGAGGCACGGAGGAGTCTCGGTATGTAAAGATGGTCACCCATCCATGGACCAACCCCGGCAAGCGTAGCTTAACCTGATGGATCGACCCGTGTGGCTGTTATTATTACTTTAGCCACGAGCTCCTCTTAATATAAACATCTAATAGAAAAAAACATGTTCGAAAATTTAATATTTGGATTGATGTCAACTTTTAATTTCCAGCCTTTGACTGTTATTTTATTTATGATGGAGACACATTTACTATGAGAACAACTTTTTTACGAACAAAAATTCGTCAGTCGCTTGTGCATAATTAGCTGTCGTAAAATTGGATTTAGTTTATTTTATATAATTATAGAACTTTTGTGACCTTGAAAGATTATAGATGAAAGTCGATGTTTGTATTTTTTTATTACTTTATAACATCATACTTTTCTTACTCGCACCGACAGTGTAGGTAATGTGAAAACTACAGATTTTTTTAATGATTTTGGCCTGCTTCAATCTATTAAGAAAACGAAGGTCAGTAGCTGAACCATGGTTACCGAAAAGTTCTAGAAATACAAACAAAAACCAAGTATTTGGGGTATTTTTGTAGCTTAGTAAAATATGGGAAACCACAATGCTTACATTTATGTAAGCATTGTCAACCACCCAGAATAAGTAAGGCCATTTGAATCACCTCCTCATAAAGTTGGTTTTGTTAATTATTAAACTAATTGTTGCGAAGATTGTTCGGCAATAAAGTTAATTCTTTTACTATCTTTCCTTCCATCAGTTCTTTACGCTAGCGTTTTGAAAATGGAGGTTCTCGCGACCCATTTCGTAAATCATCAAGATAAACTGACTTAGTGCGAGTCGGACTCACGCTGAAAGGGTTCCGAACGAATCAATTTTTTTTCAGCATGTTTTTAAAATAAACATGATCCTCGTTTAGGTTTACCTGTAATCAACGGGTGCGTCTCATATCATATAAAGTTATTTGGTATATTTTCATTTTGATAATATCTTGTGAACGTTATTGAAATGAAAATGTACCAAATTATAATAAACGTGAGTTATACCAACTGTTGATATAATTTCTTTAGATATAAAATTAATATACTCTAAAACTTATTTCGTATCGCGATATTTGATATAACGTTTTCTTAAACGAAAATCATTAGGCAGATCGTTTAAAATATGTAATATTGATACCATCTTTATTGTTAACACCCTCATTCAAAGCAATCCAACTCGGATGGTTAGAAGGTTAAGGTGGGAGCGGAGCGGAGTGCTGGGTCCCCTATATGTTGGTGTATCATTTGGGTTAGGTTTGGTTAGAACAGTGACCATTAACGCGCGAAGGCGAATGAATGAAGCCAGCGTGCTGCGGGAGCGACGTGACAGAAACGGAATTGCTGCAAAACCGACTCCACGTAGTCTTGTCTGCCCACCCCTAGAGTGTTATTTAAAACCACGTAGGCACGGAGGGGCGAGGAACGAGTGAAGCCGCGGTGGTGAACGTGAAACACATCTGCGACGATAAGCTCGCATGGGACTGCCGGAGCCTCGGAGCCCCGCAGCGCCGAAGCCGTGACAGAAACCATTGCCTGCTGCATGTTGCATGCTTGCTTGCATACTGCACGCTTGCTCGCATGCTTGGTCGCATGCTGTATGCTTGCTTGCATGATGCATGCTTGCTTGCTTTCATGCCGCATGCTTGCTTGCTTACATGCTGCATGCATGGTGTATGCTTGTTTGCATGCTTGCTGCATGTTTGGTGTATGCTTGTTTGCATGTTTCTTCAATCAATCAATCAATCAATAAGCCCTCTATCCTGAACTTCCGTCTGTTTTGAAGTGTTTGTTTTCCTCATTTAGAGGATATCTCTAAGTTCAGTGTGCCTTTTGGCAAAGACCTCCTCTAACATTTTCCATTGTGTTCTATCTATGGAAACCCTTCTCCAGTAAGGGCCCGCTGTAAGCTTCAACTCATCTTCCCATCTATTAAATTGTCTTCCCCGCTTTCTTTTTCCATCCCTAGGATACGTCTGTCACAATTTTACTCCACTTTTCCTGAGTGCTCCTTAACATGTGGCCTATCCATCTCCATTTTAATTGGTCTATCCTCGTAAGTATATCCATAACTCTTGTCTTGGCTCTTATAAAGGTGTTTCGTTTCCTGTCTTGTTTCTTGATGCCTATCATGCTTCTCTCCATCGGTCTTTGACAGCAATGCAGCTTATCTTGGTGGTGTTTTGAAAGAGACCATGTTTCGCAGCCATATGTGATGCAAGGTAGAATGCAAGTGTTGGAGACTTTCCGCTTTGTACCGATGCTAAGGTCGTTGGCCTTCATGATTTTTTTGAATGACCAGTACTTTTTTTCAGCCGTTTGCTACGAACGAGATGATCTGTCCCAGGTATATGTACTCTTTCACGTATTCGAGGGGTTCATTATTTATTGTTATAACTCGGTTATCAGAGTTTGTCAGAAGCTTGGTAATAGTTTTGATGGTTTTTATGAATTGTGTGAGGATTCCTTGGTTTTCTAGACTTTCCCATATAGCTTTATGGCTAATGCTGTCGAAGGCCTTGATGTAGTCGATGAAGGCCATATATAGGTGCTTGTTATACTCGTTGTATTTTTCTATAAGTTGTTTAATAGTGTGTATATGGTTCACTGTGGCAAAGTTTTTTCTAAAAGACACAAAGACATTTTAAATGAAAAAATAATTAATTAAATTGTTTCATTTAAAATGTCTTTGGGGTAGATAGGTACTCGTAGGTATAACGATTTTATACAGTTCAAAGTGATAAAAAAATTTTTTTTTTTCAAAAATTAGGAAAAGGCTGACGAAAAATTCCAACGCTAGGGGGTCCAGAATCATGTACTGAATCACTAGTACACGTATATGCGTTCATGTACCTTACACCCTGTATTTAAGACTCTCATAGTACGGCTTTCATTTGATATGTAGCACGGCAGTTAGAAAAACTTTATTTTCCGGTTGTCACTCCTAAAGTGACCCTTAAATTCCAGATTCATTTATTTTTGTAACACATCCTTAACAGGAGCACAGATATTCTAGTGTAGGCCAAATTTCAACTGCATTGGTACAGTATATTAAGAATATGTTAGCATACTTTCGGAATACTAAAGGTAGCCTAACCTAATGATATCGCCGTATCAGTTACAAGTTTGTGTGTACCAAGCAATTTTAAAAGGAAAATTAGGCCAAAACGTTCTTTTAACACATTAAAGAACTTTGGATGGGGCTATTGACTGAATATAAAGAAAGGGAACAAAGTTAAAGTGTTTTCGTTTAACTAAAAGCTTACTCTTCTTTGTCACGCTAACAGTTTGAATTTGTTCGGCATTAATTTTGTTATGAGTTTCCGTCAAAGTTTCAGTAGGAAACATGCGTCATCGTGTTTACATTTAATTTTTTTTTAATGGATATCGGTTGACCTGTGTCTCCAAGATCAACTTTTTCAATCAAGTTTTTCTCAATAAATAGACACTTCTGTGAAAATCGTCCGTACGTAGTGACCTTTAACTGTGGTTTCGTTTTGGATTACAATCTTTAAAGGTAGCTTAATATTTTATTCAAATGAAGCAATTTTAGGGCAAGACAAACCTGCGCCATAACTACGGGCGCAGAGCTTATAACATTTTTAATAATGTCTACTATCATACAAATGAGTGAATCTTTTAACTTTTTTGTTCGTTCATTACGGAGTGCGCCTCAATTATCACTTTGTATTCTTTCAGTAGGTATTAGCGAGAGATGCCGTCAAAATCCAATGTCGGGCAGTTTGCCAAAATGCAGTTTGTGTGGGTGTGTGTACAGTTATCAAAAGAAATAAGTGTGCAGGCAAGTATGGTCAGCTTTTTAGCAAAAACTGCTTGCTGCAAGTGGTATTTGGTATCAATCGAAAGCGTATTTTCTGCGAGTATTTAGGTACCTACATAATAATATATGTTGGCAATATATTATCTAATTAATTTGCATAAATGTTTAGTAATTTGCCTGTTCAAATACCTAACTCTTTATTCGAGTGTACCGGTGCTTGTAGGTAAAAACAATACCTACTCTAACGGAATGGAATCTCATAGTACCTACCTAAATCACAGTCATAGTGGGTCCGTCACTACGACAAAACTACGCGGTCACACAGTTGTGTCAGTCAGACAGACGGATTAAATTAATCCAATTTATTGATTCCAATATAGCTGGTATTTTACTACTATACTCACAATAGCATTAGAAAAAAGAGGCACGTAGAAGCACGGATGCAAAAAATTTTATGTTAAAGTTATCCACAGCCACAATTTCATTATTTTTTTAATTTTAATTTTAAAACAGTAACAAATAACAACAAAATCACGAAAATTCAGCTATAACAATTAACAAGGCGTCGCATTCACAAGTATTTACATTGAATGATAATCACCGAAAATTATTTACGTCAATTTAAAAGACGACGTAAACCGATAAAATTGGAAAAACCCGGCTGTCACAACTTATAAAGGGATTAGATTACATTTTAAATTTGGTAGAATTATAGTGAAACGAAAAACGTTCCGGGTATGTTCACTCCTGTTTCTTTTAGGTTTTGCTAATTTTAAATTGGAATGAAATAATAATGTAACTAAACGAAAGCCACATAATTTCATGAGATAAATAGTTAAAATTGTTATAATTAAGTGTGACGGCTGCTGTATGAATAGAATATAGTAAATTCAGCGTCTATCGTAACTGTAACATTTTTATTGTACTTTTGTTACAAAGTGTGCATTAAAAAATAACAGTTTTTAACTTCTGTTTAATGCTATTGTGAATGGAGTACAGATGCATAACATTGTCACACTGATGCGAAATAAGCACACAAAAGACAGGATGATACAGAAATAGCCTACTCCTAAAATGGCAAAAGAGCAGAAATAACTCCATAGCAAACTTTTGAGTTACTGGTCGGAATTTAATTCAGGAAGGTAGGTAACTATTCAAATTATATGCATTGCTTCTATCTATAGGACATGTAGCAATCTATTGAACGTGTACCTACAGAAATTTCCATGAGCACTTAGATGTAAGTGCCTGATATTGAACATTAGATAAAAAAAATTATAACGTATTATTAATTTACATCGCATCAAATACCTGGACAATGATAAGTTTATAGGCAGGTGTTTAGGAGAAGCTTCCTTAAAAACGAAAACATTACCTCCCTTTTGGGGCAGTCGGGTAGTTACTCTTATACGTATACCTACTTAAATGTTCTTAGTCTTACATGGGCTTCTGAAAAGTTCCCTGTGGCCCTAAATCTAGCCACAGGATTCTGCGGAACGTGTTAAACCTATTTAGGACCGATATTTTTTTTTCATAAAACTCGACTGATAAAAAAAACAACTAAAAAGTTCCAAACAAGTTTTTTCAAGCAGTCTGATACAGTTGGTAGCATAAAATCTGTGATTAAACTAAAATAAATTCCACCACCTGCATCAGAGTGCTTGAAAAGTGAGTTGTTTGGAACTTTTTAGTTGTTTTTTATCAGTCGGATTATTGATTTTTATTTCCTACATTTTAGTGAGTTATATTTTTGGAATCGTCTCCTCGAGCTCTTTAATTTGATATCCCATCTGACAAGGTCACAAAAAAACACTTACTATTTTGTAAGTGTAATGTCGGGCGCCATTTTGTTTCATTTTCAAAAGTCATATATTGTATCCTATGTCACTACGGCGGTTAAGACCAATATAATGATACCTCATTAGTTAAAATCCATTAAGCCGTTTAGGCTACAACAGAGCGTGCCAAAGAAACAGATATACATACATACTACTACTTCTGGGACAGTCAGGTAAAAAAAGATAAAAACGTGACTGTTATGAAACTTTTGTATTCTATCCTAACTTTTGACAGGGTATATGTCCATAGAATGCGACTTCCGCTTTGAGGATCTCAAGCGTGACCCTTGGATATTTATTTGATCTAATCAAGTGAAATATGATTTATTCAAGCTTCGTCGGTTATTTGTATTTTATCAGTTATCTATTCATATGTAAAGAGAAACTGACTGACTGACATATCAACGCACAGCCGAAACTACTGGGAGTAGGAACGTGAAATTTCCTTATATAATGTAGGGATGCACTAAGAAGGGGTTTTTGGAAATTCATCCCATAAGGGGTTAAAGTGAGGGTTGAAAGTTTGTATGAAAAATCTTACTGCTTGGGTTTATAACTTTAAACTTAGCAGAAACGTGTATCTAAGTAAATGAAAAGATTTTACATACATAATTAGTTTTCCAAAACTACCTCCAAATAGGGGTTGGGTTTAGAGGGTGTTAAAGTTTGTATGGACGAATCTTAACTTTTGGTCCGATAAAGTTAAAATTCGGGACAAATAACCAATCTCTATCGGGATGAAAAGCGGATAGCGGGGGGAAAACCGGATTGTGTGAAAAATCTCATTCCTTCCATTTTGAAATTTTAAACTTAATACTTATCTAGGTAAACAATAAAGACCGCAACAATTATTTTTTTAGGGTGGGTTTCTATACATAAATTAAAAAAAATATCTAGCGTGAGTGATCGGGCTATTTAAAAGACGTTTAAAAATGATCAAGCTGCAGCCATCCTCGCAAGCAGTCCCTCGCAAATTAAATAGAACGAAGTGTTATAACATTTCGCCTCCATAAATATTAATGTGGAGTAAGATTTCTTATTTTGGGTGGTGAATCATCACGGTGAAGGAAAACATCGTAAGGAAACCGGCATGTCCTAGAACCAAAAATTCGAAGACATGTGACATCTACCAACCCACATTGGGCCCGCGTGGTGGATTACGGCCCACACCCTCTCACAGAGAGGAGGCTTGTGCCCCAGCAGTGGGGACATTAAAAGGCTGATCATGATGATGATGATGATGATAAATCATCAAATAACTTTATTCGTTCTGATCGAAGCAGGAGGAAGTATCTGACTTTTTCTGAATAAACCCCACCCGTACTCCTTCAGTTGCCTGTGACACTCCAAAACCTGCTGGCCCCATCGATCATCTGTTCTGCAATGTAATGCGATTGTTTGGGCTATGTCGGTAAACTTGGTTCTCTTGCGGATATCTTAATTCCTGATTCGATCACGCAACGAAACTCTGGACATAGCTCTCTCCACCACTGCCCTCTCCCTTTGGGTGACTTCACGAGCTACGCTAGCAACGTTGTCGGCTTCGTTTGCTCTGTCATAAATGGCAAAACGCACAGACTTTAATTTTGAGACACTGTGATATGATACTCGTACACGAGAAGATATCATCCCGAACACTCCCCAGCCTAGTCAGATTCGACGGTTGACCTCTTTCTCAAAGTTTATACCACGCTTGTACCACGTTGACCATTAATTTCTCACAATTACCTCTTCCATTTCAAGCGCGCACAGTTCCCTGTAACTGCGACTTGTTTATAGTATTTGCGAAGCACATGCAAAGACTATAAACAAGTCGCAGTGGAAACACTGAAGACTGCGGGGGTCGACCTGTGGACCAGCCGCTTCTCACACGAGACAACTGCTGTACGTCACTTGCTCGCGCTTCGTGTCACCAAACCTGACTCTCAGTACATTTTGGTTGTTAAAAGCTAGACTATAGAACTATAATACTAGTCTATAGATTTCTTTTTTTAATAACAAATGTTATTTCTTTATCCACTTTTAAGCTATGGTTCTTAAATACTCTTTCTGGTTCGTTGACGTCCATACATCTGGTCATATATAACATATTTACCGAATGAAATTTACGTGTTTGCCTTCAGCCGTTTTATGTGAAAGTAAAATAAATGAGTAAGATCCTTTCGGAATGCATCGCAAGCACAGAATTATTAATTTTATTTGTGCAGGTTTAAAAGCTTGATGCGGACGAAGTCGTGGGCAATAGCTAGTTAATTTATAATCCGTAGCGGAAACCTTGAATATAGTAGTCGGGAAGCCAATAAAGTAACAATTTATACAAGGCACGGTGGATTTTACATGTCCTGATTAAATTCAGGGTAGGTTCAAAATGGTTTCGATTTCCGGTTGATAAATATCGTCAAGATGAATGGGTATTGTGTCATCGAATCCCACTCATATTATAAATGTGAAAGTTTGTGAGGATGTATGTTTATTATTCTTTCACGCAAAAACTACTAAGCGGAGTTTGATGAAACTTTACAGTAATATTGCTTAAACATCAGAATAACACATAGGATATAATTTTTAATGAAGTGATGTACTTATTCAAGCGGGTGAAGCCACGGGCGGAAGCTAGTCGTTTCATATGAATTTGTGTTATCTCGAAATTGAATTTGGTTAAGGCGTATATAGCCGCCAAGTGGCGCCCTCATTGAATAAAAAATCGTAGCAAAGCGTATAAAATAAAGATTAAAAAATCCTATGTTGCGTTTGTTACAAATACCTCCTCCTATTTGTAATAAATGCAACATAGGATTCTTTAACTTTTATTTTCTATGCTAAGATACGAATTTTTATTCAATGAGGGTGCCACTTACGGGGAGGTAGGCCCTTAAGAAATGAAATTGTTAATTTTCGTGAAGGCATACCTATGACTCTTGTCATTTGAATTTTATTGAATTGAAAGTCAACGAAACTGTCAATGCAGTTTCGTTGACTTTCAATTCAATAAATTCCTTGTGGGTTTGTTTACATAGCTGTCAATTCTGAGTGAGCTGAATTTAATTCACGGTTCAGACAGTGTCTAAAATGGCTTCATTGTCGGTTGATACGGTCCCGCCCAGAGGTTGGAACTGTGCCCATTTTTGGGAGATCTTGTTTGACATTAATCTGTCTTCAGAGAAACGTACCGACAACAATGGCATTACAGGCTGGCCTCTGATATACGAGTAGGTAGGTAGGTATCATCCTCATATTCTCGTGTTGATATTAGAAATATAACATAAGAATGTTTCTTTTTCCAGTAATGGCATCCAATGGTTTATATAAACTTGCGATAATATAAACAGTTTCTTTTTTTTACCATTGATAGACATGCGCTTGACCACTATCTCACCTCATGGTAAGCGATGCTGTGGTCGATGATCGAGCAAGCTTGCCTAGAAATAACCTATTCACTCTTGACTTATTAACCTCCAGATTGTAGCTATCAGGAAAAATAGACTCCGGCAGGGAATTCCAATCCTTAGCTATACGCACAATGAATGTGCTCCTAATACGTTTTGAGCGTATGGGTAGGATGTCTACCATGTACCACCGTAAGTTTAGTAGTCCCATGTTGAAAGAAATCATCATGGGGCTACTATCTTACGAGTAATTATTTATGATGATTAATGAGCAAGGTCGGTCTGATGTAAGTTATTGGATTTTATGACTCTCAGATCTTGATGAGCAAGCGCCTTCTCGTACAATATAATGTAGAGCCAACTGTCTATGTTTCAAAATAAAAACTTATTACTTTAATTTTTTACCCGACTGCGCGACGCAAGGGAGGGTAATGTGTTTATCAGCCTAAGTATGAATGTATGTATGTTTGTTCCTTTGTGGTACTATAGAGACCAAACGCGTGGGCTGATTTTGATAATTCTTACGTCAATTGATTCGTCTTAATCTTGCGAGTGCTACTAAACACATGACAGTAATCAAAACACAATATGGCGACTAGCGCCGACGCCATATTGTAAAAAAGAAAAAAATGAAAGTCGACGACTCGAAGAGTCGAAACTATATTAAGTGGGGTATCAAAATAAAGGGTTCGAGGAGACGATTCCAAAAATATAATTCACTAAAATGTAGAAAATAACCACATCACACATCACAACAATCAATCAATAATCATCAATTATTGATTGAACTGTGATGCAGTTCTGACTTCAGGCTGCTTCAAAAGTGAATTGTTTGGAACTTTTTAGCTGTTTTTTACAGTCGGGTTTTTTTTAAATATTCTTTTTTATGTTCAAATTCAAGCCAGTGAATCAGACAATCTTGGTTAAAGGAAGTGATTTTCTGAGACATCAGTAATTATTATGTTCAACGTAGGTATGAAAGTGCCAGATGTGGTTAACATTTTATTTTATCTTCTTCTCCATAAATGGACAGAATAAACGCAAGTACAAAAATTACAAGTCTTCCAATTTTTTTTTATTACATTCATACGTAGCGTAGGATGGTATGTCGCATTTCAGATTCATTTTACTTTATGAACAATATCGACGGTCGTATAATGCAATTTTTATAAGCAATAAAATCGTTTACATCAACTTTATGTGGATTGAATGAGACGAGAAGTATTTTTAGTATACAGAAGAAAGACTGTAGTTGAGCCGGTTTACGATTTCTGTCCAAGTAGCTACATACTCGTCGGACACAATTTGAGTACAGTCGAAATGAAAAGAGGGGAGTAGGCGGCTTAAGGCGCAGTTATACGACTTTTAATGGTTTTTAATTGAACATCACGTCTAAACGACTAGCCTTATTTCTTTGAAAAAAAAAAATGTTACTTTAGACAATTTTCGTCGTAATTTGATTTGAGTATTTGAAATTATATTTTTATAACATAGTGTAATTAATTTGTAAAGTTACGTTTATCGTGGATAAAAAATTGAGAATCACGCAAAAATATAAAGCGTATTTTTATGAAACTTTCACCATTTTAAAGATCATTTAATTATTTATAATTTAGTCTAAGAGTTTTATTTTAACACCTGTTCTTTTATGTGTAATAAATTAATAATGCGTCTAATTTCGGACAGCGCTCCTTGATGGGCGAGATCTATTACTGGGTGGACGTACAACGCGTTACGTGAGCTCAGCACAGAACACGCAAGCTAACCACTCAAGGTCATTAATGACAGGAGTTTTTAAGTTTTGGCTCGAATTGTCATAAGTGCCTATACATATATGACAAGTTGAAGTAACATACAGTTAAAAACTAAAACCCGACTATCTGAAAAACAAGATTTATATCAGAGTTGTCGATATATTTAAAATTTTCGTTTGCTTAGTATTTGCTCTTATTGTACTATTTATTTGTTTGAACCCAGAATTTCCTAATATTTCCTTTGATATCCCACTTAACACGACAGCAAGTAAAAAAAAATCAAAGTGTTCCACATTTTTGGATGCAACATATTTCATAATAATCTATTCCGTATGTCACCCGGACCATAAAAACGAATTGATTGGAATCTCAATCATTAAAATCAACTCAGGAGTCTAGGCGCTATGATGAAACATACGAACATAAATACATATAAACTGCTAAAATCATTATTCTTCCTTTTGGCTTTACCATAGTCGGGTAAAAAGAGGATTATATTATACAGTACCTTTTGCATCCCCCTCATAAATAGTCGCCACAAACCTGTGTCTGAAGTGAAAGTGAGCTCTGCCTATTGAGCCGCAGCTGAATTGTGTTAATAACATAATAGCTGTTTTCCAGACACTTGGTATTGATTGTGACTCAAAGGCTTTATTTGAAAGCTTATTTGAAAGTTCTTTGTAACCGTGTCTGGCGTTTTATATTTTTGGTCACTGTAGTTAGAACTAAGTTACCCTCGTTAACAAAATGTTCTAGAAGCATATATTTGTATTTTTTTTAAATAATTCTTTCACCATTTAAAGGCACATTATTCTCGATAGACATCTCTACATAGTTTAAAAAAATTTCGCTGTCAGCCGAAAGACGTTCACTGGTGGATATAGGCCTCTCCTAAATGTTGCCACATCAACCGGTTCCTTTTTTTTTTGAGGGTTTCTAATCATCAGATGACGTCTCCCGCTCTGGGTGGAGCCGTAGGGCCTGTCAGTCTCTTGCTGACTAAAACCCACGTCAACAGTCAAAACCTTTTTCGGTGTTGTGAATCGGTTTCAATTTAAAAGTATTGATTTTTAAAATATAACATAATCAATTATTGCGAACCGGTGTTTTCTTTCTTACACACCTGCAGATTCAACATCACACGCTAGGAGTACTGTTGTGGAACTGAGCTGCACGCCCCCACACTCTACAGTAACTCATCTCTGACAGATCCGGTTATCCGATTTCAAAAATCTTTTCAGTGATAAAAAGCTTAAACTATTCTGAGTACCATAAGCCAGAAAATATACGATTCCCGTGGCTTGGGCCACGGAAGCAAGGCCACGAGAAAAAAAAATAAGTGATGGCCCAGTGGTAACGGCCGCGACTTACAAGTTGTAGGTCGATAAATGATGTTTATGCAGTAAATAAGTTACAAGGAATACTTTTCTGTCTGTTTAAGCTAGATGAGGCCGGTGTTTCCTAGCTGACTACCCTGAGAAGAAACACCGAAACAAACTCGTGAGTAAACCTAGGCAGGCGCTTAATTATTTCATCACCACTGCTCTCGAAACGGTGAAAGAAAACATCGTGGGGAAACCGGCATGTCCTAGAACTAAAAATTTAAAGACGTGTGACATACAGCCATCCACATTGGGTCCGCGTGGTGGATTACGGCCCACACCCTCTCACAGAGAGGAGGCCTGTGCCCCAGCAGTGGGGACATTAAAAGGCTATTAATGATGATGATGATGATGACGATGTTTGGATTTAGAGAATAATAAATTAGAAATAATACAAAAAGCTACGGATTTCTACAAACAGCTATAAGAAAAAAATAATACCAATAATTAACACTTTAGCGCAAATGAATACTGAAAAGATAGTGAGTTTCACTAAAGAAGAAATTTTCAAAGAACTAGAAAAATTTAAATTGGATAAGAGACGCGGACCAGATAAAATCACAAACCACATCACAAAAGTCGCAAGAGGCCTGCACACGATACCACTAACACATTAAATGGTTGCAGACGATATCGTGATGTTTTCCGAGTCTGCTAAACAGCTTGAAATTATGTAACAACAAAAGTCTAACAGTTATGAGTTGGCCTAGAACTTAACACATCGTGACAAAATTGATAGGAGAGTCCAAATGACACGGAACAAGTTCTGGTCTTTTTGAAGCCTGACACAAAAACATATTAAAAAAATAATAATAGATTCATGTCACTTGCCCTGCCTATCCTGTAGCAGCCAAACGTTGATTTTTAATAAAAACACATCAAATTTAATAAATACCACTCAAAGAGCGATGGAAAGAGTATGCTCAATATAAAAAGAAGGGACAAAATTTTAATAAGAAAATCAATCTGCCTAGCTTTTTCCCAACTATTTTGGGGTCGGCTTCCAGTTTAACCGGATGCAGCTCAGTATTTTAATAAGAAACACAAACAAGTTATTTGTGTCTTTTGAGAGTCTGTGTCTATTCCTTGAATATGTATGTAATAGGCTACAATAATAAAAAAAAATAGATATATAAACAGTGAATGGAGAGAGAGAGAGAGAAGCCAAAGAAAAAATAAATGGATTATGATAACACGAGGAGTGACAAGAAGGAAAAGAGAGTTAGTGATAGTGTGACTGTTGACAGGAGAGAATGTAAGAAAGAAACGTGTTGCGCTAACCCTGGGTATCATGGGCTAGGAGAGGGAGAGAGAGGCCACAGAAAAAATAAATGGATTATGATAACATGAGAAGTGACAAGAAGGAAAAGAGAGTTAGTGATAGTGTGACTGTTGACAGGAGGGAATGTAAGAAAGAAACGTGTTGCGCTAACCCTAGTTATCATGGGATAAGGGTCAAAGGAAACGATATAATGATGGTGTGTTACCTGGCGACGTGATCCGCGTGTTGATCCTTGCGGTGATGGCGCGCGCCACCTCGGTAGCGTCGGGCGCCCGCTGCTGGTGCAGGCGCAGGCGCTCAAACAGGCAATCGGCCGCCGCTTCGTCCGCCATGCGAAACGCTGCAACACACCCAATTACAATGATTAATTAATTATTGCCCATCCAGTAGTGCCTATTCTGTATCTAAACATCCCATCGAGAAAACTTAGGTGAAGTGTGAAAAGTCATTCCACGTTATGCTAGAAATGCAACCGTCGCCACACAGCGCTGGGTACGCCACAATTGCAGCGATAAGTCTCCTCGTTGAGGAGAGGCGCCACTGCATATCAGCAAAGTAGTAACAAGGCAATCAACGCACCCTTACGCCCGTAGTCGCCACAGAAGACGCCCTGGGTGTCGGGAGTCGCGGCGATTCACGGCCCCGTAGGCAGGGGTTTACGGACGACAGGAAATGGGTAGCTAATCGTCCGATAAAGACCAGGTCCAAGTCAACGGCACGTTGTGTTCCAAGCGTGCCTCAAAGAGATGTCAGCAGTAACTGACGGGGTCTGCAAGGGCTGATGCCTGTCAGGGCTACGGGTGTGTTTGAAAGAGTCACCACGACCTCTGGCACAGGTAACTGAAGGAAAACGGGTGGGTTTTAGTCAGTAAGGGTCTGACACGCCCTCCCGCTCCACCCAGAGCGGGAAAAGTTTTTTGATGCCTTCACACCCAAAAAAAAAGTATGAGTATCGTGTAATTGGGACGCTTTCTCGAGAAAGTTGGGATAAAGCATCATAATTTTGTTGAAAATTACTAAAAAAGTGTCTGGACAGGAATGCATTCTAGATAAGGATTACCAAAATAGAATTATTTATGTACGTTTTTACGTAAGGCTTTTGCTACAGACCGTTAAGTCAACACCAAAATCAAAAGTCATTTATTCAAATTAGGCTTTTTGAACGTCAAAGTTCTACATAAAGACAGTCCCCCAAAAACATCCGCTTGTCACCATGTGTTTTAACTGGGAAGTAAATATTAATTAATAGTTAAAAAAGTAATTAATAGTTAAATAAATCCGGACATCAGCTTACTATTATAAAAGATACCAAAAAGACAGTAATAATGTTTCGTTATCAGGGTAAAGCAGCTGTTGAGAACCGTGGACTCCTACCAGCTTAGTGAAGGTTACAGAATAATGAAGATTAGACAATATACAGCTTTATTTACATATAAAAGTCGCTAACCATATCTGTGCTTAGTTTAAATACCGATTAGTGGATCCTTATTACTAAGCCTCCACTGACCGTCCGTCCGTCTGTCTGTCAGCGGGCTGTCTCATGATCCGTAATAGGTAGACAGTTGAAATTTTCACAGAATGTGTACTTCTGTTGCCGCTTTAAAAACAAATAATAAAAATCGTACGGAACCCTGTGCGAGTTAAACTCGCACTTAAACAGTTTTTTTTCCATTAAGGCATATACTTCTATCTTTAGGCTATAGTTAAAACATACTAATGAGTACACTTGTCTCATGGCCAAATAATAGCAACTGCACAGGTCAATCTTAGGTTAATTCAAGGTTAAACAATTATTGCCAAGGTCTGTCCTTGGATGTGTAACCATAACATTGGAGCCATCTGTGCTTTGAGAAGTACGTTAATGCAGTCAGTCTGTATCGGAAGTCAGAACGCTTAAAATCTAACAGTTTAGTAAATAGGTTGTAGAGGTCAATTTGGCAGTCGTAACAAGCTGGTATTCAGCCGCATTCAGAAAGACTGAAAGCTGGTCTAAATATATTTGGGAAAAGGCTAAGCAGGTGAGGCAATAGTAAAAAAACGTGAACATATTAAAAGTTCAAACACTGAGCTGCAACTGATGCGTACTTTAACTCGATTAGTTCAGGGTAATGAGTGAATTAATGTTTGTTGTACTGTATTTTTCGATTTAGGGTAGTAGTAGGGAGTATTTGAAAATTCACTGATCAGTGTATTACGCTTTCGAAATGAGGAGGTTAATGGTCAGTCTCGCAGTTTGGCGAAAAAATATGTCCACTGAAGTACATTAACATTTCGATTTTATGGAAATCTTGGTAGAATCGAGAAGACTGTAACTTGGTTAGCTCTACCATTGAAGTTGTAAGCTGTTTATAATGGATGCACGTGACCTCAAAACAAAAGTGTTGTTGTAGGCCACTTAGACAAGGTTCTTGTGATGCAGTCAAGTTGAAAATACAATGCAAGTAGTCCAAGGTCACTTAGTTGCTTCTGTATCCAGATGCTTGTTAAAGTAGTGGAATGTTGTAGGGACAGTTTTAGATCTTAAGCGAAAACATAATGGTGGAGGCAACATATATGTGCTTATAGATACAGCTCATAAGCGGTAATTGATAATTTAGATCGTTAGAGAATTATTCTAACTCATGACTCAGTCATTCCTAAATGTATTCAATAATAGCAAAGCTGTAATGGCCAGAAGAATATACTTCGATTCAAATATGTTATTACGATCGGATGCGAGGGCGCGGTGCATCAAGCGTAAACAAACAAATCGGGGACAAAACGAGAACACACTAATGAAATTGTGTGTTAGTTGGCAACCCAACACAAATATATTAATGAAAACGAATATGAAATTGATACAGTTTGTATTAAAGTTAATGTGACAATAAAGTTTTGAGGTATAGACACCAGGTTTGGAGGTGATAATACATTTAATGTATCTACTTTAGCTCTACAGAATCTAACCATACTCATAACAGCAAATGTGACGCTTTCTATAAACATTTATACTAATAGGCATGACTTAAAAATCGTAACGAATGTTTGGCACACGTTTGCATCAGCGTGTTTTTGTATGTACACTGTTAATCACTGGTTTTGTTTCAAACGATTTATTGCTCTTGGTATCGTGTGAAAACAGTTACTTAATCTCGCAATGTGTTACATATTAAAAAAGATTACAGTCCAAACACACTCAGCTACGACTAAGGTTACATTAAAATTTGTTAAAGTTTTATTATTGGCTTATTATAATCCACTCACGTTATTCATTTCGGACGTATTTTTATTAAAATTTACGAATTAGCGAATGGAATTTCGTAGAACGAGAAAGAACGAAGAGAAAATCGGCACTATCATGAAAGCAGTCTAGTCTGAACATAACAATACGTTTGTGATAAAATTCTAAGAGAACGTGTGGCTTTTCAGAATGTTGTACTGAAAGATGATTAAAACAATGAAAGTGACTGCTACGAACGTACGTGAATGGGTGTCGTCCCTGCTGTTGTCAAATGTGACGGTCTATTTGTAAATAAACAGTGTGTGGTGTGCAAGCGTCGGGTGCTTAGCTGTTCGCTCCGCGGCGGGTGCGGGCCGACTGACGCGGCGCCGTGAGCCCGTGACGCGAGCCGGCGGGCGTCGTCGGCGGGGAGGCGCGCGATACTCACTAGCAAATATTTTTCTTCTACGCACTCATTTATAATAAACCCCTTTTTGATATCGTATCGATGCTAGGCAGCCATTATTAATATGCTTATTGATAGATTAATTGCACTGTACATTTGTTCACTACGTAGCTACAAATTTGCATTCTTTCAATCACATACTTGGCGATCATTAATGAGCTGGTTATGGTGTATTGATAGTTTATTTAGTAGTTTATTAAGTCAGTAATTTAGTGCCTTCATTATTTTATACACTAACGTAAGTAGGTACATAACTAGGATACCGTCTATGAAAGCTAATTGATTAGAACATAAAAGTTTCATATAATATGATTAGTTAAGTCCGAAACCGACCTATTACATGAATCTACACTGAAAGTGCACACAATATTTCTGTTACGATTATAATTTAAGGTTGGTACTTACATCTTCTTTTGGGTTTGGGAGTCTCCGGACTTCGAGCGGAAGTATCAGTTGCTGAATACAAAAAAAATCAAAAAACGTCAGTAAATGAAAAGAAATATAATCAATAAAAAGTAAAAGATGAAAAGTTTTAATCATGCTAGCAACAACTCAAAAATGGCAATAGATTTAGAGGTGCCTACTATCATTTTGATAGAATTTACGCATTTTGTTCTTACCTGACATTTCTCACTCATTACAGAAAACTTCGGTGAGCATATATTATATATATCAGCGTTGTCTTTTTCGTACAAACATTCTATTTCATTTCTGATTCAAATAATCTTTAAAGTTTTTGAAACAAATCAGGATTTTTGTCAGTTTATAACCTTAAAAATGTTGGAGACTTGTTGCTTTTCCACTGACTTTTATGACTCTCTACCAGCCAGTGACGAAAAAGTTTTTAATCATTGTTAAACCAAGTAGGTTGGTTTAATTATTTTACGAGTATCTTGGGTCAATGGACGTTAAAGGCAACTTGTAGACGGATAACCTTGTGCAGCTGTATGATGTTCACGCTCCCATTAGTGCAATAAAAATTAAACGTCTTCCGGCACCATGGCAAATAGGCATAAAAAACAAAAGTTTAAATGTCGCCTCTCGCCGTCGAACTAGTCCTTTGTTAATGCTCAAAATCGCTGCAATAAGGTGTGTAGAGATGTCCACACTTCAGTAGAAAATGGAGACCCAACAAAAGTCTGTAAGTTTCTAAAAGCCGTAGGAGTTGAAAAATCACGCTTATAACCGATTCCTAAAGACATTGATATATTAAATCAATACTTCTCATCTTCTTCTTACTGAAAGGGCCTTAAAAGCAACTATAATAAATTATCTTTCAAACTTTCCAACTCCGGATCATTCTCCATTTAGTTTTAGACAATTCCCTAATTGTGATTCTGAACAGACTATATTTTCAAACACATCTAACGCCATTAGTAGTGATTGTGTCAGTGGAAAATGATACTCCCTATCTCATGCTACTCTATTCCCCATGGGGTTAATAATTCAATGTCGAAGAAGGCCAAAATCACACCATTACCCAAAAATTTAAATCCTACTTCCTTTTTAGAATACCGTCATACTCGTATATCGTGTCGCTCTTTCCGCGAGATATTTGCGAATTAGCATAAATGCAACAACGACGTTAGCGCTGCCTACCGATAAATTGACTAAAACTGATTTAGGTCTTTGTTTCTCCTAACGTAATTACACTTTCTTAGTGCTTTGTCATCTTTAACTCATTTTTGGGAAAAATTACATTTAAGAGCCTATACCATCTCAGCTCAAATTCTAATTTCGCCCCCACTTCCCCGCGTGCCACTGCACTCTTTATCTCGCTCGCACACTTTTGCTCGCAGAGACGCGACACGCGTGGCCTTGAGGTCGAAGCGATTTCGTTAGAGTAAACTACACTATTATCGGACGAGTACTAAGAAATAAAATTATCAATCTAATTTAATTTTAACTTGTCACTTTATGAATATAAAATTATATATTATATCGCAAATACAATTTCAATGTATCTATAAACGATAATTTCCAATATAAGCTGACCTCTCAGTGTGCGGAAAGCCTATAAAATGCGAGATCAGCTTATACTGGACGGTATAGGTGATGTCTAGCCGTGCACACTATTTTATTTTACCTACCTACTTCTTTAAAATACTAGTCAAATGCGAGCCAACTTTGCGCTGTGGGTTCCGCCAATTAGTTTTGTAGTAAGTTTGCGTTTTATAGTTTTAGCCGTGTATGTATGTTATGTGACAGCCGTTTGCGCATGTAGGTAATTATGTAGGTTGTAGGTATATGCAAGTACCTAGGTATACATACATATGGTATACATAGGTTAGAAAAATCGATTCTAAACCACTACATAAATTGTAGAATTTATGCAGTGGTTTAGAGTCGGTTTAGTAGCAGTAGAGCTACAAAAAACTAGTCAAGTGCGAGTCACCATTGCACTGAGGGTTCTGTAGGTACATTGGCTTGGTAGTAAGTTTACGCTGTGCCATTTTAAAATCTTATAATAGGTAGCTTTCTCCTTGTATTACCACTTTCTTAGTTATTATGCATCTATATAAGAATGAATCGCCGAAATGTAGGTATGCGTATATCTTTCGAAGGACTTCACCAAATTGCATAATTCTTTTTTTGTTGTGTTCGTGATTCTCAGGACAAGGTTTGTATAAATATAAAATAGGTAGGTATAGGTAGGATAAGTAGGTAAGTATGCAGGTAGGTATGTAGGTAGGTATGATAAATACCATAAGTTTTTTTCAAAGTAATTAAAAATAGTCAAAATTAAATAATATTTATTTTTAATCGCTTAAATTTCTAATTTACATAGTTAGAACATGTCTGGAATTGCATAGCTCAGGTAACATGCATGTTTTATAAAAATGTTCTAATTTTAGTTCCATTTCAGTAATATTGGTCATCTTTCTATAATTTCGACTTTGATTTTTTTGTCGCATCTAGACCTTATTCCGAAAATACATTTTTTTTTGTACCGATGATATGTAATTGTCCTTGCACTTGTATATACCAAGGATGTTTTTTATTTACGACAAGTCCGTTTTGAGTTTTTCTCCAAAAATTTACTTCTATCTTATCTATATCTTAGCTTCGTCCAAAGATGTTTAGAATGCTGCAATGGGACGCTTGATTTCAATGATTGTGTATATTCAGTGAACAGCTCATGTTCTCAGGTGATCTGCAAGAAAACACAACATTCATTATAAAACACTTTTTTTGGGGTATGTTATGTTATCATTCAATGACTGGCGTGATGGGCGTTGGTGGCTGCGCCAAAGTTTTAAACTTTTGCAGCTACCATCGTTGTACATTGTTTTTTTATCTGCCTGTATTTGTTGTTCTGTTCCTAATAAACGATTATAATAAAAAAAAATATAAAAAAATGACTCCGCCCAGAGCGGGAGGGCATCTCAGACTTTTACTAACTAAAACCCACCCCTGTTCCTTCAGTTGCCTGTGCCAATAGCCGCGGTAACTCTCTTTCAAATATACTCGCGACCCCGGCAGCATAATTTTGTCAACATGAATAAATAATACGGAACCCTAAAAAGTCCAACATTATGAAAATTTTATTATGAATTCGCCGATTTCGTGATAGTACCATTACGCGTTAGTACCAAGCGGTAGTGCCATGGGGGAACAGCAAATTTCGTGATTATCACACACGTATGATAGATAGGTACTTACAATTATATATTTTGTAACACATGAAGATTTGTTTCGTCCGAATTTATTTCTACAGTTTTCGGAGTTCATAACTCCGTCCGTCCGGTCCTGTAACAATCACACGGGACAAATAAATACCTACCTAGACCTCACATATTTTTATTTATGATTTGGCTATGGAACCCTAAAAATATACAAAAGAAGACTAAATCGTCCATAGAAGCAGACTTGCCCTATGAATAACAAATAACAATTACCCACCCTACATTTTTTATTGAAATACAAATTTGGTGAATTGGTATTTGATGGTGAGGGATAATTTTCCAGTACAAGCTGACCTCTCATTGTACGGAATTCCTATACAATGTGAGATCAGCTTATACTGGAAATTTATAGCTTGATAAAAAAAAAATTGATTTTTGTCTTTTAAAAAAAATTTCCCCACACTAGGAATATTCCTGTATCGTGGGTGCGTTCACAAACATGAAAATTCACATACACAAGACACCCAGACCCGGAACAACTATCTGCAGGTCATACAAATATTTGTTCCGTGCGGGGATCGAACCCGCGACACGCAGCGTAGCAGCCGAACGCTCAACCACTGCGCCAACCGTGCCGTCAAAATTATATAGCCATGTGTAGTAATAATAATAACAGATCAGTGTTTTATGGCCTACAGATAGTTGTGTCGGATCTGCGCGTTTGTGAATGTGAAGATTTGTGTTTGTAATCGCACCGTCTCCGATTCAGTTGAAATCCTGGAGTCGGCAACATTATAAAAAAAAACAATTAGGTACTACATAGATACCTATTTGTTGTATATTGTCAAAACAACAACAAACCTATTTAGGGAACTTTTTAACTTTTTACAAAATTGGACACCCATTTTTCACATTTTTTATCAAAAAAAAAAGTGGACACCTGGATTTCGCCTGAATCGTGAAAGGTACGTTTACAAACACAAATCTTCACATGCAGAAACACCTGCAACTCCTAACGCAGCAGCCAATCACCTGCCACTGCACCAAACGTGACATGTTTGTAATCACTAATACTGTAAGTAGATAGGTAGCTATATACTTACTTCATTACGTTTATCATGTTTTCCAGTTTCTTTGCGCCAACCCTTTCGTTTCTTATTTTTATTACGGTTATTTCCCATTGCACCAACACTATAAGTATAAGTACTACAAGATTTGTATTTTACGTAGTCTTGTTGCGTAATGTGTGCTGTGAGCGCAAGCGACACAGCCCTCCCGTTCGAAAGCCGCAGCGAGACTGAACGGGGGCGTCGGGCGCCAGGGAACAAGCTTCAAGACGGCATAGTTTAGGTTATAGTTTAGGTATTTTATTTTTACTGTGAAAATAATGGTAATTTAAAAATAAAAAAACTTGTAGGACCTGCTTTATAGTAAGTTCAGATAATATGCAAAGTTTCATGACCTAATTTTAAGCATTTTTTGAATGCTAGCGGTTTATTGTTTTCGGTTTAGAGGTAACTTTGGATTTTTTTTCTATCGAGAAAATTTTATGGAATCGTGTTTTTGAGGTTTATAATACTTAACATTGATCCTCAACCTTGCCATATATTTATTTCAAAATTAATGCTGCAGTATTATCGACATAACGGAGGATCATGCTAAGCCATTTGAGGTAACATAGACTCTTAAGTACAACGATGTTTCTCCAAATTAGCGATATCTCCTTTGCTGAAATTCCATTCCATTCGTTTAGGCTACAGAGCCTGCCAAAGTAATACACATACAAACATACATACATACTCTCGAAAAACATAACCCTCCTTCTAGGACAGTCGGGTAAACACTGGGAAAATATTCAAGAAAAAAATCTCTAGTGCTGAGTTGTTGCAAACACTATCACATCCTGCCGGGAATACGTCGAGTTACCAATAACCCCGTATGTATTTAATATAGATAATACGGCCGAGCCGGGTTTCTAGTACACTAGCAACCTGGCTCGGCCGGTTGTTGATTATGTGAATAGTAGGTAGACCTAAAACCACCTGCAGCACTGTCTCTCATTATGTCACCTTGTGTAATTTTTCAAACTCAAAGTCAAAGCATTTATTTCAAATAAAATATTTACATATTTACTTTTGAATTGTCCGAGTTCTTGTCGGTAAGTCAGAAAGATTAAGCTAATTCCAAAGCGTAAATCACTATGGTAATGAACGTGCAAGAAACTCCATGGACACTCTTTTGAACCATGTTATGTGTTCCAAATTTTATAATAAAAATATGCATGTGTCGATCCATCAGGTTAAGCTACGCTTGCCGAGGTTAGTTCATGGATGGGTGGATCTTTACATACCGAGACTCCTTCGTGCCTCGGAAAGCACGTTAAGGCGTTAGCCTCGGCTGTCAATCGTGGATCTTTGGAAGTTGTTACGGGTCGTCAGAAGTCCGCAATTCTGACATCCAGTCTTACCAAGGGGTATCGTATTACCCAGTAACAGGGTTGTGGAGGTCAGATAGGTAGTCGCTCCATGTAAAATACTGGTATTCAGCTGCATCCGGTTATACTGGAAGCCGACCCCAAGATAGTTGGGAAAAGGCTAGGCAGATTGATGTGTTACAAAATTTCTGGTTACATATTTCTTGTTGCTTCTACTATGTGAGAACAATGTAAAGCCAAATAAAATACAAAAACATAAAATTCAGAAAATAAATATAAAAGCAAGCCAATGGCAGCTAAGAAATGACCAGGCTCAACTGACGGCGCCCGTTCACGAACATGACGCGTGGATCACCACTCAACCATTTTGAAGGGAACTGCGAATGACCCAATACACGCGACACCATCAGCGAGACATTTGAATGAGCATGACAAACTCTCAACTGCCATTCTCGTTCATGTCAAACAAGCAGTTTTTTAGTTAGTCCATAGCACTCACATTTACAAAATTAGAAAAAAAATTGCTTCAAAATTATACAATACTGTTCTAAGAAATGTAATAATAATGATTTAATCAGCAGTGGTGATGAAATAATTTACACAAAGTCTGGGATGTGTATAACTCCAGCTTCCTCATACGTCATAGAATAATCCTACGTATGCCAATATTTAAAGCATAAAAGCAGCAATCAAAATTCCCAGTGTTCATTTAGCTGCCACAAAAACTTCGTTATTATGAGTCTTTTAGTGTGTCTTAGCTGGAGTGACGTCACCCCAGCTTCTTCATTCAAGATAGGCAAACCAGTGGGGTTAGGGTTTTGGACTAAAGTCAGAAAAATAAGGCATAATAGCTGCACAAGGAAGAAAAGAACTTCAACGACAATACCTAAAAACTGTTGAAACTACGATCAAAAAACGTGTATGTAAGCTGGAATGACGTCACCCCAGTTGCACAATCATATCTTCCAAACTTAACTTAATTAACACTGGGAACTTTGATTGCTGTTATTATGCCTTAAATATTGGCATAGGCAGGCTTATTCTATCACATTTGAGGAAGCTGGGCCACCACTGCTCCCAATCTCATATATATTTTTACTATCTTTCAATTTAACCCGTCGCACGCCTAATTAGCAGACCAAATAGATTTTAATTGCTATCTGCACACGTGGTGTGCAATCGACGCCGACGTGTGAAGAGTTAATCTGATGTTGTTTAATTAATTGATCAGTTTAACACGTTCTTTCCTGAGTGAAATATATATATTTGGAAAAGCGTTTATGTTGTTTTATGTACATAATACATTATTTAATTATTCTATTAAGTTTTCTATTTTATAATGACTAACTTTAAAACTATTATTTTGTTTCAATAATGAATCTTCAGTTAAGTCTGGGGTTTACAGTTAGAATGTATTATTTTATTATTATAAATGGTTAGTTTTCCTAACCTTTTTTTTTGGGGTGGGAAATCATCCTATGACTTCTCCCGCTCTGGGTGAAGCGGGAGGGCGTGTCAGACTCTTACTGACTAAAACCCACCCCTGTTCCTTCCTTACCTGAGTACCCAGGCACGCGGTACCTCTGTTACGAATTTATCCGCAACCCTAGTTTCCCTAACCTGAGTACCTACATTGCCTTTCTTTCACAATCTGTTTCCTTCATCTATCTAGCATCATATGGAAAAGATCTTAATTTGATATCTAAATTATCACTTTAATTTTACAAGCTTTACAACTTCCTTATTTTAAAAATTGTCGTCTTTTTTCACCTACTTCAAAAAAGTAATATTAGGTACTAAATTTAATTTCTATGATTTTAATTTAAAACATGGTTAAAATTATTTAAAAAAATAAAATAAAATTCAAATCACTTCAATTGCACCGTAAACATTTATTTCATGTGGATAATGTAATACGAGTACCTAGTACAAGTTTGGCAAGTTAGAAATGCCAGTGAGACATTATATTAAGGTCAGTAACTGATGGTAAATGTCAAGTTTGATCGAGATCTGGAGCAAGTAGCCTCACCGCTGGCTACTGCTTCAAGGACGGGCCGCAAGATTTATTAGCAAATCGTCTACCTATACAAGTAGCTTCATTAATCGATTCAAATATAAAAGGGCAGGCGGAAATAGTCAACAGCTGAAAAGACTTTTTATCTCTGTTTTACATATTTATATAAAATACTAGCTGGCCCGTCGAAACTTCGTACCGCCTCAGAATCAATAAATGAATCCGTTCTCGAGTATAATCAAAAATCCGTTACATACTTATTACATAGTTATTCTGCTATTTGGAGCGAAGAAAAATCTAACAAATCATAGATCATAACAATCGTTCCAGCCGTTCTTGAGTTATAAATGGTGTAACTAACCCGACTTTGTTTTTTAAATAAAGATCAGATGTGAGTTTCAGATTTCAAATAAAATTAACTTGAAAATCTTAAATCACTGGGTCTAGGGGGTGGTAGATGGTGTTCGCGTCCATGTGGGCCAAGTGAAGCCAAATGAGAAGTGTGCGCACGGTCCTGCGCTAGATATGCGCGGATGATTTCTCTGAGACTCGTCGAGCCTCATTGACTCGCATTTTTCTGGTGGTCGCTACTGTTGATTCTGACTTTCAGGAGTTGTGGTGGCTGGAAAAAGTGTGGTGGGCATGTCGCAAAAATAAACTACGCGATTATTTGGTTCGGAACAGCTTCGGTCGTTTGTTAGCACTAAAAAAATATACCGCAATCATTATGTAGTTGTAACCTTGTGACTTTACAGAGCAACGTTTTATACTGAATTAAATTAAATGGTTTTATTTTTGACGCCTAATAAAAGATTTTTATTTTGTTAGTAACAAAATTGATCTTAAAATTCTACCACGGCACCCACCGTACCCCTGGTCGTACCTCTGGTGGTATGGTGGGTATTTTAAAGTTAAACGATATCACTACGAAGTGCCCGTAGTGCTGTGCTGATGTAAATACTAGGCCGACAGGAAATTATAAACTGTTATCTCGCATATGATAATGACTCATTCATTAGTTATAAGGTAGGTTGACGTTGACTTTAATAGGCCGTACACGAAATTTTGCCGATTTCGCTGATTTACGTGATTTTACAGTTAAAATAATATATTTCTAAAAGTTTTAATGCACAACATGAAAGATCATTTCAATTATGATCTAATGTATGAGTTGTTTTTTTATTTTTATTACAATTACGATTAATCAACTACAAACCTACGACGGTTTTGTAAATTTTTGCTTGGGGTTTAAAATATCACATAATTTCGAATCGTTTTGACGTCTAAATGGTATGAAAAAATTAGACAGTATTGCTACAAAAGTCGTCTATGTACTGTTCACAATCAATCCATTCCTTGACATAGAAATGTGAAAATTACAAAATTTTCTTACTAAAAAATCTTTTAAAACAACCCAAATCTCGTCCTAAAAAACGCAACGCTAGCTTCGAATCTAGGTCATTCATTAGATCATAATTGAAATGATCTTTCATGTTGTGTATTAAAACTTATAGAAATGCATTATTTTAACTGTAAAACCACATCTGTAAAATCACGTAAATTAGAGAAATCGGCCAAAATTTCGTGTACGGCCTCAGAAATAGGAGCCCCGCGGGGCGGGGAGCAAAGTTTAAAGGAATCTAACATGAAGGGGATGACGGCACTGTAGCCCCCGTCATTTCCTTCGAACCTAACTTGTCCGTGTCAGGGTGTCCTCAGTTCCCGAGCTCGCTTCGCTCGCTCTCGGACAACGTACGTCACAATGGTTTAGTTTCTGGTTCACTTGATGTGCAATCAGTATATATTTAATAAATTGTTGTTGTCAAATTCCACTAGTTACTACTTAAAAACTTAAACTAAAATAACAAAAATTAAACGCTACACTGGTGTGCAATAAAATCGGCCCACTCAGTTTTCTTATATGTGGGAGGCGATATTTTAAAAATGTATGAATAAAGCTTATTTACACAAGCTCTATAATTTTATTAAAGCAATATTTTTACTATGATTGACTCGATTCTTCAAATACCGGCTTAATAAAGCTCAAATTCAATAGCCACTCGAGTAGAGGCTTGTTCCAAGCTGACTTGAGCCAACATATCGTGGCTAGACATTTGTATAAGAGTTGGTTATCAGGTAGGCTAGAAAGGTACACAGAAGGTCATTAGAGACAGGGAAAATTTGTAATACAGCAGGAATAAAGCGTGCTCCATCAGAACGCGACGAAAACTTAGCTAGCTTTAATGAGGTCAACGTCATTGTGAAATCGACACCTGACCGGTGTTCAGATGTAACAGGGACTTCATAAGGTCTGAGGAGTCACAGATAGTAAGTGACACTGGAATACGAAGAGTTGCGGAAAGTGTTTTAATTCCACACAAACTGGTCCAAAACTATATAATGGTAGCTCATCGTCAAGCAAGCGACCTCCCTAGCGGCGTCAGCGTAGTTTGCTACGCTGACGACACGCTGGTACTGGCGCAGGGGAGGTCGTACCAGGCGGCGGCCAACTTGATGTCACGTGGTGTTGCGACAGTCGTCGAGAGGATCCGGCGACTGGGACTCGAGGTGGCATTGCACAAGTCCGAGGCCATGTGTTTTCATGGTTCTCGGAATGCGCCACCGTCGGGATCCCAGATAACGGTAGGAGGGTTTCACATCGGCGTCGAGGGGACGATGAAGTACCTGGGACTCGTCCTCGACAGCCGGTGGAACTTCGTCGAGCATTTCCGACGTTTGGCTCCCAGATTGGAGCGGGCCAGTGCTGCTCTGAAGCGGCTCCTGCCCAATCTGGGGGTCCAAACGCCTCCTGCCGGAGGCTCTACGCGGGGATCGTGCGGTCCATGGCCCTTTACGGAGCACCGGTGTGGGCGTGTTCCCTGAGGAAGCGACCGGCTCGCCGGTTGAACGCGTCCCCACCGGACACGGTTGCTTCGGGAGGTTCCTGCATCAGATCGGGCGGGAGGAAACGCCCGGATGTTACCACTGCGCGGATCGCCCAGAGGATACGGTGGAGCATACGGTGGAGGTCTGCCCCGCTTGGGCGGAACACCGCCGTGTCCTCGTGGATGCGATAGGTGGCGGCGACCTCTCGCGCCCGGCCCTGGTTCAGGCCATGGTACGGAGCGAGAGGGAATGGGAGGCAGTCTCCGCCTTCTGCGAAGCAGTAATGCTCGTGAAGGCGGAGGCGGGACGCGTGAGGGAAGCTCAACGGAGCGGACCTCGCGGCCCCGGCCGCTACCACCGCAGAAGAAGTACTGGGCGTACCAGGTGTAGGACGTCGCGAGACGATTTCCGGCCACCGTAGACCCGGGCCTGCGGACGGCGAGCAGTGGGTAGCTCGCCGTTCGATCAGCACCAGGCCCGTGAGTCGACGGCGCGTAGTGTTCCACGCGCGCCTCAAAGAGATGTAGTCAGCCACCACTGACGGGGCCCATTGTGGCCGGTGCCTGCATGGCTAGGGGTAGCGGATAAATTCTGAAAATGAGTTACCGCACCCCTGGGCACTCAGGCAGTGATGGAACAGGGGTGGGTTTTAGTCAGTAAGAGTCTGACACGCCCTCCCGATCCACCCAGAGCGGGAGAAGTCATTGCATGATTTGCCACCCCACAAAAAAAAAATCGTCTAGCAAGGTATTGGCCATTAAGACAGGCCCTCATGAATGTTAATTTGAGCAAATTGCTTCTGCAAGAAGCGTATGTAGATGCTTCCTATAAGGTAGAATACGCACTTCACCTGTTCTTTAATGGTTTTTACCATGAGCCCCCGGATATTGTACTTCCATGTGCTGGAACACGCAAGTACAGTCTAATTTCCGTACCGGGGTTCCTATTACACTTCTAATAATAATAACGCACTCTTTCGGCGTACTCAAATGGACTCAAACAGAACTTGACGCCTTGGATAGGTGGGTCCGTACACTACTACGGCAACTGTATATCAAATATATCACACACGTTCGTCAGTGATGAGACTGTATATCCCGCGGAAGTGTGGAGGCCGAGGCTTTTTAAATGCTAAGACCCTCCACAACAGCGAGGTATGCAGTCTGAGGGAATATTTCCTAGCTGCTGACGTGGGTATGCATCGAGGTGTAGTGGCGGTGCACAAGGGCCTTACCCCACTCTCCTTGGCTAACGAGAACTGGCGCAAATCTCTAGTGCTTGACACTAAAGATCGCAGGGAAGTATGGCAGAGTAAGGAACTTTACGGACGCTTTTCACGGGCTCTACATGGACCCGATGTAGACCAATTAGCGTCCGTAGCCTGGCTACGCTTCTGTGACCTCTTTGCGGAAACCGAAGGTTTTGTCTGTGCAATTATGGACGAAGTTATCTTGACGAACAACTACCGGAGATTTATTGTGACATGCCCGACAGATGTCAACCGTGCCTTCCACGGTTGACATCTGTCGGGCATGTCACCGTTCCGGGAGAATCAATTCGCCACATTGTTTCTGGCTGTTCTCGTCTAGCTAACGAAGAGTACTTGCATAGGCACAACCTTGTAGCCAGGATTATCCATCAGCAACTTGCTCTGAAATACTCTCTTGTAGAGTCAGAAGTGCCGTTCTACAGACCTCGATAATGGTCATATCACATTGTACTAGGATCGGTCCATCATCACTGACAGGACTATTATGGCTAATAAACCTAATATAGTGGTGGTGGACCAAATCGAGAGGCGTGCAATGATTGTAAGTAGAAAAATTAGTAGTTTTAAGGCTAGACTTAAGAAATTTATTTTGAGTTCACAAATCGAACTTAATGATGTGGACGAAGACAAATCGTTTATATAATTCAATAATATATTTATCTATTTTTAAATTTAATGTAATCATACACCTAATTCATTTTAATCATGCAATTTTACCACCTATTTAAATGACATATACCTAATAAAAAACTTACCATTATACTGTGAACCAATATAGTTCACTTTCACCTTTTCTTTTCTAATTGCAATTTACAATACTTCGATTTAAAGCAATAACTGTGGGAATTTAGATAGTTTGGCACTTGGAAATATTTTCTGGAAGGCAGCTTTTTCTTTTTATGCACTGGCTTTATTGTGTACTGTTGTATTTACTTATTTCTTCTAATGACGGCTGATGGCTGATTGCAAAGCCGGTATCTGACGCGATTATGCGTCAATTGCGTCGAACGTCGCGTTGACTGATGGAGCAATGTTTTCGTGTTATTTTATTTTATTTTATTATTGTGGATAGAGTAGAAAATTATAATTTGTAACGAGCGTGGCACATATATATTATTTAATATTTTCTTATTACTTAACACTATTTATTTACGTATTTTTAATTACAATATTACATAATACATAAACATTGATATTTCATTCAGTTATTATTATTTTATTTACCCTCGTCCGTGCGTCACTGCGGGGTGCCAACTGAAAACCAGCGCTGGGTGTCCAACGCCTAGCAAATGCTGAGATGGTAACCCTTTCGGTATGGGCACGCTCAGCACAATTTTATTGTATCTTTGTGTAAGTACCTACTGTTATTTTCTTTACCTTTTGTTTGTTGCTGTTGTGTTGTGTCTGTGTCGAATAAATGTTTATTCTATTCTTCTTCTATTCTATTCTATTCTATTGTTGACAGTACCGTCCCACATGACGAGAACCTCGTGAAAGCCGAGAAAGATAAGCAAATCAAGTATATTGACTTGGCTCGCGAGGTTGTTCACATGTGGGATGTGAACTCAGCGATCATTGTACCGATAGTCGTGTCAGCCAATGGCTTAATAGCCACGAGCCTCGACCAACATCTCAGGAGGCTCTCGTTAGGCGGCTCGATCAAGGGCCTGATTCAGAAAGCTGTATTTCTGGACACGGCTCGCATTGTCAGGCGGTTTCTCTCTCTGTAGCCCTGACCGCCGGCAGCTTGGATCCTGTGCCCGATACCGGTGTGCTACTACTTTTTATATTTTTAAATGTTTTTTATAATTGTTTTTTTTAAGAAATATTTAAAAATGTATTTAATAAGTAAGAAAGATGAATAAACAAAATAATGATAATAATCATTTTATTTCAGGAATTACATAATTTGTTAGAAAACATTAACCTTAATAACTATGTTAGTAGGTATACATGCAGGTTTGACAAATGATGGACGAGCGGGTAATCAAATTTCCCCGCAATGACACTCAGGAAACTGTTCGAGCTGCCCCGGACCCTCTGCAGCAGCTACGCGGCACGCTGCGAAGCTATCAGTGTGCGCATCAGTAAATAAACCCAACGCACTGCCATCTGCAATGCAATGCATTGTTCTATTGAACTCGAAGAGCATTGATGGCTTTCTGCGTACAACCCGTCCAGAGGCAGCACGTGTAAAAAGTCTGACAATATATGCTTTAAAAAGCGTCACTTTCACTTCACACGTGCATCGAGCAAACCTACGCACAAGCATGTTGCATCGAACCGCCAATGCTCTTCGTTCCCTTTCTACATCTAGATCATCTTTGAGCCCCGCGGTGAGAATATGGCCGAGATATTTAAATTGTTGAACACCATTCAAGACACTACCTGCTAGTTTAATAGGAGGAAAACTTACTGAGGATTTTGCTCAAAAAAATAAGAACCTTACTCTTTTTAGCACTGTAACTCAAACCGTGCTCCCAAACATACCTGTCTCTCACAAACATCCAATAGCCTTCTCGAGCCCGCGACTGACTGGCTCAATAGTGCCACATCATCGGTGTAGCTGATATTATTGAACGCTACTCCATCAATATAACAGCCCGCCTGCAAGCTGCAAGCTACTGACATCACTAATGAGACCGTCTCTGTTAAGGTTAAACAATATCGGAGAAGTCAAACCACCCTGTCTGACTCCACACTGGAACCTATATTCACCAGAATTGGCCTCAGCCCAACGCACACAGTTCACCTGATGACCATACCAGTACCTAAAGATGTTTATAATTTCTAATGGTATATTTGCTTAGCTTAACTTACCCCATAACTTGTCATAATTCAACATATCAAACGCCTTCGACATATCAAGGAAGTAAGAAAAGATAGGACTCTGATTATCTATGTTATAGCTTACTGCCTTTTTAAGGCACAATATAGCAGTCTCTGTTGATAGTCCCTGGCGGAAATCGTGCTGAGCATCATGTAAGGTAATATTCCGCTGTAGAAAGGTTCAAGGAAAGGTTCAAGAGACAATCAAAAACTTTTGCGACAATCGTTGCCAGAGAGATCGGTCTGTAGTTTGACTTATCCGATATGTCACCAGTTTTATTTTTAATAATAGGTACCACTACAGTTTTCATCATGTCACTGGGCAGATAGGAATGCGATATACAGAAGTTGTATAGCAACTCTAAGACTCGGGGCAAATGCTTACCAGCGTGTCTAAATGCTCAACATTGAGCCCGTCGTGACCGGGCTACTTACCACGTTTTATTTTAATTGACGAGTATTTTTTACCTCTTTAGCTGTAAACCTTATGGTAAGACTTTTCGGTATTGACGGCGCGGTACTAAATTCAATGTAACCCGACGACGGTGACGGTCCCAGCGGTGAATCAATTACAAATATGTCTTTAAACATGTTAGATATATCAGTGACGTCAGTCAGTCCATCGACACTCACCGGGACCACAGCATAAATATGGACAGTACGGAAACTAAGTACTTTTTTTTATTTTTTTTTTATTTTGGATTTACATTTTGACCTCACTATCGGCTTTAGCACCCTCGGAAACTATGAAAGCGATACCCATGACGAAAAAAAAAGTGTGTGTGTACTTTTGTACGCACGTAAGAAGTTATACTTCTTTGGCGTAACAAGATAAAAAACCAAACTGTCACAAAGTTTACAAAAGGAAAACAATCATTCTTCATGAACCACAGACCATAGCTAACTTCAGGGTGGATCGGTTCTAGCTAACTTCAACCTGTGAATTTTGTGTGACAGTGATGCGCGTGCATCTTAAAATTTCACTCTCATAATTTTCTCATAACGCGTCTAAAGAAGTATAACTTCAAAAATTGAAAATTTTCGCAGCCGCCATCTTGGATTTACATTTTGACATCACTCATTCTCAAAAACTATAAGAACAATAACAATTACGAGAATTTGAAAATTTTTGCAGCCGCCATCTTGGACTTACAAACACATTTACGAAATCCCTATGATCACACGGACCGTATTTCAATATCCATTTTATATAAATCTTAACAGGATTGTTTCTTTATGCTTAGTTTAACACACCTAGACGTAATTTATAAAATACTAACAATAAAAGCATTCTTACCTTTCAAGATCAGCAGGGAGTTTAAAAAACGAAAGCCCCGAATTTGAAGAAGCCGAGTTTATACAACCGTACACTGTGCAATACGCTCGTGGCATTTTTAAACGGTCCGTGGCTCAGGAAATAAACGTAACACAGTCTCGACACGGCAGCCGCAACTGCGAGCACCGCGACTATCGCTTAGGGCTAGCGTAGATGCGCGCGACTGTGTGAGTGTGCCGTTTCGACCATTTCTTCGTAGTTTCCCTACTGTCCATATTTATATTGTGCCGGGAGGACAGTCGTGCATGGTTCATGTTTTTAGTGCATTTCCAAAAATCCTGAAAATTATTTTTGTTGTGATGCGATGCAATTCAATTCATAACTATTTGGTCCTGGTTGTCCTGGCACCATTTCAGTTTTGATTTGAACACAATTCTAGTTTTCACTATATTGTACACTTCATCGTGTGACGGTTTACCTGCTGACACCCATAACAGAAAACTAAGTCGGGCCTCTCGATGAGCCCCACTAAAATGTTGTTTCCATCCTTAAATATAACCCCGGCGGTCCATCAAAAGAAGCAATTGCAGCGTTGCTCAGACTCATTATTAATTCATGTCACAACAATTTTGAAAGTCTTCAGGAAAATCAATACATTTTGAAAAAATAAATAAATAAGTTTATTGATCCAAAGATAAACATAGACACAGGTTATATACTAGTTACATGCTAAGACTTAATCAATTAACAATGGGCACTAGGGGAGAAAAATTATAGTCTATATTAACAAAAAATTAAATCCGGTCTCCTAAACTAGGCATGGCCTGTATCTTAGGAGACAGTGATTTGACCGAACTGAGCTGTAAATTACCTAGTGTTAGACCTCAGATTTCGTCTGTTATTCTACCATAAAACCAAAACTAAAATGTGAGTTAGCTGAGTAAAGAATGTTAGATTTATTTGAGCTAGATGCGGGTGTAAATGGGAGAGAGGTGTGTGTGTGTTCGTGTTTGTGAGTGTAATGTTAGTTGTGTTGTATGGGTGTGTGTGTTGTGTGTTAGGAGGTGTTTCTTTGTGCGTAGTCAACAAAAATCATTACATAATTCATTATATAAGGTCAACTGTTGAATATGTCTATTACCCCTTATGATTTTATTTGATTAACTGTTGCAGTTATTCATAAGATTTAACTTAGGCTTAATAACATTTAAATTACAATAAACAAATAAAGGAAAATGGTCTGACTACGTCACATCACATTTTACATTGACACTAGTAACTGACTGAAAGGCAGACTCTGTCACTACACAGTGGTCGAGCCATCTTTTACACCCATGACCCTCGCTCAGGAACGTATACGTATGAGAGTCAGTACTTATCTAACATATTATTTATCCTTTTATTTTGTAACAGAGTCCAGCGAGTTATGGTTGAACTAGTCGCGGGCTCGAACTCACTAGTGGGCGTGGTCAAAAAGCACGCTGTCTCACCTAGCATCATGTCAGACAGAGAAAATATCAGTGATGAGCAGTTAGACGCTATTCTACACGCATAATGTCTAGTTTGCACGCACACAAACACTGCTGCACCGTTCCAAACTAAAACGAGCCCGCATAAAATTACGAAGAGTCTTTTGTAAAATTGAGTATTATGAAAAAACCACTGCATAAATCAATTACAAATAAAGTTTATTGAACTCTTCTATAATTGAACTTTGTCTTTGTTTTGAAGATTTTGCACTTTTTTATAACTTACGAGTATTTACGCCCAAAGTTGCGCTAAAATTAGCAAGAAAAACGAATCTTTGTTGGCTTATAACTTTTTAATGGCTTTTTATTTTACTATCTGTTTCCGCACAGACAAAATTAATAATGAGACAAAACGATATCATGTTTAATTTTGGATGTACAATGTCAAACACTGAAGTGAACCCTCCCGAAATTTGTATGGACAAAATATCGAAAAGTGCATCAGCTTGAACAGTGCCACAGTGTCCTTAGTATTTTCGGGGACTAAGATCATGCACAGCGCTTTCTTCCGAACTGTTAGTTTGGTCCCTGGTGTAAAAAAAGTCAATAGTATTGGTCAAGTTATTTATATTACACCTCCGCAGCACAATCTATACGAACGTGTTATTTTAAAATAATCCATAAGCGATTCTAGTTAAAACTATTATTAGATATTTTTATTGTTTTGATTTGCTTTGTCCATGGCTTTATCAATAGATATTATGACATGAGGATTGGATAACAAATCGCTATGGACCCTATATTACAGGACCACTGTTCAAGTGGTGTCATTATTCACTTGAACACGAAGAGTTAAGAAACCTACATAGATTTTTAAAAATATCAAGATATATTTCATAAAAAAAGTCTGTGATATACAATGTCGTTAGTTCAGAGTAGTGTTGCACTATTTTACATGATTGCAATTGTTTCATGTGTGTCTTTTAAATACACTGCACCTACTGAAGTTACAACAAGCACAGAAGTTGTGAAGGTTTGATTCGATCAGTTTTTATTTTTAATTACCTACCTAGGAATAAAACAGAATCCTCGTGGATGCGATGGGCGGCAGCGACCTCTCGCGCGCGGCCCTGGTTCGGGCCATGGTATGGGGCGAGAGGGAATGGGAAGCAGTCTCCTCCTACTGCGAAGCAGTAATGCTGGCGAAGGAGGAAGCGGAACGGGTGAGGGAGGCTCAACGGAGTGGCCCTCACTTCCCCAGCCACAGCCGCCGCAGGAGACGCCTTGGGCGTAGGACGTCGCGAGACGATCTCCGGCCACCGTAGACCCGGGCCTGCGGATGGCGATCAGCACCAGGCCCGTGAGTCGACGGCGCGTAGTGTTCCACGAGCGCCTCAAAGAGATGTTGTCAGCCACCACTGACGGGGCCCATCGTGGCCGGTGCCTGCATGCCTAGGGGTAGCGGATACATTCTGAAAATGAGTTACCGCACCCCTGGGCACTCAGGCAGGGAAGGAACAGGGGTGGGTTTTAGTCAGTAAGAGTCTGACACGCCCTCCCGCTTCACCCAGAGCGGGAGAAGTCATTGGATGATTTCCCACGCCCCAAAAAAAAAGGGCAGTAGATGATTCAGAATTAAAGTGGTGATGGAAGCAGTCAGAAGTTTCAAGCTCTGCCTGAAGTTTTATAAATATTTTTCTTTCTTTTCCTTTTCAGAATAACAATTTATATAACATCGTTATGTCAGCGTTACATAATCGTTTTAAAATAGACAAAGTTGATGGAGGACAGAAAAAAACCAGAGTGAAGAAGAAAACCAAGGGTAATTTACATCTATCCATAACATAATGTTCTTTAGGTAAATATTATCTTATTAGATGAGGTCCCATGGCCCGTGAATCGACGGGCCACGCCACGCCGCGCTACGCGTTGCCACGACTGACGTGGCATGGTGCGGCCTATATCGAGTGTTCTTACGGCGTGTCGGCCTGCTGGCCGCCATTCATCCATCATCGTATTCATTCACACATCGCGCCGCGCTGTGCCGCGCCGGTGAAGTCCCACGGCCCGTCGACAGGCCGCGCGGCGCCGTTCCGCGCCTTTGAACTTACCGACTCACGATGGATCGGACGGGCGACGACAGGCCACCGCTGGCTTCATCGAATGCGACGGTTCCCACGGCCTGGCCATAGCACGGCGCGGCGCGACGCGGCCCGTCGATTCACGGGCCGTGGGACCGCAGCTTTAGACATTTAGCATAATAATAATTAATTATCTACACATTTAAGTAACTCATATATACACAAGTATATTTATGTCACCGGATATAATAATTTTAAACACCGTACGATTGTAATTTTCCGAGAGTGTAAACTCTCGGTGTATTATGAAAAGATCATTTCAAATACAACAAATCTCATCCCTTGATAATTCAAAATGTATCCGAGTGTTATTGAAAATAAAGAGTTTTCACACCAATCTCAACGTAAAGTAAAGCATTACCTCCCAAGGGAGGTAAAGTTGTATGAAACTCGCTAAAGTGATTTGAATTTGGAACGTCAAATTCGTGGAAACTCTAAGTAAATAAAAAACTTTTTAACAAAAAATTCAACCGACGAAAAAGAACTAAAAAGCAAATAATAAATAAACCTTTTAAGTCTTGAGTACTGAGCTTATTTTCCTACATAAAATATCATATTTTATATAAACTAATTTTGAGTCGGCGCCAAACAACAATCTGATTATTAAATATCTAAATTTTTTAAGTACGTAGAAATGAAGAAGGCTAGATGTAGGTAATTAGTCATTTTATTATTTGGCGCCGACTGACGATGGGACCATCCTTGAAGTACCTATACCCTATCTAAGGAAAAAAGAATCATCAAAATCGGTTCATAAACAACGGAGTAAGGGCCGAACATACATACAGAAACGCTAAACGTGCCCACAATTTTCGAGGTTTTCTCTCAATTTTATCAGGATTCCATTATCAGATCCTGATTTGCTTGAAATGGGACCACCCTTGAGGTATAATAATAATAATAATAATCTGTCGCTCGACTGTCAACCGAACTGACAGAAAAAAAATTCTCTGCATATTTTATATCAATTAAATCAACAAACTACGAGTATTTTACTTTAAACATTCAAAAATGCATGCAAGACCATAAAAAAACCTAAAATAATACCTAAGATATATAAATAATAAAAAACAGTAGTGAAAATGACAAGATAAAGTTAATAATGACGATGAATGAAATAGTGAGAAGAGAAAAATGTTGACGAGAGCCGCAGCTCGCCAAGCACCACCTCCGGCCTCGTCGCTCAGCTCCGCCTCGCCGCCGCCGGAACCCAGCCCCACCGTGAGTGCCGTGACACCGGCCGCGGCAGTTGCGTCGAGCTCCAGCGACGAGTTCTTCTCGCCGCCGACGACACCACAACCAGCGCGTCGACGGGGAGGATGCCGGCCGCCGAGCAGCTTAGGACCTCGAGGCCCACCGGCCTCTGATAGGGTCCCAGCTCCCGGTGGAAGTGTGAAGCGCATGCGATGGACACAACCCATCAACGAAAACGTCATGCGCTCATACTATGGGGCTACAGAGGGAGGTAACAACCTGACCGCGTACCTTGTTCGGATGCTCTCTTTGTTTCAGGTGCTTGAACCAGCCGTCAACGTTTCGGCCCAACGACTGTCGGATCAGGTGCGGGTCATCCAGCGTAATCATATGCTGGATGATACTGAACTTGATCGCCTCCGAACTGAAATGGGTAGCCATATCATTGCCCCTCCGTCGCAGACTGTGGTACCAGTGGTGGCACCACCGTCTATCCATGCTCCCAGCCACGCTGACGAGGAATGTTATGACATGGTTACAAACGTAAGTACCCAGTGCAATGACGAATTGAGGAGTGCTTTGGAGTGTGCTATTCGGGAATATCGCAACATGCCACCCGAACTTAGGCCATGCTTGCCTCGTTTGCCCATGCATAATAGGAATAAGGTGCTGGTGGCTGCTCTGGATTCGCAGTTGTCAAATTATTTTGATAACTGCGAAGACCTCACCGACACACACTCGATAATGTACTGCGCGGCTGTAGCGGCATGTCGTGTAGCTCACGTCAAATTCCCTAATGACAGAGCTACACGACCGAAACCAGCCGTGCCGGCTTGGCAGCGCAGGATCGAGTGTCGTATTGGTGGGGCCAGACCACTCATCGTCAAACTAATCTGCTTCAGGAAGGGCAATACTCGCCCAAGAGTGATGCGCTTTGTGAGACGGGCGTTTTCGGGAACTGATATCAGCTCCCGAGACTATATGTCCCGTGTCACAGAGCGCATTGACTTCCTAAAGCAGAAGGTGTATGCATGGGCAAACCGCATCCGTAGGTATAAGCGGTGGGTGGAGCGATACACCCAGAATCGCACATTTCGGAGTAATGAAAGGTGGGTATATAGGGCTTGGGAGCGACCGGAACAAGGTGTGACTGACACGCGTCTGCCGGATGATGACGCCATGGGTTCTTTCTGGCGCAACATCTGGTCGGTGCCTGTCAGTCACACCGAAGGTGACTGGACTCGGGAGATCGAGCGAGCATGCGATCCAATAACAGAAATGGGGGCAATCACTATCAGCCCCCAAGATGTAGCCCGTGCAGTCCGTCCGTTGCCTAATTGGAAATCTCCAGGGCCGAACGGGCTGCACAATTTTTGGATAAAGTTGCTACAAAGGTCGCACGCTCGCTTGGCATCCCCATACCAGGCAGCCTTGGAGTCTGGTTCGCTACCCGAGTTCCTTACAAAAGGAATAACCCACCTGCTTCATAAAACAGGTAGTACTACGGAACCTAAAAATTATAGACCGACCACGTGCTTACCGACGGTCTATAAGGTTCTTACATCCATTTTGAGAGCTAAGATTAACACACATATAGAAAGTAATTGTATCATGTCTGCCTCTCAAAATGGATGTAGGAATGGGTCCCATGGAACTAAGGAGCTGCTCCTCATCGATATGACCATTAGCCAGCAGGTTCGGCGTTCCCGAAAGGATCTGTCGACATGTTGGATAGACTATAAGAAGGCCTATGACTCAGTTCCTCATACATGGCTCATGAGGGTGCTAGAATTGTATAAAGTTGATGCAACGCTACGCACCTTCTTGATGTCGTGTATGGGGCAATGTAGGACGGTCCTTCGCTATCCAGGATGTCGAAATATCCAGAGGAATAGCGAACCGGTAAGGATCGAGCGGGGTATATTCAAGGGTGACAGTTTGAGTCCGCTTTGGTTTTGCTTAGCTTGGAATCCTCTAAGCACACTGCTGGAGAATTCAGGGCTAGGTTATCGGTTGAAAAGAGGTGGTCAGGTTATATCTCACCTCCTTTACATGGATGACTTGAAACTTTTTGCCCCCAGCAATCTGCAACTGATGGAGCTACTGAAGGTAACTGAAACCTTCAGTAGTGCCATCAGGATGGAGTTTGGTGTGGACAAATGTGCGGTCATGCATGTAAAGCGAGGGGAGACTGTGGAATCCGTGGGAACTCAACTCTCGGATTCCATAAACCTGAGATCCTTCTCTCCAACTGAAACCTATAAGTATTTGGGTACGTCGGATGCGTTAGGTATCAATATTACTGACATGAAGCAATCGTTGAAGGAGCGCTTCTTTGGCCGCCTGAAGAAGGTATTTAATAGCCTTCTATCGGGTGGAAACAAGGTGCGCGCCTTCAGCGGTTGGGTCATGCCGGTATTGATGTACTCTTTCGGCGTACTCAAATGGACTCAAACAGAACTTGATGCCCTGGATAGGCATGTCTGTACACTGCTGACTGCATTTCAAATGCATCACCCACGTTCGTTGGTGTTGGTTCGTTGGAAGTATGGCAGAATAAGGAACTTCACGGACGCTTTTTCCGGGCCCTACATGGGCCCGATGTAGACCAACCAGCGTCCGTAGCCTGGCTGCGTATCGGTGACCTCTTTGGGGAAACCGAAGGTTTTGTCTGTGCAATTATGGACGAAGTTATCATGACGAAAAATTACCGGAGATTTATTGTGAAGGACGGCACGGTTGACATATGTCGGGCATGTCATTGTCCGGGAGACTCAATCCGCCACATAATCTCTGGTTGTTCTCGTCTAGCTAACGGACTCACCGTTAGCTAGACGAGAACAACCAGAGATTTGCACTTGCATAGGCACAATCTTGTAGCCAGGATTATGCATCAGCAATTTGCTCTGAAATACTCTTTTGTGGAATCGGAAGTGCCGTACTACAGATATGCGCCCGACCCAGTTCTCGATAATGGTCATATCTCATTGTACTGGGATCGGTCCATCATCACTGACAGGACTATTGTAGCCAATAAGCCTGATATAGTGGTGGTGGACCGAATCGAGAGGCGTGCAATGATTGTTGACATTACCGTCCCACATGACGAGAACCTATAAAGTATATTGACTTGGCTCGCGAGGTTGTCGACATGTGGGATGTGGACTCAGCGATCATTGTACCGATAGTCATGTCAGCCAATGGCTTAATAGCCACGAGCCTCGACCAACACCTCAGGAGGCTCTCGTTAGGCGGCTGGATCAAGGGCTTGATTCAGAAAGCAGTACTTCTGGACACGGCTCGCATTGTCAGGCGGTTCCTCTCTCTGGAGCCCTGACCGCCGGTAGCTTGGACCCTGTTCCCGATACCGATGAGATACTATTTTTTATATTTTTAAATGTTTTTTTTAATCTTTTTTATTTAAATATTTAAAAATGTAAAGAATATGTTTAAACAAATAAATAAATGGAATAATAATATAATTTATTTGCACAAAAATAAAAGGCTACATTAACGCTATTACTTATACGTACTAAAGATCAGGAATGTAACCATTGAGTACAAACCTTGTCTCTCAAACTAGTGTTACCTGTATCTTGAGAGACAGTTTACACTAAGATAACCCAACGGGCGACTTAGCGACATTATGCTCCACTCCATATTGGAGCATATTGTCACCAAGATATATTCAAAATTAGTTTAATAAATAATAAAAAGTGTAATATATGATGTGGGTACATGAACAATAGTGTAAAGTATTGTGATGTGGGTATACAAATAATAAACCAGTCTCGCATGAACTGTCTTTGGATTTGCATCGATATTCTACAGTGGCGACGAGTAAATAAAAAAACAGTAAAATATCAAGATGCCGATCGGGAAAATACACGTATTTGATCTGGATGAAGGTGAAAACTGGCTAGCATATGTGCGATTAGTGGAACAATTCATTTTGTTAAATGACATAAAAAACGACCTACGCGTGGCCACGCTGGTGACGCATGTTGGAGCGCCGACTTACCGATTGATGTGTGACCTGTGTGCTCCAGACAATCCAGAGGACAAAACCTTTACCACGTTAGTGGAGCTGGTGAAAAATCATCTCGAACCCAAAAGATCAGAAATAGCAGAGCGCCACGTGTTTCGCCAGCGGCGGCAAGAGGAAGGCGAAAATATCAAAGTCTTCTTACAGAAATTGAAACACTTGGCTACTTATTGTAATTTTGAGAACCAGCTGGAAGTGAACATTCGAGATCAATTCGTGTCGGGTCTTCGTAGCGAAGAAATACGGTCTCGCTTGTTTGCGGAGACCACTCTCGATTACAAGAAGGCAGTGGGGCTGGCGCTGGCGCTGGAGGCGGCTGAGCAGCACGCGGCTAAGGCCGTGGCGCGCTCTTCAGCCGCGCCGTGGGCAGCAGCCGGGCCAGCGGGACTCCAGGCAGACGCGGGCGAGCGGGTACACCGGGTGAACGTGGCCGGGCAGGCCAGCGTCGCCGGTCGTGACGCCGAGGCTCCGCGACGCAAAAGGTGCTGGCGCTGTGGCCGGGACGGCCATGCGCCGCACAGGTGCCGATACAAGTCGTATGTGTGTGACAAGTGCAAAGTGAAGGGCCACTTGGGCTCCGTATGTGATAAAAATAATGTGAGTGCGGGCAGGTCTGGTTCTAAATATCAAAACTTTATGGAAACAGATTCATCGGAGTCTGGAAGTGAGGAGTTCGAAGGACTTTATACTATTAAAGGTCAGTCAGTTCAAAATGTAAAAGACGGTCCATATCATTGTGAACTCATTGTTGAAAATAAAAATGTGTTATTTGAAATCGACACGGGCAGCAAAGTATCGGCGGTATCAAAATCATTCTACGATCAACATCTATCTACTTTACAGATTGAAAAAGATAACATCAAATTACAATCCTATACAGGTGACTCAATAATACCGTTAGGCCGGGTCTCTGTGCGAGTCAGCTATGCAGGCGCAGAGGACGCCATATCATTGCCATTACTTATTATTGAGCACGGTGGGCCGCCGCTTATTGGGCGCACCTGGATGCGCGAACTTAAATTAAAGACAATAGATTTATTTCAATTAAAAGAAGATGTTGATCCAATAGTTTTGAAATTGAAACAAGAATTTCCAGAAGTATTTACAGAAAAAATCGGTACTTATAAACATAAGTTATCACTGTATTTGACTGATAACACGCCGGTATTTTGCAAGTCTCGTCCCCTACCACTTGCGCTGCGCGTGCCAGTGGAAAATGAACTTAAACGCTTACAAGATGAAGGTATAATTTACAAAGTAGATAGATCCGATTATGGAACTCCTATTGTGCCAATTATTAAGCCGGACGGTTCTATTCGTTTATGCGGCGATTATAAAGTGACTGTGAATAAATTATTAAAAGATTTTCATTTTCCATTGCCGAAAATAGAAGAGTTATTTGCAACGTTAAGTGGTGGGGAGCAATATAGTAAAATAGATTTTAAAAATGCATTTATGCAACTTGAATTATCAGACAATTCACAACCGCTTACTGCGATTACAACACATGTAGGGACGTTTGTATATCGCAGGGCTCCTTTCGGACTAAAGTGCCTACCAGAAAAGTTTCAAAAAATTGTTTTCGATACGCTAAATGGACTTGAATATGTAGTAGCCTTTATTGATGACATTTGTGTGAGTGGCAGGAATAAGCCTCATCATTTGGAAAACTTAAGGGCGGTGCTCACTAGACTAAGAGAAGCTGGTTTAACAATAAAGTTTTCTAAATGTAAGTTTTTAAAAGATGAGGTTTGTTACTTGGGTTACAGAATTAACAAACACGGTCTTTATACAGATACATCAAAAGTTATTGCTATAACGAAAATGCCCGTCCCCGAAAATGTTTCTCAGTTAAGAGCATTATTGGGTTTCATAAATTATTATGCACGTTTTATACCCAATCTAAGTACGCTTTTACATCCACTTCACGCCCTTTTAAAAAAGGGAGTAAAATGGGCGTGGTCGGCGAGCTGTAATGCCGCTTTTGAGGAGATCAAGGTAAGATTGACGAGTGACCCAGTACTGGCTCACTACTCGCCGGCGCTGCCGCTGGTGCTGGCCGTGGATAGCAGCGCGTACGGGCTGGGCGCCGTACTGGCGCAGCGCCACCCCGACGGCGGCGAGCGCCTCGTGTGCTGCGCCTCGCGCACGCTCAACGACGCCGAGCGTCGATACAGCCAGGTAGACAAGGAAGCGCTGGCCATTGTGTACGGAGTTACGAGGCACCATCAATACCTCTTTGGTAGGCATTTCACATTACGGAGCGATCATAAAGCTTTGAGCTATATATTCGGCCCTAAAAAGGGTATACCACAAACTGCAGCCAGCCGCCTACAGAGATATGCGGTGCGCCTGGCGGCTTATGATTTTAACATCGTGTTTGTGAATTCACAAATGAATAGCAATGCAGATGGGTTATCACGATTACCTTTAGCGAAAACCAAGATAGAGGATCAAGACGACGCGGCATATCTACATTTTGTTGAGGACAGTTTCCCTCTTAGTCACAAAGACGTTGCACAGGCGACTAAAAAAGATAAAAAGATAGAAAGATATAAAGTAGCAATAATTAATACAATAATAAAATTAATAACCATAAAAAATTAATTACAGACTTTAAAATTCATTACCGTTATAAAATTAATCACAAATTATACATAATGACAGCAATAAAATTAACGACAGTAAACAAACAATTTAAAATTTGGTGAGGGAGGTGAATCTGAGTATTAAGATGAGTAGTATGTATCTAGGTGATGTAGTTGAGTAAGGATTCGGTGTAAGAGTAGTACTGGTGTAGAAGCCACTCAGTGACTTTACATTTCAGTTTGTGTCAGTTGAGATCTTGAATGCTGAGTTGTTTGTGAATTTTATGGTAAATGTGGGCAGATAGTATGTAATATTGGTGCTTTGCAAACTTAGTTTTATGTTGTTTAAACGTGGAATGCTTTTACATTTGTTAGTGTCGGTAGGGGGTGTTTTAGAGTGTACTCTAAAGATAACTCGAAGCACGTAGAGTTGTCAAACCGTTAATACCTTGCAGTCAAAATATAAATCCGTCGTTGGATATCTGAAAGGTTTCCAAGTCATTACTTTAAGAATGGCTCTGTGAGTACATTCAACTCGAAGAAAGTTAGTTTTTGTAGCACTACCCCACACGGAAATACAATATCCCAGGATTGATTGACACAAAGCAAGATAAACCATTTTCAAAGTTTCACGGCTCGCAGATTCTCTGAGCGATTTGAATATATGTACGAGTATAAGCCGCATGGTTCTTGTGATAAGGGCTTCCAGTTGCTTGTCCCATCGTAGTCCGTCGTCTATATGGACACCCAGGTACCTAACACTGTCGGTTCGAGTGAGCGCTGGACACTGGCAAGATGTAGAGGGATAAGAACATGTGTGAGCTATTAAAGAGAACGAGCGGGGCGGAGAGGTGTTACGCCGAATCACAAATGGAATGTAAACAGTTTTCTAAACATTAAGTGTAAGTAGATTTTCATTGAGCTAAGCCATAACTTTGGTAAGCGCCGATTCAGCATTGGATTTCACGATGTCCCAAGCACGTCCACAGACAAGAATCGCAGTATCATCTGCATACGAAAAGATTCGGCAATTGGGGAGATTCATATTGCAGAGGTCTTTTACATAGATGAGGAATAAAAGAGGACCTAGAATACTACCCTGAGGCATGCCAAACGTCATAAGTCTCTCCTCGCTGAGGTATGTGTCAATTTTGACCTGCTGTTTTCGATTTCTAAGATAATCCTTATAAATCTCAAGTGCGATGCCATGAATACCAAGGTATTTTAACTTTGAAATAAGTTGGGGAACAGAAACCGTTTCGAAACCTTGGAGAGGTCCAAAAATATCCCGAGACATGCACGCAATGGTTTACGTGAGATCAAGTACGGCATCCTCTGTCGAGATCCCAGACCGGAAACCATATTAGTTACCAGCTAGGAGATGATATTTATCCAGAAAGTTTCCGAGAGACTTGTGCAGAATCTTCTCCAAGATTTTGGAGAGAGCAGGCAAAACAGATATAGGTCTATAGTTACTGACACAGCTTCTGCTACCCCCCTTGCAAATAGGATGGACTATGGCCTTTTTTAATACATCCGGAAACACTCCCATACGTAGGCAGAGATTGAAGAGGTAAGTCATTGGCGGCACCAGCACATGACGGCAATTTTTCAGTAATAAGGGAGGTATACCGTCCCATCCAATAGAACATTCATTGCGCAATTGCATCACAAGAATCTCAACTTCCGCTTGATCTACTTCCATAACAGCAAGAGAATTCAACGAGGAGAGACCGCCAGAGGAAGGCTGAGAATTGTTTCGGGTAAAGGGCTGGGGACTAGGGGACATGGGTAGAGGGGAGTTGGATTGTATTTTTGCCGCCAAGCTACTTCCTATATTGGTAAAATACTCACAAACCTCGTCTATGGAGGAACTGGGACTCACACCTATTTTCAATAGCTCGGAAGGACTAAAACGTGTTCTATTTGTATTTGTAATATTTTTAATTGTTCTCCATAAGGCCTTTGGATTTTTATGAGCTTTTTCAAGCTCATTTGTTTCGTAGGCTACTTTTAGTTTTCGGAGCAGGGAATTACAAAAGTTCCTATAGCGACAGTAGGTGGTTTTGAGAACTAAATCATCGGGTGCTTTCCTGGATTTCATATGTAGCTTATCACGGTTTCTAATACATTTAAGAAGACCAGGAGTTATCCATGGCTTAACAGTTCTACGCTGCCGTGGTACTGGAATATGTTGCGTGTGTTTGGATATTACTGCGATTAAAACATTTACTTTAACACTTCACACAAATATGTCCGCACATTCGGTCGATACTTCGTAAAAACACTGCAGAGTAGACCCCTGAACTCGAAAAAAAAAAAGAAAAAGGGCGTGATTTCAGATAATGTGAACCAAAAGATGGTGTTTGGTGCTGTGATCTTCAGTGAGCCCTGGTTTTTTATTGTCTCGCAGAAGGTGTGAAAAAAAGTGGATTCTATCCTGTCTTAGTCTTGGGCAGCTTGAACCCCTTGCTTTACTCGGGACATTGCATTAGTGGCACACCTATACTTATAAAAAACCGGCCAAGAGCGACTCGGACTCGCACGCTAAGGGTTCCGAACTAATCATGTTTTTTTTCAGGTTTTGTTTAAAACTGTATATTTCTTATATGTCTTCCTGTAATCTTTAAGTAAAGAACTCCCTTCTGTACTTTTTTCAAAATTTTAGGAATGGTAATTTTTCATCTATTTTCTGAAATAACTTAAAAATAATACATTTATATATATTCAAGACCCCAGTAACCCCTTTCATTTGACATGTAGCGCGGCACAGTTTGGAAAACTTTTTTATTAATTTTCCGACTTGTTTGTAATGTAAAAATAACAGGTTTGTAGTAAATGCTTATGAATGTTAACACGGTGCTTAAACCAAATATTTTTTTTTTTAATGTTTGTCTGTCAGTTTGTTTGTTACTGCTTTCAGCCGTTCTCAAGTGACGGTCTTACCAACGACTGTGCGTTTTATTTTAACCGACGGAAAAAGGAGGAGGTTCTCAAATCGACCCGTATATTTTTATTTATTTATGTAGGTATGTTTAATAAAGATAGATAAAATAAAACAACGTGTTTGTTTTAGGTGTATTGGTCGAAGCAGCCGAGATGCCCCCAATGAAACTGATGGGTCTCATGGTATTGATGTTTAGGAATATGTTTTCTAAGGAACTCATTTATGGGGATCCGCCACTAAGACCTGATGTTGCTGTGAAACCTTTTGTAAGAATGTCCCGGACTAGACTGGATCAATTGAAAAAAATCCACAGTCAATACAACGATTGACTTCTATCTTCACCGAAGTTGGAGACAACACAGAAAGTTCACACCATTCAGAGTTTCAGAAAATATTTATAAAAAATTACTTGTTCTTATTGGTTAAGGAGGTCCTACTTGTTAGTAATGAATTACACTAGAATAACAACATGTATTTCAAATATTGCTGATTCCAGCCTTGCTCGCGTGGTGGATGGCTTTACCAACTCCGAAACCTTCATGCATAATGTTAACACTAGGGTCGCGGATAAATTCGTAACAGAGTTACCGCGCCCCTGGGCACTTAGGAAATAAAGGAACAGGGGTGGGTTTTGGTCAGTAAAATTCTGACACGCCCTCCCGCTCCACCCAGAGCGCCAAATAATAAAATTATTAATTACCTACATCTAGCCTTCTTCATTTCTACGTACATATAAAATTTAGATACTTAATAATCAGATTGTTGTTTGGCGTCGACTCAAATTTAGTTTATATAAAATTTTATATTTTATGTAGGTAAATAAGCTCATAACTCAAGATTAAAAGGTTTATTTATTTTTTGCTTTTTAGTTCTTTTCCGTCGGTTGAATTTTTTGTTAAAAAGTTTTTTCTATGCTAAGATACGAATTTTTATTCAATGAGGACGCCACTTACGGGGAGGTAGGCCCTTAATGGAGAATGGTATGTTTTTGGACATTTTTATCATAAGTTAATGTATTTAATTAATAAAGTTTTGATTTATTATTTGTGTATTTTAAGCACTTTTATACTCGTATGATACATGACCTAGTACTAGTACTAATCTCAATTTGAATTTTTAACCTTCTATTTCGGTTCCTCTTATAACGAGAATGAACTCTAAATCCTCTTATAGCGGGGGAAAAAAAAACAACATTGTAGTACATACTCACAATCTATTGTAGATTTTCATCATGTACTGTAATGTTTTTTTTTTTTTATGAATAAATGATTATTATTTAACACTTGCTAAGTTCATAAATAAACATCATTCATAACCATTCCGAAGTCGATGGCATCAGTAGTTTTTGAAATATCCAGTTTTGACGGACAGACGAAGTAGCATCAAATCATTTTTACCATTTTCGTACAGACCCTAATAATGAGGATAGCTCTAGGATATACACGAGGCCAGATTCCAGTTTTTTTCTTTTATATAAACCTGACAATTATGAACACATTTAGCCATTCATTTTTATTTATGTAGGTTGGATGTAAAAATGAATAATTTTCAGGTAAACATAGTTAGACGAACATTTTGGTATATATCTGCAATTTATATGTTATAAAGCTACCTACAAAGTTGGTAAGAACAACATATGTTCTTCGTAATACATAATCGTATGGAATCTTGAGGATCGGATTCGGGAGACTGTTTCGACAAAATTTGTATTGCATAAAATAATATTATGCGAGACGTATCTAGTATGTGACTTTCTTTCTCTACCGTGGGCGGGGTTCTACTTAATGTATAAAAGGCGCGGCTGGAGATAAACGCACGTATTACTGAGAACGCTTTTGTGCCTCCAATATGAAGGTACGTGTTTAACCTTGGATTATACTGCGAATACATATCAAGTGGTCAGAAGTGATTTTGCGATAAAACGACTTGTGAATTTGGAGTGAATCACAGTGACTTATTTTTAAGAATAATATTATTATGTATTCTATTTCAACAATTTGTGTACAAAACTTGTCAAAAAGTGAATAAGTAAAACAATATAATTATGTCTGGAACCACGTTTAAGATGATACACGACAAATATTTAGAAGACTAGTCGAAACACATATATCTTGTACGAGTGTGTGAACGCGGGGTTAGGATTGACAGGCTTTATATACTAATACTAGCGACCCGCCTCTTCTTCGCACGAGAGCAATCCCTTGATGTGGTGACATGTCAAGATTTCAGTACTAAATTTAATTTGAATGTAATTGAAGTATACGGATATAAAATAAAAATCCCTATAAAATGTCTTTCTAAGTTTAAATTAGGTATTGCAAAAATCGCGTCGAAGTTAAATAAAAAATATGTTTTACAATATTTAGTTTACATTAATCCATGTATATAAATAAAATAACAAGGTATTTCTATTTAAGCGAATACAGCCCAAACCGCTAAAAACCGCTAAAGATAGAAACATGAATTTTTGACAGTATTTGTAGTTTATAACGTAGGAGCGTGCTAAAAAAAACCACAAAACCAAAAGGAGAAATGTACAGGGTAGCCTCTGAAATGTACAGGGTAGCCTGCGAAATGTACAGGGTAGCCTGCGAAATTCAGTTATTCTCACTTTTTTTTTGCAATTTGCAGGTCAGTGCCAGATTGTATGTTGGTAAAATATAATTCTCGGCCGTAGCAAGTATGTATTTATAGAATTACTAGCTTCCGCCCGCGGCTTCGCCCACGTGACAAATTTAATTATTTCGAGTGGTATTTTCAAAGAGTAGCACGTTAAAAATAACACTTTATGAATCAATATCAAAAGTCATAATATTAATATTAAGCTGCGAGCAGTAGTAGTAATATAAGGCTGAGAGCCAGAACTTTTTGAACGTCAAAATTCTACATAAAGACAGTCCCAAAACTCCTGCCCTTTTTATTGCAAATCATTGTGATGTATATTATTAATCCATTCGATAATAAATAATAAAATGTTTATTTACCAATTTTTTTTAATAGTAGGAATTTATTTTCAACAGACTATAACTACAATACATATTATACTAAACTAATAAATTACTTAATAAATAAAATATGTACAAGCGGCATAAAAGATCCGGTATAGTACAGCTCATTGGGCATCAAAAAATTCGTCCACATCGCTATCAATGGGAAAAGTGCCCAGAACGCTGGCAGCATTGTCACGTTGAATGGCAATGCTGATTCGTTGGCCGAAAAAAAGGCCAGCCCTCTGGTCACGTGAAGAGTCGACTAAATGTTTGCTGATGTCACGGAAAACTCGATGAGCACACGGACCCCATGGCCCTAGTGTTTCAAAAAATATCATTGCTTCATGTTCGAAAAAATTGTTTGCTTAACAACTTCAATAATGCAATTAATAATGTTGAACTCTCAAACTGAAAACCATTGCTACTGATAGTGTGTTAAGCAATTACCCCACTAGTCATCATCAGACTTTCAGAATTGATCATGTGGAGGCTGCCATGCTCAATTAGATAAATGTTGAAAGCTAGGTCATCCTAACTATTTCTGTTATTGAGAACCGATAAGCACTTACCTGGTCATCATCAGACCTCCAAAATGTATCATGTGAAAACCATTGCTACTGATAGTGTGTTAAGCAATTACCCCACTAGTCATCATCAGACTTTCAGAATTGATCATGTGGAGGCTGCCGTGCTCAATAAGATAAATGTTGAAAGTTAAGTCAACCTATTTCCGTTTTCACACAAACCCGTTTTCCCCTTTTCACTCCGATAGGCGTTGATTATGAAAAATTCTTTAGACCCATTAAAATTACTGTTCTTTTAGACTGTTTAGACTAATTTTCGAGTTAACAGCAAGCATAAAATTATTCCCTATAAACTTCAACACCCGTTTTCACCCCTTTAAGGGCTGATTTTCGAAAAATTTAAAAATACGTAATTCTTTTTTTAATCAAGATTTTTCTTGCCGAGTTTTAACTTTATCGGACCAAGCGTTAAGATTCTAACGTAAAAACTTTAACACCCTCTAAACGCCCCATTTGGGGGTAGTTTTGGCAAACTAATTATGTCGAATGTTTTTGTTTACTTAGAGACAACGAGAAACGTTTCTGCACAGTTTCAAGTCTTAAAACCCGAGCAGTAAGATTCTTCATACAAACTTCTATTACCTATTTTACCCCTTTAGGGGTGGAGTTTCTAAAAATCCTTCCTTAGTGGATGCCTACACTGTAAAGGTATCTGTGTGCAAAATTTCGAGTCCCTAGGTCCAGAGGTTTGGGCTGTGCATTGATATTTCAGTCAGTCAATAAGTCAGTCAGTCAGGACTTTGAATTTTATATATATAGATAGATAATCATTCAAATCATCAATACATCACTTTCAGTTAGAATTGATGCCAAATGGATTTCATGAAATAGTCATTCCATACATCAATATGAACTTACAAGGTTGTATTGATCTGTAAATACGTACTTGCTACGGCCGCAAATCATATTTTGATCAACATACAACCTGATACTAACTTGCAAATTGCAAAAAACGTAAGAAGAATTGAATTTCAGGGGTTAAATAATCTGCCCGGGGGTTGAGGATAAATTCGAAAGAGTTACCTCGCCCCTGGGCACGTAGGGCAGGGAGGAACAGGGGTGGGTTTTAGTCAGTAAGAGTCTGACACGCCCTTCCGCTCCACCCTAGAGCGGAAGAAGTCATAAGATGATTTCCCACACCCCAAAAAAAAAAAAAAAAACGGGTTAAATAGTGTGTTGAAAACATAATACAACTAATTTGATGTTATAGAAAAAATCACAAAGATACCTCTGAAAATTTCTTGTAACGATTAAAAACCATACTAACGTACATGCAATCATTTTGATTTCTTGTCAGGTTACTCGTAGAATAAGCAACATATTAACGTCCATTACGTTAATATGTTATAATTTTTTAGTCCAATCAATAGTTTTAATGTAAATAGATAAAATTTCTTCATATTTTGCAATAAATGGAAATGTAGCGTTGTGTCATCGCGCTTCCCTTACTTTTCTATGCAGTCCAACAATGAACGCGCTTTAGGTTCTGTGGTGAAAAAAGGAGATAATTGTTTGTATGAAAATCTTATTGCTTGGTCTGACAAAATTGAAACCGAAAAACTGTAACCCCTTTTATTATTGGAGTTTTAGTGGAGGATTATACTGCTTACTTCAATGAACTCGTAAATTGGTATAAACAATCTGAACGAATTTGAACGGTTCAAACGATTTTTTATAATTCACTCCCATCCCATCTAGGGAAGAAATATTTTGTATGAATGTAGAAACCTGAAACGCAACAATTATTAAAGTAAGAATAGGATTGTCGAATTTTGTTTGAAAATTCTTTAAATCAAATTTCTATCGAGATGCAATACAGACAGGACATATCGATAAGGGTTACAATTTATGAAACAAACATTCTATTAAAAAAAAACGCATTGAAATCAGGCCACCTATTTTAGAGCTATGATGATAATGTCTCGGCAATCTGAGGAGGGCACTTAACGCAATAATAAATGACCATTGATAGATAATGTTTGTTTGCAATACAATTTGATAATAGTGCTCGCTGTAAAATTGATAGAAATGATTAAGACGATGACATTCACAAAAACTCAAAAATTACTGGTTTTCTAAAACATTTCAGCCAAATTAATTTAGTTTGAAAAAATAAATTTTAATTTTGACTCTATCAGATGTAAAAAGACAGTTTCCGAAGCCGAAAGCCACATAATCTACCCATTATTTGGATATTTTTGAAGTTATACTTCTTTAGGCGCGTTATGAAAAAATGATGAGAGTGAAATTTTAAGATGCGCGCGCATCACTGTCACACAAAATTCACTGGTTGAAGTTAGCTAGAACCGACACCCTGAGGTTAGCTATGGTCTGTGGTTCATGAAGAATGATTGTTTTCCTTTTGTAAACTTTATGACAGTTTGGTTCTTTATCTTGTTACGCCAAAGAAGTAGAACTTCTTACGTGCGTACATAAGTACACACACACTTTTTTTCCACTAGACTATACCTTTTTTTTTGTGGGGGTAGGAAATCATCCAATGACTTTTCCTGCTTTTTCGTGTCAGACTTTTACTGACTAAAACCTACCCCTGTTCCTTCAGTTGACTGAGTGCTCAGGGGCGCGGTAACTCTGTTTTGAATTTATCCGCGACCCCTGGGCAGACTAGACCATACCTGGGAATCCACTGGTTCTGGAGATATTGAAGGTCAGACGCATTTTTTTAACTTTTTTACGAAAATGAGTTCCAAGTGTTATTACTAAACTTTTTTAAATAAAAAATACTACCTGAATTTTCGATTATTTTTCGGATTTTCGAAATTACACATTTGAAGTTATTAAAACGCAATGAATATCAAACGTATCCTACAAGTACTTACGCGGCTTAGAGCGAAGGGGCGGGGCTTCATTATACTATATCTAATCTACAATAATTTTACCCGAAGGGTTCAAATTGTGTTGCTATCGAGAAATTGGCGACTGAGTCGTTTTGAAAGGAGTTAGTTTCCTCCAAAAGAAAGAACGCGCCGCGCAGACCAAAGCGTTGTTAAGTTCTAGTTATGTTTTTTTAATCTTCTTTTTATCGAGGTAGTTTTCAAAACAATTGCACTTGACGTATAAATTACAGGAAAAAATATGTTTTGTTTAAAAGATAAGGTAAAAAAAAAATACATTAAAAAAAAAAGATTTTTCAAAAGTTATGTCAGCGCTTTGTTCTTGTGCTGGAAAAGAAGCCCAGTTGATCAGCTGTTATCTTGCATTTTCGATGCAAACCTTGTTAGCTATCATTCTTGTTACCATTTCATGTTAGCAAAATCTGTCTCGATCAAGTGGATAAATGAAGTCGGTACATTTTGTTTTATGTTCGAATGTGTGAGTACAAGACTGAAAGAGATTATGGATCCTTTATTATAGGAGTTCCTGAAAGTAAATACGAAAAGTTGTGTCAACCTGAAAGCTGGGCAGTAAATATTGAATTTGCGGAATGGGTGTGATTTCGTAGAGCAAACAACCCCAGATATCCTACATAACTCTGTAGAAATATTGTACCAAAACGTACGAGGGCTGCGAACAAAGTTGGAGGAATATTATACAAATATTTCAACCGGAAGTGCAGACTTGTCATTACGGAAACAGGCTGCAATGACTCTATCCATGACGCAGAAATAAGTCCACCAGGATACACCATTCTACGGTGTGACCGAGCGGACGGGCGTAAACAAGGGGGCTCGTGTCTCGTGGCCACACCGCTTTGTGAGTTCAGGCGAGTGTCGCTGCCTGATGACATGAACGTTGATAACCATGTGTTTGAACTGGTTTGTGCGACTGTGTACCTACGTAAAAGATTTATGTTTCTGTTTTGTGTTGTTTACATTTCCCCAAATGTAATAGTAATGATAATGAATACATGTTATTATTTCACATCATCAACAGTATTATTCATGTAGGGGGATATAGTGGTTATAGGGGACTTTAACCTGTATCATGTTCCTCAGCCGTCAGTGATTATTACGAATATTTTCATCATCAAAAATGCAATGGTCGTTGTTTGGATTTGGTGTTGAGTACATTGACGGAGGGAGGGCGTGTGAGTGTGGGCGCGGCGGAGGCGCCGTTCGTACCAGTGGACGTGTACCACCCGCTGTTCGAGATCTCGGTAAATACTTCCTCGCGCCAGCGTCGGTTCCCGGGCTTGGCGGGCCCAGCTGAACTCTGCTCAGCGGGCTCAGCACTCGAAAAAGATTGGAACTTTAACAAAGCCGATTTTTCAACATTGTATTTTTTAATTGTAGATATAGATTGGACTCCTTTGTATGAGTTTTTTTTTTTTTGAACATGGAAGCAGGTTTAGATTATTTTTACAGCGTTATTAATTCTATTAGAGATGACTGCGTTCCGAAAAAAAAGCGAAGTCGTGTAAACTCAAGGTACATTTACCCTGACTAGTACACTAGTGAAATTATTCGCGACACAAAATTGAAGATTTTTCTGCATAAACAGTACAAGGCAAGCGGGTCGAAAGTGGATTATGAAGCGTCTGCTAGGACGCGCATTATAGAGATGATTGTAGTTGCACAGGGACAATATCGTGACTGTGTTCAGAGTCAAATGCTGAGTGATCCTAAATCCTTTTGGAATAACGCCAAATCCAAGAAGAAGAAATCGGAGAAATCCGCAGAAAATTTTGAAAGATTGAGGTATTGTCTAGTCAGCGGTGTGTTGTTGTTGTCTAGACAGCGGTGCGGTCCAAAACATGACTCACATACTGGGATGCCCCAAGTGCCCATACTCTTGCACTATGGAGGACCTGATGATCACTACAAACGCTGCAATTGATGTGGCCAGTTTCTGGGCCCAAAGAATTTGAAAGTTAGGGAACCATCGATTCGAAAGAAGAAGAAGCGGTGTGTTGAAGAGTTTGCGGATTATTTTTACTTTGTTTATAGCGCAGAGCCACCGGTGCTGGATGTGGACGCGACTGTAGCTAAAGCAGGTAGTGGAAACGGAGCGGCGCGAGTACACTTGGACCAATTAACGCTGGTAGACGTATGTCGTGCGCTTCTAGACCTGAAACCAAAACGATTCGCAGGGCCTGACGGCATTTCCTCTTATATCTTTAAGGATTGTCGGACACTGCTAGAGAAGCCACTGCTTCACATTTATAACCAGTGTCTACAAGCTGCCGTGTTCCCGGAGAGGTGGAAAGTGACACGCACGATTCCGGTTCCGAAGGGGGGATCAGCAGACTCTATGGACGGGTTTAGGACAGTTGCAGTGTTGTCGACGCCGGCATAAGTACTGGAAACTGTTATTCACAAGAGCATATATCTACAGGTGAGCGCACAGCTTTCAGAAGCTCAGCATAGGTCTCGACCGGAAAGGAGTACCACCAATAAACTTCTACGTCACATGGCTCATCTGATGCCAACGGTGGATAGTGGGCGGCAAGCTGATGCTGCTTACTTTGATTTCAGAAAAGCATTTGACTTAGTCGATAATGACATGTTACTTACGAAGTTAACTGGTGTAGGTTTCGCCCCACATTCACTTCAGTTTTTTGCCAGCTATTTGAGGGATAGGCGATAATATGTGGAATACGCGGGACACGTGTCAGATCCATATTTCACAAGATCGGGAGTTAGTCAGGGTAGTAACCTTGGACCTTTGGGTTTCCACATGGTGGTAAACGACTTACCAGAAGTAGTCCAAGATGCTAACAGTTTGTTGTCTGCCGAAGACCTTAAATTATCCTTAATGAGCCGCGCAGTTGGACCAACCTTTTAAGGGAAGTCCCGCTGACACGTGCACTTCGCACGCTCAACCTGATTGCCAATGAGACGGACCTATTTTGTTGTACTCTGGGTGAATTCACAAGGAATACATTATGTATAATTGGTTATAGATGTTAGTTTAAGTTAGGATAAGCACATTTGTCGCATTGGGAAAAACCTGTAATGATAATATATTGTAAGATGAATAAATAAAATAAATAAATGTTTTTGCTACAGTGAATGCTGTGGATAGCATTATCCGTAAACGAAAAAACCGATTTGACCCCAAGTTATCAATTAGAAAATAAATTTACCTGTGTATAATGAACAAATACAGGTTAAAGAGGACAAAGGTGCCGCTTATATCAAACGAAATTTCTTCCAGCAGGCCTGCAACAGGTTATTAAAATGTGTAAATCACCTATTGCCGAGGAAGACATAAAAATACAGGGCGACCCGTTTTTATTCCAGAACGATTTTCTAAAAGTCTCTAGGGTTTTTACCAACTATAGATAAATTTATTTATGTTCGTGGCTAAAGACGAAACTTATCTTAGAGAGAAATATTATTTTCGACAAAATTCTTTTCAGATTGTCATTCATCAAATATCCATAGTTATAAACATGATCTCATTTAGGAACTTTTTTCTGTTACTTCATAATCATATATTTATGTAGTGTATATTTATGTATACATATATTTTTGTAGGTATATATTATATTCAATATATATGATCGTGCATTTTCAAATATGTTTTTATTATTATTTTTAATTAACAATGCGCCTGCCATAATAATCACTTCACCACCCTTGGTTGACTGGTAGAGAATGGCTGAAGCATTAAGTCCGCGTTTGAACCTTTGTACATGAAGTCTATATACATATAAAATGTATGATTGACATTTCTGGCCCCTATGATACAGTTAGTATTAGTTTAGGGACCAGAGGATTCACATTTATGTACAACTTTTATGTCAATATTTTTTTTTTTAATTATTATTTATTGCAGGTGCTAGTAATTACACTACTATGCATGTTTGCTAGCCGAGCAGCAGGCGGGGCGGTGTCCTGGCCTGGCGCTATTGCCGTGACCTCACCACTCCTGAAGACCATCATCCCAGGGCAGACCAAGACCACAGCTTATTCCACTACACAGTACATTAATGCGGTAAGCCCTACTATTACCCATTCGTTACTCTAGCCCATTTGTCAAGCAATTTTTTATAGTGTTTTAGAGCCTATCAATGTGCTTGAACAGTGTCCTGAAATAAATAAATAAATGTTAAATAGGTATAGGTACATCTACCGACAGAAAAAATGAAGTTTCCACATCATATAAAACAAAGTCGCTTTTCACGTCTGTCTTTCTGTTTATCCGCTATCTCCTACTAATCTTTTTTGATGCGGTTTTCATCGTTAAACGAGAAAGGTAAATGTGGGTTTTAAAATTTCTTCTGAAGTTAACATTATGTGCGCCGAGCAATTTGCGATCTCAGAGGCCATATCTTTTATAAAAAATCGGTGTTTAAAATCTAAAAATGTAGTAATTTTTTCGGATAGCAAAAGCGCTTTACAACACATAGCTTGCTCCGCCTCTGGTTGCAGAGGGACAGCGTTAGCTTATGTTATACTTGATAAAATCTATACCATGCCTAATGATGTAACTCTGAGATTGCAGTGGATCCCTTCGCATGTTGGCTTGAGAGGTAATGAGGAGGCTGACATTTTAGCTAAAAGATCTTGTATCTAGACGGAAGCGAGGTATTCATAATTCCTGATTACTCAGAATATTTTTCACGGTACAAGACAATGTGGCAACAAAAGTGGAACGAACATTTTGACATCAGATCGCGAGAAAAAGGAATATGGTACAAAACTATGCAATGTGAGCCTCCTCGGATACCGTGGTTTGCCGATGTTAAACTAGGTAGGCAATTACTTAAAATAGCTTTTAGAATACGATCTGGACATGTACCACTGAAAAAATTTGCCTTTTTAATGAAGAAATCTCTTTCACCTAACTGTATTGTTTGTAATAAACCAGAAGATGTCCAACACCTCCTTTTAGATTATATTCGCAATAATTTTGACAGGCAACATTTATGTAAAAAATTAAAATTAAATGCATTAGATTTAGGTAAATTCAGTGTATTCTGGCTTACCCTGCAAGCATTAAAGCTAAGCTTATTTATATATAATAGTCTTAAGAAAATTTTGTAAGTAACTAGTTAAGGATATGATGGGGCTGACATGACCTATTAATGGTTGCAAGTCCCTAATAAATAAAGAAAAAAAAAAAAAATTGAGAAAGATTTGTTTATATTATAATTATAATTTGCACCCATCAAAATCTTTAAAACATAATTTTGTATAAACCCATATAAAATTATGTTTTAAAGATTTATTAGGTAACAACCCATGTGCATATCGAATTAATAATTTTATTTTCTTGTTCGACAGGTGCCAACGTCTTACGCATTCGCCGCTCATCCTCAGTTTGCATTCCACCAAGTGCCTCAAGTCAACAACTTCGCCTCTTTACAACCAGCATACTACCCCGTAGCGGGGCACTCATACATCCCAGCAGCTAATATCTTCTACCCTTCAGCACCTCCTTTTGCTCCAGTGCTAGGATCTGGATTCCCGACTGCTCCTGTTTATCCTAGTGCCCCTGCCCCTCCTAGTAGCCCTGCTCCCATTGCACCCGCCTACCCTGAAGGCTCACTCAGCTCCCCCCCAAGTCAGCAGGTCGGTGACTCTGACTCGGCGGTAGTGGACTCAGCAGATTTTAATGCAGAGCAGGAAAGACAAGATTCAGGAGCTTCAACCCAATCCCCGTCGCAGCCTCCTGCCCCAGAACCCACGCAGCCAGCAGCTCCTCAGTTCCCACCTTTCCCACCTTCCAACACCTTTCCGAATTTCCCAAACTTTCCTCAAATACCCCAGCAGTCAGGCCAGGCTCCCGCGTTCCCGCAATTTCCGCAGATTCCTCAAATACCAGGATTTCCACAAAATCCTTTCCCGCAGGATCCTTCCTCTCCCCCATCAAACTTCCCTGCAGGTATCAATGACGAAAAGACTTTGAGTGACGAAGATACGATATCTGTAGAGTCCGCCTAAACGCCTTTTAAAAACTCATGAGTCACTTATTTTGTGTAATAATTACAATTCCATAATATAATTTTTGTTGACGAGAGAATTGATTTCTTCTTAAATGTTTTATGGTACATACTTACTACAGGAACCTTAATATTGTATAAGTTAAAAACTGATTTGAACCCTAACCATGTACTATCTGAATTCAATAAATTGAATCAAATATTATTCGAGTTTTATTGTCTGAGTCATGAAGGGTTCAAAAATTGGCTAATAACAGTGACGTTGCTGAAGAAATCTTTCCGTCGTGTCTTCTTTAGCAATAATTACAAACGATTGCAAACCTTTCTGTTATTAGTAACCCACGAACCTGAAGCAGAACACTGGTACCAGTCATAGTCGCACAGAAGGCCAATGATGGCTGTTAATAAAGCACCTATAATAAAAGTTTTTCATATTGTTTTAATTTATATTTTTTTCTGTTTGGTTCACAAATCGGGCAATACAATATGACTTACGTACTAGGTAAAATTAAAAAAAAAAACAACATGAAACTGCATGCCCTAAAATAGTGAACACAGCATGATGTGTATAACTCCAGCTTTCTCATATGTGATAGAATAATCCTAAATGCTAATATTTAAGGCATAAATAATAGCACCAATCAAAATTCCCAGTATTAATTTAGCTGCCACAAAAACTTCGTTAATATGAGTTGTTTAGTGTGTGTCAGCTGGAGTGACGTCACCCCAGCTTCCTCATTCAGTACAGATAAACCAGTGAGGTTAGGGTTTTGGACTAAAGTCAGAAAAATAAGCCATAAGAGCTGCACAAGGATAAAAAGAACTTCAACGATAATACTTAAAAACTTCCAAACGCAAGAAGATATGACTACGTATTTTAGCTTAAAAGTTAAGGCATAATAGCAGCCAAAGGCAGCAAAATGTTCAAATCTCTAGGCCTTTCCACGTAATAAACAAAAGAAATATTTCCGTGCCAAAAAATCAAATTATTGCTTCAGAGTAGGTAAGGAGCGGCATTGCCGCTCCGTGCGCTTCATTATTGTAACCAAGTTTGCACTTACAAGTAGCGGCACGTAAGTCTAGCGCTGAACGATGATTGCTGCGCATGGGTGGGTGGCGCGGGTGGCGCGCGGGGGCGCGCGGGGAACAGAATGCGACTGGAGAGCCAATCGGCGCTACGCACGCTCGCCCTTCATCCCGCTAGCCACCTCAGGTACCTTAATTTTTACTTCTGCGCAATAACGGTCAGCGCTAAAGTTTCGTGCCGCTACTTGTAGTAGTTAGTAGGCATTCTATTAGAAGTAATTTAACTTGCGCTCAAAATATTTTTGGATGACATGGTACTGCTGAGCGCGTCGATCTGTGGCCTGAGGAGGTTGATGACGACATGTGAGGATTATGCGGTTAAACATGGACTTGTTTATAATTCTAAGAAAAGTCAGTACATGGTCTTTGAGGCCGGTGGTGCTAGATGTCCAGACAATGTGCCACATGTACATCTGAATAATGTACCCTTAGAAAGGGTAAATCATTTTAAATATCTAGGGCATATAGTCACGGCTGACCTCAGGGATCATGCTGATTTAGAACGGGAACGAAGGGCTGTATCTAAGAGAGCTAATATGCTGGCTCGCAGGTTCGCGCGGTGTTCGGATGACGTAAAAATAACTCTTTTCCGAGCATATTGCACGTCTATGTACACTTGCAGCCTGTGGGTTAATTACACGCAGAAAAACTACAGCACCCTTCGTGTCCAATTTAATAACGCTTTCAGGGCGGTTTTGGGTCTGCCCCGCTACTGTAGCGCTTCAGGTATGTTCGCATTGGCACGCACGGACTGTTTCCATGCGACCATGCGGAAGCGATGCGCGTCTCTTGTGCGCAGAGTGCGGGCCAGCACCAATACCGTTCTGAAAATGATAGCAAATAGGTTGGACTGTCCTTATGTGCGACACTGCTGTGACAGACAAGTTACATATAGTGTCGTATATAAGAGACTACAGTAATTAATTTTAATGAATTGAATGTGATGTATTTTTACTAATTAATTTTTGATAATGTATTGTATGTATGTAATCTCGTGACGACATATAATGTAATTATTATTTTTCTGATATGGGTTAGGTACCTGAAGTAAATATTTTTTTTTTTTTTTTAAGATACCAAAGTCAGATGTTCGCGATGTGTACAGAGCGCCAAGTAAATCTAACGATAGGAAATCCACCATTATTATAGAATTTGCAGACACACTTTCGAAGAGCAACTTTTTAGAAATAACCAAGGACTTTAACAACAAAAACCCTTCCAACCGGCTGAACATTATTCGTCTAGGTATTGATGGAGAATGGAACCCTATATATGTATCAAAACACCTCACGGCTAAAATGAAGCGGTTTCATTTCTTAGCAAGAGACGTTGCCAAGTATGCCCATTACGAGCATTGCTGGATATCGAATGGTCAAGTATACCTCCGCAAACGAAAAGGGCAGCCCTACATTCAGATCAAATCAGAAGCACAACTCCACGAGCTTAAACTAAAACAGGACAAAGAAGATAAATGACTAGTCTTTGTTCTTGTCACCTGTATTCACCCGAGTCTTTATTCACTAAATCACTGTAAATCGCTAATAAATTCTATGTTCTTATGTGCTAAGTTGAATCATACTTGTAAACCCTACAAAACACACTTAACAAACACCGTCGTTCCTTGTGGCGCTTATTCACTCACCGGTTCTTTACACATCGTCACTGCCATCTCCAGCTCAAACCTGGTGAGTTCTTGACCCTTATTTGCCTATTTTCCAACATATTGCCCCCTGATCTGCTTTTATAAGATTATGTTTTGTCCAGATTCCGTATGTGACTGCTGGGGGCCGATTCTACTAATTTGCAACGGTACACGTTCAATTGTGTTTCTACAACCATTCGATTTCGATCCCCGTTCGATAGTTACCTAATCCTGTCATTCTAATATTTTATGTGCCAACTGGAATCGAATCGTAGCGGGACCGTTCAAGACTTAATTCTTTTTTAAATATTTAATTTTGTGGCTATGCCACTGGCTTGCTTACAAGACCTTTAAGCCAATTCAAGACTTCAAGCGGTTAACCTGTGTTACCAACAAGCCAAATAGTATGTTTTAATAATACCAGATAAAAAACTAACATTTTTAACCGACGAAAAAAAAGGAGGAGGTTCTCATTACTAAATACGAAAAAGTGTCATTAAAAGTATTTTATATTACAAAAAGATATCTGGGCCATACTTATACTTTTTTCCTGTATATTTTATGGTTATACATACGATAATTCAACTTTTTACCTATTAATAACTCGGAAGAGTCCCTAGCTAGCCGAAGCTGTGAAAGGAAACGTTTTGGTTATGGGTTTTTGGCGGGCTTTTCTCGACTGAAGTTGTGGCTGTTTCAATTATTCGTTTATTGATTCCTAGTGGTTATTGTGATGTAAAATTGGTGTAGTTTTGTGTCTCAAGTGTCTACGCAACTGAACATTAAGTGGAATCATTAAAAACAGGCGCAATCTCGGTAAAATGGAGCTGAGAAATTTATTGAAGTATTAACTACCTCAGCGAAGTTTGCCGAGAAAGCTTTTCTTTTTTTTTTTTGGGTTGGGAAATCATCCAATCACTTCTCCCGCTCTGGGTGGAGCGGGAGGGCGTGTCAGACTCTTACTGACTAAAACCCACCCCTGTTCCTTCCCTGCCTGAGTGCCCAGGGGTGCGGTAACTCATTTTCAGAATTTATCCGCTACCCCTAGGCATGCAGGCACCGGCCACGATGGTCCCCGTCAGTGGTGGCTGACAACATCTCTTTGAGGCGCGCGTGGAACACTACGCACTGTCAACTCACGGGCTTGGTGCTGATCGGACGGCCCTGCCCACTGCTCGCCATCCGCAGGCCCGGGTCTACGGTGGCCAGAAATCGTCTCGCGACCTCCTTCGCCCAGTACGCCCAGTACCTCTCCTGCGTTGGTAGCGGCCGGGGCCGTGAGGGCCACTCCGTTGAGCTTCCCTCACGCGTCCCGCCTCCGCCTTCACGATTCATTACTGCTTCGCAGAAGGCGGAGTCTGCCTCCTATTCCCTCTCACTCCGTACCATGGCCTGAACCAGGGCCGGGCGCGAGAGGTCGCCGCCACCTATCGCATCCACGAGGACACGGCGGGGCTCCGCCCAAGCGGGACAGACCTCCACCGTATGCTCCACCGTATCCTCTGGGCGATCCGCGCAGTGGTAACAACCGGGCGTTTCCTCTCACCCGATCTGATGCAGGAACCTCCCAAAACAACCGTGTCCGGTGAGGACCTGTGTCAGGTGGAAGGTGAGGATGCCGTGACGCCACTCCAGCCACTCCTCAAAGAGGGGCACTACCGCCGCAATCGTGGCGTGCCCAGCGCCTGGTTGCGACAGTCGCTGTCTCCATGTCGCCATGAGATCCTGCCGGAGCTCCGTTCGCCGAGCCGCGAGTTGTCGCGGCAGCAGAGTTTCGCCCCGGCGTTTGGCCTCCTCGCGCCACTCCCTGAGCAGCGCGAGGACCCTGGCCTCCAGATCCCATGGCGACAGTCCAGCAAGGAGGCTCGCCGCCTCACAGGAGACCGTGTGGTATCCGCGGATGAGCCGAATGGCCATGACCCTTTGGGACGCATTCAACCGGCGAGCTGGTCGCCACCTTATTGAACACGCCCACACCGGTGCCTCGTAAAGGGCCATAGACCGCACGATCTCCGCGTAGAGCCTCCGGCAGGAGGCGTTTGGACCCCCCAGATTGGGCAGAAGCCGCTTCAGAGCAGCACTGGCCCGCTCCAATCTGGGAGCCAAACGTCGGAAATGCTCGACGAAGTTCCACTGGCTGTCGAGGACGAAACCCAGGTACCTCATCGTCCTCTCGACGCCGATGTGTACCCCTCCTACCGTTATCTGGGAACCCGACGGTGGCGCATTCCGAGGACCATGAAAACACATGGCCTCGTATTTGTGCAATGCCACCTCGAGTCCCAGTTGCCGGATCCTCTCAACGACTGTCGCAACCCCGCCTGACAATAAGTTGGCCGCCGCCTGATACTACCTCACCTGCGCTAGGACCAGCGTGTCGTCAGCGTAGCAAACTACGCTGACGCCGCTAGGGAGGTCGGCGCGCAGCACCCAGTCGTACACGATGTTCCACGGAGGCCCTGCGGAACACCGCACGACATCTCTCGCCGGTTCCATTCTCCCTGGTGACCAGGGTAGATGACGGCCCTGTCCGTCAAATACGCCTCGACCATGCGACGGAGGTAGGGCGGCACCCGGTGATACCGGAGTGCCTCCACTATGCAACTCCAGGGCAGGGTGTTGAAGGCATTGGCAGTGTCCCTGGACATCGCCAATGCCTTCAACACCCTGCCTTCAAGACGACCGTACCCTGGGCCACTGCATCCCCCGTCGTGAGGGCTCATACGCGCATGATTGCGTCCACCGTGGAGAGCCCCCTGCGGAAGCCGTACTGGCTTGCCGAGAAGGCTGACTTAACACACTTGTTGCAAAATATTCTAAAATACATTAGAATGTGTTTTTTTTTCACTAACAAAAAAAAAACACTACTGATGACTACGTAAGACTAGGCAATATGGTCAAAAGGCTATGCCTTCCCTTCGGGGTAAATTAAAAAAATAAAAAGTTTCAGTTATGTCAAAAGGATAGTGTACCTTATGTACCTAAACAAATCAAACGGCGGGAAACGAAAACTTTTATGTGCGAGTTCAATAATTAAAATGGTTGATTTATTGTGAGTATTCGTTTTAAAATATTACGTTTTATTTTCGGCAAACGAATAAGTACCATTTAAATAATAACCATTTTAGAAAGTAGCAGATGTTTCATGTTAGAGACCCTACGGCGGCCGCTCCGGAATTTTGGACGTTTTGTATTTGCTATAGTGCCGAGCGTCCTAGTAAAATTCATTGTTTTGTAGCGACATCTATGACGCTACATAGGAACTAGAACAGCTAAAATTCCTACATCGCGCAAGCAGAGTTCTCCGCGAGATTTGAACATATACAACAGCCCGAAATCAACTATCGGGCAGTTGCCCGGACCAGACACAACACCCGTCTGGTCGGAGGATCCTCCCTTTTCAATGGAGGTTGTAGGGACTTTACACCCTGTTCCGCATACCTCCATAATGGTGACCCTCGACTATGAACGTGAGCGCAGCCTTCGTCATGACGTCATCACCTCATCAGCGCAGCCTTCGTGCAGCTACTCCAGCGTGACGTCATCATCGTCACTTCCTCCAAACTCTTCAGCAACGAGTCATACAGCCAGTCAGTACAACGACAACGCCGACAACGATAACGCCGACAAACGATACAACGATAACGCCGACAACGATACGCCGACAACGATAACGCCGACAACGAAACGACGCACCGCTCCGACTCACTGGAGCCCGCAGCAGTACTCCGACTCACCGTGAACTATGCGCCTCTTCCGGTTCCGACTCACTGGAACCAGCCTTCCACTGGCCCGGCAAGCATCACGTATGAACGACTCATCGAGAAGAGAACAATCGATCTCCGATCTCTGGAGGGGAGTGATGTAGCGACATCTATGACGCTACATAGGAACTAGAACAGCTAAAATTCCTACATCGCGCAAGCAGAGTTCTCCGCGCGATTTGAACATATACAACAGCCCGAAATCAACTATCGGGCAGTTGCCCGGACCAGACACAACACCCGTCTGGTCGGAGGATCCTCCCTTTTCAATGGAGGTTGTAGGGACTTTACACCCTGTTCCGCATACCTCCATAGTTTTATAATTTTATATGACGTAAAAAAAAAATGAAAAATTTTATTATGTGACCACATGTTGCATGGTGCATTTCATTTACTGGTAAAAGATTTAGTCTTGCTGCAAGTGTTATTCTGTTCGTACGTAATTTCAGGTCTAGTGGAAGATACCAGAAGAAAATCTACCTCCACATTTGAAGGCACACACAAATCTTGCCGTGAGACAATTGCGGTCCAAAGAAGGACGAGCCCTTGCAAAACGTAAGGAGGAACAATGAGCAGATAATAATACTCGTATATTAAATTCCGAAGGCGTAGCCAGAACACCTAAAGATTGGTCGAAGGTAAGTTTTCAAGGTGATATTATCTATTCTTTAAAAATACCAACATGCCAATAATAACAATAATTTTCTATCCATTTCAGTTTTGGAATGATTACAAATTTGTAGGGTGTGGACCAAACTAGCCGAAATAAACCGTAGGGGTACTGTGGTTGGGCCTAGCAATACAGTACAGTTAAGTCCTCTTGAGAACAGAGTTGCTGCTCTTAAAGGAAGGGATACCAGACCACTTACTGGAGTCCGTCAAGATCCAGAGTTTGAAATTGAGGTTATTACATATTTATCACTCATGTAATAATTACCTATTCCAAAAATGCAATTGTGTGTTTTAATCAGGTTTTTTTTTTACTTAAAGTTTCTTAATGCTGAAGAGTCAGTGGCGTATTCACCCTTAAGCCAAGAGGACCATGGCCCGGTGCAGTAGACTGCCAGGGGCGGGGAATGCTACCCACTGCCGTTTTTTCAAGTTGGATTAGCAATACTATTTCTACTTTTCTTGCCACCCCTTAACTTCTTGTCTATCACAAAGAAATCTTACCTATCTAAATCGTGTAGCTCAAATTCTAAATAAGCAATAGCAAAAAAGAATATTCCCTTTTTCGTTAACTATGGGGCAGCATAAATATTTGGCCTGGGGGCCATATCTTTGAATACGCCATTGTGAAGAGATAAAACTGGAACAGGATGTTCAAATATAGTGTTTTAAAGTCATATTTTGTTAAAATAATGAGTAATTCATAGAATGTATCACGAGTTTTTGATGATCTAATAAATTATGTAATTATTATTCTATACATAACATCACGTCTGTAAAAAAGGGTTAGGCAGATGTGTATCTACACCCACATTTCGCCAGGGCGACATTAATCGCCAGCGACCTTGAGCGAGTGGGAGGAGCTTGCGCGTCACCCCCGCGACCCCGCAACTGCACGCACGTAATTTCGTAGGGTAACCATTCGTTTCAGATTGTGAGGACTATCCTGCCTGATTTTTTATTACCACAATTTTTTTTTAAATTATATTATTAATAAATAAGGCACTATTCTGATAACAAATTAAGATTGAAGATTGTAACCATATTATTTTTATAGTTTGCATTGAAGAAATTGTTTTATATTAAAGTAAGTAATAAATGTGTCCATACATGATTATGAAGTTCTAATTAAATATCGACATACCTACTTAAATAATAAGAGAAGATCACGAAAACATAAAGATGTGTGATTTGTGTGCGTGTATGACATGACTATGAACGCATGATGTATGAACGTAAACGAAGTAAATAGAATAGGTATGTAGGAATCGTGGCAGTTGGCGTCCATGGGAAAAAAGCGTGAGTTTATGTATGTACGTTTTTTTAAGTACAAAAATTTGAAGCGATCAAATTAACCTGTCAGTCAGGCTGATCTGTCAGACAACAGACACAAAAGAAAATCTATTGTTCGTGGTCACATATGACCTACGTGACAGATGAGGTTTTATAGAATAACAGACACAATACAAAATCTATTGTTCCCCGTCACCAGGGGCCCTACGGTATCAATCTGCCCGCGCCTTTTCCTAAATATCTTAGGGTCGGCTTCCAGTCTAACTGGCTGTAGCTGAATACCAGTATTTTACGAGCGACTGCCTAGCTGACCTCCACAACCCAGTTACTGAGTAATACGGTACCCCTTGGTAAGACTGGATGTCTGACTTTCGGGCTTCTGACGACCCGTAACGACTGTCAAAGATCCACGATTGACAGCCGGGACCAACAGCTTAACGTGCTTGGCATTCACCCATCCATGGAAAACCCCGGCAAACGTATCTTAACCTGATGGACCTACCCGTGCTTCTGTTATTACTTTAGCAACGAGCTCTCAGGGGCCCTACTATATATGGTATGACAGTGATTTAATAAAAATACGTGAAGTCTTTATTGAATTTTATTGTATTGAATTTAAAATTCCTCAAAATTTAGTGCTTTCACAGAATCAATTAAACGATGAGTGTGATTGTTTGTATTACATAGTGTCTTTTGAGTGTCTGCATGGTCTTGTCTATTGTCTTCCATCATTGCTCGTTTTTTACTTTGTTTTTTTTTGTTCTCTTTTTCCTCTTCTTGTTTTCTTTTGCGTCCCTGTATAGCACTAACTATGTAACAGGGGTCCCTTATCACCATGTTCCTTGTGTGTCTTGGATCGACCAGTTCAGGAAGCATGCAGTCTGTGTAAAATTTAACCAACTTATTTTTCATTTTAGTGTCCCAAAATGTGTCATCCTTGTAAAATAATTCAATTTTCACAGGCAAATTTTCCCCAGACCAAATACCAAGCATACACTTAGATTTACCTGTTATGTGTAGTTGACCCTGTATTTGATACCACCAATTGTGTTCCTTGTTTATGATATAATTACCATTTGGCAATTTTTTGTAGAACAATATTTTTTTTTCGTCAATAGCTTTGTCTAAACCTAGTTTGTAAGCTGTAATTGGATAATTATTTCAGTAATGGTATTTTCATCAATAATACCGTCTGGTGATGCGCCTAGAAATGGTATTTCTTGATCAAGAAAAAGTCCACACGGTTCTATTTTAATATTCTCTTGTTTTGATAACTGTTCTTTTGCAATATTTTCGTTATCTTGTCCATGTTTTATAGAGTGAACGTGTCCTATCGACTCTTTGTATAAAATATCTTTAACTATATTGCAGCAACTTACGTCATTGCGTCTTTTTATAACACGTCCAAAGTTGGAAGCCGTCAAAATTCGTCTCCTTAATTCTAACCACTCACTAGAACCACTTTGTAGTATAGTGTTTCGTTCTATTTGATTTCGATTTTTTGCACTTTCCGCCAAATTATTTAAAAATATTTTTTTTGCTTCTTCTAACATGTCATCACTCATATCCGGTTTTGAACACTGGTCTCCATAATTTTTGGAACTTTCAGCATTGTGGTCAAACAACCTTTTCTTTATTCTGTGATACTTTTTTGCTAGTTGCAAGCGTTTTTGTTTGCGTACTTCCAACTTTTTTAATTCACCTCTCGGACTCCTGCCAATAATTGCTTTTTGTAGCAATGACAGAGGTTTATGGGTATTGAAAGATAAAGCTGCTGCATTACAACGCATATGATATTGGTACTTCTGTGAAAAATTTACACGTTTACCCCCTACAAACTTTGCAACAATACTGTGGTATCTCTCTACAATATTGCTGTCAACGTCTTCAATTAAACTTCTTGAGTGAGCAGCTATATGTGTTAATACAAACTTTATTCTGTGGTACAAACCGTTTGTGAAAATGTCCCTGTCTATGTTTTCATCTTCTCCTACCTTCGAACAAAAATAAGCCTTGCAAGTAGTATGAATTCCAAAGGCATGTTCTGCGGCCAACATAATATCATTGTGTAAACTAGTCACATTGCCAGAATTTTTATGATTTCTTATCGCAGTTACGATTACCTTTCTTATAGACAGAATTCTTTGTTTCGTTATGTATTTTCTGTATTTAATTAAATATTTGGTATCAGTAGAAAGTGCCTGTAACTTATTACATAGGTTTCTTAATAAATGGTTCCGACATTCGATTTTTTCTATGGTTATGTTTTTATACGGTCTTGACTGTAATAATTTTGCATATGTATTCGCGTCACCGTCTGATATCAATCTTGCATATATTAAATTGTGCATTTGGATGCTATTTTTGAAGCCCTCTACCAAAATTGTTGACTCCATTCCGGTCGAAGAACCTGAAAATAATCTAGTATTACACTCTCCATATATATATTTGTTTTTCTGTTTTACAACCTCATTTAATATTTACCAGAATAATTTTTATAGCACTCATGCTCCTTAGGCGTGATATTTTTCTTCGCAGCTTGGGCGCATATGCAGCAGTATTTATTTTTCACAGCCATAAAAAGAATTTTTCCTGTTCTTTTCCCAATTATCGCAGCTGCGCCTGATAGGGAGGAGTAATTTTTTTTGTATGACCTTTTCCCCCAACAGCCATCTGCAATGACGTCAATAAGTGGAATGCCGCTTGCACTCACTTTGCCATCTTCAATAGCTAATCGACGTTCTTCATTAGCAGCTTCATTCATAGAATTGGCAATTTCTTTTTCCCAAACCTTGTTTACTGTGCCCGCTTTTTTAGTAAATATGTTATGGGAGATTTGGGGTAAATCCATTGCGGCTAATAATTCATTTAGCTGTGTATTGCCACATCCAATTGCTATAGCACCCGCAACTGTATTAATATTAATATCAATTTCGGGGTCATTGCAACAAATGATAAACGTTTCGTTACACATTTTGCATTTTAGTTTTAAATTAGAAATTAACCCTAATTTACGTTCAGACATAATTTCTACAGATGTCAAACCACAATCTATTTTCCCATGAGCGGATATTTCTTGAAGGTCTTTAAAAAAATTTGCTATATTTATTATTCGCATCCCTTGCACACATTCGTTATTTCTGAAAAACCAAAAAACTTATTAAAAATTATACTATAATCGGAGTTTTTTTCTATGAACAAAAAGTATTATAACATTACATTACAGTTACTCTATCTCAGGTTTTTTTTTGTTTGTTTAAGCATCCTCTACCCACACATGGCATATCATTGTAAGCCGTAACCAGTTTTATCGTGAGAAAACACACACTACTTTGTGGAAAAATCAAAATAACTAGGCCAGCTTCCATTGAAAAATTTCTAACCCAAACTAACTAAAAAGTATTTATACTAAGAAGTTTTTCTATACTTATAAATACGAGTATTTACATGGGCAAACTATCCTAAAAATATAATAGGTAATAATTGTTTACCTGGCAGAGACTGAGTCCTCATTTTCTGTCTCTATGAGAAAGGATTCCTCCTCAGTAAATGTTGTTTCAATTACTTCAGAACTGAAACATAGTTACAATCACTACATAGTATAAAACAAAGTCGCTTTCTCTGTCCCTATATCCCTATGTATGCTTAAATCTTTAAAACTACGCAACGGATTTTGATGCGGTTTTTTTTTAATAGATAGAGTGATTGAAGAGAAAGGTTTATATGTATAATTTGTACCCGAGCGAAGCTGGGGCGGGTCGCTAGTGATAAATAAAACGTTACAACTTAGTGAACTTGTACATTTTCCGTTGAAAGAACAACAAACAACACAAATGATTATCGTAACAAACTTTACATTATTACGTTAATAAGTTGTAAATTATCGAAACATTAAACTTTTTTCTTCTAAACTAGGCGCTATCACTCTGACATTTTTTGAAAGTGTCCTAAATTAAGAAATCTATGCTTACGCTTAAAAATATTTGAGCGCCACTACAGCGGGCGTGATTGTAAAGGTGTGATATAAAATTCTATTCTAAAAAACGTAGTTAACTAAAACAAATTAATGATATAAAATATGTGAGCTACAAAAAATCTTCTGATAAATAAGTATGCATTTACTTATCAGTAACAATGTCCTCATTTTCATTTTCAATATGCGGAGTTGCTTTTTTATCCTGTTCTATACAGCCAGAGCTACAACATAAACGTATTTTAGGTACATATAGGCACCGGCATGAAAGTAAAGGCATGAGCGAAATTAGGTAGGTACATAGTCGTGCACAACGTACTGTAACTATTGTAAGTCCGCAAAGCAGAAGCAAAAAATTACATCTCTGCAGTCGAGGTCATACTACTTACGTACCTACCAAGAACAATACTATGTCAATAATAGCATTCAAGTATTTTGGATAGATACTCTAATCCGGACTGTCCCTAGAACGATGTAGTATGGTTACATTACGGTACTCACCTCGTCTCTGCATTTGCGACTCGAGAATCTTTGTTTTTTGGTATTCTACTAAAACAAAAAATGACAGATTCAACAATTGGGTTGATGACTAAAATAGTTATTTATGGTACTAGTGCGGTAAGTTAGTTTTTACAAACGAGTAGACGAATGTAAGCCTGAGACAAAGTCGAGGGCTTACCATAGTCACGAGTTTGTAAATACCAATCCGCTCGTGTGTCATACAACGTGTTTCAACACATTTGCGAGAAAACAGTACCTACTAGGCAATGAAACAAACTTTTGTTTTTGATGTAAATTATCTATTGGCGCGGCTTGGCTTTTGGCTTTTTTTCTCGTAATGCGAAACTTCTTGGTGGAATTCTATTCTACAAGGAAATATAAAAAAAACCCGTAAAGGATACGCACGGTGCTATACAACGGAGCGTGCGGTAAAATAGGTACTTAGGTGAGAGTATCTATTTTACCGCACGTTCCATTGTATGGTGCGTAATTTTGAACTTTCGAACAATGTATACAGGCTTCGTGTGTTGAAAAAAAATCTAATAAGTCCGTCAGTTAGATTACCAAAAAATAATGGACACATATTTTTTATTTTTTTACGTACCTAAACAAAAAATGAGGACGATACAGTGCGTTGAAATTCGCGTGACGTCACGCCACGCTACACTTTGTACCGTTTAGTGACGTATAAAGCCCACACTACCGGCCCAGAGATTGTGGATAAATTTGAAACAGCGTTACCGCGCCCCTGGGCACTCAGGCTAGGGCAAGAACAGGGGTGGGTTTTAGTCAGTAAGAGTCTGACACGCCCTCCCGCTGAGCGGGAGATGTCATTGAATGACTTCCCAACAAAAAAAAAAACCACACTTCTGAACTTTGATGTGTTTTATCTTTGTCATTTTTTATTGATTTGATAAAGCAAAAAATGTCCAATATTTTTTGATAATTTATCTTACGGACTAATTATTATAATAATTATTTTTTTACCCTGGAACCATCCCTATTATTTATAAGCAGAATGACTAATAATTTTTTTAAATAAAAGTATGTTTACTACAATTAAATCAATATTTATTTAAATATTTTATTTATGTACACTAATTTTAGAGATTACAGATAATTTTATTTGGATTAAAATACGTCACTTACCTCAGTAATCTATTTTTTAACATTATAAGGCGTTTCTTTTTCAGTAATTTGGATTTACCCGCCATTTTTAGCACGAATCTTAAAAGCGAATAAAATTGAGTTTTTTTTGCTCCGAGCGTCAGCGTCTACCCGTGACAGTGGTCAGCGGTGCACTGCCGCCCGTCGCCCGCAAGAGCCCCCGCTTCAACGCGCACCAAGTTTATTCGACCAAATAACCCACCTTGATTTAACAAATACAATACAAATAAAAGCTTGAGACTAAAATTTGGGTAATTAAATTGTCTTTCAGATGGTGAAAGTTTCATGAAAATACGCTTGATAGTTTTTGCGTGATTATCGTTCTTATGTCCGCGTTAGACATTACTTTACAAATTATTTACACTATGTTATAAAAATATAATTTCAAATATTCTGAGATCAAATTACGACGGAAACTGTCTAGAGTAACATATATTTTTTTCAAAGAAATAGGTCTAGTCGTTTAGACGTGATGTTCAATTAAAAACCATTAAAAGTCGTGTAACTGCGCCTTAAGTCCCATGTAATATAGGGCGAGCCTAATCTAATTTATTTATTTACACTTCATGCAACAAAAGTACAAAGGCGGACTTAATGCCTTAGGCATTCTCTAGCAGTCAACCATCAACTAGGCATTTATTATTATTGTAAATAATTTAGGCTGTCAGGTTCCGTTTTTTATGTCTTTGCTATAAGATTTTATAATAATGGAAATATTCTGTTTGTTTCAGGCTGATGGTGATGACTGATTGTTCTATCTATTACTTTAACTCTGACTTTGAGCCACCGGACATTAATCATTGTGTGTAATGTGTTTCATCAGGTTTATAATGAGACATGATTGAATATTATTAGGTCTATAAATCCTTTGTTCTTAATAAATAATTTAATGTTAAGACAAATTATGTTTTATTTATACATAAAATAAAAAAAGCATTAACATAATAAAAGTGTAAACAAACCCTGTTTAGGTTAAATTCTATTTAAAAGGATTAAGTAATATTCCCACACCAATCACTACCTAAAAGGACAATGTAACACAACAACCCTGGGGGCCTTCATTGAAAGAAAGAAAAGAAAGAAAGAAAGAAAGAAAGAAAACGAGTTTATTTGGCATGCACAGATACACACAATGTGGGTACAAATAGAAAATAATAAAAAACAACTTCTCTCTCTTCTCTCTTTTCTTCTTCTTTTTCTTTTCTTCTTCTTTCTCTTCTCTTTTTTCTCTTCTCTTCTCTCTTTTTTTTCTCTTCTTCTTCTTCTTTTACTTTTTATTTTTTTTAACTTTATTTTTAATTTTTTTTTAACTTTATTTTTTTTAACTTTATTTTTTATTTTTTTTTAACTTTATTTTTAATTTTTTTTAACTTTATTTTTAATTTTTTTTTAACTTTATTTTTTATTTTAATTTTTTTCTTATTTTTTTTTTCAGGCTTTGGCCGCGCATGGTGTTGCACCAACCCTCATAGAATGGATACACAACATGCTGAAAAACCGAGCTATTTAATTCACTGTAAACACACACCACACGAGGCATTGTGAGCAGAGGCTGCCCGCAGGGTGGAGTGCTGTCACCACTCCTGTGGAATTTAGTCGTGAATGAACTCAGTACAGAGCTCAATGCTAACAGCCTCTACTCAGTAGGTTACGCAGATGACATAGCTATCATAATATCTGGGCATTTTGAAGGTGTCCTATATGACCTCATGAGAAAAGCCTTCAGAATAATCGAGGGCTGGTGTGCTAAACACGAGCTATCGGTCAACCCTTTAAAAATAGAACTAAAAATGTTTACCAACAACATAGTTCTAGGGCCTTGTAAACTACCAAAACTCTTTAACACCGAACTAACGCTCAAAGAAGAAGTCAAGTACTTAGGAGTGATTCTTGACAGTAAACTGCCATAACAACAACAACAGGAACAAGCACTTTGACTACAAACTGAACAAAAGCACGATCGCACTCTATCAATGCAAAAAAATGATAGGAAGAACATGGGGGCTCTCTCCAAAGATTACGCTGTGGCTCTACACTGACGTGATCAGACCAATGCTGACTTACGGGTCTCTGATGTGGTGGACGAAGACGGAACTCTCGACCACCAGCACCAGGCTCCAGAAGTGCCAGAGGTTGGGATGTTCCGCTATAACTGGCTGCATGAGAACCACCCCAACAACAGCAATGGAGATAGCACTGAAATTAACTCCTCTTGATTTATTCATACAGCAGGAGGCGACACTAGCTGCCATCAGGCTTATGCATTTAGGCGTTTGGGGAAAGAACCACACCAGAGCTCATTCACACACACGGGGCAGCGATTAGTGGTTGGTACTTGATCGCCCGGTCTAGGATACCTGCATCCTGGTCCGGACGATCGAGTACCAACCACTAATCGCTGCCCCGTGTGACAGAATACCCAACCAATTAAAGTTCAACAAAAACTACCATATACAAACAGCAGAGGAAGTAAGAGACCAGTCAGGTGTCGATGAAGTACGCATCTACACAGATGGCTCGAAAACACAGAGCGGTTCACTTGGCGAACACAGCTCGATTTTCCTGTGTGAGACTGTCGCCCTGACGCAGGTGGCAATAATAATAATAATAAGAATCTGTGGCCCGGCTGTCAACTTGACTGACTGAAAATTTTTTCTCACCGATATTTTTATCAAATTTTCCTAAAAATAAACAAATAATAATGTCCACACAACAACAAAAACGAACCAGAAAAAAATAAGAAACCATCCAAGCAATAACCAATACCGAAAAAACAAATTGCAAACAACAACATGGCAATAACATAATTGACCAAATGAAAAAATGCTGACAAGAAGCCGGGCACTTTACCAAAATGCACCAACAACATCTTCGGGTTCGTCGCTCAGCTCCGCCTCGCAGCCGCCGGGACCTACGCCAACCGTGAGTCCAACGATTCCGGTCGCTGCAGTTGCGTCGAGCTCGAGCGACGAATACACCACTCCGCCGACGACACCACCACCTGCGCGTCGACGGGGAAGAGGCCGACCACCAGCCAGATTGGAACCTCGAGGCCCACCGGCCTCTGATAGGGTTCCCGCTGCCGGTGGAAGTGTGCAGCGCATGCGATGGACACAATCCATTAACGAAAACGTCATGCGCTCATACTATGGGGCTACAGAGGGGGGAATTAACCTGACTGCGTACCGTGGTCGGATGCTCTCTCTGTTTCAGGTGCTTGAGCCAGCTGTCAACGTATCGGCCCAACGACTGTCGGATTAGGTGCGGGTCATCCAGCGTAACCGTATGCTGGATGATGCCACACTTGATAGACTACGCCTCGAATCACGGAGTAGCCGTGTCTCACCTGCTTCGCCACCGGCCGCGGTGCAACTGCAACCTAATGCACCACCGCGACCTGACCACGTTGGTGAAGATGATGATGACGTGGCTATATCCGTGAGTACCCAGTGTAACGAACGATTGAGGAGCGCTTTGGAGGATGCATTCCGAGAGCACCGCTCCACACCGCCTGGGCTTAGACCTCGTCTACCTCGTTTGCCCATGCATAAGAAAAATAAGGCGCTGGTGTGTGCTCTAGATTCGCAGCTATCAAATTTTTTTGATAGCAGCAAAGACCTTGCTGATACCCACTCAATCGTGTACTGCGCGGCTGCAGCGGCATGTCGTGTAGCTCACGTCAAGTTCCCCAACAGTGACAGAGCTGCACGACCAGCTGTACCAGCTTGGCAGTGCAGGATCGAGCGTCGTATCGGTGGGGCTAGAGCACTCATTGGCAAGCTTATCTGCTTCAGGGAGGGCAACACTCGCCCTAGGGTGATGCGCTTTGTGAGGCGGGCATTCTCGGGGACTGATATAAGTTCCCGAGATTATCTGACCCACGTCACAGAGCGTGTCGACTTCCTGAAGCAGAAGATCTATGCATGGGCAAACCGTATTCGTCACTCGTACACTCAGAATCGCACATTCGAAAGCAACGAAAGGTGGGTTTATAGGGCTTGGGAGCGACCGGACCAAGGTGTGTCCGATACGCACCTACCTGATGACGACGCCATGAGCTCATTCTGGCGCGGCATCTGGTCGGTGCCGGTCAGGCACACCGAGGGTGATTGGACTCGAGAGGTCGAGCGCGCGTGCGATCTTATACCAGAAATGGGGGCTATTACCATCAGCCCCCAAGATGTAGCTCGTGCAGTCCGTCCGTTGCCTAACTGGAAATCTCCAGGGCCGGACGGTCTGCACAATTTTTGGATAAAATGTTTCAAAGGTCGCACGCTCACTTGGCAACTCAGTTCCAGTCTGCCCTAGAGTCAGGGTCGCTGCCACAGTTCCTTACGAGTTTACGACAGGAGTAACCCACCTGCTCCATAAATCAGGTAGTACTGCGGAACCCAAAAATTATAGGCCGATCACGTGTTTACCGACGGTCTATAAAGTTTTTACATCCATCCTGAGAGCCAAAATTAACAATCATATTGACACAAATTTTATCATGTCTGCCTCTCAGAATGGATGTAGGAACGGGTCCCGTGGTACTAAGGAGCTGCTCCTTATTGATGTTGCCATTAGCCAACAGGTTCGTCGTTCTCGAAAAGATCTGTCGACATGTTGGATAGATTATAAGAAGGCCTATGACTCGGTGCCACATACATGGCTCATGAGGGTGCTGGAGCTGTACAAAGTGGATGCAACTTTGCGCACCTTCCTGATGTCATGTATGGGGCAGTGGAGGACGGTTCTTCACTATCCAGGATGTCGACAAATCCGGGAGAACAGCGAACCGATAAGGATCGAGCGTGGCATATTTCAGGGCGACAGTCTGAGTCCACTGTGGTTTTGTCTGGCCCTAAACCCTCTCAGTACTCTACTGGAGGGTTCGGGCCAAGGCTACCGGTTGAGAAGAGGTGGTCAGGTCATATCACACCTCCTTTACATGGATGATCTGAAACTCTTTGCCCCCAACAACTTACAACTGATGAAGCTACTGAAGATAACAGAAACCTTCAGTAGCGCCGTATGGAATTTGGTGTGGACAAATGTGCAGTCATGCATGTAAAGCGAGGGGAGATTATGGAATCCGTGGGAACTAAACTCTCGGATTCCGTACACCTTAGATCCCTCTGCTCAACCGAAACCTACAAGTATTTGGGTATGTCGGAAGCGTTAGGCATCAATACTGCTGACGTGAAACAGTCGTTGAGGGAGCGCTTCTTTGGCCGCCTGAATAAAGTACTGAATAGTCTTTTATCAGGCGGGAACAAGGTGCGCGCCTTCAACGGTTGGGTCATGCCGGTATTGATGTACTCTTTCGGCATACTCAAATGGACTCAGACGGAACTTGACGCCCTGGATAGGAGGGTCCGCACACTGCTGACCGCAAATCGGATGCATTACCCACGATCATCGGTGATGAGGCTGTATATCCCGCGGAAGTGTGGGGGTCGTGGGTTCTTAAATGCTAAGACCCTACACAACCGCGAGGTGTGCAGCCTTAGGGAGTACTTCCTCAAAGCTGACGTGGGTATGCATCGAGATGTGGTCGCTGTGGACAAGGGCCTCACCCCGCTCTCCTTGGCAAAAGAGAACTGGCGCAAACCTACAGTACTGGATACTAATGACCGCAGGGAAGTATGGCAGAGCAAGGAGCTTCGCGGGCGCTTTTACCGGGTCCTACATGGGCCCGATGTAGATCTCTTAGCGTCCGTATCCTGGCTGCGCTTTGGTGACCTCTTCGGGGAAACCGAAGGTTTTGTCTGTGCGATTATGGACGAAGTTATGATGACGAATAACTACCGGAAATATATTGTGAAGGACGGTACGGTTGACATCTGTCGGGCATGCCACCGGCCCGGAGAATCAATACGACACATTATTTCTGGTTGTTCTCGTCTAGCTAACGGAGACTATTTGCATAGACACAACCTTGTAGCCAGGATTATCCACCAGCAACTTGCTCTTAAATACAATCTTGTGGAATCATAAGTACCGTACTATAGATACGAGTATGTACCCGACCCAGTTCTCGAAAACGGCAATATCACGTTATACTGGGATCGATCTATCATCACTGACAGGACTATTGTTGCCAATAAACCTGACATAGTGGTGATAGATCGATTAGCGCGTCGCACAATGATTGTTGATATAGCTGTCCCTCATGACGAGAACCTCGTGAAGGCTGAGAGAGATAAAAAAACAAAGTATCTTGATCTGGCTCGCGAGGTTGTCGACATGTGGGAGGTGGATACAGCAGTCATTGTGCCGATAGTCGTGACGGCCAATGGCTTAATTGCCAAGAGCCTCGACCAACATCTCAGGAGGCTCTCGTTAGGCAGTTGGATCAAGGGCTTGATCCAGAAAGCAGTACTCCTGGACACGGCTCGTATTGTTAGGAGATTCCTTTCTAAGGAGCCCTGACCACCGGTAGCTTGGACCCTATTCCCGATACCGGTGGGTTACTACTTTTTATATTTTTAAATGTTTTTGTATTTATTTATGTTTTTATATGTAAGTACCTAAATATTTGAAAATGTAAAGTGTATGTATATAAGATTAAATAAATGGAATAATAATAAATTATTTAATAATAATCTGTGGCTCGGCTGTCAACTGCACTGACAGAAAAAAATTTCTCTGCAAATTTTATTAATTTCATCAACAAATTATCATATTTTAAACATCCAAAAATGCATGCAAGACCGTACAGAAACTACAATAGTATCTACAACATATAAATAATAAAAACAATAGTGAAAATGAGCAGTAAAAGTTAATAATGACGACGAATAGACCAGTGAGAAAAGAAAAATGTTGACGAAATCCGCAGCACAAAGAGCACGCCCACCACCTCCGGCCTCGTCGCTCAGCTCCGCCTCGCTGCCGCCGGAATCCAGCCTCTCCGTGAGCGCTGTGACACCGGCCGCGGCAGTTGCGTCGAGCTCCAGCGACGAGTTCTTCTCGCCGCCGACGACACCACCACCAGCGCGTTGACGGGGAGGACGCCGGCCGCCGAGCAGCTTAGGACCTCGAGGCCCACCGGCCTCTGATAGGGTCCCAGCTCCCGGCGGAAGTGTGAAGCGCATGCGATGGACATAAGCCATCAACGAGAATGTCATGCGCTCATACTATGGGGCTACAGAGGGAGGTAACAACCTGACCGCGTACCGTGTTCGGATGCTCTCTTTGTTTCAGGTGCTTGAGCCAGCCATCAACGTTTCGGCCCAACGACTGTCGGATCAGGTGCGGGTCATCCAGCGTAATCATATGTTGGATGATACTGTACTTGATCGCCTCCGAACTGAAATGGGTAGCCATGTCATTGCCCCTCCGTCGCAGACTGTGGTACCAGTGTTGGTACTACCGTCTAACCATGCTCCTAGCCACGCTGACTAGGAGTGTTGTGACATGGTTACAAATGTAAGTATCCATTGCAATGACGAATTGAGGAGTGCTTTGGAATGTGCTATTCGGGAATATCGCAACATGCCACCCGAACTTAGGCCACGCTTGCCTCGTTTGCCTATCATAATAGGAATAAGGCGCTGGTGGCTGCTCTGGATTCGCAGTTGTTAAATTATTTTGATAACTGCGAAGACCTCACCGACACACACTCGATAATGTACTGCGCGGCTGTAGCGGCATGTCGTGTAGCTCACGTCAAATTCCCTAATGACAGAGCTTCACGACTAAAACCAGCCGTGCCGGCTTGGCAGCGCAGGATCGAGTGTCGTATTGGTGGGGCCAGAGCACTCATCGGCAAACTAATCTGCTTCAGGGAGGGCAACACTCGCCCAAGAGTGATGCGCTTTGTGAGACGGGCGTTTTCGGGGACTGAAGTCAGCTCCCGAGACTATATGTCCCGTGTCACAGAGCGCATCGACTTCCTGAAGCAGAAGGTGTATGCATGGGCAAACCGCATCCGTAGGTATAAGCGGCGGGTGGAGCGATACACCCAGAATCGCACATTCCGGAGTAATGAAAGGTGGGTATATAGCACTTGGGAGCGACCGGAACAAGGTGTGACTGACACGCGTCTGCCGGATGATGACGCCATGAGTTCATTCTGGCGCAACATCTGGTCGGTGCCTGTCAGACACACCGAAGGCGACTGGACTCGGGAGATCGAGCGAGCGTGCGATCCAATAACAGAAATGGGGGCAATCACTATCAGCCCCCAAGATGTAGCCCATGCAGTCCGTCCGTTGCCTAATTGGAAATCTCCAGGGCCGGACGGGCTGCACAATTTTTGGATAAAGTGGCTACAAAGGTCACACGCTCGCTTGGCATCTCAATACCAGGCAGCCTTGGAGTCTGGTTCGCTACCCGAGTTCCTTACAACAGGAATAACCCACCTGCTCCATAAAACAGGTAGTACTGCGGAACCTAAAAATTATAGACCGATCACGTGCTTACCGACGGTCTATAAGGTTCTTACGTCGATTTTGAGAGCCAAGATTAACACACATATAGATAGTAACTGTATCATGTCTGCCTCTCAAAATGGATATAGGAATGGGTCCCGCGGTACTAAGGAGCTTCTCCTCATAGATATGACCATTAGCCAGCAGGTTCGGCGTTCCCGAAAGGATCTGTCGACATGTTGGATAGACTATAAGAAGGCCTATGACTCAGTTCCTCATACATGGCTCATGAGGGTGCTAGAATTGTATAAAGTTGATGCAATGCTACGCACCTTCTTGATGTCGTGTATGAGGCAATGGAGGACGGTCCTTCGCTATCCAGGATGTCGAAATATCCAGAGGAATAGCGAACCGGTAAGGATCGAGCGGGGTATATTCCAGAGTGACAGTTTGAGTCCGCTTTGGTTTTGCCTAGCCTTGAACCCTCTAAGCACACTGCTGGAGGCTTCAGGGCTGGGCTATCGGTTGAAGAGAGGTGGTCAGGTAATATCTCACCTCCTTAACATGGATGACCTGAAACTTTTTGCCCCCAACAATCTGCAACTGATGGAGCTACTGAAGGTAACTGAAACCTTCAGTAGTGCCATCAGGATGGAGTTTGGTGTGGACAAATGTGCAGTCATGCATGTAAAGCGAGGGGAGATTGTGGAATCCGTGGGAACACAACTCTCAGATTCCATAAACCTGAGATCCCTCTCTCCAACCGAAACCTATAAGTATTTGGGTATGTCGGAAGCGTTAGGTATCAATGTTACTGACATGAAGCAATCGTTGAGGGAGCGCTTCTTTGGCCGCCTGAAGAAGGTATTTAATAACCTTCTATCGGGCGGAAACAAGGTGCGCGCCTTCAACGGTTGGGTCATGCCAGTATTGATGTACTCTTTCGGCGTACTCAAATGGACTCAAGCAGAACTTGACACCCTGGATAGGCGGGTCCGTACACTACTAACTGCATACCGAATGCATCACCCACGTTCGTCAGTGATGAGACTGTATATCCCGCGGAAGTGTGGAGGCCGAGGCTTTTTAAATGCTAAGACCCTACACAACCGCGAGGTATGCAGTCTGAGGGAATATTTCCTAGCTGCTGACATGGGTATGCATCGAGATGTAGTGGCGGTGGACAAGGGCCTTACCCCACTCTCCTTGGCTAACGAGAACTGGCGCAAACCTCTAGTGCTTGACACTAACGGTCGCAGGGAAGTATGGCAGAGTAAGGAACTTCACGGACGCTTTTTCCGGGCCCTACATGGGTCCGATGTAGACCAACTAGCGTCCGTAACCTGGTTGCGTGTCGGTGACCTCTTTGGGGAAACCGAAGCTTTTGTCTGTGCAATTATGGACGAAGTTATCATGACGAAAAACTACCGGAGATTTATTGTGAAGGACGGCACGGTTGACATATGTCGGGCATGTCATCGTCCGGGAGAATCAATCCGCCACATAATCTCTGGTTGTTCTCGTCAAGCTAACGGTGAGTACTTGCACAGGCACAACCTTGTAGCCAGGATTATCCATCAGCAACTTGCTCTGAAGTACTCTCTTGTGGAATCGGAAGTGCCGTACTACAGATATGCGCCCGACCCAGTTCTCGATAATGGTCATATCTCATTGTACTGGGATCGGTCCATCATCACTGACAGGACTATTGTAGCCAATAAGCCTGATATAGTGGTGGTGGACCGAATCGAGAGGCGTGCAATTATTGTTGATATTACCGTCCCACATGACGAGAACCTCGTGGAAGCCGAGAAAGATAAACAAATCAAGTATATTGACTTGACTCGCGAGGTTGTCGACATGTGGGATGTGGACTCAGCGATCATTGTACCGATAGTCGTGTCAGCCAATGGCTTAATAGCCACGAGCCTCGACAAACACCTCAGGAGGCTCTCGTTAGGCGGCTGGATCAAGGGCTTGATTCAGAAAGCAGTACTTCTGGACACGGCTCGCATTGTCAGGCGGTTCCTCTCTCTGGAGCCCTGACCGCCGGTAGCTTGGACCCTATTCCCGATACCGGTGGGATACTATTTTTTATATTTTTAAATGTTTTTTTTTATCCTTTATATTTAAATATTTAAAAATGTAATTAATATGTCTATAAAAATGAATAAACGAAATAATAATAATATAATATAATATAATAATATAATAATAATAATAATAATAATAATAATAATGTTCCACAACTATCACACAACGCCATCTAGTCCCAAGCTAAGCAGAGCTTGTGTTATGGGTACTAGACAACTGATAAACATACTTATATATTTTCTAAATACATACATATTATAGATAAATTACACCCAGACACAGAACAAATGATCGTGCTCATAACACAAACATTTGTCCTGGGTGGGAATCGAACCTACGACCTCCGGCACAGCAGTCAGGGTCACTAACCACTAGACCAACAGGCCAGTCAAATGGCCAATGGCAATGGCCGTAAAGCGTCTGGAGATACAAAACTATGGCATCAGATTTGTTTCGGACAGCCTTGCAGTGCTCAAAGCCTTAGAAAACAGACAGACAAACAACAAATCAATTTTAGAGTGTCACCTGGCCCTGGAAAGCATATCGTCATCAAACCGAATTACACTCCAGTGGATCAGGGGACACAATGGATCCCTGGGCAATGACGCCGCGGATGAAATTGCGAAGAGAGTTTCCGAGATGACAGTGCTGGGCCCGTACCCACTGCTCCCCTGTCTTACTCGTAATTCCGTACATGAATACGCCAGAGATCAATTGATCTCCACAACAACAGATGGTCACAGGCAACAGACTGCAGGCAATCGAGAATGGCCATGCCGAACCCACGACTAACCAAACGATTGCTTAGCCTCAATAAAAATAACCTCAAAATAATGATAGCGACAATTACGGGCCACTGTCTCTTAAAAAAGCATCTTTTCAATCTAGGCATCCTTTGCAGAGGATGTTTTGACGCCGAAGAATCAGCCGCCCACGTCATCCTGGAATGCGAGGCCGTGGCCACCCAGCGTGAACAAATCCTTGGAACAGTGAGGTCGCCCCGCGAAGCCTGCGAAGCTCCCATGAAGCTTTTGTACTTCTGGGCGGAGCTGGGCTGGCTATGTAAGAAAACAGAAACCCCCACGTACAACGGACCAAATTAGAGTCTAAGTGCGGACAAAGGAGTCCCTTTTCTATTCTATTCTAGTAGTCGTAAATGTAGGATTCTACAGGATAATTATTACAGAATGTTTATTACTATTGTTTCAGACCGAACGTGAGAATTGATTGGTTCACGTCATCGGTCATAACATATTTAAAAGCAAGAATTGATTGGTTTGCCTAGGTTTTTGAAGTCTCTGTCGGTCGGTGTCGGTAACTGTTGTAACGAACTAATTATCTACTTAGTCATGTTGTTGTTTTATAAGCGTTATATGGATCTGGTCTAACTGCTTTCATCAAAATACGTGTAAATGGTTAGAACGAATAATTTAACATCAAAATGACTTGATGTAAAATGATTTATTTATCACGAGTCTCTCAGCCAAGTGTATGGTATTTTAATTACCACCTAGGGCGTGTATGAGGACATTCACGACGTCAGGAGTCAGGACGGTCGAGTCTAGGGTTTTAAAGATTTTAATATTTTGTTCATAATTTTGAGATATGGCCACACTGTCTAACCGTTAATTATGTAGGGAAAGGGGTAGGATATAAACGAGGGCACTTGGCCGACAGAGCTCAGTTTAGGTGTGAACTAACTATCGTGACTGTTTCTGTGAAGAAGTGAAGAGAAAATAAAATATCAGTATCATCATAAACTGAGTTTTATTATAGAATGAAGGAAATGAGTCTCTATCTCGTAAATTTCCAGGCACACAAAAAACAAAAAAAAAACAGCAGCAGTCAGCACGAAATAATTACAAAACAAATACCGACTAATACTGAGGAAGGAGGCGACACGCACGCGACTGTCCCGCGATCAAATCCGCTCCGTGACTAAATTAACTAAAAAATAGTGAAAGTGACTTATTATTGACTTTTTTTCGCTGTATTTCTTTAAATCCGCGATCGAATTCGATCCGTGACTAAATTAACTGAAAAATAGTGAAAGCGACTAATTATTGATTTTTTTTCGCTATAGTTGTTTAAATATTACATTTTGTGATTGGAACTTTACGATATGAAAGTAGAGAAACGATAATATTAATTAATTAACATGCCCAAAACTTAGGAATAGCAAAAAGTACCCGATAGTCTGTGTCTCAATTGTGATGAAAATTATATTATACTCGTAGTTTAATGCCATGCTAATTTAATGATCAGGCGTAAGGTTGGGGAATAATTTGGGAATAATTTGTTGCTTGATTAGTCGTACAATGGGTTTTGGTACAGAACGGGCCATTGGATGACGCCCGCCAATAGGGTCAGTGGTAAAAATATTTCTGACAAATGTGAGAAAGAGCTGCAGCACTTTCATTGGAGGCATCGAAGCTGATTCCGCGAATTTACCTAGAAAAAAAAACTGCCAGTGAACATATGCGTTTCAACGTTTTACTATTTAGGGTTCCGTACCCGAAGGGTCCAAACGGAGCGCTATTGCTGTCACTTACGTGTCTGTCTGTCTGTCCGTCGTCTGTCACACAGGTTTTACAGCCAAACGGTTGGAGCTACCACGGAACAGAAAAAATCAGTATTCCGTGGGAGCTACAGAGTGTTAAAATTTTCACAGTATAAGCATCTTGTTGACCCAAAGCCATATAAATTGTCTAAAATACATTTGGTACGGAACCCTAAATGTGCCATGTCCGACACGCACTTGGCCGGTTTTTTATAAGTGCCTGAGAAAATAGATATACATGATAATTGAAAATAATTCATTGATTTAGGTTATTTTTTTATTTAGTTAGTTTTTAATGGTTATTTCAAGTTTCAAACTTCGAAGTTGAGGATAATGGATGGTTGGATTTTTACTGTAATTTTTCATAATAAATCAAAAAGTGTGTGACATAAAAGAAAATAAATGTGATAATAATCTGCACTTGAACCCCTTTCATAACTTTTAATTAATTAATTTATACTATAAGCAAAAAAGTATAAAGGCGGACTTTAATGCCTTAAATTTTTTTTTTACAATAAAAATAGAACCGACTTCCGGTTTTGTTTCTTCATTTTGGTCACACCGACTTCCGAAATTAAAGTTATTTTGTACTTTTTGTTTTTTTTTTGGAAGCCGGTTCTATTTTTTTGTAAAAAACTTTTTATTTTTCACTTTTTAGTTTTGATTCTCCATTATATTGTGTTAACAATGCATATTTATGCGATAGCAGCAATCGCGGTTGATTTGCTGGCATTTTTTGAAGAGTTCCGTTGTCTATCTCCGAAACTCATCATCAGATCTAGATGAAATTTAAATGGGACCATGTCGGAACAAACTCCTTTCGAACAAAAAAAGAATTTAAAAAAAAAATAAGTATACAGTCGAATTGAGAACCTCCTCCTTTTTTTTCATCGGTTAAAAATACAAACATCCGAATTGATAACCTTTTTCGAAGTTGGTTAAAAAAAGGCATTTTCTGCCAGTCAACAAAGGGTGGTAGAGAGATAATATGGCAGGTTCATTAAAAAAAAACCGGCCAAGTGCGAGTTGGACTCGCCTATGTAGGGTTCCGTACCATCGCACAAGATTATACGCGTCTACTTGTTGCCATTATTAAGAACGAGCAAAAAAAAGCCAAAAAAAAAACACGTTTCTGGTACGAGAACTCCTTTATTTTTAATTTATTTTTATTATTTGTTGTTATAGCGGCCACAGAAATACATTAACTAAAATAAATTCAACTGTCTACCTATTACGGATCATGAGATACAGCACGCTCACAGACAGACGGAGAAACCGACAGAAGGACGGACAACGGAAGCTTAGACATAGGGTCCCGTTGGTTACCCTTGAGGTACAGACCCCAAAAAACAAAGAAAGTAATGTTAAAAAAACAATAAAAAACGGGAAGAAAAATTATAGTAATAATAAACATACTATCAACCAATAACTAGCAATCAATAAATAATAGGTACCTAGACTATTCCCAACCAGTCCAACTTGTAACAGCTGCAAACCAGTAGTATTTTACATGGAGCGACTGCCTATCGAGTTACCCAGTTCCTAGGTTGGGTCACAACCCAGAAACTGTCTAACACTATACCTCTTGGTCAGATTGAAGCCCTTTTATAGTTTCATAATTATTATGATTAAAAAAACTTTTTTACAAAAAAAACAACCGACTTCCAAAAAAAAAATACACTACTTTTTGGAAGTCTGTTGTTTTTTTTGTAAAAAAGTTTTTTAATTTTCGCTTTTTAGTTGTTATACCCCAGAACTAAAAACCCCAACAACATGGAACGTGGAATTTAAACATTTGGAGAACACGAAAACGTCATCAAGATATGCGTATTTTTCGTTTTTGTTCAGTTTCTCAAAAAGCGCTAAAGCAATTTCGATATAATTTAAATGGGAACACCTCGGGAGTATATTCTTTCGGAAAAAAAAAAAAATTGAAAATCGGTCCACAACTGACGGAGAAATGCGCGGACAGACATAAAAAAAAACATACATACAGTCGAACATAAAACCTCCTCCTTTTTCGAAAGTCGGTTAAAAAATAAATTCATAACAGAAAAGTTAGTTTAAATAATGTGGTCATGGCCGTGTTATCAATAAAAACGAAACAAAAAAACAAAAAATCCGAACCTCCGCTGGCTCTTTTCACTCGGGGCTTATTCTGTCCTCCATCGATATAGTCCACACCGTCACGTTGAAGTATCGCTGACATTATGTATTGAAAACAATTATTTTCCTAAAAAAAACAGCCTTTATTTTTCCACTGTAGTAGTAAAATAATATTTTACTTCTTCATAAAAATAAATAATGTAAATATTTATGCGCGAATGCTTGCAATTAAAAAACTAGTAATTTAAAACTAAACATTCTATACACGCAGGTATACTTCTTACTTTAAGTCCATAAAGTGGTTCTTATGTAAATAAATCTTTATTGTGCACAGTTTGATGAGGAATAAACTTACCCTAGCATAAATGCAGCAAAAACAAAACTGCAAAAATAAAATATTGACCTTTGACAGCCAGTACCTTTCCCCCCCAAATCCGGTCAAAGTATTTAGCTAGGTCTAGGACGTTTTTCTGCCGATTGGTTAAAAAAAGGTTATTCAACTGTTATAGAAAAAGCCTTTGCACAGTGATTTTCGTGGTTTTCGTTATAGGTACACATACATTATCTAAAACATATCCAGTTCCAGATAATGTAGCAGATGCGATTTATAAAATGAAGACTGAAAGCAGCAAACCTGTGTTATATGGGGGACTTCAATGATTTCTGTAGACGCAGCGAATGTTAAAAAACACAAACTTAAAACTAATAAAAGCACATAAAATAGTGCCATAGTAATTGTGATTAACGATATTTTAATATGTTTACTTGACACTAACTTTTCTAGTCGATTTAATGAAACTTTGTCCCGTTTACTCTGCGCTGTCAAACAGAAACTAAGTACAATAACCGCGCAACTACGGTATGAATGCGTGATAGTTTTATATTAATACTCACACATTATAGCAAATTTCAATGTGTATTCAAAACAAAACGATGCAGACAATTGCTGTATCTTTAACAATCATAAATCTCCGTTAGATATGCTAGATTAGTCACGAAACAATAGGATAGCACTAGTGACGTATTCCTGACGACACACGCGCAACGGCCTGTGTAACAGCGTCAGTATGTGCAAACCCCTCAAGTTTTAAAATGTTACTCTGCTACAACATTGAATTCGTTACGAATAATATAAATATAAATACTCTTCAAAAAGATTTTATTGTTTCGACTCGGATTTGAACCATCGCATCACCGAACGTCGTCACACTCATACCGGTGTTTGACGAACTAGCCAGCGAGCACATATATGAATTGCGATGAAATTATTATCTACTATCGTCCGAGTCATTTTATCTTTAGGCCTCTGTCGAATCGATAGATGTTTTCATTTGAGCATTTGAGGGATAAATTTTACTTACTTACGTTTTCTTTAAATTAATCCATACCCTCAAGTTAAGTTACAACGTTTGATGTATACGTTCACTTAAAAACATTTTAACAAAAAAAAACCGACTTCAAAAAAAGAAAAAATAAAAACTTTTTTACAAAAAAATAGAACCGACTTCCAAAAAAAGTGCAAAATAACTTTAATTTCGGAAGTCGGTGTTCCTGTTTTGTGTCTGTGTTTTTTGACACCGACTTACGAAATAAAAGTTATTTTGCACTTTTTTTGGAAGTCGGTTCTATTTTTTTGTAAAAAAGTTTTTATTTTTCACTTTTTAGTTGTGGTTCCCCATTAAACTGTGTTAACAATTCATAGACATACGATAGCAGCAATCGCGGTTGATTTGCTGAATTATTTGAAGAGTTCCGTTGTCTGTCTCCGAAAACCATATTCAGATCTTTTTGAAATTTAAATGGGACCATTTCGGAATAAACCCCTTTCGAAAAAAAAAGAATTTTGCAATCCGTCAATATATGACGGAGTTATGCCCGAACATACATAAAAAAAAAAAAAAAAAAAAATACAAACATCCGAATTGATAACCTCCTCCTTTTTCGAAGTCGGTTAAAAATACACTAAAAATTAAAAAAATAACTTTAATTTCGGAAGTCAGTGTTTGTGTTTTATTTCTTCGTTATTTGACACCGACTTCCGAAATTTAAGTTATTTAGAGGAGGTTCTCAATTCGACCGTATATGTTTTTTTTTTTTTTTTTTTTTTTGTCTATGTTCAGCCCTCACTCCGTCATTTATTGACTGAGATTTTGATTATTCTTTTTTTGTTAGATAGGGTACACTGCAAGAGTGGTCCCATGTCAAGGAAATCAGGATCTGACTGGAATCCTGACAAAATTGAGAGAAAACCTCGAAAATTGTGGGCACGTTTAGCGTTTCTGTATGTGTGTTCAGCCCTCACTCCGTCATTTATGAACCGATTTTGATTATTCTCTTTTTGTTAGATAGGGTATACCTCAAGGGTGGTCCCATGCCAAGGAAATCAGGATCTAACAATGGAATCCTGACAAAATTGAGAGAAAACCTCGAAAATTGTGGGCACGTTTAGCGTTTCTGTATGTGTGTTCAGCCCTCACTCCGTCATTTATGAACCGATTTTGATTATTCTCTTTTTGTTAGATAGGGTATACCTCAAGGGTGGTCCCATGTCAAGGAAATCAGGATTTGACAGTGGAATCCTGACAAAATTGAGAGAAAACCTCGAAAATTGTGGGCACGTTTAGCGTTTTTGTATGTGTGTTCAGCCCTCACTCCGTCATTTATGAACCGATTTTGATTATTCTTTTTTTGTTAGATAGGGTATACCTCAAGGGTGGTCCCATGCCAAGGAAATCAGGATCTGACAATGGAATCCTGACAAAATAGAGAGAAAACCTCGAAAATTGTGGGCACGTTTAGCGTTTCTGTATGTATGTTCGGCCCTCACTCCGTTATTTATGAACCGATTTTCATGATTCTTTTTTTCTTAGATAGGGTATACCCCACCTTCCGTTCCATTGGCTCACTCCGTTCGCCTCGTCACTCTCGGTGGAGTAGAATGCCCAATAATATAAATGAAAATACTGGTTCGGCGCCTATTCCACCATTTCAGTTCTAAAACTCAATGGAGTAGAATGCTCAATAATTTATAGACAAATACTGGTTCAGCGCCTATTCCACCATTTCAGTTCTAAAACTCAATGGAGTAAAATGCCCAATAATATTTATATGAAAATACTGGTTCGGCGCCTATTCCACCATTTCAGTTCTAAAACTCAATGGAGTAAAATGCCCAATAGTATATATGAAAATACTGGTTCGGCGCCTATTCCACCATTTCAGTTCTAAAACTCAATGGAGTAGAATGCTCAATAATTTATAGACAAATACTGGTTCAGCGCCTATTCCACCATTTCAGTTCTAAAACTCAATGGAGTAAAATGCCCAATAATATATATGAAAATACTGGTTCGGCGCCTATTCCACCATTTCAGTTCTAAAACTCAATGGAGTAAAATGCCCAATAGTATATATGAAAATACTGGTTCGGCGCCTATTCCACCATTTCAGTTCTAAAACTCGATGGAGTAGAATGCTCAATAATATAAATGAAAATACTGGTTCGGCGCTTATTCCACCATTTCAGTTCTAAAACTCTGATACAGAACCTCCAATTATTAAACGTTGAGTTAATCGACGAACATTTATTCGTTCGAAATCTAATTTTTAGAGCACACTTTGTGTAAGTTATAAACTCACCATCAGGTTGGATACTTACCAAGGACATTCAAATTATAATTTAATTAACTCATACAGCCGACACTACTAGCTTACATGTTAAATTAATAAGGCGCTCGCTGTTTGAATCACTAGCCTAAAATTCAGGACAGATTGTCTCATGTCTTTTCACAGAGCAAGAAATAACATGCACCAACAGGCTCACGTACATTCTATTTCTATGACCCCAGATTGGGCACCAAGGACATCTGAACTTTAGGATACCGTAAACATTAAACTAAAATTTGGGACAGATTGTCTCATGTCTCTTCACAGAGCAAGAAACAGCATACAGCTCAGGTACACGCACATTCTATTTCTGTGACCCCAGATTGGGTACCAAGGACATCCAAATTTTAATTTGTTTAACTCATACAGGTAGCACTACTAGCTTACTGTTAACAAATAAGGGCGCTCGCTGCTTGAATCGCTACCCTAAAATTCAGGACAGATTGTCTCATGTCTCTTCACAGAGCAAGAAATAACATGCATCTACAGATACACGTACATTCTATTTCTATGACCCCAGATTGGGCACCAAGAACATCTGAACTTTAGGATACCGTATACATTAAACTAAAATTTGGGACAGATTGTCTCATGTCTCTTCACAGAGCAAGAAAACAGCATACACCTGTAGGCACACGCATATTCCATTTCTGTGACCCAGATTGAGCACCAAGGACATCCAAATATTAATTTAATTAATTCGTACAGCTAACACTACCTTACACGTTCACTAGTTGTTTAACTACTGCAGTTGTTCACTTGCTCAGTGCTCTGCTGTTCTGCGTTGCGCGTCATTAAAGATGCTTTTACACTCATACAATCGCCTTCGAAACGGTGTATGCGCCGTCCCGTGGTCAACTATTGTACCCATACTTTTTGTAAACCGCCTGACGACAGCGCCGGAAACGATCGTGATAAGCTTTTACAGTATAGGTGTAAGTGGTTCTTTAGAATCTCAAAGATTGCAAAATTGCATTACGTAAATTTGCAGTGTTCGAACTTTGTTACACGAGGTGTATGTATGAGTAATTCCCATGTATTCAACAATTACATTGTAAGATGATCGCCGTACATGTTGCAGTGTCTGATTAAAATTGGTCTTTAATATGATTTCTTAGCCAAAGCAATTAATTTAAATAGAGAATGTTTAACATTTTTGATAACTTTGATAAGTATATAATTATGATATAATCACCTGTGTAACCCATGTATTCCAAATAAACGAATTGATTTGGTTTATTTTATAATATTTCATAATAAATTGTTAGTTCAATCAATCTAGAAATTGTTTAAAAGATGAATCTTAATATCAGTACCCACTGAACCTTTGTATGAAATGATTATAAAAAGTTCGTTTTAGTCGTTAGATGATATTACTTAAGTATACTAATTTCAAGTTTTACTGCAGCATATAAGTGAACTAACTTTTTAACGTGAGTTCGTTTACATGGATTATTCTGCACAAAAAAAATGTTTTTTATAATATTTTTCTTTGAGCTCGTCTTAACTCGCATCTTTAAAAAAAAAATAATATGTTTTATTTCATAAGTGTGATGTCATATGGAGTTTTCTATCAAGGTTTATTAAACAAACATACATACTTTATTATATTACATAATGTATTAATCATAAGTACCTAACATGTATCGGCTTCACCTTTGTCGGCGAGGGTAAAAAGCTGGTTTATATTTCATTTCTCACGATAAAATTGCGATTCGACAGAAACGATTTTCAATCACTATAATTTAATTAGACATAAGTAACGTAAATTAGCCATACACCTGTGAGGACATGTAGTTAAGGTTTAATTTTGTAATGGGATAAATATTGCTGAAATGGTATTTTTTATGAATAAAATCAAATAATTTTGATCACAATATTACATTCGCTCCAGTATCTTCCAGTGATAAACACCAGTTACCTTCGTCATATAATTACGTTATACAACCTTCTACTTTATAAAATGTAAGTAAGTATTATAAACTTTACTGAATTTAATCGCTACCCAGCTACGGACCTGGCTTCTGCCTGCCGGCTGGTGTATCGGTAGTCTTAATTAAGTCGCAGTTGTTAGTTATAAAATTAATCTTTATGTGTTCCATTTCAGGTCTGACTCCGACTCAGAATTCCAGACACGGTCCTCAGCTGTAACCGAGGTTGCGAAGGGGCAACCAAAGAAGGTGTCGAAGCGCAAAGCGCAAGCTTCCGAGAGCACCACGCCCGAGCCATCAGGATCGAAATCAAGGTAATTTTGTGTTATGGCTTATACCATCAAGTGTTTGTTGTATATGTTATATCAATGTAAATGTTATACGCAGATATACGTTGGTTAGTGGATTTAGAACTATAACGAAGATTTTATTTCTTGCAGGAATGTTTACAGTATTGAAAGAAAGAATGAAAGAAAGAAAATTGTGTTGTGTTGTTTTGTGTGTGTGTGTGATTTATTGTTTTTAAAATATTATTACAAAGCATCATGCTTTCTATCTCCATAAGGTTCATCAGAGGAGGGTTCAATACACCTTCAATTCAGCAATTAAAAATGAATGTAATGTAATGTGTAGTGTAAATTATTTTAATAAAATGTTAAATTGTTTACAGTAAAAAACGCAGCCCACGCTCGGACCTCTTTGGTTTGGAGGACTACATTCCGTCGTCAACCTCAATTGGAGACTTCGGGTCAGGCCTCATCAGCCGTGTCGCCAACGGTAAAGTGCGGCGAACGGTGGACGTAACCGGGGACTTCTATGTGGAGGTAAAGGTCTACAACAAGGCCGACGTTGCCTCCACCCTTAGAGAGGATCGGTGGAAGAAAGCCTTGGTGGCCCTAAAAGTACAGTTAAACCGCAACAGCCCGCAGTGGGACGGGCTACAAGTTTTTATGAGACGGACTCATGAATTATTTGATAATTCTGAGCCCGTCTTTTATAGTGATAATTTAAATATAAAATAAATATTTAAGTTGTTGGGGCACCAACTACATAATTATTATATTACAACATTTAATAGTAAATCCAAAACTATTTTAATCTAAAATGCCTTTCTGTACTGTTTGTAACATATCAATGGAGCGCAGTCACTGGACAGCTCACCTACGTAGTACTAATCATAAAAACAAATCTATTTCACATTTTTGTGAAGGTGTTGAAATAATACATTCTGCATTTCGTAATCGTATAGCTTCTTACAGAATTGTCGATCCGTCTGAGAATTGTTCTCTAGAACCATTTCTTAATAATATTTGGGACAAAATTAAAACTTTAATTGACATGTCTCTTAAAGAACATACTTGTATAAAAGTTAATTTCGAATATTTTGCTTTGTTTTTAATGTTTAAAAATGATTCTCAGGAGATGAAATCATTTGCCACAAAAAACATAACTCTACATCAGAATTATGAATTTGATTCATTATTGTCTCAAGTCAAAAACACTTTAAAAAAAAAGATAGAAGAGTTTCAGGACCGAGACAGTGGATGGACGTTCTTGAGCAGTTCTCATTTGGAAGTCAATGTTAACAAATATCAACCTTTGCGCGGTTCAGGCTTTATCGAATTGCCTTCTGCAATAAAATCGAAAAAAGCATGTGTTAATATCCGCAATAATGACGACTATTGTTTTTTATGGTCTGTTGTAGCTGCTCTATTTCCAGCTAAGACTCATCCTGAAAGAGTATCTTCTTACCCTGATTTTCGTAACGTGTTAAATGTAAAGGATATATCATTTCCAATGAATTTCTCAGATATTGCGCGGTTCGAAGTGAATAACCCCGAAATTTGCATTTACATTTATGGTTTTAAAAATAATACCGTCATAGGGCCGCTTTACAAACCAAAAGCCTTGAAGGGAAAGGTGATTCATTTACTTTATTTAGAAAGAGATGATTTGTCACATTACTGTTTCATTAAAGACTTGTCGCGACTTGTTAAGAATCAAATAACAAAACACCACAGTAAACTGTGCTTTTGTGACGTTTGTTTAATGTTTTTTAATTCATATGATGATCTTAGTTCGCATAGTTGTGGAGGTGTTGCCACTGAACTACCTCCAAAGGGTTCTTTCATACAGTTTGAAAATTATAATAGAAAGCAAATTGTACCATTTGTTATATACGCAGATTTTGAAACAATGCTAGAACGGTATGAATCTTGTGACCCTGACCCCACTATGGCGAGTACTGTAACGCGACAGCGACATGTGCCTATAGCTTACGCTTATCATATTATGTGTACGCTAGATGAAAGCCACAATCGTTACGTTTCTTATCGCGGTTCGGATTGTGTATCAAATTTTGTGAAGTCTATCTATAAAGACGCACAAAAAATTTATGATATTTTACAAAATAATGTTCCTATGATTTACTCAAATGATAATGCTCACGACTTTGAAAACGCGATGACATGTCACATTTGTGAGCACTTCTTGTTCAACGATAGGGTTCGCGATCATTGTCACGTGACTGGTAAATATCGTGGCGCAGCTCATAGTTATTGTAACATACAATACAAACTACCAAATTTTTTGCCAGTATTTTTTCATAATTTGTCCGGATACGATTGTCACCTTTTCATAAAAGAATTAGGTGAAGCTCCTGGATCCATTAAAGTGATACCTAAAACTAAAGAAAACTATATTTCGTTCACTAAGTTTATTCCGATTTCTACCGGGGAAAGCATCCAGGTTCGGTTTGTAGACTCTTTCAAGTTTTTAGGAACTAGTTTAGAAAAGTTGGTTAGTACAATGAAAAACCAAGACTTTAAACAATTAAAATCTTATTTTCCTAACATAAAACAATTTAACCTACTCACTCGTAAAGGAGTGTATCCATATGACTATATGTCTCAAAGAGAACGTTATGAAGATACGTGTTTACCCTCTAAAAAATATTTTTTTAACTCCTTATCTAATGAGACAATTACCGACGAAGACTATGAACACGCTAGGTCTGTTTGGTCAGTATTTAATATTCAAAACATGGGTATGTACACAGATTTATATCTCAAAACAGATGTTCCGTTGCTAACGGATGTATTTGAAAATTTTCGAAAAACTTGTAAACTACATTACAATCTCGATCCCGCGTTCTATCTTACAGCACCAAGTCTATCTTTTGATGCAATGCTTTTAAAGACAGGAGTTCAATTAGAATTGATTAGTGATGTTGAAATTTTTAGAATGATACAAAAAGGTATTCGAGGAGGTGTTTGTATGTGTTCCAAAAGACATGTCAAAGCTAATCATAAATATTTAGATACTTACGATTCAACCCGTTCAAATTCATTTATCATTTATTTAGATTGTAACAATTTGTACGGTTATAGCATGTGTCAATCCCTACCCTATGCCGATTTTAGATTTATGAATAGACAAGAAATTGATGTTTTACTATTGAACTTAATAGACATCAGTGATACTGCAGAAAACGGTTACATTCTTGAAGTTGATTTAATATATCCGGAGAATTTGCACATGGATCACAATGACTTTCCCTTTTGTCCAGAAAAATGCTTGCCACCTGGTGGTAAGAATAAAAAGCTAATACCAAATCTGTACGATAAATATCACTATGTTATTCATTACGTACATTTAAAAAAATGTTTACAGCACGGTTTAGTATTGAGAAGGATCCATCGCGCTATTATCTTTAAGCAAAGTTGTTTTTTTAAAGCAATATATTGATATTAACACTCAGTTACGCCAAAAAGCAGAGTCAACGTTTGAACAAGACTTTTTCAAATTATTGAACAATAGTATTTTCGGAAAGACGTTGGAAAATAATGAACATCGAATAAACGTTAAGTTAGTAAACTAGTGGTGTGACTCGAACAATAAAACAAAAAAGACTACTTGTGCTGAAAAATTGATAGCCAGTCCATATTTTCATAGCGCCTCTGTATTTTCTGATGATCTAGTGGCAATCCAAATGAAACCTGAGCGTATTATACTTAATAAACCAATATACATAGGGTTTGCAGTATTAGAATTATCTAAGACTCATATGTACGACTTTCACTACTCTATCATAAAACCTTTTTATGGCAACCGAATTGAATTGTGCTATACTGACACAGATAGTCTAGTATATGATGTGCAGAGCAATGATGTTTATAAAGACTTCAAGCTCCATTTTCTAAAATATTTTGATACCAGTAATTATGACTGTAACAATGACTATAACTTACCAATTATTAATAAGAAGGTTCCAGGACTGTTTAAGGATGAAATGGGGGGTAACATTATCAAAGAATTCGTAGGACTGCGCTCAAAGCTTTATTGTATTAAAACGTTAAACAAACCTATTAAAAAGGCAAAAGGTACAAAAAAATGTATAACCAGAAATTTTAATATGTTAGATTATAAAAATGTTTTGTACAATAATTGTAATGTTATTCGCAAAAAAAATGTCTTGTTTAAGTCAATAAAACATGAAATATTCACTCAGGACGTAAATAAAATTGCACTTTCTAGCAACGATGATAAACGGTTGCTGTCGCCTGATAAGGTATCTACTTTAGCCTGGGGTAATGCAACTATATTTAAGTAATGCATTACCATTATTTTGTACTATGTAATATAAATGACGTTCTAAATATAAAGTATCTAAAGACACAAGTAATGTGTAATGTAATTGTGAATCATATATTTTCTTGGTGTCCCAAATAGATATTATTATCTTTTTACTTGTAAAAAATATCATAAAATCTTATTTAGTACTTAATTAGTTTTAAGACCGTTTACGCGACACAGCATTTCGTAAAAAATAGTAAAATATTCTCTACTAACTTTTATATCATATTAAAACTAAAACTTAAACTTCGGACTTTAAAATGAAATGTTGTGCCGCATAAACGTGATACCTAAGTTTTCTTTTAAGTACCTATTTGTAGTAAATAAATACTATTTTATGATCATAATTGTATCTGTTTCATTTTCATTCCTTCCTGATTGATGACAAAGTACATAGGGCTCGAACCACGTCGCTCACGACGGTACAGGCTCCAACGTGATAAAACATGACATGATCATTTATGATGACAAAGCTCGAAGTTCGCACGCGCCGCGGTGTAGAATTCTACGTCGAACAGGTGTTCGCGCCATCGATCACTAATAAAAAACTAGATACACAATCAGCGACAAAAAATGTCCTCACCGAATGCGCACCCAATTGAACATTTGGGTGGACTTTTCATTTAGTAGCGTTCGAACGCTCCGACCAAAGACTACTATAGTATAGCTCCGACGGTAAACATGCCTCAGTGCTCCTTTAAAAACTGCAAAAATCATACATCTAGGACGGTTAAAAAAGGATGGAGTTTCATATTTTCGGTAAATATTAATATTATCATTATATAATTGTTATCACTGTTTTGTAAATATTGATATTTTGTCAAGAAATCATCGTAAAACATTATTTTAAATTAAATCGTAATAAACAGCAGGCGATATAAAGCGTCTTAATTGTAAAGACTCCTATTAAACGTATTAATTATACTAACGCATGCTCACTTAAATTGTTTGAGTTATGCGCGTTGCCTCTGTTTTATTTGTTGGAGACGCTATTGTTCTTTTTTTAACCGACTTCAAAAAAAGGAGGAGGTTCTCAATTCGACTGTTTTTTTTTTTTTTTTTTTTTTTTTTTTTTTTTTTTTTTTTTTTTTTTTTTTTTTTTTTTTTTTTTTTATGTGTGTTACCTCATAACTTCTTACTACGTGAACCGATTTTGAAGTTTTTTTTTTTATTTGAAAGCTGTTGCTTCACATTTGGTCCCATTTTAATTTGGTGAAGATCTGATGAAGAACTTCGGAGATACACAATGGAACTCTTCAATAAATGATAGCAAACCTTCCAGAATTGCTGCAATCGCATGTTTGTATATTGTTTTCACCACTTCACAACATTACATCACGCTGATGCACTCTGAAGGGGTATACAGATTTGTACAGTTCACCCTGATACACTCTAATTTCACCAACTACGTTCAAATTCCCTATTTTTGGGGCTATCAATTCGGGCATAACTTTACTATTAATTTAGTTTTAGAATGGGGAAAAACAACTAAAAAGTGAAAAATAAAAAACTTTTTACAAAAAAAATACAACCGACTTCCATAAATAATACTAAAAAATGCAAAATAACTTTAATTTCGGAAGTCGGTGTCAAATAACGAAGAAACCAAACTAGAAACACCGACTTCCGAAATTAAAGTTATTTTGCATTTTTTAGTATTATTTATGGAAGTCGGTTGTATTTTTTTTTTGTAAAAAGTTTTTTTTTGTGTGATTTTTTGTTTGCTTTTTTTTTTAGCTTTCCTCGAGATCCAGTGAGGTGTGGCGAATGGATATCAGCTGTAGCACGTCAAAGATCCGAAGAATTCTGCGAATCAAATTTTGACTAAGATACAACCTGACACTGACCAGCGAATTGCAAAAATCGTAAGAAAATTTAAATTTCGTGGGCTACCCTGGCGCTTTCATCTTAAGTTCAATAATTAAAGTAAAGTATCAATGTTATAGTTTATTCTCAATGTGACATATTTTTTAGATTTAGGTGTATTCTTACTTTTGTATTCTTAGTTTTTTTAGTATTTAATTTTGATATTAGTTGTTTGTCAAGCAATGTCTTTAAATTTTGACTCAAGCTATAGAATAAATAAATGATTGTGTAAATTACTTTCATATTCTAACAAATAAACATTTTTGATTTGATTTGATTTTGACATTCACGTAAATTATAATCATTACACACACATAAACACCATAAAATATGCTATATTTATTACACATTTTTATACAATTTATAAATATAACATAAATATAGCATAACAAAATAAAAAAAATACCTTTTATAATATTACAGTACAAACAAAAAACATTGGTCAGTTCGTCTCCACTCATTCCTTGTCCTAGCGGCGAGCCTCAGTCATAATTTTTTTTTGTCACTAAGTAATTCTGACTTTAAAACTTGCGTATAAGGTTGAAGTTGTTTTGGTGTATGTTGAGCAGTGAGCATCAGTCGTAAAATTTTATTGCTTTTTGTACATAGCTTTTTAAATACGACTTTAAGTGTTGCAATTAAGGTTGAAATTTCATTAATGTATATTTATTGTAACTAGTATTTGGGATGGAACCCAAACTATAATGTTGCTGGGTTGGAGGAGTCACTTGGTTCAATTAAACTCTTCTTAAATCTTGAAGACTATTTATTTACAGTTCAAAATATGGTTCATAAAAGAATATGTTACATAAACAATATATATAGTCGGTACAAGGTGTGGTACACGACAATGCTCAGTCGGTTCAAGGTGTGGAACACAACGAGACTTAGTCTGTTCAAGGTGTGGAACAAGACAAGTGTCTGTACAAGGTGTGGTACTAGACAATAGAGCGAAAGCCAGAGGACTTTCGAGCTCACTTAGTCAACTGCCGCTGAGTGACTGAATTTGACTGCCAGGGACGCCTATATTTATTACCCAAATTCCATGGGACACGTAGTGTAGCAAATGCAGACCCGGACAGCCAATACAATTTGAGCATTTCACAAATTAACTTGGACATTAACATTTGACCAATCACAAACATTTCGACATTCTGACGATAACCAATCAGAAGGGTTTTACAAATCTATTAGGTAATGAACACCTGCATATTTACTATTACATACTCGTATTTACTGATCTTAACAACAACAAAACTGATATATTTACATACTACAAAGTATGTATTCTATGGACAAGCTGATTCTACGTTATATTTTACTTTTATATTCTATTTTTACATTATCACAAATCTATAAACTACAATAAAAACAAAGCAATTTTACATATGTATCTCGACATGTACATAATTTTACATGGTGGACTTCGAAAACTTTCCACTGTCTGTATCCAATCCATGAGAAGCATGAATTGGGACAACCAATCACTGACTAGCCAAAATTCCTAACTATGAGCTTTATTACCATTGGTCAATTTTAGCGCTGTGGCATGCACTACCTGCGCTATACAAAAAAGTTACCTCAGTGAGCTTGACATTAAAACATACTTTTATCCTTATTTCAAGACATTACTAAACATAATAAGATATAATGAAAACATGACAAATAAACTAAATTAACTATAGGTATGGACTAAAGCGATTACGCTTCCTATATACATTCGTTTGAGCGTCCTGCACAACTAGAGTTTTGTAAACACAATTGGCGACGTTTTTAAGAGAATTTTTACTTAGGACTGTGTATCTAGTTTTTTATTAGTGATCGATGGTTCGCGCACGAGCTCGATCATGTTGAAACATGAAATTAAATCATAGCATAAGGAGTCTAATTACATTTAGCCACGTTCTACAGTAATATTATTGCATTTTTTTATTTTATTTTTTTATTTGCATTTTTATTATTTTTTTTATTTTTGCATTTATCACTAAGCTGTCTATCGGAGCGGTCATATCACATCGAATAAAAACGACACGAATTGTAAGTATTGTACAAGTACTAATATACTTTTAACGGTATTCCGTTATGTTGATTTAAGTAATTCTAATTAATAATTATTTCGTTTGTTTCAGATCATTGATAATGTGTGATTCTCCAGATATTATCGACTTCTCACAATACGCTCAAGGTTTTCCGACTCCGAGTTTAAGCTGGCATATCCCAGAACAACAAAGACCTGTCAACAAGGAGTCTAGAGGAAGACAAGACTGCGGACCTGCCAGCAAGAAGCCTAGAATAAGACGGGAGTGTCTAAAACAGTCTCTGCCTACATGTCAATCATTCGTAATAAACAATGAGAAGAAAAAAGGTTTACGACTAATCCAGGTACAAGTGTTGGATATCAGTGAACAACAAGAACCTGTTAGCGATAATCAGGAATTGGTAATGTTAAGTGCGCAGTATGTAGTGACTGAATCGATGGACCATGTTATGGAGGAGACGCAATCGTTAATTAATAAAATATCCAAAAAACTTTGTGGAGACAGTAGTTATTATTAACTGCTATCATTATTTTGTAAGAACATGTTTTAAAAGTTATTATGTAATATTGTAGTTATTATGGTATTATTATTAAGTATGTATAACACATATTAGGATTTTATGTTGTGTGCGTTTTGTATGAAATATAATGAAGATAATATTAATTTCTTTGTTTAATCGTTAATTAATAAATTATCTAAAAAACTTTGTGAAGCAGTATTTAGTATTATCAGGTGTCATTATTATGTATGTACAGACTGTTGTCAGCATTACCTGACCCACCCTAAAATCAAATGACTTTAGACCCTCTGCATGTAACATTAAGGTTTATTTAATTTATATGAGCTTATCAGACAACTGCTCGAGGATTTGATGAACAAATACAATAATAATGTAGACACGCAAATTTGATCTTTAAAACGTTAGCATTAGGTTATATTTTATAACTATTTGTTATAATAGGATAAGTGTAATAGCTTATTTTAATGATTGAGTTCAAGTAATTCTGGTCTCGTGGTCTGTGTTTAAGACTGGAAAAAACGAGGTTCGAGATCAAATCCTGCGACAAAGATATTGTTTTGCTTTCAATATAAAATTTATATTCCAAAACTATTTCTTGTATTATTGTAAAGAACTACAGACTAGGTATACATAAACTTTTTAAAATGGTAATATTTTCACATAACTTGTAATAAGTGGGTAGTTGAAAAATAAATATTCGTATTCATTATAAAGCTGGTATTCAAATGCTACTATGGAGTGATTATTTTAAATACAAAATAATTTGCACGAGGAGAAGATAGCTGCTCGTGCTGTGCAAGAATAAACTTTATGTTAGTATACTATATGGTTCAAATTTTTTTGAATATTGCGTCTAGCATTACAACTAACATCAAATTTCAATGCGGCTTATAAGAGTTCTGTTGGTCTTGTGGTCACTAAGGTAGTGCGATGTTCATCGTTGTCTACGTTCGAAACCAAGTTTAACCTAAATTTAGATATTTTATTACACTTTTTATACATTTCTTTAATAGACGACGTAGGGTATTGTCTTTTTAAACGGGCAGTTTGTATAAAAATAAAACTAAAAAATTGCAAGTTTAAAATGTTTATTATTTCATTAAAACACTTAAGTAAGATAAAGTAAGTAAATGCTCATATATTTCCAAATTAATATACTTTTTATATTAGTATGCCATATAAACATTAAAAAAGGCATGCTTATGCTTAAAAGTTTGTTATCGAGAAAATGAATTCATCTGTGAAATGCTTTACAAATTTATAGCTGCCTATATGTAGTGAATAAACATGTTATTTAAACAGAAAAAAATTGTTTATAACAATAACATCACCACATAATCTGCAACATTTTAATGGTTGAACAGTCAATGCATTGAGCATTTACTTACATGATGTGTTTAAATATACCTACTAGATGAACTAGTAGTGGAGTGGCGCACCGTCCCCTGCTATAACTTGTTGCAAGCGGCTACGCATACCGCGCACCATGTTCCAACACAAATCTTTGCCTCTCATGTGCTCCCAAGTCGATTTCACGACCTCAGCCAAGTTGTGTTTGTTTCGCACTACCGTTGTGTCCCAATTTAAAACCATTTGACCCCATAGATTTTCTATAGGGTTCAAATCAGGACTTTTAGATGGCCAATTAATAACTGTCACACCTTCTTGAGCAGCTAACCATTCCCGCACAATGCCTGCACGATGGATGGAGCAGTTATCGTGCATGAAATAAATATGTGACGTTGGATAGGCAATTCGCACAGTCGGCAGCATGACGTCACGCAGAATCTCCAAATACAAACTGCTATTAAACCTACCACCAACTTCCACCAATTCACCAGGTCCCATGGACGACATCCAGCCCCAGTAGCCCAGGGTTATTCTACCGCTGGTTCTACAAGGTAGCAAGCACTTCTCGTTGAACGTTCTCCTTTCCTCCGCCATAAGATTTTACGTCCATCTTTGTCCGATTTAAATGATTTTTCATCAGTGAAGATCGCAACATTTTCTTCCCAATTAAAATTGAAATATTCCTGATCAAAACGGACCCTTTCTGCACGATGAGCAGGTGTCAATGCAATTTTCTGTGCCGGTTTATAATTCTTTATCCCCGCAACGTGTAAATGCCTTCTCACTGTTTCCACTGAAATATTGTGATTTATTGCGGTTGCACGAATGGGCAAAAATGGATTTTCAACGTGGCTTGAAACAATAGCCCGGTGGCGTTCGAATTCGGGACTATACTTAATGGTTTTTGCTCCTGGACGAATCCGCTGAATATTTCCATTGTCTCCATAACGTCTTAGCCATAGCCTGACCGTATTTCTCTAAAACAAAAATAAACATTTTTGGAACCGTGTATGTAACCTGTAAGGAGTGAATGTCATGGTAAAATAGCCAACTACGCGTTCATTCATCACAATCAATAAAATAAAATAGGTATAAAAAAACACTTACTGCTATATTAAGTCGGCGACCAATCTCTCTAATTCCAACATTCTGCTCATGTAAAAATATTATTTTATGTTTGGTATAGTCGTCAAGTTGCGACATGATGCTATATTACAGCAAATTGCTTAAAAATAGTTTAAACGATTTACAAATGTGTGTGCGCAGTCACTGCTATTAGGCGTAGTGTAAATTTTGTTACTTAGATGAATTTATGATCTACCTCACGAAGTAAATAATTATGTTTTACTTCGTATTCAACCATTCTTGATATTTAATATAAATTCTGTGAACTTAAAGTTTTTTAAATTACCCACCCGTTTACAAGATAAGTTATTAGGCGAAAATCATATTGGTCGTTCTTTAATATTGCAAGCAATATTGTAGAAATGAAAACAAATTAAAAAAGAAACTGATGTATAGGTGGACTGTGTTTTCGAACCCACATGCTGTTCGTCGTCAATCCAGCATCAAACCGCTAAGCCACAAGAACTTGTTGGGAACACGTGAAATTAAAGATTGGGTTGTAATTATGTAGTGTGACTTAAAAGCTTTTCAACTGTAATGTTAGCGAGATAATGATCAAAATAGCTTAAGGGCCTACTTCCCCATAAGTGGCGCCCTCATTGAATAAAAATTCGTATCTTAGCATAGAAAATAAATATTAAAGAATCCTATGTTGCATTTCTTGCTAATAGGATAAGGTATTTTTACGTTGTTAAATCAGGATTCAAAGTGTTTCGTATCCAAAATAATAAGCAAAAGTGTCCAAAACGGCCGTTTTCGGTACTTTTGCTTACTACTTTGGATACGAAACACTTTGAGTCCTGTTTTAACAACGTAAAAATACCTTATCCTCTTTGTAACAAACGCAACATAGGGTTCTTTAATCTTTATTTTCTACGCTTTGCTACGATTTTTTATTGAATGAGGGCACCACTTGGCAGCTATATACACCTTAACAAAAACATATATAATGCCGGTGGCTCCGACTTTGTTGGGTGGGTTTACCTTAACGTTACGTGTTAAAGATCAAATTTGCGTGTCTGTATTATTATTGTATTTTTGTTCATCGAGTGCTCGAGTACTTGTCTGATAAGCTCATATAAATTAAATAAACCTTAATGTTACAGGCAGAGGGTCCAAAGTCGTTTGATTTTAGGGTGGGTCAGGTAATGCTGACAACAGTCTGTACAAACTTTACAAGTTATTGTGTAAAATTATAGTTTTAGGATATTATTATTATTAAGTATGTATTACACATATTAGGTTTATATGATGTGTAAGTTTTGAATGTATAAGGTTTATTATAATAAAGTTAAATGAAATAGCATAAAATAATATAAATTCCTTGTTTTTAATCTAGTTGGGTTAATGTTCATACATCATAAGTTTGTAAGTAAAGTATATAGACACGTATAGAAAACTTTAAATAAACTGTGTAGGGACAGTTTTATTATTATTTGATAGGTAGTTTTATTTAGTTTGTAATAATTGTAAATAATGTAAAAAGGTAAATAAAAAATTTCTTTATAATTTAAATTATATTTTGTTTTGTTTTGTATTACTTATTTATCCTCGAATTCTATGTAGGTAACCCTGAGTATAATACATAAAACACTCTTTAGTAGTTAAATATTTTTAATAACTGTTCATCACAATAATAATTAAAATAAGGATGACGGAGGATGCATTCCGAGAGCACCGCTCCACACCGCCTGGGCTTAGACCTCGTCTACCTCGTTTGCCCATGCATAAGAAAAATAAGGCGCTGGTGTGTGCTCTAGATTCGCAGCTATCAAATTTTTTTGATAGCAGCAAAGACCTTGCTGATACCCACTCAATCTTGTACTGCGCGGCTGCAGCGGCATGTCGTGTAGCTCACGTCAAGTTCCCCAACAGTGACAGAGCTACACGACCAGCTGTACCAGCTTGGCAGTGCAGGATCGAGCGTCGTATCGGTGAGGCTAGAGCACTCATTGGCAAGCTTATCTGCTTCAGGGAGGGCAACACTCTCCCTAGGGTGATGCGCTTTGTGAGGCGGGCATTCTCGGGGACTGATATAAATCCCGAGATTATCTGACCCGCGTCACAGAGCGTGTCGACTTCCTGAAGCAGAAGATCTATGCATGGGCAAACCGTATTCGTCGGTACAAGCGGCGAGTGGAGCGGTACACTCAGAATCGCACATTCGAAAGCAACGAAAGGTGGGTTTATAGGGCTTGGGAGCGACCGGACCAAGGTGTGTCCGATACGCACCTACCTGATGACGACGCCATGAGCTCATTCTGGCGCGGCATCTGGTCGGTGCCGGTCAGGCACACCGAGGGTGATTGGACTCGAGAGGTCGAGCGCGCGTGCGATCTTATACCAGAAATGGGGGCTATTACCATCAGCCCCCAAGATGTAGCTCGTGCAGTCCGTCCGTTGCCTAACTGGAAATGTCCAGGGCCGGACGGTCTGCACAATTTTTGGATAAAATGGTTTCAAAGATCGCACGCTCGCTTGGCAGCTCAGTTCCAGTCTGCCCTAGAGTCAGGGTCGCTGCCACAGTTCCTTACGACAGGAGTAACCCACCTGCTCCATAAATCAGGTAGTACTGCGGAACCCAAAAATTATAGGCCGATCACGTGTTTACCAACGGTCTATAAAGTTTTTACATCCATCCTGAGAGCCAAAATTAACAATCACATTGACACAAATTTTATCATGTCTGCCTCTCAGAATGGATGTAGGAACGGGTCCCGTGGTACTAAGGAGCTGCTCCTCATTGATGTTGCCATTAGCCAACAGGTTCGTCGTTCTCGAAGGGGTCTGTCGACATGTTGGATAGATTATAAGAAGGCCTATGACTCGGTGCCACATACATGGCTCATGAGGGTGCTGGAGCTGTACAAAGTGGATGCAACTTTGCGCACCTTCCTGATGTCGTGTATGGGGCAGTGGAGGACGGTTCTTCACTATCCAGGATGTCGACAAATCCGGGAGAACAGCGAACCGATAAGGATCGAGCGTGGCATATTTCAGGGCGACAGTCTGAGTCCACTGTGGTTTTGTCTGGCCCTAAACCCTCTCAGTACTCTACTGGAGGGTTCGGGCCAAGGCTACCGGTTGAGAAGAGGTGGTCAGGTCATATCACACCTCCTTTACATGGATGATCTGAAACTCTTTGCCCCCAACAACTTGCAACTGATGAAGCTACTGAAGGTAACAGAAACCTTCAGTAGCGCCATCAGGATGGAATATTTGGTGTGGACAAATGTGCAGTCATGCATGTAAAGCGAGGGGAGATTATGGAATCCGTGGGAACTCAACTCTCGGATTCCGTACACCTTAGATCCCTCTGCTCAACCGAAACCTACAAGTATTTGGGTATGTCGGAAGCGTTAGGCATCAGTACTGCTGAAGTGGAACAGTCGTTGAGGGAGCGCTTCTTTGGCCGCCTGAATAAAGTACTGAATAGTCTTTTATCAGGCGGGAACAAGGTGCGCGCCTTCAACGGTTGGGTCATGCCGGTATTGATGTACTCTTTCGGCATACTCAAATGGACTCAGACGGAACTTGACGCCCTGGATAGGAGGGTCCGCACACTGCTGACCGCAAATCGGATGCATCACCCACGATCATCGGTGATGAGGCTGTATATCCCGCGGAAGTGTGGGGGTCGTGGGTTCTTAAATGCTAAGACCCTACACAACCGCGAGGTATGCAGCCTTAGGGAGTACTTCCTCAAAGCTGACGTGGGTATGCATCGAGATGTGGTCGCTGTGGACAAGGGCCTCACCCCGCTCTCCTTGGCAAAAGAGAACTGGCGCAAACCTACAGTACTGGATACTAATGACCGCAGGGAAGTATGGCAGAGCAAGGAGCTTCACGGGCGCTTTTACCGGGTCCTACATGGGCCCGATGTAGATCTCTTAGCGTCCGTATCCTGGCTGCGCTTTGGTGACCTCTTCGGGGAAACCGAAGGTTTTGTCTGTGCGATTATGGACGAAGTTATTATGACCAATAACTACCGGAAATATATTGTAAAGGACGGTACGGTTGACATCTGTCGGGCATGCCACCGGCCCGGAGAATCAATTCGACACATTATTTCTGGTTGTTCTCGTCTAGCTAACGGAGACTATTTGCATAGACACAACCTTGTAGCCAGGATTATCCACCAGCAACTTGCTCTTAAATACAATCTTGTGGAATCTGAAGTACCGTACTATAGGTATGAGCCCGATCCAGTTCTCGAAAATGGCAATATCACGTTATATTGGGATCGATCTATCATCACTGACAGGACTATTGTTGCCAATAAGCCTGACATAGTGGTGATAGATCGACAAGAGCGTCGCACAATGATTGTTGATATAGCTGTCCCTCATGACGAGAACCTCGTGAAGGCTGAGAGAGATAAAAAAACAAAGTATCTTGATCTGGCTCGCGAGGTTGTCGACATGTGGGAGGTGGATACAGCAGTCATTGTGCCGATAGTCGTAACGGCCAATGGCTTAATTGCCAAGAGCCTCGACCAACATCTCAGGAGGCTCTCGTTAGGCAGTTGGATCAAGGGCTTGATCCAGAAAGCAGTACTCCTGGACACGGCTCGTATTGTTAGGAGATTCCTTTCTCAGGAGCCCTGACCACCGGTAGCTTGGACCCTATTCCCGATACCGGTGGGCTACTACTTTTTATATTTTTAAATGTTTTTGTATTTATTTATGTTTTTATATGTAAGTACCTAAATATTTGAAAATGTAAAGTGTATGTATATAAGATTAAATAAATGGATTAAAAATTAAATACAGACATATTATTATCATCATACCATTTTCTAATACACACCGCATTATTTAATGCACAAGTCATTTTATGGTTCACACAGTTAAAATCAGTTTTATTTTTGCAGAACCTTTTTTTTAATGTCGCAAAATTAGGGCATCCCTTCTCACCTATGTCGATCACTTCACAGTTTGCACATAACTCTTTAATCCACTTTATTTTTTCCAAACCCTTTGTCATATTTTTTTTATTTTCTAAATATGGTAAAATAACGCGTTTAAACTCTTTGTAGTCTATGTACCCCTCACTCCAGTAAATTCCTCGATTTCTTTCTATCCACCTCACTCGTCTTTTTCTTCTTGTGTTAGGTAATGGAATGGATATGGCGGTTTTACTAAGAACGTCTGTGTATGATCCTGACTTGCAATGGTCAATTCTTTGACAGTAAAATTATTTGTAGAATCTTTAAATCCTTGAAGTTCAACTATAAGGTTCTTCATGATAACTTCTTGACAATGTTACTTAAAGGTTTGTATTCAACAATGCAATCGTTTAGAATGAGACAGTATGCTGCAGTTTGATCTGGTATCTCTGAATCACTCTCAATTTCTACTCTCACATCTACAACCGGACCTGTCTTTAGATTATCTGCTTGTCTAGAGCAATCGATTACAAACAGCGGTGCTAAATCTCTAAATTGTTTCTCGCTTAGTATGGGCTCCGAGCGACGTCCGTAATATGACTGTTGAAATCTGATGTATTGCTCGTATAATAAAGCGATTCTATTATTAGCAAAACTTACATTTAAGTTTTCATATGGAAAATAGGTTGATATCTCAATTCAACCTATTTTCCATATGAAAACTTAAATGTAAGTTTTGCTAATAATAGAATCGCTTTATTATACGAGCAATACATCAGATGGTCCGGTTGTAGATGTGAGAGTAGAAATTGAGAGTGATTCAGAGATACCAGATCAAACACTCTTACGTCTCGAATATGACAGTGATCGAATTGAGACATGTCAGAACTTGCATTGTTTTTTCTATTTGTCTGTAGACCAATAATAACGTATCTTGGTTTTTCTATTTGAGATGAAGTTTTGATAGACCAGGTATGTTTTGTAGTTTTAGGCAAAGCTGGATATTCGTACAGATCCCAATTTCTGTATATCATTTGAAGTGGACGATCTTTTTCTAATACTTTTAACAAACCAATTTTTTCTTTGTCTGATACTTTAACATGCGGCACGCGCCATATGATTTTGTTGATCTGAACATCATCCACTACTTCGCCTGTATTAAGTTTTACAGCGTTCAAATTAGTGTTACTTCGTAACAATATCAGTTCATGTCTACTATTTATCACGACTTTTTTAAAATCTTCAGCAAATCCGAGGAGGTTACGTAGTGGTATAGAAGCAGAAAATTTTCCTCCGTCGATATTTTTTATACCATCAATATTCCAGCCCCAGGCATGAGACATTTTTGATTCACTTTCATTCATCGAAATTAATGATTTCATGGTTGTTGTTATACCTGCATTGTGAAACTGCATTTGAAACTTGTCACTGGCATGGCACGTGATGGACGCCTTTAGTTGCCTGTGAAATCGCTCCACCATGCCATTGCAAGCCGAATGGTATGCCGTTGTTCGTTTGTGCTGGAAACCAGCCAATTTGGACAATTGTTCGAAACAGGGCCGACTCAAACTGTAGTCCCCTGTCCGTCACAATGGCTGTGGGACAGCCAAACCGGGCAATCCATCCGGAAAGCAGCGCTTTAGCTACTGTCTTAACAGTAATGTCGACGATAGGTACGACCTCTGGCCACCTGGTGAATCGGTCGACTGCTGCCTGCGTTGCGCAGACCAAACATCATGTACGGAAATTTGTACAGGCTGAACGGTGTGGTGGTGGCTGAACGGTGATCGCCGTCTTCGGAATGTCGTCCGGGCTGACAGGTATCTGATTATATGCCTTCACGAGGACGATTGTGCTGAACACTCGGCAACCTGAAATGCTGTGAGCAAAATCGTGGATGTGCCTAATCGGATACCTGTCAGGAATGGTTCGGACGTTGAGCATGCGGTGATCACCGCAGGGTCGCCAACCGTTGTCCTTTTTGGGGGCGAGATGTAGTGGTGATGACCAGGGACTCTCCGAGGGTCTAGCTGTTCCGTTTGATAGCATCAGCTGGAACTCCTGCTGAGCTATTTTCAACTTTTCTGGCGCTAGTCGCCGAAATGTAGATGAAACTGGAGGGCCTGGGGTCGTGCAGATATGGTGTACAGTGTCATGTGGAGTGGTGCGAGGTGTACCCGCGGGTCGGGTGATATCGGGAAAACCTTCGAGGAGTTTATGATACCTCGAGTCACCAGAAGTCACCTTTACTGAGCATAAAGACGAATCTGAGTGATTCGAGGCAATAGAAAATACATTCGCGGTTGTACTATCAACTAGTCGTTGATTACGACAACCAGTGACTAGCGAGTAAAAACTTAAAAAATCTACGCCGATAATAGGTTTTTTTACCTCGGCCACCACAAAACGCCACTTAAAGTCTCTACGTAGTCCTAGATTTAAATTTAAACTCGAAACCATACGTGCGAATGGGTGTCCCATTCGCGGCCAGTAGTTGGTAGTTCGTGGGTGCACGACGTTCCCTGAGCAGATGACGGGGGTAGACGCAGAGGTCGCTTCCTGTGACGAACAGGCAACCAGTTGTAGGTGGGCAATCGTCTGTCGCCATTGCAGACTGCCTGCGGCGTTTCCCTTCTGGTAGTCGCAGGGTTTGATGCAGCGCTTCGCTTTCTCACCGTGCATCGCGTGGTACTAGCACTGAGGGTGCTGCCGGTAGCTGGATTGAGCGGGTTGATGATCCCTGGCGTGAGTAGCGCATCACCCCTCGACCACGGTTGTAGGAGTGGTTCCGCGAATGGCTGTTACGCAGCTGCAACGTCAGGTCCTCCATAGCTTGCTTGAGCTCGGCGATCTCGGCTGCCATCTCGATTACCGAGGTTCTCGCTGCCGAAGGTGCCGAAGCTGCCGCGACGTGGCTTGCGGGTGTGACGATGTCCTGGACGCGGTCGGCCAGCTCAGCCATTGCCTCCAGGGTGCTGTGGGGCTGCGACGCGAGAAGGTGCTGGATGCTACTGGGGAGTCGGCTGCTCCAAATGGTACGCACGAAATCCTCAGGCACTGTTGGTCGTGCTAACCCTTGCAGGTGACGAAGGAACTGTGACGGTTTCCGATCCCCTAGCTCCTCGTGCATCAGCAGCTGTTTCACCTTCTTCTCCTTGGAGGCCGACTGGCGCTTCACCAATTCGGCTTTTAATTTGCCATAGCGGTTGGTGGCGGGAGGGGACATGATGTCCTTAACCTCTTTTGAGAACTGGGGTTCAAGGTGACCCACCACGTAATTATCAGTGTTCGACTGGGGGTCACCTGTATAGTTCTATGTGGGTAGGTGAGTAGCAGGTAGACGGCGAAAATAAAAGTATTTCGTCGTACTCACTGTATAATTTGTCCTACACGATTATCACAACACAGAAGGAGTGAAAATAGGTACAGTTACGGACACACACAATAGTACGGGTACACACAATAGTCACAGTACAAGTAAAATGTCAGTCACAACAATATGCTAACGATTTACTATAATTCGGATATCGTAATTCAATCGCGCGCGCAAGCATCTCAAGAACCACTGACTGGTGTCAATATATCACCTATTATGTCAGGCGCGCGCGAGCGTCCTACCCACATTTTCCCAATATCGATCGACTCACCTGTCGGTCCAAATCGCATTGTTGTGTAATGAGGTCAGAAGTATATTGTTATTTAATTTATAAATATAAATAATAATATGCTGTGTATTAGTGTAGTGTGAGTATACATATACATAAATGGGCGACCAGCTCGCCGGTTGAACGCGTCCCAAAGGGTCATGGGCTCATGGCCATTCGGTTGATCCAAGGATACCACGGTCGGGTTTTTTTTTTGGGGGGGATTGGCTGCTGGACATAGGCCTCCCCAAGTGTCGTTACAATGACCGGTCCGGTGGGTCTCGTATCCATCGGCTACCCGCGACCCTCACCAGGACATCGGTCCACCTCGTTAGAGGCCTTCCAACGCTGCGTCTTCCGGTACGCGGTCGTTACTCCCAAACGTTTCGGCCCCATCGACCGTCTGTTCTGCGAGCAATGTGCCCTGCCCACTGCCACTTCAGTTTGGCGATTCTTTGGGCTCGGTTGGTTATTTTGGTTCTCTTGCGGATGTCATCATTCCTGAAACAATCACGAAAGGAAACTCCGAGCATAACCCTCTCCATTGCCCTTTGGATGACCTTATGCCTTCTGATGAGGCCCATTGTGAGCGACCACGTTTCTGTGACATATGTCATCACTGACAACAAGCACTGATCATAGACTTTCGTCACGACAGTAGGCATTTCGAATGAGTAGATACCGCGCAGCCAACTGAATGCCGCCCAGCCAAGTTTGATTCGACGGTTGACCTCTTTCTCGAAGATAGCCCTACCTAACTGGACTGTTTGTCCTAGGTAGACGTAGACGTAGAGTCTCCAATACGTCGTCTACAACTTTGAGTGTAGAGTCTTCAATTTTGATAAGAGTGGGTGCTACATGGGTATTAAAAGGGTTCCCAATTCCAAAATTGTTGCGTTTGCGGATCATACGGCCTAACTTTTTAGTGGTAACTCCTGGCATGAAAATTTTACCAAAGCTCAGATAGGTATGAACACTGACTATAGTTGGTTAAATAATAATTTACTAACGTTAAACGTGGCAAAAACGACCTACACAAGACCTACATAATGTTTTCCATTAAAACCAATGACAAAACGGAATAAATTTCACTGTTAGTCTACGCCGTAGACTAACAGTAATCTAAAATCCGCATTTTATAAACTGTTTTTTAACCGACGAAAAAAAAGGAGGAGGTTCTCAATTCTTTTTTAATGTGTTCGAAATCGCTCAAAAACCGTAAATAATACACATACAACTAAGTAAACAGAGGCAAACGGTGGCAAGAGAGAGAGAGAGAGAGCTGTCTGACTTACTTAATTTTCCTTAGTTGTATCCTGTACGGTCAATGGAACTGAACTGTGTCTCGGTAAAAACCGGCCCCTAATTTATACCCGATTTTTGGGCTGGCCTGTGATCCTTTTCCTCACTCCAGATACCATATTTATTTATTAAACCAATATATACAAAGGCCGTGAGCTCCCGTATCTTTTGGTATATACATCTTCCCTCTACGACGTCCCGTCACGCTATGGCGCGCGAACATTGTGGGACTTCGCGACGTACCTGCAAGGGGACGGGGCGAGCGGTGTCAGTGCTTAGCACTATGTCCGCGGTGTCTGCTGGCACTCGTAAAAACGGGTGCTTCGTTTGGGTGTATTTTTTTTTTTTGCCGGGGTGGAAAATCCTCATGGATGTCCTTCACCTGGGGCGGGCGAAGGGGTCTGTCAGACTCTTATTGACTAAAAACCACCCCGGTGTTCCCTCATATACTTGACTCCGGGGCTGCGGGTGCGAATGGGACTTCTGCTGCCCCGGACTAGTACCGGCCCGCTGTCTGCAGGCCTCATCCCGTAAGTGAGGAGTGAGATCTTAACTCCCCTTCACGTCTAAGAGAGGCGCGCGTGGAACACTACTCGCCACCATCTCGGGTCTCGGTTGATGGGCCAACGGACGTCCCCGAATCCGTCAGCCCTAGACCCTTTTCAGGGCTGGAAGAGGGCGTTGTCCGCCCTTCTTCGACGCCTGGTGCGCCTGGTTCGGGAGCGGAGTGCAGTAGTCATCTCCATCTCCCTTTCCGCAGCCTCCTTCTGCGAGATGACATTCTCACAGAAGGAGATCACCGCATCCCAAGACTCAGCACTGCCGACCATGAAACAAACCACGGCCGGCAGCGACAGATTACGTCCGACTCGTTTGGGTGCCTAACCTTACCTAACCTAACTATGAGCTTGGTAAAGTTGGGTGACGCCTACGAAAATCTACCAAGCAAGCGACTGATTAACGCCTGCCGAGGTTCTCATAGCACGCCACCCATGTGTTTTGCGCAGTGTTTTACTGTAGGTTCTTGCTTGCTGCCTTGCGCTGCTGTATCTTCGCGAGACCCCCAGTTACTTGAGGGAGGCCCAGCGGATGACGACCAGCCACGGAAACAGCCGGTTTAGAATGAACCTACAATAAGGGTGTGTGGTTCCCGTCCGTCCTGCTTCTAGAGCGAGCCGGTCACAGGCCGGACCGCAGAGCCGTCAGTGTGTGTGTGAACGGTATTGTGTGCGTAACACCGCCCATGTACTCGTAAGCACCGAGATGCAAGAACATGCTGCGCATTCGGTACATATGAGTGTGGACTCATGTGTGTCTGGCTTATGTTACGTGACGTGTCTATATTAACTTAGCACACGTCACGCAACGGTGTTTGTAATGTTGTGGAGTCTTATTGTTTGAGTAGGCCGTGGGGGAGTGCCCAGAGGTGCGGTAACTCATTTTCAGAATTTATCCGCTACCCCTAATGCCTAGGGGTAGCGAATAAATTCTTAACAGAATTACCGCTTCCCTGGGCACTCAGGCAGTGAAAAAACGGGTGGGTTTTAGTCAGTAAAAGTCTGATACACGCTCCCGCTCCACCAAACAAAAAGACAAACTCCCGCCCCACAAATAAAAAAAAGGATTGTTGGTGACAAGATAAAATGGGTAGTTCCTAGAGCCGTTAGGTGGCAGGTTTGAAGAATGAACCACGACAATCTAAGCCATTTTAGATACGAGAAAACTCTAAGTTGACTACGCGAAACGTTTTGGTTTTCTAAAATGCGACGTTTTACCAAAAGTACAGCATGTCTTGAATGTGCGCACCATAAGGCTCCGGGTGGCCGTAGGGAAGGTATGCTTCACCCAATAGCGAAAACAGATATTTCCTTTCATACACTTCACGCTGATCATTTAGGCCCGTTCGTTCGCTCTAGGAGATTTAACACTTATATTTTTGCAATTATCGATTCTTTTACAAAATTTATAAACATAAGTGCTGTACGAGATACAAAAAGTAGCACAGCCATAAGAATTTCGACCAGTGAAGTGATAAAAGGTGGAAATATGAGTGCTGGGGTTGATATACAGGGAATGGAAAAGAAGAAATATTTACATGTCTGGCGTTTGAAGAAGGAAACGACAGCGGAAAGTAAGGAAAAACATGTTAAAAAAATATATACAGAAAAAGTACCTATTAAAGTTGAACAAATCAAACACAAGACTGAAAGAGATTATGCATCCTTTATTATAGAAGTTCCTGAAAGTAAATATGAAAAGTTGTGTCAACCTGAAAACTGGGCAGTAAACATTTAATTTGCGGAATGGGTGTGGTTTCGTAGAGCAAGCAACCCCAGATATCCTACATAACTCTGTAGAAATATTGTACCAAAACGTATGAGGGCTGCGAACAAAGTTGGATGAATGTCACACAAGTATTTCAACCGGCAGTGCAGACTTGTTTGTCATAACGGAAACTGGCTGCAATGAATCTGTCTATGACGCAGAAATAAGTCCACCGGGATACACTATTCTGCGGTGCGACCGAGCGGACGGGCGTAAACAAGGGGACGCGTGTCTCGTGGCCACACCGCGTTTGGAGTTGCGGCGAGTGTCGCTGCCTGATGACGCGAACATTGACAGTCATTGTGTTTGAACTGGTTTGTGCTACTGTGTACCTACGTAACAGATTTATGTTATTATTAATTTGTGTTATTTACATTCCGCCAAATAGTAATGATCAGGAATACATGTTATTATTTCGCATCATTGAACAGTATTGTAGTAAGTATGGGGATATAGTGGTTATGGGGGACTTTAACTTGTATTCATGTTCTATATACATAAGTAATTATTACGAATACTTTCAAACTTTTTGTGGATTCACTCAGAGTAACACGGTGGGAAATTGCAAGGGTCGTTATTTGGATTTGGTGTTGAGTACATTCGCGGGGGGAGGGCGTGTGAGTGTGCGCGCGGCGGAGACGCCGCTGGTACCCCGGGTCGGTGGGCTCGGCTGCGCCCTGCTCAGCGGGCTCAGCAGCACCCGACGTAAACACATGTACGTCGAAAGGTTGGAATTTTAATAAAGCCAACTTTTTGAAATTATATTATCAAATTGCAGCCGTAGATTGGGCTCCTTTATATGACATGGACTTAGAAGCAGGTTTGGATTTTTTTTACAGTATTATTAATTCTATTATGGATGACTGCGTTCCGAAAAAAAAGCGAAGTAGTGTAAACTCAAGGTACATTTATCCTGAGTGGTATACAAGTGAAATAATTCGCGACATAAAATTGAAAGCCTTTCTACATAAACAGTACAAAGCAAGCAGGTCGAGAGTGGATTATGAAGCATTTGCTAGGTGTAGAACGCGCACTAAAGAGATGATAGTAGTCGCACAGGAACAATATCGTGACCGGGTGCAGAGTCAAATGCTGAGTGACCCTAAATCTTTTTGGAATTACGTCAAGTCCAAGAGGGGTAAGAGAAGTCCGCAGGAGATTGTGAAAGATGGGGAAGTATTGTCTAGTCAGCGGTGTGTTGAAGAGTTTGCGGAGTATTTTTACTCGATATATAGGGCAGAGCCACCAGTGCTGGATGTGGATGCGGCTGTAGCTAATGCAGGTAGTAGAAACGGAGCGGCACGAGTTCACTTGGACCAATTAACGCTGGTAGACGTATGTCGTGCGCTGCAAGACCTGAAACCGAAACGGTCCGCAGGGCCTGACGGCATTCCCCCTTACATCTTTAAGGATTGTCGGTCAGTGCTAGCGAAGCCGCTGCTTCATATTTATAACCAGTGTCTAAAAGCGGCGGTGTTTCCGGAAAGGTGGAAAGTGACTCGCGTGGTTCCGGTTCCAAAGGGGGGGTCGACTGAATCTGTAGAGGGGTTTAGGCCAGTTGCAGTGTTGTCGACGCCGGCAAAAGTACTGGAAACGGTTATTCACAAGAGCATCTATCTACAGGTGAGCGCACAGCTTTCTGACGCTCAGCATGGGTTTCGACCAGGTAGGAGTACCACCAGTAATCTTCTCTGTTACATGGTACATCTGATACCAACAGTGGATAGTGGGGGGCAAACTGATGCTGCTTACTTGGATTTCAAAAAAGCGTTTGACTTAGTTGATAATGACATGTTGCTTACGAAGTTAGCTGGTGTTGGTTTCACCCCACATTCACTTAAGTTTTTTGCCAGTTATTTGAGGGATAGGCGACAATATGTGGAATATGCGGGACACGTGTCAGATCCATATTTCACGAGGTCGGGAGTGAGTCAGGGCAGTAACCTTGGACCGTTGGGGTTCCTCCTTGCGGTAAACGACCTACCAGAAGTGGTCCAGGAGGCTAACTGTTTGTTGTTTGCTGACAACCTTAAATTATCCCTCGCAGTAGGAAGCGGTGATGACTGTGTCAGGCTACAGAGGGATATTGACAGGGTAGTGAGCTGGAGTAAGAAAAATCTCTTGGAGTTCAATACCTCAAAGTGTGTGATAATCTCTTTTTCTCGTGCGCACAATCCTATCGTGGGCAGCTACCATATTGACGGTTTGCCTATGGTACGGGTGGCAGAGGTCAAGGACTTAGGGGTAACCTTTAACACCAGCTTGACTTTTCGTGAGCACGTCATGAGGTGCTGCAAAAGAGCTTTTAGAAAGTTGGGTTTCATACTTCGTACGGTCCGAGAGTTCTCGAATGTAAAAGCTATTGTATCTTTGTATAACGCACTGGTTAGGAGCCAGCTAGAATGTAACGCAGTCATCTGGTCTCCGCATGAAGCTAAATATAGTCTCATGCTGGAGAGGGTACAAAACAAATTTATCAGATATTTATATAAGCGATATTACGGTGTTTATCCACTTTATCCATTAATGTATCCTACCTTATTTATTTTAGGGATGGTAGGATACAATGAGCTAAGGGTTAGGAGGGAGTTGGCACTCACCTCACATATATTTAAAATTTTTAGAGGAAAGTTGCATAATGCAATTGTTTTGGAGCGGCTGAGCCTGTGTGTTCCCGACAGGTACGTGTGGAGATGACGGCAACCGCACCTGCTGGTGGAGCCGTGCAGTCGGACCAACCTTTTTGAAGAACCTGAAAAAAGTTTGTTTTTTTAAAAAATTCAAACTTTTTTCAGGGACAATGAATTAAAAAGCAGGAAATAAATTCGAGAAAGTATTTGGAATGTAGGTATTTACCTATATTCTTAAAAACTTGAGGCACAGAAGTATAGTAAGTATCTAACCTGTAACTTGTAACGGGTAGTGCCTGAAGCTTTTAAGAATATAGGTAAGTACCTACACGCCAAATACTTACTAGAATTTATTTCCAACTTTTTAGTTCATTGTCCCTGATAAAAGCCTGTTTTTAAAAACATTTTTTTACCACTAATTTATTCATCCGTCTTTTTCACAGCCCAACATTTTGATCCATACAGTAAGACAGGTCTAATCACGGACTTACAGATTTTTCCCTTTAACTTGAGGGGCATCCGTGGGTCGCAAGTTGTTCCAGTGACCTGTCGCCATTTCATTTATCCTGAGTTGAACCTGTGAGTTACGTCTCGGTGTATATCGCCATCCCCCTGGACATACGATCCGAGGTACCGAAAGTCAGAGCAGATCAGTTTAGGCGTTAAGGTGAGACCTATAGGCATATGACTGGAGAGACCGCTGAAATCGCTGAACAGGTATTCTGTTTTGGTTCTGCTCAATTTCAGGCCTACACTCGCCAGTCTGCTCTGGACCTCTAAGCCGCTTTCAGCAACCAGCACAATTTCAGCAGTAAACCGCATACACCAGGGAGCCTTTTCCTGGATGTCCAACGTCAGAGCGTCCATTATCTTCAGGAAGAGGTAAGGGCTAAGGGCTGACCACTGGTGCAAACCGACTGCCACACTGAAGATGTCAGTGGTGCCCACTGCAAACCGGACTTTGGTACTGCATCGACTATACATCGCTCAGATCAACTGCACATACTTCCCAGGCACACCGCACACGTTTCTCCTTAAGGGCCCACTACAAAACCTCACGAGGCACCCGGTCATATGCCTTTTCGAGTTATTTTACAAACAATGGATTTGAAAATATTCTACAACCGTGGAATGGAATTGTAAAGAAAGAAGTGTTTTTAATTTAATTCATTTATTGTTTTTATAATTTTTGAACAGAAACTAATGAAAAATATTTAACAGAAAAAATAAAACTACGAAGGCGTCCTTTTGCATAGTTTGGGAACAACACAGAAAAAGCGTCATTTTGCACTGTTTTAAACAACACAGTAATAACATCTTTTCGTGAATCGCAGAGGAACAGATGTTTATCTCAAGGCAAAGTTCTTCTACAGCAAATACAGCAGGTCGGAGGAGTGAACTCAACTTCGACTGTGTACTTATGTAGCGCTTAGGACTTGAAGAGAGCACCGAAAACCGAAATAATCACAAGTATAACAAATTGCGCCAACTCACGAAACATTTTATGGTTTTTCTGTCATAGTCACTGTTGCCGGTATAAAGAAATGCAATTTCTATATTATTAATTAATTACGTAAGAAATAGTTTCAAGAAAATAAAAGTCATTTTTAGGACTATTTTCAAATGTTTGTAATCATGTAAAAATGATGTGCCAGAGCGTCATACTGAATTTTTACAGTTAATTATTTCGACACAGTCCCGGATATTTAAAAAAAAATTGTTGGACTACTCATTGCTTCGATAGAACATAATTATATTCAACTAGCATTAGTCCGACAGAACATACTTCAACAACACACACCTTCGAAAAACACTATTTCGACAGAACCCTTCTTCAATATGCACTTGTTCTGCGGATCTCGAATTTCAACGGAACATACCTTCGATATAATACTGCTCTGTAGCATTAGTCCGACAGAACCCTTTTTTGATAAATACTGTTCGGCGGATCTCTACTTTGTCGGAACATACTATCTATCTATCATATTACCGAACGCATCCCATTTCTTACTGACCACAGATCGAGCTAATCATGCATCCCTTTCTCTCCTATCACCTTCCCATACAGCAGAGGGAAGAAGAAATGCCAACCACACGTTCCAACCAAACGCGCACCCGTAAATTGGCAACACTGATTGCCGCCATTGCAATTTGTTATGTCATAACCGCAACACCGCTCCCCGCTGCGCCGATCCGCTAAAAACTAAACTTACTATTATCCGTGTTGGCCGACACAAGTGTGACATACAAAGACCGAGTGAGAGTGCACCACTATGGAAGTAGAAAATTATCAAACACGTGATACATCTTCCCAGGCTGTCCTTGTATCAGCGTGTTCCATCGAGAAGATGCCCAAGTAAGTCCATCATTACCTTTTTCCTACCCTGGTCAGCTCATTACTGTGTGTTGCCAATATTTCACTACGCATAAAATTATATACCCGCCTATGGTACTTCGAAAGCCGCATGTACTTATACACCAATACCTGCTCTGAAATGAGACAATAATAATTGATTTTCGCTTTATGGTTTTATGGTAGGTTGACGGATTCCCGTTGTGCGGGCTCTTATTTCTGTCTGCAGGGTTTAAGAGAACCTAACCCAAAGGGGATGATCGGCGGTTGCCTACATTTATGATCGCAAAACTCGTTAAAATGTATGGAACCGCCTTTTTTTACGCGATTTTAAAGTTGGTCTCATAGTAAAAGTTATTCAGTTCGAAAGTTCAGTTCAGGTCCAAAGCACTCCTTAAAGTTTCGAGGGTTAATTTTTTAACACCTTATATACTTGTTGGCTACACAATATGAACAAAAGAATGTTTGAGACAGTTTCAATACATGTATAAAACAAATAATTATGTTTTGAAAAGTATTCAACAAGTTTTGTATCAAACTAGTATTTCACTTGTTTCTTGGTGTAAACGAGGGGTAACTTAGTTTTTGTAATAAGACTCATCAATCAAGAAAAAATTTAAAAACCAAAACAGAAACAAAAAAATGAATGGTAAAATTGTCATTCGAAAAGGATTATTTTTGTTTTCAAAGGTGTTTTCAGCCATTTCTTAAAATAAGGTTACCGACTATGAAGTTTTATATACAAAATTAAACTCTTTTTCGAGTCCTTTTTTTTCAAAAGTGTATCTTGTGTACTTAAAAAGTTATTGCTGTTTTAAAAGTGTGATACTTAATTTTGCAGGCCAGTGTAGTTGGAACTGTCATGCTCATGGAATTAGAAATAAAACAAAAAAAAAAGCCAAAAATTATATTACGATAAATACAAACAATTTACCAGAATCCAGGACTACGTTCATGAATCCATTTAGACCAATCTCTCTTCGTAGTGTTTCTACCATCAAGCCCCAAAGAGAAGTAGAAGCTGTATGGAAACCAATCTGTTTGGAACGTTACTGTTATGTTGTAGCCGCCAACGCCTTCTATGAGAGGCGTAGACAGTCGATTGGGCATCGCCATGCGAGCGCACACAATTGTGCATTCTATACCCGCAGATATCTATAACAATTAAGCATCGTTCACGAAGTTGTTCAGATAACTGGCACGCAGGTAGGTACGTGATGATAGTTTAACTATACCTATCGGATTTAGAATGTTTTAGGTTCCAGCAAGTTCATTTGCAATCTCAAGTTAGTCTTTACTAACTTGAGGAAATGAACTTCCTGGAACCTAAAACAGATAGTGTTACAAAGGTAACACTATCTATTTGAGTCTGTAACCATAACAGTCTTGCATAATGGAAATACAGAATTTCGACTTAAAGACAGTAAAAAAAAACTCTTTATATTGTAAACCTGTAAAAGAAATGTACCTTCATGATGACGTTAAGCTTAGCAGGAGGATCAGCGTGTACTTCAAATCTTTCTGAATAGAAAAATGAAGATTTTCTCTTTTGTACAGATGCACCTTTGTAACAGAAGTTTCCCGTCAAATAGGTACGAGCGCGCCAGCCAGCTTTCTGCTTCTTCCTTCTCCTCAAATATGATTGGTTTATGCCTTTGCCTGAAATATTATCACTTAATTAGATACTGAATGTTTAAATAATACGTATCTCGAAGTATTTGGTGGAGGGCTTAGCCCTTAAAAAGTTCAAAATTGCCTGCCAGTCTATTTTGTTAAATATCACGAAAACTTAGATTGAGAAAACGTGAAGTTAAGGAAAATTCAAAATTCTGTAAACTTAGGTTAAGAGAACGTGAAGTGAACTTGGGTTCCACATTCTGTCAACTTAGGTTGAGAGATCGTGAAATGAATTAGCATTCCACATTCTATAAGCATTTTACTATAAATCCTAAGCGAAGTGAGCTGACATGATATAGCTTTAGGAGGAATAGCAGTGCGGTTTCCGGTAACTTCACCTAAAGTTTCACGGTGTGATGTTTACAGAATAGACAGGATTGCATTGATTTACAACTCACTTCAAGGTCTCTTCATGAAAGTTTTCAAGGTTAGATGTTTACAGAATAGCTCTAGTTAACTAGTTAACAAATCCAAAATCGCACTAACCATCATGGCCTGCCTCAGTAAGCATAACATTCAGAGGGTAGGGTTTAGGAAGATGATGAGCCGTAATGACATTCGTGATCCAGGTATTATAGGGGTACACGTCGATGTATAAGGGGGGCTCGTTGTTGAGGCGGCGACGCATGGCTCGGCGGCGGCAGGGCGCTCCGCCCGCGGTTACACCGATGAGCTCGAAGGGCCCGTCAATAGCATGGCTGATGATGGGCGCTCCAGGCCGGACTCCGCACCCCGAGCTACACAGTACGTGAGTGACTCCTTCGCTACCCAGTTTCTGTACACATGATAAGGTTGATTATACAATCTGTCCGTTCTGTACACATCTCACCGTAAAAATTTGGTTAAAACGAGCGTAAACTGTCATTCTTCCTAAGGCTAGGGTTAACAGCTCACTTCACCTTAGGTTTCACACCGTCCGATAGTGTTGCTAACAAGGATAAAGTTCTGGGAAGTAACAAACTTTAAGGAAAGAGCTCAATTTTTACAAACAGACACTTCAATTTTATTTATTCGTATTGATGAATCATTTTACTAAAATGCAACAGTTTCCTTAAGTTTGCCGTATGTTATTAGTTTATTACTTTCAAGAATTTGATTCCACATCACAAATTCTTGTTAATAATATTGTAATAATATTGAATCTGTTTTTTTCGCTATACATACTTTTCCTAGCCAAGGATTGGCTAGGAAAAGTGATTTTTCAAACTACAATGATGCAGTTTTAGTTTTCATCAAAATCCGGCCCGAAAGTCGATTATTATTCAATATTTCTCATAGTTTCGGATTTGGCCATCCTCAAAGTCTAAGATCCACACGCTTATTTCAAAAATTCACCCTGATTTGTATCCATCTATCTATTATCGCCAATGTTTTTCCCACTTCTGCGGCACAGGCCTCCTCCCTTGGAGTGATCAGATCATATCCTGTTACTTTGTTCATAGTTGAGGCTTAAAGATTTTTTTCTCGTTTTCTTTTTCTTCATAAGACATGGTTTACGGAAGCGATTTTATCGTATAGTTCAACATTTACTACAAATAAATAAATTATTGATAGCATAACTACGCACCTGTTTCTTCTCCGCGTAAGCAGAGGTGTGCCGGAACGATAAAAATTGCGTACCAGTACCTAAGGCCGTGGACACGAAGTCAGCGGGCGCCGGCAGCGGTGGCGTGGCTAGTGGTGCGTTTTTCAATGCATAGATTTATGGAACTGGCCTCGAAGGCAGCGGCGCCGGCACGGGGAGCGGCGTACGAACGATGCGCACCAGTCTAGACCGATACGTTGCCACGCCGCCGGCGCCGCCGGCGCCGGCTCCGCCCCGCTCCCGCTGGTTTCGTGTCCACGGCCTTAGGCACATGGGCATCTGGAGGCAAAAATCCTCGCGTACCTCTACGAGGAGCGCGAGGAGGCGAAACGCCGGGGCGAAACTCCGCTGCCGCGACAACTCGCGGCTCGGCGGACAGAGCTCCGGCAGGATCTCATGGCGACGTGGAGACAGCGATTGTCACAACCCCGCGCTGGGCACGCCACCATTGCGGCGGTAGTGCCCCTCTTTGAGGCTTGGCTGGAGAGACCTCACGGCGCCCTCACCTTCCGCCTGACGCAGGTCCTCACCGGACACGGTTGTTTCGGGAGGTTCCTGTTTCGGATCAAGCGGGAGGTGACGCCCGGGTGTTTCCATTGCACGGATCGCCCCGAGGACACGGTGGAGCATACGGTGGAGGTCTGCCCCGCTTGGGCGGAGCAACGCCGTGTCCTCGTGGATGCGATAGGCGGCAGCGACCTCTCGCGCCCTGCCCTGGTTCAGGCCATGGTACGGAGCGAGAGGGAATGGGAAGCCGTCTCCTCCTTCTGCGAAGCAGTAATGCTCGCGAAGGCGGAGGCGGGACGCGTGAGAGAGCACCAACAACGGAGTCGCCCTCACGCCCTCAGCAGCAGCCGCCTCAGGAGACGCCGGGGCCTTCCGGCGCCGCGAGACGATCTCCGGCCACCGTAGACCCGGGCCTGCGGACGGCGAGTAGTGGGTAACTCGCCGTCCGATCAGCACCAGGCCCGAGAGTCGACGGCGCGTAGTGTTCCACGCGCGCCTCAAAGAGTTGTCAGCAAGAGACGGGGCCCGTCAGGGCCGATGCCTGCCCGGGGGTTGAGGATAAATTCGAAACAGAGTTACCTCGCCCCTGGGCACTCAAAGGCAGGAAGGAACAGGGGTGGGTTTTAGTCAGTAAGAGTCTGACACGCCCTCCCGCTCCGCCCAGAGCGGGAGAAGTCATAGGATGATTTCCCACCCCACAAAAAAAAAAAAAAAAAAGGCACATGGGCAGAACCTATTAGATGGTTTGTAAGTACATCATCCTCCTACCCTTACCATTGGCTATAGACAAGATCGATAGTCCAAAAGATCATTTTGGGATTTCGACAATCACTGATAGAATGACACTAGTCAAGCTAGAGCCATGTGTTCTTATTTCATCTATATCTATATATATATAAAAATTAATCCCTATTTCCTTGGTCACGCCATCACGAGTGAACGGCTCGACCAATTTCGCTTATTCTTTTTGTTGTGTTTGTTATTGTCACGAGAAGGTTCTTAAGAAATAAAAAATTTGGAAAGTTTTGCAGAAAGTTGGAAAATTTCAGAAAACTTAACGACTACGTTGCGCGTTTGACAGTTCGCGGAATATTTATTGCTCAGACAGGACAACGTCTGTCGGATCAGCTAGTACATAATAATATATATTTCTTAAACATCTCAATAGTCACTGCCGAACCAAGCCATAATTGCCATAACTGTTTCTCTAAATATACAAAAAAATTACCATCTCTATGTACATTATGGATGCAATAAAGAATTTGAATTGAATTGAATTGCCTTTTCCGTTGCCTACGTCGTCGATTGTGCCTTTCAAATCTTAATTTCATCTTTCACACAATGGATAGATTATGTAAATTCTATGTACTTTATTCGTCTAATAACAGTGAAAGATTTCATGTAACATTGAATTTCAACTTTACCCCCTTCATTCGATGCCGTTTACATTCTCTATGGGTGAATAATTTTAGCGTCTTCTTGGCTAATCTTTCTGAATCGAAATCTCTTGGTACAGCTGTAAAAATAGCAATAAATTTATTAAAAACACAATTTTTACTTACTGTATAATTTAGGTACTAAGCGACGCTGACATCTGCAATACAGGTTTTTACTTAGTTCAGACATGACTTGATAAAATAGTCACGTGGACTGAGCTTCTCGCGCCTGAGGTCTCATCTTTCTGAGATGGAGTTGCCATCAGTTGGAGTCACCCATCCTCCCATCCATCCTATCATAAAATAAAGGTATTTAATACCTATTGCGGTTGCAATGCCTACCCTTAGTTGGGAAGAAAGAGGACGGAAGGATGATGATTATTGGTCACGCTCGCGAAGACACAAAGATTCCTAATTTTAAATCTCGACGAGTCCAATTAAAAAATTAAGACGAATATTTGGATCTGAATATGCGTCACAAATAGTCACAATAAAGAAAAAAAAAATTAAAACATACTACTAATATAGTCAACCAAGTACACTGCTCGGATTTTCTTCTTCCTAGTACGTTCTATTATCGTCGGTAAACATATCGGGATCATGTAGTCTGAAATACGAGTAGAAGGTGTAGTTAGGTGCGAGTTAATTGAAAAGAAAATTTCCTTTTCGAATTATGATACAGAAACAAAAAAAAAGGAACACAAAAATTTTAATTCTTACGTGACTTCATTGGTCGAATAAGTTTTACCAGAGCCAGACTGTTGCCAACTCCGAATCTGAAATGAAGGTTTAATTACCTATGACTGCGGTTTAATGCCCAGTTCACGGCCTTGAGCGATACGACTTGCTACTTGACACGCGCGACTAGCTCGCCACGAACGGTCGCGTCATGTTATGTTATGGCATGACGTGACGGCGACTTGTCAGACCGCGGTCGCATGTCGTCCCCGCACTGAAGCCGTGGCCGTCACGCTGTAAAGGATGATTCACGTTACACCGTGCCGCCACCGGGCCGTGCCCCGTCCGTGGCACGGCCGGGGCACGGTCAAAGATTGTTGCATACATTTTGTATGAAGTGATTCATGCTAGACCGGGCCGCGGCCGTGCCCCGGCCGGGGCACGGCCGAGGCATGGCCGAGGCACGGACGGGGCACGGCCAGGGCTCGTCCCGGTGGCGACACGGTGTAACATGAACGTGTGCACCGGGCTCGGACGTGCCACGGCCGTGCCCCGGCCGGGAAACAATTGCCGGTCAAACAATTGCACGGTCAAATATCTATAGTATACTTTTTGTATGAACTGATCCATACTTGGCCGTGCCCCGTACGTGCCCCGGCCGTGCCTCGGTCGTGCCCCGGACGTGCCCCGGCCGGGGCTCGGTGGCGGCACGGTGACAGCCCGGTGTAGCATGAATGACTAGCCCGGTGGACGTGCCCCGGCCGTGCCCCGGCCGGGGCACGGCCGAGGCTCGGTGGCCGCACGGTGTAACGTGAATCATCCTTTAATTTACTCAATAATTCAGTCGTGCAAGTAATACACTCCAAACCGTAGTGGTTTCAAACAACTCTTTCATTTGTTATCCCCACCATCGCTATTGCAAGACGCTCAATAACTTGCTGTAGTCTGTTGGCTTTGGCCAAGCAGTAAATAACATTACGACCGCTACATCTAGTTGGGCGCAGAAAAGCTATAGCGCATCACAAAAAGACGATCAGTAGGACCTGCTTTATTGCGGTACAATTACAAGAATACAAGGATATCGAAATGTGGATTATTCAGGGATCGATACAATTATGCCATTATCTTACTACAGATTGACTAGCAATGGTAAGTTACTTTAAAAAGTTTATTTTTCAAGTATTTTATCATAGTGAAACTCTACCTTGTGAACTCCGGATGAGGTGTTATGTCCTGCGGTGGTATTTCTATATATGCGCGTGAGCATTTTATACCAAATTTAATTTGTTGGCGTGTTAAGCCACACTCCTCTTCGTCCCTTTCATAATCGCCAAATACAATATTACCTCTGAAAAATAAAGTTAGGTATGTACTTAATCTAATGATAATTATGTAGTTTATACGAACTTTAATATATACAAACGTTGCCTAAAAAATGCTCAAGACAGCAATCAGCCTTTTACCCGAACTAAGTACGTTATAAAGAGCTTAAGACACACGAAGGTGCTTTTGGAGACAGGCGAAAGTTCGTGGAAAGTTGGACCTGATCTTATACTAACGATCAAATCAAATCAAATCAAATTTATTCGTAAATGTAGGTATCAATACAATAAGATGTTATAATAAGATGGTTAGTTCGCTACATTTTACTCAAGAGCATACAAATCATACAATAATAAAGCTATTTATGTTGAAACCACAGACACACATTTAAAATCGAATACTCAATTAATTACATACTAACACACAAATCCTTACGTACTAGCACACAATTACCAATGTCAAATAATTTACCAATGTCAAAACCATTTACCATTGTCAAAATAGTTTACCAATGTCAAAATAATTTACCAATTTACCAATGTCAAATAATAATAATAATCTAAATGTAAAATTGTAAAAAAATAAAAATCTAAAAGTCAGTGGTGTCCTCCATAAACTCAGTTGTGGAGTAGTAACATTTATGAATTAAAAATTGTTTCAGTTTCCTTTACACATACATACACAACAACAAACAACAACAACACATAACAACACACAACACATAACATATTATTATTATTATTCCATTTATTTCTATTTTTTATCTTACAATTTACATTTTTAAATATTAAAATATAAAAACATTTAAAAATATAAAAAATAGTATCCCACCGGTATCTGGAAAGGGTCCAAACTACCGGTGGTCAGGGCTCCTGAGAAAGGAATCTCCTAACAATACGAGCCGTGTCCAGGAGTACTGCTTTCTGGATCAAGCCCTTGATCCAACTGCCTAACGAGAGCCTCCTGAGATGTTGGTCGAGGCTCTTGGCAATTAAGCCATTGGCCATCACGACTATCGGCACAATGACTGCTGTATCCACCTCCCACATGTCGACAACCTCGCGAGCCAGATCAAGATACTTTGTTTTTTTATCTCTCTCAGCCTTCACGAGGTTCTCGTCATGAGGGACAGCTATATCAACAATCATTGTGCGACGCACTAATCGATCTATCACCACTATGTCAGGTTTATTGGCAACAATAGTCCTGTCAGTGATGATAGATCGATCCCAGTATAACGTGATATTGCCATTTTCGAGAACTGGGTCGGGCACATATCTATAGTACGGTACTTCTGATTCCACAAGATTGTATTTAAGAGCAAGTTGCTGGTGGATAATCCTGGCTACAAGGTTGTGTCTATGCAAATAGTCTCCGTTAGCTAGACGAGAACAACCAGAAATAATGTGTCGTATTGATTCTCCGGGCCGGTGGCATGCCCGACAGATGTCAACCGTACCGTCCTTCACAATATATTTCCGGTAGTTATTCGTCATCATAACTTCGTCCATAATCGCACAGACAAAACCTTCGGTTTCCCCGAAGAGGTCACCAAAGCGCAGCCAGGATACGGACGCTAAGAGATCTACATCGGGCCCATGTAGGACCCGGTAAAAGCGCTCGTGAAGCTCCTTGCTCTGCCATACTTCCCTGCGGTCATTAGTATCCAGTACTGTAGGTTTGCGCCAGTTCTCTTTTGCCAAGGAGAGCGGGGTGAGGCCCTTGTCCACAGCGACCACATCTCGATGCATACCCACGTTAGCTTTGAGGAAGTACTCCCTACGGCTGCATACCTCGCGGTTGTGTAGGGTCTTAGCATTTAAGAACCCACGACCCCCACACTTCCCCGGGATATACAGCCTCATCACCGATGATCGTGGGTGATGCATCCGATTTGCGGTCAGCAGTGTGCGGACCCTCCTATCCAGGGCGTCAAGTTCCGTCTGAGTCCATTTGAGTATGCCGAAAGAGTACATCAATATCGGCATGACCCAACCGTTGAAGGCGCGCACCTTGTTCCCGCCTGATAAAAGACTATTCAGTACTTTATTCAGGCGGCCAAAGAAGCGCTCCCTCAACGACTGTTTCACGTCAGCAGTATTGATGCCTAACGCTTCCGACATACCCAAATACTTGTAGGTTTCGGTTGAGCAGAGGGATCTAAGGTGTACGGAATCCGAGAGTTTAGTTCCCACGGATTCCATAATCTCCCCTCGCTTTACATGCATGACTGCACATTTGTCCACACCAAATTCCATCCTGATGGCGCTACTGAAGGTTTCTGTTACCTTCAGTAGCTTCATCAGTTGTAAGTTGTTGGGGGCAAAGAGTTTCAGATCATCCATGTAAAGGAGGTGTGATATGACCTGACCACCTCTTCTCAACCGGTAGCCTTGGCCCGAACCCTCAAGTAGAGTACTGAGAGGGTTTAGGGCCAGACAAAACCACAGTGGACTCAGACTGTCGCCCTGAAATATGCCACGCTCGATCCTTATCGGTTCGCTGCTCTCCCGGATTTGTCGACATCTTGGATAGTGAAGAACCGTCCTCCACTGCCCCATACATGACATCAGGAAGGTGCGCAAAGTTGCATCCACTTTGTACAGCTCCAGCACCCTCATGAGCCATGTATGTGGCACCGAGTCATAGGCCTTCTTATAATCTATCCAACATGTCGACAGATCTTTTCGAGAACGACGAACCTGTTGGCTAATGGCAACATCAATAAGGAGCAGCTCCTTAGGCCGGCGGGACGCCGGCGGGTCGCCCACGGGACCCGTTCCTACATCCATTCTGAGAGGCAGACATGATAAAATTTGTGTCAATATGATTGTTAATTTTGGCTTTCAGGATGGATGTAAAAACTTTATAGACCGTCGGTAAACACGTGATCGGCCTATAATTTTTGGGTTCCGCAGTACTACCTGATTTATGGAGCAGGTGGGTTACTCCTGTCGTAAGGAACTGTGGCAGCGACCCTGACTCTAGGGCAGACTGGAACTGAGCTGCCAAGCGAGCGTGCGATCTTTGAAACCATTTTATCCAAAAATTGTGCAGACCGTCCGGCCCTGGACATTTCCAGTTAGGCAACGGACGGACTGCACGAGCTACATCTTGGGGGCTGATGGTAATAGCCCCCATTTCTGGTATAAGATCGCACGCGCGCTCGACCTCTCGAGTCCAATCACCCTCGGTGTGCCTGACCGGCACCGACCAGATGCCGCGCCAGAATGAGCTCATGGCGTCGTCATCAGGTAGGTGCGTATCGGACACACCTTGGTCCGGTCGCTCCCAAGCCCTATAAACCCACCTTTCGTTGCTTTCGAATGTGCGATTCTAAGTGTACCGCTCCACTCGCCGCTTGTACCGACGAATACGGTTTGGCCATGCATAGATCTTCTGCTTCAGGAAGTCGACACGCTCTGTGACGTGGGTCAGATAATCTCGGGAACTTATATCAGTCCCCGAGAATGCCCGCCTCACAAAGCGCATTACCCTAGGGCGAGTGTTGCCCTCCCTGAAGCAGATAAGCTTGCCAATGAGTGCTCTAACCTCACCGATACGACGCTCGATCCTGTACTGCCAAGCTGTTACAGCTGGTCGTGCAGCTCTGTCACTGTTGGGGAACTTGACGTGAGCTACACGACATGCCGCTGCAGCCGCGCAGTACAAGATTGAGTGGGTATCAGCAAGGTCTTTGCTGCTATCAAAAAAATTTGATAGCTGCGAATCTAGAGCACACACCAGCGCCTTATTTTTCTTATGCATGGGCAAACGAGGTAGACGAGGTCTAAGCCCAGGCGGTGTGGAGCGGTGCTCTCGGAATGCATCCTCCAAAGCGCTCCTCAATCGTTCGTTACACTGGGTACTCACGGATATAGCCACGTCATCATCATCTTCACCGACGTGGTCAGGTCGCGGTGGTGCATTAGGTTGCAGTTGCACCGCGGCCGGTGGCGAAGCAGGTGAGACACGGCTACTCCGTGATTCGAGGCGTAGTCTATCAAGTACGGCATCATCCAGCATACGGTTACGCTGGATGACCCGCACCTGATCCGACAGTCGTTGGGCCGATACGTTGACAGCTGACTCAAGCACCTGAAACAGAGAGAGCATCCGACCACGGTACGCAGTCAGGTTAATTCCCCCCTCTGTAGCCCCATAGTATGAGCGCATGACGTTTTCGTTAATGGATTGTGTCCATCGCATGCGCTGCACACTTCCACCGGCAGCGGGAACCCTATCAGAGGCCGGTGGGCCTCGAGGTTCCAAGCTGGCTGGTGGTCGGCCTCTTCCCCGTCGACGCGCAGGTGGTGGTGTCGTTGGCGGAGTGGTGTATTCGTCGCTCGAGCTCGACGCAACTGCAGCGACCGGAATCGTTGGACTCACGGTCGGCGTAGGTCCCGGCGGCTGCGAGGCGGAGCTGAGCGACGAACCCGAAGATGTTGTTGGTGCATTTTGGTAAAGTGCCCGGCTTCTTGTCAGCATTTTTTCATTTGGTCCATTATGTTATTGCCATGTTGTTGTTTGCAATTTGTTTTTTCGGTACTGGTTATTGCTTTGGTTTCTTATTTTTTTCTGGTTCGTTTTTGTTGTTGTGTGGACATTATTATTTGTTTATTTTTAGGAAAAATTGATAAAAATATCGGTGAGAAAAAAATTTCAGTCAGTCAAGTTGATTATTATTATTTCGTTTATTAATTTTTTAAACATATTAAATACATTTTTAAATATTTCTTAAAAAAGAATATATAAAAAACATTTAAAAATATAAAAAATAGTAGCCCACCGGTATCGGGAACAGGGTCCAAGCTACCGGCGGTCAGGGCTCCAGAGAGAGGAACCGCCTGACAATGCGAGCCGTGTCCAGAAGTACTGCTTTCTGAATCAAGCCCTTGATCCAGCCGCCTAACGAGAGCCTCCTGAGGTGTTGATCGAGGCTCGTGGCTATTAAGCCATTGGCTGACACGACTATCGGTACAATGATCGCTGAGTCCACATCCCACATGTCGACAACCTCGCGAGCCAAGTCAATATACTTGATTTGTTTATCTTTCTCGGCTTTCACGAGGTTCTCGTCATGTGGGACTGTAATGTCAACAATCATTGCACGCCTCTCGATTCGGTCCACCACCACTATATCAGGCTTATTGGCTACAATAGTCCTGTCAGTGATGATGGACCGATCCCAGTACAATGAGATATGACCATTATCGAGAACTGGGTCGGACGCATATCTGTAGTACGGCACTTCCGATTCCACAAGAGAGTACTTCAGAGCAAGTTGCTGATGGATAATCCTGGCTACAAGGTTGTGCCTATGCAAGTATTCACCGTTAGCTAGACGAGAACAACCAGAGATTATGTGGCGGATTGATTCTCCCGGACGATGACATGCCCGACATATGTCAACCGTGCCGTCCTTCACAATAAATCTCCGGTAGTTTTTCGTCATGATAATTTCGTCCATAATTGCACAGACAAAACCTTCGGTTTCCCCAAAGAGGTCACCGACACGCAGCCAGGCTACGGACGCTAGTTGGTCTACATCGGGCCCATGTAGGGCCCGGAAAAAGCGTCCGTGCAGTTCCTTACTCTGCCATACTTCTCTGCGATCGTTAGTGTCAAGCACTAGAGGTTTGCGCCAGTTCTCGTTAGCCAAGGAGAGTGGAGTAAGGCCCCTGTCTACTGCCACTACATCTCGATGCATACCCACGTCAGCAGCTAGGAAATATTCCCTTAGACTGCATACCTCGCGGTTGTGGAGGGTCTTAGCATTTAAAAAGCCTCGGCCTCCACACTTCCGCGGGATATACAGTCTCATCACCGACGAACGTGGGTGATGCATTCGAAATGCAGTCAGCAGTGTACGAACACGCCTATCCAGGGCGTCAAGTTCTGTTTGAGTCCATTTGAGTATTATTATTATTATTAAGATTCTTTATCCGTCCTGGGAGTTTATTGTAAATAACTGGAGCCATTCCATAAATACTTTTACGTAGGAGGGCTGTATTACTGCGATGAACACAAATAATGTTCGGATCCCTTTTTCTTAACCGTGGATCAGTTGGGGCTCTTATTTTGAATAGCTGTGGGTTTGTCTTAACAAACACTGCCACCTCAAAGATGTATAATGATGGCAATGTTAGAAGCTTCAAGGATGCAAAATATGGCTTACAACTGTCCCTTGAGTGTAGATAACATATAGCGCGAACGCATTTTTTTTTGCAATGAACACGTAATTCTTGTCTGTACGTTGTGTAACGATTACTGCATTATTTTATTTATGTACTCATCATCTTCCTGCCCTTATCCTATATTACTTGGGGTCGGCGCAACACGTTTTTTTCTGCCATTCAGTCCTGTCAGCCGTCATGCCATCACTAACTCCCTTTTCTTTCATATCTCTCCTCACACAATCCATCCATCTTTTCTTTGGCCTCCCTCTCCTTCTCCATCCATCCACATTTATATTCATAACTCTTTTAGTAACATGTGTTTCATCCCTCCTCTTCACATGACCGTATCAACAAAAGCGGTTTCCTTTCAACGTTTCTGTGACTGGCGCCACTTTTAAACTACCTCTAATGTACTCATTTCTCACTTTATCCATTCTCGTTATTCCACACATCCATCGCAACATTCTCATCTCCACCACATGCAATCTTTTTTCATCCGTCTTTTTCACAGCCCAACATTCTGATCCATACAGTATGACAGGTCTAATCACGGACTTATAGATTTTCCTTTTTAAATTAAGGGGCATCCGTCGGTCGCAAGTTGTTCCAGTGACCTGTCGCCATTTCATCCATCCTGAGTTGATCCTGTGCGTTACGTCTCGGTCTATATCGCCATCCCCCTGAACCAGCGACCCGAGGTACCAAAAGTCAGAGCAGATCGGTATAGGCGTTCCGTTTAGAGCTACAGGCATAAGACTGGGGAAACCGCCAAAATGGCAGAACAGATATTCTGTTTTGGTTACCACTACGTCTCCAATATGCTCTGGACCTCTAAGCCGCTTTCGGCAACCAGCACAATGTCATCAGCAAACAGCATACACTAGGGAGCCTCTTCCTTTATGTCCGACATCAGAGCGTCCATTATCATCAGGAAGAGGTAAGGGCTGAGGGCCGACCCCTGGTGCAAACCGACTGCTACATTGATGCTATCAGTAGTGCCCACTGCAGACCGGACTTGGGTACTGCATCGACTGTACATCGCTCGGATCAACTGCACATACTTCCCAGGCACACCTTTCTCCTTAAGGGCCCAGCACAAAACCTCTCGAGGCACCCGGTCATATGCCTTTTCGAGGTCAATGAACACCATGTTCAAGTTTTTATGCACAGCTCTGTATTTTTCGCACAGCTGGCGGATAGCGAAAATGGCATCCGTTGTACGCCAACCAGGCCTAAAACCGAACTGGTTTTGTGAGATTTCATTCTCTTCTCTCAGCAGCTTTTCAATAACTATTTCCCATGCTTTCATACTATGTGACATTAGCTTTATTCCTCTATCTATAGTTGTTGCACTCCAGCACATCACCTTTGTTCCTGAAGATGGCACCAAAGAACTGTTGCACCATTCATCAGGTATGGCTTCTGCCAGCAACAACTTATTGAAGAACAAAGCTAACCACGTCCGTCCATCTACCCGTAATGACTTCCACACCTCAATTGGTATGCCTAGGGGTAGCGGACAAATTCTGACAATCAGTTACCGCACCCCTGGGCACTCAGGCAGGGAAGGAACAGGGGTGGGTTTTAGTCAGTAAGAGTCTGACACGCCTTCCCGCTCCACCCAGAGCGGGAGCAGTCATTGGAAGGTTTCCCACCCCCCCCCAAAAAAAAAAACACCTCAATTGGTATTCCGTCTGGATCAACTGCCTTACCATTCTTCATTCCATTCACTGCTATTCTCACTTCATCCACACTGACCATTTTCACTATTCCCTCATTCATTGGTTTATTCTCTACAATACCACTCCAGATATTTACCTCATTCATCAGTCTTTCAAAATAGCCCTTCCATCTATCCTTAATCATTTCATCCTCTGATAAAAGTATTCCAGCTTCATCCCTTACACATCTTATCTGAGTGACATCCTTGCCTTCCTCTCTTTGGCTCTAGCAAGCCGGTACAGGTCTTTTTGGGCAGCTGGACTGTCCAGTGTATCGTACAGTTTGTCCTGAGCTTTTGCTCTCGCTATTGCCACGGCTTTCTTAGCTTTTTTCTTTAACGCATCATACTCGCTCTTTTTTTTCAGCTTTCAAACTAACGCTTTCCAGTTCTACACTCTGCCATTCCTTGAATTTCTTCTTTTTTTCCTTCAACACTTCCTGTATATCTGGACCACCACCATGTTTCCCTCTCTATTGTGCCCCTTCCTTTTGTCTCTCCCAAAATATCCTTCGCTGCATCCCTAATACATCCAGCTATCTCATTCCAGCTTTGATTTACAATTCGATCATTCATGTCTCCCATTTCTATCATTATGTCTAGTACTCGCTCTCTAAATTCCTTCGCACAATCATTCTTCTCTAGCATATGCCATTTTATTTTTGGTGGAGGACGCTCTTTGCTTTTTGTACACTGTGTTTTTATCGCTAATACCATAACCCGGAGCATGTGCTGTGAGATCAAGTCTTCTCCTGGTAGCACTTTGCAGTCTTTGACGTGCCTAATATGATTGCGCCTAAATAGAAAATAGTCAATTTGGGTCTAGTGGTTACTACTTTTGTATGTGACTAGGTGTTCATCTCTCTTCTGGAACCAAGTGTTGGCTATTGCCAGATCAAATGCGGTAGCGGATGGCAACAACGTCTCTCCCTCGTTATTGGTACTTCCAAAACCCCATCCTCCATGTACTCTATCATAACAATTTCTCGTTCTTTTTTATTCGTTTTACAATTTTATTTATGTACTAATACCATTTAAAAATAAAGTAAAATGTTTACGACTGCTCCATGTTAGAAAAAAAATATAGGATGTTATTGATCTTTACAAAAACAACGTTGTTGCTTCTACGTCATTCTTACACCGAGCTCTCACGTTATACTTAAAATAGAAAATTATTAATTATCAGATTTTAATAAATACTAGAATTTACCAGAATTTATTGTAGGACATCCACACATTGAGGAATCAGACGCCGTCCAACTAGATTCTAGAGGATCGAGATAATTATAAAAAGCCTGCCAAGTGTGTGTCGGACTTCTCACATTTAGGGTTCCACACCAAATGTATCTTTGAATATTTGTATGGCTTTGGGTCAACAAGATGCTTATGCAGTTAAATTTGGCTGTAAAGCCTGTGTGACAGACGACGGACAGACAGACAGACGGACACGTGAGTGACAGCAATAGGACTCCGTTTGGACCCTTAGGGTACCTAACCCTAAAACGCAGAGAGAGTATGAATTAAAAACACTTTCTTTTTTAATGATTTATTCATCGTCACACACAGAGCGAGTGCGGGTGCGGGTCGTGTTCCTCGCGTGATAGGTGCTGTTCGTCGTTTTCACACACAACGCGCTGTCTGTAGTGCCGCCACACCCGCGCACGACCCGCCCCGCACCCGACCCGCACACACTTTCGGTGTGGTGTCTTTCATATAAATACAAGGAACTAGACCCGCCGTACTCTCGTCCCGACCCGCGCCCTCTCTGTGTGTTTTTCCCTTAAAGATGAATTGCGCAGGATAAATCGCGCGAAACTGGCACGTGTTTGGAGTGCATGCAGTTCGCTCAGTTTTACTGAAGTAACGGAGTTTTACTAATAGTGTTGTGGTGAAAAATTAAAATAACTATTACTACAAAATCTCGATTGGCGTCGATAAATCTTTTTTTTTAGAAAAATTAAACTATTTTGTAGATATAGTTAGTTAAGTACGAGTATGTTATAAATATGTAAATCTAGTTTCCAAATAAATACATTTTTTTTTTCTATGCTTCCTCTTTAAGATTTTTGTTTTTGTAATCTATGGTCTTAATTTTCCAGAGACAAGGAAAATACTTGTATAGTGTAATTGATTTTTCTTTGGATAAAGTGAGAAATGAGTACATTAGAGGTACCTAGTTTAAAAGTGGCGCCAGTCACTGAAAGTTGAAAGGGAACCGCTTATCTTGGTATAGTCATGTAAAGAGGAGGGATGAAACACATGTAACTAAAAGAGTTATGAATATAAATGTGAATGGATGGAGAGGGAGAGGGAGGCCAAAGAAAGGATGGATGGATTGTGTGAGGAGTGATATGAAAGAAAAGGGAGTCAGTGATAGCGTGACGGCTGACAGGACAGAATGGAAGAAAAAAACGTGTTGCGCCGACCCCAAGTAACATGGGATAAGGGCAGGAAGATGATGAGTGTAATTGATTTTTCTGAATGAGGTGTTATTAGATTGGTCTTGACCGCCAAAGTGACGTAAGCCATATGAATTTTGGAAAAAAAAAATTAAACAAAATGGCGACCGCCATTAGTTTAGTGTAGTCGTATTTTTTTGTGACCTGGTCATGTGGGGCATCAAAATAAAGAGCTCGAGGAGACAATTCCAAAAATATAACTCACTAGGAAATAACAAAAATTAAAATATCAAAAAACCCGACTGATAAAAAAAACAACTGTCTGTTGCAGTCTGATGCAGTTGGTGGCGTAAAATCTGTAATCGAAGTAAAATAAATTCCACTAAAAGATAAACTGTTGCTTTGAAAAATCTGAAAAAAAAACTCGTGATGGTAGTATATTAATGAATTTTGAAGGAAAACTATCACGGCTAAGTTAGCTCTGTTAGTCTAAGAGGAACGGTCGAGCTACTTATAAAATCCACTGACTGGGACAGAGCAAGGAGGAGAGCGGAACAATCACTTCGTTTTGTGATGGAGTGGTTTTCAAAAAATTTGCTAACTATGAACGTAGCAAAAAGAAAAATCATAAGATTTTCCTTGCCTAACACGATAACTCCTCCACAGGGATCAGAATAGATGAAAGCCCATATTAGCTCAGGTGACTCCTCAACTTGTAACTGTCCATCTCTGTCCTTGGTTCCAGACATTCAATATTTAGGAGTCCATCTTGATTACAAACTAAGCTGGCAACCGCACATCGAAGCCCTTTGCACACGGATAAGAAAGTTAATTTGCATATTTAAAGAACTTAACTGCCGTCCTTACGAAAAGTGCAATAACTCGAGTTTTGCCCCAAATTGAGTTAAGTACATATTTGGAATCTGCAGAATGAGATCTATATATTCTTTTTAGACACTTTTTACGTATCCATGATGTAGCCGGTTTTAATACTAAGCATAACTGCAATATTTAGGTCGGTGCTTTATGATTTACATATCAAGACCGAAATAACTATAGATAGGAATAACTTACTTACGCTATTAAGTAGTTTTACTAACCATATCTGCAATAAGTATAGTTAGTACATTTATAATTAGCAGAGTTTCATTTGTTATATTCATTTACTACTTATAAGTGCAATAAGTTTGAGTTATTGCAGATATGATACGGAACCTATTAAATAATTTACTAACTATTTTTGCAATAAGTAGAGTTGTTGCATTTACAATTACCATATTTCGTTACTGTGATTCTCATTTACAAGTTATAAATACAATAAGCTTGAATTATTGCAGTTATGTTAAGGGGCCTTATTACTAATTATGGGAAGAATACTAAAATGGATGTATTAAGTAGATTTATTGCATTTATTTGTAGGAAGATTAAACGAATACATTATACCTAAGCGAAATAAACTGCAATAAATTCACCATTTTTTGCGTTTATAACTAGCACCAGAGGGTGAAGGGGTACGAGGGGAGTAAAATATTTCGTCCAAACGCCAGTCGCGGCTAGGCAACGATTCGATTCGGACGATCACAAGCACGTGCGAGACATTCTTGGCGGTAAGTACCTACCTAACGTATTTAATATTACTTATTTTATGTTTACATGTCACAGGCATTAATACGCTATGATGTTATTAGCCAGTGCTACTTTGTTTAGTTATTAAAAGACACATATTGTTTTAATGAATTAGTAAGTGACTAACAAAAATATTATTTTGCTTTATAATAGAACATTGATTAAAATAACTAAAAACTTGCTATTAGACGTAGTTGCAAGGTAAATGACGTCATAGTTTTTAGGGCTTGTTAGGAGATATCATTATTTTTGAATAACTAAGCAACAAAATAGGTAGGTATGTTCGGGTTCATGCGCGCATTACGCGCAAATAACACTGGCCGGTCGCCCGGTAGCGAGGTACCTATCATGCCAGAACGGTTGAACCCAAAGAACAGCGATATTTCATCGTATTATAATATTTTTTAAATACACTTTTTTTGTAGTAGTAATTTTCTATTGGGTATTGTTTTCTGAATTCTTTTCAAGGTTGTTTTTTTTTTCTAATAATGTCACACAAAATATCCACTTTAAATTTCGTCTAATATTTCAGCAGATGGCTTTTGTTTTTTATTTTGTTTTGATGTTTTTTTTCGATTTAAGCTGGTATAAAATTAGTATGAGTCACCTACATAATTATTCACCTTATGTTTTATTTCTCTTAAATATACGGCGAAGTTAAGTAGTTATTTAATTTCCGAAGAAAACCAGTATGTTCTTCTACTCCCTAAGCAAAATATTTCTTTTTTCAGGCAACATCATGTCCAGAAGAGACAAAATTCTTTTTTTGGCTATATCGCAAAAGCAAAACCCAAAACCACATGTTTCTGAACCATTTGAACTTAGCAACCACCAGCTGATTCCAAGGCCATCAATAATAATTGAACCGACTGCAGAAAAATCTTTTGATACGACCTTTACCAGACATTCTCTAAAATGCTATGAAACCCTACCATCCTCCGAAGAAGAATATGACAGAGCTGTAAATTATTTTGAAGATTCCGACGATAGTGTCATTGATAAAGACTACTGTCCTGAATTTATTCTTTCAGATTCTGATTCTAATTCACCAATTCGTATTAAAAGAAATTTACTCAAACATAAAGAGACTAGACGTAAAAAGACTGAACATGAGGAGACTGAACGTGTGGAGTTTGATCGCGAGGAGACTGAACGTGAGGAGATTGAACGGGAAAAGACTGAACATGGGGAGATTGAACGTGAGGAAACTGAACGTGGGGAGATGGATCGTGAGGAAACTGAACGTGGAGAGATTAATTGTGAGCAGACTGAACGTGAGGAGACTGAATGTGAAAATAGTGAAGTAGAGGAATGCGTAATACCTGAGAATGAAAAAGGACTGACTAAAGCAGGTTTGCCAAGGAAAAGACGTAGATTTGATGTATCCCTTACGGATCGACAAAGACAGAAAAAAGATAATGCTGATGAAAAGCTGTCACTGAAACCCCCGTGTGATGGTAAATGTCGTAAAAAATGCACAACTAAGATTTCTGAAGAAATTAGAAGAGAGATACATGATCAGTACATAAGTTTAAATTGGGAGTCTAGAGGTGTATTCATTAAAGGACTGGTTGAACCGAAGGAAATTAAAACAAGAACTACTAAAGGTCGAAATAAGAATAAAAGAGATGTTTCGTATTACTATCATTTTCAAGTCAAACACGAAAGAATTGATGTTTGCAAAACTTTTTTTCTAACGACACTTGGTTACAACCCACAAAATAACAGACATATTCACTCGGCACTCAGTAAGGAAGTTGATAATCAAAAAGATAAACGAGGATCATACGAACGCAAAAATGTTATAGACAAAGACGTAATCAAGGACCATATACAAAGTTTTAATCCAACAATTTCACATTACCGTAGGGAACATGCTCCTAATAGACTTTATCTGCCGAGTGACATAAACGTAACGATGATGCATCAATGCTTCATTGATAAATATCCCAATATGCCGATCTCTTTTGAAACTTATCGAAAGGTTGTAAAAGAATTGAATATTTCCTTTGCTCATCTCGGGCATGAAGAATGTGAACAATGTGCTCTCCTTGAATGCCATACTGGATGTTCTCAGGAAAACTGTGACCTATGTATTCAAAACAATAAACATAAGTTACGATACACGGAATCCAGAGAGGAATATCAACAAGACAAAGAGCAAGCTCTTACTGACAAAGACTGCATATATTTTTCTGTAGATCTACAGAAAGTCATAATGTTGCCACGAATGGATCAATTTAAAACTGCGATATTTTGTCCCCGAATAATTACATTTAATGAAAGTTTCGTTCCACTTGGAGGTAGTAATGGAACAAATGTTCCTTATGCAGTGCTTTGGAACGAAACTGTCTCTGGTAGAAGCCAAGAAGATATCATTTCTGCATTCAGGTCGTTTTTTATTCATGAACGTGACATGAAACATATCGTTTTATGGGCCGACAATTGCGCGGCCCAAAACAAAAACTGGGCGTTTATGTGTTTTCTGGTAAACATAGTAAATAGTCAGCTGATTGCTGCCGAATCAATTACCGTAAAATATTTTGAACCAGGCCATACATTCATGTCGGCTGATAACTTTCATCATCAAGTTGAAATGGCATTAAAAAAGAAAAAGAAAGTTTATGATTTTGATGACTTTGTAGATTCCGTAAAAATGGCCAATTCAAAAAGAAACATAGTAAAAGTGATGGCAGTATCCGATTTTTACAATTATGAGGATGTGTCGTCTCAGCATAGAATCCGAAACATGGAACCCAGAGTCTATCTAAAAGACATCATGGCAGTCAGAGCCGAAAGAGGGGCATTTACAATAAAGCACAAAGTTTCCCACGTGTCTGATTGGAAAGAACTAGATTTTCTACAAGTAAAAATAACTAAAAACAAATGCTTTCCTAATTTTGCAAGCAAGAATTCACCGAGAGGAATAACAAAAGAACGAAAACATAGAATAATAGCAGACTTAGTACCTTTGATGCCTGAAACCAGGAGAGGCTTTTGGTTAAACTTACCTGAAACGTCCCAAACTTCGAACCTTGACTAAAAATATTTAATTACTTATAAGTGTTATATCAGACTGATTAAAACATTGATCTCATATTGTGCCTTAAAATAAAAAGTAGATAACTTTTTTAAAAAATATTTTTAATATTTACAATTGTGTAGGTACTTTAACTACTATTAAAATATTTTAACAAATGAATATATTTTTGATATGAGTGTTTTTAAGTGTAGTTGTGTAGTAACCGTTGATTTTACATGATGGGTAATAGAACAGAATTAACAAGTAAGATAGCAAAGTGATTCCTCCTATTATTATAATTGTACTTTTTTAGTTTCAAATTAAAACGATTTAATATTAATATGTTTTTTTATTTATAAAATTATAATTGAAACCACATCTGAACTCAGATTTACCGAAGACAGTTTCATAGTAGATTGGTGAGAGGAAGAAAAGTAAAGTTTTGTAAGCTTCTATTCATTCATATTTGACATAAAATATAACACTTCTGTTTTTCTAATAGTAACAAATTACAACTTTGTCGTTTTAAACTTGTCTCTTACTAATGAAAACCGCAACGAATAAGAAACTTAATGCATCTTTAGTTAAGAAACAGTTCATAAAAAAATATTCATTGCTACTTAAAACTGCATCATGTTGGTTTCCTAACCATTAGTGCAATAAATAGGTTACTTATTGCGGTTATGACTAGGAAACATTCTTTCTAAATAGTAATAATACTTAACATTAGTGTATTTATTGTTTTTATAGCGGGAATAAATGCGGGAACGAACATTAAGTATCATGTAATATTCTCTACATAGTTACATATCATGTAGTGAAAGTTTCAACTCGATACCATGTATAGTGATGGAGATACAAACAAAATAAAAATAAAATCTTTAACCGCGTTTTTCTCGAAATCAGGTTTAACCTAGTTATCGCGCTTTTCGTTAAGACGGCAGTTAAGCACTCCGCGGATCCTGAAACAGCCATGGCTACTTAAAGTGGAAAGAGCGCAAAGGACGATCTTGAAGGTCATGTACTTTAAGCGTAGGGATTTCCCGACTAAGGAACTTTATTCTGAGGCTGAAGTCTTGAACCTGAGACAGCTCTTTGTGCTCTGTGCTGTGCTACGAAAACACTCCATGCTTAACCTAAACGCCGTCAGGCTAAAAAGACGCAGAGGCCTTCCCGTTTACGATACAGTACAATGCCATCCCAAGTTTTCCAGCCGTCAGTGTGAGGCAACTAGCTCTCGACTCTATAATAAAATAAATAAAGTCATCTCCTTTCACTAGACACGAAGTAAAAATCAAACTATCCAAATGATTACAGAAGTTAACGTAAGACGAAACTGAGAATCTTGTTGCAATCGTCACTTAAAGAAATTTTAATGTTTGGGTACTGAATCTGTTAATCATATAAGTGTCTAAATGTATTTTATGATAAAATGTAATTTAATCATTTAATTACCTATCTTATTTAATAATTTTTTTCTTATACTATTCAAAAAATATGTTGGCGCGCAGATTTACGAAATGCTCGACTGATGTTAAGGCTACGCTGTTTAGAGTTTACTGTTAGTTGTTCTATACATGCAGTCTGTGGGTTGACTACACGCAGAGAGGTTTTGGGGGCCGAGTCACCCGCGTCCGTAGGATTAAACCCACTGAGTCCCTACACGTGGTCCCTAGGTGGTGCTAATTAGGTGACACTAACTGGTGGTAAGTTTCGACCGATGGCTTGTGACCACCCACTGAGCAAAGACGTACCGTCAAGCGGCCTAGCCGTGTTCCGGTACGATGCTCAGTGTAGCCAACTCAGAGGAGTTGGGTCGAAATAGTTGTTCCAATGCAGGCAGACCAACCAGGATCACGCCGATATGGGCGTATCGGGAGACTAGTCACGGAGGGTAGCGGGATTCGAGGCACAGTGCGCCGCTGGCTGATCGCAGGTAGTTGGGGGCCCAAGTAGTGTGCTAGCCACACATGAAAGGCTGCCCCGCCAACTGTCGAAAAATCCCGGAATGCACCATTGTGCTGGCTGGCGACCAGACGAGAGGGCCCGATGGACATTCCTGGGGGGCCTTGAGCGTCCCCGCAGTCTCCAGACTAGTCCCCCAATGATACCGTTCTGTCAGTGCGTGCCTGAAGGTAGCCTGCATGGAACCTCATTTCACTTTCTTCTCCTCTCCCTTCTTCACTCTAAACCATGGAAAAAAGGAACAAAATAAGAAAAGCGGTACAGCGGCAGCACTCCCTCTCGCATAAAGTGCACCTTTCAAAAATACAAGATCTGCACTCAAATCTCGCCTCAGTTCACTACCACCTGGAGACTATAACATCCATCAATAACCAGCGCTCGTGTTGTAAATAAATTTTTCTTCCACCAGCTAGCGTCAAAGATAGTTTTCAGCATGAGACTCTGAGATTTATCTACAGGTTCATTGTTTGAGGAATGTTTGTTGTAAAATAAGAGTCCATAGATTTGGTCTTCACTTCTCACATTTATTATTAACACTGCATCACACTAGACTAACATGAGTATACAGAAAATTGTATGTTGAACTTACAATTTATTCAATTTATGTTGAACTTACAATTTATATTACACGTGGACGTTTCTGTTCCGAACCTTTTGCTAAGACCGCATTGTTCTTCCAAAAATAAAGTGAGGTTAAGATCCGACCATTTTATTAGGTTTTTTCCATAAAAAGACTTAAGTGTAACCTGCCAACAAGAAAGGAATTTGGTGAGACTCATAAATGCCACGCTTAAGATTTAGTGTCACTACAGAAAAAACCCAAAAATAGTACTTACAGCGTCCTACATCCCACTGCTTAACACATTTGAACTTAACTCCGGTTCCTGCTGCCCTTCAAGACATCAGTTAAATATTTTCTTTAGATTTTTCCTTCGCACAGAGATTTTGTGTCATCGACGTATCAAGGCCAAAAAAAATAAAAACGCCATCTTCATAAAATCACGTTTCATTACGCCTAATCATACGTCTCGTTTCACACAGTCACATATAAATTTTAATTAGGTATTATTTATTTCAGAATTAGATCTAATATATAGCAGGAACCATTGTGTTCATTTTATTACATCTTGATTACGAAATTTCCATTGTTAAGATTTCAAGTAAGTGGGTCTAACGCCATCTAGTGTCTTTGTAGTATCTATCGATTCGACATTTGCAGTACTACACCCGTTCTCGGCCAGATGGCACCACAAATCCCGAATCAATATATATCAGTTTTTTTTAACCGTTACAATACACCTCTCCCCGGTTAAAAAAAAAAACTTTCATGAGAAAGATTTTTTTTTAAATCAAAACTATATTGCGATGTACATTTAGAATCTCACCAAAACCTTCGACATAAGCTGAGGCAACCCGAAACAAAACTGAATCTAGATTCCGCTCAGACACAATGATTAAATTACTACTATATAAGTAAGTACTAATTCAATTTAAGTTTTAGTGTTAAGTACCAAATAAAAATCAAGAAACAGGATGAGAAGGTATGCATAACCCCCAATACTCCTTAACAAAAGTCTGTATGAAGGTATGCACACATTTAAATAAAGTTTTAATTATAGTTCAATTAAATAATCAATACCCCTAACACAGACGATTGTTATTCTTAAGTATCTACTAATTTCAAATTTAAGTAACCAATAAATATCGAGAATTAAGTATTATTAAGTAATTTTAAATTTAATTAACCATGATAGTAAGAGTATCAAGTTTTATTTCTTAACCCTCAATCTCCAATCCAAGTAACAGTGATACCCTAACAACAAGTTCTTAAAGAAAGTAACTATCACAAATCTAAGTGATTGTGATTTATCATAAGTATTGAGTTTAATTTATGTAATTTACAAAATCGTATTCTAAATAATTTAAATTCATAAGTAAGCATTAAGGTTAATTTAATTAAACAAGTTTATTAGAAACTGTTTAATCAAATTACATAAGTATTGGCTTGGGAGCAATTAAGCATGAACCCCCAAGCCAAAATCTAAGAGTGAATTGAGGACTATTTGCCCATCTAAACGAATTTGGGTATTCAATATACCAGACACACAAGTACCGTATATCTTTTAGTGGACAGACTATTATGAAACCTAGCCAATTGTTTCCAGATAAACGAATTGGGGTTCAACTATCCATCTAAACAAATTCGGATATTCGATATACCAGATACACTTATCTTTTAGTGAACAAACCATAAGATGTCCTATAATCAATTCCATAAGTGAATTAAATATATAATTCCATAAGTGAATTAAATATATAATTCCATAAGTGAATTAAATTAAAAGAATTAAATAAATAAAAGTTAAATTAATTTTATTTAATTAGGTTGGGCGCCTGTATTTGGGTGTGTGGGGGCGCCTCCAGCACGGAGAACCGCCTGTTGAAGGCAGCCAGCTCCTGCCGCACCAGGTCGAAAACTTGGTTCTCCGCGGTGGGCAGGGGCTGGCTTGGCCCGTGCTGGCGCTCCTCCTGCGCTTCCTTCCGAGGGCCGGCTCCTCGGAGCTAAGCCAGGTCTGCCCAGAGCTTCTGGTTCTCCTTGACCAGAAGCTCCGTAGTGGCGGTCAGGCGGGCGACCTCCACCCGCAATTTGGACATCTCGTCCATTGCAGACGGAGGCCCACTGAAACTCGCCTCTGCCGCCGCCAGAATGGAGGCCGTGGCCGCGGATGTGGCCTGCTCCTAGATGAAGGAAGCCTTTTTTGGACCACATCCTTGATGGCGGCCTCCACGACCCCCGCAAGCCTGGCCGCTCGCTCCGAGTTGGAGCTAACGGCGTCTGGCTCTCCGCCCGAGGATCCCAAGATAGAGACCCGGGACCCTACTGCAGCGGGATGGCGCCCCTCTGCTGCGAGCTTCGCGGCTCTCCTGCCAGCATTGGTAGCCTTGCTAGGCCTCCTCGCCACTCCCGCTCCCCTCTGACCGGTGGGGATCTTGGGAGGCGGGGCCATCACCTCTACATCGGAGGATGACTCCCCGCCATCCCCCGACTTGGAGTGCTTTTAATTCCGGAAGAATCGCGAGCACCCACTCACGACTCCTGCGGAAGCACTCCCCTCCTCACGCTCCAGGCTACCAGAGCTCAGAGCGGTGAGGAGTGGTGCTGCGTTGGACTCCGACGCCGCACCACTCCGCGCCTCTTTGCCGACTTCGCCTTGGCTTACTTCGCCCGACCGCGGCTTGTCGGGCGTCTTATAGCAAAAGTTGATCATCTCCTCGAATGGAGCCTCCTCGGCTCTTGTTGTCGGAATGGACCTCGACAAGCGGACAGATTTGTTGTGATCATTATATTCGAAACAGCGGTTGCCCCCCCAGAATACGAGGGGCTTGACGCTTCAAGCGTGGCGGATTCTCCAGCTGCGGAGCAGCTGGCTGATGGCTTTCACGCCATCATGTGCAGGGTACGCGTCAGCCCAAACAGTATCTTGAAAACTATAGCGGACAGGTTACTGAGATATTGGATGCGCCTACACGCCACTATGGCGTAAAATAAAATAGTTAATGTTTAATGTTTTTCTGGTTGTTATAAGTACTAACACTAGTACTTATTTAAGTTTTGTGACACTAAACAAGTATGGACTTAGTCTGTAATAAAACAATTTTTAATTTTTATGACTTACATAAAGTTTGAAGATTTGGATTTTTGAAGAGTATAGGCTGACATTACAAAATTAATTCTATATTTACAATAGCTATTTTTTTTATTAATACTACCGATTAATCTTGATGAGAGCTATCGATTGAAACTAAAACGATCGTGATAGCTGCTACGAGTCAAAAGTTATACTAAATGGAAATCTCTAAACGTGGCATAATTACCTCAAAATGGCGGCGCTTCTCCTTCCACCGCGCGCGATGCGTGTCACGGATTCACTTAGCGTAATTTTTTTTTTTGATCCTTTAGCTATCCTGTGGTGTAATTAAATATTGGATGGAGATGATAGATTTGTAGCTGCAACACCAAACTGTACCTATCCTCCGATTTTGTTATCATTGGATTACAAAATCGGAGGATTTTTGGATTGACCCCCTATGGAAGCAAAAAAGACGTACTCACGTCAAAACTCCCATCTCCGTAAGCACATTGTAACGGATGACTACGCAACCCTATAATCTCCATTATAGGGTCGTTCTATGTAATCGAATACAATGTTGTCACTTGTAAACCTGTGTGTTTGATTTCTGGAATGTTCCTGTCTGCTAATGGCCGCTGACGTGAAACTATGTACAGACATTATAATTAAGTTTATTCTTAGTATCTTGTTTACTTTTCGCCTTAAATCAATCACTCTACAATGCACGTGGCCCGACACGCACTTGGTTGGTGTTTTTTAGTTTTGTTTGCAAACATTTAGATAAGTGGTTAAAAGTTAAATCTAGATTTAACTATATATCTGTCTGCTATTATTTTTAAGATTGCAACATGTTACTTTGGTACTACGCTCATTAATTCCTAAATTGTAAGAGTAAGTTTCTCAAATATGTGAAGTACCGTATTATTGTAATTATTTTGAGATAAATATTTTTTTAACCGTATTCAGGGTAAGAAAGGACTGAAAAGTTACCTGTACAAATAACTAGAGAAGAAATAAAATGTAAAAAACTGTTTATCCGTCTTTATACCTTATACTGTCTGGCAAATGACTGCGACTGTCCGAGAAGATTATATTAAGTTAATATTCGTAGCTAAAGGGGGGCTGAATAATAACAGACGCACTGGTAAATATTCAAGGTAAGCAACCCTCGCCGAGTTCGAGGTCGTCGGTCTTTGCTTCATGCACACAACAGCCCAACAATATCCGATGACACACGCGGGCCCAATGCGGATTGGTGGACATCACATGTCTTCGAATTTTTTGGATCTAGGTTGGGTTAGGTCGTTTTTTTTTTTCGGTTGGTATGGGGGCATGTGATGCGGAGGAATGAAGAAAATGTCGTGAGGAAAGTCTTGTGTATTTGGATGGCTATAAGAGTAGGGGAAGGCCAAAGAAACGATGGTTGGACTGTGTGAAAGAGGATATGGGTAAAAAGGGGGTGACTACAGAGATGACGACTAACAGAGGAGTATGAAAGAAAAAGACATGTTGCGCCGACCCCAAATAAATTGGGATAAGGGCAGGAGAATGATGTTGGGTTAGGTCGTTTCCTCACGATGTTTTCCTTCACCGTTTTCTGAGAGCAGTGGCGATGAAATAATTTACACAAAGTAAAGCGCCTGCCTGGGTTTGAATTCACGACCTACAACTTGTAAGTCGCGGCCTTTACCACACACCTTAGGGATTTTCTACTAGTCAACCTTTGGGTGGTGCAGAGACAAATAGAGGTACGTGCAACACAGAAGATTAAATGCGGTGTATATTATTAAAATATAAAGAAGTTAACTATAAATATATAATCATATAAATTATTTTACTCAATACCCAAATATAGATAAACAATGGCTATCTACAAACAGATACTTGGCTAAAAAATTTCACTTTCTTCCAATCTCCAATAGGGATTTAAAAAAAAACAATTTGGTCAGTCAGATATTATCAAAAAAAGGACACGTGTTTTTGTTTTATCATATTAATACTTTACAAAGATAAAACGCATCAAAATCAGGAATGGCTTGTGGCGTTACTTCTACGTAAATAATGTACCAATATACAAAGCGTGACATACATCACATGAAATTTCAACGCACTGTATCTTCTTAATTTTTTGTTTACGTGACAAAAGAAAACGGATCAAATAGATTTTTTAGACGGTAACCTATTGTTACTAAACTTAAATCTGATCGACATACAGTTTGTAGTTCTTCGGAAGATGCATCATATCAGTAGCGGTGCCGAGGACAAACTGCTTGTGAACGAGAATCACCCGAGGCGCCTTGCTGTGGTGCGGCAGTCCAGTCGTCACTGTCATCAAAAATTTTAAGTCTATTAGTATGTGCAAAATCCGCGACGATCTCTATTTAGTGTTGGATCGTCCTCCAATATATAATTTTTAGGGTTCCGTACCCGAAGAGTCCAAACGGAGCCCTATTGCTGTCACTCACGAATCCGTCTCTCGAAAGCGCTAGGTATCAATGCCACTGACATGAAGCAATCGTAGAAGGAGCGCTTCTTTGGCCGCCTGAAGAAGGTATTCAATAGCCTTCTTTCAGGCGCAAACAAGGTGCGTGCCTTAAACGTTTGGGTCATGCCGGTATTGATGTACTCTTTCGGCGTACTCAAATGGACTCAAACAGAACTTGACGCCTTGGATAGGCGAGTTCGTACACTACTAACTGCATACCCCGCGTAGATGTATATCCCGCGGAAGTGTAGAGGCCGAGGCTTTTTAAATGCTAAGACCCTCCACAACCGCGAGGTATGCATTCTGAGGGAATATTTCCTAGCTGCTGACGTGGGTATGCATCGAGATGTAGTGGCGGTGGACAAAGGCCTTACCCCACTCTCCTTGGCTAATGAGAACAAGCGCAAACCTCTAGTGCTTGACACTAACGATCACAGAGAAGTATGGCAGAGTAAGGAACTTTACGGACGCTTTTTCCGGGCCCTACATGGACCCGATGTAGACCAACTAGCGTCTGTAGCCTGGCTGCGTGTTGGTTACCTCTTTGGGTAAACCGAAGGTTTTGTCTGTGAAATTATGGACGAAGTTATCATGACGAAAAGCTACCGGAGATTTATTGTGAAGGACGGCACGGTTGACATATGTCGGGCATGTCATCGTCCGGGAGAATCAATCCGCCACATAATCTTTGGTTGTTCTCGTCTAGCTAACGGTACTCACCGTTAGCTAGACTTGCATAGGCACAACCTTGTAGCCAGGATTATCCAGCAGCAACTTGCTCTGAAATACTCTCTTGTGGAATCGGAAGTGCCGTACTACAGATATGCGCTCGACCCAGTTCTCGATTATGGTCATATCTCATTGTACTGGGATCGGTCCATCATCACTGACAGAACTATTATAGCCAATAAGCCTGATATAGTGGTGGTGGACCGAATCGAGAGGCGTGCAATGATTGTTTACATTACCGTCCCATAAGACGAGGACCTCGTGAAAGCCGAGAAAGATAAACAAATCAAGTATATTGACTTGGCTCGCGAGGTTTAGAAATGTGGGATGTGGACTCAGCGATCATTGTACCGATAGTCGTGTCAGCCAATGGCTTAGCTACCACCTCAGGAGGCTCTCGTTAGGCGGCTGCATCAAGGGTTTGATGCAGAAAGCAGTACTTCTGGACACGGCTCGCATTGTCAGGCGGTTCCTCTCTCTGGAGCCCTGAACGCCGGTAGCTTGGAACCTGTTCCCGATACCGGTGGGATACTATTTGTTATATTTTTAAATGTTTTTTTTTTATCTTGTTTAAGAATTAATATTTAAAAATATATAAATTATGTATGTACTACGGAATAAACGGAATAATAATAATAAATCATTTATTTGCATAAAACATGGTATACAATGTTGTTAAATATAAATATAATGGTACCAACATTTTTAACTAAGTTAAAACTTAACATGCAAAATTTCATGGTTTTTGAATGACAACAGGTGTTTTTTCTATAAATTCTTGTAAACTGTAGAAGCTACACTCATCTAACCACTTGTTCATTTTTAGTTTAAATAGTCTTGAATTTAATGTTTTGTAATGGCGTGGTATTTTGTTGTTAATACGCACGCACATTGCTAGACAGTTTTTATTGTATTTAGCATGTCTTGGCAAATCATTAAGGACTAGTTTATGAGGATCTCGTCTGTTTCGAGGATATACATCATTGGCTGTCTTAAACAGTTCTTTATTTTTAACTACGAATACACATACTGCGTAAATATATAGAGATGGTAATGGTAACAAACCAAGTTTTTAAAACACTGGTCGACATGAGTCTTCAGGCTGAAGGCCGCATATTACTCTTATGCATTTTTTTTGAGCGACAAACGCTCTATTTAGATCGTTTATATTAACCCACATTACAAGTAGTAATAATGATTCGTAGTAATGATTCTACATACGCGTGGTATGTTATAATAGCAGTTTTTACGTTCGTTACATTTTTAACTTGTTTCAGTGCTTATACTTTCTTAATTCTAGTGCTAACATTATCTACTTGTTCTTTCCAGTTAATATTTTTTATTATTATTATGGCTAAAAACCTTGTATTTGCTACTTCATTGATTTTATTTATATTAATTTTGATGTTGTATTTATTATTAGTCGATTGATTAAATTCAAACAGACAGATTCGATTTGATCTAAACAGATTTTTCTAAATTTATTTTCAAATGGTTCATGTCAAGCCAGTTCAATAATTTGTCTATTGTATTATTAATGTCAAACTCATGATCTGTAATGGTACTTTTCTTTTTATCATATGTCACTATTATAGATATGTCATCAGCGAATAATATGTATTTATGCTTGGTTATGTTTATAATGTCATTTTTGTATAAAATAAATAATATTGGACCTAGTACGCTTCCTTGCGGAATACCATATTTATTATGTTTATACCCCGATGAGTAGGGTATCATATCATTATTTTTGGTAACTTTATTGATAATGACGCGTTGTTGTCTATTATTTAAATAGGACATATCCACTTAAGTGCAGGTCCCCCTAATTCCGATAATTTCTAACTTGTTTAGCAATAAATCGTGTGACACCAGATCGAAGGCTTTCGATAAATCAAAGAAAAGACCAGTAGTCAGATGATTATTGTTAAAGTTTGAAAGTATTTCTTTCATAAGAGAGAAAACAGCTAATGATGTGGATTTGTTTTTTTGAAATCCGAACTGCTCGTCACTTATTATTTGGAACTTGTTGCAGAAATCAAAGTCTTTTATACATACATTTTCGTATATTTTGGACAGGATAGGTATTAAAGTTATAGGTCGATAATTATTGATATCACATTTATCTCCCTTTTTTAATAGTTTGATAGTTTTAATTTATCGGGAAAAGTTCCAGCTGAATACGACATATTGATTAGGTAAGTTAGGATACCAGTCAGTTCATTACAGCAGGCTTTTACGATTTTTGTGCTAATTTCATCAAAGCCCTCTGCTCTGGTGTTGCAAAGAGACATTATTTCCTGCTGAACCTCACTTTCTAGCATAGGTTTGAGAAACATAGAGTTGACACATACATCCTTCCTAAAGCTTTGGCCAGAACTTGGTTGAGCTGTTACATGCTTCAAATCAACATAATGGTCGTTGAATACAGAAACCATTTCAACAGGGTCTGTAATTACGGTATTATTTAACTTTATAATTTTTATGTTGTCTTTGGGGGTACTATTATTAATTTCATTTTTAATGACAGATAATATATTTTATGTTTGCGTTCTTTTTTGAACTGAAAATACACTTCTAAATAATAAGAGATGAGTAATTATTATATTTAGATTTATTAGTAGAATTTTTAGTTTTATAGAACCGGTAACGTAGTCTCCGTTTAGTTTTGCAACTTTGTCTTAGACCTTTGCTTATCCACTTTTGATTGTTGTAACATAGTGGCGTTACAATCTAAATTAAAACGAAACATAAGGAAATAACCACAAAGACCAAAAGCCACTCTAACAGTGTTGGTTAGCAATAAAAAATATTATTTGCTGACAACACTATTGTCTTTGGATTCGTTGACATCTGTCAATGACGGCGTAGATATAAATAGCCCTCCAAGACAACGTGGATTCCTTTTCAATTTTAATCCAACTGCTGGCGGTGGACTCACACTCACCTTGTTCTGTCGAACACCCTTGAGCCGTGAACCGATCGCCAAATCCTAGCAGTTGCACGTTTGCATTGGCAAATATTTGCCAACTTAATTACGTGATATTCAACCCCTGTAATTGGGTGAGTGTTTGAACAGCATACAGGTAGCTTTGTGCATTCTGTGTTCCTAATCTTGTGTATAAATTCTTTCCAGAACATGTCTTTCTTATTTCTTTTCTTAGCATTGTAAAATCAAGGCTTATAACCTACAAAAGATCTGTCGCATATTGTAATCACGCCTTCCGCGTGGTTTACTTTACGAGGCTTTTGCTAAGTGCATCCTGACTTGTGCGTGCTGCTGCGCTCGAATGTGCCTGTCATCGTGCTTTTCCACCTCACCTTTGTAAACTCCGTCTGATTTTGACAACCACACTTGTTAGCGCACGTACAGCCGCTTTGCTCATGCTTAGGTAATCAGCGGAGAAGCTCATCAACCATCATTGACACGCTGGACATTATTTCCAAGGTCCCAGATCCAGATTCCTAGATCCAGATTCCCAGATCCGGTTTCCCAAATTCGGGCCATGAAGATGGAGGGGGAATACTTGGAGTCCTGCGCTCTGAGTACGCACCTACATCGTCCCCCATCGCGGCCATCCTGCCGCAGTGCCTCGTGCTGTCACCACTAGGCCACCTACCACGGCGGCTCGCTCCACGCCGGGTGCTTATTTGCCCGCGTGGCCTCTGCAGGCCGTCTCCGAGCCGGCTAGACCACCTGCCGGCCGACCCATCCTAGCTCCTGTCGACCCTACGAGCCGGCGCTACCACCTGCCGGCCAACACCTCCGAGGTAAACGCAACGTGGCTTCCTCGAGTCACCCGCCACAAGGTTGAGACAGGGCAGTACTGTGCTATCTCCCAGGGAATACGAATATTTTGTGACTACAAACCTTCCCAAACCCTTTCTCTATTTTAATATATATATTTTTAACGTTGACCGAGGTACGTGTTGTCATTTTTCATCCCACGTAGGCTCCTTACGTCACATTGTTTTTATTATTACTGTTCACTTTAACGCTTACCTTGGGAAAACAGAGATTGTACAGTAGGCATAGCAGTTCATGGAAATCACTGAATGCGGAATTTGTATCAGGTTTTTGATAGATATTAGACCAAGAAAGGTTTTGCAAGCATTCCCTAAATTTCCGTATATTGTCTAAATTGTAATCTATTATAAAAATATAGTATGTTGGTGCGTTTTGTGGTTTATGTTTAGTAGGAAAGGTTAGCATATGTGCTGTGTCGTGATCTGAAAGATGCAGAGGTAGCACTGTTGCAGTTACGTGGGAAATGTTGCTTAAAATATGGTCAATACAAGACAGTTTACGTGTGGGAATATTTATGTAGATTTTCAAATTATAATCGCGGCACAAGTCTTGCAACTCGTTTGTAATGTTACCCTTTTTCAGCGTATTTATATTGATGTATGTTTGTTACTCTTTCACGCGAACACTCCTGAACGGAATTTTATGAAATTTTACAGTAATATTGCTTCGAAATCAGAATAAAATATAGGCTATAATTTATAATGGGGGGAAGTACCTACTAATACCACGTAGGCGAAGCCGCTTGCAAAAGCTAGATAAATATAATAATTTGAGGCGCATGCTGTTCGGGTCGCATTTTTCCGCACTAGTGCGAAACACCCTATACTGCGAGCCTAACAGCCTGGCCACGCGAACGGGCGATGCGACTGGCGGTGCGTCTGGCGGGGTGTCAATTGACGCGGCACAGTTTGCAGGCCACGGGCAGTAGCGTTCGCCGCCGCGACCAGTATAGACCGAGAGTGAAATATCACTATCAAATTTATCTCGATATTGTTTAGAAAGTCGTACAGAGATTGTCTAAATATGTGTCCCTAAATCATTAAATATTTTATATATCATCATACATAATGTCGTATGTAGTGTACCTACTACATACCTTTACGTCAAAAAACGTTTTCCTGCAGCATTTAAAACCCTTTTATGCATTTACTGTTTTCTCCAGTTCTGGTTGTAAATCTTTAAGAATGTAATCAAAGGTTTCGACGCTCATGCGGGTGTAATTGAAAAAAAAAATCTGGATATAGTCTGTATTTATCGTACTTCTTGTGAAATTCTCCATCTATACACCGATCCTTATTCAAATCATGTACTCCACAATCTCTTCCAAACATAATGTCTTGAACCAAAAAACTACTACTTTCCAAGCAATATTGAGATAAATTTAATAATGACATTCCAATCTCGGTCTATACTGGTCGCGGCAGCCAACGCTACTGCCCGTGGCCTGCAAACTGTGCCGCGTGAATTAACGCCCCGCCAGACGCACTGCCGGTCGCGTCGCCTGTTCCCGTGGCCAGGCTGTAAAAGCGGTATGGGTAGGAGAGGGTTTTCAAATAAGTACTTGTGTTGAAAAAACTAACCATGTATGTACTGCACAAAGCCAAGCCAGGTGAACGTATGCTCCTTCAACACTCCATCGGCTGGTTCGTTCTCGAAGTCATCGTGGCAGATTGAGAAGTCCCGGATAATGCACAACGTCGAACGCGCACATACTAATGATATAACAACAACACGTATTATAGGATACCCACCTTCTTCCTTACATCATAATAGATACTTTCACTTTCACAAACGTCTTTTGGAACTTTAGGTTAGGACCGTTTCTGCTGGTTTACAGTTTAGTTTTTTATTAAAAAATATGATTGAGCTTACTAAGGGCCAGTTTTTTAATCCGTAGTTGTCTCAATCAATGACAAATCAACTAATCGACTTATCTCAAGTAATTGTTAAATTACACTTTAATCATGTCTGTGTAATTTCTTTTTCTTTCTAGACTAATAGTTATTTATTTGACCATTGCTCAAGTAAACAATTGAATGAATAACGCATTTTAGCGAAAAACAATTAGTTGCTATTTTTAACTGTTGGTTAAGTTGACTATGAATAAAAAACCGGCCCTTATAAAGGCCAGTCAACACAGTGCAAAAGGAATTTTCAATTGAAATGAAACTAAAAAACAGTGATAAGGATACAAACGTAAGGCACAAAATGCTACTGTCTTCCAGCCGTACATACTGTGCGTACGATCTCAAACTAATGAAATTTTTCAGTGTGTCTTGTATTGTTGTCGCTTTAATTTGTCTGTTTACCCAAACGGAATGTGATAACAATATTTTTTCTGGTAAATACACGCATCCATCGTACAGGGTTATTGCCAATTCAACGTATTTCCGGCAGGATATTATAGTGTGACCAATTGCAACAATTCGCACCCAAGCTCTAATTGTTTCATTGTTAGGGTTCCGAAAGTCCGAATGAAAAAACGCAAGCGTTATAGGATCACTAGTGTCTCTGTCTGTCTGTCTGTCCATCCATCCGTGTACTTTTTTTTTGTGTGGGTGGGAAATCATCCTGTGACTTCTACCGCTCTGGGTGGAGCGGGAGGGCGCGTCAGCTTTTACTGACTAAAACCCACCCCTGTTCCTTCCCTGTTCAGACAGGGAAGGACAGGGGTGAGTTTGCCCAAGGGTGCGGTAACACTGTTTCGAATTTTAAACGACCCTTTGGCAGGCATCGGCCATGACGGGCTCCGTCATTTTATTGCTGACATCTCTTTGAGGCGCGCGTGGAACACTACGCGCCGTCGACTCTTGGGCCTGGTCCTGATCGGACGGTGAGCTACCCACTACTCGCCGTCCGCAGGCCCGCGCCTACGGTGGTCGGAGATAGTCTCACGATCCCCGACCCCCCAGGGCGTCTCTTGCGGCAGCTGCTGCGATTCGACTAGACCGATACATTTGAAATTTTGGTACACGTGTGACCCAAACACGAAAGTGTACCCTAAACGAATTAATTTGGAATATGGGGGTCACATCAAGGGTGAAAATCGTAAAATTAAAAAACAAAGTTTTTTAAACTGTGCCGTGCGACATACATAAAATGTATAGTTTTAAAGTTATTCAATAAAATAAATGAAAACATGACCATACCCTCCCCCCATCCCTTATCTCCGAAACTGCTGGGCCTAAAATTTAAAAAAAATACTGATAGTAGTGCTTTAATTATATGTTATAGGAAAACTAATAAGGAAGAGCTAGTTTAAAAAAAAAAACTTGAAAAAATTATGATTTGTTCAAAACCTTTGGCCGGTTTATTTTTATTCAAATAATCCCAGAATTCGTTCCGCCGGGAATACTTCGGGTTACCAATAACCCTATACAAATAAGGGCCGATTTCACCATTCGCTCTATAAACTAAGTTTTACTGAACTAAGCTTAGCGTAAAAACATAAATACCATAAAAATGATTATAGTGAGTTAACCATAAAAGAAAGACATATGCTGTCACAGACTTTCTTTTAGAACTTTAAAAGGAAAATAATTCCGTCATACACAATTTTTGCGTAACTTTAACCGTTTACGCAGCGCACGCAACTGAATCTCTTAAAAGGATTTTTTTTCCGGTTTTTGCCACATTTTTTCCTGATACTCTGCTCCTGTTGGTCATAGCGAATTTTATATAGCTTATAGCTTTCCTCGATAAATGTATTATTCAACTCAACAATATTTTTTCAATTCGATCCAGTAGTTCCTGAGATTAGCAAACAAACAAACAAAGTCTTCAGCTTTATGACAGCGGCTAAACGCGTTTAAGCGAGCTTAAACGCGTTTAACTGGGCATTTAGAATTGGTGAAATCGGCCCTAAGAGGAAATCGGTGATCGTTATTCACAATCTTTCACTCGTTCCGAAAAGGTTGATTCTTAACACACTTATATTAGTTAATTACAAATTAACTTGTAACCTAACTAACCGACGCTGTAATCTTAAGAATCTTAGAATTGACCCACTTCCCAGTTTGTAACAAAGTTGAAATTTTTGGGATGTTTAATTTGGATGACACATGGTTAGTTATGTGACGTCATTATAATCCAATATGGAGGACTCCAAAAGATTGCGAACTAATCATTTTGCATTCCCGTGATATGGGTCTCAAATGAAAGGGTTTGCTAAGAAGAACACGAAAAATAAAAAATAAATAAAAATACACTAAACATTTTAAAATAACTTGAATTTCGGAAGTCGGCGTTTGTATTTTATTTCTTAGTTATTTGACACCGACTTCCAGAATTAAAGTTATTTTAAAATTTTTAGTGTACCTACTTACTTATTTTATTTTTTTATTTCCCAGAACTAAAAACCCCAATATCATGGAACGTGGAATTTAAACATACTCGTAATTGGAGGAAACTAAAACGTTATATATGTATACATATTTTACGTTTTTGTTCAGTTTTTCAAAAAGCGCTGAAGCAATTTCGATAAAATTTATAAGGGACCATCTCAGGAGTACATAAATTCTTTCGGATAAAAAAATCATTTTGTAAATTGGTCCACAACTGACAGAGAAATCGGTGGACATACATAAAAAAAAAACATACATACAGTCGAACATTCTCCTCCTTTTTCGAAGTCTGTTAAAAATAAAGTGCTATTATTAGTTTTTTTTTTATCTACAGAAAATTATTTCTTAGTTAAAATTGTTATGACTTTAATGAGGAATGTAGTCTGTGGGTATTGTGTTTGTTTTCTATGATTATATAGCTTCAAGGAAATTCAACTTTCGTTTTTAGGGTCCCACACCCGAAGGGTCCAAACGGAGCCCTATTGCTGTCACTCACGAGTCCGTCAGTCTGTTTGTCGTCTGTTACACAGGTTTTACAGCCAAGGTATGAGTTACAGTCTTCAAATTTTCACAGTATAAGCATCTTGTTGACCCAAAGCGTATGGCTTTGGGTCTACAAGATGGAAATAGTCAAAAATATATTTGTTACGGAACTCTAAATGTACCAAGTCCGACACGCACTTGGCCGGTTTTTAATTTTTTAATGAATTGTATGTAAAGTATGAATGAAAGCATGCAAATTTCAATGAATACAAAAGTATGAATGAAAAAAATGCAAAATTCGAATGTACCTAACATTCAGATTTTTATCACGCCATTTTGTAAGTTTTATTTATTAGAAGTTTTATTTAGTAATTTAAACATTAATGATCCTTTCTCATGATTGTCATGAGAAAGGATCATTAATGTGTAAATTAATACAATTTATTAAATTCTTTAATTTAATTTGTAATTTTACTTAAGTTTAATCAAATCAAAAACTCCTAACTAAATAAAACTTACAAAATGGCGTGATAAAAATCTGAATGTTAGGTACATTCAAATTTTGTTATTTTGTTTTTAACCGACTTCAAAAAATGTAAGAGGTTCTATGTTTAAGACTTATGTATTTTTTTTATGTACCTATGTCCACTGATTTCTCTGTCAATTGTGGACCGATATTAATTTTTATTCAAAAGAGTATACCTACCTACTCCTGAGGTGGTCCAATACAAATTTTTAATATAAATTGATACAGCGCTTTTTGAAAAAATCAACAAAAACAAAAAATATGTGTACATAGATGATTTTTTTCCCCCCCATATTTCGTTAAAAATTTCATGCTAATGGAGTTATCAATTCGGGCATAACTTTAATGTTTAGTTTTAGTTGGGTACAACAACCAAAAAGTGAAATTTAGAAAACTTTTTTACAAAGAATACAACACACAAAAAAAATTTGGTGTTTGTATTTTGTTTCTTCGTTATTTGACACCAAATTCCGACACAAAGTTATTTTACAATTTTTTGTGTATTTTCTTTTTTAAATTCGATTGTATTTTTTTTTAAGTATTTAGTCTAAATTATTCTTAATTCGCGCATTAAGGTGAGATATTTCTATTGTACCAATCTTGCGAACGATAGGTACATGAAATGTAAGTTGATTGGTAAATCTACTCTTTTTTTTAACGATAATAGTAAGGTTCAAGTTTTAAACTACGATAAATAAAACGGTGAGCATCGTGAAAAGCGATTTATTTCATTTCAAAATACATTTTTGTGATATCTACGTACCTACACCTAATAAGACTTATTCGAAGTTACGTTGGAAGAAACTATTAGGTATTGTTAACTGTTCGATGGTTGGTTAGTCGTTACAAGAAAACGACGAAAGACACTAGTAGGACTGTTTATAGAATTTACCATATTAGTGTTAAAAAAGAAATTGAGAGATTCCTCTTTAGACCCAGATTTTGAAACCTTTTTTTTTCGTGGGCGACCACCACCCTGTTCCTTCAGTTGCCTGAGTCCCACTCAGGCAACTGAAGGAACCGGGGTAGGTTTTAATCAGTATGAGTTTGACACGCCCTCCCGCTCCACCCAGAGCGGGAGAAGTCATTTGATGATTTCCACCCACAAAAAAAAAGAAGAGGAATTTCACGTAGCGTACGGAATGTTAGGCGAACAAAGGAAACACAACACTGAATTTGAAATTAAATTGTAACAATTTCAACGCGTTGTGGAATCGTGAATCGTTCCACGGTCAAATGAGAAGACTAAATAAGTATATCCGCCAAATTAGCTAAACTAAGATAGCCGCTATACACTGTTAAAGTTCGAGTAACGCCATTGAAAACCCATATTATAATGTGAAGAATGACTATAGAATCATATTCATAAATGACATGTATAAACTCGAACTTAATTTAGATCTTCCCTTTTTTGTTTTAAATAAGCATCATTGAGTCACCCACGAGTGGCATACTAATAACAATTCCATTACTCATTTCTTCAATCGCATTTATTAAAAGTAGATTCTTATAATAAATGCGATTAAAGAAATGACTAATGGAATTGTTTACACTCTTTACAGAATTACTTTACATTATTTTTTAACTTTGTACGTATCTTAGGTTTGTATTATACTAGTACAAAACTCGAGATTATTTTACACTTATTTTCTGATATTATTTGAATAAAAACTACCTATAAAACAATTATATTTATTTAAAATGAAACTATATTGGAATAGGATGGTAGAATTGAAAAAAGAAACTAGCTGGCATGTTAAGTTTCTGGTGAAGATAAAATTCATGTATGTCTATTCGTTGATACGTCATCTTTATAATATAGAACAAGTCTCCTTGGCAGTAGTAAATTGGTAGACGACTGTTGCGGAATAAATGTCTCCTGGGCACGTAGGTGGTCATAACAATGCATGCCAATCTATGGTCTATAGTGTCTCCATCTTCCAGTAACTAAAATAAATTACAAAAATGTACGTTAGGTGTCGTCTTGAGAGTACTTTAAAACCCTTTGGCTCCTGAGACTCACATAAAGATAAGTGGCTTGCGTCGATTGCCAGTCCGACAGAGTTATGTTGGCGGTTTTGTGGAGAAACACTTTTTGTATTGCATCCGGTGTACACCAACCAAACTTGTAAATGCTGTGGACATAATCTGAAAAAAATAATTGGAAAACACTGCCTGTTATACGAGTAGATAGCTTTGTTTAAAATTATGCTTGCATAATTGTCTCACAGTAATATTGCTATCAAGTGTGCGTTTATGTTCAACGCTAGGTAGGAATAACTACAAATTAAAATGTGCTATAATTTTTGTGTCAACGTCGTCACAGGCATCTTTAACAATTTTGTACAAGAATATATCTTTATCTGGGTCTCCTACCTATTTGTCTGTGGTGCAGTATGTTTACAAAGCATTTTCAGTATTTGTATAACCGTCTGTGTGTTTAGATACCTACTTCTTGGAAGGAGTTCGTCCTCTGTCAATCCTTCTGTTGGACCGTAGTACGCGGAACGCAGGGAGTACGTGGCTTGATTCGCCGGAACCGCCTTCCAACCATATACAGCGACCGCTTTAACAGGATTTTGGGAATATAAAACAAATTTCTTTATATCTTAAAAGAATTTATAATTTCTTTAATATTCAGGTAATTGCTATCGTAAGCAATAGAATATTGAATCGATCTCAATTCAATATTCTATTGCCTATAATGAACCGCACCGTACGGTAACCATAGTCACTGCAACAAAAATGTTGTTGGAAAGACAACAAATTTTATTAATTCAAGTTTAATGTATAATTGTATGTATTAACCTATATTCGGTTAAAATATAAATTAAACTTGAATTTAGAACTCACCGATCAATAGCTGGAACGTTACACAGTGAATAGGACTAGTCATTCTTGAAACTTTGAAAGAACTACTAACACAGGGTTGTCTTCAAACAATCCTCGGTAATCGAGTTGATGACCATTTTGCTTACTATTTGAAATAACCCAAATTGTTCGTAAATACCACATTTTGCTTTGTTTACTAACATCTCGGGTCTCTTTTACAGACTTGTATCAAACACTGTGTGTAAACAAAATTTTCAACAAGATTTGTTGAAATAAATAAGCAACAACTGTAGTGAAATAATGTGTTTTAATAATTACAGAACAAATATTATAGAGATACAACCGGAATATATTATTTTTGTCTTAAAAAATAAATATAAATAAATCAAAATAAGCGTGTTGTACCATCCCCTATAATTATCCAGTAGTTATACTCGTTATACTATTTCTTGAAGAGTTGGATTTAAATTGTGGTTTCATTAATGTTATCCATAGGTTTCTTGTGTTTGGATCGCATATAACAAAATATATGAACAAAACAAATCCTTGTATCGTTGATGTCAAACAAAAAAGATAAGACCAAATCAAATGATTTGAAAACGAAAATATTCCAAAAAGCCATGTCAGACCCAATAAAAAAAACAAGAATATTGAAACTCTAAGTTGTGCACCAACCAAATCCATATCCGTCGATTTCATTTTCTGATCGGATCCTCGAGAAATAGCGTATAGTACTAGAATGAATAAAGTTACGTTTACGCACAATATAATACATATGGGCAACATGACACCTGCAATACAATAATAGCCATTAGGGTAACAAATATTTCTAGCCATTGAAGGTTTTGGGACATAATTCTCAGCATCAAGAGCTAATGTAAGAATAACTGGCAAAGAAGGAATTCCCCAACCAATCAATGTGAATTTGCACATGAATCTGGATGGTCTGCTTACTCCTAAAACTCTCACGTATCTTATAAATTGTAAAATAGCCGTTATCAGCATCCACATGAAACTGGCCAATATTGAGAAGTGTAGCATTGAACCTAAAATAATACATTCAACTTTTTTGTGTTCTGCGACAACATACATTCCATTTATTTGAGTAAACATAGAATAATCTAAATTAAAAATTAATATAAACACTAAAGGTAATGCTATAGCAGTTGATAACTGTAGGAGAACTTTTGTTCCAGCTTTTTTTCTCCAGTTACTAAATACTAGAGCTGTTATCCAAATACCAATAATTCCCAATAGCGATAAAAAACTCCCGACTAAAGTTATTACATTCAAAGCTGTGGTGTGTTTTCTACTAAGAGAGATCGAATCATTGGCATTATTTGGCATAGAAAGTAACTGACCAAAATGAGTGAGATGATAGCATTCACATACAGTTGTATCGTTTATAGTTTTTACGATAAAACATCCTTGTTTCTTCCAAGAACCTAAAACGTTATTGGACTGTTTTGATTGAAAGTCCCAGTAACCGCAATCAGAGTTGCCCGTATGATTAATTTGTTTGAATACAAGTGGCACAGGATATTCCAGATTTGACATATGCTCGGGAATTGATACTCCTACAATTCGACTATTAATCACATGTTTATCAGTAGCCAATTCTTGGAAAATTGCGTCGTTATAGAAAATGGTAATGATTATGTGAAAAAAAACATTTGTTGAGTTTTCTACACTTTCGTTATTATTTATTTGAATCGTATCTAAAACTCTTTCGGGTAACCATGTAGCAATTTCTAAGTTGTCTATAGAAAGGACTTCTTCTAGACTAGTATTTTTGTACAATGGTTGAACTAACATATCTGAAAAATTATCTGAATCTGAATTCCTTATAATAGCTATACCTGTGATGTTATTATATTCTGGATAAGTTATTTGAACTACAAATTGTGGTTTTAATGCAAATTGATAGGATACATTGGTTAACTCAGAAGACTCGTTCAAGCTTCTTTGTGCTATTAGTTCTATAATATCGCTAACCGAATCTAATATAACATTGGTTGAATTAAGTGTTTGAGCTAAATGTAAATAATTACAATCAAGAACCATCATTCTATCCATGACCCAGGCAATATTATCTATGTCACCAGTTTCTACCGCAGTAGCGTTTTCCTGAACAAGATCCAAAATATGTTGCAGGGACATTGATAAGTAATAAATATCAGCAGGAATTATGATATCTGTATCACCGAGCACAAAATTAAGACCATCAGTAAGAAAACTGGAAATGTAATCACTAGGCATCTGTCTTTTCACAAAATTGTATAGAAAAGTTGTAGTTTGAGATGGCTCGTAAGTATTATCACAAGAGCCTTCAACTTCTCCCCAGACTCCACCCAGCACATAGGATCCTTGACAGTGTCTCTTTACCGGTAAACCATTAGCTTGAAGGCAGAATTGTTTTGGCGCTGAAATGTGGCCAATAGGAGTCATCTCCCAATCTAGCGTTTTACCATCGGTAGAATTTGTTGGCAAACAATATACTGAACTGGATAAATTTACAAATGTGTAATTATATTTCGATAATTCTAGGTTTGCTGTAAGTTTTAATTTAGCAAACGTGTCTTGTATATTAAGAGCTTCGTCTTCATGTACATCTTCAATGTCAATGTGCAAATGTAATAAAACCATCATATGATCCAAAGAATAATCGAAAATGTCCATGAGCAACACCTTTTTAGCTAAAAATATGTTTGTTATGTTATTTGTTAAAGCGGTGAGATCAGTTATATCTTCAACATCATCTTGCAAAATATAGTGTTTGATAACAAGTGCAAATACATGAACTTTATTGCCTTTGGGGTTGGCTATGATTTTGTCCGTAGTAATAAATGAAAAGTTTACAGTGTGGGCTTCGCACCAATATTGAGCGGAGCTATCGGTCACCAGATCTATAATATATACAATTTTTTCAACCTGACTTAATTCAATATCATCTCGACTAGAAGAGTTTACTTCAATAAATGGGACATCATTAATATCCACCACTCTAAAAAATCCTTTTGCATCTGAAAAACATTGGATTCCTTTGTCGTTATTATCATATTTCCATAGACCAGAAGGATAATAAACTGTAAGAAACATTTTGTTCTGCACTTCATTGTATTCAAACATAAATTCTGTTTTTCCATAAACAACTTCCATTTCACAGGCCATACAAGGTAGTGACGCACTAGAGTTAATTAAACCTAAAGCACCAGCGTTGTTTATAATACCTTCAAAAGAAGATGGTCTCTTGATTTCAAAGGAATTATTATACTGTAAATACTCTGTTATCTCATTAGTTTCATGAGAAACTTGGGGAGCTTTAAACCAGCACCACATATCATTTGGCAGCTGATTTATCTCCGATATTTTCTTAAAAATAAATCTTGTTAAATCATATTCACTGTTAAGCATAGGTGATCGGCATTTTTCTTGAAGAAATTCATTAAATGACATTCCTTGGTCCGATTGTTCGATGCCATAACATGTACCATTATCAAGTTTAAACCTAAATGAATGGTATCCATACGGACATTTACTTGGATAGTAAAGGTCATTTATGTAAAAACATAAACTTGGGTAGTTTTTGGAACAAATTTCTGTTACAAGCTCTCCTCGTTCTATGTCTAACAATAAACAATTTTTAGAGAAAGACGTGTACAGACTCAAAAAGTTACTCGCTGAAACACGTTGGCCCCAGTTAGGCCCTGGAATAGACCACACTACGGGATGAAACAGTTTTTGTCTTGATGCAGGTAGCCAAAAATATCGGGATGTATTTGTGGCTTTGAGGGAATTGAGTAGGTATTCCACTTCAGCAGCAGATAAATCCGTAATAACTGAGGCTCCACCGCTCGCAAAACAAGGAGAATTCCAAACTGTGGATTGACCTATTTGGTAACAGTAATCGTTGTTGTTTTCTGATATTTTGTGGTATCCAGGTGGACATGAATTAATGTCAAAATACTTAACAACTTTTAAGCAAGGTTCGATGGCGTCCAGAGGAGGTGTCCAGCCGGTGTATGAACAGTTCCTCGTTACTAAAGTTTCATTACGGTAACAGAGCGGGTCCGATTCTATATTGTTTGCTGTGGGAGTTTGATGCCATGTTACACTTATTCCTACATTAGAAACTTCTTCAGGGCAAATCTGTAAATAAAAAAAAAAACAGTAGGTACCTATCCAAAAATAACTTTTTATCAAACTAAACATTTCTACATAAAACTCAAAATCATGTGACTGAGGAAGGCTGAAAATAAATCACTTTTACCTGCAGTGTAGAAGGAAGAACAGTAACTAATACGAATATTATTCGCGACACAAAAATGTTCATAATGCAAATGAAAATCACAAAACATAATCTTTCGTGCTTTCGTGGTAGCAAAAGTTCGGGCACTTTTACCGGGATACAACCGCGATTTGAAACATTTTTACCTTACTGTTATTGCTCAGATTACGTTATTGGTATAAATAAACATGGTGTTTGAAAAACTGTTTTTTTTAGAATTTTGCTACTTTTCCACCTTTGATGCGCCAAGCCTTGCCCGGGGGTTGAGGATAAATTCGAAAGAGTTACCTCGCCCCTGGGCAGGGAGGAACAGGGGTGGGTTTTAGTCAGTAAGAGTCTGACACGCCCTCCCGCTCCACCCAGAGCGGGAGAAGTCATTGGATGATTTCCCACCCCCCAAAAAAAAAAAAGCTCTTAACCTTCTCTTATATGAGGCTTGAGTCCTAGCAGCGGGCATATTATAAGGCTGATCATGCTTATGCTATGCTAGCTACCCGGTCCGGCTTTACACGGATGCAATTTATATGCACAAACCTTATAGTCGCTCACAATGGGCCTCATCAGAAGGTTTACTGTCACCACTCACATAGGACAATGGAGAGGGTAATGCTCAGAGTTTCCTTGCGTGATAGAATCAGAAATGATGATATCCGCAACAGAACTAATGTTACCGACATAGCCCGAAAAATCGCCAAACTGAAGTGGCAGTGGGCAGGGCATATTGCTCTCAGAACAGATGGTCGATGGGGCTGAAAAGTTCTGGAGTGGCGACCGCGTACCGGAAGACGCAGCGTTGGAAGGCCTCCCTCAAGGTGGACCGATGACCTGGTGAAGGTCGCGGGTAGGCGATGGATGCCAGACGCGCAGGATCGATCATTGTGGCGACACTTGGGGGAGGCCTATGTCCAGCAGTGGACGTCTTTCGGCTGAAATGATGATGATGAACCTTATATTTGTAAATATGTTTTTGTGTTTCTATTAGTAATCCGTAACTGTATCCGAAACCGTATCAAAATCTGTTGAGTGGTATAGAAAAAGTAAGCGGAGATACAGACAGAGGCGGACAGCGACTTTTTAGGGTTCCGTAGCCCTAACAAGAACAATCCTTATAGCTTCGGTCTGTCCGTCTGTCTGTCCGAGGCATAGCTAAGAGACTCTTAGTATTAGAAAGCTGCGATTTGTCATGGGTGTATATTACATAATCACTTCAAGAATACGATATAATAAAATTTTGAAAAAGATATTTGATGTGTAACATCATTCCTCTCGCTTTCCTGCAATCTGTGAGAGTGATTTCGCGAAATGGGACGGATGTGTGTAACAGGAAGCCCGGGATTTGATTAGACCAATAAGCGCGTGGTGTAAGAGTTGGCCGTCAGATGGTAGAGCGCGCGCACAATAAGTAGCGCGCGGTCAAAATCGGAACTAAATTTATTTTTTAAGGATATAACGTTAAAAAAAAATTAAAAAGAATTTTAGAACCTCGATGAAATTTCTATGCAGAGTTTAAGCCGGGGTCTGTTACAGAATGAGTTACTTGCTGTTAGCGAATTCAAATACTCTAACCAACAAATTATCCCGTCATCTTGCACGTCTGACACGTTCTCTCGCTTCGACCAGAGCGGCAGAAGTTATGTGATGATCACCACCCAAAAAATCTTGCTCCACAATAGTTTTTATGGAGGCGTTAACACTTCATTCTCTTTACTTTGCGGGGGAATGCTTGCGAGAATTGCTGCAGCTTGATTATTTTTAGACGGGTTTTTAGTAGCCTGATCACACACTCAGGCTTTTTTTTAAATTTTATGTATAGATTAACCCACCCTAAAAAAATAAGTATTGCAATAATAATTGTTGCGGTCTTTATTGTTAACCTGAATAAGTATTAAGTTTCAAATTTCAAAATGGAAGGAATGAGATTTTTCACACAATCCGATTTTCCCTTATTTAACCCAATAGGGGTTATTTATGAAAAATTCGTTTGACCCGTTAAAATTACTTTACTTTTAGACAGTTTATACCAATTTTCGAGTTAACTGAAGCAAGAAATAAAATCATCCCCTAAAAACTTCAACATCCGTTTTCACCCCTTTAAGAAGTGATTTTCGAAAAATTAAAAAACATGTTATTCTTATTTTTTTATCAAAAGTAATAGTGCCGAGTTTTAACTTCACCGGACTAAGCGTTAAGATTCTTCCATACAAACTTTAACACCCTCTAAAACCCCATTGGTGGTAGTTCTGGAAAACTAATTATGTCGAATATTTTTGTTTACTTAGATACACGTTTCTGCCAAGTTTCAAGTTTTTTAAACCCAAGCAGTAAGATTTTTCATAGAAACTTTCAACCCTTACTTTAAACCCCTGAATTTGATTTGACAAAAAAAAAGGACTGGGAGGAATTTCTTAAAAAATAAAATACTGAGATGAATTTCCAAAAACGCCTTAGTGCTCCGCTACATTATAAAAGGAAGCCTAAATGTCACGTTCCTAGTCCCAGTAGTTTCGTCTGTGCGTTGATATGTCAGTCAATCAGACAGCTTCTCCTTTTATACATAAATAAATAAAGATGATTTTCAATTTAATTGAGGGATACAGGATACAAAGAAATTTTCTCGATAGAAAAAAATTGTAAAGTTCAATTCATCCTTTTACTTTTTTAGCTACAAAGCGTAACGCTTCAAATTACTTATCAAATGGTATGAAATAAAAAACAAAAACTGAATAAAGTCCATCGTTGATAACATTGACTTATATATTACTTGCATAAGGACTGGGCTAACCGCGCGACGAAATGGCACCAGTGCGCTGGCCGTAAAATGTCATTTTGGGGCCAACGCAACTCAGTCGACAGGACAGGGGTCCGCGCGCGCGGACAGCGCGTGCGAACCACTGTCGGCTTTTTTATTACAATAAAATAAAAATGCCTAGTTGCGTAGTAAAAGAATGCAATAATTACAATACAAAGGTGAAAAAGAAACATGGTATATCGTATCATCGGTCCGTAACCTTACAAACCTGTGAAGCCCCATGGCAAAATCCCATTGTCAAATTAAACCCCGAGGACAACCCGGGTTGACAGCCGATTTTTTTTTTTTTTTTATTCTCTTTAATTTTTTTTTTTTTTGGTCCGACTCACCGGTGAGTTTCGGGGCTTCACAGGCTTAATATGTTGCAATTAAACTAACACATTTTTGTAGCAATGATTTTACTACTCAAATCCAAAATGGCGGCCATGTCGCGCGCTGCCATCAGCACGCGCGTAACCTTGTACAGACGCGAAGTAACCTTGTACAGACGTCATTTTTTATTTGTTTTTGCCTTAGAAACACAGTGTAAGAAATTAAAAAAGTACAAAAACTAAAAAAAAAAGATGTTTTATATAAAGGACAGTAGTTTTTGCATATTGTGTGTATCTAACTATTTCGTCTATCGTAATAGCTTATCCTAATAATGATTGTACCAATAAGTTGTTTACAATTTCAAATATAGCTGATTGAAATTAATTTGTACGTTTTCTTTGCAACTTACTTATTAAAAAATCATGTACGCACTAAAAGATTACGTCGACCCACTCTGTATCACAGATGGCGCTACTTTTTGCTTGTATGAAGAAGGTTCAGGAAAATGTGGAGATGGGCGTATCCTTCCTTTTGAAGTCATTGGCTGATAATGATAAAGTCACAGCTAAGTTAGCTCTGCTGGTTTAAGAATAATAGTTCCCCAACTTATAAAACGTTCAAACTCGGAAAATTTCGTACATAACACCAAATCGTTAGATAAAAATAACGTAGGTGAAATTGTTACTTATTTAATATTTAAAACACAACACAACAAAACACTTGGCCGGTTTGTTTATACTATTTTGAAATTATGGACCGGAAGAAGAAAGTGGTAATAATGTTTCATACGCACCCTGTATATCCAGCTGTAATCGGGATATATTAACGTCAGTGTCATTACGCCTGGCATGTACAAACCGATATGGTATCTTTATGAATTCATTGATTTTACGCCACGGCATGATCAGCACTTGGCTTTATTTGTGTGGATTCCATTGGGTAACAACAGGTGAAATCCCTTATCTGGTTGAAGAACCATTGAGCACGGCTTTTAGCTATGTCAATACAATATCAACTTTGTGTTGTTATCTAGTGTAGACAGAAGGTACACTACGACTAATATTTAAGTAGCTTGATTTCTATTTTGATTTTTCTATCATGACATATAACTACCATTTTACCTAAGTAGGTACTTACCAATTTTCTTATCAAGATCCATGTTGCGAAAGTTTCGTTTATTTATTTTTTGCCTGATAGAGGCATTTTATTACGTAGATATCATAAGTCATGTTAGCTACGCTTGCCGGGGTTGGTCCATGGATGGGTGATCATCTTTCCATACCGAGACTCCTCCATGCCTCGGTGGATGTTCCGACCTACCGTCTTTGGTCCCGTCTGTCAATCGTGGATCTTTGACAGTCGTTACGGGTCGTCAGAAGCCTGAAAGTCTGACAACCAGTCTTACCAAGGGGTACCGTATTACTCAGTGACTGGGTTGTGGAGGTCAAATAGGCAGTCGCTCCATGTAAAATACTGGTATTCAGCTGCATCCGGTTAAACTGGAAGCCGACCTCAAGATAGTTGGGAAAAGGCTAGGCAGATTCATACATAATGTTAGTATTTTTTTTTAAACCTTCATAGGCTCGCACTGGAGCACTATCTCACCTGCAAGAAACGAGAAGGTCAAATGGGGTATCACCTTCCCAAACACATTGCCTGTGCAGAGTTACAACTATCTGAACATTCTAGGATTTGAATGAAGCAAATGATCGAGCTATACATGTACCGTAATGAAAGGTCATACTAGGAAGTCAATCGATACAATATTTATCGAAATTTTTCGATCGAAAATTTTTATTATCTTGCGACTGGAGGAAAGGAAAATGGTAAAAAACCTAAAGAATAAACGTTACTCGATCAATCTGAAGCTAGTGTATTTTTTTTTAACTAGCCTACTCTGTACCACTGCTGGGCAAAGATCTCCGCCAAATTCTTCCAGGAACTGTACTCCCGTGTTCGTCGTTCTTCAAACCAGTCCTCGCAGTCCTCGCCACATCTTTCGTGTCCAACCTTGGTGACGCTGCCCAGGGGTTGAGGTGCCCGGGGGTTGAGGATTGCCCGGGGGTTGAGGATAAATTCGAAAGAGTTACCTCGCCCCTGGGCATTCAGGGCAGGGAGGAACAGGGGTGGGTTTTAGTCAGTAAGAGTCTGACACGCCCTTCCGCTCCACCCTAGAGCGGAAGAAGTCATAGGATGATTTCCCACCCCCCGAAAAAAAAAAAACCTTGGTCACGACATCCGGATATGAATTAGAGAGGAATAATAACTTATCATAAGCGCCACTTGTTACATCCATGGGGTATAAGAGATATGTAACAAACATTGATTTGTTATTTCGCTAGGACTTAAAAATATTTTGAGAATTCCGTGGTACTAAAAATTGTGTGTGTAACAATATTTGGTGGCAATTATGGTATGGGCATAATGTTATGTGTTATGATGAGTTTGTGTGTTAAGGTGGAAGCGCCAGGGTAGCCCACGAAATACAAATTTTCTTACGTTTTTTGCAATTTCCAGGTCAGTGTCAGGTTGCATCTTGGTCAAAATTTGATTTGCGGCCTAATTATTAGTAATTAGTAGATTCATAATTTCATGAAATACATTAGACATCAATTCTAACTGAAAGAGTTGTATTGGTGATTTTAATGATTATAATTCTTTATGTAAGTACATACTTGCTACGGCCGCGAATCAAATTTTAACCAACATACAACCTGATACTGACCTGCAAATTGCAAAAACGTCAGAAAATTTGAATTTCGCGGGCTACACTGGAGCTTTCACCTTTTTTTTTTTTTTTTTGGGGAGTGGGAAATCATCTTATGACTCTTTCCGCTCTGGGGTGGAGCGGAAGGGCGTGTCAGACTCTTACTGACTAAAACCCACCCCTGTTCCTCCCTGCCCTACGCGCCCGGGGGCGAGGTAACTCTTTCGAATTTATCCTCCACCCCCGGGCAGGCACTGGCCGTGGCAGGCCCCGTCCTTTGCTGACAACTCTTTGAGGCGCGCGTGGACACTACGCGCCGTCGACTCTCGGGCCTGGTGCTGATCGGACGGCGAGTTACCCGTTACTCGCCGTCCGCAGGCCCGGGTCTACGGTGGCCGGAGATCGTCTCGCAGCCCCTGGCGTCTCCTGCGACGGCTGCTGCTGGGGGCGCTAGGGCGACTCGGTCTCTGTTGAGTCTCCCTAACGTGTGCCGCCTCCCTCTTCGCGAGCATTACTGCTTCGCAGAAGTTGGAGACGGCCCCCCATTCCCTCTCACTCCGTACCATGGCCTGAACCAGGGCACGGCGCGAGAGGTCGCTGCCGCCTATCGCATCCACGAGGACACGGCGGTGCTCTGCCCAGGCGGGGCAAACCTCCACCGTATGCTCCACCGTGTCCACGGGGCGATCCTCGCGGAGCTTTCACCTTAAGGAGTAAAGGTTTTTGCCTGCTAGGGTCGCGAGATTTTTTAAAAGAGTTCCCCGCGGCCTTGGAACGCAAAGGGCAAATAAAGGAACACGCGGGTGGGTTTTAGTCAGTAAGAGTCTGACACTCCCTCCTGCTCCACCCAGTTCAGGAGAAGCCATCTGATAATTTGCCTCCAAAAAAAACTTGTAAAGTTTTTATGAGTATGACAATTAGCGAAAATAACATTTTGTTAAATATCTTCTACACCCTAGGTTATTATTACGAAAGGTTGATTGAATAACTCTTTCATTGAAAAACGTTTTCGTATTAGACAATCAAACAAATCGTACACCATATATTGGGTACTAACATATGAAATTGGCGTTAGAAAACCTCGTCACTTCTATGAATTAAAATATTCATCAATTGCTTGATATTATATCGAATAATCACCGTCCTAAACAACTGCCAATAGTAAAAAAAAACATTATTACTTATAGTTTTATAAAAAAAACATTCCTTAAAAATGAATCCTCTCTTTCTTAACAGAAATGACCACTATATTTGTTTTAACTTAGCCAAAACTTATTTGTGTTGCTTAAGGGCCTTCTCGCGGTCCAGTGGCGCCCTCATTGAATAAAAAATCGTAGCATAGCACAGAAAATAAATATTAAAAAATCCAACTTCACGTTTGTTACAAAGAGGATAAAGAATTTTTACGTTGTTAAAACAGGTCTCAAAATGTTTCGTATCCAAAGTAGTAGGCAAAAGTGTCAGAAACGGCCATTTTTGGCATTTTTTTTTTTTTTTGGGTTTGGTACTGTGACGATTGTAAACACAGCTTAATTTCAGCGGGTCTGCACCGGCGTTTAGCTGGCAGTTAAGAATATTGGAGAGTCGATGGAATTATGATTAAAGAATAGATGTCAGTTTTGTTTTATGTGAGACTAGAGTTTTGCCCTTGCAAGTGGGCACACATGTATTTTTCTGTGAATACCAATATAATTATATAAAGTGCCTTCAGCTCTTTTCTTATCCGCCCGTAGCGAGTTGCCCTTTTATACAACGCACTCTTGCGTTGCCAGCGAGTGAGACCTCTACCCTAAAAAAACTAGAACGTCCCAGAATCCTTGCAGACCGTACTGGTGCCTTGGGGTCCTACAAGTGGCGCCTGGTACGAGTATCGCATGTAACAAACATGCGAGGATAAAAGGAGTGTATAATCAAAGCTGAGTGGTTTTATTTATTATAAGTGTCACTCACATAAGGGAGTGAAAAATGCAGTTCTTCTCAGGCTACACATATCAAGTGTGCCTTGAGGAATTCATCGACGAATTCGTGTCGATGGCCATTGCCAACGGGTGGCGAAAGAGTGATTATGCTCTCATTTTAGGAGTGTGGCTCTAGGGTGCAGCCCAACACTTCTTTAGATATATGTTCGAGTATGGTATAGAATTCGAATCGCTTTGCGAAGAGCATAGAAAGGAATTCCCATGAAAATGTGTTTCTTACTAGGAGCAGAATAATCGATATTTTCATAATTTTGAGAGGCCGGAAGTTGTGTCCGAGGTGTGTGAACAGTCAGAGGATAGGAACGGGAATAATGATGCACGTTTATTTTCTAGCTCAATAATCGAATCAAATCAACAAATTGAGTTGGAGGATGAATATGATGGTGATGACCAGAGCTGCGTTGAGGCCAGCTCAGTCAATGATGTGCAAGACTATGGAGAGTGCGGCCTAGGTGATGTTGACCAAAGCTGTCATGATAGCAGCCAGGTTAAGGATGAGACGAAGAAGGATTACGTGGATGAAAATACAGAATCGGGTCAGACCTTTCCAGTTAGTCCTGTAAATAATATTTCAAAGAACCAGGAAACAACTTTAATAGAAGAAACACATGGCGAGCACGAGTCGAACGAGAATTGTATTTATTTATATGTGGTTTCGGCTGATGTCGTCGGGATGGAAAGCTGCGTGATGGAGGTTCCGTCGGAGACGCATGTTTTTCGTGTCGTTGAATCAGACGACAATTTCGTTCAAGTAGAGTGTGTTTTTGCTGATGTTTGCGCGCAAGAGAACTTCGATATGAAGATAGAGTTGGAACAGCGCTGCGTACCAGGAGAAGCGATGTAGGATCCTTCTATTATTATTCCAATAGGTGATAGTCCAGCGGATATCATCCGAGGTGAAAACTGCAACATAAATGCCACTTCACGACGTCACAGCATTCCACAGCGAGCAGACCGACATTTTTCTCAGGATATTCTGGAGGAGGAGATCTGTCCGTCCCGTGTTTTGCAAGGAGGGGTGGTTTCCATTTCGTTGTTAAAAATAAAGTTGTTTTTGTGTCTTTTAATTTATTTTGGCTGACGTGTGTTGTCCTAACAACTTAATAAACGAGTTGACAACCATAAATGTAAAAATATAAATCTGATGATCCAAGTTATCCTATAAAAATAAAAATATGCAAAGGAAATCATGAACTGCATACTAATAATTTAATAAAGCAGTCCTTTGTAAATAAATATATATTTTGGAAATATAAGAAGAAATTTATAAATTGTGTTTGGAAAATTCTCCTGTTCTTTAAAAAAGAAATCGTAGAGAATAGACAGTAGTGTCAGATGTCATTTGACGTGGCAAATAATTGTCAGACAATTGGTACGTCACCGTTATTACGTTTGACAATGTAAACAATTTTGTTTATATAATATTGTGTAATATTAATCATCATCATCATGTTTTTTGTGTTTCATGTTCAATTCAATGAGGGACGCGACCGTCGAAGATTGAAGACAGAACACACTGTGCGTTATTGTTTTATGTTTTTTTTTTATATTAGCTTAGGATACGAGCACGGTCCAGCATGGCATTGTTTGTAGCTTGAATAGATCAAAGTATTTCATGTCGGCACCCAGTCGATGCTTATACCGGCTTTGCTAAAAAAACATAGTCTTTGCAAAGGGTGTCTGATTGACACCATCGGTTCAGCTGATGATTGAGGGCCCACAGTTCAAGCAATATGGACTGATAGTTAATATAGAGATTAACACTTAATGATTTTTGAAAAGTTTTGCCACTGGAGCAGGGTCAAAGTTTAACGGTTATTCGAACTGGCACAGTTCTGTCTTTATCTTCTCTGACACGATAAGCGTCCGATAAGTTAAAGTCATGATTGTAAAGGTTTAAGTTAGTTATGAAACCTCTTCTGGGATGATATGTGCTGACGCATCATTTTATTTGTATAGAGGGACGCTTGGTATCTTTTTCGCTAGTTTTGGTGCCAGGAGACAAACATGACGACGTTAGTTTGTTAATGCACAATAGCACCAAAGCTAATATTAAAGTTGAAGACACATGTTGTAGTGTCAGGACAAGTCGTTCGTCCTGTCTTAAGGCGTCTTCTGCAAGGGACATACCCTTAATGTACAGTTATTTTTAGCGTTAGGTAAATGGTTGTGTTAGGTTTAGGTAGGTGTCAAGCGTCTCTCAAAATGTGTAATGAATTTAAGACTTACTAGCGTTTGCGCTTCTATTCGTAGGAGCGTAGCTGCATGTGACGATTGTAGACACAGCCTAATTTCAGCGGGTCTGCACCGGCCTTTAGCTGGCAGTTAAGAATATTGGAGAGTCGATGGAATTATGATTAAATAATGGATGTCAGTTTTGTTTTATGTGAGACTAGAGTTTTGCCTTTGCAAGTATGTATACATGTGTACATGTATTTTTCTGTGATTACCAATATAGTTATTTAAAGTGCACTCAGCTCTTTTCTTATCCGCCCGTAGCGAGTTGCCCTTTTATACAGCGCACTCTCGCGTTGCCAGCGAGCGAGACCTCTACCCTGAAACAACTAGAACGTTCCAGGATCCCTGCAGGCCGTACTGGTGCCTTGGGGTCTTACAGTACTGTGGCGATTGTAGACACAGCCTAAACTCAGCGGGTCTGCACCGGCCTTTAGCTGGCAGTTGAGAATATTGGAGAGTCGTTTGAATATAGAAATAATAGGTTTGATGACAGACTTCTGCACGCCCATCTGAAGAGGGCAGATGTATTAAAATTACTTAACTTAGTTAAACATAAAAATCCTCAACGTTATCCCTCTTTCTTTCCTCACACTCCACATGTAATCCAGTTACTCATATACACCACACTCTCGCGTAGCCAGCTAGTGAGACAGCTCCCCAAGCTATCGAGCACCCCTAGAGCCCTGCAGGCCTTACTGGAGCCTTGGGTTTCTACAGCACATAATTATGTATACTAGCTTCTGCCAGCGGCTTTGCTTGTGGTGTACGCGTTACACCACAAGCAAAGCCGCTGGTACACTTCTCCCATTTAAAAAAAATAGCCTTTGTGTTATCATGATGCTTATTATTATTGTAAAGTTTCATCAAAAACCGTTCAGTAGTTTTTGGATGAAAGAGCAACAAACATCCTCACAAACTTTGACATTTTATTATAAATGTCAAAGTTTGTATGATATGATGGAAAACAAGGAGGTAACGTAGACACCGTTTTAAAAGATTTCCATTATGGTACCTACTCGTATTACACCCATTTTTGAAAAGTGTCTCAATTAGATTCTATATTGCTAATAAACCAATAAAAAAAAACACAAAATTTTTATTCAATCAATAAGTGCCATAAAAATACCCGGGCCTGTGGACGGCCAGTAGTGGGTAACTCGCCGTCCGATCAGCACCATGCCCAAGAGTCGACAGCGCGTAGTGTTCCACGCGCGCCTCAAAGAGTTGTCAGCAAAAGGACGGGGCCTGCCGCGGCCAATGCCTTTTTTTTTGCCCGGGGGTTGAAGATAAATTCGAAAGAGTTACCTCGCCCCTGGGCATGTAGGGCAGGGAGGAACAGGGGTGGGTTTTAGTCAGTAAGAGTCTGACACGCCATTCCTCCACCCTAGAGCGGAAGAAGTCATAAGATGATTTCCCACCCGCAAAAAAAAGTGCCATAAAAATGCATTTAAATTTAATATTTTCAAATTTCGCGCGTAATTTGACGAAAATGCTTGACGCAGTGGACGCCATTACTCTGTGGTCATGACGTCGGCTGGCTATGTAAATAAAAGTACAAAGCATAGATACGCTGATCAGTTGACAGTTGACACTTTATTGTTTACATAGCCGTATGACGTATAGCATGGCGGCTACTATTCCATGGTGTTTAAAAACAGATTAAAAAAACTAAAAACTTTGAATTGAATTTTAAAATTTATTTTGTTGTTTTATGAACTAAAACTAACATTTTCCGACTGCTTTTTGCCTAAGTTATCTTAATAATATATTTTTAGTTTTTTTCTCATATAGAGTAAAATATTCCCATTGGTTTGACCCCAACCACTCCAAATGTGTTTTTTTTCTTTGTGGCAATACCAATAGAAATTGGTAGTAAATTCAGTGCCCCCAAAAAGTCACTGCTCCTTTTATTACAAATCGCAATGATAACTATTAAAATATCTGACTGAAAAATCTAAAAAAAATCATGATGGTAGTGAAAACAACTTCAAACTTTCCCAAACTTTGAAGGAAAACTATCACGGTTAAGTTAACTCTGTTAGTTTAAGAGTAATAGTTGCCAAGCTTATAAAATGTACCTACTTGGAAAGTTTCGTACAAAATACAAAAATCCGTGCATTTTACAGAAAAAAAAAAATACTTAGGTGAAGTTAGAAGACGTAAAATTTTGTTAAAATAAAACATTTTCTTTCGTTTTTAATTTAAACGTAATTGTCCGTTATACCGTGAACTCAATTAATAGGTTTATAGTATAAAAATAAAACCCTCTTTTAAGTCCGCATGTTATAACGGGCGAATACGGAACCATATACTGCGCGTGGCCTGACACGCACTTGGCCGGTTTTTTTTCAGTTTATTTTAAAGGTATCATTCATGATACCCGTAGAATGTTAGTTTTATCCGATTACGGCAAAGCCTAAAGGTCCGATTACGGCAAACACTACTATTTTATGGAGTACACGTTTGTTTGTATTTACCTATGTTCCAACGTAGCGCCTAAACTACGTTTTAATACAGTCATCAATAAGGGGTCAGTAGTATTTTGAGATTTTTTATTATAGTCCTTAAATTTATACGAAGAAAATCATGACAACAGAGAAGACAGATATTTTTTTCTATCTTTTCGAGTGGAATATCATAAGAATGAGTAGTACTACTAGTTTCCATTTATTTCCATTCATTCCAAAATATACCTGGTGACAGATTAAAAACAAAATGTATAAAATATTTGTGGACAGGTATCTAATATTTGCGCCATCGATCGACAGTTCTGATGTCGAATCGCGGTTTTTTTTCCGTATTTTGAACTTAATGTTGCTTTTTTTATTCGATAGGGTTTTTTTTTTGGGGTGGGAAATCATCCAATGACTTCTCCCGCTCTGGGTGGAGCGGGAGGGCGTGTCAGACTCTTACTGACTAAAACCCACCCCTGCCTGCCTGAGTGTCCAGGGGTGCGGTCATGGAGGTACCGGCCACGATGGGCCGCGTCAGTGGTGGCTGACACTCATCTCTTTGAGGCGCGCGTGGAACACTAGGCGCCGTCGACTCACGGGCCTGGTGCTGATCGGACTGCTCGCCGTCCGCAGGCCCAGGAATCGATAGAGTTAGAAATAAGTTTTTGCCTTGATTGGCAGTCATGGTGACATAATCACACAATAAACAATTCAATTAGACGTCGAAATTAATATTTATTGTTTAAACTATTCTGATTTATCTGTTTTAAGTCCACCTTGCGGGAGGGGTGGTGGGGGAACGTTAGGTATAGCAGGGTCCTTAGACGCGTAATTCAGAAAATTGAGATCACTGGGTTCAGGAGGTGGGGTTTGTGAAGAATGTTCAGCGAGAGCTGGAGCGTTATTAAACTGTTTCTCGGCAACAACGGGAAGGCTTTGTCCTAGCACATTTGGCAAGGGACGATATATAGGGAAGCTAGCGTAAGGACTGAAGCTGAATGGATCATAGGGATCGTACAATCTTACACTTGGATATCTATAGGTGAAAGGACTGAATTGTGGTAGTGCATTGTACAAGGGATCTATGTGACCTAGGGGCAGGACTTGGGGCGGGAGACCAAATTCATTGAGCGGTATTGGGGACTGGGTGGCTGGTGGAGGAGACGGCGGGGAGACACTACTGTCTGGTTCTGGCTTGGCGGGTTCTGCAGTCGTAGTCGGTGCTTCTGTAGAAGGCGAGGGCTCTGCAGGTGTTTCGGGTGTTGAAACGGGTGAAGCTTCAGCTGGTTGAGGCTCCTTTGGTAGCAATCCTGGTGCAGGCAGTAGTCCCTGAAATTAAGAACAATGGGTACATACCTAGATAAGAGGAAAAAAAACTAACAAAATTTGTTACCCATCCGAATCTACACGTAAGCAGTAGGATAGCCCTTTTTGGTCCAAAAAATCAGCATTGCTGCAATCAATATAGAAATACTGGAAGCTCTTTACGGAATTTTTCTCATATACAAATTTTTGGAATCTAAATACGAATTAGAATAAAATGGTAAGGGGTAAACCTTAACGTGCCAAGATAATTATTAAAAGCTTGTAAAATACTGTCTTCAATTAATTAAAAAAAAAAACAGAAATTGTTATAATAAATTGTGCAGATGGTCATATTGCCATCCTAAAAATGTCAGGAGCAGGCACGATGTACCATACTCGTACTGTTTCAACAATTATAGGCTAGGTGCCTTTTGCTCAGCTAAACGCCTTGTGAAAAATCAAGAACCATAAGATAATCCAGTACTTCGAAAGAAAGTTACCGCGGCCCTTGGCACAGGAAACTGAAAGAACAAAAGTGGGTTTTAGTCGGTAAAAGTCTGACACGCCTTCCTGCTCCACCCAGAGCGGGTGAGGTCATTGGATGATTTCCCACCCTCCAAAAAAAAGTACTTGACTATTTTGTTTATGTTATTAAGCGGCAAACAAGCGCTTTGTCTGACTTTCTTCGACCTTGAAAAGTCAAAATTTAGGGATTTGACCACATGACACTGACCTTTTGGGTTTGGAAATCTAAAAATGTAAGACTCATCATCATCAGCCTTTTAATGTCCCCACTGCTGGGGCACACGCCTCCTCTCTGTGAAAGGAGGGGGGGCGTAATCCACCACGCGGGCCCAATGCGGGTTGGTGGATGTCACATGTCTTCGAATTTTTGGTTCCAGAACACGCTGGTTTCCTTACGATGTTTTCCTTCACCGTTTTGAGAGCAGTGGTGATGCAATAATTTACAAAAAGTAAAGCGCCTGCCCGGTTTGAACTCACGATCTACAACTTGTAAGTCGCGGCCGTTACCATTGGGCCACCACTGCTTTTAAAGAAAATTGGGTTGATGAGTAAAATAATCTAATTAGTCCGTCAGTTATATTACCAAAAAATATTAGACACGTATTTTTTCTTTTGTCACGTCGTAAACAAAAAATGAAGACGATACAGTCCGTTTCAATATCGCATGACGTCACACCTGAGTTAAAATTATAGGTACTTACTGCTTTTTACTCAAAAATTACATAACAAGCTCCCACTCCTGAAGTTTGATGCGTTTTAAATTTGTCATTTTTCATAAATTTGATAAAACAAAAAATACGTGTCCAACAGTTTTTGATATTGGACTAAATAGATTTTCTTTACCCTGGAATCATCCCTATTGAAGAGGACTTACGTTATTTCCAAGTAGATCTCCGCCGTAGAAAATGGCGGGCTGATAGGAAAAGGCGAATGCGTCGTGGAGCACTGGCTGGTATACTGGATACGCCTTGCTCGGCTCCAGGTTCTGGTTGGAAGTAATGAGCGCGTTGTAGACCTTTGGCACGCGGCCAGGCGCCGGCGCAGGTTCCGCGCCCGTGCCTAGCCAGAGTACGCTCAGCAACTGAAATTGTTGAAAAAAATAAATATAATAATACTGCCGTCAAATAAAGTAGTCGCATCTGTCTTTTCTTGCAAAATTGAGTTTATTTATTTGGGAAAAACAAACAATTGTACAATGTATGTTACAGTAAAATATGGTATGACATATGGGTAAATGTACAATCCACTACGTTACCACAGATTACTTTAGTAGGTACATTATTAATAAAGAAGACAATTACAATTACACTTATATACTATCTTAAACATTTAGCTTAGGTACTAATAAAATTTTATCTTGTATTTAACCGTCGCATAAACTATCAATAATTTTTTTCTTAAAAATGCTTTGAGACAGAAAGAATATATCCAAACGATAAAAGTGTAAGTTATTTGCATATTGGAAATCAGGAATAAGTATAAGGCGTAGATACACTGTAATATTTTTATATATTTATACGTGCTTCTGGGGTCGTGTTACACTAGTCAAGTTTAGTCAAACAAAATAGTTATCATTTCAGAACTTTTCTCATTTATTTTCTACGTTTTCTGTTTTGGTTAGATGCGATTTTTAGCGTTTGGCGGCGGAATAGGTGGTTAATTAGTGGTTGTGCTGGTGGTTAGTGGAGCAGATTGTTGTTTAGTCTAATAGGGATGTTTCTTAGATTAAAAAAAAATCTATTTAGTTCGTCGGTTAAATTTTAATAACTTTATTCTTTCCACCTACCACAGAGTAGGTGTAAAATAAAACAAATATTTTTAACCCAATGATTAACTAGTAAATAATGCCTTGTTGCATGAAGTACCTACCACTATTTGTACATGAAGTTATAATTAATAAACAAAAGAATTGATGCTAAATGTCGTGATTTCATGAAATACTACGATTGACATCAATTATAACTGATAGAGTTGAATTTATGATTTTAATAATTAATTATAATTCTATAAATACATACTTGCTACGGCCTCGAATCATATTATGATTATAGATACAATCTGACACTGACTTGCAAATTGCATAAAAACGTAAGAAAATTTGAATTTCGGGCTACCCTGGCGCTTCCACCTTAATATATTAACTCCTAATAACAAAATCTCAAAAATAATATTTTAGTATACTCGAGGCTCGAACTGAAATCATTTGTCACTGTAGGTTGAATGCTTACCTGTTGCGCCACGAGAGCAACTATTCTATGTTGTGAAATCATGGTATACTATCATAGACGTTAGCACTCTCACTCAACAAATGTGATGCGTGCGTGGCTGTTATTGTAAGCTGTACGTACAGTAGCGATATAGTTTTGTACTATGCGTGCCTAGTGACTTTTGACGTGTGTACTTGTCGTCGTTTTTCACATAATTTCAATAATCTGCACTTAGACGTATCTGCAAGTGACAACTATTAATAAAAACCTCTTAAAAAGTTCACAGTTTCATCAACTAAAATGGACACGTACCAATGTGAAGGGCCTTAAGAACAAAACTATAGACCACGCGCATATTTTTACGCAATTACTTCCACTCAAAGCTATAATTTTCCTTATATTATATCGGAAACTAGTTTATGAATTACATTAAGTGTCGACTGTAAAGAGAGCCATTAGCTTTTGCCTTGAACGCTTTAAAATTATTCATATAAGTACATAGCACACTCATACATAAGCTTACATGTTTGTACATTCACCTACAGCTAGTTTTTGTGAACCTAAATCAATATTTTATAGTGTTAGCAAAATATTTTGAACTAGGTGTAGTTTGCGATATTGCCAGTCTCTTTCGTCAGACTAGTAAAAAATCACAAATTGAAATTCATTGGTTTAATTTTATTGGAAGGAACTTTAATTCTTTTCCATAATTTAAATTATCCTTACAACATCAGCTACCTGCCAGTAAAAGTCCCGTCCAAATTGGTCCAGCCGTTTCGTAGATTAGCCGAAACAAACAAGCAGAAATGTAGATGCAGACTCGATAAGAACATAGAGTGTAAGGTAATTTCAAAGATGTTGTTTCTTTCGGCGACAGCGACCTCTCGCGCCCAGGTCTGGTCCAAGCTATGGTACAGAGTGCGAGAGGAAATAAAAAGCAGTCGCCTCCTTCTGCGAAGCAGTAATGCTCTCGAAGGAGGAGGCGGAATGCGTGAGGGAGACTCAACAGAGCCGCCCTCACGTCAGCAGCAGCCGCCGTAGGTAGTCCGCCCTGGGGTCTCAATATAAGGGATAAAATTTGGAGGGGAGGGGTTTTAGCAGTGGAAGCAGTGAGGGGCGGCAGAAGTTCGATTCAACCGACTTAGCCAGGGATCAAAACGCCACACTACCTGCTGAGTAGCCAGGTACCATATTAGCCGAATTGGGAACAAACTTGCTTCAAATTTTGTTCCCAACTCGGCTAATATGGTCAAACCGAGCACTCCGCAACACCTTCTTGCAGGAATTGGCAGCCCTGTCTTTCTAGTACTAACAGTGTCTAAGCTAAGCAGCGGACGGATAGACGGATCTGGCGAAACTATAAGGGTTCCTTGTTAGGAATACGGAACCCTAAAAAAACAACAAAAGCGAAATAAACTTTAATACCACAATTCTTGCTGTTTTATATCGTATGGGTCCTACATTATATATCATTTTGTAGCTTAGTCTTAATATTATAAACCCTTAATAAACCAATTAATAACTTGTAGTCAAATGAGGAAAACCTGGTAATGGTAACCCAAGTGGGTATACGGCTATTATTAATAATTGTCATACATAATTGCCTATGTTTTGTAATGAATCTTTTGATGTAGTAGGTAATTGATCAGTATGCAGTTTATAAATATTAAAACTTCTATTAAGGCGCAGTTATACGACTTTTAATGGTTTTTAATTGAACATCACTTCTAAACGACAAGTCTTATTTTTTTGAAAAAAAATATATGTTACTCTAGACAATTTCCGTCGTTAATTGGTATGGGAATATTTGAAATTATATTTTTATAACATAGTGTAATTAATTTGTAAAGCTATGTCTAACGCGAATAAAAATTGAGAATCACGCAAAAAATATAAAGCGTATTTTAATGAATCCTTCACAATTTTAAAGATCATTTAAGTGTTTATATTTTAGTACCTATACGTGTTTTAGGATAATACTTGTTGTTTTATGTATAATAAATTATTAATGCGTCTAATTTCGGACAGCGTTCCTTGATAGGCTAGTCCTATTACTGACTGGACGTACGACGCGTTACGTGAGCTCAGCACAGAACACGCAAGCTAAAGTGGTAACTCTTTCTGGTAGAATTGATGTCGAATGTAGTATTTCATGTGAAATCATGACATTTGGCATCAATTCTTACTGAGAGAGTCGTATTGATGATTTTAATTATTAAATACGTACTTACTACGGCCGCTAATCATATTTGGACCACATACAACCTGATACTGACCTGCAAATTGCAAAAAACGTAGGAAAATTTGAATTTCGCGGGTTACCCCGGCGCTTTCACCTTAATCTCGTGGGCTCCTCTTCAAGTACTTATTTCATAAATTATTTTTTTTCTTTTCTTTTCTTTTTCATCTACCGAGTATGTATGTACCTACATAGGTTTTACTAACCTATTATTTTTCAAACCAAACTTTTATGACTGGATCTATGTCTAATTGTGATCTCTACCTATTTTGCTAGAAAATTGCCTTTGAAAGTTGTATGTTTGATGTTATTTAGTGTACCAGTAGGTAAGAATTCTGAGGTGAAACTGCACTAAATCGTCATATGGGAATAAAAAATGAGGGTTGTCATAGTGTTGTTAATGATGTGACATAGGTATACCTACTATAAGCATCGTAAAAATATAGACATTCTAAAGCACACATGAAGCTTAAACAAGTTTGGTTTATGAATTCCATTAGACGCATGGCAATCTATACTAATATTATAAAGAGAAAAGATTTTTTGTTTGTTTGTACCGAATAATCTCGGCAACTACTGGAGCGATTTTAACCATTTTACCAACACTTTTCACCAATAGGAACCTAAATTATCAGTAAGTAACACAGGCAAATATGTATCCCGTTAAAAATAACAGTTCCCGCGGGATAGGTCACGGGAGCAAAGCAGCGGGCAAAATGCTAGTTTCCCAATAACTGTCGAATCAGATAGCATCAAATTAATCAAATAAACGGGCAATCACCTAATTCATTTATGCAATTATTTATAAATACCGTGGGATGCGAACAAATAAGAGTACCTACCTAGTCATGAGCTATATAAGTAATGCTTGAATCACGATGCTAGGTACCTTATACCAAGACAAACGTTATACTCGTACGTTGGATTAGCAAAAAGTATCTCATCATGACATAACTGTTCCGCTAGTCTAGAAGACTTTTCCATCTATCATAGGGTTATAAATACATAATGGTGCGGATTCTGTTTTGCACAAACTAAGCTTAATTAAGGCTATACCTATCTCTTTCTCTCTAAATAAAACAAGAAAGAGACGGACGTAAATTAGAGCTGTCAAATTTAGTTGGAAGTAATATTTCCATACAAGTATGAGTACACGTCAAAATATGTCGATTAAAAACACGGTAAAGCGCAAGACGTAAACTAGTTTGACATCTCTAACTTAGTTCATTCATAGCTATAGTCACCTTTTTCTCGCCTTTTAGTAAAAGATAGCGTTTCTATAATTTTACTTTAGTTTGTGAACAAGAGATTCGGGACCATTATCTTGGTTTTCTCTAAAGTTGTAAATTTATAATCGGCCGGGATCTAGCCAAAATTAATCTAAAATAGCTCTTGTCAAGGCGCAAGCGCTTTTATTAGCTTAACCTGTTACTATGTAACTAAAAAAAAAATAATTCCCATTTCTCGGTTTCCGATTGAGCTGAAAATTTGCATACATGTTTAGTTTTAATAAAAATGCATGGTTAGCTAAGCAACGTCATTCTGAATCCAATATGGAGGACTCTCAAAGATTGCGGACTAGTGTTAAATTAATTTATCTGCGGTTTAAAGTCGACTAAATTGACAAGTCTATTATTGAGATTAATTATTTAAGGTGGCAACACCAAGCGATTACAGTTGTCAAGGTGGAAAAGAAGACGCGTTTCGGAATCGATTCGTTCACTTGGTTTTAGGGCGAGCTACAGGTCGGACTAACGGTAGTTACCCGGTTGATATTTGTGAATAATTATTATTTAAGAATAACTGGAATATTGTGGTAGATTGAACAGGATAGTGACAGCTAGTCGGAGAGAAGCACAGGAATCTGGCAACGTGTGCTATGGGGTCACCTGCCCGGGGGTGGAGGATAAATTCGAAAGAGTTACCTCGCCCCCGGGCGCGTAGGGCAGGGAGGAACAGGGGTGGGTTTTAGTCAGTAAGAGTCTGACACGCCCTTCCGCTCCACCCCAGAGCGGAAAGAGTCATAAGATGATTTCCCACCCCCCAAAAAAAAAAAAAAAAAAATGGGGTCACGCGGGTGCTAAGGGGCGTGACCCTTTCCCCATAAGGTAAACCGATCCTTTAAGTAACTCGATATTTCTACCCGACACAAGTGAGGGATTTAGGAAGTTTGATACTTTGGGATTTAGTGGTAAGATTACACTAGGTATTTTTTATGCATTCCCATGATATGGTTATCATTTGAATGAGTTTGCTGAGAAACAAAATGACGTCACTCGAAGCATGTTTTTAGATTTTATTTTATACTGTAATATTATTCACGAGACCCTTCTAAGCCTTCATTGCTGTGGTAAAAGTAAATTACAACATAACCTAAGAACAGACTAAACTAAACCAAGTTAGACCAGGTCAGGTCACTTGTACATGTACAGAGATTCGTAGTCTGAGGTATAATGATAGTGAGATGAGAAACAAATCAGTATATATCAAATCTGCCCACGCCTTTTCCCAACTATCTTGGGGTCAGCTTCCAGTCTAACCGGTTGCAGCTGAATACCAGTATTTTACATGGAGCGACTGCCTATCTGACCTCCACAACACAACATAGATGCGGGGTAATACGATACTCCTTAGTAAGACAGGTTGTCAGACTTTCGGGCTTCTGACGACCCGTAACGACTGTCAAAGATTCACGAGAGACACCCGGGACCAACGGCGGCTCGGTATGTAAAGACGGTCACCCATCCAATCAACCCCGGCAATCCTTTTTTTTTTGTTGCCGGGGTGGAAAATCCTCATGGATGTCCTTCGCCTGGGGCACAACCCCATTACTTTAGCCACGAGCTCCTCACGATACAAATCAGTATGTAGGTACTTAATTTAATTCATATTGTATAGAGGAAAGGTTTTCTCAATTTGTATAGGTATCCATGCCAATATTATGAAGAAAAGTAACTCTGTATGTCTGTATGTTTGTTATGTTTTCATGATTAAATCGCTGAAAAGCTTTTGACTAATTTGATATAATAATAGATTGGATCTTGGAGAAGAACTTAAAGTAGGTTCTTTTAATCCCGGCAAGACATTCCCTTTGGATAAATCCCGCGGTTGAAGCCGCTTACAGAAACTAGTAAGAAGTATATATAATACGCTTCTTGTTTCTAGTTTGTGTGATCCTTTAGTTCTTCTAAATTTCACAAATATTGATGCGGTTCAAACATATTTTAGGAAATTTATTGCAGAAAGAAGTAGAAGTTTTCATTATAACTGATAACTTAAATATAACATAGGGAACGGGCGGGTCGCAAGTTCCTTACAAATGAAAGCAAACGGTTCGCATACGAGTCGTGTTTATCTCTAAATTTCAATGGTGCCCACACCACACCCATACTTACTATTTGATATTTCACATACACAGTGTACTCTTGCGCAAGAGACATAAGACTGGTACAGATAGACATAGGGCTACCTTGCAAGCAATAACGAATGGTAAATAAAAAATACTGTTTCCGCCCTTGCTTTCTGTCAGAACTAACAAAAAAATGCAGACGTGATGGATATTACACTAATATTATAGAGGCTAAGTTGTTAGTTACTTCTTCACGCTCAAACAGCTGGACCGATTTGGAAGAAATTTGGTATGTAGATAGCTTACACCCTGAATTAACATATAGGCTACTTTACTACACGGGTGAAACCGCGGGGCGCAGCTGGTCAATATCTATGTATAGACTATAATACAAAAAATATAATTATTCTATTCTTAATTCTTATTCTTAATTCTTTATTGTACACCAAATCTTAACATAAAATAAAGTCATTACACAGTTCATGTACAAAGGCGAGCTTAACTCAAAGTTGAGTTTTCTCCCAGCAAACCTTTGAGTGATAGAGTGAGGTCACATTCGAGGGTAAGATTGTGTACAATATAAACTTATATAAATAAGCCCTATATATAAAATACATACAAAATACTATATACTAATAAATACAAATATACACCAATATATACCCTAATAATATGTCATTGAGAAAGGAAGTGCTCTTTTATTTTCCTCTTAAAGACATTCAGAGAAGGGCTGTCGCGTAGGGAGTGTGGGAGAGAGTTCCAGAGACGCACTGCAGTCACTGAAAAGGAGCCATTATAGCGGCTGGAAGTGTGACGCGGAGTACGAAGGAGAAGAGAGGAGGTGGTGCGACAGAGTTTACCTCTCGGAACGAGGTACTCAAAGCGTTCACGAAGGTATTGAGGAGAAATAGGATTTTGCAGAATAGTATACTATTCTGCACAATCCTATTAATATATAAATCAACAATCCTAATAATATAAGAAGGGATAGGATATGGGTATCTCGCCGACGCCCAATTGGCAGCCACCCTAATCTGGTCCGAAACTCCGACACATGGTCGTATTTGCGGAGGCCAAAAATAAAGCGGATGCACAAATTTTGCAGTCGTTCAAGTTTGTTTAAAAGTACCTCCGTAGCATCTAGGAAACAGACATCCGCATAGTTTATGAGCGGTAGTAGGAGAGATTGAGCAAGAGAAACCTTAGTGCGAAATGGTAAGAATTTTTGGAGACGTTTAAGATACTGAAAGGAGTAGAAGACCCTCCTACTCACATCAGCAATATGTACCTCCCAAGAGAGTTTGAGTCCATGTGGACGCCCAGGTTTTTAGCGCTTTTGGAGTATAATATGGGCACTGAATCGTACACTACTGGTGGGAGCGACTGGTGATCTAATAGGTTGAGCATGTATTTGCCACCAATAATGAGCGCTTGAGATTTAGTTGGGTTTAGTAAGAGTCCAAAGGATTTTGCCCACTTGTTGATATTTTCAAGGTCATCATTGATGGCAGCCACAGCCCCGCCAAGTTCATCTATTTTAAAATGACGATGTAACTGCAAGTCATCTGCATAGAGATGATAGTTAGAAAATAGGACCTTAGTAATACGTTTATTCTATCTTCTAATTTAAGACACTACAGCTTACGGATCGATGACCGAGAAAATATGAAATACGACCAGATGCAGAACGAAACCAATTATAATCTTTTCAGTTGTTGTAATATAGCGTTTATTATTGAGTCCTAGGCAGTCAGTCTCACAGTTATCTTGCTGACTGGCCAATTCTTACAACGGCGCGGCGTGACAAATTCTGAAAGTTTGAGCAGATACAAGCGAAGTTTAAAGGAGTGCAGCCAGTGCACCGTACCATACCATGATCATGCCATGACCGTGCTTATATCGTATCAGGCAAAAAAAATATGTTTTGTATTGAAAATAATCAGATCACTAGACCGTTCCGTCACCAACCAACACCGTAGCGTTTTATTTTGCCGGTGTCGACACGCTCCGGGCATAGCACGCGACGTTGCCGAACCGATGAGCATGCGGATTATACCATGACCGTTTTAAACCCGTTAAATGACGTCGTACGAAACTACGCATAACATAAAAAAAATGATGTATAGAAAATAATTATCTTAGTAAAAATATTCACTCGTTCTTCCTGACGCTTCTGCGTCAATCGTAAACATAAGTGCACTACTAGGTAGTAGTGGTACAAACGAGAGAACGGGAATGTATAAGACACGCGTATGATACTAGGATGATACGGGGATGATACGCGCATGATACACGAAAATACGCGGTTGCTACGATCACTAAAACCGTTATGCATTCCTTGCGCAGTCATAGTATTCTACGGTGTAGTGGACAGGAGGACCCTTCAGAGCCCAGCTAAAAGTGAGCTAGCCAGCCCTAAATATCTACCTTCCACCTACAACAATACAGATTATATCACCTGATAGATCCGACGCATTAGTCTCTTTGTAACCACTGTCGCACAGAAGTCTGCGCTATTAAAAAAACATTGTAAATAAAGTCAAGGGCATATGCAGATTAATAGATAAGCGGGCTGAGATTAATTATTTTAATTAAGTCGCTATTATTCGCACTGTAACACTTGCCTTCTTTGTCATTTTGTTGTGAATGTCAAATAAGCCTAATGCTACGAAAGGTAATGTGGGAGTTTCCATTTACTGTATACGTAGTAACTACATACAGTTTGTGAACATTAACGTCATCACTCTAAATTTGTAATTTTATAAAAATGGCTGTACATAATAAAACATTGAGCTTGCTTCACTTACATGTTTGCCAAATTTTTAAACATACTTTAACTTCCCCTGTTTCCAACTATGCAAACAAATCTTAGAAGTTAAAGGGGAATGCCCATCAACAATACAAAAAAATGCCTGGAATGGACAGAAACTATTAATAGTCCTTAATTCTATTTAGAATAAAACACGTATAGTGAAATTATTCTTGAGTTTGTTTAACTAGGGTAAAAATATAACGATCACTAAATATATTTAACTTGATATCCGCTTATATTTTTACGGAAATCGTGTTTATTTGACATGAGTAAGTGACATTCAGCCAAATAGGAGTCATCAAATAATCCATATGGAACTATTTTATTCATTTAGTGCACGGTTATCATTAATTTAGTATTATACGATCTATATGTAACGTAATTCTAATTAAAATAAATGCTTGTCAATATTAATTCAAATTAATTATTTTTTAAATAGTAAACGTATCTAGGCTGTATGAACCACATGTCCTTTGCTTTAAAGACAGTTTAACATTACTGTACCATATAAATATAAGCGGATATCAAGTGAAATATATTTAGTATCGTTATATTTTTACCCTAGTTAAACAAACTTAAGAATTATTTCATTATACCTACGAGTATTTTATTCCAAATATAATTAAGGACTATTACTAGTTTCTGTCCGTTTCAGGCATTTTTTGTGCACTCCCCTTTGACCCATTTTCCGTTTTGCGTACATGTTTAGTTTGGATGACAATGCATCTAAGTGACGTCATTCTAAATCCAATATGGCAGACTCCCAAAGATTGCGGACTAGTTATTTTGTATGCAATCCCATGATATGGATATCAAATGAAAAGGTTCGCTGAAAGGAACATGAAAAATAAAAAATAAAGTTCGTTTTTTAGTTGTTTTTTTAACTTCAGAAAATTATTCCGTTAGACAGCAAGTCATAATTATGGCCGGTTTCCGAATTTAGTATTTGGAGTTAAGAAAGTAGATAACTTCAAATTTTTAATCGGTAAGACGGCCAATAGTAAAAAACATGCACTCTCAGGTGTTGATAGTTAATTTACTCCATTTTGCTTATTTCATCATCAGCCTTTTATTGTCCCCACTGCTGGGGCACAGGCCTCCTCTTTGTGAGAGGGTGTGGGTCATAATCCACCACGCGGGCCCAATGCGGATTGGTGGATGTCACATATCTTCGAATTTTTGGTTCCAGGACATGCCGGTTTCCTCACGATGTTTTCCTTCACCGTTTTGAGCCACTCGAACGTAGAAACCCGCAGCGCGGTTATTTTTTCACGTCTACCCAACGCACACACCGCTCGGGAGGTCAAACGCGCTTCCTCCACTTTAAATCGGTTTTTATCTGCAGTCGTCAACTTTATTTGGCCATGCTCTATTTGAGACAATAATCGACTAAATTTTGCGTCCGTGACACTAGGCAAAATGATATGCAACCATAGCTAATAATTAAAAAAAATGTTTGAAAGTCTATGTTCTGTCATTTTTTCACGTCAGTGGACAACGGAAAGAGCTCTGCGTTAAAGATGTAAGTACAATTTTATTTAAAACCCTGTGTATTAGTGTATTATATCAAAAGAATCCTCAAGGTTTAAGCTTTACGAGAAACTAAACATGTTGTAGGTTCAAAGTGTGTTGGAATCGAAAATATCGAAACATAAAACCAGGTACTTGGCGGCATGACGCCGCAACAACGCCGTGGTCATTTTCGTAAAACTTTTGTATGATTTACTATCTAATCTATTATAATGGTGCTCGTAATATGGAAATTAGTTCATTATTAGTATTTACACACACTTAGACAGTAAAAATACATCGAAAATAGTTAAGATTCCATGTTTTAAAATTTACAGTCCTCAGGTTGACAATATGCACCGCGGCAATGGCACGGACGGTTTTTTTTAGGTTTCACAGTAAGGGTTCGTATATACAAGTAAATCGTATGTGTGATGGCATGTTTTTTTCAACGATTTACCCGACCACGCTAAAAATCCCGAAGGGTTATGGATTTGGGCCTGAGAATTTTTGTTTTAATGCTTACTAATGGGTTATGATTGCATTTTTTTTTGTTCAACTGTTTAACCAACTACGAAAAAAGAGAGTTATGTTTTGAGCTTGAGCACAATGTTTTACTAATACTTACAATTTTATGGATATAATTGAACGCTCATTTCTTTTTGATTTTTTCAACGGTTTAACCGACTATGAAAAAGGATTTGAGCTCGAGCACAATATCTTTAATAATGCTTACTAATTTTATGGATATAACTGAACGCTCATTCCTTTTAGATTTTTTCAACGGTTTAACTGACTATGAAAACGGAGTGTTAAGATTTGAGCTCGAGCAAAATGTCTTTAATAATGCTTACTAATTTTATGGATATAATTGAACGCTCATTCCTCTTAGATTTTTTCAACGGTTTAACCAACTACGGGGTACTACTAAAGAGATGACTTTTTTCTTGCAGTTTTTTTTTTCTGTCTTGTCTTTCAATGGTTTTGGGCATGAGAACAGTGTTTTTTTTAATGCCTAATTGCTGTCTTATATTAAAAATAATCTATGTAATCTAAATTTTAGTTTGTTTCGATTTTAGGTCACAAAATTTAATTTGGGTGATCGGAGGCTGGAGATGCGGAGAGCGATGAGTTGGCTGATCAGGGGTCGTCGTTATACCAACCGTGAGTATTTTTACTTGAGATTGGTTATGAGCTTGTGGTAAGTAGTATGTAATTTTGTTGTAATTTATATTTTAGATCTTCAAGTGATGAAGAGGCGGCAGGAACAGCACGTGGGCGTGGGCAAGGTCAAGGTGTTCAGGCGTACGTATCTTTTTTAACTATGTATCTTACACAGGCAGAAAATTTCTATGATCGATAATCTCCACGTCTGCGGAGTTTCGCTGGCTGATTTATTTTCAACTAGCTGCGCCCCGCGGTTTCACCCGCGTAAAACGGTATAAAAAATGTTTGTTAATCCAGGGTATAACCTATCTATATACTGAATTTCATCAAAATCGGTCCAGCCGTTTGAGCGTGAAGAAGTAACAAACACACTCACAAACTTTCGCCTTTATAATATTAGTGTGATTATTATAAGTGCCTTGTAATGTGTGTCTATTGTGATCGTTTTAGGTAATTATGTAAATAAAAATAAAAACATGGTAAAAAAAGTTTATTTTTAATGTAAAATACTTTTATATTATTATTAAATAACTATGTACATGTATCATTGTCTCATTTCAATAAGAATCACAAAATAAATAATTCCTAACAAACTATATTTAATCATGTACAGCCTTGCGGATGAGCCCTACGGGCGGCCATCTTGCCGTATTTTACCTCATTTTCGCTAGCGCAGGTGGCATGAAATTGACGAGGGAAAGGGTGGTTTGTTTTCATTTATTGTGCTACATAAAACTGTCAAAGTAAAGACATAGGGATATCAAAAGAAAGCTTATATAATCTAGTTTCATTATAAATAGGTTCAAGAGATAAAAACTACAAAGATATTAGTAAAAACTTAGTAAGAACATATATTTTGCTGTTTTTCAACCCGTAATCTCAAGTTTAACTTTTTTTTGAAGTACTTAGGACTAAGTGTTGTGATTTAGTATTCACATAAGTCATTTCTCTATAGTTTCAGCTATACACACGTATTTTTATTTGTGTGTAGCTGCAGCAGTTTAATAGATATTAAGCTTTAAGTTGGAAGCGGCACGGGGTGCTGGCGCGGAAGGAATTGCCGAGCGGGGGGTCGACGTACAAAGTGACAGCAAGTTTTCGTGTCCCCGTGTCAGTGGTGAGAGCAGTGGTGATGAAATAACTTACACAAAGTAAAACGCCTGCCTGGGTTTGAACTCACGAGTCACGACCTACAACTTGTAAGTCGCGGCCGATACCACTGGGCCACCACTGCTCCGGTTACATTGCTTATTTACTTGACATAATTTGCCAAAATAAATAAGCAAGCTTTTCTTTCAAATTAAAAACCTTAAAATTAATTAGCCCGTTGACAGACAAAATTTCACCTACATACGGTACATGCAACAGTCAGTAAGATGTCATGGCCGGCATTACAATATCCGATAGAAGAATGGCCGGTCGTGTCCGCTTGCGATCCGGAAATGGAACTGGACCACAATGCCACCGCCTTGATCACGCCCAACAGACCAAGGTCTAAGAAATTAAATGTAAAGAAAAAACTGGCACACACTATGGTTGTCGAATATTAGCTAACTGATTATTCATATTAGTTCAGACACAATGGGTTTCCGTTGTTTTTGCGCCTCAATTAAAAATGCTTTTAATTTGTATTTATGGGGAGTTTCAATCTAAAATATATCTATACTTCTATACCTACTAATATTATAAAGTGGTAAAGTTTGTGAGGTTGTAGGGGGTAATCTCAGGATCTACTGAACCGATTATGATATTTTTTACAAATTGAAAGCCTCGTTATTTGTGAGTGTAGTAGGCTATAAATTTTTGAAATCCTCGCGGGCGAAGAACAAAAAAACGGGTGGCGGGTGGCGGGGGGTGGGCGGGGTTTAGTCTAATATAAACCTCAAACAGTAAATATAACAACAACCGTATTGGGAGTTCCATCTTTGAGCCGTTTGAGGTTGAAACACTAGGGCCATGGGGTCAGAGTATTCATCAAGTTTTTCGTGACAACAGCAAACACTTAGTCAACTTTTCACGCTAAAGCCATGTTGTCAGTCATGGCCTGGGCAGTTTCCCATTGACAGTGATGTGGACAAATTTTCCGATGCCTGATGCGTTGTTCGCTAATCCGTTTTATGCCACTTGTACACAGCGGCGCGTGACGTCACTGGGTTCGCGGTCGCACCGCTATACGGAGCGGGCGCAGACGCGGTCGCTCGCACGTGCGCGTCTTATGATGTGTATGGACGTAACACCCCCAAAATTGTGGTATGCAGGGCTCTTGCAATAAAATATCGCAATCTCGAATACTCAATCGTCTTTCATTTTGTCTCGTCCTTGTATCGTAAGTTCTCCCAACATGGCGTCCTTCCAATCCTTTCTCCCTTCTCTCGTCTCTCGCTCTCTCACTCACACACAGCACTCTCTCCCTTACTTCCACTTACGTTCCATTTGCCACATATATATATACAGGGTGTAAAGACACATCACAAAGTAGCTTTTCGCAAAAATTATTGCTGGGAATCGACTTTTATATTTAGGTATGAAAAAAATATTGCACGCTAAGTAACGCGAACCCAGGCAATTGGAGTTAAACCCCGCCCCTTCGCTTTAAGCCACGTAGGTACTTGTGGGATACGTTTGATATTCATTGAGTTTTTTTAACTTCAAATACGTAATTACGTAAAAAATATCGAAAATTCAGGTAATGTTGGTTTGGAAAAAAGTTTAGTAATAATACTTTGAGTTCATATTCGTAAAAAGTAAAAAAAAATGCGACTTTGACCTTCAATATCTCTAGAACCAGTGGATTCCTAGGTATGGTCTGGTCTAGTGGAAAAAAAAATGTATATAAATAATGGGTAGAATATGTGGCTTTCGGCTTCGGAAACTATCTTTTTACACCCGTTAAATATATTTAATAATTTGCAAATTAATAGATTGTTGTTATCTGTAAATAATAAAAAACAAATGCTAATTTACTAATAATTAAACTACAAAGAATAATTTTTTTTTGGGTAACGATTTGACGACACGGTTGGCGCAGTGGTTGAGCGTTCGGCTGCTGCGCTGCGTGAATCAAATATTATATTCGAATCGAACCCGCGATTCGATTCGTAAATAATATTTGTATGCAGTTGTTCCGGGTCTGGGTTTCTTGTGTATGTGAGTATACATGTTTGTAAACGCACCCACGATACAGGAGTAATTCCTAGTGTTGGGCAACGTTTTTTTAAAAAAAAAAGAATTAGCGTTCGAGTAGTATGTAAGCAAAAATGTTTATTACAAAGAATTCCGTTTCGGAAAGTTCAAGGTCTATGATGAACTTTCTTACGAGTCTGGATCGTGTTAAAATATTCTGCATTAATTTAAACGATCGTTTAAGTAGTTTTCGTACATGAGTTCAGGTTTTGTGACTACTACTCAAAGTTGACGCATATTCAAAACGGCTTTTCCTTTCAAATAAAGAGAATAAGAAAAGGTCAATCCGTGGAGGTTTTTGGTGAGCTGTAATCAAAGCCCCATCTATTCGTTTAACTGTACCTATTTAAATTTGAAATCCGTTTTATTTGTCATTTATAGACTCGCGCTTGACCACTATCTCATCTGATGGTAAGTGATGATGTGGTCGACGCTGGAGCAAACTTTCCAGACGTAACCTATTCACTCTTGACTTAAAAACCCCCAAGTTGTAACTATCAGGAAACAAAGACTCCGGCAGGGACTTGCACTCCTTAGCTGTAAGCACAATGAATGTGTTCCCAAAACGTTTTGTGCATATGGGTGGGATGTCTACAATGTTCCGGTGGTGCATCGTCGTACGTCTAGTGATCCGATGATGGAACAGCTTGGTAGAATTAGACTATGCACTTCCGACGCAGACTCCCCAAAATGTAACCGCTAGGCTAGCAACCCGGCTGGGCATGCAACAATTGCGGTGGTAAGGCTTTGAGGAGCGGCTGGAGACGCACCACGGCGTCCTCATTTTCCGCCTAACGTCGGTCCTCACCGGATACGGATGTTTCGCGAGTTTCCTGTTCAAGATTAGGCGTGAGGAAACGCCTTGGTGTCACCACTGTGTGGATCGCCCAGAGGACACGGTGGAGCATACGGTGCAGGTCGGCCCCGCTTGAGCAGAGCACCGCCGTGTCCTCGTGGTGGTGATCGGCGGCAGCGACCTTTCACGCCCGGCCCTAGTCCAGGCCATGGTACGGAGTAAGAGGGAATGGGAAGCTGTTACCTTTTACTGCGAAGCAGTAATGCTCGCGAAGGAGGAGGCAGAACGCGTGAGGGAGACTCAACGAAGACGCCCTCACGCCCCTAGCAGCCGCCGAAGGAGATGCCCTGGGCGTCGGGGGTCGCAAGCCTATCTCCGGCCACCGTAAGCGCGGGCTTGCGGACGGCGAGTTGTGGCTAGCTTCGCCGTCCGATAAGAACCAGGCCGAAGAGTCGACGGCGCGTAGTGTTAATAACTAAAATAACTTTGACGGCACGGTTGGCGCAGTGGTTGAGCGTTCGGCTGCTGCGCTGCGTGTCGCGGGTTCGATTCCCGCACGAAACAAACATTTGTATGGCCTACAGATAGTTGTTCTGGGTCTGGGTGTCTTGTGTATGTGATTTATACATGTTTGTGAACGCACCCACGATACAGGAAAAACTACTGACTAAACTAGTGTGGGAAAAAGTTAAAAAAAAAACCCCGGGGCCCGCTAGGGCCGATGGCTGCTTAGTGGTCGTGAATAAATTCGAAATAGAGTCACCACGCTGGCACGGGCAACTGTAGGAGCAGTGATAGGTTTTAGTCAGTAAAAGTCTGACATGCCCTCCCGCACCACACAGAACGTGAGAAGTCATTGGAAAATTTCCAATATCAAAAAAAAAAAAAGTTTTACAACTCGGCGTCCGCTTCGATGCTTCAGAATTTTGAGCTTTGACTTAACGAGTGCATCATTGATTGATAATCCTCTTGGCTCGTTTCTCAGTTGACGTTAATGTAAATATTACATTTCTGAAGTAAATAATCGAAGATGCAATGTAACTAGGTTCGAACACATTTGGACTCTTGATGACCTCTCGATTTGCCCTTTACCGTTGGGTTGTAGCTTCCGCTACGTGTAATGTGCACTTTCACCACCCTTTCATGAATACTAGGTACTCGATAATGCAGATTACACAAAGTAAACAAAGAGAACACTGAGAAAGGAGAGGTCTGATGGGTTTGACGTCACTGCAGGGTCGTCAACATCGTACGGGTCAAGAACACGTCACTGAACACTAGAAAGGTTGCCAATTCGTCATGATTCACTGAAATTTATTGAAACAAATAGGAAAAAAGATAACCCGAGTGATATTTGCAACGATGTTGGTAATCATTGTGCATTCTCATGTTCTCATGCATTTTAGGGTCAACGAACCGACGCCCGCAGCGATGCGCAGTGCTGACTGAGTCTAAAAGCCTCCAGTTTCTTCTATGTAGGGTTTGCAGTAACTTATCACATGCGCTGAGAATGAATTGATTCTGCTTAGAATATTTATTAGTAGTCCTCCACAATATTTATTTATTTTTAGTTGTAAGTATTTCGTGGGAACTATCACGTAACGATGCTTTTTTTCTAGAGTTCTAGTACTATACCTACTAACATACTCGTAGCAATTATTTATAAATGGTGGGTAAAAACTTCCCATTTTTTCACTCTTTTGATCATTATCCATACCCCAATTGTACCCGAATAAAGGGAAATTCTATTCCTTTCTATTACTAAAATAGGTACAACGTAAATTCAAATTGTTTGAAAATTTAATTTAAAAGTGGTTTACTCGTTACCAACTGCTTTATTTTAATTAATATCTTCAGATCATAAGCTACAAAAGTTGACAAGATAATTCACGTCAAACGTATTAAATTGAAATTATGTTTGCAATGAACGCATGGATGCCCATTCGCCAGAGAAGAAGTTTGCGCGCTCTGACTACACTTTTCTCTCTCCTCAACTCTCCCACCCCTCCCTCTTATCTTATATCACACTTCCAGTATCTTTGCTCTACTCACGCTAGGAATTTGCGTTCTGCTAACAATCTCTTACTGCTTTGTCCTTCTCATACTTCTAATTTTATTCATTCTTCCTTTCATATACAGTCCATCCTTCTGTGGAATGCGCTTCCCCTCAATATCAGGATGGCCACCAGTCAGTATGCATTTAAGCGAAAGTTGCGGGATTACCTTCTTAACAAGTAAAGGAGTCGTCTCAAAATCCTTATCTCTAACTTTATATATTATTATTATATATGTAGGTATATTATATTAAATATATATGTATGTTTATTTTAACTATATTTATATATACTTTTGTAATTATTTTCGTCTTAGAATTATTTTATTTTTTCAGTTTATGCACCTGCCATGTTATCTCTCCACCACCCTTGGTTGACTGGTAGAGAATGCCTAAGGCATTAAGTCCGCCTTTGTACATTTGTGTTGCATGAAGTTTTAATAAATAAATAAATAAACGCAACGTGAAATATTATTATAAAAGAATGAATGCTATTTAATTGGATTCATCATGCTATGCATGCTTCTGCAATCAAGTTGTCAAGTGTCAACGTTACCCGTGTGGTTTTTGTGCATTCTGACCATGTTACTGCATGACCTGAATCTGTTGGTTTTACGTCAAAAATTGTACATTATGGGTAGAAAACCTATTTCTCTAACGATTGTAGGTGTAATGGTATAACCGTAGGTCCGTCGGTTCTACCGAAGATCCTTAACGTCGTCATTATCATTTCAGCCGAAAGACGTCCACTGCTGGACATAGGCCTCCCCCAAGTGTCGTCACAATGACCGGTCCTGTGCGTCTCACATCCATCGGCTACCCGCGACTCTCACCAGGTCCTTAACGTGCTTAGGTACATTAAATTATAATTGGTACATTTTGCTGCAAGTTCAGGTCTAGCGATAATTCTGCCTCGATTGCAATGACAAATGCCCACGCATATCAAAGGACGACGGTTGTTAAAAAATCCCGAATTGCCACTGCCGCAATTGTGGCGTGCCCAGCCGCATTGCTAGCCTAGCGGTTACATTTCGGGGAGTCTGCGTCGGAATTGCATAGTCTAATTCCACCAAACTGTACCATCATCGGACCACTAGACGTACGACGATGCGCCACCGGAACATGGTAGACTTCCCACCCATACGCATAAAACGTTTTAGGAACAGATTCATTGTGTTTACAGTTAAGGAGTGCAAGTCCCTGCCAGAGTCTGTATTTCCTGATGGCTACAACCTGGGAGTCTTTAAGTGGAAAGTGAATAGGTTACTTCTAGGCAAGTGTGCTCCATCTTCGACCACATCATCGCTTACCATCAGGTGAGATAGTGGTCAAATGCGAGCCTACTAATGATGCGTGGATCGCCCAGACGAAACGGTGGAGCATACGGTGGCGTCGGGGGTCGAGAGACGACTCCGGCTGAGTAATGGGTAGATCGCCGTCCGATCAGCACCAGGGTGGAACACTACGCGCGCTTTAAAGAGATGTCAGCCACCACTGACGGGGCCCGTCATGGCCGATGCATGCATGCCAAGGGGTCGCGGATAATATCGTAACAGAGTTTTTGCGCCCCTAGGTACTCAGGCAAGGAAGGAACAGAGGTGGGTTTTAGTCAGTAAGAGTCTGACATGCCTTCCGGCTCAGGGTCATGTCATAGAATGATTTCCCAACCCCAAAAAATATGTACATCACTGAAGCAGCTGAATCCCGATGTATTTCAAACCTAAAATAAAATCATTCGTTTTGGGCCATTTCTTGAGATAAAATATGAAAAAAGCGGTTTAGAAACACACTCTGCAGTGTAGAAAATAAAATACTTACCTAAAAATGCCTTGTGAGGAGAAAAAAAGTGTGTGGTAGTCGATCCAACATCATCATCATTCTCCTGCCCTTATCCCAATTTATTTGGGGTCGGCGCAACATGTCTTTTTCTTCCATACTCCTCTATTAGTCGTCATCTCTGTAGTCACCCCTTTTTTACCCATATCCTCTTTCTAGTCGATCCAACATATTGAAGTGAAATTCGAGGGACTTGAAAGCGATTTTATTATTATCAGCCGTTGCTATTCATTTCTCGTAAAATAAAAACATTGACGACACCCTGAGGTAATTATAGTCCAACCGTTGCACTTTATTCAGTTTTGGTCTTAAATTTCGTACCATTTTGTACATAATTTAAAGGTGTGGTTACGAATAGAAAACAAATACGTTATATATTATTAAAAGTCACAAGAATCCACTCACACAGTGTAAAGACTTGTAAAATACTAATTCATAATATTTTTTTGCTGCTGAATTTCGAAAGTTTACTGTTAAACAATTTATTTAAATGACGAAAATCTAACAGCTCCGATCTAAAAGAAGTGCCATAGGTCCTGCGTCAATGAGGCCCATCGGCCACCGACCAATAGATAATACACTATATAAATAAGTAATCTGACCATTGTTGTAGTCTTTGCATCTGACTTACTGAACAGATGACAGTGATGCAAATACTTTTAAAAGGCAAAAAAAGAGATTGTGATATATGCGTGCCGCTCAGAATAAATAACAAAATAAACCTACGTATTTTTAACCGACTTTCAAAAAAAGAGGAGGTTCTATGTATATTCAAAATTCTTTTTTATCCGAAAGAATATACTCCCGAGGTGGTCCCATATAAATTTTATCGAAATTGCTTTAGCGCTTTTGAGAAACTGAACAAAATCGAAAAATACGCATATCTTGATGACGTTTTTGTGTTCTCCAAATGTTTAAATTCCACGTTCCATGTTATTGGGGTTTTTAGTTCTGGGGTATAACAACTAAAAAGCGAAAAATAAAAAACTTTTTTACAAAAAAAACAACCGACTTCCATAAAAAAAATACACTAAAAATTTAAAAATAACTTTAATTTCGGAAGTCGGTGTCAAATATCGAAGAAATAAAATACAAACATCGACTTTCGAAATTAAAGTTATTTTTAAATTTTTAGTGTATTTTTTTTTTGGAAGTCGGTTGTTTTTTTTTGTTAAAAAGTTTTTTATATAACATAAAAATAGCATGAAATCAAAATCTGTTTATTCTCTATGTTTTGTAGGTTAAATCATAAAATAACTCTGAAGCGTTACGCTTTGTAGCTAAAAAGTGTAAAAAGATACTTTGCATTTTTAGGGTTCCGTACCCACAGGGTAACCAACGGGACCCTATTACTAAGACTCCGCTGTCCGTCTGTCTGTCAGCGGGCTGTATCTCAAGATCCGTACACAGTTGCAATTTTGACAGATTGTGTATTTCTATTGCTGCTTTATCAAAAATAATAAAAATAAATTAAAAATTAAAGGGGGCGCCCTCCCAAAAAAAACCAAAAACACGTTTCTAGAAACGTGTTCTTTTTTTAAAGAAAGAAATCATTCTATGAAAGAGAGTTACTGCGGCCCTTGGCACAGACAACTGAAGGAACAAGTGTGGGTTTTAGTCAGCAAAACTGACACGCCCTCCCACTCCACCCAGAGCGGGAGGAGTCCTAAAGAAGAGTATCTTAAAGAATATAAATCGTTAGTAGGTATATAGTTTTTGCATATTTCAAAAAGTACGATTGCGATTTATTGTTGTTTTATATTGATTTTATTTAATTTTAGCAAAACTGTATAATAAAATATAAGCTAGTAACTTGTGGAAACGTAGTGGACTGTACATTTACTTATAGCCTACTCTGTGTATCTAGATATAATATACAATGTACGATTGATGGTTTTCCCAAAAAAAAAATGTGTTAAAATTGTAACACCTTTATATACGCCAAATGGTAAGTAACTTAAAGGAGCTTTTGTGTTACAAAAAGCTATAATTCAAGTCAGACTCCGTCTTATGCAACGTCATTTATAACATAATCAATAAGAGATCCGATATAATAGTATATACCAATATAATCATGGTCCTATTGGCTGCCAATTGGAAGGATGCCAAGAAAGTTTTACATCTTTAGGGAAGCAATAGCGATTTTTGTAACCACTTAATCTTTGTTGACCTTTTTTTTGGGTTGGGAAATCATTCAATGACATCTCCCGCTTTGGGTGTAGCGGGAGGGCGTGTCAGACTCTTACTGACTAAAGCCCACCCCTGTTCCTTCCTTGCCTAAGTGCCCAGGGGAGCGGTAACTCTGTTAGGAATTTATCCGCTACCCCTAGGTATGCAGGTACCGGCCATGATGGGCCCCGTCAGTGGTGGCTGACAAATTCTCTTTGAGGCGCGCGTGGAATACTACGCGCCGTCGACTCACGGGCCTGGTGCTGATCGGACGGCGAGCTACCCATTACTCGCCGTCCACAGTCCCGGTTCTACGGTGGCTGGAAATCGTCTCGCGACGTCTGAAGCCCAGGCCTCTCCTGCAGCGGCTGCTGCTGAGGGGGTGAGGGCGACTCTGTTGTTGAGCCTCCTCTTCGCGAGCATTACTGCTTCGCAGAAGGAAGAGACTGCTTCCCATTCCCTCTCGCTCCGTACCATGGCCTGGACCATGGCCGGGCGCGAGAGGTTGCTGCCATCGATCGCCTCCACGAGAACACGGCGGGGCTCCGCCCAAGCGGGGCAGATCTCCACCGAATGCTCCACCGTGTCCTCTGGGAATCGTTGTTGACCTGAGGTTCTTATCGAAAGCGACTGCAGAATGAGGGTAATGTTTCTAGAGAGTATTATGTATGTATATACCTTTGGTACGCGCTGTAGACTAAACGGCTTGATGGAGTTCAATAAATGAGGTATTATTAGGTTGAATATACTCGTAGCTGCCGAAGTGACATAGGCCAGATATGAATTTTATATAAAAACAAAATGGCGGCCACCAATAGGTTATCTAGTGTAGTAAGTCGTTTTTTTTAACCGACTTCAAAAAAGGAGGAGGTTCTCAAATCGACTCTATAATTTTATTTTTTTTATTTGTGTAACCTCATAACTTTTTACTAGGTGAACCGATTTTAAAGATTTTTTTTATTTGAAAGCTGTTGCTTTACATGTGGTCCCATTTTAATTTGGTTAAGATCTGATAAAGAACTTCGGAAATACACAATGGAAGTCTTCAATTAATGATAACAAACCTTCCAGAATTGCTACAATCGCATGTCTGTATATTGTTTTCACCACTTCACAACATTACATTACGCTGATACGCTCTGAAAGGGTACACAGATTTGCACTTCACCCTGATACACCCATATTTCACTAACTATGTTCAAATTCCCTATTTTTGGGGCCTATCAATTGTTATTTTATCTCAAGCTATGTACATGTCCTAGTGTTCATGTCCAAGTCCGGTACTAGTTTGAGAAGAATATTGCTGAGGTAGTACACGTTAACATTAACGCTATATGACACCTAAATGAAAGCTTTATTAAAGGGCGCTGTTTGATTTTTAACGCTTCGCAAAAGAATCCAGCAGAGCATTAATATTAGTTACGTATATTCAGTTAGAAGCTGCCTAGTTTTGAGGCAGGGTTCATATGTAAGAATGACACAAAACATGTACCTAAATATAATGTATATTGATTCTGGAAACGATGAAACACCTCTTTGTGATTAAAAAAAAACCGGCCAAGTGCGAGTCGTACTCGCACACGAAGGGTTCCGTACCATAAACTGATAATAAACTCAAAAAAAATACGTTTCTAGAAACGTGTTTTTTTGGGTATTTTTTTGGGCTGTATCTCATGACTCGTAATAGGTAGACAGTTGAAATCTTCAGAGAATGTATATTTCTGTTGCCGCTATAACAACAAATAATAAAAATAAAAATAAATTAAAAATTAAAGGGGGCTCTCTTTAATCCTACTACAGACCTACTATAGTCTACCTATTACAGATCATGAGATACTACAGCCCGCTGACTGATGGACGGACAGCAGAGTCTTAGTAATAGGGTCCCGTTGATTACCCTTTGGGTTCGGAACCCTAGAAACATACATACAGTCCAACATAGAGCCTCCTTCTTTTTTTAAAGTCGGATAAAGAAGGTAACTACTGAATAGCTTTATGACAAATCTATAACGAACACTATCGAAAGGCTATCTCCACAAAATGTCTTGTAAATTATCCGTTCAATTCATAAATAAGTTTTCTTTTTAACCGACTTCAAAAAAAGGAGGAGGTTCTCAATTCGACTGTATTTTTTTTTATTTTTTTTTTATGTGTGTTACCTCATAACTTCTGACAACGTGAACCGATTTTGAAGATTTTTTTTTATTTGAAAGCTGTTGCTTCACATTTGGTCCCATTTTAATTTGGTGAAGATCTGATGAAGGACTTCGGAGATACACAATGGAACTCTTCAATAAATGATAGCAAACCTTCCAGAATTGCTGCAATCGCATGTCTGTACATTGTTTTCACCACTTCACTACATTACATCACGCTGATGCGCTGTGAAGGGGTATACAGATTTGTACAGTTCACCCTGATACACCCTAATTTCACCAACTACGTTCAAATTCCCTATTTTTGAGGCTATCAATTCGGGCATAACTTTACTATTAATTTAGTTTTAGAATGGGGTAAAACAACTAAAAAGTGAAAAATAAAAAACCTTTTACAAAAAAAATACAACCGACTTCCTTAAATAATACTAAAAAATGCAAAATAACTTTAATTTCGGAAGTCGGTGTCAAATAACGAAGAAACCAAACTTGAAACACCGACTTCCGAAATTAAAGTTATTTTGCATTTTTTAGTATTATTTAAGGAAGTCGGTTGTATTTTTTTTGTAAAAGGTTTTTTTTTACGATGCAATTCATCAATTTTCCACTGCAATGACTAGGTTCCACAGTAACCAGAACGAATATAATTAAAAAAAGCACCTACTACCGAAAAACTTGTGGATCGCCTAATTTTCGGGATTTGGACCCACTTAAGGGCCTACCTCCGTATAAGTGGCGCCCTCATTGAATAAAAAATCGTAGCAAAGCGTAGCCAATAAAGATTAAGGAATCCTATGTTGCGTTTGTTACAAATAGGATAAGGTATTTTTACGTTGTTAAAACAGGACTCAAAATGTTTCGTATCCAAAGTAGTAAGCAAAAGTGTCAAAAACGGCCGTTTTTGGTACTTTGGTTTTTGGGGTTTGCTTACTACTTTGGATACGAAACATTTTGAGGCCTGTTTTAACAACAATTTTTTTTGTAAAACAGTTTTTTATTTTCACTTTTTAGTTGTTAATTATCCCATCCCAAACTATGTTAACAATTCATAGACATACGATAGCAGCAATCGCGGTTGATTTGCTGTCAATTTTTGAAGAGTTCCGTTGTCTGTCTCCGAAACCCATCATTAGGTCTATATGAAATTTAAATAGGACCATTTTGGAATAAACCCCTTTCGAACAAAAAAATAATTTTGCAAATCCATCAATATATGACGAAGTTATGCCCGAACCTACAACAAATAAAAAAAAATACAAACATCCGAATTGATAACTTCCTTCTTTTTGAAGTCGGTTAAAAAGAAGTTATCCGTTATTGTCACCAGACGGCGTTTATACAGTTTTAGTTCAAATTGACGCGATTGAGTACGTTATAAAACTCACACATGCAACACAGATTACTTCTGAAGTAACTCTAATAAAAGACCTATTCCATAACTTTGGTTCTTCCATATCTTCATATTTCTATAAATATTTAAGGAGAAAATCACTCTTATCCTACTTATTATATGTAGTATGGTTGTAACTCAATCACGCCAGAACGGCTGAACGGCTCTGGTTGAAATTTGGCACAGAGATAGATATAGGCTATATAAATTATATTTGGGGAAGCAAGTACTAAATCCACGCGGACAAAGCCGCTGGCAGAAGCTGGTTTTCATATATGGTTGCTCGTGACTGAACTCTAGTCGTGCTTCTACGAGTATGCATACATATGTGAAGGTATATCGCTTAAGTTTGTCCTAAAACATATCTAATGAGCGTAGCTCAGGGCACGGAGGGCGATGCTCTAGACCACTATCTAGACCACCGCGCTGCTTAGCTAGATTTAGATAACTTCCTGCCTAACTTATTGGAAATTGATTACGTAAATTAGTAATGACATTCGACTGTGAGAATATTATTAGTCACCAGGACGGATCCTTGTGACTAATAATATTCTAAATACCTAAACCATAAACTGATATCTAAGAACAATTAATTCAATTTCGGAATGAACACATTTGAAAGAAAAGAAATAACAGGTATCTGCACCTGGAACGATTTAAACAAAGCCAATGACAAAGCTATCCAGGTGGCAACATACTGGTTGGACAAAATCGACACGAAGAGAAGGAGAAGAAGAACAGGTAGAACAAGGGTCGCACAAGATTTTGGGTCTAAGCGTGTTATTACACCAATCGATCGATCGTCGATCGATGGTATAATGCATTAGTCGATGTCGATCTATGGTAGAATGAATTACTTAGTCAACATCAATCGATAGTTTCTACTGTTACACCAATCGATCGAGTGTCGATCGACGGTAGAATGGATTAATCGACGTCGTCCGGTCAATTGTATATCGACTGGTAACCGTCGATCAGCCAAAACCTATTATAGGTACCAATCGATCAACTTCGATCGATGGCATCGATGACGATCGACCGATTGGTGTAATAACACCCTATAGAACGTCAGCCATAAATAATGAAAAATCGAATAGGTACCTAATGTAAGCAGCTACCTGCATCCTAATTAGGGTTAAACTGTAAGTACAACAGTTTTTAAAATAGTAATTAGTCATTATTAATTAGGCACACTCTCACAAAGCAACGTTTTAGTTTAAATGATATTACACCTTCGACCCAAACACACTGACAAGTCGATTGTTAGCTAAAGACAAGACCTTAATGGTATCAAAAAACCTTTTAGACCGACAATCCCATTCAATGACATTCACGTCACGGAAGCGAACCCTCGACCAACACAGCTCAGCTGTTAGTAGGTACGCATGAGCACTTACCTAACACTCGCAATCAAAGTTCAACTGACCGCAAAAATATAAATATTAGGTAACATAAAAATATTTGTGTAATAAAATGCTAATGAAATAATAAGGAATACTCACGAGCAGTGTGAGAAGCTGGGTCGCCATGTTGCGCGCGCTTCGGCGAGTGGTGGCGGAGTGCCGGCACCGAATGCGCACGCGCGCCTTGCCAACCGGACCACGAACCACACGCTGTATGGAAGTGACATTGCGTGCATTGATTGTTTACGTTGACGAGCTAATTACCTCGACACAATCGACTTAAATGGTGAGAAATGAGCAAGCAAAGTTGAAGTACTAGGTACAAGCATGTTCTATAAGCTGAAATCGGTTTACTCTGTCAATAAGACTGGTTTTAGACGGTTGGATATTGAAAAAAAAAAGTTTGCCGTCACGGAACACCCGGCAGATGTGAAACATCTTTTTTAATATTGGAATTTTAAATTGTTTTTGTTGTTGGTTGTTGTTGGTTGTTGATGTTGTTCTTTTTACAACACACAACAACAACAACAGCTTGTTGTAGTTGTGTTACTTTTTTTCGCATAGATGTTTCTAGGGAGAAGGGAGTCGACAGCGGCGGCATAGTGGGGCATCGTGGTACGACGCTTGCCGTTTCCGTCACGACATTCAAGTCGATATTACTGCCAAGCCACGCCAATAGATGTTTCACATCAAAAACAGAAATGCAGTCCTAGAGTCTGGCAAACGAAAGTAGAGACTGAAAAAGCGCGACAAATTTAAAAAAAATGTCAGCATAGCAACCCCACAACTAGTATAAAATACCTGCAATAATATGTTTTGATACTCTAGAATTATGTTTTTTACTTCGTCTGAAAAAAAAAATTATAGGCTAACTTGAGGTAATACTTCAGATATTATGTAGCAATCTGAATAAAAAAAACACAGTGTTATGTAATTATTTTGGTTTATTCACTACCATAATCAAAATCTGAATCTAAGACGTGATTGAAGCTATTTCATCCAAGTACTGGTTCTGGGTTCTTATCCTATCTTTCTGCTCTAAATCAGCAAGTTTTCAATAGTTTTTACTATCTCATCAACTCCTGCTACATCCTCCAGATTTGTTGTAAAAAAAATGTGTTAAAATTATAATGCAACATTTATTATGGTATGTTAAATAACAATAATGCATTATTATGAATGTGTTTAACTTATTATAAAATGAATATGAATCAAAATAGAAAAATAGTTTTTGCAAAAAGCTATAAGTATAATAATTACGAAACAAAGTATTAAATTAATAGTGTCATACTAACCTAAAAAATCTCACCACAGGTAAACAATCTTGCTTTTGTTTGAATTCGGCGTCTTTTTCCTATTGTTTTTCTTGATATTTAGACATCATGTGAAAAAACATCTCCCGTACTCCATTTAATAGTATTATTTATTTTTCACTTAATAAATGCTATTAACACGATCACAACAAATCACCAACAACACGCTATCTTAATTTGGAAAATTGAGGTTGACATTAGTATAGCATTGCCTTAGAAAAAGTCTGCAAAAAATTCAAGTGTTTACTTTTGTTTGCCAGACTCTAGCTTCATTTGCCTACTAAAAATACAATAAATAACTATGCACAGGTCACAGAATATTAGATTGTGACGGGATGTTAGAAAACTTAAATAATCTCAACTATTGCTTAGGCTGTTATGGCTTTTGTCCACCTGTTGAAAAGAACATGGCATGGGCAGGCATGGACAGTCAAATTCACAGTTTGATAGTGCCGAAAATATCACCATTGTTTTATGAATGAACAAGTCAAATTTGACAAGTTCTACCTAAAAGGCTTTGCATATTAAAAATGAAATTCTCCTCGTCCATTGGTCCATTGATTGCAGACATCTAACAAGTTGGCCGTGACCAATTTTTATTCAAATTCAAATTCAAATTCATTTATTGTTTGGTATTAAATACCTATACTTACGATGATACAGTGTAGTCAAATGAATCTATGTTTGCTGATTCTATTTTCGCTTCTCAGTTTGCAGATTCGTATATGTCACCTTCAACTCTAGGGTCTAGCGAGATTATCATATAAGATGGGTCGGGACGGGACTGCAGGCTTTAGCACTTGAATGCTTAGTTCCCATTCCAAAAATAAAAATTATTCGAGGCTTAGAACAAGTTTTCTTTATATCTGTACAACCTATGATTTGGTACAAACCCGCTTATCATTTTACTGCTAATTAGGACTGACATACAGAAAAAATACTTACCTACAAGAAATTCGGACACAATACGCGTAGTGTCATTTCTAGTAGCGTTGTATCTTTGATTGTGTCCTTGCCGGCGAATGCAACGGCTGTGCTTTGTCCCACCGCGCAATTGATAAGCTTCGATATACTTACAATTATTATCCCCATTTATCCAATTCGGCGTAAGTATTATTATGTGCGGATTATTTGACAATATACAATGAGGATGTTGTTTTCTAGAACAAGATGGTTTGAAAAGCAATTACGGTAAATACCGTATCGATTTTATTTCGCGATGTTTGTTAAACAATGTGTTAACAAGTATTTAGTGCAAGAAAATTTGTGACTAGCTTTATCTGACTTAGCTTTCTTGACTTATCCTTTAAGAATCGTGCATTTTTTGCAATTCCGATGACAGCCTGTATTATTTACCTACCTATTACTAGCTGGCCCAGCAAATGTTGTTCTGCGATCAAAGAATGTGGGTTGGGGGTAGGAGAGTGAAAAATACTTTACGATCTATTCTCATTCCTACAAAATATACTCGTACTTACAAAAAAAAATCATTAAAATCGGTCGAGTCGTTTCAGAGGATTGCAACCGTGATACGAGACATTTATAGGTATAGATAGCACACTCAACGATAATTGTAGATTTCTATAAACTTTTGTTCATCTAAGTATGGAAACATGTTTTTTCAAATAGGTACCTACCTCTAGTATTTTAGATTGTACGAGTAATGCCACTGAAAAATAATATATGAAATGGAATTTGCAATTTATAACGTGGCCAATCCACCTCACCACTTAAGGCTTGGGATTTTTTCAATAAGATAGGACACCAGCAAGGTTAGCATATCACTCTTTGCTGGGCGTCAGACTCCCAGCGCTAGTTTTCAGTTGGCACCCTGTGGTGACACACGCACTTTTTGCGTAATATTTGTATGTTCATAAGACAAGCTTTATCCAGAGTGACTTTTAATTCACTCAGAAAGTAGATGGGGAAGTTCTCATGAATTTACATAGGTAAACCACTTAAAATCATCTGTTCAGTTTATTTATCTTACATGTCTCGACAAAATATAGGGAGCAGTTTTTTTTTTTTCATTTATGTACGTATGTCGGAATTGGTCTCTGTAAGTTGTTTATATTTATGTAGGAAGGAATTATTACCCCTAAAGGATGGCCAACAGACGAAAAATCTCTCAGTAGGTATGGTTATTTGTTTTGGTCTGCTAAATTATTGTCTCCTATAAGCACAGCAGTGGTCAGCCATATGTACTTCATTAATAATAATAACCCTTATATAGCCTAGAAGTTTTTGGGCGATCACAATCTCAATGATTATGTGTGGATAAAGCCTGTTTTCTTCTTATCTCTGCAGTCACAAGTTAGAAACGTCTAAACGGAGTTTAAAGTTTAGATCAAGGTCTTATATGAACGGTTACAAAAGCGGTTACAAACAGTTATCTCACGGCATTGTTCGTGTTGAATGAGTTATAAAGAAAAAGTTTAACGCCTTGTTTCAGCAGCTGATTAAAAATAATTTATAATTTGTCAGGTTTTCGTGCCGGAGGTGGTTTGTGTAGGTACCTAACCTTTTTATTTAAGTACCCAATTCTAATAAATAATTTAAATTTTATGCCTGGTTTATTTGCGTGTGTAGATTTTTTTTTAATATTTTTAGTTCCTAACTTTTATTATTGGCTTTGGTGCCTTCAGAGGTCACCTAGTTTTGGAAGAGAACAAGAGGTCATTTTGCAGAGTTTTGGCATAGCTAACAGTGATAAACCGACACCTACCATTGTCTCTGGGAGACAGTTATTTATCCAAAATTGTGCAAAGATTTATTACCTATCAATTTGTTATGATGTAGATACCTAAGTATGTGACTTTATAGGTACCTACTAATCTACTAGGAACCAAAAGTCTTAGGTGTTCAAATATAACTCTACCTTTTTTTAAATTCTTCTTTTGAATTTGTATCCTTTTTTCTTATTCCCCTTTTCCTAAAATCAAATAGAATTATCTTCATTTAGCGTCATCTACACAATACCTGAAGAACTAACTAGTACCTTTGGCAATTTATAGGTAGTGGCACCATAGTCAATAGTAAATGAATAACGTGGTACCAGTTAGTTTGGGCAAAGACTCATAGATGGCGCTTGTTGAAAGACTTGAATATTTAAGCTGTCATTCGTTAAGGATTTCATCCGTGTGGAATGCTGTCACCCCATTTCATCTCATGGGTGTCGCAGGAGGCGATTAAGGGAAATTTTGAGACCATGCAAACTATTCCAGCACCTTAGGTCACTCGCGTGGTGGACGTTAAACCATCAGCAACAGCATTCCCAAGGAGATTGGTGTCAGGCCCAAGTAACAAAAATACCTACGTTTATTATGGTTATGAAAACGTTTTTACGAAAACGTTGGTTATATAAGAGTGGTCTTATAAACATAATTATAACGTTTATGGGACTCGAAAGTGGCCTAATTATAAGACATTATAGTTCTATAATGGTTACATTAATGTCAACTTGTGACCATTTAACATCAATTAGAGGTTAAAACGTTAAATAACTAACTTTTTGGTTGTATACTGGTTATGACGAGACCATTCTAAGACGTGTACCTAAGTTAAATAATAGTTCTAGAAACGTTATTTTTTTTTTCATAATTTCTTTCATGCGCGAACGGTGCGCGCTTCTGTGAATAACTGTGTTGTTTTTCTACGCGTACCTAACGCCATTAAAAGTTTAAACTTTAAAGTGGTATTGGTTATATATAAACGAAACTACAAATATTAACTCTGCTTACTACCTATGTTAAGTGTAGTTCTATACTGGGGATCTTAGTTTTTCGATAATGTTTGTAAGTATGTTTTGTTGAGAAGATTTTAACGCCCTCCTGAAGTTTTTGATATTTCGCCATTGTTGTTAATTTATTTAAAATATAGTTTCCTATAAAAGTTGCATCCATCTTAGTTTAGTTATGAAATTACAGTTACCCGACGCTTACTGGACTTATGGCCATATAAAAGTAGTACTAAAGTAATAGGCAAAAGTACCGAAAACGGCCGTTTCTGACACTTTTGCTTAGGTACTAATTTGGATACGAAACATTCTGGGACCTGTTTTAACAACGTAAAAATACTTTATCCTCTTTGTAGCAAACGTGACGTTGGATTCTTTAATATTTATTTTCTGTGATATGCTGCGATTTTTTATTCAATGAGGGCGCCTCTTGGCCGGTAGTACCTAGACTCTTAAGGATGCTGTCATCCCATTTCATCCCATGGGTGTCGCAGGAGGCGATTAAGGGAAATTTTGAGACCATGCATACTATTCCAGCAGTTGAAATGGATGTGTAGAGTAACGAGAATGGATAAAGTGAGAAATGTATATATTAGAGGTAGTTTAAAAGTGGCGCCAGTGACAAAAAGTTGAAAGGAAACCGCTTATCTTAGTATGGTCATGTGAAAAGGAGGGATGACACACATGTAACTAAATGAGTTAAAAATATAAATGTGGATGGATAGAGAGGGACAAATAAAAGATGGATGGATTGTGAGAAGTCATATGAAAGAAAAGGGAGTTAGTGATAGCGGGTGGCTGACAGGACAGAATGGAAGAAAAAAACATGTTGCGCCGACCCCAAGAAACATGGGATAAGGGCAGGAAGATGATTATGATTCGTTGAGGATTACAGGCCGCATACAAAAGGATTTCAGGGGAGTCAGAAGCGTAAAATTCTTACAGCAGTCTTCTTGATAAAGGATAGTTACCCAATACCCAGTAACTGGGTGGAGATCTAAAATCAAAAATAATTTTCGCAGCGCGTGTTTTGACATCGACTTTCAACACCAAAGCAAAAAATAATAATAAAAATCAAATCAAATATATGGTAAGAATTACACCTACCTGTCACTGTATATACTTGCAATCGCAGTAAGATTGTAATATATCTTGCAGGGGTATAAAATCTCATTATAATTAATAGAATATTTCTAAGAAAATTTGATTTACAGTGTGTCTGGAAAATAAAGAATTTAAAATTTTACGTGATAAACTTACGATTATCCGGAAACATAGCTTCTCAATCTGTTTTCAAGTTATAGATTCGGTGCATCTAGTGTTATTATTTTTGTAGTTTTTAGATTGCTTTACCAAGTAATACAATTTACCTACCATTACCTACATATTTATATACGCAATCCTATTATTGCAGGTCAACTGAAAGGACTCAGAGCGTTATTAATACTGATTCGATAAACTTCTTGGTGGGTGTGAACTCACTGCATCGGCTTAGGGTCGTCGTTGTCGAGGCTCCAAAGCGGCGCCAGCCCGTCGTCCGTGGCCAGCAGCAGCAGCGTGGGGTGGCACGGTGAGGCGCGCGCCGGTTTTCTGTTTAGCCCGACTCAGTTCACGTAAATTGTTCTTCCTGTAGATCTATGTATATAAATAAAAATCGATTGCCGAATGTATGTATGCGCATCACTTCAGAACGGCTGCACCTATGTGGGTAATTCTTTATTTGTTGTTTTCGTAATTGTAAGGAGAAGGTTTGTATGAAAGAAAATTTTGGGGAAATCGAAAATAAAATAATGCTCCCGTGCGAAGCCGGGGCGGGTCACCAGTTTTTTATAAAACCGGCCATGTGCGTGTCGGGCCACGCGGATACTAGGGATTTGTAGTCACCCGTTATGTTTTTTACCATGAACATATTAATTTAGTTCACGGTTTAATGGAATGTATTTTTTTTTCGGGAGTCGAAAACCGATACATAGAGATACTGAAAGAGATCTATAAAAAAAATTAAACTCCCAATGCATCTAAAAAGGAAAGCGATGGACTCCGTTGTTATGCCGACACTGTTGTACGGATGTCAAACTTGGTCGTTTACAAAAGACATCGTACAAAAGATCAACGTGTTCCAAAGAGCCGCAGAACGAAGAAAGAAGTATGTTGGGTATAAAATTGAAGGATAAGAAGAAAAACACATACATTAGATCCATAACAAAGGTAACGGACGCAGTCGAGCTAGTAAGCAGACTAAAATGGCGATGGGCTGGGCATATAGCTAGAATTACAAATAATAGATGGAGCGGAAGGATATTACATTGGTATCCCTACGAAGCCAAACGCCCACGCGGCCGACCTAGGCGACGCTGGAGTGACGATATCTACCAAGTAGCCGGATCTACGTGGACTCGCCAAGCACAAGACAGACAGCACTGGAAAGAGTTGGAGAAGGCCTACACCCAAAATGGGTACCCCAATAATATACTTGTATTTTAAGAAGGTGACAAAGTATTCCGAAAAATCTAATTAAAATAAAACCTGAATACCTAGAAATGTCAATGTTAACAAATATGTTCAAGAATGTAATTTAATCAAATTAATTATAATATTAAATGAAAGCATGAATTCAAAAATAAAATCAAAATAATTGTGTAAAAATAAATAATACAAAAGAAATTAATTTAAAAATAATAATACTTATATAAATTAATATAATCGAATATACTTGTAGAATGGAATTATGATTGATATGAATTGGTATTGAAATGTGCATGAAAAATGTTATTTGGGAAATAAAGGCTTTATTATTATTATTATTATTTTTCAGTTTATGCACCTGCCATGTTATCTCTCCGCCACCCTTGGTTGACTGGTAGAGAATGCCTAAGGTATTAAGTCCGCCTTTGTACATTTGTGTTGCATGAAGTTTTAATAAATAAATAAATGAACAATAACGTTTATAAACGGGCCCACATAGGACGATGGTAACTGAAAAAGGAGTTATAAAATCCGACTTCACAAGGGAAGTTATAACCCCATCCAAATCGGATCAATCGTTTTCGAGGAAATCGCGAACATACATACATGCATACGGTCGAATACAGAACCTCCTTTTTTGAAGTCGGTTAAAAATATTATCTATTAGAGTACCTACCACCGCGTGTAGAGAGAGGCAAGTGGTTGTAAAAAAGATTGATAACCAGCGTCACGTATTAATTTGCATACTGCAGTATTTGTCGTTACGGAGAGTCTTTGTTAAAATTTCCAAATATGTATTATATTCTAGGGGCTGTGCTATGCGATAGCAAATTATTTACAAAACCTACTGCGACACAGTTGGGGCATTTGTTGAACGTCAATATTGTTCATGGTTTTTATAGTTTTAATTATTTTATTATTTCCCCATAAAATATTATTTGATTACAATATACATAACTAAACTAATAAATAACTTAAAAATAAAATATGTACAAGTGGCATAAAAGATCGGGGAGGAGTAGGTACCTACAGCTCATTGGGCATCGAAAAATTCGTCCACATCGCTGTCAATAAGAAAAGTGCCATGATTAATGATTGTAAAAAGAATTGAGTCAACTCATATCTTCCTGTAGATATTGTTCCAAGCACTGAAGTTGAATGTTTGGAACATCCAAGAGCTTTTGTTTGTGCCATGTCTGACCACACCGTTTAGAATAAAGCTCGTGACATGATGTAGGTATGATATATTAGTTAAAGTATCTAAGCGCATCACCGCTGCACCTAATTGTGTTCGTAATTGGCAGGACAAGGTATGTAGGTATAAAAAAATTATGGAAATAAAAAAAATTGCACCCTTGTGAAGCCCCGGTGGGAGAGGCAGGTCGCTGGTATTAAATAGGTAACAACTTCTAAAAATTAACAACGCAACTACGTACGTAATTAAATGAGTATAAACATTTTGTAAGTTGGACGACTATAACTCTAAAACTAACAGAGCTAACCAGCTTTCTAGTACCTACTAACAGTCTCTACGCTATGCTTTGGACGGACGGACAGACGGACAGTCCTAGAACTTCTTGTCCTTGTTTCCTAACACCTGAGTCCTCTACGAAACCATAAATACGCGTCGTCGCACCGTTGTCGCGCTGTCAAACTAATCTGCGAGAGCCTTTGTCCTTTAGAAAAGTGTTTTAGATAAAATACACTAGACATGTGTGTCAAGCTGTTTGTAATTACCATTACGTTATTGCAAGGTCACTGTATTGTTAGTGATTGAATCATCATTAATATCTATCAGTAAATTAAAAGTTGCTAGAATGGAAATAATGCAAACCATTGATTGTTTTCGATCTTTGTTTTTAGAGTTCCGTAGTCCTAACAAGGACAAGGAACCCTTATACTTTCGGTCTGTCCGTCTGCCCGTCCAAGGCATAGCATAAAGACTGTTAGTAATAAAAAGCTGCAATTTTGCATGGGTATTATACAGGGTGAAATTGATTTCATGAGCAATATTTTAAGGAGTCATAGTTTTATCAACGGGTTATCGTATTACCCAGTAACTGGGTTGTGGAGGTCAGATAGGCAATCACTACATGTAAAATACTGGTATTCAGCTGCATCCGATTAGACTGGAAGCCGACCCCAAGATAGTTGGGAAAAGGCTAGGCAGATAGAATAGAATAGAATAGAATAGAATATTTATTTATTGAATTATGGTATACAAAAAGTTTACATTTAGTATACAGGAGTAACATTTCCTATACAATTATAGTGCTTAAAAATAAACTAAAACTAAAATATGGTACGTTACTGGTTCAAAATAAGATGATGGTTAGGAATTACAATGTTAGATAGCGACCCGCCCGAACTAGGTTCATTCAAACCTGTGTTTGATGATGACATGATGACATGTGAAAGTAGGGATATCTTATTTTCTCGCCTATCCTAAAATGTGGGGTATCGTTGGATAGATCTTTCAAAATCATTGCGGGGTTGTGAAGACTATTTTTCTAAACAGTAATTCGTTTGCGAAATATTAAAGTTTTTGTTAGAGTCGAGAGCGTCGTCGTCGTCCCTCCAAACTGTTAGCCTGAAAAATCTGAAAATAATCGTGATGGTACTCGTAGTATATATAACAAACTTTGAAGGAAAATTATCACGGCTAATTTAGCATAGTCGTCCAACTTATGAAATGTACCTACTTGGAGAATTTCGCAAAACACAAAACCTTATAAAAAAAATACTTAGGTGAAGTTACTTATTTAATATAGTAAACATGTAAAATTTTGAAAAAATTAAACCTTAATTTTTACTTTTTCAATTTAAAACGTATAACCGTGAACTGAATTAATATGTGATTAATGAAAACACAAAGCCCCTTTTTAAGTTCACATGTTAAAACGGGCGACCGCAGAACCCTACACTACGCGTGCCCCGACACGCACTTGACCGATTTTTAATTTGCTTATTGTTTTTTCTCAATTTTTTTTAGGAAACTACTCCATAGTTTCCTACAAAAATCTAGTTAGTCCGTCAGTTAGATCACCAACGCCGTGGGATCTGGAGGCAAAGTTCCTCGCGCACCTCTATGGGTGGCGCGAGGAGGCAAAACGCCAGGGCGAAACTCCGCTGCCACGACACCTCGCAGCTCGGCGGACAGAGCTCCGGCAGGATCTCATGGTGACATGGAGAGAGCGACTGTCGCAACCCAGCGCTGGGCACGCCACCATTGCGGTGGTAGTGCCCCTCTTTGAGGACTGGCTGGAAAGGTGCCACGGCGTCCTTACCTTCCGCCTGACGCAGGTCCTCACTGGACACGGAAGTTTCGGGAGGTTCCTGTGCAGGATAAGGCGGAGGCAAACGTCCGGGTGTCTCCACTATGAGGATCGTCCAGAGGACACGGTGGAGCAGACGGTGGAGAACTGCCCCGCTTGGGCGGAGCCCCGCCTTGTCCTCGTGGAGGGGATCGGTGGGAGAGACCCCTCGCGCCCGGCCCTGGTCCAGGCCAGGGTACGGAGCAAGAGGGAATGGGAAGCAGTCTCCTCCTTCTGCGAAGCAGTAAAGCTCGCTAAGGAGGAGGCGGAACGGGTGAGGGAGGCTCAACAACAGAGTCGCCCTCACGCCCTCAGCACCAGCCGCCACAGGAGACGCCCTGGGCGGAGGACGTCGCGAGACGATCTCCGGCCACCGTAGACCCGGGCCTGTGGACGGCGAGTAGTGGGTTACTCGCCGTCCGATCTGCACCAGGCCCGAAAGTCGACGGCGCGTAGTGTTCCACGCGCGCCTCAAAGAGTTGTCAGCAATTATGACGGAGCCCGTTATGGCCGATGCCCAGGGGTTGAGAATAAATTCGAAACAGAGTTGCCTCGCCCCTGGACACTCAGGCCAGAAAAGGAACAGGGGTGGGTTTTAGTCAGTAAGAGTCTGACACGCCCTCCCGCTCCACCCAGAGCGGGAGATGTCATTGGATGATTTCCCACCCCACAAAAAAAAAAAAAAGTTAGTTCACCAAAAATATTGTACACGTATTTTTTCTTTGAGCAGTGGTGGCCCAGCGGTATTGGCCGCGACTTCCAAGTTGTAGGTCGTGAGTTCAAACCCAGGCAGGCACTTTGTGTAAATTATTTCATCACAACTGCACTCAAAACGGTGAAGGAAAACATCGTGAGGAAACCGGCATGTCCTAGAACCAAAAATTCGAAGAGAAGTGACATCCACCAATCCGCATTGGGCCCGCGTGGTGGATTACGGCCCACACCCTGCCCCAACAGTCGGGGCATTAAAAGGCTGATAAAGATTTTTTCTTTTGTCACGTAAACAAAAAATGAGGGCGATACAGTGAATTGAAATTAGACGTCACAATGTGGGACACTTTTGACCACAAAGTGACGTAACGAGCCCGCACTCCTGAACTTTGATGCGTTTTAGCGTTGTAGTTTTTTATTGGTTTGGTAAAGGATTAATACGTGTCCAATATTTTTTTGTAATCTAACTTACGTACTAAATAGAATTATTATTTTCATAGCCAGGAAACGACCCTACTCAATGTAGCTAGTAAAGGTGTTTTCTTAGAAACTATTCCAATATCATAGCTGCTTAGCCGACTAGCCGAGCAACTTGGATGATGAACTCTGGAGGAAACTAATTTTGTTAAAATCCTGAAGAAGGCATTAGACTTTTACAACCAACTAGTTTGAACCACCTTATAATTTATTTTGGATTGTTTCACACTTGCCCAAAACCGGGTGGAATGTAAAAAAGAAATCCTGGAGGCCTTGGGGGGACAGAGCAGGCTGAAAATAAATAAATAAATTCCTACTAACTAACTCTAGGTCCAAGATCAAATTGTAATGATGTACAATGTGGAGTGTCCAATCCATCTAGTCTATTTTTATTCTAAATATTCTAGAATAACGCCAGGAACCAACTCTTGTGTCAATGAAGCCACTTTACGATCTAATACAGTGAGCTTCTAGAGCAGTATTGAGTCATGGCCGGTCATTTCAATGAAGCTCACTTTATTATTAACTCAATGAGTGATGCTATTACAGTACCTACTGGCTGGCATGTGTTACGGTAATAACTGCAATTGCTGTTTATTTGTGAGTTTAGTTTCAGAACGATCTGCGTTTTGAGTGGCCAATTATGACCTTATTTATAATAAAAAAAGACGTGTGGCACTCGGAGACTGCCGCGTTAAAGCTATTGCATAGCATTTTTTATCAACTTATGCAATTATAATTATTTATTTATTTTATTTATGCAGAATTTTTTTTCCTTTGTTTTTTTTCTTTGATATTAATTCAAGTTACACTTTTTACACGCACGCGATGATGATAGTGATCATCATCATCGTCATCGTCATCATCATTATCATCATCACCGTCATTGTCATCATCATCATCATCATCATCATCATCATCGTCAGCGTCATCATCATCATCATCATCATCATCACCATCATCATTACCATCATCATTATCATCGTCATCATCATTATCATCGTCATCGTCATCGTCATCATCATCATCGTCATCGTCATCATCATCACCACCATCATCATCATCATCATCGTCATCGTCATCATCATCACTATTCATCGATAGATGCCGGTCGGAGTGGGGGGTGTTAGGTTATTTTCGTTACGGAATTTCTGGATTCGGTCTCCATGCTCAAGGCCCGCGATAGAAGCTATGCAATAGCTTATAAATAACCATGTGATCAGTTTAAACACTGATTAGCAGGTTCTCAATTCAAAATTTTCTACCCGCAAGAAGGATAAATGTGGCTGATATTAGTACTGACCATATCAGTCAGTAGTCAGTACCGTAGACTACTATATTATACAGGGTAAACGCTCCCGAAAACGGAGACCGGTGATAGGGCTAGTGATTCTTTATACGATACTATAAAAAAAATCTGAAAAAAGAAAAACTATTTTTTTAGTATTTTGCGTACACCATGCTGTGAGAACAGTTAAATGAAACCGTCATTTTCAGTTAAAGACACTTTTTTTCTTTAGAACTTTATCATGCAATGTAATATTCGTAAAATATCAGCTGACGCCCGCGCATTGCTCGAGTTCAAAGTGCGTGCGCTGTCGGCGACAGCCGTGCGGCCAACGACCCCACGTCCACGCGACACCGAAATAAAGCGAAAGATCACTGTTATCTATTTGCATTTAGGTTGTATATAATCCACATTCTGGCTTCGGAAGCGTTCCCCTTACACCCTGTATAATATAGTAGTCTATGGTACTGACCGTGGTACTGACTAATCATCTGAAGGAGCTTGTGTCCTATTGACAGGTGAATTTGATGGATGAGACGTTGTTATGTTGAATTTAGAATCCGCTGATCATTGTTTTGTTTTTTTTTCTTTTAAAATATCTTTACCCGCACTAGGAATTACTCCTGTACCGTGGGCATATCTGTGTCTTTGGCCCTGGGTGCCTTCACAAACATGTAAACTCACTTAGAAAAGACACCCAGATCCGGAACAACTATATGTAGCCCTAACAAATATCGAACCCGCGACACGCAGGGCAGCAGCGGAATGCTCAACCACTGCGCCAACCATGCCATCGTTACCTTGCGCCGGCTCGCGCTATCACGCACCGCCCGGCCAGCCGTGTCTCGCACACCTACTACGTTTTGTGGAGAAAGAGCCAGTATTGCGCGATCAACGTTCGGCGGTTGGTCTTGTGGCATGTTTCGTCATAACTTATTAAATATTACATTAATGGAAGAAGAAGAAAACATGTAAGTAGCACTGGAAGCTGGAAAGTACGTATAGTATGCAGCAATGTCTTGTGATGGTCGGAGCAAGCGGGCGCGTGTGCGTGCCAACGCGTGTCAGAGCAAGACATCGCGAAATAACGCTTGACGGAGAGAGACCGAGCGGGTCCTCGATGGTCAGTGCGAGATTTGTATATCCGTTTTAAAAGTAAATAAATGATAAAGTTCAATATTGGACTAACAAATATTTCAATTCTCGCCTCGCTCATCCTCGTGCATCTAGACCTTTTACGCGGGCAGAGCGTGGATAGAAATTTTGGCATACATATTTCAATTCTCGCCCATTCCATCCACGCCTCGAGGCGCCGGTGCAAAACCACCTTTAAACTGGTCCTTATATTCCACATCACAAAGTCGTTTCATTGCAAATATTTTTAAAATTTTATATTACTCAACTGCCCCAGAAGGAAAGTAATTCTTTTTCGACAGATTGTATGTAGGTACTGTAGCACCCCAAGTCACTGGTACGGCCTGCAGGGATCCTGAGATAAATGATAAATAAATGATAAATGATGTTTATTCAGTAAATAGGTTACAAGGAACACTTTTACACGTCAATGTTTTTTGTCAGTTTAAGCTAGATGAGGCCGGTGTTTCCTAGCTGACTACCCTGAGAAGAAACACCGAAACAAACTCAGAGGTCAAAGTCTCTTTTAAAATGTTCAAATCCATACAATGTGTACTGGTTAAATCATATGAGAACCATGTACGTTTATGTCTGGGATGAGCTTTTGAAGAAAGCAACACACGAATTCGAGTGGACCTGTCCAGACAGTGCAAGCATTTGTCAGTCATCGCGAAGCTCAACTGTGAACTTTGAGGAGCTTGTAGCGCTTAGGTTGTGTGTAGAAATAATACTCCAGATGTATAGTTACGATGAAAGTTTAAGTCACAAGAAAAGAGGAATATGGAATGAATATTTACAAAATATGCACATGTCTTATTACTAAACTTAGGTGTACAAGTAGTGGTCTATTGACAAAATTATGAACCAATAGGAATCTAGACAAATATTCAGTATAAGAATATAGTTCCTAAAGAAATCCGCGCGGCGCACAGATCGCCGTCAACTTAGCGCCGTCGATTATGCGCGCATAATATAAATATTGCGGGCCGGCGCTGTAGCCCTAGTCTTCCCAGCGCAGCGGCGGAGAACGGATGTGTCTTGATGAATTGCAGCTACAGTACTCCCCCCTTAGCGAAGCGTACAGGCATCTTGACGATCCTGCCTGATCTTGTGCGGTGTTCCTCCGTGTTCGAGGCTGGAAGTAGGCTGGATTGATCTTCAGTGGTAGCTGCAGGTGATTGGTGTCTCTCACTACTCGTGTATTCGTTATTGTCTTCGATGTTGATAGTGTACGCCGGTTTGAGACGGTCGATTGATACGTTGCTAGATCTTCCTGGTAGTTGAATGGTGAAGTATTTCTCGTTGCGTTGGATGACCTTATATGGACCTTTGTATGAATGCTGAAGCGGTTTGCGGACGGTGTCATCACGTACAAATACATGGCTGCATGTTTGTAGGTCGTTGTGCACGAACATACATCGCTTGTTTGAATGCGGTTTGTATGTAGGTGTGAGCTTCGTGATAACGTCATGCAGGTGATCGACGTAGTCGTGGTCCATCTTCGTTGCGGCTGGTGATGGTGATATAAAATCGCCGGGTAGGCGTATCGCTTGGCCGTAGGTAAGCTGAGCGGCACTTGTGTTGGTATCGGTGCGCGTGGCGGCTCGTAGTCCCATTAGAACAGTAGGTAGTTCGGAGATCCATTTGTTGCTGTTTTCTAGTCGAGCCATGAGTGTTGCTTTTAGTGTTCGGTGCCAGCGTTCGACGATGCCGTTACTCTGCGGGTGGTAGGCAGTAGTACGGGTTTTTTCTACTCCAAGCAATTTTGCGAGGTCTTGGAATAGTCGACTTTCGAACTGTCGTCCTTGATCAGTTGTTATTCTTGTAGGACAACCGAAACGAGATATCCAGGTTTCGTACAGCTTTCTTGCGACGATTTCGGCGGTTATCTCTTGAAGGGGAACTGCTTCAGGCCATCGTGTACTGCGGTCGATTATAGTGAGTAGGTATCGATGTCCACACGAAGATGTAGGTAATGGTCCAACAATATCAGCGTGTATGTGTTGAAAACGTTCGCTCGGTGGGTATGATGTGACGTCACTGTGATTGTGTCGTTGGACTTTAGACAGTTGACACGAAGTACATATTTTCGTCCACTCACCAATGTCGGTATTCATTGCTGGCCAAGAGTATCGATCTTGCATTAGCTTCCGGGTAGCTCGTATTCCAGGGTGACTTGAATTGTGCACGGCGTTGAATGCGATGCGACGAAAGTCAGCTGGTAGGTATGGACGAACGTGTGACGTAGACATTTCGCAGAAAATTGGCTTGTTGGTACCGGGTATGACGATTTTCTTGAGTTCGATGTTAGTTTGTTGTGATAATGTTGGAATATTGCTGTCATTTTCTTGTGCTTGTGATAATTCGTCGTAGTTGATTGGTGATGGTAATTCAATGGTTTCAATACGTGACAGTGCGTCGGCAACAGCGTTGTTTACTCCGCTAATGTGCCGAATGTCCGTTGTAAACTCGCTGATGAACAATAGCTGACGCGTGCGCCGTTGCGTATCGTTATCGGACGGCGGCTTGCGAATAGCGTAGGTCAGCGGTTTGTGGTCAGTGTAAACAATGAGCTCACTTCCTTCGAACATTTTTCTGAAGTGTTTGGTTGCCATGTAGATTGATAATAATTCTCTGTCGAATGTACTGTATCGCTGTTGAGTTTCGGAGAATTTCTTTGAGTAGCAGCCAAGTGGAATCCATTTCTTGTTTATTTGTTGTTGAAGTACAGCTCCTGCGCAGGTATTTGATGCATCGCACATGAGCGAGTAAAGCTGCGTTTTGTATGCTAACTTTACATAACTCGAATGCTTGTGACGCTTCTGTGTTCCAGTCGATTTTTGTCTTGTCACGTTTCTTGGAATTGTGCAGGAACGCGTTGAGAGGTGCTTGTATGTGGGCTGCGTTTGGTATGCTGTCACGGTAGAAGTTTACCATGCCAATAAATCGACGTAGGTCTTGAATTGTCTCGGGTTTGGGGTAAGCAGTGATAGCAGTTATTTTGTCTTGTGGTGGCTTGATTCCGTTGCTCGACACGTCATAGCCCAGGAACTTAACATTTTCTCTGCCGAAGACGCATTTTGATGGATTTATGGTGATGCCATACTTGTCTAATCTTTGTAACACCTCCTGTAGATCTTCAATGTGGCTTGTTTCATTTTCTGATGCGACGATAACATCATCAATGAATGGAAATGCGTAGTCTAACCCGATGAGTACTTGATGAATAAATCGTTGGAATGTCTGTCCAGCATTTTTGAGACCTGGACACATACGTGGGAATTCGAAAAGGCCGAAGGGTGTTGTGATGGCTGTCTTCTCGATGTCTGGTTCATATACTGGAAGTTGTTGGTATGCACGATTTAGGTCAAGGGTAGTGAAGATTTTCTTGCCGTGTAGTAGGTAGGTAAAATCTTTAAGACGTGGAACTGGATATCGGTCGGGTTTGGTGACGTCATTGAGTCTTCGATAGTCACCGCAGACGCGAATGTCGCCGTTTTTCTTAGGAACGACGTGAAGTGGGCTGGACCAAGGACTTTTGCTTGGACGGCAAATTCCTTGTTGCATCATCGACTCGAATTCCTTCTTCACGGACAGGTACCGATGTGGTGGTAGTGGTCTGCTCTTGCTGTGTACTGGTGGACCAGTAGTTTCGATGTGATGTTCGACACGGTGTTTTGGAGTATCCTTCATGCATGATGGTCGTAGGATGTCAGGAAACTTGCTGATTAGCTGGTGATACAGCTGATCAACATCGATACTTCGGACTGTAGGCTCGGCGGAATAGGTGACTGGTGCCTTGACGGTGAGGTTGGTAACTTTGTCGACGAGACATCGGCCGGCTATGTCGACAAGAAGTTGGTGATGTTTCAGGAAGTCGGCACCAATGATGGGTTTGCTGACTGCAGCGATGACAAATTTCCAGGTGTATGGCCTTCGTAGGTTGAGATCCAGTTGTATTGTTATCTCTCCGTACGTTGGAATGACCGTGCTGTTCGCTGCATACAAACAAAAATCTGTTGGTGTTGCTTTTCCGCCTTTTCTCTTAGGTATCACGGAGACGTTGGCGCCAGTATCAATCAGAAATGACAGACGTGAGTTTTTGTCTGTTATAAATAGGCGGTATGAAGTATTGTTTGCGCCGGTGCCCGCCTCAGCCAACGCAGGAGTTAGTTGCCCGGGGGGGCGCTGCTATCTTCGAAACTGCACGGACGCGTACATTTGCGCGCCTCCTTGCCAAACTTGCGATGATAAAAGCAGATCGCTGGTTGGTCGTTTCGTGCGCGATTGTGATTGGTCCTGCTTGATGAACGCGATCTTGAACTCTGTCTATTGAATGGTCTACGTTGATGATAATAATTTGATTGATGTGCTTTGAGTTCTGCAATTGCTCTCGTGAGCGCGTTGATCTTCTCCTCTATTGACGTAGATGCTTGCGGGGTGGCGGGAACAGAGGTAACTGCAGCAACTGCGCCGAGTGGTTGCGTCTGCTCGAGGATCTTGTCTGCCATCATCGCCAGCTCGTGGATATCGGAGTGTTTCGCGATGTTGTCACTGATGGCGAGGACTACTCGAACAGATTGTGGAAGATGGTTGGTCCACATAATCCGTAGCGCTGAGTCGGAGATATTATTGGCGGCGAGGTTTTTCATGCGACGTAGCAGCTGTGAAGGCTTCATGTCGCCGAGTTCCATTTCGGATAGCAACCTTTGTACTTTGGAACAATCGACTCTTCAAGGCTTCATAACGCTGGGTTTCGGGTGGGTGGAGAATGATATCGGATATTTCGTTGAGATCTTGCCGCTCAAGTTGTCCGATGAAGAGCTCGAACATAACTTGATCGCCTTTCTTCTGTACGGACATGATGGCTTCAAATTGCGCAAACCACAGACAAATTCTGTCGCGCCAAATGGGTGGAATACGCAGCGACGTCGACACACCGGAGAGTTCTTGTTCACCGTTGTTGGCCATGATGAACACTTCGATTGTGGATCTAGAGGTATCTTCGTAATATCACGTTGGTTTAAGATCACGTCGGAGTCACCAATGTAGCGCTTAGGTTGTGTGTCGAAATAATACTCCAGATGTATAGTTACGATGAAAGTTTAAGTCACAAGAAAAGAGGAATATGGAATGAATATTTACAAAATATGCACATGTCTTATTACTAAACTTAGGTGTACAAGTAGTGGTCTATTGACAAAATTATGAACCAATAGGAATCTAGACAAACATTCAGTATAAGAATATAGTTCCTAAAGAAATCCGCGCGGCGCACAGATCGCCGTCAACTTAGCGCCGTCGATTATGCGCGCATAATATAAATATTGCGGCCCGGCGCTGGAGCCCTAGTCTTCCCAGCGCAGCGGCGGAGAACGGATGTGTCTTGATGAATTGCAGCTACAAGCTCAACGAACCGACGAACAATACCAAAGTAAGGACATTTGAGTAGGCCGCTAAAATACTCAAACTGCCAGACAATCATAAAATCTACATGAATATAACGACATACATAGTTCTCGCATTCACATTATTCTATATGAGGACCATGCAGCTTATTATCTGTAGTGGTCTTTTGAAGAAAGAACCAAACATATTTGAGTGGACCTGTCCAGTCAGTGCAAGCATTTGTCAATAGTCGAATAGCTCAACTTAAAAACCACTAAGGAGCTCAATGACATAACGAACAATACCAAAGAAAAGACATTTGGGTAGGCCGCAAAAGTACTCAAACTGTCAGACAACGTTGAAAATTACTGTAAAAAGGAGAAGAAAATAATAATAATAACCCACATAGTCCTCACATTTACAATTATTAAGTAATCAAAAAAATAAATAAAAATATAATACTTTACAAAGTAAATATTCGTGTCAAAAAAAATAGTAATAATAATATGTCAATCACAAAATAAATATAATACTTAACAAAGTATTCAAGTCAAAAAAAAAAAAATAATAAAATGTCAATAAAAAAAAAAAATATAATATAATACTATACGAGTATTCATGTCAAAAACGAATATTAAAAAAAAATATATAAAAAAAATTTCATCAGTAAGTAGTACATTATATGAAAACAATGGCTCATGTATATCATTGAAGCAGCTCAATCCCACGCCTTGTTGTCCTCAAGAAAGTCATTGATTGTGTAAAAAGCTTTCTGGCATAGCTTACGTTTAATAAATGATTTAAATTTATTTATGCTTAGTTCTTGAATTTGGCTAGGAAGTTTATTATAGAAACGTATACATTGGCATCTAAACGAACCACCTATTTTTTTCTTGAGCCTTATTTTAGGTACAATAAATTTGTGTTTGTTCCTAGTATTTATGCTATGGATATCACTGTATCTTTTAAACAGATTAATATTCTTATGTGCATACATGAGATTCTCATAAATATATTGAGAGGAAACAGTAATAACATTAATCTCTTTAAATTTGTCTCTGAGGGAGTGTCTGGGACTTAATTTATAAATTGCACAAATAGCCCTTTTCTGTAAAACAAAAATTGTCTGAATATCGGCGGCATTTCCCCACAACAGAATGCCGTACGACATCACACTATGAAAATAACTAAAGTATACTAAACGAGCTGTCTCTAAATCAGTTAAACCACGAATTTTCCTTACGGCGTAAGCTGCAGAGCTAAGTTTTTTGGACAGTTTATCTATATGGGGGCTCCACTGAAGCTGCGCATCCAAAGTTAAACCTAAGAACACTGTGGAATCCTCGGGTTTCAACTCTTCACCCTTTATTGACACACTAGTGTTCACTTGTATTACGTTGGGTAGTGTGAACTTTATGCATTTTGTTTTTTTCTCGTTAAGGAGAAGATTATTGATGTTGAACCAGTTGACTACAGTTGAAAGAGCATTATTTACATTATCAACAACCACCTGCTGACGTTTGAGTTTAAATAAAAGTGAAGTGTCATCTGCAAACAGCACTATATCATGTTTATCCTTTATGAGGTAAGGCAAGTCGTTGATATAGATTAGAAACAAAAAAGGACCCAGAATTGAGCCTTGAGGAACCCCCATTCTGACTACAGACCCGGGAGACCTTTTGCCGTTCACATCAACTCTCTGAATCCTATTACTCAAGTATGAAGTAAGAAGATCCAGAGAGGCGCCCCGGACTCCGTAGTAGTGCAGCTTCCTGATCAATGTATCATGGAGAACACAATCGAAAGCCTTAGGCAAATCACAAAAAATGCCCAACGCATCGCATTTATCTTCCCATGCATTATAAATGTGTCCCAAAAGTTCAACACCAGCATCAGTTGTTGAACGACCCTTTGTGAAACCAAACTGTTTGTTATGTATTAATTTGTGTTTATTAAAATATCTTTGAATTTGATCTAAAATAATTTTCTCAAAAATTTTACTAAAAGCACTGATATAGGTCTATAATTAGTAGGGTCTGATGTACTACCCGATTTAAACAATGGTATAATTTTACTATATTTCATTAAATCAGAAAACTCACCACAATCTATACAATTATTAAAAATTACTGCTAACGTAGGTGCTACAATGTTTATAATAAACCTAGCAACGTCAACAGAATTACCCCATAGATCTGCAGTCTTTTTAACATTTAAAGTATTCAAAGTTTTAATTACATCATTACAAGTGACATATTGGAAATAAAATTGGGATTCACAAACTGGAACGTTTTCTTTAAGTAAAATTTCTGCAGCAGTTGGTGATGAATTTAGAGATTTTGTAGTCGATACGGGAATCTCTGCAAAGAAATTTTCAAATGCCGCGGCGACTTGCGAATCTGATTTAATTATACTGTCATCAATAGCAAGGCTGTAATCACTACTTCGGTTGCAAGACCTTCCCGTTTCGCTATTAATAATATCCCAAGTCATTTTAATTACATTACTACTATTTTTAATTTTTGAAATTAAGTAGCGAGATTTCGCCAAATAACATACTTTTTTAAATAGTTTAGAATAATTCTTAACATATAAATTAAATTGTACAGTGTTAATATACTCGTAAGTCCGTTCTTCATACAGCTCATACAGCCGTTTTCTACTTTTATTAATACCAATGGTGGCCCAGTCACTGAAGGAAGTATTGCTGTTTACCGAAATTGTCTTAGGAATAAAAGAAGTATCAAATTGCGTGCAATACATTTTGACAAAATCATTATAATGTTGATTAGGGTCATCATTAGTTGACAAAAGTGGGCTTTTATTTGAGAGTTTAGTTTTAAATGTTTCCAAGCGACCTTTAGATTTTGGGTTAACAGTGATACGCAGAGAGACGCTGTAGTATCTTCAGGTTAGAGGTCTCACTCGCTGCCAACGCGAGAGTGCGGTGTATAAAAGAGTAACTGAGGTGGATAAGAAAAGAGATGAGGGCGCGATAGACTATATACTCGTATTCATTTTATAAGAATAACATGTATGCACTTGCAAGGGCAAAACTCAAGATTGACATTAAAACAAAATTGACACCTACTCTTTTGTAATTATTCCAACGACTCTCCAATATTCTTAACTGCCAGCTAAAGGCCGGTGCAGACCCACTGAGTTTTCCGGGCCTGCGGACGGCGAGCAGTGGGTAGCTCACCGTCCGATCAGCACCAGGCCCGTGAGTCGACGGCGCGTAGTGTTCCACGCGCGCCTCAAAGAGATGTTGTCAGCCACCACTGACGGGGCCCATCGTGGCCGGTGCGTGCATGCCTAGGGGTAGCGGATAAATTCTGAAAATGAGTTACCGCACCCCTGGGCACTCAAGCAGGGAAGGAACAGGGGTGTGTTTTAGTCAGTAAGAGTCTGACACGCCCTCCCGCTCCGCTCAGAGCGGGAGAAGTCATTGGAAGATTTCCCACCCCCTCAAAAAAAAAAGACCCACTGAGTTTTGGCTATGTCTAAAATCGCCACAGTACTTACCTATTATGTCTGTATGTCTTTTTCTTTGGCACGCCCTGTAGCCTAAAAGGCTGAATGGAATTCAAGAAATGACATATCATTGGATTCAAAATCAAAAGTCATTTATTCAAACTAGGCTGAGAGCCAGCACTTTTTGAACGTAAAAGTTCTAAAGACAGTCCCCCTAAAACACCCGCCCGTCACCACTTCTTAGTGTTTTAGCTGTGAAGAAGAAGTGGCCAATAAACTCCCCAGTAACACATCTGTCTGTTAAGTTTGAAGAACTTGAATCTATATAATTATATGCAACAATCTTCACATATTCGTCTTGAGTACCGAATTGACATAGGCTATAATGTGACGGAAAGGTGTGGTCATATTTTAAGAACCGGGCTTCAATAGGCGGAAATAAACATCTTTTTCTAAGGAAAATTGAAATTTCCCAAAAATAAATTTGGCTTTCCATACAGCTGATCAATATTTGTTTGGGAGGTAAAAAAAATTTTGAGTATTTCCTCAGGTTTTCTTGAAGAAAGTTGTTCGATGGGCAGATGCAGTTCTTAAAATATGACTACACCTTTGCGTTACACCCTGTATACATTTTGAAAAAGGCCGCTTCTAGGTTAGTGCCGCTGCATTTTTTGTCATGTCATGTGGGGTACCAAATCTATCTCATAATCAATCAAAGGCTACCCTAGGCAAATATCGTTTTATTTTTCCCAAATTAACTATCAATACCCCATACACTGTTTTAGTATACAATAAAGTATTATTCTATTCTATTCTAATACCCCCCTCCCAAACGGAAATAAAAAGTGCCTAAAATAAGTGTGGAACTCTCCGCCAACATTCGCGTTCCCTCCCACATACTACGATTTGTCAGCCTCCAACACAATAATAAATCAGGTGTCTTCTGGGCCTGCAGTCTCGACATTGATAGCGAAACTTACTTTAGCTACCTTTAAAACTTAAAATTTATTTTAAAAATATTACCGCTTGTAACAATTAAATTAACTTGTCAAATATTAAAGGATATAAAATTTTGCCTCCATGCAACATTAATTTCTTAGCGAACGAATTCGGTCGTTACACGATCGTTAACTATGTCGAGACTGCAGGCCCTCGAAATAGTTAACGATCCTTTAATATTTTGACAAGTTAATTTAATTGTGTTACAAGCGGTAAAGTTATTCATTAAAATTTAAATAAAATTTAAGTTTTCATGAAATATAGTGCTTGTAAGTTAAAATTTACGCCGTCTCTGTACATATTTCAAGAAAATTAATAAATTTTCAGGGATCTAAAATTTTTCCTCACAATGAGGGAGTTTTTTTAACGGCTAGTAATTTAGCGATCGGTAGCTAGCGTAAGTTTAGCTATCAATGTCAAGACTACAGGCCCTGGGCTCTCACGTTTCATCGCTCACCAATAGTCGAGATCGAGGTGAATGGCGGGCCTGGAGTTGAAAGATAGTTCGCACCTTTACTCTCTCAATACAAGTTAGTAGTTCTCGCACGCCGATTCCCGGCCACCGTAGGCGCGCACTTGCGGACGGCGAGTAATGGGCACCCCACAGGACCAGGCCCGAGTCGACCTATGGCGCGTAGTGTTCCACGCGCGCCTCAAAGAGATATCAGCAGTGATTGACGGGGTTCGCTAGGGCCGATGCCTGCCAGGGCCTGCAGTCTCGATATAACGACCGATATAGCGTCGACATAGCGACGTAGCGACCGATCGTTAGGACGTAGCGATCGCTTTCAATGTCGAGACTGCAGGCCCGGGGTCCGACACGGCCTCCTGCTCGACCCAGAGCAGAAAAACTTATTTGATGAAATAAAAACGGCAAAAAAATCACGTTTGTTGTATGGGAGCCACCTTATATATTTATTTTATTCTGTTTTTTAGTAATTTTTGTTTATAGCGACAACAGAAATACATCATCTGTGAAAGTTTCAACTGTCTAACTATCACGGTTCATGAGATACGGCCTGGTGACAGACAGACAGCCGGACGGACAGCGGAATCTTAGTAATAGGGTCCCGTTTTACTCTTTGGGTACGGAAACCTAAAAAAGCTGGTACATCTACACGTCAAATGAAACAAGCTCAAAAAAATGCTCGTAAATTAAAAATTTATTGATTATAAAATATTTACACTTTTTACAAACTTACTTAACAATATCCATATTCTACAATACATGACTATCACACACATTTCACCCATTCACTTATCAGATATACTCGAATGGTATATGGCATGCTCTCCTGATGACGAGGAGGGGCAGTTGCGGCAAGCACATTACAAAAAATATTGCGAACGGGCTGAAGAGAAGGCACGCTCCCAGCCACGCCATCAGAAACCACGCCGGAAGGAATGCTACCTGCTCAAACATATCTACGCTAGAGACTGTACGATAAAGGCGCTTCCTTACACATAATTATTATGCAATATCTAGCAAACGTAACAGCTAAAATAGTTCTAGTCCCTCAATTCCGCAGACTCCGCTGTCGGTTCGCGTGCACTTAGGAACGCCACCTGAAACAAAAATAAGCAATTGTTAGAGGAAACTTCACTCTCGCAGTCGAACTTCTCTGTTTGTATCGTGAGTCATGTCTTGGTTATGTTTAATTAATTAAAAACACTGGAAATTGGGATTTCGATAAGGAAATAAACTTTGTAAACAAAAACTAACAGTTGTTATTTGTTGACGAAGGCACAGATAATATAATACTAGCACGAAAGTAAGGTTTTTGTATTGCAATAAACATTTACAATGCTGATACTTTCAAGAAATAATAAGAAGGCAGCGTTCAGTGTTATTACAATTATATCTCGATTCCAGCTACTTTATGCACAACAAACAATGAAGTAGAAGCTTCCTGCCCTTATCCTATGTTACTTGGGGTCGGCGCAACTCGTTGTTTTCTTCCATTATTTCCTGTCAGCCGTCACGCTATCACTAACTCCCTTTTCTTTCCTCACACAATCTATCCATCTTTTCTTTGGCCTCCCAAAAAAAAAAAAAAGCCATCTCAACATTCTCGTCGCCGCCACATACATACAATCTTTTTTCATTAGTCTTTTCACAGCCCAACATTCTGATCTTTCTGATCATTTATAGATCCATAAAGCATAATTTATCCATACAAAATGTAAAACTGCCACACAATCTTTAAAGGTGGTATTTGTGACAGACCAAGTAATTTTTGTATGTTATCCATATCAATATTTACGTAGATTTTACTCAACAACTAAGACGGATTTGATTGAAAACTTCAACATGATAACCCAAAACGTGTTTTAGCATAGATATGATAAAATTATCTACTTAGTTACAGGATTATAATCTATAAGATAAAGTCGACCACGGTATTTATGATAACTGCGGCAAAGTCTAACCGGCAACGTCAACACTCTACAGGGTGACCTCATGCATTCATTGAACATTTTAACTGGGTGAAAGTACAAATCACAAATATGAATTACTTCCATTATGAGACTAACTAAATCGTGAAAAAATATCAGCTGTTTCCTAAATTTGTCAAGTCATGGTATGGTAAGGTGGTAGGTAAGGTAAGTTATGGTAGTTAGGTATTGACATAAATGGATTTACTGAACGAGAGTTATCTTTTTGAGTTGATCTGAGAGACAGTTGCATAAATTCATTCACTTTTGGTTCATGAAACATTATTTTACCTAGAAAAAGTTACCTTAACGGAAGTGATTAGTGCCGATTCCCCCGTTCTTGTTGCCCCCCGAAAATTTATATGTTTTATAAATATTTAACTTTGCGAAATATTTAACTTTACAGTGGATATTTTTGTTCGAGTCGAGCGGCTCCCTCCACTAAAAGCTAAACTGTTGGCTTAAAAATCTGTTAAAAATCTTGATGGTAGTATATATTACGAACTTTGAAGAAAACTATCACGGCTAAGTTAGCTCTTTTACTAGTAATAGTCACGCAACTTATAAAGTGCACCTTCTTTGAAAATTTCGTAAACACAAAATCCTTAGAAAAATATACTTAGGTGAAGTTGTTACTTATTTAATATTTACGAGATACTAATTAAATTAAAATTGAAAAAAAACCCAACGCTTAACCGAAAAGCGGACATTTAAAAAACACAAAAGAACGATGACGTTGAAACGGCTGAACCGATTTTGATAAAACATAATTTAGGAACCATCGCTAGAAAACCTGCTTTTAAATATAAAACACAACTTTCAAATTGGTTCACCCGTTTAAGAGCTACGGTGCCACCGACAGACACACACACATAGCCGTCAAACTTATAACACCCCTCTTTTTGCGTCGGAGGTTAAAAATGGGTAGTAAACATGTAAAATTTTGGAAAAATAAAATCCTTTTTATTTTTTATTTAAAATTAACTGTTCGTAGCCGTGAACTCAATTAATGTTGATAGTAATAAACACAAAGCCTCCTTCTAAGTCCGCATGTTATAACGGCCGACTACGGAACTCTACCATGCGCGTGGCCTTACACGCACTTACCCGGTTTTAATATACGTTACGCAAAAGAAATAATATTATGTGTCTAATAGTTCTGAGACGGACGAAATATATTTTTAGTTATCTACCCTTTTTGCTGATAATTATATCGATTGTCATCTAAACAATCCTAACTCTGTAATGAAATATAATAATAGATAGCTTACGTCAATGGAAGAATCTCTTAAATAATTCGAGATGTCTGTAAATGATTTAGTTTTGGATTCAACTAGCCGAAGGATTTTGCTGCGATTTAAACTATTTCGGGTTTTAGAACTCTTTACAGGATTAGGTACGACTTTGAGCAGATTTAAGGGATCTCGGCTTTCAAAATGAAAAACCCTTGACGTTTTAGAAATATTATTTTTTAATTCTGCCAATTTAGTTTAACTGTTGAATGGTATTTATCGATTGAGTTGTACCTAAATGGATGTATTGGGGAAATCCCTGATTCTCGTGAAAGGATTAGGTTTTTTTATATATATCTGGATGGCTACTACCTAAATATTAACTGTTCTGTTCGGAGCATTCTCATCACTCATATCTTTAAATTTCAAGTCTCGAAACTTCACCTTCATTCTACGATTCTTGCTTGCATCACTTGACTTTAGCATATTTTAGTTCGCAACACAGTAGGTACAAATATCTGCTTTATCACTCTAGATAAGTTTCATTATTTACAAAACTCTTTGAAATGTACTCTTATGTACAATTACAAGAAGTTACAGTTTATCTATTACTGATAACCTAAGACTTTATTTATAGATGGCCTAAAGATGGTAGACACATAATTATCTTTATGTTTTTATTTCAACATAAAAAAATTACACGAATTAGTAAGAATATATAATTTATCAAAAGTTTTAAAGACGTGAAAATTCAGCGATCAATGTTGAAAAGTAAAATGTACTTATCTATAATATGCAAAAGTCTGAAACTGACGGTAGCTAAATACTTTTAGCAGTCACGAAATATGTTCAGAAAAATAATTAACTTGTCGGAAAACTCGCCTGAGAATTTTATCAAATACTCGATGACTGACGATGAGTTGAATTTGGATAAATGATCAGATGATTTGGTTGCAATGACTTGTAAAAACTCGATTTGGCAAGTCGAAGGGAACACGTTTAGCATTTGAATGAAGTGTTCTCTCCATTGAAATGGTAATGCAGCTAAAGAATTATGTCTTACAGTAAGTAACTACCTACGAAAGAAAATTTGGCACTCATTTCCTGACAATTTTTATCTTGTTTTTTGGTTTTCGCAATTAATCCGAGATTAAATGCTATCGAAATCATTTTATGATAGGTAAACGAGAATATTCGTCGAGTTCCGGTGCTTATACGTGCATTGATAAGAATGTTTTACTTTTATTACTATGCTGATATCAGGTTCATATATCAATCAAAATACATTACGAATATCTTGAGGGGATAAGATAATATGCTAACAATAATTATTATTAATAATTATTATAAGCCGACGTTAGTGTTTTGTTTCAAAATAATAAATAGGTACTAGTGGTCGCCCTCGAAATTCAACCTCGTTAAAATTTTTGTTATTAATGTTTTTATTGTCTAGGTATACCCATATAATACATGACGTGACATGACATGGCTAACATGGATATGGTACAAATCATGGATAAATACGTGTCAAGCGCATGGTAGTGTGTGTAATGTTTTTTAATCGATTTCAAAAAAGGAGGTTCAGTATTCGACCCGTATGTATGTGGGTATGTTTGTCCGCAATTTTCTCGGAAACTGCTGATCCGATTTGGATGAGATTTTCGTTAATCAAATACACATTTTTTAAGCAAGGTTTTAGTATATATTATGTTAGGAACTGATGAAGAACTTCGGAGATAGACAGTGGAACGCTTCAATAACTAACAGCAAATGACTTGCGATTACTGCGATCATTTGTCTATGCAATGTTTATACAATTTAATGCCACAAGTAAAAAGTGAAAAATAAAAAACTTTTTTACAAAAAATAGAACCGATTTTCAAAATAAAACAAGTAATTTATTATATTTATTTCACAATTTATGTACACACAAAGACAAGCTATTAATAAAGAACATAATAAACATGAGTACAAAGGTACTGCGTACTATAATGTGGAATATAGGTAACCTTAATTTCGAAAGTCATCAATGTCAAAAAACGAAGAAACAAAACTAGAAACACTGACTTCCAAAATTAAAGTTATTTTCCACATTTTTGTTTTTTTTTAGAAGTTTGTTCTATTTTTTGTAAAAAGTTTTTTTTTAAATTCATAAGTAATTAATTTCTAATCCATATTACATAAAAAATATAAGGTTTCTGCACTCCTTCTCCATATAAACTATAACTGTGCCAAATTTCATACTTCTCCGTCCGCTTGATTTTCGTAAAAAGGGATAGAATATTTACGAGTGTCTACTGTCTACCGAACTGGCATTCAAATAACTGCACGGTTTCTGGGCAATTAAAGATTTCACACTCAATTATTTGCGGAATTCGATACAATGCTGGTATATTTGATTTAGCCAGTTGTTTAAAGGAAAAAAACAGCAAAAAAATGCACTTGGATTTTTTGCTGCTTTGGAAATAACGGCGGCTCCTAAAAATAATCTAAATGTTTTAAAAATCTTTCTAGTTCTGGCTCAGTCAATCAATCAAATTTACTAGGTACAGGTATATAGGATGTAACTAGAACTTCCTAAAGACCGCCAAAAATCGTTCCCGAGTATATAACCCAATAATATGGAAGCCCTACCTAGAACCTAGATGTTCAGATAATAGCACAGCAACGCTTCATTACCCTAAACTGTATTTCGGATCATTGTTTTAATTTGATCGCCTTTTTCAATAGCGACATGAAAAGGATCATTGCGTGAATAATTGGGTTTACTAGGGGTGATAATACGTATGTAGGGTTCCGTACCGAAAGGGTAACCAACAACCCTATTACTAAGCCTCCTCTGCCCGTCAGTCCGTTGGTTTAGCAGGCTATAAAGGTAGAAAGTTGAAATTTTCACAGAATATGTAGGTATTTCTATTGCAACTATAACAACAATTAAATTAAAATAAAAACTGGCCCAGTGGTATTGGCCGCGACTTACAAGTTGTAGGTCGTGAGTTCAAACCCAGGTAGACGCTTTACTTTGTGTAAATTATTTATTCACCACTGCTCTCAAAACGGTGAAGGAAAACATTGTGAGGAAACCGGCATGTCCTAGAACCAAAATTTCGAAGGCATGTGACATCCACCAATCTGCATTGGGCCCGCGTGGTGGATTACGGCCCACACCCTCTCACAGAGAGGAGGCCTGTGCCCCAGCAGTGGGGACATTAAAAGGCTGAGATGATGATGATGAAACTAAAAATTAAAGGAAGCACAAAAAACGTTATTTTATCGGTTTATGGTACGGAACCCTTCCACTTAGCTACCCAGTCCGACTTATGCTATGCCAGTTTTTACTATTCTCAAGGATTCGCAACATGAATTCCGCAGCAGTCTAAGTAGGTAGGATATGGCAAGCTAAGCAGAAGACATTGTTGCCATCGCGGGTATAACCGGGACGAGGCTGGCGTGGGAAATGAGTTTGTTTCGGTATTTTGTGCTCAGGTTAGTCAGCTAGGTAATACCCGTCTCAAAATGTTGACGTGTAAAAGTATTATTTACCTATTTACAAAATAAAAATAATTTATCATTTATTAATGCCATGGCTTAGAGCTCTGGATGATGATGATGATGAAAGAAGGTGTGCAAAAAAAGCGTGGAAAGACGCAAGCACAAGTAGCATCATCAATTCATGTTCACATTATACTTGAATAAACAGGTGGACCCTACAAAATCCGGAATATAAATAGGATAGAATGACAAGGCACAACGTGATTACAATAAAAATGCCGAATTCTCGTATGTTTTAGAGAAGATCTATTAGTAGGGAACGGTTTCAAAAAAGGGTCGGCAACAAAAAAGATATAAATACAGTCATCATTTTCATTTTATTCTGTGTTTGTGTTTTTTTTTAATATTACCCTCATGTTTTCTCAAGCATGCCTCGATATTGTGTTTTGACAAATGTCACAAAAAGTGTAATTATATGTAAAAAAGTGACAAAATTTTTGGATTGCCACATTTATTAAATAGGCCCCAGATCTCTGTTAATGGGAAAAGTACCTAGAAGGTTGGCAGCATTGCCACGTCGAATAGCAATGCTGGCCAAAGAAAATCCCAGCCCTCTGGTTACGAGAAGAGTCGTTAATAAAATATTATCACACGATAAAGAGAAAATTTATATAGAATAATTAAATAGATTCAGAAGAAATTAATAGTGATTTATTAAAAGCAGAATGACTAACTGGGTGCGACGAATGTAGGAAATATCAGTGCCAAAGAATTTATTCTAGTACGTACTTTATCTATTTTACAAGCTGTAGATATATTGGCCTAATATAGGCCTGTAGGCCTATTTGCCATGTGCGAATTTGTAGTAAGAATACTAAGGAGTGTTAACTAAAAGCTCAACCAGTTTAAAATTCGAAACAGAACTTGGAAGGTCACTGTAAATGCCATTTCTTACAGACTTCACGGATTCTTTCAGTAATTTCTTATTGTTTAAACTTGAATGAGAATTCAACTGCAATGCGTTGATGGTAACTACTTTCCGTAGAATTTAAATATTTAGAACTACGAGTAGCTTCGGCCAATGGTTTCGCCGACGTGAAAGTAGAAAACTATCCCAAAGGAACATCTTCCAGGATAAAAAGTATCCTTTGTTCTATTCCAAGACTTGATCTACCTGTGTGCCACGTTTCATCCAAATCCATGCAGCAGTTGAGACGTGAAGAAGTAACAGACAGACAGAGTTACTTTTAGTATGGATGCATTTCAATATTAATCTTTTTATTTATAATAGAAATTACGACTACTTTTCATTATTAGGATGGCTTTAAGGTCAAATGTGTTGTAAACAAGGCTAAACAGGCTGGTAGCACTAAGTTAGCGTACTGTTCGCAACTCTGAATGAAAATCGGGTACTTGAAGCTCTCAAAAGGAAACGATGTATCAGCAAGTGCTCTAGATCTAGGTTACAGATCAAATAATCTTGATGTTAGTCCCATGTATAGCGGATAAATTCGTAACAGAGTTACCGCTTCCCTGGACACTCAGGCAGGGAAGGAACAGGGGTGGTTTTTAGTCAGTAAGAGTCTGACACGCCCTACCGCTCCTCCCAGAGCGGGAAATGTCATTGGATGATTTACCAACCCCAAAAAAAAGTCCCATGTCATAAGGAGCGAGCCTTACACTTTTCCCGACCCGAGAATCGAAACCAGAACGACCTACTCAGCAGCAATACTTACAACTACTAGACCAACGAGGCTGTCATTGTGTTTCAATATACATAAATTGGTTGAATATTTACAATGAATCTTGCAGAACAATCCAACTGAAAATTCCATTTATGTGAATTAGTTTTGATTTATAGTTTTGATTAAGTAGGTACCTATGTTATTGAAACCAGAATGTACTCGTAATTGGAGCATTAAGAGTACAATATTTATTTTTAAATTGATGTAGGTGTTTCTGTACCTACCGATTTAAGTCAATTCACTTACAATTATAATAACGTCAGTATAATCTGCACCTGCTCGGTTACAATTAATATCATCACTACAGTGTAGTGACAATGTACAGACTTTGTTTTATAATACGAGTATGTCATACTCGTATTATAAAACAAAGTCTGTCTGTCTATTCGCCATAACCTTAAAAACTACTGAACGGATTTTCACACCAATTTTCCCAATGGACAGAAAGATCCGTGAGGAAGGTTTAAGTGTATAATTTGTACCCGTGCAAAGCTGGGGCGGGTTTGAGGTAAATGCAAGTAGCTATGTTCATCATTCTTTACAACCATGACAGTCTCTTGCACCATCTGTTTTATTCTACATCACCAAGTTGAAATTATAAATTCCTTCTTAGTTTGTTTACATTCTTGTACGTTAAAGTGTGAAAATCAAAGGTTAACCGTACTGAGTCGAATTCATTTAGTAACGCAGGCCTGAGACGCGTAAAAGCAGAAAATTAGATTTTATGTCGAAGAATTTTGCAAGTACTAGGAACGGTATTTATTTTTTTCGACTTGATACTTGTTACAACATAATTATAAAGGTAGGTACGTTATCAGTTTAAACAGATCACTTAAGTATTGTTTAATGCCGATTATGTGTTATTTGTTCTGATAGCAGCGGTCAAAAGCCTGCGGTATCATTCTGACTGCTGTGTTGAAAGAAATTGTTTTGAAAACGATAGTCTTTTATGTTCAGAGTGCAAGTAATAAAACTTGTATAACGCATCTGTTGTCTTGAACAAATACGTCGAAGAATTCGATAGGTACTATGTCAATAAAAACTTCTTTTTATTGATCGGGTTTCTCCAAAAGCATTTCCAATGTTCTTTGTAAAGTTATCACGGTGACATCGCTGTACACGCGTTATCTCAAGTCACTCTATCATGAATAATTAATAATTATACGATACTAGCGACCCACCCCAGCTTTGCATGGGAATTCAGGGTACAGGTCCGGGTTCATGAATCATTCTGTCTATTGCTGAAAGCCGCATGAAAATCTGTTCAGCAGTTTTTGAATTTATCGCAGACAGACATACGCGGCGGGGGACTTTGTTTTATAATACTCATATGTAGTGATCAAAAATTGTATGTTAAGTTAAAAAAATTAGGAGTCATGCAGACTGTAATTGTTGGACATAATGTGTATTGGTCTGTAACGAATAACGATGACTTGCTTTTGCAATTAAAGAAACCGGCCAATTGCAAGTCAGACTCGCGCATGAAGGGTTGCGTACTTATTAAAATCGAGCAAAAAGAGAGAGAGAAGATCTTTAATTTTTAATTTATTTTTATTATTTGTTGTTATAGCAGCAACAGAAATACACATTCTGTTAAAATTTCAACTGTCTACCTATTAGGCCGCGGACACGAAGTCAGCGGGCGGAGAGGCGGTGGCGGCGGAGGCGCGGGGAGCGGCGCGTCTCAATGCATCGATTTATAATTATGAAACTGGCTTCGAAGGCAGCGGAGCGCGGAGCGCTTTACGAACGATGCGCATAAGTCTAGCCCGGTGCGTTGTCGCGCCACCGCCACCGCCACCCCGCGCCCGCTGTCATCGTGTCCGCAGCCTAACAGATCATGAGATACAGCCCGCTGAGAGACAGACGGACGGACGGATGGACGGACAACGGATGCTTAGTAATAGGTTCCCTTTGGCTACCCTTCAGGTACGGAACCCTAAAAAGTAAATATCGCAAACCCACTTCTTTTGCACACTGTTAGGGGGCTATCAATAAAATACGTCACACGTATTTCTTGATTTTTTTATCCCCCTCGTCCTTGTCACAGTTGGGCCTGCAGTCTCGACACAGTTAACGATCGCGTAGCGACCGAATTCGTTCTCTAAGAAATTAATGTTGTAAGGAGGCAAACTTTTATGTCCTTTAATATTTTGATAATTTAATAACAAGCGTCAAAAGTTATTCATTCAAATTTGAATAAATTATAATTTTTCATGAAAAATAGTGCTTGCATGTTAAAATTTACGCAGTCTCTGTACATATTTAAAAAAAAACAATTATTTTTTCAGGTTATGATCAAAAATTTTTCTTCACAAATGAGGGAGTTTTTTAACTGCTAGTAATTTAGCAACTGCAGGCCCTGATTACATTTAAATTTGTGAGACTCCCCTTCCTAGTGTGACGTCCCTTAATTTGCAATTTTACATCTAGAAACGATTAAATCAAAACAGCAGCTCCGAAATTACTTTTCAAGCTCGCCAACAAACAATTTAAACCTTATGATCATATTATTTATAAAGGATATTATTTTAGAGTTACATTTTTTAATTTTTCGTTAATAGTTACTCGTATTTCGTGATTTAATACTTAGACATAAATTTTTAAATGCGACATCACGAACCTTATGACTCCAGCCACCTCATGTTATACTTCATCGACCCCGTTAACGTGGGACATAATTCATGAATAGCCACGTATATTTATTTTATAATATTTATTTATTTAAGAGTTGGAGGAAGCTTTTGTTAAAGGGCAAACAGACAGTGAAACGGAAGAAGTACAGATATAAACTAAGTATATTATAAACCAAAATTATGTAATTAGTTACTGTCTGAATAAAAGGCTATTTTATTTATTTTCATGTGTGTTTATTCTTCATCTTTATTGTAGACATAATATCACTGCACAAAGTTTGGATACTTCGTGAAACTATAATTATGTATTATTATCTGTTTCTAAGACAGCAAATTAATTGCATGATGTTTGCTGTGCCATTGTGTAAACTCGGTCACAATTCTTAAATTGCAAACACACACACACACACATAACATGCGAGCAACACTTTAAATTACATTAGACTAGATTTTTATCTACGAGTAACTAAAATGTTTTTTTCTGCGTATGAAATCATTAATGTTTACATTGCCATTACGAAAAATTGGCCAAGAGCGAGATGCTCTCGCGCGTAAAGGGTTCCGAACGAATAATATTTTTTAACACGTTTTATAGTGGAAGCCTATGGTAGACTTCGTATAGGTTTTTTTGTAATCTATATATTATGTATAGAACAACTTCTTGTTTTTATCTTAAAATTATATTTTCAGAGATAAGGTCTGGAATGGTTATTTTTCATCTATTTTCTTAAACAATTTATTTTTAATTTATGAATTTATGAAAATATATTTGAAACCCTTGCAGTAAGCTCTGTCATTTGATATATCACACACACGGTGCAGTTTGAAAAACTTATTATTTAAATATTCTTGTTTTTCACAAAAAATATGGAGACAAGCCAAAAACAAGAAAATCCTTGTTCCAAATGTCAACTGAATCGGTCCAATAGATTCGGAGAAAGTTGGCTATGACAGATGGACAAAGAGAATCATACGCACGAGTGATCCTATAACAATTCCATTTTTACATTCGGATGTTCGGAACCCTAAAGGCCAAAAACTAGGACAACTAGTTTGTTACTGGCTAGTTTCTTCTCGCGGCTTTACTCTCGCCCATCAAATTATTATCATAAAATTATCCTAATAATTTGACTCTTTTAGAACCTTTATCATCAGTTTGAAAAGGAGTGATTCAAATATTATTAGTAAGTTATTGTTATTATATTTGAGCTATCAAATTATGATATCCACCCAAAGGTTGTCAGTAAAAAATGGCTTTTAGCATTAAAGGTCGTCCATTGCGTCAGCAAAAAAAATGTCTCCTAAAATTAAAATGTCTGTGTTTAAATGGTGTATAAATAATAAAATATCTTTCTTAATTTTAAAACACCTAACTTTTTGTTACAAAATTTTAATACTTAATTATTAACAGTGAACATGTTTTGGACCTGATAGAGGGCGCTAGTTACGTCGATAAGACTTCTGGAACGTCTAATCTTAAAAGTTAAGGCAGTATCGTCAGCAAACAATACTATTTGTGGTTGAATTTTTAATAGATGGGGGAGATCCTTTACTATATGCTAAAAAGAAAGGACCCAATATTGAGCCTTGTGATACCCCATTTTGACTTTTATCCCACGTGAATTGACAACATTTATTTGAACTTGTTGTTGTCTGTCATTTAAATAAGATTACACTAAACTGAGTGCAAGTTTACCTAGTCCGTAATGTTCTTGTTTTAAGAGTTAGGCACCCATATCCATTTTATGCTCTATCATTAATGAACTAGCAAACATTTTATCAATCCTATGTATTGTATACATTCAAAGGAAAAGAGCCCTTTAAGATACAGAATGTTCTTAGTTTTAAGGACCGGAGGTCTTACTTAATATAGACATTATAAGCCATGCCCTTTTTTGTATTACCAACACTGACGTTTACCAAGGCTAATGAAAAAATGTTGTTAACTACAAAACAGAAATATTTATTGCTGGTAATTAAAATAATCTTTTCGACCTTGCTAACTTCAATCTATCACACACTATGGTTCATGGTCAAATTACACCATATTGACATTTCTATTTCATTTAAATCTTTAACGTCAATGCCATCGCTTTTGACAAGGTTTTATGTGCTAAAAGACTCTCATATAAGTAAAGTATAACGTCAGTTTTGTCGTCTCCCATAAAACTGGAGGTCGTAGGATTAAGATTCCAAACCAAGAGCTATTTGAACTCGCAAACTGATGGTTTCTTGAAACATTTAATTAGATGATTTGCATTTACCGTTTTGTAACGGAACCCTAAAACAAGAAGTTATAAGATTTATTGCTTTATTTAACTAGGGATGTTTTTAAGCAACATCTGTATGTCAGTCCGTTCGTCAAGCCCATCATTAGCACACACAATTAAAAACCTATCTGTCAGGCCCCTCTCGTCTCCTTGAGGAGACGCAAGGGGCCTGACGGATTAAAAAGTAATCAAATAGATTTTTTTATTTTTTCAATCCTGTAATATTACTTCGTCATTAATGAATTCAATCACGTCGTATTCTTCATAACCTCGCATAGGAATCTCATTCATTTCCTTCTTTTGAAATGTTTACAGGCAAGATTGCCTTTAGAAGTTTTTCAAAGGACCAATTAGGCGGTAGTTACACATTTCAAAGCGGTTAGATATTGCGTAAATGCACGTAGGTAAGTGAAACGATCCGGTTTTGGTAATAATCGAGTAAGTGGGTTCTTTTGGTTTTTTTTTATTTGTATTCCTGATGTATCGCATCAAATTAAATAAGTCAACGAAACTCCAGCTGATGACAACTTTGTATAGAAAGTCCAATTTTTTTTTTGGATTTTTCCATGACTTCCTTGAAGAACGTTGTTCATTTCCATAGGCCGAAGCAGGATCTAAATGACCACGCATTTCCGTTACACTCTGACCCGGAAGATAGTTTTATTTTCATATTTTTATTTATTTAAGTAAACGGTTTAAGGTTAGTTTAAGTAATCTATTCGTTTGTGTCACTTTAACACAGTTTTTTTTTTTACAGCCACCACTGACGGGGCCCATCATGGCCAATGCCTGCAGGCCAAGGGGAAATTCTTAACAGAGTTAATGCTCCCCTTGGCACTCAGGTAAGGAAGGAACAGGGGTGGGTTTTAGTCAGTAAGAGTCTGACACGCCCTCCCGTTCCACCCAGAGCGGGAGATGTCATTGGATGATTCCCCACACCAAAAAAAAAAAAACAGGTACACACAATAAATCTATAATATTATTAAGTATCGCGTAGGTAATTAACGTGATGCACAAGGATACCTAGTATGGATATGTTGAAACTTCAATAATCTTCATGTATTTATCTAGGTAATTGTGAACACAGCCACATAAGGTGACCCATTTAAAAACGAATGTCTTTTAGTTAATGAGTGAATAGCATGCCATTTTAGCCTATTACTTGCAAGCGAGACTACTGAGCATCTGCCCTATGTTTAATTAATTCCCATATTTTAATTTGAAACTCTTGGATAAATTGTCTTTGGTTATGGGCATTACCCAGGATCTAAGCGCGCCCCTTCTATATAAAACTCGAAAAAAACTAGAGAGGATATAAAAATGTGCTTGTTGTTGTAATGTACATTCATTGTACGTACAGCTAAGGAGTGGCATTCCCTGCTGGAGACTGTTTCCTGATAGCAACAACCTTTTGATTTATTTTTAGGTTGTGAAATCATCAAACAACTTCTCCCGCTCTGGGTGAAGGGGGAGGGTGTGATAGGTCAGACTCTTACTGACTTAAAACCCACCCATGTTCCTTCAATTGCTCGTGCCAGGGTCGCGGTGACTATCTTTCAATCACGACCCTGGCAGTGATAGCTACATGCTACATCCCTTTTTTTTGGAAGTCTTAAAATCAAGAGTGAATAGAATACTTCTAGGCAAGCATGCTCAATCGTCAACCACATTGTCAGTTACCATCAGGTGAGATAGTGGTCAAACGCGAATCTATCAAGGATAAAAAGTCCTCCTGCCAGCCTATAAGCGAATAACAATCATGATGTTAAAATAAACACCTACCTCTAAAAATATATCAAAGATGCCACATAAATACCAACTTTAGGTAAATTATTAATCTCGAAGGCTATTGGGGGATTTCAGTTTGACATCCAATTAAATAATGTTGTAAATGGGTTTTTCCAAGTTATAATTGATACTAAAAATCTAACTTTATTTGAGATGGGAGTTATAGTAATAGCAAAAATTTTAACTAAATCGTTATTATAAAGTACTTTCTAAATTACAATAACTACTACAAAATTAATACTTACGTATATTTACTACAAAGTTATATTAATAATGATTATGTTTATTTGGTTTATTTGATAGATACGTTTTAAACGCATGGTGATGATCTCATAAGGTAAATAAAAACAGTGTCAAGAACAGCATAATATACATAGGTTACCACGTAGACAGAGAGGTACATACATAAATGTATCAATTTTACCTTGAGATACAGACGTAACGAGGCTTATGTGGAAACTTTTCGGAACCGGTGTAATATTACAACATCCTTTGTTAAGAATATATACCACCAACATTGACTGGAACTTTATAAATTGTCACAATCAGTACCTACCTAGGTAGAGTACATTTTTCACACTAGCTATAGCACTTTTAGAAGGAGAGAAAATCTGTTTTTCTTCAAACACTGTGGAGGTACACGTCTATTTCAAGATAAGTTTTATAATGACTAAACAAAATAATCTTGTATAATTTAACTCACATAAAACCGGCAAAAAGCATACGTCACTCAAACCGGTTATATCGTATCATTAGGAGCAGTCATCATTTCATGTTCCTTTGTTTTTAAATATAAAAAAACTGAGAAAATAATGATTAAATAACTAAATATTTCAGAAGCCAAAATAACGCTAGAACTAACCGAAGCAGAAGTCAGCGCAGGTTGTCACCGGCTACCTCGAAACACGTGTCTCGCGCATTTCACTGTCACTTTTTAACAAGAGCACTGTTCTTTGTGTGTTGGTCCAACTGTTCGTTCAGCGTTTGCGCAGCGTCGGCAATGCTACGCGGCGCAGCGCCCAGCGCATGCAACCGAAGGTTGCGACATCAGCGAGAGGGGAATCCAACCAACAGCTAAGCGCGTCTCCTTCCCACACACTAATCCTACCATAACAACGTGAGACAGAAACATGACTGCAGAAATGCCTCCGCCGCAACTGGACGACCTTCGAGACCTACCATTATTGGTAATAAGCTCGTCTTTTGCAATCTGTGATTTTTCTTCATGGTTTACTTGAAGATGGAATATTTATGAAGTACGCAGGTGACTGATATTTAGGTTAGGGAGTCATTTAGCGTTACGATCGTTTCGAGGGCAGATTATCGCTGTCGCTTATATGAAAATCCTAAACCCATTTCTATGAAATAATGAACTGGCAACTATCTAAGGGATTATTACTGAGTAATGGAAGTTACTGTTTTATGAGGGATTTAGACAGGGTGGTTAGTAAGGACTATAAAATCATAAGTTGTGTATAACAAAGAGTGTTCATAAGATGGAAACATTATTGCCTAAGCCGCAGTTCATAGGTACATTTGCTATACATTACAATCAAAACGATTTAAATGTATTAAGAATATCATTGTTTGAAAGTGCTGACCTACGACGTGCCCTCACTGGACTCATTGACTGCTGGCACTCATGAATATTTATAACACATACTAGCTTCAATTAGATGGTGATTAATAATCTAGAAAAATGGTTACATTTTCAGATTGCAGAATCGTAGTAACTCGTTCTATTGTTGACTTAGTACAACAAAATTACACTTCTAACAGGATATTTTCCCTTACCTACAAAAGAGGTAGATTCGTGAAAATGGATAAACAAAAAGCAAAACGTAGTCTCTGTCACTCCAACGAAATACATTTACATACGTACTAGGGATGTTACGGAGCTGGGTTTACCGGAACCGAAGACGGAATCGGAGTTTTTAAATTTGATCTATCGGAACCGGAATAAAAGTCGGTGGCGGAGCCGAAGAGAGACGTGTTTTAATTAATTAACACTCATTAAAAACCTGGATAAGTTTAATTTGATGCGCGAACGCACAAAATGCGAAACCAACCAAGTGAAATAGTAATCTGTATTCCCCATGCGATAAGCACGTACGTGCTGGAAGCGGTCCGCCGTGCCGCTCGTGAGCTTCAACCTCTGTTTGAAACCTCCGATTTGAAAGTGTCGGAAGCGAAGTCGAAATCGAAAGTGTATCTAATATCAATCGGAAGTTCCGACTTATCGGAATCGGAATCGAATCTCCGTAACATCCCTAGTGCGTACCTTAATCGGAAAGTCACCGTTCCTGTTTTGTAAACATATCCACCGTAAAAATGTTATGAACTTGTTCACTGTCGTTTGCATAACATGTTGACCGGATTTAAAATGAGGCTATGTGTTTTTGTTAGAAACGCACCGCTGTGCACGCAGGGTTGTGCATAAATATAGGCTTATTCGACGCTGCATTTTCATCTACCGTATTGTTTGACAAACTATAATCTCATAATGGCATTTGTAGCAGTTTATAGATTATTTTTTCACTCAATTTGAATAAAATCATTACAATAGTTTAAAAATGACTGATTAGTTGATTACTTTAGCCTGTACCATTCCACTACAACGTCATGTTCCACATATGTAACCACATAATTATTTAAAAACAATATTTTTTTAATATTTTCAATTTATTTTTTTAACATTGGCATTGCTGTAGCTAAAACCGATATTATGTACGTTAGTGTGCATAAATAATGCATGTTAGTAGTATTGATAAAGATACATATAAGTTTACAATTATGAAGATCCTGTCAAAACCCGCTCATTATGTAGATAAGGTTGCAAAAACCAGATAAACCTGATACCGATAACTTGATACAGCGGCATCTGAACAAAATGATAGCAAATGAGAAGCGAAACAATGGAACATCCATTTCCGTCAACCGTTAAGATTAAAAACCAAGTTTTTAAAAATGTATCATTCAATTTCAAATGCTCGGCTGTGGACAAACTACGTTAACCATTGCTTCAGCTTGAAAGTTAAAGTTGCATACTTAAATTAATTTATACGTTGGGCAATCATGGTGAGCCTTGATTGGTATTTTAATCAAGTATAAGTTTAAAAGCTATATCAGGCCAAATAATTGAAAACATACTGATTGATAGATCGGTCAATCAAATCCATTGATGTCGAATTGTTTCTGCATATGATCTGTTAATAGAGCATGCATTGCATATTTGGTCAGCGGTTTCAGTGATTGGATAAATTTCAATTTCGGAGTTTTCTGTCCAGCACCTACTCATAAATATTTCTGATGTAATCTTGGAATCAAACGAAAATACAGCGGGTGGGCTGATATATTTTTCACGTAATTAGTGATGCAAAAGATATGGGTTACTTCTTAAATATTATGTAAGGAAACCACAGGTCATTTGTCTTTAATCGGCGCGTAGTGTTCCACGCGCGCCTCAAAAAGATGATTGTCAGCCTCCACTGAGTGGGCCCATCGTGGCCGGTGCCTGCATGCCTAGGGGTAGCGGATAAATTCTTAACATGAGTTACCGCACCCCTGGGCACTCAGGCAGGGAAGGAACAGGAGTGGGTTTTAGTCAGTAATAGTCTGACACGCCCTCCCGCTCCACCCAGAGCGAGAGATGTCATTCGATGATTTCCCACCCCACAAAAAAAAAATCTGTCTTAATGACGGGTTTGAAAACTCTATGAAAAGGAATAAAAAACTATTTTCCAATAAATACTAAATAGAAATACTAACAAAATACAAACACCGACTTAAGAAATTAAAGTTAATAAAAATAAAATAAAGTTATCATGCAATTTTTGGTGTACTTTCTTTTACGGCAATCGGTTGTAAGTTTCGTAATAAAGTTTTTTATTTTTCACTTTTTAGTCTGCTATTGTACCCCAGACTAAAAATTAAAAATATGAACAAATTGATAACCCCAATAACATGGAATTTTAACATAATAGGAGGAAACCAATGCGTCATATGTGTATACATTTTTTTTTGTCTTTGTTTATTTTTATGCAAAAAGCGCTGAATTCATTTTGATAAAATCTATGTGACTACCTCTGAAATGTAATCTACTAAACAAAAAAGATTCATCAAAATCTATTTTTTTTTTAAACTGGAGGAGTACTTAATCGCGTAACAAACGTACAAAAAAAATCACACAGACGAATTGTGAAACTCCTCCTTTTTGAAGTTGGCTAAAAATGTTGTATATTACAGCGTTCATCTCTTATTTTATCGCTCTTGGATCAGAAATTCAAAACGTTTTACTCTAACGTAACGTGACTCAGTCTCTACATCATTGCATTGCGTATCACAATACAAAAAAAAAACATAACGCTATACAGTATAACAGCTTGCTTACATCATCCAAAGATATTCTTCGTTTTTGCTCGTTCGCCTCTGTAGTGCCCCGAATTGAGTACCTGCAATGATAAACCACAGCTATAATCACGTAAAAATATACAATTTCAACATCTTTCGGGTAGTAACGCATACTGCCTGTAATAAGAGTTCCATTAGCAACACTTATCTTGTTACACTATTGTCAAACATCGAGTTCTACATATATCTCTTTACCAATGATACTATGTATGATGGTGATAAGGAGGTAAAATAAATATGAATTTTTATATTTCAAGAGAACAATCTATTTTTACTTTTTTAGACTTTTTGATCTTGGTCATTTTATTGACTTGTTTTGGGACAAGTCCGCCACATTATTCCCAAACCACTGTAACTTTTGTAAGCCAGAATCAACAGTGGCGACCACCAGAAAAAAGGCCGAGGCAATGAAACTCGAAGAGACCCAGAGAAACGATTAAACTGTCTTGGGTCCCGCAACGAAATTAATCAGAAAAGACAGCGGAGGAGTAAGAAAAACATAATTACCACTTCCCTCCTAATCAAACGGGAGACAGAACAAAGCTAGGCCATTAGGCATAAAGGAGGTATTTACAACTAGGGTATGCCCAGTTGCCAAGCACCACTGGTTAAAAACACTAATATTAATGGGTCCTAAAATTGTGAGCTGTTACACTTGATTCCAATAATAGGTATGGCAAAAACGCTTGAACGCACGGAAATTCGTTCTAGTTTCCACAAGGTCCGTGTAATAGACAACTCCAGACGTAAGCTGAGTACTATCAAACATTATATTGCGTTAGAGTACACTCCCATAGGATATGATGTGCGGATTGTTCGTATTCGCTATCAGGTGTGGAACATTGACATAAAGGCGAGGCAACAATCTTGAAGGAAAATAATTTACCCTTAAAGTTACCACGACCTGTGATAAATTGGGCAATACAGTGATCCACCTCCAGCCATGTCCTATCCAGCCGTTCGCGAACCGATGGGAAGAACTGGTGGAGGTGTCTGCCTTTGATGGACCTTTCTCACCTACATTGCCATTCGAATAAAAGGTCCTCCCAAACTTCAGTTTGAGGTTTAAGTAATCTAGAAATCTTGGCACGATCGCGTTGAGGTAAAATGTCTGGGTCCGTAATTTTTCGTGCAGAACAGTAGATTGCAGCACGTCGCTGCACCTCAAGATCGATTGGAAGTAGGTACACCAGCAAGTACCGATAAGGCTTCAGTGCTAACCGTCCTATACGCTTTACGTAGGAAAATCAAAGCTAAAAGTTGGCTTTGTAGCAATTTACATCGTACCGGCCCAATGGTGGCCCTATCAGCCCAAACAGGGTGGACTAGGTATAGTTAAAAAAGGCCATGGCATGCATATCTATTGGTTACTGGTATCTATTTTCCGCTATGCTTATTGGCCTATCAGAGTCCCAAGTTTCTCGAGTAAATCCTACTAATATTAAAAATGCGAAAGTTTGGATGGATGAATGGATGGATGTTTGTTACTCAATCGCGCCAGAACGGCTGAACGGATCGGGATGAATAATTTGGCACAGATCTAGATTATAGTGGGGTAAGTAGGTATTTATAACACGTGGGCGAAGCTACTGGCAGATGCTAGTAATTCATAATTGCATAAATTATTATGTTCTGCTTCTCCAATGACTTATTCTCTTTGTGCTTCTCTAACAGTCGTTACATTATTCAACAAAAGCTTAATAAATCCATATTAAGTATGTTTTCTTGTTTTTACGAACATTATGAAAACGGATCCGAATTTATCCATACTAGTGGTCGCCCGGGGATCGAAATTCGATCATAATTAATTTAATAAGGTTTTAATGTCAAAGACCATAAACATGATATGACTTGACATGACTGGGAACCATAAACAAAAGAGTATATACGTGTCAATGGCATGGTAGTGTGTGTAATGTTTTTCTTTATATTTATTTAAATTTATTTCTAATGCATACTATATAAAAATATTAGGTTTCTCCACTCCTTCTCCATATAAACTATAACTGTGCCAAATTTAAAATTCTACTGTCCTACGTGATTTTCGTAAAGAGCGATGGAAACTTTTTGCTTCACGTATATATTTTAAATATATACGTAGATACATAATAAACACGAATACGAATCGAAGTGATAGAGTGAGTTGCAAGTGCATTTATTGGCCACTTTCTTTAAATATTTTGCAATGACACACTTAAAAAAATGTAAATTAGGAATCTCAAGGTATAATTTTTAACAAATAGGAGTAAAGAACTCAAGAATTGCATTTGTTGAGTGAGCAAGATTAAGAGATATTGAACTAAAATGTCAATTTGAGGTTCCGAGATTCGGGGACTTCCTACTTGACATCGACCACGTAGTCTAAACTAAACTCTCGCTCGGATGCACTTGCTTGTTTGGAAAATTTATGCTAATGCTTCAAACTCATTTCCTATACTAAAATGAAAGGATAATAAAGTTCCGGCTGTACAAATGTAGTATTGAGCTCGTGGGCTGTTCCTACGTTTAAGTTTTGTTCTGTCATGGTCAAAATTATTAGTAGTGTCGAACAAGGCAATGTAATCATAGAATGATGTCATGCGTCTGTTTTTGTCTATCATCAAAACTCATTTGCTTTATTCGACATACTTACGAGTATAATCTTATTTTTGAGTATATTTAAACTCTAAAATATGATTTTACTCGTATGTGTATTTCTTTTAACTATAAATTCAGAAATATTTAGGTATCCAGAAACATTGTCTGTACATTAATTGTTTGAAATGAATATTCAGCAAAATTTGCAGAAAGCATCTACAAAATATCGTTTCGCGTAAATTAAAAACATTTTCATTCTAAGTAGGTACTGATTTTGATTAAATAAAAACCTTAGAGACAAAGCGGACAACTGGAAATAGAGGTAGAGTTGAATGTAAAACGGTTCAAAATAGTTGGGATTGTTCTGGTTTCGCAAAAGGCGATTTTTCTATTGGAAGTAGCAAGCAAGGCTATTTGAAATCAAATGGATTCCAAGAAATTATCGGTTGATTACGTCTTGACGAGTATTTGTTGCGACCTCATGGGATAAGTGCGGCAATTTCGTTAGTGACATTGAATTTTAGTGTTACTCCACTTGTTAGTTCCAGATAAGTGTTTATCGCTTTTTTTATCTCAGTTTAATACGCATTAGCAGTGTTTTCGTCTAGAGCATGTCTGATTATGGATTTAGAGTAAATATTTTGTTCAAAACAATCGTTAAGGAAAATTGTATTAGACATTAAATAAGTGACATTATTTGTTTACATTTTATATTCGCAGATAAGCTGTCTCGGTTTATTACAATTAATACTAATAACTAACTACTCTTTATTCGTTGTAACCATTGACCTTTTGATAGTTCTTGTAACTTTGTGCTTCTATTCAAATTATCATATATTTTGTATAAAATATTGCGAAATAGATAAACTGAATTAAGAACAAAAATTATTCCCTTAACTTGAGCTGTAGCACCCATTTATGTGGTGTTTTTGAACTAAAAAAATGCAATATTTGACCCAAAAATGCAAAAACGATGTGCAAACTACAATTTGCTTAATTGTCGTGAAGACATTATAAAAAATGTAATTGAAGAAATAATCACATGCCATTATATATGTTTCCTGGCACGCTGTGTAGAGAACTCGTGCGTTGTATAATATCTATATTAGCATATATAATTCTAATTGTGGTGTGGATTAGTATCATAAAATTATTTGAACCTTGGCACAAAAGCGTACCAACCAATGGCATCCCATAATGACGCCACGAAACACATGACATTAACATAATGCTTCGAACATTCGGATAAAAATAACCAAGTTTACAAAATAAAACAAAACAATATATAGGCATCCTTTGTCTTGTATGTACAGAAGCGGTCAAATATGCATACCTAATAAGCGCCGAAACACAGTAGGCAAGCTATGCAATGGACACTGCTCCGATTCGAATGCAACGCCATTTTGTCGTAAAACATGCACATTACCAAAAATCGAAATGGACACTTGTTTTGGTATTATAATTAATTTAGGATTTAGTCATTGATATTTCTGTTATTTATAATCTAGCTACACCATGGTTCGTTATCTTTGAAAAAAGTAGTAGTTCTAGTTCTTCATACATAAACCAGATTAGATAGTAGCTTAAAAGCAAAACAGACTTCGTTATGTTAACGATATGTAACATTACACACATATTACAAAAATTAAATAACATAAAATGTGATTTAATTTTTGTAACAATAATAAACCTTGAGTTATTTTCGCTGTTTAGATTGTTGTGAACATTAAGATCAGCGTACAATTAACAAATAAACAGGACAACCGGTTTCCATTCTCCGCCGGCTAACCTTACTTTTATAAACGCATAGTTAATACGTGACGTGTTTCCAACGTCAAGCCCACCCCACACCACCCGCCGTCTTTTTTTTGTTTTTGTCTCGCATGTGGCTGCCGGAGATGAATTTATTAAAAGTAAAGCGACAAAGAGAAGAGAATCCCCTCTTATTATATTTACACTAGCATGTTATGCTGGTAGAGCCACGGTAGACCACACAGAAGTCAGAACGAATAATACTAGTTCTATTACATAAAAATAAACGGACTTACTTGGTTGGCTACTTTGAGAAGTGTTGGAACCGACACTGGTTTCACTATTAGTACGAATTCTTGGGCTAAATAACAAATTCCACGGGCTATAGGTCGAAACTTGCGAAGTATTACGATTTTGAGAAGATTTTTTGCTGTTAGAATCCATTTTATTGTTCGCTTTTATTTTATAACGATAAATAAACTGTATGAAGTAGTATTTTAAATAAAAAGTGTGCTGGCAATGATAGAGTCGCGCACGCCGGTTGATAATACAATATGATATGACACGGTAACAAACTAAACAGTGAATGCGGGCAGCAGCGCGGGCGCGCCGCTCAACTTTGTTTTGGTCCGAGCTTGCACGAAGATATACGGAAACACCCGACTTCTTATTTATGTTATGATATGGTGAACTTTGTACTATTTATATACCTACTAATTATGTACTGTTCTTATATTTTAGTTGAATTGTACCGATTGTGCGTCATTTTGAACATACGAGAATATTAAGATTATTGTTGAAAAAATAAAGTCATAGGATGATTTCCCACCCCCCAAAAAAAAAAAAAAAAAAACACATCATCATCACCGGATTATTGGTTCAAAGAAATTTTTAATCTATGAATCTCTTTCCTCCATCACGCGTGAACGGCTGGACCCATTTCGCTATTTCTTTTTTTGTTGTGTATGTTATTGTCAGGAGAGGGTTAAGAAAGAAAAAATGGGAAAATTGCGCAGAAAATTTGAAAATTTGAGAAAACTTAACGACTATTTAAACTTCGCGCGTGTGACAGTTCATAATTATTTTAAAATATTGTTGATATTATTTGTAAATAAGTCGTTGGTGTGCCTCTATAAATAAATAAATAAATAGCTAAGACAGGACAACGTCTGTCGGGTCACCTAGTTAAGGCGCAGATATACGACTTTTAATGGTTTTTAATTGAACATCACGTCTAAACGACCAGTTTTATTTCTTTGAAAGAAATATATGTTACTCTAAACAATTTTCGTCGTAATTTGATCTAATAATATTTGAAATTATATTTTTAAAACATAGTGTAATTAATTTGTAAAGTTATGTCTAACGCGGATAAAAAAATGAGAATCACGCAAAAATTAGAAAGCGTATGAAACGTTCTCTATTTTAGTGATCATTTAACTACGAGTTTTTATAATTTAGTCTAAGTGTTTTAGTTTAATACCTGTTGTTTTATGTGTAATAAATAATGCGTCTTATTTTGGACAACGCTCCTTGATGGGCGAGTCCTATTACTGTGTGGACGTACGACGCGTTACGTGAGCACAGCACAGAACACGCAAGCTAACCACTCAAGGTCATTGGCAGTTAATAGCGCCTTAACGCGCTAATAATATTTTTGACAAATACATGTCTATTAAATATGTATTTTTCATGTCTTGGTGAAAAATTGCAGCCTGTATTTGTTTCCATATAAGTGCACCAATATTCACATAATATACTCGCCCACAAGGTAGAACAATGACCTGGTCTCGGGTAGCCGATGGATATAAGATTATGATGACGCACAGGATCGGTCGTTGTGCATTAAGGTAATATGTACAGTACATATTACCTCAATGTCGTTATGGCGATATTTGCAGTGGATGTCTTTTGGATTAATTGGATTTATTATTTTGCACTTTTTTTAATGTGACGATGGATCTTGTAGGGTACGCAATAAAGTTTTATTATTACGAGTATTATCTCAGGATCAGGGCCGTTACTGAATGCTAGCAGATTTTCCTAATTTTTATTAGTGTTGCAATGAAAAATCCGACGGATTTGTCAATTTGTGTTTTTATTTAACAAGCCCGACAAGCCACAAAGAATCAAAAGACTATTAAAAATAGACAAAATAAACAGAAAACGTGAAAAAGTAATAATATAAAAATATAGACAACTAGCACTATGCTCGCGGCTTCGCTCCCGTAACCTATCCCGCGGGAACTGTTTTTTTTCCGGTACAAAAAGTAGCCTATGTTACTCGCTGATAATTTAGCTTTCTATTGGTGAAAAAATTGTTAAAATCGGTCCTGTAGGTAGCTCTGGGGGACAGCAAGGTCATCCGTCTTCCACAATAAGCTGACCTGGAAGTGCCCATTTTGTAGGTGTTCGGCTGTATGCTCTAGAATACGGAGAGTGTGCTGATCGTCTGCACTGCGAGGCTCATGTTTCGTGATACCGATCACGTCTAACCTGTATTGTACCTTAATGAGGACTTCCAGGTCATGCTGCGGACGCTCACGTACGGATACGTGGCAGGCAGTCTCCACTAAAGTTGTCCGGCTGCTTGTAAATTCGAATAACGCTGACGCTCGACGCTGGGTCTTCGTGCCTTACTGACCTCGGATGCTGTTATCAGGTGCCAGTTGTTGATGCCTATCAAAAATGTAGGTTTTGTTTCGAGGTAGCACAGCTCCTCAACTATACCAGACTGGTGGGGGTAGCGACATAAAGAGTATCGGGTGGCCGATTGGCTTTGCAGCCCTAAGTTTTTAATTGCCCTTGCCCGCTGTATTAACAATATAAGGCTGATCGGCCTTTTATCTGGAAGTCTACAAACTGAACGCTGCTATCCCTAGATAACCCTTCCGCAAAATCCAAATGTAGGATGCCCTCGGGACCCTAGGCACCAATTTTAGAGGAAATGAGCCGTCAATCTCTCGTCCAGGAGGGCGAATGTGTCTAGGTTCCCAGCCGGCCCGGACACAGTGACGGGTGCTAATTTTTATAGTGGACGAAGTGTAGGATCAACTTGTGTTGTTGATAGCTACCAGAACCTGTTCAGTTTATTCAGCATCAGTTTTAGTCTTAGGTTCATGTTTGATCACCTCCATCACATGAGCAGATGCTACAGATTTATCATTATGCAAAATAGTGTGATCTTTTTTTTTTTTTTTGAGGTGGAAAATCGTACTATGATATGATTTCTCCCGCTCTGGGTCGAGCGGAAGGGCGTGTCAGACTCTTACTGACTAAAACCCACCCCTGTTCCTTCCTGCCTTTGAGTGCCCAGGGGCGAGGTAACTCTGTTTCGAATTTATCCTCAACCCCCGGGCAGTCATCGGCCATGACGGGCCCCGTCTCTTGCTGACAACTCTTTGAGGCGCGCGTGGAACACTACGCGCCGTCGACTCCCGGGCCTGTTGCTGATCGGACGGCGAGCTACCCATTACTCGCCGTCCGCAGGCCCGGGTAGTGTGATGTCTACGATTACAATCAGACAATCAGCTATTGTGCAACTAGCCTTATTTTTGTTACAAAACCTAAATGTGTGCGGAACTTTTTAAAGACAACGATATCAGACGTGTTGTCTTTGACGAAACGCCATCGGTAGGTGAAGTGACCGTGAAGTGGGCTGTCAATCCATACAATCAAGGTGGAATGACAGTTCACTTCACGCTCACTCCACCTAAGTTTTCACGGTGAGCTGTGAACAGCCGGTCGATTCTGTAGCTCTACCATGAGTTTACGTAGCCAAAACTCGCTAGCGTCTCCGTAAATTATTTGTATGAAATATTGTACAGCGCCCCTAGCGGTCATAGAAAGAATTAAAATTCGTACCATGAGCACTATAGATTTCGATAGGTTAAAAACCTAACGTAATCTATTCGATAGATACTAACGTTTTTCAGCTGTCGCCATACAAAACGGTACCATGACTCACTGATTCGACAGACGCTATCGAATAATACGCTTACGATAGTAGTTACGTAGCTCACTAGCAATTTGACGTGTGAAACATGTGTATACATCAAAATTATATACGTTTTTGAGTCTAATAGATTCAAAATAATGTCTGCAAGAGCTTATTTAGCATGGAATATGTTAGTGGCCGCTGCATTTGAAGACCAACGACGTGAACAACGTAAATTTCAAGCTAAAATGAGAACTCATGTTGGATACCAATGATTTAGAAAATATAAGTGAAAGAAAGTTTATTAAACTTTACAGACTCTCTAAAGAAGCGTTTGAAGATTTGCCAAGATAGCCCAACGTTGAATATTGTTCATTCTTCCTTGCGGACCTTCGGTGGGTTTGCTAAGATCACCGTTCCTGAAAAATATATATTAGTTTCCTAATTTATATTTCTTTTTGTAACTTTACGTTTTAAAATAATTTAATAGAAAGTAGAAACATACCTTTCCATTAACTCTACCAACAATTGAAATTGTGAGACACTGGTCCTCATTGTATTAAATATAATCCAAATAATCTGTTGTTGTAAACTTTGAAAACACAACGCAGCTTAGGGTGTGACTAATATAATTATTAGTATTAGTTAAGAGATTGGTAATATTCTATGGATTTACGTATTAGTAATCCGACGAACTCTCATATCCTAATATTTAATATTCACATAATCTGGGCTATTTAATTCACTTGTCACGGATTGGATTAACTCTATTGTTCTCAGTGTTCTTACAGAACACTATTAATGTCTATTACTTCAAGAAGGGAACGAAGAATGCCGAATTATTGTATCGGTAATATCCATCTCCTTCGTATTTTTTTCCTCCGATCGACGTAAAGTAAAAAAAATGATGTCTTTATACGTAAATAAAAAGTTTTATTTTTGAGATATTTTTAATTTATTCCGATCCCACACCTCGACACGATGTGCTAAATTAATGTTGTATTATTAATTAATAACAGTCTAAAACATTTGACATTCTAATCCACCTAGTAATAATAAATACCGAGATGATACAGTCTATTGAACACTAATATAATGCGGCAGTGACACGTATTATTAGGTCTTAGTTAAATATCACTGACCTCATATATTAGTTGGATATTATAATAATACTAGACTAATATATTAATATTAGCTAATACTGATAAATTTCGGTATCAACCCATCTCTAGCTCTGTGACACAACCACAACGTCAACAAACAAAATTATAAATTGAAACGACGAAGTGACAGTGACTTATTATATGGAATAAAAATTAAAAAAACCACTAAGTACCATAAGTAGTCCACTATCAGTCAACTTTTCTATTTAGTCGGTTGATTTTGTGATATTGACTGTCCTAACATTTTTAGCATAGTGATAACACTACATTTTGAGCTTACGAGCCGCTCTCTCTTCTTATTAGTGAGGAAGAAAGAAACAAAACATAAGTAGTGAAGCATAGACGAAAGTATTCTAACGAGTAGAGTGAAGTTAGCTATGTGACACGATCTATCGAGCTTACCTTAGCGCCTGCGTAAGACTCCGTAAATCTCATGGTACAAGCATTATCGAAATCTATTCGATCCACGTTAGCACGCTAGCGAGTAATTTTTCGATGACAACTCATGGTAGAGGTACTGTTAACAGCTCACCGTGAAAACTTAGGTGGAGTGACCGTGAAGTGAACTGTCATTGTGCCTTGATTGTATGGATTGACAGCCCACTTCACGTTCACTTCACCTAAGTTTTCACGGTGAGATTTTACAGAATAGCACTACAGAATCGACCGGCTGTCATCGATTGCCAAAGATGTAAATGTTGGGCAATGGGGATTGCCAAAAATTTTAACCATTGGATTTTATTTTATTTTTTGAAAATCTATAGCATTTTGAGAAACTAATTTGAATATTTTGATAATTGGATCAATAGTTATTTTACTAAAATATTTTAATTTTTTAAGGTAGGTGACGTCATCAGTGGTACAAAATATTGTGCCGTTGCCTCACTAGTACATCATTAAAAATTTAAATCTGTCAACACAACGTCATCCATCTCACATTGTCGGGCTTCATCCCATCTCTCACCGATCCCGACTCTACACGATTATAAAGGTCCCAACTCTACACGAAACGATAAAAATGTACAGTCAGAATGAAAAACATTTAGACCAATTTTATTTAGACAAATTAAATCACCATGCGATGATAAGTGGCTATTTTCCAAGCCATGTTCTACAAAAATCACACAGGTGGCGCTGCCCTTCACCATGGAACAAATATAACTTTTGTTTTTTTAAAGAAAAGAAGCTGTCTTTTTCCAAAGACGAGGGACATCTCGATCTGTATTTTTGTGGAACATGGGCTGGACCATAATAGCTCATAACTATAATTACGATCATAATTAGTTGCTTCATTTTTCAGATATGATTATAATAATGTAGTCTCCCTACTTACTTGGTAACTTCGCACATATTTTAAAGATTTTTTAATGTCAAGCCCATAGATTATGTATATTTGGGTAATCAACAGAGACGGTCGTTTGCTCTAAAGAGATCTTATACAAACTTTATCAAGGAACATGAATACTCACTACGCGAGAACATTTGGACGTAGAAGCATTTAATCTATAACATTTATTGAAGTAAAACTTCTTTCCGCACGCTTGACTTGGGGAGTAAGCTGGTGAATGCGTGACGAGAACGTTACGAAAAGTGTGATCAGACGAGGCGAACGTGACGAGAGTGTTACGAAAAGTGATCGGGCGAAGCGAACGGAAGTTGAGAGGAAGTTTTACTTTAGTCGTGTGGTATAAAGCAAACTCGTTTTTTTATTTCTCAACAAATACAGGGTTACTGGTAACTCGAAGTATTCATTGAAGGGCATAATAGAAGGGGTGAAACGCAACAAGTTAAGCCACAATTTAAAGCCCATTTAAAAATAATATACAGCGTGAATGTATTGAAAATTTAAATTTAATTTTTTATCGTCATTGTTAGTAGTTAAAAATAAAAAAAAATATTGAAAAAAAAACAGGTTTTTATCTGGGACAATGAACTAAAAAGTTAAAAAGAAATTCTAGTAAGTATTTGGCGTGTATGTACTTACCTAAATTCCATTCCCAACGCCGGGACCCAAAAATAACGCCGTTGGGATCCAGCAGTACTTTTTTTCTTTTCTGATCTCGGAAACTTAGGGCTCCCCGACACGGACAGGTTAGGTAAGAAGGGGCTAGCTGGGTCCAGACAGCGAGTGAAGCGAACGAACACACCCTGCCATCCCCTTCGTGGTTATTTTTTTTAAATCATTCAGAAGTAGGAGCCCCGTGAAGCCCGCCGCACTATTCCCAAACCACTGTAACTTCTGTAAGCCAGAATCAACAGTAGCGACCACCAGAAAAAAACGCCGAGGCAATGAAGCTTGACGAAGCAACGAAATTAATCAGAAAAGACAGCGGAGGAGTAAGAAAAAACGTTCGAAAGAGTGAAGCGAGGCTCCGTCGACCACCTCACCTTTTTACGGGGCTCTGTCGTCTTTCCTTACTTACAACTGTTGTAAGTACATTACACATCCCTATTTCAACTGTTCTGTACTCGTCTCGTCGTTAAGTAAACAACCTGCGATCACAAGCATACGCTTGTGATCGCAGGTTGTTTACTTATTAAATTTTTTGGGACTTGTTTTTGAAGATTTTTGTGCAAAAACAGTATTTTTTTAATGTTTGTGGCTTTTTGGAACATTTTTCAAAGTCAGCACCGGCTGGAACTCCAGGTCTCGGTGCTGGCTGCGGAGGCACTCCCAAAAAAAAATGCTGCGCCTAATGTACAATTTTCAAAAGTGTTGGGAACTTACCTAACCTTTGAAAATACTTAAATCATGATGACAATGAGCTATTGTCCAGACCATGTTCCACAAAAATTACAGATGGCTTAGGATTCTTTGAAAAAAGACTGCTTCTATTCTTCAAAAAACAAAAGTTGTATTTTGTTCAATTGTGATTTTTGTGGAACATGGCGTAGAAAATATGGTGATTAAAGTATTTTTATTTGGTCTAAATGTTTTTCATTCTGACTGTACATTTTCATCGTTTCGTGTAGAGTTGGGAAGTTTTTGTTAGGTTATTTTATATCGTGTAGAGTCGGGATCAGTGAGAGTTGGGATGAAGCCGATGATTTGATCATTTTGAAACGAAATGTATATAATATTTCATTTTTAATGAAGTCTGGGGAACAGTCATGTGGCTTTTCTTCGATGATTTGATCATTAAAACGAAATGTTATATAATATTTTTAGGAATCAGAAGTAGTAATTATTAAAAAACACATAGTTCACAAACTTTGATCTTTAACACAATAAATTCAACGTAATAATCAGAGGAACAAAATCTACCCACAACATAAAAACGATAAATCACACGATTACAGAACTTACGCTACCGATGTGCACGCTTCGAAGGCTGGGACGAGAAAGAGGGCTGCGCCTTTTTTTTTTTGTGTGGCGTCTCGCAGGTCAACCTCTGAGGCTCTCGTCTGCTTAACCGGACTTGCCTGTGAAGGCTTTAATTTATTAAAGCCTCCAGCCAGGACGAGGGCTGCGCCGACTCGTCGCTCCTTTTTATACGGAGTAGCGAGGCAGTACGGGGGAACTGCTTATACGGCCTCTCTTGACATAGTGTCGTCCTCGACACGGGTTTCATGTTTGGTGCTGCTGGATCCAGCACCATCTAGTCCAACATCTGCATCTGCGTCCAGTAGGGGCATTGATAGTCTGACTTCCGCTTGACTACTGGATCCATGACAATGCGTCTGTAGTTCTACGAAAGCCAAGACAGCATGCCAGTAGTTCAAGAAACGCCAGGGCGATTTGATCGAAGTTTCACAATAGAACGCCAAGGCTCCAAGCCCGTAGTTCAGATAATGAACGCCAAGACTATAAGTCTGTAGTTCAACGAACGCCATGACAATGCGTCTGTAATTCAACGAACGCCAAGACAGCATGCCAGTAGTTCAAGAAACGCCAAGGCGATTTGCACGAAGTTTCATCATAGAACGCCAAGGCTCCAGGCCTGAAGTTCAGATGACGAGAGTTCATACATACCCTCAGTGAAAGCGGCGCACGACTCCAGGCACCACTCACCTCGCCAAGGCACCATATACTGTGCCGCTGCTTGTGTGGTTTTTCCATAGCTGCCACTGAGTAGCTAAGCTCATACCGTCCATTCGGCAGAACTTTCACGACTCAGTATGGGCCTCGCATCCCTGGATCAAGTTTCCGGTAGACTGCGAATACTTAATAACAAACACAAGGTCATGTATTTTGAACTGACGAGATGGGTGCCTAAGTCGATTGGCATAGTCGTCTTGCCGTTGTTTGTTAGCTGTCATCAGTTTGCTTGCCCGGCTCCTGCTGATCTCCTGTAAGGACTCCCGATTGTGGTTGGTGCCCGTGATGGCTATATCACGAACAAGGCTTTGAAATAATGGCGTGGCTGCGTCCGTTCCCGATCATCAGGTTGAGGGGTGAGGCCTGGGTGGTCTTCTGCTTCGTAATATTGAGGACCAGCTGCAGTTTCTAGCGAACTTCCGATCAAGATTCCGGCTTTGTGTTTTACTTCAACCCGCAACATGTTGAGAAAAATGCGAATGTACCGTTCCACCTGACCGTTTGCGTGGCGCATTTCCGGGGTGATAAAATGTAAGTCACTCCCCATATCCCTTACCCTTACAAGTCACGAATTCTCTGGACTCAAACATCCGTCCCCTATCGCTAACTATCAACTTTGGAACTCCAAATAAGAGAACCGCTTGCATAAAGGCGCGTTTTAATTCACCAACGTCTTATCTGTAAATTGCATACAAGAGGCAAAATTTCGTGGATGTATCCAAAATAACCTATATGATTTTGTACCCATTAGAGGTAGGAAGAGGACTCAAGACATCTGCATGGATTGTATGAAAAGGGGAATCAGGTTTTTCCCAAGACGTGATGTTCTGATTAGGTGATCACGGTACCCTCTTTCTTGAGATACAGACTAAACAGTGAGCTACATATTTGTTTACAAATTGGCGAACCCTGGGAACCAAAAGTATTTGAGAATGAGATCAAGAGTCTTGTCAGCGTTAATGTGCTCGTGTTCGTCATGAAAAAATCCTAATAGGCTGAGCCTATGTCCCCTTGGAACACAACAAGCGGTGATCCTCGCTGACGGGCGAGTATTTGTAATACAACAGGTCATTTTGAGCAACATAACGCTTCGAATCTAGTTCACCATACCTCAGCTGTTGCAGCAACGCCTGTTTCTCGTTATCCGCAGATTGAGCTATTTGAGCCCAATTACGTGGTCTCGAAACTTGGTTAGCTACAACAACTGAAGGGTTGCGGCCAAGGAAATCAGCGTGTGGCTTCATTACCCCCTTTCGATACTCAATAGAAAAATGAAAATTTTGGAGGTAAATACACCAACGTGGAACACCTGGCAACAAATCTTTATTGAGCTCGGTGGCCTTCAAAGCATTGCAGTCTGTTACTACTTTAAATTATAAACCCACGAGGTAGTGGCGGAAGTGCTGCAAGGTTTTAACGACCGCCAGCGTCTCCAACTCTTATGAATGGTATTTAATTTCGGCGTTCGGCGTCGCTTTGCTGTAATAGCCACCACGTGCTTACTACCCTCACCGTGTTTCTGCAATAAAATTGCACCGTACGCAACACTACTCGCGTCCGTGTGGACCTCTGTGGACAGCTGCGGGTCAAAAATGGACAGAACTGGTTTGTTAGTAATAATAATAATAAAAAAAAACAGGAAAAAATAAGAATAAACCACCACAAACAAACCCAATTCGGAAAACAGGATATTAAATAACATGGCGATGAAAATATAACGCACCGAAAATGCTGACAAGAAGCACTTCACCTAAATGCACAAACAACATCTTCGGGTTCGTCGCTCAGCTCCGCCTCGCAGCCGCCGGGACCTTTTTTTTTTTTTTGTTGCTTGGTGGAATATCCTCATGGATGAGCTTCGCCCGGGCCGGGCAAAGGGGTTTGTCAGACTCTTACCGACTAAAAACCACCCCGGTGTTCCGTCCCACACTTGGACCGGGGATCGTGAGAGCTAGTACGACTTCCATGATTCCCGGCTAGTGCCGGCCCTCCTATGCGGGCCACCTCTGGCCCGCGGGGAGAGTGAGGTATCCTCCCCCCGTGACGTCTAATAGGGGCGCACGTGGAACACTACGCGCCACCGCCTCGGGTCCTGCTGGATGGGGGCGGCGGACGACCCCGAGTCCGCTGGCCCTCCGGACCCATTTAGGGGGGCTGGAAGAGGGCGTTGTCCGCCCTCCGCCGACGCTCGGTACGCCTGCTGCGGATCGGACGAGTGGCCACGGCCTCCCTCTCCTTCTCTGCAGCCTCTTTCTGCAAAATTACGGCTTCACAGAAGGAGATCACCGCATCCCACGACTCGGCGACAGGTCGGGGCCCACTTCGGATACGAGGGCACGGCGCTGCTCCTCCCATGTGGCACACTCTGCCAGTGTGTGCTCGCGCTGCATCGGTTCACCGCCCCGCGTCCGCACCTCCTCGCGCCACCGGTACAGCGACTGGAGAGACCTCACGGCGCCCTCACCTTCCGCCTGACGCAGGTCCTCACCGGACACGGTTGTTTCGGGAGGTTCCTGTTTCGGATCAAGCGGGAGGTGACGCCCGGGTGTTTCCATTGCACGGATCGCCCCGAGGACACGGTGGAGCATACGGTGGAGGTCTGCCCCGCTTGGGCGGAGCAACGCCGTGTCCTCGTGGATGCGATAGGCGGCAGCGACCTCTCGCGCCCTGCCCTGGTTCAGGCCATGGTACGGAGCGAGAGGGAATGGGAAGCCGTCTCCTCCTTCTGCGAAGCAGTAATGCTCGCGAAGGCGGAGGCGGGACGCGTGAGAGAGCACCAACAGCGGAGTCGCCCTCACGCCCTCAGCAGCAGCCGCCTCAGGAGACGCCGGGGACTTCCGGCGCCGCGAGACGATCTCCGGCCACCGTAGACCCGGGCCTGCGGACGGCGAGTAGTGGGTAACTCGCCGTCCGATCAGCACCAGGCCCGAGAGTCGACGGCGCGTAGTGTTCCACGCGCGCCTCAAAGAGTTGTCAGCAAGAGACGGGGCCCGTCATGGCCGATGCCTGCCCGGGGGTTGAGGATAAATTCCAAACAGAGTTACCTCGCCCCTGGGCACTCAAAGGCAGGAAGGAACAGGGGTGGGTTTTAGTCAGTAAGAGTCTGACACGCCCTCCCGCTCCGCCCAGAGCGGGAGAAGTCATAGGATGATTTCCCACCCCACAAAAAAAAAAAAAAAAAAAAAAAAAAAAAAAAAAAAAAAAAAAAAAAAAAACCGGTACAGCGAGGCGAGGACTCTCGACTCCAAATCCCAGGGCGGAGATCCGGTCAGTGCACAACCCGCCTCGTAGGAGATCGTGCGATATCCCCTGATAGCCCTGACGGCCATCGCCCTCTGCTGTCTTCGCAGTATCGCCATGCTGCCGGCCGTCAGGTCTGAAGCCCACACTGGGGCCCCGTACAGGGCCATGGATCGCATGATCCCCAAGTATAACCGCCTACAAGCGGTGCTCGGGCCCCCCAGATTAGGAAGCAGCGTTGCGAGCGCGCCCGTGGCGCCCATCAACCTAGGTGTTAGCCGCCGAAAATGGGGACCAAAGTCCCACCGGCTGTCGAGCACCAATCCTAGGTACTTCATGGTGGACTCGACAGCGATTTGGACTTCCCCGACCACGATGTGTGATCCCGGCGGCGGCGCCCGTCGGGGGCCATGAAAAACCATAACCTCCGACTTGTTTAGGGCCACCTCCAGCCCCAGGTGTCGCATGCGAGCCACCACCTGTGAGACCACAGCCGTCGCCAGCAACGCTGCCTCCCTGTACGAGCTCCCCCGGGCCGTGACCAGCATGTCGTCCGCGTAACACGTCAGGTCCACTCCCGGTTGGAGCTCGCCCCTCAGCACCCAGTCGTAACCGATGTTCCACAGGGGTGGGCCTAGGAACGAGCCCTGTGGAACACCGCACGACATATCGCGACGGCCCTCACCGGCGCGTCCCCTGTAGGTGACACACCTTTCCGCCAAATAAGCCCCAACGATGCGGCGGAGGTAGCGGGGCACCATGTGGTACCTTAGTGCCTCCCAAATACAACTCCAGGGCAGGGTGTTGAAGGCGCTGGATATGTCCAAGGACACCGCCAGCATCACCCCGCCCCGGGAAACCACTTCCTCCGCCAGGACTCAAACCCGCATTATGGCGTCGATTGTGGAGCGCCCATGCCGAAAACCGAACTGACTGTCGTCCAGATCCGGCCCCTCTCTGTATGACTGTCGAGGCAGGCAGCAATTATCCGCTCAAAAAGCTTACTCACCTCGTCTAGCAGCATTATGGGTGACCTGTCTTCCACTGAGCGGGGAAGCGGCCCTGCTCAAGGCAAGCTGAGTAGAGTCCTCTCAGCTGGGGCTCTAGTTCCTTCAGAGCGAGGACGAGCGCGCGGCCCGGAACTCCATCGGGTCCCGGGGCCACGGTTTCGGCCCGGAACCGCATCACGGCCGTCCTCAACTCTGGTTGTGTCACCTCAGGGACGCTCTCCTCGTCCTCCGACTCGTGTGGGCAAAGCCATCGGCGGCGGCACGTGCTCTTCTCTATCAGGGAAGAGAGCAGCGACCACTCCCTCCAGCAACTGAGGCTCGAGGCTCTCAGTGAGTGGGGGCGCCCAGGCACAGCCGCCGGGACCTACGCCAACCGTGAGTCCAACGATTCCGGCCGCTGCAGTTGCGTCAAGCTCGAGCGACGAAAACACCACTCCGCCGACCACACCACCACCTGCGCGTCGACGGGGAAGAGGCCGACCACCAGCCAGTTTGGAACCTCGAAGCCCACCGGCCTCTGATAGGGTTCCCGCTGCCGGTGGAAGTGTGCAGCGCATGCGATGGACACAATCCATTAACGAAAACGTTATGCGCTCATATTATGGGGCTACAGAGGCGGGAATTAACCTGACTGCGTACCGTGGTCGGATGCTCTCTCTGTTTCAGGTGCTTGAGCCAGCTGTCAACGTTTCGGCCCAATGACTGTCGAATCAGGTACGGGTCATCCAGCGTAACCGTATGCTGGATGATGCCGTACTTGATAGACTATGCCTCGAATCACGGAGTAGCCGTGTCTCACCTGCTTCGCCACCGGCCGCGGTGCAACTGCAACCTAGTGCCCCACCGCGACCTGACCACGTTGGTGAAGATGATGACGTGGCTATATCCGTAAGTACCCAGTGTAATGAACGATTGAGGAGCGCTTTGGAGGATGCGTTCCGAGAGCACCGCTCCACTCCGCCTGGGCTTAGACTTCGTCTACCTCGTTTGCCCATGCATAAGAAAAATAAGGCGCTGGTCTGTGCTCTAGATTCGCAGCTATCACATTTTTTTGATAGCAGCAAAGACCTTGCCGATACCCACTCAACCTTGTACTGCGCGGCTGCAGCGGCATGTCGTGTAGCTCACGTCAAGATCCCTAACAGTGACAGAGCTGCACGACCAGCTGTACCAGCTTGGCAGTGCAGGATCGAGCGTCGTATCGGTGAGGCTAGAGCACTCATTGGCAAGCTTATCTGCTTCAGGGAGGGCAACACTCGCCCTAGGGTGATGCGCTTGGTGAGGCGGGCTTTCTCAGGGACTGATATAAGTTCCCGAGATTATCTGACCCGCGTCACAGAGCGTATCGACTTCCTGAAGCAGAAAATCTATGCATGGGCAAACCGTATTCGTCGGTACAAGCGGCAAGTGGAGCGGTACACCCAGAACCGCACATTCCAAAGCAACGAATGGTTGGTTTATAGGGCTTGGGAGCGACCGGACCAAGGTGTGTCTGATACGCACCTACCTGATGACGTCACCATGAGCTCATTCTGGCGCAGCATCTGGTCAATGCCGGTCAGGCACACCGAGGGTGATTGGACACGAGAGGTCGAGCGTGCGTGTGATCTTATACCAGAAATGGGGGCTATTGCCATCAACCCCCAAGATGTAGCTCGTGCAGTCCGTCCGTTGCCTAACTGGAAATCTCCAGACCGTCCGGTCTGCACTATTTATAGATAAAATGGTTTCAAAGATCGTACGCTCACTTGGCAGCTCAGTTCCAGTCTGCCCTAGAGTCTGGGTCGCTGCCCCAGTTCCTTACGACAGGAGTAACCCAGCTGCTCCATAAATCAGGTAGTACTGCGGAACCCAAAAATTATAGGACGATCACGTGTTTACCGACGGTCTATAAAGTCCTTACGTCCATTGTGAGAGCCAAAATTAACAATCATATTGACACCAATTTTATCATGTCTGCCTCTCAGAATGGATGTAGGAACGGGTCCCGTAGTACAGACTGTTGTCAGCATTACCTGACCCACCCTAAAATCAAACGACTTTGGACCCTCTGCACGTAACATTAAGGTTTATTTAATTTATATGAGCTTATCAGACAAGTGCTCGAGCACTCGATGAACAAAAATACAATAATAACACAGACACGCAAATTTGATCTTTAACACGTAACGTTAAGGTAAACCCACCCAACAAAGTCGGAGCCACCGGCATTATATATGTTTTTGTTAAGCTATTTTAATCATTATCTCGTTAACATTAAAGTTGAAAAGCTTTTAAGTCACACTACATAATTACAACCCAATCTTTAATTTCGCGTATTCCCAACAAGTTCTTGTGGCTTAGCGGTTTGATGCTGGATTGACGACGAACAGCATGTGGGTTCGAAAACACAGTCCACCTATACATCAGTTTCTTTTTTAATTTGTTTTCATTTCTACAATATTGCTTGCAATATTAAAGAACGACCAATATGATTTTCGCCTAATAACTTATCTTGTAAACGGGTGGGTAATTTAAAAAACTTTAAGTTCACAGAATTTATATTTACCAAGAATGGTGGGTTGTGAGGTAGATCATAAATTCATCTAAGTAACAAAATTTACACTACGCCTAATAGCAGTGATTGCGCACACACATTTGTAAATCGTTTAACTCGTTAAGTATTTTTAAGCAATTTGCTGTAATATAGCATCATGTCGCAACTTGACGACTATACCAAACATAAAATAATATTTTTACATGAGCAGAATGTTGGAATTAGAGAGATTGGTCGCCGACTTAATATAGCAGTAAGTGTTTTTTATACCTATTTTATTTTATTGATTGTGATGAATGAACGCGTAGTTGGCTATTTTACCATTACATTCACTCCTTACAAGTTACATACACGGTTCCAAAAATGTTTATTTTTGTTTTAGAGAAATACGGTCAGGCTATGGCTAAGACGTTATGGAGACAATGGAAATATTCAGCGGATTCGTCCAGGAGCAAAAGCCATTAAGTATAGTCCCGAATTCGAACGTCACCGGGCTATTTTTTCAAGCCACGTTGAAAATCCATTTTTGCCCATTCGTGCAACCGCAATAAACCACAATATTTCAGTGGAAACAGTGAGAAGGCATTTACACGTTGCTGGGATAAAGAATTATAAACCTATAATATAAGATAGACGTAAAATCTTATGGCGGAGGAAAGGAGAACGTTACAACGAGAAGTGCTTGCTACCTTGTAGAACCAGCGGTAGAATAACCCTGGGCTACTGGGGCTGGATGTCGTCCATGGGACCTGGTGAATTGGTGGAAGTTGGTGGTAGGTTTAATAGCAGTTTGTATTTGGAGATTCTGCGTGACGTCATGCTGCCGACTGTGCGAATTGCCTATCCAACGTCACATATTTATTTCATGTATGATAACTGCTCCATCCATCGTGCAGGCATTGTGCGGGAATGGTTAGCTGCTCAAGAAGGTGTGACAGTTATTAATTGGCCATCTAAAAGTCCTGATTTGAACCCTATAGAAAATTTATGGGGTCAAATGGTTTTAAATTGGGACACAACGGAAGTGCGAAACAAACACAACTTGGCTGAGGTCGTGACATCGACTTGGGAGCACATGAGAGGCAAAGATTTGTGTTGAAACATGGTGCGCAGTATGCGTAGCCGCTTACAACAACTTATAGCAGGGGACGGTGCACCACTCCGCTACTAGTTCATCTAGTAGGTATATTTAAACACACCATGCAAGTAAATGCTCAATGGATTGATTGTTCAACCATTAAAATGTTGCAGATTATGTGGTGATGTTATTGTTATAAACAGATTTTTTCTGTTTAAATAACATGTTTATTCACTACATATAGGCAGCTATAAATTTGTAAAGCATTTCACAGATGAATTCATTTTCTCGATAACAAACTTTGAAGCATATGCATGCCTTTTTTAATGTTTATATGGCATACTGATATAAAAAGTACATTAATTTGGAAATATATGAGCATTTACTTACTTTATCTTACTTAGGTGTTTTAATGGAATAATAAACATTTTAAACTTGCAATTTTTTAGTTTTATTTCTATACAAACTGCCCGTTTAAAAAGACAATACCCTACGTCGTCTATTAAAAAATTGTAAAAAAGTGTAATATAATACTCGTATCTAAATTTAGGTTAAACTTGGTTTCGAACGTAGACAACGATGAATATCGCACTACCTTAGTGACCACAAGACCAACACAACTCTTATAAGCCGCATTGAAATTTGATCTTAGTTGTAATGCTAGACGCAATATTCAAAAAAATTTGAACCATATAGTATACTATCATAAAGTTTATTCTTGCACAGCACGAGCAGCCATCTTCTCCTCGTGCAAATTATTTTGTATTTTAAATAATCACTCCATGGTAGCATTTGAATACCAGCTTTATAATGAATACGAATATTTATTTTTCAACTACCCACTTATTACAAGTTATGTGAAAATATTACCATTTTAAAAAGTTTATGTCTAATCTGTAGTTCTTTACAATAATACAAGAAATAGTTTTGAAATATAAATTTTATATTGAAAGCAAAACAATATCTTTGTCGCAGGATTTGATCTCGAACCTCGTTTTTCACAGTCTTACACACAGACCACGAGACCAGAATTACTTAAACTCAATTATTAAAATAAGCTATTACACTTATCACATTATAACAAATAGTTATAAAATATAACCTAATACTAACGTTTTAAAGATCAAATTTGCGTGTCTATATTATTATTGTATTTGTTCATCAAATCCTCGAGCAGTTGTCTGATAAGCTCATATAAATTAAATAAACCTTAATGTTACATGCAGAGGGTCCAAAGTCGTTTGATTTTAGGGTGGGTCAGGTAATGCTGACAACAGTCTGTACTAAGGAGCTGCTGCTCATTGATGTTGCCATTAGCCAACAGGTTCGTCGTTCTCGTAGAGATCTGTCGACATGTTGGATAGATTACAAGAAGGCCTATGACTCAGTGCCACATACATGGCTCATGAGGGTGCTGGAACTGTACAAAGTGGATGCAACTTTGCGCACCTTCCTGATGTCGTGTATGGGGCAGTGGAGGATGGTCCTTCACTATCCAGGATGTCGACAGATCCAGGAGAACAGCGAACCGATAAGAATCGAGCGTGGCATATTTCAGGGCGACAGTCTGAGTCCACTGTGGTTTTGTCTGGCCCTAAACCCTCTCAGTACTCTACTGGAGGGTTCGGGCCAAGGCTACCGGTTGAGAAGAGGTGGTTTGGTTATATTACACCTCCTTTACATGAATGATCTGAAACTCTTTGCCCCCAACAACTTGCAACTGATGAAGCTACTGAAGGTAACAGAAACCTTCAGTAGCGCCATCAGGATGGAATTTGGTGTGGACAAATGTGCAGTCATGCATGTAAAGCGAGGGGAGCTTATGGAATCCGTGGGAACTCAACTCTCGGATTCCATACACCTGAGATCCCTTTGCTCAACCGAAACCTACAAATATTTGGGTATGTCGGAAGCGTTAGACATCAATACTGCTGCCGTGAAACACTCGTTGACGGAGCGCTTCTTTGGCCGCCTGAATAAAGTACTGAATAGTCTTTTATCAGGCGGGAACAAGGTGCGCGGCTTCAACGGTTGGGTCATGCCGGTATTGATGTACTCTTGCGGCATTCTCAAATGGACTCAGACGGAACTTGACGCCCTGGATAGGAGAGTCCGCACACTGCTGACCGCAAATCGGATGCATCACCCACGATCATCGGTGATGAGGCTGTATATCCCACGGAAGTGTGGGGGTCGTGGCTTCCTAAACGCTAAGACCCTACACAACCTCGAGGTATGCAGCCTTAGGGAATACTTCCGCAAAGCCGACGTGAGTATGCATCGAAAACTGGCGCAAACCTATGGTACTGGATACTTATGACCGCAGGAAGTATCGCAGAGCAAAGAGTTTCACGGACGCTTTTACCGGGCACTACATGGGCTCGATGTAGATTTTTTAGCGTCCGTATCCTGGTTGCGTTTTGGTGACGTTTTCGGGGAAACCGAAGGTATTGTCTGTGCGATTATGGATGAAGTTATGATGACGAATAACTACCGGAAATACATTGTAAAAGACGGTACGGTTGACATCTGTCGTGCATGCCGCCGGCCCGGGGAATCAATCCGACACATTATTTCTGGTTGTTCTCGTCTTGCTAACGGAGACTATTTGCATAGACACAACCTTGTAGCCAGGATTATCCACCAGCAACTTGCTCTTAAATACAATCTCGTGGAATCTGAAGTACCGTATTATAGGCTTGAGCCGGACCCAGTTCTCGAAAATGGCAATATCACGTTATATTGGGATCGATCTATCATCAGTGACAGGACTATTGTTGCCAATAAGCCTGACATAGTGGTGATAGATCGACTAGAGCGTCGCACAATGATTTTTGATATAGCGGTCCCTCATGACGAGAACCTTATGAAAGCTGAGAAAGATAAACAAAATATCTTGATCTGGCTCGCGAGGTTGTCGACATGTGGGAGTTGGATACAGCAGTCATTGTGCCGATAGTTGTGACGGCCAATGGCTTAATAGCCAAGAGCCTCGACGAACACCTAAAGAGGCTCTCGTTAAGCGACTGGATCAAGGGCTTGATACAGAGAGCGGTACTCCTGGACACGGCGCGTATTGTTAGGAGATTCCTTTCTCAGGAGCCCTGACCACTGGTAGGGTCCAAGCCCTATCCCGATGCCGTTGGGCTACTATTTTTATATTTTTAAATGTTTGTTTTTTATATTTAAATATTTAAAAATGTAAATAGTATGTACAGACTGTTGTCAACATTACCTGACCCACCCTAAAATCAAACGACTTTGGGCCCTCTGCATGTAACATTAAGGTTTATTTAATTTATATGAGCTTATCAGACAACTGCTCGAGGATTTGATGAACAAATACAATAATAATATAGACACGCAAATTTGATTTTTAAAACGTTAGCATTAGGTTATATTTTATAACTATTTGTTATAATATGATAAGTGTAATAGCTTATTTTAATGATTGAGTTCAAGTAATTCTGGTCTCGTGGTCTGTGTGTAAGACTGAGAAAAACAAGGTTCGAGATCAAATCCTGCGACAAAGATATTGTTTTGCTTTCAATATAGAATTGAATTTATATTCCAAAACTATATCTTGTATTATTGTAAAGAACTACAGACTATACACATAAACTTTTTAAAATGGTAATATTTTCACATAACTTGTAATAAGTGGGTAGTTGAAAAATAAATATTCGTATTCATTATAAAGAAGTTTTTTAAATTACCCACCCGTTTACAAGACAAGTTATTAGGCGAAAATCATATTGGTCGTTCTTTAATATTGCAAGCAATATTGTAGAAATGAAAACAAATTAAAAAAGAAACTGATGTATAGGTGGACTGTGTTTTCGAACCCACATGCTGTTCGTCGTCAATCCAGCATCAAACCGCTAAGCCACAAGAACTCGTTGGGAATACGCGAAATTAAAGATTGGGTTGTAATTATGTAGTGTGACTTAAAAGCTTTTCAACTTTAATGTTAACGAGATAATGATTAAAATAGCTTAACAAAAACATATATAATGCCGGTGGCTCCGACTATGTTGGGTGGGTTTACCTTAACGTTACGTGTTAAAGATCAAATTTGAGTGTCTGTGTTATTATTGTATTTTTGTTCATCGAGTCCTCGTGCACTTGTGTGATAAGCTCATATAAATTAAATAAACCTTAATGTTACAGACAGAGGGTCCAAAGTCGTTTGATTTTAGGGTGGGTCAGGTAATGTTGACAACAGTCTGTACATGAAGTTTATGGAATAATAATAATAAATGTAGGTTATTATTGCATAACTTATTTCGTTAAATCGGTTTTATGTTTTAACAGAAACACAACACTGTGAGGTATGGTGTGTTGATTACGGCGGTGGAGGTCCATCCAACTTTGAAGCTTTACCTGGTGGTACACAATGTAGCTACAGCAGACCTTACGACGTTTGCTTCCAGGTAAGTTATCTTATTATGATTCCATATTATATAATATATTTATATATGTATGTGTATGTTGTGTATATATATATATTATTAGGTATATATTTATGTGAATATATATTAATATTAACATTATATGTGTAGGTTTATTTAATTCCTTAGTTTAAGACTTCTCGTACTCTTTTTTTTTCTGTTTTTTACACACTCTTGTCTACATTTCTTTTTCACTTCTCTTTTCGCGGGTCTGCTGGCAGAAATTTCTTTAGAAATAAGCAGTACCTTTGTGCTAATTTTTATTATGTTGTTTATTTATAGCTTATCTTGTGTGTACATAAATTGTTAAATAAATAAATAATACCAATAATAAGCTGGCAACACCAACAATGTCAGACGTGTCATAAAATTGCCCATTCCAGTTTTCGATGTTAATCATATTTTGTAAAGTATTTTCAAGCTCACAACCAAAAGTAAAATTAAGTGTCATTTTATCAAGAACCAACACAAAATAATTTATGAAAAACTACCACCTCTACACCGAAAAACTAAAAAATATGGAAATGACAGCTAAGCTGTCATGAACAAAGAATACAAATTGAACAAAAACTCGAAAAATTGGACAACACGTCCTAGATGTTGAAGAGATCAGCAGCTCGCCCTGCACGTCGACGGGGAGGACGCCGGCCGCCAAGCGGCTTAGGACCTCGAGACCCACCGACCTCTGATAGGGTCCCAGCTCCCGGTGGAAGTGTGTGCAGCGCATGCGATGGACGCAATCCATCAATGAAAACGTCATGCGCTCATACTATAAAGCTACAGAGGGTGGTAACAACCTGACCGCGTACCGTGTTCGGATGCTCTCTTTGTTCCAGGTGCTTGAGCCAGCCGTCAACGTTTCGGCCCAATGACTGTCGGGTGCGGGTCATCCTGCGTAATCAAATGTTGGATGATACTGTACTTGATCGCCTCCGAACTGAAATAGATAGCCATGTTATTGTCCCTCCGTCGCAGACTGTGGTACCAGTTGTGGTACCACCGTCCAACCATACTCCCAGCCACGCTGACGAGGAATGTAATGACATGGTTACAAACGTAAGTACCCACTACAATGATGAATTGAGGAGTGCTTTGGAGTGTGCTATTCGGAAATATCGCAGCATGCCGCTCGAACTTAGGCCACGCTTACCTCGTTTGCCCATGCATAACAAGAATAGGGCGCTGGTGGCTACTCTGGATTTGCAGTTGTCAAATTATTTTGATGACTGCGAAAACATCACCGATACACACTCGATACTGTACTCCGCGGCTGTAGCGGCATGTCGTGTAGCTCACGTCAAATTTCCTAATGACAGAGCTACACGACCGAAGCCAGCCGTGCTAATACTACTACTAATACGCACCTGCCGGATGATGACGCCATATACTCGTTCTGGCACAGCATCTGGTCGGTGCCTGTCTGTCATACCGAGGGCGATTGAACTCGGGATGTTGAGCGCGCGTGCGATCCAATACCAGAAATGGGGGCAATTATCATCAGCCCCCAAGATGTAGCTCGTGCAGTCCGTCCGTTATCTAACTGGAAATCTCCAGGGCCGGACGGTTTGCACAACTTCTGGATAAAATGGTTTACATAGTCGCATGCCTGCTTGGCATCTCAGATCCTGTCTGCCTTAGAGTCAGGGTCGCTACCCCAATTTCTAACTACAGTAATAACCTACCTGCTCCGGAAATCAGGTAGTGCTGCGGAACCTAAAAATTATAGACCGATCACGTGCTTACCGACAGTCTATAAGGTTCTTACATCCATTTTGAGCGCTAAGATTAACACACATATAGATAGTAACTGTATCATGTCAGCCTCTCAAAATGGATGTAGGAATGGGTCCCGCGGTACTAAGGAGCTTCTCCTCATAGATATGACTATTAGCCAACAGGTTCGGCGTTTCCGAAAGGATCTGTCGACATGTTTGATAAATAATAAGAAGGCCTATGACTCAGTTCCTCATACATTGCTCATGACGGTGCTAGAATTGTATAAAGTTGATGCAATGCTACTCACCTTCCTGATGTCATGTATGGGGCAATGGAGGACGATCCTTCGCTATCCAGGATGTCGACAAATCCAGAGGAATAGCGAACCGATAAGGATCGAGCGGGGTATATTCCAGGGTGATAGTTTGAGTCCGCTTTGGTTTTGCCTAGCTTTGAATCCTCTAAGCACACTGCTGGAGAATTCAGGGCTAGGCTACCGGTTGAAGAGAGGTGGTCAGGTTATATCTCACCTCCTTTACATGGATGACTTGAAACTTTTTGTCCCCAGCAATCTGCAACTGATGGAGCTACTGAAGGTAACTGAAACCTTTAGTAGTGCCATCAGGATGAAGTTTGGTGTGGACAAAAGTGTGGTCATGGATGTAAAGCGAGGCGAGATTGTGGTATCCTGCCATAATAATAGCCTTTATTCAGACATCATAGTACATTAGTATAATTTATTACATTCAGTTTATCATAATTATAATAATTTAATTTACGCAATGCAATACAATTATAATCCCAAATTAACTTTAGTTATTATTTTTAAATTAGGTATTTATTTATTTTAATTTTGTTTTGTTCTATTCTGTTATATTCTATTCCTATTTATATTATTTGAGTTTATAAATGCAAATAGAATACTATATAAATAATTATTGACACCCTTTTGTGTGCCTTTTGGTGGCAAAGGCCTCCCCCAACTGTCTCCATTTCAGTTCTCTCTATCATTGGCTATTGTTGTCCATCTACCACCTGCACGCGTAGCATGACCACCCTAGAAACGGGTTTTGTCGACGGAAGAATAGACAAAATGACAGATTGTAGAAAGATTTCTACCGTGTCAAGCATGGCGATGTTAAAACTGAGGAGAAGAAGTGTTTCTATTCTTCAGTCGATAAAAGTCTACAATGTAAAGCATGATGACCAATTTTTCTCTACTTTTGACACATGAGTGTAGAAACATTTCAACTCAAGAAGTGTCAAATAGTCTACATCTCATTAGACCTAGACAAGATCTTTATTGATTTTAAAAACTCAATTAGGCGGCTGTTTCATTTCAAAATTGTGGTGAATCTTCCACAAAAGCCAATAAAAGAAATGGAGTGTGTGTGTTTGAAGTTTGATTTTAAAAACATGTATGGGGGCTACCGTCGCCATCGTCTCAGTTTTATACCAATAATAATGAAAGGAAGGCAGAAAGAAACGCCGTGCAAGCATTAACGGAGGCTCTCAATCTTCCCGAAAAAAATAATAAATAACTTTTCCAAAAACCAAACATTTGAAAAATGTATTTTAAAGTTTTGTTATTTTCCACATTGTGTAACAAAATGCGAAAATTAACATGACAAACTACATTTTTGCTATGTTTCATTATTTATTTACTTTGTTTGTTGTTATTTACACAAATCCAACATGATCAGTCTCCACAAACACAAATATTGTTGTACAAACAACAAACAAACAGGGGGTTTTTGGCGGGATTTTGTCGAGTGAAGTTCAGTGGCTGTTTTAATTATTCGTTTATTGATTCCTAGTGGATATTGTGATGTAAAATTGGTGTACTTTTGTGTCTCAAGTGTCAACGCAAATGGACAATATGTGGAATCATTAAAACTGGCGCGATCTCGGGAAAATGGAGCTGAGAATTTTATTGTAGTATTGACTACCTCAGCGAAGTTTGCCGAGAAGGCTGTCTCGACACATTTGTTGCCAAATACTGCAAAAAACATTAGAATGTGTTACATCTGCATTCTAATGGAAAAAAAGTATAAATAACTACGTAAGACTAGGCAATATGGTCAAAAGACTTTCGCCTTCCCTTCGGGGACAATAAAAGAAAAAAAAAACAAACAGTCAACACAGATGACAGAACTGACAAAATAAAATTAATACGTTTCGTTGTTGCTTTGAGTTACGTTCAAAAGTTTTTAGAACTTGGCGTTAGACACATTTATTTCGATAACGAAACGTAATATGTTATCGTAGATTTCTTACCTTGTCTACATCACTAACTACCTACCCGTTGCTATGGAAAGAATGAATATGTCTTTGTCTTCGTAGAAACGCGAGTCTACGGGTCGCGCCGTGCTCGGGCAGTAGAGATATAGAGTGGCATAGAAATAACTTTGTCTACTCTTGGTAGAGTAGAGATAGAATTGGTCATGCTACGCGTGCTGCTACAACTTTTATCTCATCTCGTCTTCCCATCTTCTTGGTGGCCTACCTCGTTTCCGTTTCCTATGACTTGTGAACCAGTGCATTATAGATTTCGACCACTTCTCTTTACCTCTAATAGTATGTCCTGTCCACTTTCATTTGAGCTTTCTAATAGTTACTGTGACATCCTTTGTTCTAGTACATTTCTTTATATTGATGGTTCTTAATCTATCCGAAAGTCTATTTCCCATCATACTCCTTTCCATAGCGTTTTGACAAGTTTCAAGTTTTTAACATGAGTTTTATTGAGTATCGAGTTTGTTAGTAAGGAGTTCTATTAATGTTTAACGAACCTTTTCTTGCTCTGAGCCCCATTTAAACTCTACGTCCTTTTTAGTTAATCGAGCAACACAAGCAGTTAATGTGGCATAGTTTTTGACGTAACGCCGGAAGTATCGTGCAAGTCCCAAAAACTGGCGCACCTGTCGTTCGTTCTCCGGGACCGGGGAATGCACGAGGGCTTCGACCTTGTGTGTGCTCGGCCTAACCTGACCCCAACTCTTGAGTCTTCCAAGATACTCCACATCCGTTGCAAGAAATGAACGTTTTTGAAGGTATAACCCAGCTGCAGTGAGCGGCCGCAAGACCTGTTTTAGCAGAGAGAGACCTTCGGAGACCGTAGAGCTCATGATATAGGACATCGTCGACGTAAACTAGTTATTCTGTGCAAAGATTGACTTTTCGTTTATTTTGCGACTGGGAGCGGGCCTTAGCAAAACACTGGTCTTCAAGATGACCAGACTTCTTACAAAAGGTACAAGTGATACTGCTTGCGCTGCTTAAAGTGGATGTTTTCTCAGAGTCAGCTTTCGTAAGACAGTAACGGCTAACATGTCTTTTTTAACCACATGAAAAACACCTCTGTTCGTTTCGATTTGAAGCAGATGGAGGAGAGCGCTTCTTCGACGCTAAAGGTTGAGTATCGGGTTTTCTCCCGATCCGGCTTTGAATAAATAGACAAGAACGATACTATTGTCTCAGGGTTTAGATTCGCGTTAGCCGCGGCAGCTCTTACATGAGGGTTATCGATACCGCAAACCACTATTAAAGTCATAAGGTCATTGCTTAAACCTTCGACGATTCGTAACTGTAATAATGTACGACGCGCGTATTCTGCATAAGTGGCATACGTTTCAGACGTCGTATTCATGGTGTCAAACAGAATATTGTCGTAATCTAATTTTCGCGGACACAATGATTTAAATTCCCGTTTAAAGTTTGTCCAGGTGCGGTCAGCCGTAACCCATCATCATAAATCTTTGCGTCGCCTTTAAAACACGACCCAATACGCGTGCGGTACTCACTAAGCCTGGTAGTCAGGCTGGCCGGCAGGTAGGTAGGTAGGGGGTCCAAATAAAGTACACGGTTTGGTAGAAAATATACTCTATTTAAGCCAACTTCTGTTGCCCTAATCACGTCCAGGTTTTGAGGTAGTAGGTACGCTGGGAACACTGGCCTGAACCGTAGTGCAGCTCTGCCGGCGGCCCTGCTCCTTCCCAGGTTGCACTTCTAGGTCTTCAGCAGGACCTAGGTAGTTCCAGACCAGGATCAGGTCTGATCTTCCACTCGCCGCCAGGTAGAAGGTTGCGAAGCGAGGGTCTAAGGTGGAACATAAATCCTGGAAGCGCAGACACAAGGCAAGCGTTAGCAGAGCTCGGACCACGTAGCCGGGTCTAAAGGTCACAGTGTCCCAGCAAACAAAGAAAAAAATAACACAGCTGCTTCTAGACAGAAATTTAGAAAGAAGAAACACCTTACAATAGAAACACTTAAGCAATGCATGGAAACTTACCCCAGCGGGATTTCCGATTAGGATTTGTTTTTAGAACAAAATATAAGTAATAAATAGGCAAGTACGTTATTGCAATGTAGATCGAAAGACCGTGTGACACAGCCGTCACGTTTGATGCCTTTAAGTGGGCTGCCCGTTGAATTTTACGAATGCACCCGAGGTGAGCCGAACGATCGCGCGCGGCACGACCAGTTTTTAACTCGTTTAGAGATGCGTAGGCGCAATAGATACGAGGACCTTTGTGTAAACAATTAATATTGGGTTCCGTAGTATGTTTTATGTAAAATTAATTATATTATAATGTAGTTTAAATTGTTAAGTAGTAAGTTGTGTTTCTTTTAGTTTAATTAAGGTTTTTTATTAATAGTTTCAGAATAAATCTATCGTAATAATTTGTAGTTTTATAATTTCTAACCTATTCTTAGAGCTAGCAAGGTACAACGTTACAGTACCCCACCGCAAAGTGAAGGATTTTTCGTACTTGAATAGAAAAATCCGCTATCACTACCAACTGCAACCTTACTAATACGTTCAGACTAACATTCATACTTCACGCTTACATAAAAGGTATCACACCGTCTGTAAGTCTTTTAGTTTATGACTTGAGACCTTAACAAACAGAGTAACAATTATATAGTATCAATTGTTCTCGTTAGTAAGTTTGTATGTAAAAACTAATACAATATTTAATACATAAGTTAAGTAGATAAGATGTTACTATTAGGAATAGGTTAGATATTTTAGCGTATTATAATTATTATGTTTTGTAATTTGTAATTTTAATATCTTTGATATGCCAGGAACCTAGTGGTTTTTCAGACATATCGGCTAACTCGTAGACAAGAGGAGACTTTTTATCGATTATTTTACATTTTATAAATTTCGGTGCTAACTTTTTGTTAAAATATTTGTCTTTGTCACTTAGGTAAAACGTCTTTCTCCACACCATATCACCAACATTAAATTCAGCCGGTTTTCGGCGTAAATTATAATGTTGACAATTACGACTGTGAGCCTGTAGAAGCAGTGACTGAACTTTATTAAAGATTGAAGATAGGACACCTATGTTCTCCGCGTAGAAATTGCGAGGTTGAAAAGTTAAATCATCATCAGTATCAGTATCGATATAATGTGTACCGCAAGTTACTAATTCACGTCCGTATACAAGAAATGAAGGGGTGTAGCCCGTAACTTCATTTACGGAACAATTCACAGCGAATTGTATTTTAGGTACTAATAGATCCCAAATACGTTGATCGTTAGAGATGAACGTGGAGATGGCAGTCATTATCGTTTTATTATAACGTTCAACTGTGTTTACATGTTGTGAATATTTAGGCGTAAAATGCAACTTAGGAACTTTATATTTACCTAGCATTTGTTTTAGCGTGGTACTTACAAATTGTTTACCATTATCCAAAATCACAGTGGAAGGGATGCCATGTATTAGGAATACATGTTCCTCCAGTATTTTAGTAATAATTTCTGCGGTAGCGCGCTTGATTGGAAATAGTAAGCAATACTTACTAAAACAACAAGTGACAACTAGAATAAAGGTGTTTCGTTTCCTAGTAGGAGGTAGGGGTCCTACTAGGTCTACGCTAATAACTTGGAAAGGTCTAGTGCAATGTTTAGGTCTACCCATTTCACCTAGAATCACGTGATTTTGGTGTTTGTGCGCGATGCAAGTATCGCAAGAAGTGACAGCTTTTACAACGTCTGCATGCATACCAGGCCAGAAATAACTGAGACTTAAACGTTTAAAAGTTTTAAAATGCCGAAATGATGTTGGGTCCGAGTGGTTTTCGAGCACAATAGCTTGTCTCGACTCAACAGGGATTACTTCCTTCCACTCAAACTCTTTATGTAAAGGGTTATTAGTTTTTGAATAACGGAATAAACGATTGTTTTTAATTAGGTAATTAGGAAATGATGTAGGAGAATTCTGACAACCATGAAATATATTTAAGTACCACTGATCAATGGTGTTAGGTAGAATATTATTTGAATCTATAGCCGAAATTTTACATGAACGTGACAATGCATCAGGGATAACATTATCAACGCCACGCCTGTGTTTAATTTCAAAATTAAAGGCTGATAGACGGACACCCCAGCGAGCTAACCGTCCAGTTGGGTTGCTTAGATTTAGGAACCACTTGAGAGCTGAATGGTCAGTATAGACGACAAACTGTATACCATTATCAAGATAGCATCTCCAGTGTTCCAAAGCTACTAATACAGCCAAAGCTTCACGCTCCGTAATGCTATAGTTCCTTTCAGGTCCAGTCAAAGTTCTACTATAGTAGGCAATAGGGTGTTCAACTCCTTCTAAGGTTTGGGTTAGCATACCTCCAACACCATAGTCGCTAGCATCAGTATGCACTTGAAAGGGAAGGTTAAAATTAGGACAAGATAGAATAGGGGCAGAAACTAGTAGTTCCCTTAATTTATTAAAGGACTCTTCAGCTTGGGTAGTCCAAGCAAAAGGATTAGTTTTTTTATTAGCAGAAGTTAATTTGTTTAACGGACCAGCAATTGTACTAAAGTTAGGGACAAACTTCCGGTACCACGAAGCTATACCTAAAAATCGCTTAACTTCTTTTTTATTTGCAGGTGTAGGGTAGTTGACAATAGTATCAATTTTAGAAGGATCAACATGAAGACCTTTAGAGTTGATCACATAGCCAAGGTATTTAAGCTCCTTACGAAAGAAAACTGATTTTTCGATGTTAATAGTTAAATTAGCCATTTTTAGTTTTTTATGAACTCTCAGAAGTAGAGAAATATGGGATTCAAAATCAGAACTAGCCACAACGATATCATCTATATAAACAAATACAGAGTTTTCAAATTCAGGTCCATAGAATAAGGTATCAACTAGTTTTTGTTGTGTAGCCGGTGAATTTGTCAACCCGAATGGCATAGTGACAAATCTGTAGGTACCACGATGCGGAATGTAGAACGCAGTTTTGTTACGGTCAATTTCAGAAATTGGAATCTGCCAAAAGGCTTTAGATAGGTCTATACTACTTAGGTATTTAGCATTTTTCAGGTTGTCTAGAATCTCAGATATGTAGGGTAACTTGTAGGCATCCTTTTTAGTCACCGAGTTTAGTTTCCTGCTATCTAGACAGAATCTAAGCTTGCCATCTTTTTTAGGTATAAGTAAGACAGGTGAAGACCAAGGGCTCCCGCATTCTTCAACCACACCTAGCGCTAGCATTTCATCCAGTTCTTCAGATAAAATACGTTGCTTTTCTGGAGAAACGCGGTAATATCTTTGCCTAATAGCTAAAGAATCTCCAGTATCAATGTGATGAGTGACTAGATTAGTTCTACCCAAACCACACTTTTCAGTAGAAATTTCCTTAAACAGATCGATGACATTATCAGCGGTAACACGTTGATCTTTAGTAAGTTCATTGTAGGAATGGAACATACTATTAGCTTCAGAGACCGTGTTTATATTAGTAGGGCAATTAGACAAACTATGTAGCGAAATAGAATTAGAATATTTTGGAAAGAGATTAAATTTTGTCCAAAAATCGACACCGAGAATGAGATTGATTTTTATAGTAGGTATAATATAAGCTTTTAAAATATGAAACTGTTTTTCAAATGTTACGGGTAAATTAACATAACCAATAGTAGGTAAATTTCCGCCTCCTGCAGCAGTGAAGGTTTTTAGGTCTTTATGAATAGCTAGGCCGATAGATTTTAGATATTCAAAACAATTGTTACCTAGAATAGTTGCTGCTGAGCCAGAGTCTAGTAATCCACACAAAGTGATATTACCTACCTGGACAGCTGCGTAGGGACGTATATCATCTATAGGTTTTTTATCGAAGATTGTTGTAACAAAATAGCTTGAAAAGAAAGTTTTAATAGTTGATAGCCAATTTTTCCAATCATTTTTATCAAAGTGGAATGAAATGATGGAAATTACTTGTTTAGTATTTAAGTACGTATAACTATAGTGCTGTAACGTTACATTTGTGTGTTTTAAGCATGCCAAGAAGTGCGATCCCATCTCGTGCGCAAGTAGAGATGTTAATAGATAGTTTAGATGAGCGACGTTGGCTTGCCACAGGGCACCCTCGGACATCACATGCCCGAGACCGCACACAAGCGGCATGGCAAGAAGTGGCTGTCAAGCTAATCAGTGATGGAAGTGGCTGCATTAAAAGTTGGAAGCAATGGTCAAAGGTTTGTTAACATCATGTACCTAGGTATTGCATTATTGTTGTGCTTCGTCAGCTTGCCTAAGTATGCATGCTTACAGTCAAAGTACAGATACCGGCACGGTTCTTGAGCGCTCGGCGGAAGAGTGGGGATCGCTTTGCGCATCGTAAACTTAAGACAAATAAAACGCACACCCGTTTATTATTTATTTTTTCTAAGTTACCTACGTAATTTCTTACTGGTTCTATGGTTGAAAGAAACAGATGTGTTCGTAGCCTCCGCTGTTCTTTTTTGAACTAGTTTTAAATTTCTGACTCCTTCTTCAATCTCCTTTTTCATAAAACAGTTTACATGGTAAATCAGTTTTCTGGCTTGTCTATTTAAAATAGTGTTTTACCTTGGCATCTTATACCTAAAAAGAATACTATGTCACATAGGACCAAGGCAGCTTTCAACTGGTGAAAGAATTTTTGAAATCGGTCCAGTATATTTGGAGCCTATTGAATACAAACAAACAATCAAATCTTTCCTCTGTATAATATTAGTGTAGATAAAAACTTTATTTATAGTATAGCATTTTGATACAAGTACAAGTACAAATAAAATAATTGAATCAAAAATAGTTTTGCTGTAATTACAAACTGACATTAATTATTTTTTTCCCCGCTTTGCTTTCGATAAATATCACCTTTTATTATAATTACAAAGGTCTAATTAATAAAAAAATCACATAAAATATTTGAGTTCTATCTTACCAGATAAATTAAAATGATGCAGTTTAAAAATTGGTGTCAATTAAATTGGCCGGAATTGTACTCGTCGTCGTGAGGTACGTGCAACAAGAGTATAGAACAAATCCCGAGTGACGACTATGACGCGATGCACTACGGTCCAATCATGGCACTTTCGCCGCCCCCGCGCCTCACTTCATACCACCAAAGGGACTCAATAACTCACTTTTGCGCAGGTGAAGGTCAGCGCTCAAGAATCGTGCCAATGAGTACATTGGCTCTTATTATAATGTAGGACTTATATAATATATATTAAAAGCAAATAAAACAATGTTCTATAAAGAAATAACAAATTTAATGATTAATTTAAAAAGATTATTGATTTCGGTTTTCTTGCACACGTTTCTACTAAATAATATTAAATGTTATACGATACGTATGTGATGCGCCCGTCCGTGGAGCTGTCCCGAGCAAAAAGTGAGTAGCGTGAGAGTCGGACGATGAGATGTTGGATCTGTCAGTTGATTTTGACAGTTCGGCTAACGTCACACTGTTGATGTTTCCTTATACGGCCTCTCCTGACAACCTGACGTCCTCGGCAGGTTTACATGGTCCAGCTTCCTCATCGTCGCAGGCTGGAGTGCTTTGAACCTCGGACCTAGTTTCACCGTCTATTAAGGGCATGGTCTCATCTGATTGGTCTGCACCTGAAATGTACATCTACTATAAATACACAGCCAGGACTAACAGCTAGTGTTAGTAAGGAAACAAGGTGAGGAAAGGTAAAGGAACCCCCAGGAAAAGAGTGAAAGTTTATTTATAATCCTTGCTAGATTACAAACAATCAGTCACTATTAGGCTCACATAAGACTAGACATACCATTCAAAAGGTCTAGTGTTTATGCAAGACCAGACATAATACACAAGGTCTAGTATTCACTCAAGGCTAGACATAATACACAAGGTCTAGTATTCACACAAGGCTAGACATAACACACAAGGTCTAGTATTCACACAAGGCTAGACATAATACACAAGGTCTAGTATTCACACAAGGCTAGACATAATACACAAGGTCTAGTATTCACACAAGGCTAGACATAATACACAAGGTCTAGTATTCACACAAGGCTAGACATAATACACAAGGTCTAGTATTCACACAAGGCTAGACATAATACACAAGGTCTAGTATTCACACAAGGCTAGACATAAAACACAAGGTCTAGTATTGAAAAGGCTGTAGGCAACTATACCTTACAGACATTCAATCGCTACTTACACGCAAAGAAAGCAGCACACTCATCTGGAGTCCATTCACCCTTCCAAGGTACCATAAACTGCGCTGCTGCATATGTCACTTTGCCGTAGGCTCCAGCAATAAGCTTCATTTCGTATCGGCCATTCTCCACGGAGCGCAAACCATGCGCACCACGCAGCGCACACCATGCGCATCACGCAGCGCACACCATACGCATCATGGAGCGACTGCACATCTGGTTGCATAATCCTGAAACAGGTCCAATCCGAGGCACGGAGGAGTCTCGGTATGTAATGAATCAGTCACCCATCCACGGACCAACCCCTTCAAGGGTTGCTCAACCTTGAAAGTTGACCAGTGGGGCTGAAGTCGCCCAAATCACATAACTCCAATAGCACTGGCATATGTATGAAGTTACATGGGACACTGGTAACAAATATTGCTAGAACCGGTTCGTTAGTCAAGCAGTTTATTATGTGGATAGTCGCTAGCAGCATACTGCTCAGCGCCACACAAAATAGGTTTCCTTCCTCAGCAGCCTTGATATGCTTGCTGTCTTACGAGGCATGGCCTGCAATTTAACAGCGACAATAGCTTGCAAGCCCCAGAAACTACAGGACCTCATAACGTTAGTAGGTTCCGGTGATTGAACGAGAGTTTAATTAGTTTAATTTAGTTAGTATTCACTTTACCTGGGCTCGGCCGTACTCATAACCTGACCATGTACAATCAATCGTCCCTGGTAACTACTGACTTACCCACCCGAAAAAGCAATATCAAACCCGCCAGAGTAAAAACTTCAACAGGTAGGTAGTTTTCAATTTCTCAGATAGTCATTTAACTAAATCGAGACGTAGCAATAATTTAAAGCGTATTTCGCATGAGCCTGCTTTTTATTTAAGCTAGTACACATATCCTCCCCTTCTCATTAAAAGATAACTTGTACGGCCTATAATACACGGGCGCATCACTATTCAAGCGAATGTGCATGCTACCGGTGGTCACGGTTGAGGTAGCAGTTCCAGTTATCATAAATTTAGGAAATTCATTTAATATTTTGATAAGTTTTCCCTTATCATTGGCAACAAGCGACGTCTGGATAGGATGCTCATTCGATTCGATAGCCGAGACTTTTGCAGGGACATTATTAAAAGTTAACCGTTGGTAATCCTTTGTGCGTACCTACATTACTCCCTCGCGATTAAGGACGTCTGTACCTAATAAGATAGGTGCATTCATACTTTCACTGGGCACGATCAATACGTCGACTTCAAGTGTAATTTCTTTGAACTCAATAGTAAGTGTCACATACGAAAACACCCGAGTGTTAGTATTTCCAACACCTTTTAACACTCTATAAGGCCTCTGTCCGTACAGAGGACGAAATAAGAGAAACTAACAAAATTCTTTGCAATTATTAATGTCGGGTAAGGAACAAAAATTGACGTTGCTTTTCCTATTATCAGAACGTTGTTTTAGCGAAACAATCATTGATATGGTGCCCAGTTTTCTTACATTACGTGCAAACAATTTTTGTTACCGACTTTACGTTACTGGTGTATGGCTGTATTTGTACTAGTAGTTGACGGTTTTTGTTTAGCATGACAGTTAATTTGTTTATGCCCGGTTTGACCACATGAAAAACATTTAAATGGGGTCTTTTGGACGGGAGGCTTGGCAAAATTTGGTTTCACAACCTCCTTACATGCTGCAGACTCACGATTTAAACGTTTTTCATGCTTACCCTCAACCGGTTTCACAAAAGTAGAAAAATAATTAACTAACTCGCACGGCTTAAGGTTATCATTAGTAGCTGCCGCTTTAATATTGGGTTCATTGATACCACGTATAATAATAGCAGAAATAAGTTCGTCGCTCAAACCTTTAACTATTTTTAACCGTAATAAAGATCGACGTACATACTCTGCATACGTAGCAAAAGTATCAGAATTGGTACTCATGACCTCATAAAGAATATTCGCTACGTCAATTTTTTTCACGCACAAGGATTTAAAATCTTGTTTAAAATTACTCCAAGATCGATCTGTCGTAACCCAGTCATCCAACCAGGACTTTGCATCGCCCTTTAGACAATGACCGATACGCGACAAACATTCAGCATCATTCCACTTATTTAGGATTTGCGCTCGATCTACCTCATCAAACCAGGTATCAACATCGTGTATATTAGGGTCAAAATTTGATACGTAAAAATCACGTGTACTACTGTATTTTAATGAATGAATAGCCTTCACAATTTTTTCCGTTGAATCGTTATTGATTGACGGTACTTCGACATGACGACTTAGCTACCGGCGACATACCTTCTAACGCATTTAACCGAGACATGATTGTTTGTAAGGACTCACGTAATCCTGAACTACTTCTAGATCGCGGGCTGCGCGTCGAACGGTTTCGATGCCGACGTTTCGAAACTTTGCGACTCCTAGAACGCGAACGACTGTGCGAACCACTACGCGAACGATGTTGTTTTCCCATTATTGCGTCACTCAACACGATAATGCACAGTAAACAACAAAATAACCAGAAATCAATAATGCGTAAACTACAATCAAATGTGGGTAGTGATCCCACTTCTGATAAAAGCAAATAAAACAATGTTCTATAAAGAAATAACAAATTTAATGATTAATTTAAAAAGATTATTGATTTCGGTTTTCTTGCACACGTTTCTACTAAATAATATTAAATGTTATACGATACGTATGTGATGCGCCCGTCCGTGGAGCTGTCCCGAGCAAAAAGTGAGTAGCGTGAGAGTCGGACGATGAGATGTTGGATCTGTCAGTTGATTTTGACAGTTCGGCTAACGTCACACTGTTGATGTTTCCTTATAATATAATTATTAAGCAAAATCCTGATATTTACACATTGGATATTTTTTTTAGTATTGGAAGGATAAGAAGTCAGCGGTATGAAAAAAAGCTAGTCAAATACGGATGGCTAGGCAACGAACAGGTGGTGGTGAACTAGAAGAAGGGTTTCTATCTGCAATAGAAGAAAAAATAGTTGCAATAATGGGTGGCGCAAGCTTTGTTACTGGTGTTAGGGAGCTAGAAATTGACCTTATTCATGTATTTGTTTTTTTTAGTTTGCTGTTTTAATTTTATTTATGAAATCTTTACTAAAGTGCATAAAATAGTAAATAAGATATTTTCTGAAACATCAATCTAATTTTCAATTATTTATTTCATTTTTAGCCTGATAATGAACTTGGGCCAAGTTCTAATTTGACTCCCGACATGCCAAATGCTGAAGTATCAGATGATGTGCTCTTGGTATGTTTATTGAAATATTATTCAACATCTATGTACCGGTTTTACTTCCTAAAAGCATTGATTGATAGAAGACTAAATTTGTTTGCAGAGTTTACAAGATGTTACAGAGGAGGCAAATGCAACACCAGTGTCAGAGAGCATACTTCAGGTATTACTAGATTTCAATTACTTACATTAGGTACATAATATGAAAACTGTATACTGTGAAGTTATAAATTTCAAATTTAATTTTGTAGAGTCATGTTCCTGTAGAACATACTACTGCAGGCATGCTCCGGACTGAACAGTCCACACCTTCAATACCAGTAAGTTAATGCTAATAAAATAAAATATTGTGATGTTAAATTCTAAATTAGGCTGATGATGCTGATTACAATATAAAATATATTTGCAGGATGCACAACCAGGCACATCGGCATAGGGACAACACCAATCAACCAATGGAAAACCAGCCTAATACGGAACAAATGGTGAGGTTTCAAGTAAAAGTCTTACAATATGTTATAATGGGCATTTAGATTTAAAAAAAAAACATTTTTGTATTACAGTTTGAGGCTAGGACAACACCACCTGCAGTGCCGCTCAGGAATAATGCCCCAATTGCCTCTCTCTCATGTAAGGTTAACTTAATTTGTTTAATATTAAATGGTTGTGTAAATAGCACTACATAGTGGTGTGGTCTCACTTTTGATACCCAGGTGGCCAAGTTCTTGGGATTTTCTTTAGGTTTTTTCAGCAGCAGCCCAAATACTATTATTCAATCAACATGTGTATAAGTATTTATACTACATTCCTTCAGAGAGAATGATGTTACACTGTCATACCTACTTAATGGCCTTTATATTTGTTTTACCTTTAGTTAGCTAGTAATTTGTTGCATTTTTTTTATGTTCATAGCACCTCATAGGCGTCGAACTGCACGACGCCGTTTGATCCAGCGCTCACCAACTTCTCAACGGCGTTCACAAATGGCGAGCCTGACTGAACGTTTTGTCGCCATTGAAGAGAGGCGTTTGGAAAACGAAAGACTCCTTATTGAAAACCAGCAGAGGTTGTTAGAGACTTTTAAAGAAATAAGTGAGTCATGGTCAAGGCAGACCCAAGCACTGCAGGATTTATGTGCATCCATCAGAAGAGGGAGTTGAATGTCCGAAACATAATTAATTAAAGTTTAGAATTAAGATTATGATAGATGATAAGAAATTTAAATTTATGTGTAAGCTGTCTTTGTAAATGTTAATGTTTGTAACTGTAAATAAAAAGAAAACATTATTAAGTAGGTATCTATTTAATTTCTCATGATGCCCCATACTGTATGCACATTGAATTTTTTGTAAAATAGAAACAAAGGAACTATATACATACATAGTTTAATTATTTTTCATTATATTATTACCTAGGTACCATATTATTTCACACCTTAAATATATGACAAAATTGTAATTAATTATCTTAAAAAGCTAATACAGATTCTTATAAGCACTAATATCTACAATAACATTCACAAATCATACTTTGATTTTTTTGTAAAATAGACACAAAGGAAATAAATACATACACAGTCTAATTATTTTTCATTATATTATTACCTAGGTACCATATTATTTCACACCTTAGATATATGACAAAATTGTAATTGATTATCTAAAAAAGCTAATACATATTCTTATAAGCACTAAAATCTACAAGAACATTCACAAGTTATACTTTAATTAAAAATATGTTTAGTCTTACCATATTTAGCTAATCAATTATGGTGAGTACCTCCTATCTATATCCAATCTAAACATGTTTTCCACCTCTGAAAAGAAAGGAAAGCATATTTAGAATTTAGTTATGACGTGCTCGCCATAATTGATTTAAAAAATCTCGCCTACATATCTGCCCACTCACTAAGTCATCATGTGTTGGAGCGTGATGTATCAAGATTCCAAGTAACCTAGATTCTTCATCTAAATCACATTGGTCTAACTTAGAAGCTGGTAGCCCGGCTCGGTTACACATGTTGTGTAAAACAATGCAAGCTAGCACTATTTTGCCCACCATTATAGGATCATAGTGCAATACCCGGTGAACTAATAGACATCTGAACCGCCCTTTCAGTATTCCAATAGTCCTTTCCACACTGTTTCGTGCACTGCTGTGCAAATTGTTGTAATGGCTCTCTGGAGTACCAGTTTCTGGATTACTAAAGGGAGTCATTAAATAAGGCCTTTGGGGATATCCTGAGTCACCTGAAATCAATTAATGAAGCTGGAATTAAGCACAATCTTGACTTGTGTTAAGTTATAATTGTGTTGTAAATAATAACTTACCAAGTAAGTACACTTTTTCTTCATTATTATTTAAATTTTCCAAATGCTCCTTTACTCTAGTGTTTGAAAAAACAAAACTATCATGTGTTGCACCCCCAAAAGTCACATCCGCATGTAAGATGTTCAGATCAGCATCATTAATCTGAAATAAGAAGGATGATAATTATATACAAAATAAAGATTCCATAGAATCCTTCATTATTTTTAACAGTTTACTTACAATTAAAACATTTCGGGCATGATAGCCTTTTCGGCAATAATATCTTTCCTCATCTCATGTTCCTTAGGACGTATCATGGAAATCAGGGTGCCATCAACGCAACCTAGCACCCCTGGAATTTTGAATTTCTCATAAAACCTGTAATCAGATTTCAATTTCAAACAATGGCTATTGTTTAAACAAGACAGACTAACAAGAAAACAGAAACTTTTGATACTTGCCTTGACTTGAGCACTTGTCGATCATTGTAGTTTTGCGGAAATCTAACATATTTACTGATGATCTTCTTATTATTAAGAGCATCAACAACTTCGTGGATTGCCCTAGAGGCAGAAGTCTGAGATATGTATGTGTCTACATTCTTGCCAATGATTTTTTGGTAACTTCCATTAGCCAAAAACGATAGAGTGCATAATATCTGAAACATCAGGAATTCAATAGGCTTTTATTGGAGTTTTGAGCCATAATATCATAAGAAACCTAGCTGTTAACAAACCTTGAGCCTCTTGGTTAAACCACTGGAACGAACTCGCGAACGCATAAGTGGAGATAGGTCATTTTCCAATAAATTTATTAAATCCTCGGAAAGCATAAAGATATGTATAAACTCTGTATCACGGGAAATTGTTTTAAACTTTCTTATTTGTTTGGCTTGTCGAGTTTTGTTCAATTCATCACTTTTCTTAGCTTCTTCTAATAAATGCAGCTTTATAATTAGCCGAGCTGCCATTTTTTCAAATATTTTTAACTATGAAGTACACTTTTAGTTTTGTTTTGTCACGATTATGCGCGAATATCGTAGCTTTTGGATTTGACAGCTAGAAGCGTGGCTGTGGGCGAGGCCGTGAGCGAATTCGTCGCTGTTTTTTCTTACGGAATACCAAAATGTATGAAGAACTGTCAATTTGCCCTCCCGCTGACGCCGCTGGGTAGTTTTAACTCACGGCCGTCACAGCCGTGAGCGCTAGTGTAGCTTTACGCAGCTTAGTGAATACTAAACTGAGTTTCACCGCTGCGGCAGCGCTGCACCCAAAGCTGTTTCCTTAGAGAATAGCATAGCAGTTTTTAACTCGTTTAGATATGCGTAGGCGCAATAGATACGAGGACCTTTGTGTAAACAATTAATATTGGGTTCCGTAGTATGTTTTATGTAAAATTAATTATATTATAATGTAGTTTAAATTGTTAAGTAGTAAGTTGTGTTTATTTTAGTTTAATTAAGGTTTTTTATTAATAGTTTTAGAATAAATCTATTGTAATAATTTGTAGTTTTATAATTTCTAACCTATTCTTAGAGCTAGCAAGGTACTATTGAAGACAAAAGTGCATGGAGAGCCTAAGGTCGACTTTTGACTGTGAGGTTTTGCATTACGTATCATGACTTTCATGAGACGACTAGATGGCGCTGTTCAATCATGAAAATAACACTGCAAAGCTTATAAACCTTATTATGCAGAGGCAGATAATAAGGTTTTTAATACCTAAAATAATTACTAAGTAATAATAATATATTTATATTCAAATAAACAAAAATTACTATATTTTCTTATTTCCGAGTACTTAATACAGCGCCATCTAAACCAAACTAAATAAGCCAATTGGTATATCGGTTAATTCGACTACAGATGGCGTCGATCATAAATAATAAAAATCCCTACATTCACAAAGTAGCTCTTATTTTCACGTTCCAGAATAAATAATCAGTAGCTCAGGTGGATAAGCATGGCAGAATAACATAGATCGTTCAACAGGGCACCGGTTCGCAACCCAGCTCTCTGTCGACTTTTTTTAAATTTAATTTTTATAATATATAATTTATATTCTATTTTTTGTATTTTTAAACGTTTTTATTTTATTTTTTGTTATAAATAATATAAAAAATATGAGGTATAAGATGTATAAATGAATATAGGGATAATATACAAGTATACATATACTACTATATATAACATTATATAAATATATATTATATAAATTACTATTATTAGTAAAAAACATTTATGTAAGAAGATTTAGATATATTTTTCTTACAGCTTAAGATTTACTAAGTTTAATTCTCGTAAAGGATAAGAAATGAAACTATTTTATTGATTATAGTTTAAGACATTTAATTCTCAAAGAAGAATACAATTTATGTCTTTCTTTCTTATAGAATGTATAACCTAACCTAGCAGTTTTACATCCAATTAACAATGATTTAATTCACTTGTTAAGGAGAAATACAAGTAAAATTTATAACTGAATAACTCTATTACAAAATAGAAGACCTTAACAAAGTAAAACTGTATAATAGATATTATAAGTATTCTAAATCAAAACTGTGTTGTGCTATTCTTCTATTATTTAGTTTTATTTACATTATGTTATAATAACTTTCACTATATATGCAACCTTAGTTCTGTAAATATTTTACCTACTCATAAATTATAAAAATTTTACGTTTTGCATAATTATGTTTAGTGGTATTGACTATAATGATTGATTTGTGCATTATGTTATGACTAAGGTTCATAGCTTAAGTATTCGTTCCAGAAGGAGGAAGAAATTGAAGCTAAACCTAAAATCAATAACAATTGTAAGACCGGGTTATAGCTGTCATTTTGGGACCGAGTTGTTTATAATAATAAATAAATAATTTATTATGTTGGAAAGGAATCTATATTTATATTGTTTTTATTTTAATTTCTTATATTATATAAGAAATCAAAATCATTAGTGTAATAACATTTTGTTGTTATAAAGTAATGTATAAATTTATCCAACTTACACCAAGTTTGATTACTTTAATTTATCATATAAATTATAGCTACCCCGGTCTTTTCATTTTTACTCAATCATTATTACTCAATTCAATAGTCAACACTTTATATTCTTTAATATTTCGTGTATCCGCCATTTTGATCGATTACAGCTTGCAACCGCGAACCCATGGAGTCTATTAATTTTTCACATAAATTGTGACCCCGTATAGAATCCCATACCTCCATGCAGTGAGTACTCAGTGCTTCCTTAGTCCTTTCGTTCCTATTGTCCCACTTTTGAACCATAACGCCCCATAAATTTTCAATGGGGTTTAAATCTGGCGATCTCGCAGGCCAAGGAATAATTCGTATGTCCGATTGCTGGCTAAACCACTCTTGCACAATTATGGAACGGTGTATAGGACAATTGTCCTGCACGAACGTTATTACTGGCATGTCTTCTACAGGAAAAACATTCCGCACAGTGGGCAACATGACGTCATTCAGCACATCTAAGTAGTTAACACTGTTTGCACGACTGGGTATTACAGTAAGTTCTCCTGGTCCTGCAGCTGTCATCCATCCCCAAATGTTCACTGTTATACGACCGGATTCAGAGTTAGGCACAACGTGATCACTATCATAACGCGTATTATTCCTACGCCACAACCTAACTCGCCCGTGCTGGCTAGACTTGAAAGTCTTTTCATCACTGAAGATAACGTTGCTCCAGTCGAAATGTCTGTATTTCAAAGCGAACTCCAATCGTGCTCTTTTATTAGCTTCGGTTAGCAATGGCTTAATAGCATGTCGACGATAATGCAGACCTTCACTATGAAGAGCACGATACACCGTCCGCAAAGATGTATCAAACAACTCTGCGTAATATCTTGTTGGTGTAAAGCCATTTTCCTCATAACCTTGCACCATAAGTTGACGCTGGTCTGAGTCAATATGGCGTCTTCTGCCAGATCTACTGCGGTGTTCCAACGAACCCTCTTCTTGAAACCGCTTTATCCATAAAGTGACAGTCTTTACCTATAAGGGAAATATATTATTTATTATTATCGTGTATCGATAACCATGGATAATAAAATAAATAACGAACAGTGATTTTAAAACATTACTTACGTTTAAGCCAGTTTCTCTCGAAATTTCAGAATAATTTAGGCCTTGATTATGCAATGCTATTATTTGGGCCCTCGTAGCCATATCAATATTAGAACGCGAACTCATGGTAAAGATAAATGTTAAAAAATTGTTAAATGCAATCGTAACTGAACTCACTCAAAGATAGTAAAGAACGTTATGATTGAACAAAAAGATTTAATTTTTATACAGTCAATATTAAACTACCCTCAATTCTTTTGAGATTTATGATACAGGTTAAAGTCGCTAAACAACTTCGATATAATAAAGAGTAGGATAATTTCAACTCATTGCGTAATGACGCAATAGTCCAGTGTCTATGGTATCGGTAAATTTTATGCCACCGAGTTCGAATCCTAGTTATTACGAGCTTTGCTTTATAAGGTTTGTAATGTCGTAGGAGAATTTGTGTTAAAATTAAGTAATATTGTAACTAGCAAAAAACAAGATAATGTTCTTTAACGAGAGATGTATATTTTCCAATCCAACTACTATACTAGCGCCATCTATGTCGTTCAAGACGTATTATTAAGGCGATGAGACCCTGTACTAACGATTTTGGTTTGGAACTCTCCATGCACTTCTGTCTTCATTAGTACAACGTTACACGCGAAAGACACTCGTAGTCACTCCAGCCATTCGCATCCAACCCGGGCCTGCGGATGGCGAGAAGTGGGTAACTCGTCGCCCGATCAGCACCAGGCCCGAGAGTCGACGGCGCGTAGTGTTCCACGCGCGCCTCAAAGAGTTGTCAGCAAACACGACGGGGCCCGTCGTGGCCGATGCCTGCCCGGGGGTTGAGGATAAATTCGAAAGAGTTACCTCGCCCCTGGGCATTCAGGGGAGGGAGGAACAGGGGTGGGTTTTAGTCAGTAAGAGTCTGACACGCCCTTCCGCTCCACCCTAGAGTGGAAGAAGTCATAGGATGATTTCCCACCCCCCAAAAAAAAAAAAAAGCCATTCGCATCCAGTGCACCGTCGACCTTTTCACACCAAATATCTATGTTGTGAATGGAAGGATCAAAGTACGAAACAAAGTAATTTTGGGTTCTGACTGGCCGCAGCGATCTAAGAGCGTCAACAAGAACCTTAGTTGGGTCTGACATACTCGATTCTAAGTTATCTACTGATCGTGTCGAAATGTGGGTAGTTGACAAACGATTTGTTGTTTGTGTCTCATGGGTACTCGCTTGGGGAGCCGGCGTGACATATTCGATTGAGATGTACTCAATTCCACTTCGGTTGATTCACGTGTGTTACTCGGATCACAACGCACTATCATTTTATTTGAATTTGTTGCGAGACTATTTTCGATCGACGTTAAACGGTTCATGATTGAATTCAACGTGTTACGAAGTGACGCATCCGTACTAACATGTTGTCTAACGGGAGTAGGCGATCTATCACCACGATAGGAACGATGGCGCAACCGATCACGAACGCGACGTGTCACGGGACCGTGATTGACTTTTAGTAGGTGTTAGACTACGCGAATGCCGCCGTGAAAGACGATTCGTCGTCACTGATCGACTACGTGAGCGACATCGCGACCTATCTCGGCTGCGAGAACTTCGTCGTGACCTACATTCGTTATTACGAGACCCACCGACCGCCGACCATGACAACAAAAAACACAAAATTGCGGATAAAATAGATGAGACTTGTTCCTCTTTTCGTGGGCTAGAAGTTACTTATCCCACTTCTGATTTTAGGAATTAGAAGTAGAAATTATTAAAAAAAACACGCAGTTCACAAACTTTGATCTTTAATTCATTCAATAAAACAATTTATCTTAACACAATAAATTCAACTTAATAATCAGAGGAACAAAATCTACCCACAACATAAAAACGATAAGTCACACGATTACAGAACTCACGCTACCGATGTGCACGCTTCGAAGTCTGGGACGAGAAAGAGGGCTGCGACTGAGGTAGTCGCTGAGGTAGTCGCTGCACCCCCGCCAGAGGGCGCGGCGGAAGGTGTAGGCAGAGCCTTTTACCGTGGTGTGGTATGCCCACCCATCAAAACGGGTGCTTCGTTGGGGTACCAAAGGGGTGTGGAGGACTTGGGTGACTGCCCATAAGAACCTACCTGGCAGGCTACGGAACTACACCTGCCGAGGTTCTCACAGCAATCACCCATGTGTATTGCTAAGTGTAATACTGAAGGCTCAAACGTATGTTCACGGCAGCTACGCGGTCAGTCACCGCCAGGTGATACCCCCAGTTACCTGAGGGAGGCCCAGCGGATGACGATCAGCACAAGGCCGCCGGCTTACAGTGAGCCTACAGTATTCAGTGAGAGGCTCCCGTCCGCCCGGTTTCCAGAGCTAGCCGGTTGCCGTCCGGACCGCGGAGCCGTAGGTGTATGTGTGGGCGATATTGAGTGTGTAACACCGCCAATGTATGCATTGTATGCGCGTAACAAGCCGCGCACACAATGCGTGAGTACACATGTGTGTGGAGTCATGAGTGGCTTATGTAACGCGACGTGCTTATAACGGGTGGCGCAAAAGTAGTGGCACTAAAGAAAATACCTTTTTTTTTTTTATATGACATTTTCTGTCATTCTGTTGTTGAAAATTGTGTAGTGAACAAATGTAAAATACACTGAAAATAAACATGGACCGTTTTACTCCGTCCGTTTTACCGTTTTACTCGTTTTACTTTAGTGAGGGACGCTTTTCCAGGCCGAGTTATCTCTCGTTTTGGCGATTTGCCTTGGCCTGCAAGATCACCCGATCTGACCAGTCCAGACTTCTTTCTTTGGGGTTTTTTGAAATCTCGGGTGTATGTGAACAAGCCACAGACTCTCGCAGCTCTAAAAGAAAACATTCGTCAAGAAATAACGAACATATCGCAGGAAGTGTTACGGCAAGTTATGCAAAATGTCATAAATAGGGCTCAAATGTGTATCAACTCTGGAGGTCACCATTTAAAAGACATCATCTTTAAATCCTAATGGTACGAAATTTAATGGCACAAATATACATTTAAAAAAATCTAAATCTAGTTTTCTAATTTAGAAAAAATGTTATAGCTGAACCAAATAGGGTCTTTACTTTTGCGCCACCCAGTATTAACTTAGAACACGCCGAGCACAATGTATGTACTGTTGTGTAGTCATATTGTGTGAGTAGGTCGCGTGTAGGTGAAGCAACTTACTCAGGCGTCGGTTGGTAACTGGCGGCGGCCTCGTCCTGCTATATGGCCAGGATGGCCACCATGCCCTGCAGCACTGTGGTGAGCGGGTCCTGGCCCCTCCTGATGGCCTTTATTAGGTCCAGCAGGAGGCCAGTGGCCCTTCTGTTCAGCTCGGTCTTGGGTACTGCAACAGCGGGTACGCCCCTAGGCGCTTGTTGCTGTGTGCAGGCTGCTGCTGGCTTCTGGGAGGCCGCTGCTATTGCAGCGGGCTCTTTTGGTGGTTGCTGGGCGATGGGGAGCTAGGGCTTACCCCCAAGGTTCCTCCTCCTCCTTCTCCTCCTCTTCGGGTGGGCTGCGTCCCTACTGGTGGGCCCGTTAGCTGCCGCCCTGAGGGTGGCGCTACGGGTCGTGGACGTCCGTGGTGGTGGCCTGAGCCACAGTGGTGGCAGGCCGGGCAGCTCTGCAAGTCAGCGCCACTGTACCAGCTCGCCTGTTGACGAGCTGGTACAGTGGCGCACAGGGCACTCGCGGTGCGATGCGGGGTGTGGCCCGCCGCATTTTGCGCACGTGGTCGGCTCCGTACGGGGCCGGGGCACTCACGTGCAACGTGCCCTGCCCCGCATCGCACACAAGCGAGCGGACGGTGGCACTGATGTGAAGAGTGCCGGAACTGCTGGCAGCGGTGGCACTGCGCGGGACTCCTCTGTCCGCGCCATGCCTCGATCCTGACGCCACCCATCAATAGGAGAGAGGTGACGTCATAAATCCGCCTGATGTTCGGCTGACTCTTCAGCACCGCGTGATGAATGCAGCCTGGGCGTCCTTGGCGGGCCTTAATGCTCCGCATATACTCCGGCACGAACACCAGGCTCCGGAGTTCTTCCTCTATGGCTGCCGGATCTGTGTCCCCTAGCAGACCTCTGACCGCTACCTTGAAGCCACGCTCCGCCGGCAGCGAATAGGAAAACCAGATTTGACCGGTTTCCTTCCCCAAGCCGCACAAGTACCGCTGGACCACCCGGTACTCCTCCTCGTTACCGGGGAGGAATCGAATGCCGTACTGATAAGGGCGGGCAGTCGGCGTGCGGCCCAGCAGGTCTCGCAAGGCCCTGCAGTGGACCTGCCAGTCTGGCATCGTCTCCACTACCAGCGGTGGGTAGCGCGGCTTCTTCTTCCCTGCTGGTGGTGCTGGTGCTGGGCTCGCGGTGTTTCTGCCGTGAAGTGCTCGCGATGCGGGACTTGCGGCGTTAGCGGCAGCGGCGTCACTTCAATTTTTAACAAAATATACATTATATAATTTCATATTTTAGTATCTCTTACTTAGTCATGTATTTATTTTAATATTTACCTAAACTATAAAACTGATTTACGTTCGTCAGACGTAGCATATGAGTCCAGTTGAAAACCAGCGTCAGCCACTAGTTGCCACCCGGGCCTGCGGCCGGCGAGCAGTGGGTAGCTCGCTGTCCGGTCAGCACTAGGCCCGTGAGTCGACGGCGCGTAGTGTTCCACGCGCATCTCAAAGATATGTTGTGAGCCATCACTGACGGGGCCCATCGTGGCTGGTGCCTGCATAATAATAATAAATTGATTGGTATTGATGTACTCTTTCGGCATACTCAAATGGACTCAAACAGAACTTGACGCCCTGGATAGGCGGGTCCGTACACTACTAACTACATACCGAATGCATCACCCACGTTCGTCAGTGAGGAAACTGTATATCCCGCGGAAGTGTGGAGGCCGAGGCTTTTTAAATTCTAAGACCCTCCACAACCGCGAGGTATGCAGTCTGAGGGAATATTTACTAGCTGCTGACGTGGGTATGCATCGAGATGTAGTGACGGTGGACAAGGGCCTTACCCTACTCTCTTTGGCTAACGAGAACTGGCGCAAACCTCTAGTGCTTGACACTAACGATCGCAGGGAAGTATGGCAGAGTAAGGAACTTCACGGACGCTTTTTCCTACATGGGCCCGATGTAGATCAACTAGCGTCCGTAGCCTGGCTGCGTGTCGGTGACCTCTTTGGGGAAACCGAAGGTTTTGTCTGTGCAATTATGGACGAAGTTATCATGACGAAAAACTACCGGAGATTTATTGTGAAGGACGGCACGGTTGACATATGTCGGGCATGTCATCGTCCGGGAGAATCAATCTGCCACATAATCTCTGGTTGTTCTCGTCTAGCTAACGGTGAGTACTTGCATAGGTACAACCTTGTAGCCAGGATTATCCATCAGCAACTTGCTCTGAAATACTCTCTTGTGGAATCGGAAGTGCCCTACTACAGGTACGTGCCCGACCCATTTCTCGATAATGGTCATATCTCATTGTACTGGGATCGGTCCATCGTCACTGACAGGATTATTGTAGCCAATAAGCCTGATATAGTGGTGGTGGACCGAATCGAGAGGCGTGCAATGATTTTTGACATAGCCGTCCCGCATGAGGAGAACCTCGTGAAAGCTGAGAAAGATAAACAAATCAAGTATCTTGACTTGGCTCGCAAGGTTGTCGACATGTGGGATGTGGACTCGGCGATCATTGTGCCGATAGTCGTGTCAGCCAATGGCCTTTTAGCCACGAGCCTCGACCAACACCTCAGGAGGCTCTCGTTAGGCGGCTGGATCAAGGGCTTGATTCGGAAAGCTGTACTTCTGGACACGGCTCGCATTGTCAGGCGGTTCCTCTCTCTGGAGCCCTGACCGCCGGTAGCTTGGACCCTGTTCCCGATACCGGTGGGATACTATTTTTTATATTTTTAAATGTTTTTTTTTTATTATTTTATTGAAATATTTAAAAATATAATATAATATGTATAGACTCAGGATGGCCTATATCAGAATCTTCCATGTTTCACGTGGGTCAGAAACTCGAACAAAGTCACAAATTGATTCTCCAATGATTTATTTCTCCTTAACTTCACAGATTAACAAAATATAACGCTAACACTCTTTAATTAGGCATAGATAACGATACTAAATTAAATCAACTTAGAAACTGTTAAAGATGGCGTCGGAAGTAAGCGATTCGTCGAGCGCGTGGTGCGTTGGCGGTTCTCGATTCCGAAGTGAACAAGATGCCCGCCCCGCTCCCACCGGTGTGACGTTCCGCAAGAATGGCAGCTGACAAACAGCTGACATATGTCATGCTGCCATTCTGTTCCGACGTCGTCGACAGCAAACGTCAAATGTCATGTGTCGCGCCGTCACGGCCGGACTGACATTCGACCGTCCTCGGGCGTAGAGCTAACGTTGTCCTAAAACAGGCAATTTTATTATTTCATGGTTAGCTGCTCGTCCAGCCTGACAAGCAACACAGCACTAATTCTAACAAATTTCAGAAGCAACATTATGAAACCATGTATCCCTTCGACCATTATGAATAATGGACCGGATGACATCTCACAAGCTGGACAACACAACCCGGACCGGACGAGTGTGTCCTTTCGACCAGCTTCAATGCATGGACCGGACGACACTGTCCCTTCGACCGGTTCAGACAGGGTCTACACAAGTGTGTCCCTTCGACCAGCCCCAATGGCATGGACCGGACGGCACTGTCCTTTCGACCAGATCACAGACAGAGTTTAGACAAGTGTGTCCCTTCGACCAGCCCCAATGGCTTAGACCGGACGGCACTGTCCTATCGACCAGATCACAGACAGGGTCTAGACAAGTGTGTCCCTTCGACCAGCCCCAATGGCATGGACCGGACGGCACCGTCTTTGCGACCAGTTATAACACAGCATTTTAAATACAAAGGAACAGAAATGTGGCATACCTATAAGTTACGGACAATCTTGCTCATTTTGAATTTCGACTTCATCTAGTGCGCCGGGATCAGAGTACACACTGAGTGTATCTGTAGAAAACCTAGAAAGAATGATATGCCTGTCGAAAATAGAAATACGAAATGTGCCGAAATCACAGGGTGAAACTAAGGAAGACTTGCGCAAAATCGTCTCAGAAACGGCCACTGCTGTCGGCCTTTCTATCCAGCGGCAGGAAATTAAAGATTTATTCCGTCTCCATAAAAAGGAAGGCTTGTCACCAATTATTGTAGAGTTTACCAACATTAACACTAAAGAAGATATCCTTAAAGGAGTTCGAATCTTCAACAAAACTAGCAAGGAAAACAAGCTGAACACGTCACACATTAAGATAGATGGTCCCCCCAAACCGATATTCTTGTCCGAGAGCCTAACACCAAAAGCTCACCACTTATTCTATCTTGCAAGAAAATTCGCTAAAGAAAATGCTTTCAAGTTCTGCTGGACATCTTTTGGTAAAATTTTCCTGAGGAAAATTGAAGGAGATAAGCAGATATTAATTAAAAGCGAAACAGATATTAACCACTTATCTCAAGCTAAATGACTAGATAAGTACTTATGCAACTTTTTGTTTAACAAAACATAAACGGAAACTTGAGAGATTATCTCAAGTTTCCGTTTATGTTTTGTTATATTAGTTTCAAAGTTCTGCATGCTATATTGTAAATCACTAATGTATTGCAATTTCATAAGTTTAGGAGTTAAGAATTTCTATTATTACTAACTTTATAAAACAGTATCGCACATTCTCATTACATGCATTCACACATTCCTTTTAATGATTTACTATACACTTGCAAACTCATCGTTGTGTGCCTACGATTCCCTATCATTTTTAACCTTTGGTGATCCGATACCTTGTTTCTATTATGGCATTGCAGATAAATGCGTTTCAATGCAATGATATATAAACTATACGTCATTGTTTCAATGTACAACTATAAAGAATATGGCTGATATGCCAAGTATCTCAATTGACATTGACGAATTTGTCAGTGTCGGCAATGCTGTAGATATTGACATGCCGGAACACTGTAAGGTTGCTTTCAACTCAGGTCCAAAAACTTTTTCGGTATTACACCAAAACATTAGAAGTTTGAATTGTAACTACGAGGAACTAACTGTACTTCTAGAGAGACTAGACATTACATACGACCTTATCATGCTTACGGAGTCTTGGCTATCTGAAAGTTCGACCATTCCGGAAATGGAAAACTTCACATCTTATTATACCAAAACCCACTTAAATCAAAATGATGGTATCGTAGTATTTCTAAAAGATGGTATACACGCAAATGTGTATGAACCAAGTTATTGTTGTGAAGTAAATTGTCTAGTAATGACAAATAAGTAATGAATTAGCTATTATATCAATGTATAAATCTCCGTCGTTCACAAACTTAGATCCCTTTTTGGATTCGCTTGATAAAATTCTGTCCAGCCTCAAGCAATACAAAAACATTATCATGATGGGTGACTTAAACATAAATATTAAGCTGGAACACTACCAGCGCTAAAGCCAGCGCTAAAGCCAGCGCTAAAGCCACAGAATACATGAACCTGCTTGCGTCATACGGCCTTCTTGCCACACATACATTACCCACAAGAGAATCAAATTGCCTTGATCACTGTTTCGTTAAAACAAAACTTAAAACCTCTACTATAGTTTGTCATTCCACAATAACTGATCATTCATGTGTAATGATATCGCTGCCTCTGATTGCAAATAACAGTCACAAAAGAAATGCCACTTACACAAAAACTAACTTTGACGCCGCTATCAGTGATCTTAAACAGATTAACTGGGAAGAACTGCTTTGTAGGGAGGACGATCCAAACGCTATGACAAACATATTCCTGACTACCATTAGATATATCCTAACAGTACACACTTTGACTCACAAGAAAACTAGGCGCCAGACGACTGTTAAGCCTTGGATAACGCCGGGTTTATGTAGATGTATAAGAAATCGAGATCACCTTCATCAAAAATTGCGTAAAGACCCAGAAAACACAATTCTAATTATAACATACAAACGTTACCGCAACACATGTAATAATTTGTTAAAGAATGTAAGGAGTAGTTATTTCAAGACAGAGTTTGCTAGAACTAAAAATAATGTTAAAATTCAATGGGGCCTAGTTAAAGAAATGTGTAATCTGAATTCCTACCCCAAAGTGCCATCAGAATTATTATCTACAAAATTAAATACTCAAGACTCTCTAGATAGCGTTAATAAATATTTCGTGAATGTTGGTAGTACTCTAGCAAATACTATTTTAACTAGGACTCATTTAAGTGAGCTGGACTTGTGTAAACAGTGTGAACCAAAGCCAAATATTAGACCCCTAAACTCTTTCATGCTTCTCCCAACTGACGAATTAGAAATAAAAAAGTCATAACTGAGCTGAAATCTAAGAACTCCTCGGGATGGGACGGAATATCTACATGTTTTATTAAAAAAGCAGTGGGTGTCCTTTCACAGCCTCTAGCACTTATATTTAATAGTTGTTTATCGAATGGAGTATTTCCAGAAGCGCTTAAAAAGGCGCTCACGGTTCCCATCTATAAGGCAGGAGATAAAGAGGCGGTGTCAAATTATAGACCTATTTCCCTTCTTCCTACTTTTTCGAAAATACTAGAAAGACTAATAAATAAAAGGCTGAAACAATACCTGGAGACTCACAAACTTCTCTCCGATAACCAGTATGGGTTTAGGGAAAAAATATCCACCACAGACGCTTTACTTAAATTAACTTCGTATATTGTCGAAAACCTGGATAAAGGTCAAAAAATGCTAGGAATATTCCTAGATCTAGCGAAGGCCTTCGACACCGTCTCTATTCCCATCCTCCTGCGTAAACTCGAGAACTTAGGCATCCGTGGTATACCACTGCAACTATTTCGGGATTACTTATCAAATCGTAAACAAGTCGTAAAAATTAATGACAGCTTAAGCCATGAAGAAAGTGTCTCCTTCGGTGTACCACAAGGTAGTATGATGGGTCGTACTCTGTTCCTAATTTATATTAATGACCTCTGCAATTTGCACTTACCGAAAGGACAAATAATAACATTTGCTGATGACACGGTTTTGCTGTTTAACTCTAACACCTGGAAAGACGTAACCGAAGCAGCTAATGAAGGGTTAACTTTAGTAACTTCATGGCTGGACAATCACTTATTGACGCTCAATAGAGACAAAACAAAATTCATCACATTCAGTATATACGCGAAAACTCAACCTCCTCCAAATTCCATTACGATTCAAACACACATGTGTAACGACATAATGAACACATGCCATTGTCATTCAATCAATAGAGTAAGCACCATCAAGTACCTTGGTGTGATTGTGGACCAAAACCTTAACTGGAAGGAACATATGATCAACCTAAGTAATCGTGCAAGAAAACTTATTTTCATCTTCAAGACCCTTAGAAATTCATGTGATATTAAGACACTACTGAATGTATATTTTGCCTTATGTCAGTCTGCGCTAACTTACGGGCTAAAGGTTTGGGGTGGCACTTCCAAAATCACTATATTAGCAGTAGAAAGAGCTCAACGCATGATCCTTAAAGTAATGTCGCGTAAAAAATATACGTATCCATCAAATCAACTATATTCAGAACTAGGTGTCCTTACAGTAAGAAAACTATTTATTAAATTACAGATTGTCTCACAACATAAAATCAAACCACACTTCACATCAAGACCAAGAGCAGACATAGTTTATAAGATACCCAAATATAGGACGTCTTTTTCACAAAGATTTTACAACTATCTCGGTCCTAGTCTGTACAACAAAGTAAGCAGAAGCCTAGAATTGAAAGATCTCAAAAGCAAAACGTGTAAATTAACCGTAGACAAATTTCTAAAATCGTTGGACTACAGTAATACTGAAAATCTCCTGAAAGTAACACAATAACTGAAACACATAATCGTTCACAATTGGAATATAGACACACACATACACACGTACCCACCTACCTGCCCATATCTATCTGTCCACGCACACAAAATGTTAGAACACAATTACACAATCATACATAATTATGATAACAGAACACAACAACAACCACAATTGAAACTTTTGTAAATCGGATCTGTTCACACCGCAAGTGAGGACTTGTGAGTATTGTGCTTTTCTGAAGACGAGGAACACTAACCACTCGTGTTACAGTTTTTTACTAGTACGAGGGGTTAGGGCGATTTGGTCTAATGACAGCCAATGCCTGCAAACCATCTAAATTGTTAACTTACGAGTATAACTACCTACTTTAAAAATAATGTACCTACTACATATTACCGATTGTATCATAATAATATCAAAGACTACAAATTGTAAGTATTTCTTGTATGGTTGTCTGTTTTTTATGCAATAAAAATATTATTATATTTATTTTTACACATATTATTTACTTTTTTTAATATTTTAAAAGAAAACATATAAAAAACATTTAAAAATATTAAAAATAGTAGTCCACCGGTATCGGGAGCAGGGTCCAAGCTACCGGTGGTTAGGGCTCCAGAGATAGGAACCTCCTCACAATGCGAGCCGTATCAAGGAGTACTGCCTTCTGAATCAGGCCCTTGATCCAACCGCGCAACGACAGCTTCGACAGGTGGTCGTCGAGGCTTTTGGCCATCAGGCCATTGGCGGTAAAGACTATCGGCACAATGACAGCCAAGTCCACATTCCACATATCGACAACCTCGTGTGCCAAGTCAAGATATTTAATTTGTTTCTCTTTCTCAGCTTTCACGAGGTTCTCGTCATGTGGGATGGTGACATCGATTATCATTGTGCGGCGCGCTAATCACTCATACTCACACCACACACGTTTCACTTTATGTGGCACAGCTCTAAGCAAAGTCGAGCAATTTAAGTATTTGGGCCACTGGGTCACCGAGGACCTTAAAGACAGTGTGGATATAGAAAGGGAGCGCAGGGCGCTGTCTGTCCGATGCAACATGTTGGCCCGCAGGTTTGCACGGTGCACGGGGACTGTCAAAGTTGCGCTTTTTAAAGCGTACTGTCAGTCCTTTTACACCTGCGGCCTGTGGGTTAACTATACGCAGCGGACATACGGCGCTCTGCGTGTTCAGTACAATAACGCGTTCCGGGTGCTGATGGGGCTGCCGCGCCACTGCAGCGCCTCCGCGATGTTCGCGGCGGCTGACACAGACGGCTTTGCGGCCATAATGCGCAAACGGTGCGCTTCTATCATGCGCCGCACGCGCGACAGTCCCAACACCATCCTGCGAGCGCTGGCGGACCGGTGGGACTCTCCGATGTTGGCTCGCTGGATACGGCTGCACGCAGTTATATAGTGATTTGCCACCATCATCGGAGCCCAGTGGGACCTCCCACTTGTTATTCCTTCAATTATTACTAACACTAGTCTGTAAGCTCGCAATTGTACTAACAAATATGGATGTAATATGAGTCCGAAATAAATGATTTATTATTATTATTATTAATCGGTCTATCACCACTATATCCGGCTTATTGGCAACAATAGTCCTGTCAGTGATGATAGACCGATCCCAGTACAACGTGACATGGTCATTTTCGAGAACTGGGTCGGGCACATATTTATAATACGGTACCTCAGAATCCACAAGTTTGTATTTTAAAGCAAGTTGCTGGTGGATAATCCTGACCACTTGGTTATGTCTGTGTAAATACTCGCCGTTAGCCAGACGAGAACATCCAGAGATAATATGTCTGATGGACTCACCCGGACGGTGGCATGCCCGACACACGTCAACCGTCCCATCCTTCATAATATGCCTCCGGTAGTTGTTCGTCAAGATAACTTCGTCCATAATCGCACAGACAAAACCTTCAGTTTCCCCGAAGAGGTCACCAAACCGTAGCCAGGCCACGGACGCCAGGCTATCTACATCAGGCCCATGAAGAGAATGATAATAGCGCTCGTGAAGCTCCTTGCCTTTCCATACCTCCTTGCGGTCATCAGTAGTAAGTACTACAAGTTTGCGCCAGTTCTCTTTAGCCATGGACAAATGGGTGAGGCCCTTGTCCAGCGACCACCTCTCGGTGCATCCCCACGTCGGATTCTAAAAAGTATTCTCTGAGGCTGCACACCTCGCGGTTGTGGAGAGTCTTAGCATTTAAAAAGACTTCCGCGGGATGTACAGTCTCATCACCGACGAACGTGGGTGATGCATCCGGTTTGCGGTTAGCAGCGTACGGACCCTCCTGTCCAGGGCGTCGAGCTCAGTCTGAGTCCATTTGAGTATGCCGAAAGAGTACATCAAAACCGGCATGACCCAACCGTTGAAGGCGCGCACCTTATTTCCGCCCGACAAAAGGCTACTCAATACCTTTTTAAGGCGGCTAAAGAAGCGCTCCTTCAGCGATTGCTTCATGTCAGTAACGTTAATGCCTAACGCTTCCGACATACCCAAATATTTGTATGTTTCGGTTGAGGAGAGAGATCTGAGGTGTATGGAATCCGAGAGTTGAATCCCTTCAGATTCCATAATCCCCCCTCGCTTTACATGCATGACTGCACATTTGTCCACACCAAATTCCATCCTGATAGCGCTACTGAAAAGTTTCAGTTACCTTCAGTAACTCCATCAGTTGCAAGTTGTTGGGGGCAAAGAGTTTCAGATCATCCATGTAAAGAAGGTGAGATATGGCCTGACTACCTCTTCTCAACCGATAGCCCAGGCCTGAATCCTCCAGCAACGTGCTTAGAGGATTCAGGGCTAAGCAGAACCAAAGTGGACTCAAACTGTCGCCCTGAAATATTCCCCGTTTAATCCATATAGGCTCATCATTCCCCTGGATTGGTCGACATCCTGGATAGCGAAGGACCGCCTTCCATTGCCCCATACATGACCCAAGAAAGGTGCGTAGAGTTGCATTTATTTTGTACAACTCCAACACCCTCATGAGCCATGTATGTGGAACAGAGTCGTAGGCCTTCTTATAATCTATCCAGCATGTCGACAAATCCTTGTGGGATCGACGAACCTGTTGGCTTATGGCCATGTCTATGAGGAGTAGCTCCTTAGTACCGCGGGACCCGTTCCTACATCCATTCTGAGAGGCAGACATAATTGTATTGCTCTCAATGTGTACATTAATTTTCGCTCTCAGGATGGATGTAAGAAATTTATAGACCGTCGATAAACATGTAATCGGTCTATAATTCTTGGGTTCCGTGGAACTACCTGTCTTATGGAGCAGGTGGGTAACACCAGTTGTTAGAAACTGAGGCAGCGACCCAGACTCTAAGGATGTCTGGAATTGAGATGCCAGAAGCGCGTGTGAGCTACTATACCATTTAAGCCAGAAGTTATGCAGGCCGTCCGGTCCCGGATATTTCCAGTTTGGTAACGGACGAACTGCTTTGGCTACATCGAATGGAGTGATGGTTACTTTTTCCATGTCTAGTATAGCTTCACACACGCGTTCGACATCACGCATCCAGCCACCCTCAGTGTGACAGACGGGCACCGACCAGATGTTGCACCAGAATGCATTCGTGGCGGCAGCATCGGGGCGGAGCACGTCAGTCACATTTTGTTCAGGTCGCTCCCAAGCTCTATATACCCACCTCTCATCGCTCTGGAACATGCGGTTCTGCGAGTACCGGTCGACCCGACGCTTATACCGCCGAATACGATTGGCCCATGCACAAACCTTCTGCTTCAGGAAGTCAATGCGTTCCGTGACACGGGACATGTATTCTCGAGGACTGATTCCAGTCCCCGAAAATGCCCGCCTCACGAAGCGCATCACACGTGGTCTTGTATTGCCCTCCCTGAAGCAGTATAGTTTGCCAATGAGTGCTCTGGCCCCATCAATACGCCTCTCGATCCTACACTGCCAGGCCGGTACGGTAGGCTTTGGTCGAGTAGCTTCGTCACAACTTGGTAACTTTACATTTGCTAAACGACATGCCGCAACAGCCCCACAATACAGGATCGAGTGCGTATCAACGAGGTCCTCGCTGCTCTCAAAAACATTCTTAAGCAGCGAGTCTAGAGCACACACTAGCGCCCTATTTTTTTTGTGCATAGGTAACCGTGATAAACGGGGTCTAAGTTGAGTCGGACTCGATCTATACTCGCGAAGCGCATCTTCCAGTGCGCTCCTCAGTTGATCGTTGCACTGGCTACTTACTGTGACAACCCTATCATCTGTCTCCTCATCAACATGATTGGACCGCGGCAGGTTTATATGAGAAGCCGGTGGGATTTCTTCGAAAACCGGCGGTGCCGCAGTCTGTGTCGTAGTCGAGAAGATAAGGTTGCTCAGTACCTCTGAGCGCAGCCGATCAGGTGCGGCGTCGTCCAACCTGTGGTTGCGTTGGATGACCCGCACCTGATCCGACAATCGTTGAGCTGAGACGTTGACCGTTGGTTCCAGGTCCTGGAAAAGAGACAGCATCCTACCACGATACGCAGTGAGGTTAGTTCCCCCCTCTGTAGACCCGTAATATGCGCGCATGACGTTCTCGTTCATGGATTGAGTCCATTTCATGCGCTGCACACAACCACCGGTAGCGGGGACCCGGCTCGGGGCCAGTTGGCCCTTAAGTCTCAGGCTGTTCGGTGGCCGGCCTCTCCCCTGCCGACGTACAGGTGTTGGCGACGTCGGCGGGGAGAAATACTCGTCGCTCGAGCTCGACGTGGCTGCAGCCGCCGGTAACACTGGTGATCCGAGGTCCGGCGGCGGCGAGGCGGAGCTGAGCGGCAAGTCCGGGGGTGGATGGCGTGCGCGATGGGCAGCTGCTCTTGTTATCATTATTATATTATCATTCTTATTGGTTTATCGTTGTATCATCGTTTATTTCAGTGTGACGTATTATGTCATCTGTCCAATCTTGATTCATTTTTCTGTTTTGCTTAATTTTCCTTATTTATTCTGGTTACCTATAGTTTTTATTGTTTGTTTGTGTATATAGTTTCTTCTGTTGAATTTGTATTTATTTATTATAACGGACAAAAACTGTTTAGAAAAATATTAAAATTCGTGAATGAAAATAAACTTCTTGACGTTGAGAGTTGCCAGCTTTATTATTATTATTCCATTTATTTAATCTTATATACATACACTTTACATTTTCAAATATTTAGGTACTTACATATGAAAACATAAATAAACACAAAAACATTTAAAAATATAAAAAGTAGTAGCCCACCGGTATCGGGAATAGGGTCCAAGCTACCGGTGGTCAGGGCTCCTGAGAAAGGAATCTCCTAACAATACGAGCCGTGTCCAGGAGTACTGCTTTCTGGATCAAGCCCTTGATCCAACTGCCTAACGAGAGCCTCCTGAGATGTTGGTCGAGGCTCTTGGCAATTAAGCCATTGGCCGTCACGACTATCGGCACAATGACTGCTGTATCCACCTCCCACATGTCGACAACCTCGCGAGCCAGATCAAGATACTTTGTTTTTTTATCTCTCTCAGCCTTCACGAGGTTCTCGTCATGAGGGACAGCTATATCAACAATCATTGTGCGACGCTCTTGTCGATCTATCACCACTATGTCAGGCTTATTGGCAACAATAGTCCTGTCAGTGATGATAGATCGATCCCAATATAACGTGATATTGCCATTTTCGAGAACTGGGTCGGGCTCATACCTATTAAAAAGAAAACGGACGGACGGAGACGGTACTTCAGATTCCAAAAGATTGTATTTAAGAGCAAGTTGCTGGTGGATAATCCTGGCTACAAGGTTGTGTCTATGCAAATAGTCTCCGTTAGCTAGACGAGAACAACCAGAAATAATGTGTCGTATTGATTCTCCGGGCCGGTGGCATGCCCGACAGATGTCAACCGTACCGTCCTTCACAATATATTTCCGGTAGTTATTCGTCATAATAACTTCGTCCATAATCGCACAGACAAAACCTTCGGTTTCCCCGAAGAGGTCGCCAAAGCGCAGCCAGGATACGGACGCTAAGAGATCTACATCGGGCCCATGTAGGACCCGGTAAAAGCACCCGTGAAGCTCTGCCATACTTCCCTGCGGTCATTAGTATCCAGTACTGTAGGTTTGCGCCAGTTCTCTTTTGCCAAGGAGAGCGGGGTGAGGCCCTTGTCCACAGCGACCACATCTCGATGCATACCCACGTCAGCTTTGAGGAAGTACTCCCTAAGGCTGCATACCTCGCGGTTGTGTAGGGTCTTAGCATTTAAGAACACACGACCCCCACACTTCCGCGGGATATACAGCCTCATCACCGATGATCGTGGGTGATGCATCCGATTTGCGGTCAGCAGTTTGCGGGCCCTCCTATCCAGGGCGTCAAGTTCCGTCTGAGTCCATTTGAGTATGCCGAAAGAGTGCATCAATACCGGCATGACCCAACCGTTGAAGGCGCGCACCTTGTTCCCGCCTGATAAAAGACTATTCAGTACTTTATTCAGGCGGCCAAAGAAGCGCTCCCTCAACGACTGTTTCACTTCAGCAGTACTAATGCCTAACGCTTCCGACATACCCAAATACTTGTAGGTTTCGGTTGAGCAGAGGGATCTAAGGTGTACGGAATCCGAGAGTTGAGTTCCCACGGATTCCATAATCTCCCCTCGCTTTACATGCATGACTGCACATTTGTCCACACCAAATTCCATCCTGATGGCGCTACTGAAGGTTTCTGTTACCTTCAGTAGCTTCATCAGTTGCAAGTTGTTGGGGGCAAAGAGTTTCAGATCATCCATGTAAAGGAGGTGTGATATGACCTGACCACCTCTTCTCAACCGGTAGCCTTGGCCCGAACCCTCCAGTAGAGTACTGAGAGGGTTTAGGGCCAGACAAAACCACAGTGGACTCAGACTGTCGCCCTGAAATATGCCACGCTCGATCCTTATCGGTTCGCTGTTCTCCCGGATTTGTCGACATCCTGGATAGTGAAGAACCGTCCTCCACTGCCCCATACACGACATCAGGAAGGTGCGCAAAGTTGCATCCACTTTGTACAGCTCCAGCACCCTCATGAGCCATGTATGTGGCACCGAGTCATAGGCCTTCTTATAATCTATCCAACATGTCGACAGATCTTTTCGAGAACGACGAACCTGTTGGCTAATGGCAACATCAATGAGGAGCAGCTCCTTAGTACCACGGGACCCGTTCCTACATCCATTCTGAGAGGCAGACATGATAAAATTTATTATTATTATTATTATCTGACCCAGCAGTAGGGGTAACTGAATTTGCCGAGACAGTGTCCGAGTCTGTGTTCGACCTTTCATCTCTAATATTTAGGTCATCGCCTCCCTGAATTGGGCTTTGTGGTAGCATGACATCAATACTGGATTCTAATTGCTCCGCATCTTCCGGCGCCGTCTCGGCCTCCTCATCGTTCAACAAACAGGTAGTGACTTCAAGCAACCCAGCGTGTCCCTGACGCACTGCGCGCAAACTCTCGTGTGCGTATTTATAAGTGCGGTGTGAACCACTTACACTTTTTAGCCCGTACCGATCATTTTCTAATACGGAGGTAGTAACGAACGGTCCCCTAAACTTTCTATCTAGTTTAGTTTGATTTCGTTCACTGTTCTTGATAAAAACAAAATCGCCCTGAGCAAATGGTTTAATGGTAACACGGCCCCGGTTAAACCTTAGAGTATCCGCCGCGGCTGCCTTTTGAATATTTTCCGATGCACTTTCTCGAATGGACTCTAAATCTAAACGGTTATTTCGCTCATCAGAATGTGAAGATATCTGGGACATACCTAATGATTCTGCACGTATCCCGAACATCAGTTCCGTAGGTGAGTACTTAGTAACAGCCGATTTTGTACTGTTGAGCGCTAGTTGTATATTGCCTAACTCATCGCGCCATGTCTTATTGGGGTCGTTTTCGACTATTGTGAGCAAGCTTTTTAGTGTTCGCATAACTCGCTCAACTTGTCCGTTAGCCCTGCTGGAGCCGGTTGCAATGAAATGCAGATCAATTTTATAATTTTTGCAAAAGTTTCTAAATTCACTACTCACATAGCATCGGCCCTGATCAGCAATTACGCGTGCAGGAGCCCCAAAAAGACAAACAGCCTTTTCGAGAGCTCGCACTGCGCTATTTGCATCTAGTGATATTGTGTGTTCTAGCAGGACATACTTAGTAAACGCGTCTATTATGAATGAACAATACTCTTTCCGGTCGCTCTTACCACTAAGTTTCCCGGTAAAGTCTATGTGGATTGTGTGCCATGGCACAGATAGTTTTGGGATCGAATGTAACTGAATGGGTTGAGCGCCTGATGGTCCCTTCGATGCTTTGCAAACTATGCAGGAGTCAATAAATTTACGAACGCACTTGGACATTTGCGGGAACCAGTATTGTTCGTAGAGTTTATCTAGTGTCTTATCACTACCAAGGTGTTGAATTTCGTTATGGACGTGGTTGATAAGAGTCCAAATCAGAGAGCGTGGAACGACCGGTAACCAAGAAATTGTTTTGTTGCGCCCAACCTTTCTATACAGGATACCATCCCTAACATCGTAAGTATGTGCTACTGTTTCCGGGAAGTCACCGTTGTTATGCTTACTAATCAAGTCTTGGATTTCGCTATCGCGTTTTTGTTCAACTGAGAGCCATCCTTGATGTAACTCAACAAACTGGACACTTTTAGTAGTAGGGGTTTGGGACGAAGACGCGCCAGCATCTGACTGAAGGTTACGGGAAAAGAAGTCTGCATGTTCCATACTACGGCCTTTACGATATACTATCTCAAAGTCGTAGGCTTGTAGGAAAGCCCACCAACAATGCACGCGAGGCGTCAGATTAACCTTAGATTTTGATGCTTTGAGCGAATTGCAATCAGTGTAAACTACAAAATGTCGGCCGTACAAATAATGCCGAAAATGTTCTACCGCTCGTACGACAGCCAAGGTCTCTAATTCGTACGAGTGGTAGCGAGATTCTACCTCAGATGTACGCCGGCTGAAGTACTCCACAACATGGGGTAAGTTATTCGCTCTTTGTATAAGGATCGCACCATAACCTTCGGCACTCGCGTCTGTGTGCAACTCGACCGGCAATTCAGGATTAAAAATCGTTAAAACTGGTTCTGAAGTTAATATTTTAACCACATTTCTACGGATATCTTCATGTTTGTCGGTCCAATTAATGGGGCCTTTTAGTTTAGTTAACGGGTATAACGGTCCAACAACATTTGTAAACCCAGGTATAAATTTCCTAAAATATGACGCGAGTCCGAGAAACTGGTGAACCTGCGTAGCTGTATGTGGTGATGGTGCTTCGACTAATGCTTGAATTTTGCGGGAATTGGGTCTAATTTCCCCAGACTGTAAGGAATAACCTAGATAGTCTACTTTTTGTTTCATGAATTTGCACTTCCGAAGGTTAAATGAAAAACCTGCCGCAGTTAAGGCTTGTAAGGCCTCATCTAGGCGGTCCAAACCCTGCGAAATATTGGAAGAATAACAAAGTACATCGTCCATATAGATGAGAGGCCTGTCATTAAGGTGTTGTAGTGCTTTTGTGATACAACGCTGGTACACAGAAGGTGCGTTGCGTAAACCGAAAGGCATCGCGAGGTACTCATATTGGCCCTCCGGAGTGACGAATGCAGTCATCTCAATTGAATCGGAGTAAATTAAAATTTGGTGAAATCCGCTAGCCATATCTAATGAGGAGAAGTAGTTGGCTCCACTGAGCTGGTCTATCTGTTCCTCGATGCGAGGCAAGGGATAGTGTTCCGGCTGTGTGTTGGAATTCAGTTCCCGATAATCAACGCACATTCTGTCGGTATTATCCTTTTTCTTTACGAGGAGTATCGGACTTGCAAAGGGAGAGGAACTCTCACGAACTATACTATCTAACAATAGTTGTATTTTTTCTCGGACTATTTGCTACTCTATAGGTGCTAGTCGATAGGGAGACCTTCGATCTATTTTATGAGGATCTATCAATTAATGCTCAACTGCCCTGTAGTAACGCGCCTAGTAGGTATATCGTCTATAAAATAGTCTGAATATTTACTAATTATTTTTGACAGCAGCATTTTATCTTCACCTTCTAAGTCAGTATCGATTGAAGAAATATCAAAATCTGCCGATTTAGTTTCACAAAAATCAGTATGATCTTTGGTCTTAAATAGGACTTTGTCACTATCGATCGTCACAGAATAGCCTTTATCTAAGATATCCCTGCCTACAATAATCGGCACAGACATTACCGTATCTGGAACGATGTAAAACATAAGGTCTACTGAGGCATTTCCAATTTTTAAGGTACTTTAAATTTGGTAAGTGGACTGTACGTCATCACCTCCGATACCAGAAAGATGAACTAGATTATTGCGCACAGTACCCGGAAACCGACAGCGAATACTTTCAGATAAGAGCGAGCAAGATGATCCGCTATCAAATAAAAATGTAAATCTCTCACCAGCTGATGTCTCTAACGTAGATCTGGAAAGTTGGTGGTCGCAAAGGTTGACTTCCTTCCTTTCAGACTTTCCTCCATTCATCTTTTCTGGACAAGTCGTAGACGCGTGACCAGGTTTGCCACACGTGTAGCAGGTTATAGACGGCTTGTCTTGATTATTTGTAGAACTGGATGCTTCATGAGACTTCAATGATTTGCAGTGCCCTGGGGTAGGGTCGTTTTGGCACTGTCTCTAGACATTGCCAATGCCTTAACATCCTGCCCTGGAGTTGAATTGGGGAGATACTCCAGTATCACCGGGTGCCTCCGTACCACTGTCGCGTGGACGAGGCCTATTTGACGGACAGGGCCGTTATCTACGCCAGACACCAGGGAGTGTTGAACCGGCGAGAGAAATCGTACGGTGTCCTACAGTGATTGGTCCTGGGGCCGCCTCTGTGGAACTTCAGATACGACAGTGTGCTGCGCGCTGACCTCCCTAGCGGCGTCAGCGAAGTCTGCTAGGCTGACGACACGCTGGTCTTGGCGCAGGGGAGGTCGCACGAGGCGGCGGCCGACTTAATGACTCGCCGGGTTGTGACAGTCCGAGAGAGAGGATCCGGCAACTGGGACTCGAGGTGGTACTGCACAAGTCCGAGACCATGTGTTTTCATAGTCCTCGGAACGCGCCACTGTCGGGTTCCCTGATAACGGTAGGAGGGGTTCACATCGGCATCGAGGGGACAATGAAGTACTCTTCCTCGACAGCCGGTGGAACTTCGTGCATCACTTTCGACGTTTGGCTCCCAGACTGGAGCGGGCCGGGGCTGCCTTGAAGCGGCTCCTGCCCAATCTGGTCCAAACGCCTCCTGCCACGCACGACCCCCGTGTAGAGCCTAAGCTCTACACGGGGGTCGTGCGGTCCATGGCCCTTTACAGGGCACTAGTGTGGGCACATTCCTTAAGGCGGTAACCAGCTCTCCGGTTGAGCGCGTCCCAAAGGGTCATAGCCATCCGTCTGTTTCGGGGATACAGCATGTATTCCAGTGAAGCGGCGAGCCTCCTTGCCGGACTGTCGCCATGGGATCTGGAGGCAAAAAGTCCTCCGCGCTCCTCTGGGAGTGGCGCGAGGAGGCGAAACGCCGGAAAGAAACTCCACTGCCGCTACACCTCGCGGCTCGGCAGACGGAGCACCGGCAGGATCTCATGGCGACATGGAGACAGCGACTATCGCAGCAACCCAGCGCTGGGCACGCCACCATTGCGGCGGTAATGCCCCTCTTTGAGAAGTGGCTGGAGAGGCGTCACGGCATCCTCACCTTCCACCTGACGCATGTCCTTACCGGGCACGGTTGTTTCGGGCGGTTCCTGCATCAATTCAGGCGGGAGGAAACGCCCGGGTGTCACCATTTTTCGGATCGCCTAGAAGACACGGTGGAGCATACGGTGGAGATCTGCCCCGCTTGGGCGGAGAACCGCCGTGTCTTCGTGGCCGTGACCTCTCGCGCCCGGCTCTGGTCCAGGCCATGGTACTGAGCGAGAGGAAATGGGAAGCAGTTGCCTCCTTCTGCGTAGCAGTAATGCTCGCGAAGGAGGAGGCGGAATGGGTGAGGGAGACTAAACAGAGTCGCAGGAGATGCAATGGGCGTGGGGGGGTCGGAAGCCGTTCTCCGGCCACCGTACGCGTGGTCCTGCGGACGGCGATTAGCGGGTAGCTCGCCGTCCGATCAGGACCAGACCCAAGAGTCGACGGCGCATAGTTTTCTACGCGCGCCTCAAAGAGATGTCAACAATACCTAACGGGGCCCGTCAGGGCCGATGCCTGCCTGGGGTCGTGAATAAATTCGAAATAGAGTTACCGCGGCCACTCAGCACTCAGGCAACTGTAGGAACAGGGGTGGATTTTAGTCAGTAAAAATCTGACACGCCCTCCTGCTCCACCCAGAGCGGGAAAAGTCAATACATGAGTTCCCACATCCAAAAAAAAATAGCAGCCGAAGCCAACTTGCAGAGGCCCCGTTTTACATAATATCATACTAATATTATAAAGGCAAAGTTTGTTAGTATGTGTGTATGTTTGTTACTTTTTCATGCTCAAACGGCTGTACCGATTTGGATGAAATTTGGTATGTACCTAGATAGCTTATACACTGGATTAACACATACACGACTTTTTCAGCTAGTTATATTACAATGGTCAATGAAAGGTTGTTAATCCTCAATACAGTTCAACATGTTATCTATGGAGATCGGTTAAACTAAAAATCCATTTGGTAATAAGAAAAAGGCTATTGTCAAATTATTAATCAAAAGTGACATACTCGTAGATTAGCAACGTACAACAATATCGTTACTCAGTGTAAATAAATTTATTTATCGAAGAGCAGCAAATAAAGCGTCACCATGAAGATACCTTACTTAGTGAATATGAACACGCTTAATACATACACCACACCGGCAACGATGAGCAACTCGGTTGCAGAAGCTCCTCGCAAAATTAGAGCCGAAGACTTCTCATGGGATACTGATTTCACACCACATCCACTTACATTCTGCGCTGCTCTCGTTCTCTCCAGAATGTTCAACAGATACAATCCTCTTCAGGAAATCCTTCAAAAAGATGTCGATATATTGATGGACTTGTACCCTGCAAACATTCAGTTGAAGTTCAGCGTTCCGTATATAAAGGTTTACTTTATCCAATTATATACTATGCACAATTATATAGTTTAGTTCTAAAACGTCGCTTTGCGAGGAAATTAAGAAATAAAGCAGTCTCGTCTGAAATAATTAATTTTGTTTAACATGCGTGTTTCATCATTCATCATCATTAGCCTTTTTTAATATCCCAACTGCTGGGGCACAGGTCTCCTCTCTGTGAGAGGGTGTGGGTGGGGCAGGCCGTAATCCAATCACGCGAGCCCAATGCGGGTTCGCATTGGGCTCGCGTGGTGGATTGCGGCCCGCCCCGCCCCTATGGTGGATGTCACATGTCTTCAAATTTTTGGTTCTAGACCGGATTCCTCACGATGTTTTTCTTTACCGTTTCGAGAGCAGTAGTGATGTATTAATTTATACAAAGTAAACCACTTGCCTGGGTTTGAACTCACGACTTGTAAGTCGCGGCCGTTACCTCTGGGCCACCACTATTCGTGTTCCATCAATAATTACCAAAAAGTAACAGTTTCATTTCGTTTTAGGACGAGCAATATTGGAAGAGATCGTTCCATTCGAAATACCCGTCAAGGCTAGAGTTGGGAAAAATTTTTTGGAAGGGCAAATTTTTATCGGCTTGCCTTCAAGATTACTTGGAATCAGTAAATCCCGATGTTTTTAGAGAAGATGAAGCTGTAGAACTTGCATCACTGGTACATAGTTATTTTAGTCCTTAGTTGCCTGCCGGTACTAATCTCGCAATTATTGTGCTACAGGAGACAGATGTGCGTCATGTTACATAAGACAGAGAAAGGTCTAAAAAAGATAATTCTATCCTCCAGGTCAGTCCATACATCTTCTTCTTAGGATTGAATCAGCTGCAAATAGTGCGTCAACCAACACCGGCCTTACCTTCCGAAATGATTGTGGAAGACACTTGTGAATACAGTGTACCTAAACTTTACGACCATATTCCCATGGAGCCAGTTTTAGCAAAATTATACAACCTTCGAGAAATATCTCTAGTATTTGGGGTAAACAATCTTAGCGATAGGTATTTAACAAGGTATTTCGAATTTTCGTTGGCGGATTGCGATTCAATTTGCCGTGGACTACAAAATTTGAAACATTTAAATATATTTCGCATCAATCGCAGTAACCTAGACTGTTCGAAAGTTAAATTAATCCTTCAAAGTCTTGTGAAGAAAGAAAGCATTGAGGAACTAGATTTCAATCATTGTCAAATCGGTAATTACGGAATGAAGGCACTCGGTGGTTTTATTTTTCTTCACAAAAACGTGAAAGTGGTAAGAATTGCCAACAACAGATTCAAAGAAGAGGGAATCCAGGGAGTAGCCTATGCTCTACAGATGAAACCAGCTGCACCCATCGAGCTTTTAGGTAAATGTACAATAAAATTCTTATGTTATCTCGTTTTTAGCAATAAGACCGTCAATACTGGTTTTCATCATTGTAATATATTCTGTGTAATGTCTTACGTCCTTTCAGAGTACAATTATTTATTATCAGTGTTATTAACTGTCTATCGATTGTTCATATTGTTGTACATATTTCAGTTGTAATAATTTAGTCTGAACGGAGATGGTCCAAAAAAAAACTAGAATCAATTGAGACAAACTGGTTACGAATAGGGTCATTGTCATGCATAATTTACCCCACCATCGAAAGAGTAAAGGTGGTTTTACACCGATGAAGCGAGGCGTGAATGGGATGGGCGAGAATTGAAATCACGCATACCCTTTTACACCGAAAGATGTCTTGCGATGGCTTGCGTTGTATGAGACCGACTGAGACGCCACTCCGCAGGTGCGGAGTGGCGTCTCAGGCGCGACGCTCCGCGTCTCCGTAAACGGCACCTAATGTTGGCTCAGTTGATAAATTTTTACAACGGACCTATAAGGTAGTGTATTCGTGTTCGGCCTATGTGACTGTTCCTAAATGACCCTAGGCTGATTAAAATTTTCGATTTTCCTAAATAGATATATATTTTGGTTTTGATACGGCTTCCCTTATAGGGAAGAGAAAGGGCCCACTCCCCGCCCTTCCTTGTGGATTTACGACAATTCCTTACATGGATAATCCCTCACCGTTTATTCGAAGGGAATTCCCATACTACAGCTCCTTGTTCCGACTTATATTAGCTAGGGAACAAGGAGGGGACACAAGGTGAGATTAATATTGGGAATTCACGGTTAGTAATACATGAACAAAATAACAACAAGGTATGAAGTTAATGAGACAAGAGGGATCCAAAGTGCATTATATAAAGTGGGTGTATCACGCTTTATGCTTAGGAAGTCCAACATTACAGTTACGTTAAACTATTTATATGCTTAGCGCTCTAGGAACCCATTTAGTGACATGGAACAGTTGCCTCGTCATACGTGTACAGTTAGGACTAATGCAACAGGACCACTATTTGGGCGCTGTAGCTATTCTAAATGAACACGTTCCCTATGCTCTATATAAATGTCTTACACAACTCTGAGACAGAGAACTGCGAAGTCCACCTGCCGTTGAGGAAGACAAGTAAAGGTTTTAGGAGACTTTAAACGCGTGTAAATGTAAACAACCCAATTACGTTAGCGTACCCCTTTTCTAAGGTCAAACAAATCTTGTACAAGCGCTTCGCGGACTCAGTCTGTAGCAGAATTAATTGCAACATCCTTGGTGCACACCGAAGTGGTTCAATCGTCACTCCACATTTCCTTAAGCTCCCCAGTTCGTGGATATACGGTGCAGCCTAGAGGCTGACGCCATCCAATTCTCGTGTTTCGACAAATACTCGTAGTGTCGATTCAAATATAGGCCTACAAAACGGCAGGGGGTTGGTTTTAACGAAACACGATTACCTAGCGTACTTAGAACGATTAGTTTGTGTAACCCAGCGAAGCCTAGGTGGTGAAACCTACCCAAAAGGAAATTTGTATGAACCAAGAGCAACGCAAGCATTCTGAGATAGACCATAAACATAGGAAGCAGTAACTAATATCAGCGTTTAGTTAATCCTACAATCCCACTTACGGGGTGGCCATTAAGCCTGAATATAAACTGCTCACCCTCCAGCTTCTCTATTGCCAAACGCCAGTGACAAATATCTGCCAGGGTGTGAATTTAAATATATATGGGTACATATTAAAATATGATAATCTAGCAGTAACTATAAAATATGATAGAATAGAGAAATAGTCTCACTACGCTAAGATAAATGATTATAAATACACTGATGCTCGCATAAAACAGCCAAAACTCACCCATTCATTCTCCATCGCAGCCACCGAGATCCACACAGGTTTACACTCTACTTACTGATATTTAAACCCTAGTATAAACCACACTCATGATATTGAAGTATGAACTAATACTCTTGCTTAATCTCTTCAGAGCCGTAACCACACACACCTTAAATACTAATTTACTTAACTGAACTAGTCCATTTATATTTAAATTAATCAATACTAGTACTTCTAAAACTACAACTGGACATAGGCCTCCGAACTCCTCAACCACGACCTACGCTTCATCAAGTCTCAAGACCGTCTGCCACCACTGACTGCCTACCTCGCCCGCGCGAACACAATAGGTATAGTTTTTTTTCTAATGACGCTCCCAAAACACTTTGTCTCGTCGAAATAATGGCCTTGAGTTTTTTGTCGATAATGACTATTCTCAATCAGCGGGGAATCGGTTGTGCGTCGCCGAGCCCTATTTTTTACTGCACTCATGTGCACTTCACATTTGCTTTGCTCAAATGAGTCGCTCTTGTTTCCATAGAATTTCTAAAGGACGTGACATATTAACTGCCATGAATAATGGCTTTCGAAGAGCGCTGACACAAGTATCAAACCTTTCCTCGTAAAACAATTCAATATTCCTGTTTCAAAGGGTCTTTATCTTGTGACGCTATTTTAAACGAATAGATATTTCATTTTTAATTGCGTTCCCCTGTCAATCCTAAAATTCAGATGGAAGAGTGTTTCTGTTGTAGTTTGTCTCGCGCGCGCACTTGTCGACGACGGCTGCGTACACGACACGCTGAGTTACGTGTTTGAGTTAGAAATGACGAACATCTTAAAGTGTGACAAGTGTAACATCGTAATCGATGAAATTTTATCTTTCATCCAGAACAAAGTGTCCGTTGTTGACGAACCAACTTTAGTGCGTATCTGTGTCTCATCATTCACAAGTGATGAAATCAAAAAATCAAAATCACTTCTTTTCGAGGCCATTCCTTCGAATTTGCGCAGGGTCATACGGAAAAACAAAGGCAAAGAACAAAGGGATTTAGCGGATATCATTAATTTGTTCAAATCTGCTGAGCCTGATGATATCCCTGTGTTTGTGGCACGGTGGCTTGAAAAGTTGCCGCCTATTACGTTTGACCACTTGTACGAAGCTTTTGAAAGACTTAGTACGAATGCAAGCAGCTATTGACGAAATTAAAACCACATTATGCGACGTTAGATGATGTAAAAGAGCTGAGAACGGAATTATTTCAAATCAGAAACGATTCGTTACCACCGGCGTCCGCGTTTAAAGTGAATGCGAACCGTGGTGCCTGGTTACTGGATAGTGGGCCGATGGGGCTATCGCACCTGCATAATTCCTCTCTCAATGAGATAATGTGAACCACGGTGGCGAATGATAGTGACTCTCGTCAGGGAACTCCTCAATACAGAAAAATTGTGCAGGTACAAGAAAAACCAAATAAACATGAGTCATGTACGCGACGATCATCTGAGGTCGGTGTTAGCGGTGCGGTGACTCACGCGCATGAACCGAGTGTATGTGTAGGTTTGGCGTCGACTGAGTGCTCGGATCAGACTACGAGTATAAATGAAGCGCATCAGCTGATTGCTACGATCAACCCGAACGCCGCTAATAACGATGCAATGAGTCAGCCAGTTACGCCGTGCAATGTAAACAAAAATGAAGATGGATGGCAAAAAGTGTCTTATCGTAGGAAGCACCCTAAATACCGATATATGGGCAAGACCGGGGTTGCAACAAATGTGGACTGTCGATTTAAAGCGGCAGATAGAAAAGTACCGATATTTATCACGAGTATTCATAGTGAATCGGCCGAAGACGAAATAATTATATTCGATCGAAGACACAAGAAACGGTGTCTTTAGAGAAGATACTGATGAAGAAAGAAATGGGTCATATTGCCTATAAATTCTTGGTTTCCGAGTCCAAGTTACCATCTTATCTGGACGAGAATTTATGGCCACCGTGGCATAGTATTTAGACGCTTTATTAATTTTAGGCGCCGAAAGTCGAACGGATTTTTATCTGCTGACAGTTTCAATAAATACAATAATGGATAGTGAACCATATCGTTTTGCTAGCTTCAATTGCAAAAATGTAAAACGCTCCGTAGATACCATTTAGGAGCTCTGTCGTTCCTGTGATTTGGTAGCATTACAGGAAACCTGGTTACTTCCTGAGGAAATACCATACTTAGGTACGATTCATAGCGAGTTTGGCTACACGGGAATTTCAGCGGTGGACACATCCGCTGGTCTGCTTCGTGGGCGACCTTTTGGTGGCGTTGCCGTGTTGTGGAGAAGTAGTGCTTTTCAGCGGGTGTCTGTGTTGCGTTGTGATAGTGAGCGTATATGTGCTATTAAAATAATAACCGCTGACCGGGCAGTGATTGTAATAAGCGTATACATGCCAACGAACGCAGCTGACAATTGAGCCGAGTTTACGGACTGTCTTAGTGTGGTAAGTGCAATTATTGATGAATACGGCATTGAGTCTGTGTATATTTTAGGCGACTTTAATGCTGCACCGTATGGTTTATTTTTCAACGAGCTTGTGAGCTATTGTGCTGAGCAGTGCTGGTTATGTGTTGATGTGGAAATACTAGGTATTGACTCTGATACGTTTATCTTTATAAATGACGTGTATGGGTCGTGCAGCTGGTTGGACCACTGCGTAGTAACTCAGTCTGCTAGGCAATCGGTTACGAACGCGTATGTGGATTATGACATGGTATGGTCTGATCACTTCCCGCTTATTATCGAGCCGGCCCACATGTGTCTAGGGTTTTAGCTATGTTCTACTCGCTATGCCTGAGCCATTCCTACCTGCCGTATGACTTCATTAGAACGGTAGTAGTGCCTGTGGCGAAGAATAAAACCGGTGATCTAGCCGATAAAACTAACTACAGGCCTACTCGTATCTCTCTAGCTACTATTATAGACTGTCTGTATTATATAGACTGGCCTGTTGGTCTAGTGGTTAGTGTCCCTGACTGCTATTCCGGAGGTCGTGGGTTCGATTCCCACCCAGGACAAATGTTTGTGTAATGAGCACGATCATTTGTTCTGTGTCTGGGTGTAATTTATCTATAATATGTATGTATTTAGAAATATATAAGTATGTTTATCAGTTGTCTAGTACCCATAACACAAGCTCTGCTTAGCTTGGGACTAGATGGCGTTGTGTGATAGTTGTGGAATATTATTATTATGTTGTTTATTCATTTGTAAATACATATAAATTATATTTTTAAATATTTCAATGAAAAAATAAAAAAAATAAAAACATTTAAAAATATAAAAAATAGTATCCCACCGGTATCGGGAACAGGGTCCAAGCTACCGGCGGTCAGGGCTCCAGAGAGAGGAACCGCCTGACAATGCGAGCCGTGTCCAGAAGTACTGCTTTCTGAATCAAGCCCTTGATCCAGCCGCCTAACGAGAGCCTCCTGAGGTGTTGATCGAGGCTCGTGGCTATTAAGCCATTGGCTGACACGACTATCGGTACAATGATCGCTGAGTCCACATCCCACATGTCGACAACCTCGCGAGCCAAGTCAATATACTTGATTTGTTTATCTTTCTCGGCTTTCACGAGGTTCTCGTCATGTGGGACGGTAATGTCAACAATCATTGCACGCCTCTCGATTCGGTCCACCACCACTATATCAGGCTTATTGGCTAAAATAGTCCTGTCAGTGATGATGGACCGATCCCAGTACAATGAGATATGACCATTATCGAGAACTGGGTCGGGCGCATATCTGTAGTACGGCACTTCCGATTCCACAAGAGAGTACTTCAGAGCAAGTTGCTGATGGATAATCCTGGCTACAAGGTTGTGCCTATGCAAGTACTCACCGTTAGCTAGACGAGAACAACCAGAGATTATGTGGCGGATTGATTCTCCCGGACGATGACATGCCCGACATATGTCAACCGTGCCGTCCTTCACAATAAATCTCCGGTAATTTTTCGTCATGATAACTTCGTCCATAATTGCACAGACAAAACCTTCGGTTTCCCCAAAGAGGTCACCGACACGCAGCCAGGCTACGGACGCTAACTGGTCTACATCAGGCCCATGTAGTGCCCGGAAAAAGCGTCCGTGAAGTTCCTTACTCTGCCATACTTCTCTGCGATCGTTAGTGTCAAGCACTAGAGGTTTGCGCCAGTTCTCGTTAGCCAAGGAGAGTGGAGTAAGGCCCTTGTCCACTGCCACTACATCTCGATGCATACCCACGTCAGCAGCTAGGAAATATTCCCTTAGACTGCATACCTCGCGGTTGTGGAGGGTCTTAGCATTTAAAAAGCCTCGGCCTCCACACTTCCGCGGGATATACAGTCTCATCACCGACGAACGTGGGTGATGCATTCGAAATGCAGTCAGCAGTGTACGGACACGCCTATCCAGGGCGTCAAGTTCTGTTTGAGTCCATTTGAGTACGCCGAAAGAGTACATCAATACCGGCATGACCCAACCGTTGAAGGCGCGCACCTTGTTTCCGCCCGATAGAAGGCTATTAAATACCTTCTTCAGGCGGCCAAAGAAGCGCTCCTTCAACGATTGCTTCATATCAGTAACATTGATACCTAACGCTTCCGACATACCCAAATACTTATAGGTTTCGGTTGGAGAGAGGGATCTCAGGTTTATGGAATCCGAGAGTTGAGTACCCACGGATTCCACAATCTCCCCTCGCTTTACATGCATGACCGCACATTTGTCTACACCAAACTCCATCCTGATGGCACTACTAAAGGTTTTAGTTACCTTCAGTAGCTCCATCAGTTGCAGGTTGCTGGGGGCAAAAAGTTTCAAGTCATCCATGTAAAGGAGGTGAGATATAACCTGACCACCTCTCTTCAACCGATAGCCTAGCCCTGAATTCTCCAGCAGTGTGCTTAGAGGATTCAAAGCTAGGCAAAACCAAAGCGGACTCAAACTGTCACCCTGGAATATACCCCGCTCGATCCTTATCGGTTCGCTATTCCTCTGGATTTGTCGACATCCTGGATAGCGAAGGACCGTCCTCCATTGCCCCATACATGACATCATAAAGGTGCGTAGCGTTGCATCAACTTTATACAATTCTAGCACCCTCATGAGCCATGTATGAGGAACTGAGTCATAGGCCTTCTTATAGTCTATCCAACATGTCGACAGATCCTTTCGGAAACGTCGAACCTGTTGGCTAATGGTCATATCTATGAGGAGAAGCTCCTTAGTACCGCGGGACCCATTCCTACATCCATTTTGAGAGGCCGACATGATACAGTTACTATCTATATGTGTGTTAATCTTAGCTCTCAAAATGGATGTAAGAACCTTATAGACCGTTGGTAAACACGTGATCGGTCTATAATTTTTAGGTTCCGCAGTACTACCTGATTTATGGAGCAGGTAGGTTATTCCTGTAGTTAGAAATTGGGGCAGCGACCCTGAGTCTAAGGCAGACTGGATCTGAGATGCCAAGCGGGCATGCGACCTCGTAAACCATTTTATCCAGAAGTTGTGCAGCCCGTCCGGACCTGGAGATTTCCAGTTAGCTAACGGACGGACTGCACGAGCTATATCTTGGGGGCTGATGATAATTGCCCCCATTTCTGGTATTGGATCGCACGCGCGCTCAACATCCCGAATCCAATCGCCCTCGGTATGACAGACAGGCACCGACCAGATGCTGCGCCAGAACGAGTATATGGCGTCATCATCCGGTAGGTGCGTATTAGTCACACCTTGGTCCGGTCGCTCCCAATCCCTATACACCCACCTTTCATTACTTCGGAATGTGCGATTCTGGGTGTATCGTTCCACTCGCCGCTTATACCTGCGAATACGGTTTGCCCATGCATATACTTTCTGCTTCAGGAAGTCGATGCGCTCTGTGACACGGGACATATAGTCTCGGGAGCTGACATCAGTCCCCGAAAACGCCCGTCTCACAAAGCGCATCACTCTTGGGCGAGTGTTGCCCTCCCTGAAGCAGATTAGTTTGCCTATGAGTGCTCTGGCCCCACCAATACGACGCTCGATCCTGCACTGCCAAGCCGGTACGGCTGGCTTCGGTCGTGTAGCTCTGTCATTAGGAAATTTGACGTGAGCTACACGACATGCCGCTACAGCCGCGCAGTACAGCATCGAGTGTGTATCGGTGAGGTCTTCGCAGTCATCAAAATAATTGGACAACTGCGAATCCAGAGCAGCCACCAGCGCCCTATTCTTGTTATGCATGGGTAAACGAGGTAAGCGTGGCCTAAGCTCGAGCGGCATGCTGCGATATTCCCGAATAGCACACTCCAAAGCACTCCTCAATTCATCATTGTAGTGGGTACTTACGTTTGTAACCATGTCATTACACTCCTCGTCAGCGTGGCTGGGAGCATGGTTGGACGGTGGTACCACAACTGGTAACACAGTCTGCGACGGAGGGGCAATAACATGGCTACTCATTTCAGCTCGGAGGCGATCAAGTACAGTATCATCCAACATATGATTACGCAGGATGACCCGCACCTGATCCGACAGTCGTTGGGCCGAAACGTTGACGGCTGGCTCAAGCACCTGGAACAAAGAGAGCATCCGAACACGGTACGCGGTCAGGTTGTTACCTCCCTCTGTAGCCCCATAGTATGAGCGCATGACGTTTTCATTGATGGATTCCGTCCATCTCATGCGCTGCACACTTCCGCCGGGAGCTGGGACCCTATCAGAGGCCGGTGGGCCTCGAGGTCCTAAGCCGCTCGGCGGCCGGCGTCCTCCCCGTCGACGCGCAGGTGGTGGTGTCGTCGGCGGCGAGAAGAACTCGTCGCTGGAGCTCGACGCAACTGCCACGGCCGGTGTCACAGCACTCACGATGGGGCTGGGTTCCGGCGGCGGCGAGGCGGAGCTGAGCGACGAGGCCGGAGGTGGTAGGCGTGCACGGCGAGCTGCTGATCTCGTCAACATTTAGGACGTGTTGTCCAATTTTTCGATTATTTGTTCATTTTTTGTTCCTTGTTTATGACAGCTTAGCTGTCATTTCTATAATTTTTAGTTTTTCGGTGTAGAGGTGGTAGTTTTTCATAATTAATTTTTGTCGGTTCTTGATAAAATGGTAATTAATTTAATTTTGGTTGTGAGCTTGAAAATACTTTAAATAATATATTAAAATCGAAATCTGGATTGGACAATTTTATGACACGTCTGACGTTGTTGGTGTTGCCAGCTTCTATTATTATTATTATTTCGTATATTTATTTTTACACATATTATTTACATTTTTAAATATTTTTAAAAGAAAACATATAAAAAAACATTTAAAAATATAAAAAATAGTAGTCCACCGGCATCGGGAGCAGGGTCCAAGCTACCGGTGGTTAGGGCTCCAGAGACAGGAACTTCCTCACAATGCGAGCCGTATCAAGGAGTACTGCCTTCTGAATCAGGCCCTTGATCCAACCGCGCAACGACAGCTTCGACAGGTGGTCGTCGAAGCTTTTAGCCATCAGGCCATTGGCGGTAACGACTATCGGCACAATGACAGCCGAGTCCACATTCCACATATCGACAACCTCGTGTGCCAAGTCAAGATATTTAATTTGTTTCTCTTTCTCAGCTTTCACGAGGTTCTCGTCATGTGGGATGGTGACATCGATTATCATTGTGCGGCGCGCTAATCGGTCTATCACCACTATATCCGGTTTATTGGCAACAATAGTCCTGTCAGTGATGATAGACCGATCCCAGTACAACGTGACATGGTCATTTTCGAGAACTGGGTCGGGCACATACTTGTAATACGGCACCTCAGAATCCACAAGTTTGTATTTTAAAGCAAGCTGCTGATGAATAATCCTGGCCACTTGGTTATGCCTGTGCAAATACTCGCTGTTAGCAAGACGAGAACAACCAGAGATAATATGTCTGATGGACTCACCCGGACGGTGGCATGCCCGACACACGTCAACCGTCCCGTCCTTCATGATATGCCTCCGGTAGTTATTCGTCAAGATAACTTCGTCCATAATCGCACAGACAAAGCCTTCAGTTTCCCCGAAGAGGTCACTGAAACGTAGCCAGGCCACGGACGCCAAGAAATCTACATCAGGCCCATGAAGGGCCCGATAAAAGCGCCCGTGAAGCTCCTTGCTTTTCCATACCTCCTTGCGGTCATCAGTAGTGAGTATTACAGGTTTGCGCCAGTTCTCTTTAGCCATGGACAACGGGGTGAGTCCCTTGTCCACTGCGACCACATCGCGGTGCATACCCACGTCGGTTTCAAGAAAATATTCTCTGAGGCTGCACACCTCGCGGTTGTGGAGAGTTTTCGCATTTAAAAAACCTCGACCTCCACATTTCCGCGGGATGTACAGTCTCATCACCGATGATCGTGGGTGATGCATCCGGTTTGCGGTCATCAGCGTACGGACCCTCCTATCCAGGGCGTCTAGCTCGGTCTGAGTCCATTTGAGTATGCCGAAAGAGTACATCAAAACCGGCATGACCCAACCGTTGAAGGCGCGCACCTTATTTCCGCCTGACAAAAGGCTATTAAATAGCTTTTTCAGGCGGCCAAAGAAGCGCTCCTTCAGCGATTGCTTCATGTCAGTAACGTTAATGCCTAACGCTTCCGACATACCCAAATATTTGTATGTTTCGGTCGAGGAGAGGGATCTAAGGTTTATGGAATCCGAGAGTTGAATCCCTTCGGATTCCATAATCCCTCCTCCCTTTACATGCATGACTGCACATTTGTCCACACCAAATTCCATCCTGATCGCGCTACTGAAAGTTTCAGTTACCTTCAGTAACTCCATCAGTCGCAAATTGTTGGGGGCAAAGAGATTCAGATCATCCATGTAAAGAAGGTGAGATATGGCCTGACCACCTCTTCTCAACCGATAGCCCAGGCCTGAATCCTCCAGCAATGTGCTGAGAGGATTCAGGGCTAAGCAGAACCAAAGTGGACTCAAACTGTCGCCCTGAAATATTCCCCGTTTAATCCATATAGGTTCATCACTCCCCTGGATTGGTCGACACCCTGGATAGCGAAGGACTGTCTTCCATTGCCCCATACATGACCCAAGGAAGGTGCGAAGAGTTGCATCTATTTTGTACAACTCCAACACCCTCATGAGCCATGTATGTGGAACAGAGTCGTAGGCCTTCTTATAATCTATCCAGCATGTCGACAAATCCTTGTGGGATCGACGAACCTGCTGGCTTATGGCCATGTCTATGAGGAGTAGCTCCTTAGTACCGCGGGACCCGTTCCTACATCCATTCTGAGAGGCAGACATAATTGAATTATTCTCAATGTGCAGATTAATTTTTGCTCTCAGGATGGATGTAAGAAGTTTATAGACCGTTGATAAACATGTAATCGGCCTATAATTCTTGGGTTCCGCGGGACTACCTGTCTTATGGAGCAGGTGGGTGACACCGGTTGTTAGAAACTGAGGCAGCGACCCAGACTCTAAGGATGACTGGAATTGAGATGCCAGGAGCGCGTGTGAGCTGCTATACCATTTCAGCCAAAAGTTGTGCAGTCCGTCCGGTCCCGGAGATTTCCAGTTCGGTAACGGACGAACCGCTTTGGCTACATCTGATGGATTAATGGTGATTTTATCCATTTCTGGTATAGCGTCACACGCGCGCTCGACATCACGCATCCAACCATCCTCAGTATGACAGACGGGCACCGACCAAATGCTGCGCCAGAATGTACTCGTGGTAACATCATCCGGACGGCACCCGTCAGTCACATTTTGTTCAGGTCGCTCCCAAGCTCTATATACCCACCTCTCATCGCTCTGGAACATGCGATTCTGCGAGTACCGGTCAACTCGCCGCTTATACCGCCGAATACGGTTTGCCCATGCACAAACTTTCTGCTTCAGGAAGTCGATGCGCTCTGTGACACGGGACATGTATTCTCGAGGACTAATTTCAGTCCCCGAAAATGCCCGCCTCACAAAGCGCATCACACGTGGTCGTGTATTGCCCTCCCTGAAGCAGAGTAGTTTGCCGATGAGTACCCTGGCCCCATCGATACGCCTCTCGATCCTGCATTGCCAGGCTGGTGCAGCAGGCTTTGGCCGAATAGCTCCTTCACTATTCGGAAACTTCACGTTGGCCAAACGACATGCTGCAACAGCCCCGCAATACAAGATTGAGTGCGTATCAACGAGGTTCTCGCTGCTACCAAAGATGTTTTTAAGCAGCGAGTCCAAAGCACACACCAACGCCCTATTTTTTTTGTGCATGGGTAATCGTGGTAAACGGGGTCTAAGTTCGGTCGGAGTGGATCTATACTCGCGAAGCGCATCCTCCAGTGCGCTCCTCAGTCGATCGTTGCACTGGCTACTTACCGTGACAACCCTATCATTTCCCTCATCACTTACGTTAATGGCCCGCGCTGGGATTGCGCCCCTAGCGGGCTCTTGTACCGCGGTCTGTGTCGGGGTCGAGATGATAGGGTTGTTCAGTACCTCTGAGCGCAGCCTATCAAGTGCAGCATCGTCCAACTTGTGGTTACGTTGGATGACCCGCACCTGATCCGACAATCGTTGTGCCGAGACGTTGACGGTTGGTTCCATGTCCTGGAACAGAGACAGCATCCTGACACGGTACGCAGTGAGGTTAGTTCCCCCCTCTGTAGACCCATAATATGCGCGCATGACGTTCTCGTTCATGGACTGAGTCCATTTCATGCGCTGCACACAACCACCGGTAGCGGGGACCCTGCTCGGTGCCGGTTGGCCCTTAAGTCCCAAGCTGTTCGGTGGCCGGCCTCTCCCCTGCCGACGTACAGGTGTTGGCGACGTCGGCGGGGAGAAATACTCGTCGCTTGAGCTCGACGCGGCTGCAGCCGCCGGTAACACTGGTGATCCAAGATCCGGCGGCGGCGAGGCGGAGCTGAGCGGCGAGTCCGGGGGTGAAAGGCGTGCGCGACGGGCAGCTGCTCTGGTCAACATTTTATTTATTTCATTCCATTTTCATTGTTGTTTTCCTGTAAGCATAGTACGTCGTCGTTGACAGACGTCATTCTGTGATTTCTTGATTTTAATTTTCTTCTTTTTTGTTTAGGTACTTTATTTGTTTGGTTTTCTTGTAATTTTTCAGTTTAGGTTTCCTGTATGGTAATATTAAGTCCGAAATTGGGTAAACAAAATGGGTTTTTACGATTATAAATGGAATAGAAAAAATATGACTTGTGTTGCCAGTGGGTTGCCAGGTTATTTATATTTTTTTTTTTTTTATTATTATTATTATTATTTTATCAAAGGTGTTTGATGGTTTGCTTGAGACTCGGTTAAATAATCACGTGAGACTGCACGATAATCCGTTTGGATTTAGGCCCAAATTATCTACAGAGTGCAATACTGGGTCTCAAGCACGCCGTCCGATACCACACTGATCGTAAAACACCAGTGTATGCGTGTTTCCTCGACCTGTTAAGGGCCTTTGACCTGGTATCGTATGATGTATTGTAGCGAAAGCTGGAGGGCATAAACATGCCACTCGAACTTGTTAGCATCTTCAAGTATTGGTACAAACACCAGGTTAACAATGTCAGATGGGCGGGCGCATTATCGGAGCCATACAGGCTAGAGTGTGGAGTGAGACAGGTTGGGTTAACTTCACCCACGCTTTTCAATCTTTACATGGATGGATGCACTCATCGTCGCGCTTAGTAGTCGGCATGTTGGATGCTATGTTGATGATGTGTGTGTAAACAACGAGCTATGCAGACGACATGGTGCTGCTGAGCGCGTCGGTGTGTGGATTGCGCGGGCTGTTGAAAATGTGTGAGGAGTACGCTGGCAGCCATGGTCTTATGTATAACGTTGTTAAAAGCCAATACATGGTTTTTCAGGGAGGCGCCAAATTTTTTATTTCTTTTTTTTTTTTTTTTACAGTGCCCTCCAGGTCCAGTACAACAACGCGTTCAGGGCAGTGTTGGGGCTGCCTCGCTTCTGCAGCGCCTCGGGCATGTTTGCGGAAGCGCGCACCGACTGTTTCCACGCCACCATGCGCAAGCAGTGCGCGTCCTTAGTGCGCAGGGTGCGGGCTAGCTCCAACACTGTCCTGGTTATGATTGCCAAGCGTTTTAATTGTCCCTACATTGGGCACTGTTGTGGCAGGCATGTCTCAGCAGTGTAATTTGTCATGTTATAATTTCAGTTTAAAGTTCAACTCTATAGACATTATTTCAATTCTGTGTTTATGGCATTTCATTACCTAATTATTTAATTGTAATTGACATTTGATATTTTGTTCTGACATTTATTAGTATTTTTCTTTTTTTTATGTTAAATTGACGTTCAATTTTGGGTTGTTAATTAATTTAATCTGAAAGTAATAAATTTGAGTTAATTGATGACAAATTGTTACTTTATGTTCTTGTTCATGTTCTTGTTTTGTTTGTTTTGGAACGAAGTTCCTTATCGCGCGTTGTGAAAGGGGGCTAGACGGAAAAAATTCTTACGAAAAGTTGTCACGACACTTTTTGCTATAGTAAAAAAAATAAATTTTATTACAATTACTTTTGTTATAGTTGTTGTTATTGCTAAAGAGTTGAGTTGAGTTGAGTTGAGCTGACCTGAGCTGAGCTGAGCTGAGCTGAGCTGAGCTGAGCTGAGCTGAGCTGAGCTCAGGTCAGCTAAATAAACATGGCAACTCTCGATGTCAAAACAAGCTGTATTTTCATTTTCTCAATTAATTTTTTTTAAAACAGTTTTTGGATCTGGTTTAAGTATTTACAAATTCCATAGAAGCTTCCTAGGTGCAAATAAACAGTAAAAACCCAAAAACCATAATCAACAAGACGGATAAAATATAAAAATGCATAAAGACTGGACAAATGACACATGTCATCATGAAATTATAGATTTTGGAGAAATGAAACCAACTTGGTAATAATGCTAACAAGAGCAGCTGCCCGTCGCGCACGCCATCCACCCCCGGACTCGCCGCTCAGCTCCGCCTTGCCGCCGCCGGACCTCGGATCACCAGTGTCACCGGCGGCTGCGGCCGTGTCGAGCTCGAGCGACGAGTATTTCTCCCCGCCGACGTCGCCAACACCTGTACGTCGGCAGGGGAGAGGCCGGCCACCGAACAGCTTGGGACTTAGGGGCCAACCGGCCCCGAGCCGGGTCCCCGCTGCCGGTGGTTGTGTGCAGCGCATGAAATGGACTCAGTCCATGAACGAGAACGTCATGCGCGCATATTATGGGTCTACAGAGGGGGGAACTAACCTCACTGCGTACCGTGTCAGGATGCTGTCTCTGTTCCAGGACCTAGAACCAACCGTCGACGTCTCGGCGCAACGATTGTCGGATCAGGTGCGGGTCATCCAACGTAACCACAAGTTGGACGATGCTGCACTTGATAGGCTGCGCTCAGAGGTACTGAACAACCCTATCATCTCGACCCCGACACAGACCGCGGTACAAGAGCCCGCTAGGGGCTCAATCCCATCGCGAGCCATTAACGTAAGTGATGAGGGAGATGATAGGGTTGTCACGGTAAGTAGCCAGTGCAACGATCGACTGAGGAGCGCACTGGAGGATGCGCTTCGCGAGTATAGATCCACTCCAACCGAACTTAGACCCCGTTTACCACGGTTACCCATGCACAAAAAAAATAGGGCGTTGGTGTGTGCTTTGGACTCGCTGCTTAAAAACATCTTTGAAAGCAGCGAGAACCTCGTTGATACGCACTCAATCTTGTATTGCGGGGCTGTTGCGGCATGTCATTTGGCCAACGTGAAGTTTCCGATTAGCGACGGAGATATTCGGCCAAAGCCTGCTGTACCAGCCTGGCAATGCAGGATCGAGAGGCGTATCGATGGGGCCAGGGTACTCATCGGCAAACTAATCTGCTTCAGGGAGGGCAATACACGTCCACGTGTGATGCGCTTTGTGAGGCGGGCGTTCTCGGGGACTGAAATCAACCCTCGAGAATACATGTCCCGAGTCACAGAGCGCATCGACTTCCTGAAGCAGAAAGTTTGTGCATGGGCAAACCGTATTCGGCGGTATAAGCGGCGAGTTGACCGGTACTCGCAGAATCGCATGTTCCAGAGCGATGAGAGGTGGGTATATAGAGCTTGGGAGCGACCTGAACAAAATGTGACGGATGGGTGCCGCCCGGATGATGTTGCCACGAGTACATTCTGGCGCAGCATTTGGTCGGTGCCCGTCTGTCACTCTGAGGGTGGCTGGATGCGTGATCTCGAGCGTGTGTGCGAAGCTATACCAGAAATGGAGAAAATAGATATCAGCCCATTAGATGTAGCCAAAGCAGTCCGTCCGTTACCGAATTGGAAGTCTCCAGGACCGGACGGGCTGCATAACTTCTGGCTAAAGTGGTATAGCAGCTCACACGCGCTTCTAGCATCTCAGTTCCAGTCATCCTTAGAGTCTGGGTCGCTGCCTGAGTTCCTAACAACTGGTGTTACCCACCTGCTCCATAAAACAGGTAGTCCCGCGGAACCTAAGAATTATAGACCGATAACGTGTTTGTCGACGGTCTATAAACTTCTTACATCCATCCTGAGAGCGAAAATTAATCTGCACATTGACAGTAATTCAATTATGTCTGCCTCTCAGAATGGATGTAGGAACAGGTCCCGCGGTACTAAGGAGCTACTCCTCATAGACATGGCCATAAGCCAGCAGGTTCGTCGATCCCACAAGGATTTGTCGACATGCTGGATAGATTATAAGAAGGCCTACGACTCTGTTCCACATACATGGCTCATGAGGGTGTTGGAGTTGTACAAAATAGATGCAACTCTGCGCACCTTCCTTGGGTCATGTATGGGGCAATGGAAGACAGTCCTTCGCTATCCAGGATGTCGACCAATCCAGGGGAGTGATGAACCTATATGGATTAAACGGGGAATATTTCAGGGCGACAGTTTGAGTCCTCTTTGGTTCTGCTTGGCCCTGAATCCTCTAAGCACATTGCTGGAGGACTCGGGGCTGGGCTATCGGTTGAGAAGAGGTGGTCAAGCCATATCTCACCTTCTTTACATGGATGACCTGAAACTCTTTGCCCCCAACAATTTGCGACTGATGGAGTTACTGAAGGTAACTGAAACTTTCAGTAGCGCGATCAGGATGGAATTTGGTGTGGACAAATGTGCAGTCATGCATGTAAAGCGAGGGGAGATTATGGAATCCGAAGGGATCCAACTTTCGGATTTCATACACCTTAGATCTCTCTCCTCGACCGAAACATACAAATATTTGGGTATGTCGGAAGCGTTAGGCATTAATGTTACTGACATGAAACAATCGCTGAAGGAGCGCTTCTTTGGCCGCCTGAAAAAGGTATTGAACAGCCTTTTGTCGGGCGGGAATAAGGTGCGCGCCTTCAACGGTTGGGTCATGCCGGTTTTGATGTACTCTTTCGGCATACTCAAATGGACTCAGACCGAACTCGACGCCCTGGATAGGAGGGTCCGTACACTGCTGACCGCAAACAGGATGCATCACCCACGTTCATCGGTGATGAGACTGTACATCCCGCGGAAGTGTGGAGGTCGAGGCTTTTTAAACGCTAAGACTCTCCACAACCGCGAGGTGTGCAGTCTAAGAGAATATTTTCTAGAAACCGACGTGGGTATGCACCGAGATGTGGTCTCAGTGGACAAGGGACTCACCCCGTTGTCCATGGCAAAAGAGAACTGGCGCAAACCTGTAGTACTCACTACTGATGACCGCAAGGAGATATGGAAAAGCAAGGAGCTTCACGGGCGCTTTTATCGGGCTCTTCATGGGCCTGATGTAGATTTCTTGGCGTCCGTGGCCTGGCTACGTTTTAGCGACCTCTTCGGGGAAACTGAAGGTTTTGTCTGTGCGATTATGGACGAAGTTATCTTGACGAATAACTACCGGAGACATATTATGAAGGATGGGACGGTTGACGTGTGTCGGGCATGCCATCGTCCGGGTGAGTCCATCAGACATATTATCTCTGGTTGTTCTCGTCTTGCTAACAGCGAGTATTTGCACAGGCATAACCAAGTGGCCAGGATTATTCACCAGCAACTTGCTTTGAAATACAAACTTGTGGATTCTGAAGTGCCGTATTACAAATATGTGCCCGACCCAGTTCTCGAAAATGACCATGTCACGTTGTACTGGGATCGGTCTATCATCACTGACAGGACTATTGTTGCAAATAAGCCTGATATAGTGGTGATAGACCGATTAGCGCGCCGCACAATGATAATCGATGTCACCATCCCACATGACGAGAACCTCGTGAAAGCTGAGAAAGAGAAACAAATGAAATATCTTGATTTAGCACACGAGGTTGTCGATATGTGGAATGTGGACTCGGCTGTCATTGTGCCGATAGTCGTTACCGCCAACGGCCTGATAGCCAAAAGCCTCGACGACCACCTGTCGAAGCTGTCGTTGCACGGTTGGATCAAGGGCCTGATACAGAAGGCAATACTCCTCGATACGGCTCGCATTGTGAGGAGGTTCCTGTCTCTGGAGCCCTAACCACCGGTAGCTTGGACCCTGCTCCCGACACCGGCGGACTACTATTTTTTATAATTTTAAATGTTTTTTTTTTCTTTTTTATATGATTTGTAAGAAATATTTAAAATTATAATTTATATATGTATAGAAAATTAATAAACGACATAATAATAATAATAAATAACATGGCAACCCACTGGCAACACATGTCGTATTTTTTCTATTCCACTTTAAAATCATAAAATCCGTATTTTTTCACCCAAAACTGGAATCAATTGTACCAAACAAGAAGCCCATACAAGAAATATTATAGCAAAACCTTCAAATACTCAAACAAACCAAATAATAAACAAAAAAGAAGAATATTTATGCAGGATCGCAGTATGACGTCTATCAATGGCGACGTACATTATGTAAACAGAATGATGGAAAAATGGAATAAATAAAATTAAATGTTGACCAGAGCAGCTGCCCGTAGCGCACGCCTTCCACCCCCGGACTCGCTGCTCAGCTCCGCCTCGCCGCCGCCGGTCCTCGGATCACCAGTGTCACCGGCGGCTGCAGCCGCGTCGAGCTCGAGCGACGAGTATTTCTCCCCGCCGACGTCGCCAACACCTGTACGTCGGCAGGGGAGAGGCCGGCCACCGAACAGCCTGGGACTTAGGGGCCAACCGGCCCCGAGCCGGGTCCCCGCTGCCGGTGGTTGTGTGCAGCGCATGAAATGGACTCAGTCCATGAACGAGAACGTCATGCGCGCATATTATGGGTCTACAGAGGGGGGAACTAACCTCACTGCGTACCGTGTCAGGATGCTGTCTCTGTTCCAGGAACTAGAACCAACCGTCGACGTCACGGCGCAACGATTGTCGGATCAGGTGCGGGTCATCCAACGTAACCGCAGGTTGGACGATGCTGTACTTGATAGGCTGCGCTCAGAGGTACTGAGCAACCTTATCATCTCAACCCCGACACAGACAGCGGTACAAGCACCCGCTAGGGGCGCAATTCCACCGCGTCCCAATCATATAAATGATGAGACAGATGATAGGGTTGTTACGGAAAGTAGCCAGTGCAACGATCGACTGAGGAGCGCACTGGAGGATGCGCTTCGCGAGTATAGGTTCACTCCGACCGAACTTAGACCCCGTTTACCACGTTTACCCATGCACAAAAAAAATAGGGCGTTGGTGTGTGCTTTGAACTCGCTGCTTAAAAACATCTTTGAAAGCAGCGAGAACCTCGTTGATACGCACTCAATCTTGTATTGCGGGGCTGTTGCGGCATGTCGTTTGGCCAACGTGAAGTTTCCGATTAGCGACGGAGATATTCGGCCAAAGCCTGCTGTACCAGCCTGGCAATGCAGGATCGAGAGGCGTATCGATGGGGCCAGGGTACTCATCGGCAAACTAATCTGCTTCAGGGAGGGCAATACACGTCCACGTGTGATGCGCTTTGTGAGGCGGGCGTTCTCGGGGACTGAAATCAACCCTCGAGAATACATGTCCCGAATCACAGAGCGCATCGACTTCCTGAAGCAGAAAGTTTGTGCATGGGCAAACCGTATTCGGCGGTATAAGCGGCGAGTTGACCGGTACTCGCAGAATCGCATGTTCCAGAGCGATGAGAGGTGGGTATATAGAGCTTGGGAGCGACCTGAACAAAATGTGACGGATGGGTGCCGCCCGGATGATGTTGCCACGAGTACATTCTGGCGCAGCATTTGGTCGGTGCCCGTCTGTCACACTGAGGGTGGCTGGATGCGTGATCTCGAGCGTGTGTGCGAAGCTATACCAGAAATGGAGAAAATAGACATCAGCCCATTAGATGTAGCCAGAGCAGTCCGTCCGTTACCGAATTGGAAGTCTCCAGGACCGGACGGGCTGCATAACTTCTGGCTAAAGTGGTATAGCAGCTCACACGCGCTTCTAGCATCTCAGTTCCAGTCATCCTTAGAGTCTGGGTCGCTGCCTGAGTTCCTAACAACTGGTGTTACCCACCTGCTCCATAAAACAGGTAGTCCCGCGGAACCTAAGAATTATAGACCGATAACGTGTTTGTCGACGGTCTATAAACTTCTTACTGATAGAATTGTTATCAAAATACACACTACTAGTGCCATCTGCAATGTTAAAGTTAGTATACTATTATTTAGTTAGTATGGAACAACACTACCCGGTTCTATGTATAGAACATCACTATTGTAGTCTTTGAAGGAATAAAAAGTTAGTCTATGCAAAACCACCGACACGTGTGTTTCATTAGGTTATGGGCCCAGTCTCATATTTTATAAGTTTTTCGGTTATTTTTTTCGTGCAAAAGTAAAAATGTCGACGTCGGGCTACCTTGTAAATGTGCCGAAGCTCAAAGGTCGCGAAAACTACGACGATTGGGCGTTTGCGACAAGTAACTTTTTGCTACTCGAGGGTATCGACATTGAAAACCTGCCAGCGTCGATCAGTGAAACTGAGATGAAGAAAGCCAAAGCCAAGCTCGTGATGACTATTGACTCCTCGTTATACGCGCATATCAAGTGTGAGACTACAGTGATCGGTGTGTGGAATAAATTGAAACAGTTGTTCGATGACACGGGGTATCAACGAAAAATCAGTTTGCTTCGATCGTTGATTTCAATACGCCTCGAAAGCTGCGATTCCATGACAACATACGTATCTCAAGTGGTCGAAACGGCGCAGAAATTGAAGAGGACAGGATTTGAGATAACTGACGAGTGGATAGGGTCATTACTTTTGGCCGGACTCCCAGATAAGTTTTCACCAATGATAATGGCGATTGAACATTCAGGCATCGCCATTAGCGCTGACGTCATTAAGACAAAGTTACTCGATATGTGTGATGAGGTTGGCACTACTGCAACAGACTTTGCATTATTGTCGAAACAGCAACGGTCGAAAAGTGGCAACACTAACCGCGGCGGAAAATCACAAACGTCAACGTCAAATCACACGTCAACCGGCAGTAAACAGATAAAATTTTATAATTGTAAGAAAATTGGCCATTTTAAGAACAAGTGCCCCGAAATAAAAGCAATTAAACCTGCTAATGCTTTTAGTGCAGCGTTTTTCAACGGAAATTATAGCACAGAAGACTGGTACGTCGATTCGGGCGCAAGTGCACACATGACGCCTAACCAAAAATGTTTACTGCAGACTCGACAAGTGCACGAAAACAAAGAAATCGTAGTTGCAAACCAAACGACAGTACCTGTAGTATGTGTCGGTGAAACACAGATTACGACATGCGTAAACGGTTCTCAGTACGATGTGATTGTGAAGAATGTTTTGTATATACCGAAGCTCACAACCAACTTACTATCAGTAAGTCAGCTGATAGCTAATGGCAACAGAATAGCGTTCAAAAAGGATATCTGTTTGATATATAATCAAGTGAATGAACTTATTGGTACTGCAAATTTGACAAATGGTGTGTACAAATTGAACACAATAAAATCAGAGAATATGTTATCGGCCATGTCGATGTGGCATAGAAGGCTAGGCCATATAAATAGTAAGGCTTTACAGAAAATGAAAGAAGGTGCTGTAGAAGGAGTCTCTTTTGACAAGAAAGCTAATATACAGATCCAGAATTGTGAAGTGTGCTGTGAGGGAAAACAGGCACGTTTTCCTTTCCCATTAGCTAACCATAGAAGTGAAAAACTACTGGAAGTAGTTCACTCAGATTTATGCGGGCCGATGGAAACCAAGTCGATTGGTCAGTCGAAGTACTTTCTTCTATTCGTGGATGATGCAAGCAGAATGACTTTTGTCTACTTCTTGAAAGAGAAGAACCAAGTATTCCAGCATTTCAGAGATTTTCGAGGTATGGTCGAGAATCAAACAGGAAACAAGATAAAAATATTGAGGACTGACAACGGAGGGGAGTTTTGTTCACGAGAGATGGAGAGCTTCTTGAGACAAGCTGGTATCGTCCATCAGAAGACCAATCCTCACACTCCCGAGCAGAATGGTCTCTCAGAGCGGTTCAACAGAACTGTCGTTGAACGAGCAAGGTGTTTACTGTTTGAATCAGATGTCAACAAAAGTTTTTGGGCTGAAGCAGTTAATACTGCAGTGTATTTGAAAAATAGAACGCCAGTCGCCAGTTTAGGCATGATGACACCATTCGAGAGGTGGGCAGGTAAGAAACCAGACCTGAGCCATGTCAGAATCTTTGGAAGTAAGGTAATAGTGCATGTTCCCAAAACACAAAGAAAAAAATGGGATAAGAAGGCTGACAAGTTGATTCTAGTTGGGTATCCAGAAAATCTGAAAGGATACAGGTTGTATAACCCTAAAACTAGAAAAATTACTACGAGCAGAGACGTCATCATTATGGAGAAAGAAGACTCGGACACAGCTCAGATAGTAGTAAATGAAAAGAATAAAGAAGATAAGTCTCAAAAAGAAGGTGTAGACTACACTGAAACATACTCACCAGTGCTTCGATATTCAACCTTAAGACTTTTATTTGCTTTAAGTGTTAAACTTAACTTTGAAATTACTCATTTAGATGTCACTACAGCATTCCTAAATGGCTACCTAAACGAAAATGTATACATGCATGTTGCACCTAATTTAGATTGTAAAGATAACTATGTTCTTAAATTGAAACGTGCAATTTATGGTTTAAAACAATCAGCTAGGGCTTGGAATGAAAGAGTAAATGATTGTTTATTGAAGTACAACTTTGTAAAGTCAAAACTGGAACCATGTCTGTATATTAAAAAATGTAAAAAAGAGCATATTATAATAGCAATTTTTGTTGATGATTTTTTTATTTTTTCTAACAGTAGTAATATGGTAAATGACCTAAAAAATAAGCTAATGTCAAAATTTAAAATTAAGGATTTGGGCAATTAAAACAATGTTTGGGTATGAGGGTAAAAATGTATGAAAATGGCTGTATTTCTTTAGATCAAGAGAAGTTTGTAGATCATATTTTAAGTAAATTCAATATGACAGACTGTAACGTTGTTGATACTCCAATTGAACTTAATCAAAAACTGGAAAAAAGTGTAGATGTTTGTAAACAATACCCATATCAACAACTAATAGGAAGTTTGATGTACTTAAGTGTTTTAACTCGCCCAGATATTTCATACAGTGTAAGTTATTTGAGCCAGTTTAATAACTGTTATTCTTTAACTCATTGGAAACATGCAAAACGAATTCTTAGATATTTATGTAAAACTAAATCTTATGGGCTAATGTTTAGTAAAGATAATTGTAACTTGGAAGGTTTTGTTGATGCAGATTGGGCCTCAAATACCTTAGATAGAAAATCTTACACTGGTTTTTATTTCAAGTTGTCAGGAACTGTTGTTTCATATGAATGTAAGAAACAACAGACTGTAGCCTTATCCAGTACAGAGGCCGAATATATGGCGATAACGGAAGCTTGCAAAGAGGCTATATATTTAAAAAACTTGTTGTATGAAATTGTAGATTTTTATGATTGTATCATTTTGTATAATGATAATCAAGGTGCTCAGAGGTTGACAAAAAACCCTTTGTTCCACAAAAGGACAAAGCACATTGACGTACGTCACCATTTTGTCAGAGAAGCTGTATCTAATAATCTTGTTAAAATAGTTTATCTGCAAACGTCTGAGATACCCGCTGACATATTGACAAAAGGACTTAGTAGTGTCAAACATACCTATTTTGTTAAAAGGTTAGGTATACAACATATTGTTTGATGGCTGTATACTATTGGTTATTTTTTTAATTTAGTCTAATTACAGCGTGTAAAGTTTACATTATTTTGATAAGTGGAGGTGTTAGAATTGTTATCAAAATACACACTACTAGTGTCATCTGCAATGTTAAAGTTAGTATACTATTATTTAGTTAGTATGGAACAACACTACCCGGTTCTATGTATAGAACATCACTATTGTAGTCTTTGAAGGAATAAAAAGTTAGTCTATGCAAAACCACCGACACGTGTGTTTCATTACTTACATCCATCCTGAGAGCGAAAATTAATCGACACATTGACAGTAATTCAATTATGTCTGCCTCTCAGAATGGATGTAGGAACAGGTCCCGCGGTACTAAGGAGCTACTCCTCATAGACATGGCCATAAGCCAGCAGGTTCGTCGATCCCACAAGGATTTGTCGACATGCTGGATAGATTATAAGAAGGCCTACGACTCTGTTCCACATACATGGCTCATGAGGGTGTTGGAGTTGTACAAAATAGATGCAACTCTGCGCACCTTCCTTGGGTCATGTATGGGGCAATGGAAGACAGTCCTTCGCTATCCAGGATGTCGACCAATCCAGGGGAGTGATGAACCTATACGGATTAAACGGGGAATATTTCAGGGCGACAGTTTGAGTCCTCTTTGGTTCTGCTTGGCCCTGAATCCTCTAAGCACATTGCTGGAGGACTCGGGGCTGGGCTATCGGTTGAGAAGAGGTGGTCAAGCCATATCTCACCTTCTTTACATGGATGACCTGAAACTCTTTGCCCCCAACAATTTGCGACTGATGGAGTTACTGAAGGTAACTGAAACTTTCAGTAGCGCGATCAGGATGGAATTTGGTGTGGACAAATGTGCAGTCATGCATGTAAAGCGAGGGGAGATTATGGAATCCGAAGGGATCCAACTCTCGGATTTCATACACCTTAGATCCTTCTCCTCGACCGAAACATACAAATATTTGGGTATGTCGGAAGCGTTAGGCATTAATGTTACTGACATGAAACAATCGCTGAAGGAGCGCTTCTTTGGCCGCCTGAAAAAGGTATTGAACAGCCTTTTGTCGGGCGGGAATAAGGTGCGCGCCTTCAACGGTTGGGTCATGCCGGTTTTGATGTACTCTTTCGGCATACTCAAATGGACTCAGACCGAACTCGACGCCCTGGATAGGAGGGTCCGTACGCTGCTGACCGCAAACCGGATGCATCACCCACGTTCATCGGTGATGAGACTGTACATCCCGCGGAAGTGTGGAGGTCGAGGCTTTTTAAACGCTAAGACTCTCCACAACCGCGAGGTGTGCAGTCTAAGAGAATATTTTCTAGAAACCGACGTGGGTATGCACCGAGATGTGGTCTCAGTGGACAAGGGACTCACCCCGTTGTCCATGGCAAAAGAGAACTGGCGCAAACCTGTAGTACTCACTACTGATGACCGCAAGGAGATATGGACAGGCAAGGAGCTTCACGGGCGCTTTTATCGGGCTCTTCATGGGCCTGATGTAGATTTCTTGGCGTCCGTGGCCTGGCTACGTTTCAGCGACCTCTTCGGGGAAACTGAAGGTTTTGTCTCTGCGATTATGGACGAAGTTATCTTGACGAATAACTACCGGACACATATTATGAAGGATGGGACGGTTGACGTGTGTCGGGCATGCCATCGTCCGGGTGAGTCCATCAGACATATTATCTCTGGTTGTTCTCGTCTTGCTAACAGCGAGTATTTGCACAGGCATAACCAAGTGGCCAGGATTATTCACCAGCAACTTGCTTTGAAATACAAACTTGTGTATTCTGAGGTGCCGTATTACAAATATGTGCCCGACCCAGTTCTCGAAAATGACCATGTCACGTTGTACTGGGATCGGTCTATCATCACTGACAGGACTATTGTTGCAAATAAGCCTGATATAGTGGTGATAGACCGATTAGCGCGCCGCACAATGATAATCGATGTCACCATCCCACATGACGAGAACCTCGTGAAAGCTGAGAAAGAGAAACAAATGAAATATCTTGATTTAGCACACGAGGTTGTCGATATGTGGAATGTGGACTCGGCTGTCATTGTGCCGATAGTCGTTACCGCCAACGGCCTGATAGCCAAAAGCCTCGACGACCACCTGTCGAAGCTGTCGTTGCACGGTTGGATCAAGGGCCTGATACAGAAGGCAGTACTCCTCGATACGGCTCGCATTGTGAGGAGGTTCCTGTCTCTGGAGCCCTAACCACCGGTAGCTTGGACCCTGCTCCCGACACCGGCGGACTACTATTTTTTATAATTTTAAATGCTTTTTTTTTTCTTTTTTATATGATTTGTAAGAAATATTTAAAATTATAATTTATATATGTATAGAAAATTAATAAACGACATAATAATATTCCACAACTATCACACAACGCCATCTAGTCCCAAGCTAAGCAGAGCTTGTGTTATGGGTACTAGACAACTGATAAACATACTTATATATTTCTAAATACATACATATTATAGATAAATTACACCCAGACACAGAACAAATGATCGTGCTCATTACACAAACATTTGTCCTGGGTGGGAATCGAACCCACGACCTCTGGCATAGCAGTCAGGGACACTAACCACTAGACCAACAGGCCAGTCTATATAATACAGACAGTCTATAATAGTAGCTAGAGAGATACGAGTAGGCCTGTAGTTAGTTTTATCGGCTAGATCACCGGTTTTATTCTTCGCCACAGGCACTACTACCGTTCTAATGAAGTCATACGGCAGGTAGGAATGGCTCAGGCATAGCGAGTAGAACATAGCTAAAACCCTAGACGCATGTGGGCATACTGCAGATGCTCAATACTGAGACCGTCGTGACCAGGACATTTGCCTCTGGTCATATGTTTTATAATTTTATCAACATCTCTGGCCAGAATCCTTGTCTCCATCACTCCTATCGGCTCTGCAGCATTGACCTCCGCATTCTGCCTTGCCAACTGAGGCTTTACAGAGAAGTAGGACTTAAATAAATTTGCTATGTCTCTCGACCCACCAACCCCCTCGACACTCACCGGCTGGCCAGGTCTTAAATTTACCTTCTTGGTACCCTGCCAAAAACCACGAAAGTCTCCGTTTGAGTGCTTCACAGCAAGGATATCCATTTTCAATTGGTCCTGATGATCTTGGCACCATTCAAGCCTAGATTTGAACACCCTCCTGCTTTCACACATTTCGCGATATACTTCCCCGCACTTAGGTTTGCGACATAACACCCATTCAATAAATTTTGTTCTGGCCACCCGGAGAGCCTCGCTGACGTTTTTTTCCACCCTACTACACGCGACCCAACTACACCCGTCCTCATGCCACCCCGACCCGCCAAAGACGCGTCATGAAGAGCAGTCACAATATCAGAGTACAATCTGTCAATGGCACGCCTGTAACCGTGGTCACGGCAGCAAAAGTCTGCACATTGTATACACTCTTCAGGAAAGTCAACCAGTCTGAGCGTCCTATTACATTCATTCCTACACAGGGCAATCTCTGCCTCCTTTCGTACACCCCACGCTACCTCCTTATTCAACATGACATTGTGATGTACCATCTGCGGAATCACATTTAAATTACACTCGATAATAAGCGGGAAGTGATCAGACCATACCATGTCATAATCCACATACGCGTTCGTAACCGATTGCCTAGCAGACTGAGTTACTACGCAGTGGTCCAACCAGCTGCACGACCCATACACGTCACTTATAAAGATAAACGTATCAGAGTCAATACCTAGTATTTCCACATCAACACATAACCAGCACTGCTCAGCACAATAGCTCACAAGCTCGTTGAAAAATAAACCATACGGTGCAGCATTAAAGTCGCCTAAAATATACACAGACTCAATGCCGTATTCATCAATAATTGCACTTACCACACTAAGACAGTCCGTAAACTCGGCTCAATTGTCAGCTGCGTTCGTTGGCATGTATACGCTTATTACAATCACTGCCCGGTCAGCGGTTATTATTTTAATAGCACATATACGCTCACTATCACAACGCAACACAGACACCCGCTGAAAAGCACTACTTCTCCACAACACGGCAACGCCACCAAAAGGTCGCCCACGAAGCAGACCAGCGGATGTGTCCACCGCTGAAATTCCCGTGTAGCCAAACTCGCTGTGAATCGTACCTAAGTATGGTATTTCCTCAGGAAGTAACCAGGTTTCCTGTAATGCTACCAAATCACAGGAACGACAGAGCTCCTTAATGCTATCTACGGAGCGTTTTACATTTTTGCAATTGAAGCTAGCAAAACGATATGGTTCACTATCCATTATTGTATTTATTGAAACCGTCAGCAGATAAAAATCCGTTCGACTTTCGGCGCTTAAAATTAATAAAGCGTCTAAATACTATGCCACGGGGCCATAAATTCTCGTCCAGATAAGATGGTAACTTGGACTCGGAAACCAAGAATTTATAGGCAATATGACCCATTTCTTTCAAAAAATAAATTTTATTACAATTACTTTTGTTATAGTTGTTGTTATTGCTAAAGAGTTGAGTTGAGTTGAGTTGAGTTGAGCTGACCTGAGCTGAGCTGAGCTGAGCTGAGCTGAGCTTGTTTTGGAACGAAGTTCCTTATCGCGCGTTGTGAAAGGGGGCTAGACGGAAAAAATTCTTACGAAAAGTTGTCACGACACTTTTTGCTATAGTAAAACAAATAAAATTTTATTACAATTACTTTTATTAAAGTTGTTGTTATTGCTAAAGAGTTGAGTTGAGTTGAGTTGAGTTGAGCTGACCTGACCTGAGCTGAGCTGAGCTGAGCTGAGCTGAGCTGAGCTGAGCTGAGCTGAGCTGAGCTGAGCTGAGCTGAGCTGAGCTGAGCTGAGCTGAGCTGAGCTGAGCTTAGCTGAGCTGAGCTGAGCTGAGCTTAGCTGATCTGAGCTGAGCTGAGCTTAGCTGATCTGAGCTGAGCTGAGCTGAGCTGAGATGAGATGAGATGATGAAGTATAACTTCTTACGTGCGTGCGTGTGTGCGTAGTTAATAATAAAAAAAATATTATAAATTTAAAAAAATAAAATTATATTACAATTCCTTCACTAATCGAAAGGAACTTCGTTCCATCCGGGTGTCCCTTGACACCGCTCAAGTTTTTTTATATTGAATATGGGTTCAATGGTCTACCTGAAATAAATGAATTTTATTTATTTATTTTATTATAAAAACTCGGCCATGTGCCCAAGGCGTTGGTTTTTTAAATAAATATAATTTTTATGAAATTAATTAAATAGGATTAAAGGTGGACTTTCACACCTACAAAAGAGCCAACAGTACGGCATATTATGAACTATTTGTTGAAAATGCCTGGAAATGTCCTATTGAACTGTTTGTTTAACACGATTATAATCTGACAATAAAAAAAAACACGATTGTAATTATTTGTCAATTTTTATTGTAACCTACCAACTAAATAGCATGTAGCTACTTCTAGCAACTTTTTTGAGTAAAAAATCTGCCAATCTAGCAACTTTTTGCAAAATGTCTAGTCAGTAACTAAAGGTAGAGTTGGCAGCACTGCAGGTGTTTTCGCTAACTTATAAATAAATAAATTACTAAATTCGCTGATCAGAATAACCTGCTTGCGCTGTAGTGAAGGGAGGGACAGAAGCGTAACAGCACCGCGCGTTTGCGGGCGATTCCGAAACTTTCTTTTCGTTTTTGGTGGTCTAAGTGACATTTAAAGTGTCTGTAAACAATTTTTTGGTATTCTCGGCATATACATAAGATTTAAAAAAAAATTAACCAGGCTGCTAAGAGAGATCGATTAATCTTTTTTTGACATTTTTGAAAATGCGCTCAGGCCACATGTGACTCTCAAAATTTCTGAAAACAATTTTTTTCCTAATAAAATGACGAACCCTATGTACATTTTTAATATCAGACATATTGTGCTAAAACAATCTGCTTATTTTTTTTTTGACATAGCAGAAATGGGCCCCTATAAAACTGAGACATTTTTGGCCGGTTCTGCCTACCTAGTCGGGTTCAGATTCATCTAGTCTAACGATTTTATACGGTTTTGGCCGATGGAACATGGATTTGGTCGTGGGCTCTCGTACTATCTGGGTAGTATGGTCGGGTCTCGCTTAGAAGCAAAGATCATAAAGTCAAGGCTTTACTCGGTATTCCCGAGAGGAATAGTGTATGTGTTGTTGACCGCAAATGAGATACCTGGGGCTTTGTAAATTGGTTTAAAAACGTTGGATTGATTTTAAATTATCATTGAACATAATCCTCAATGGACTCTGATTTATTATTTAAAATTTTATTTTCTGAATTTTTTTTCACGTTGCAAATTTAATGGTTGTCTCTGCCCACTATATGACTTGTAACCTAATTATTTTGAATAAAGGATGATTCACGTTACACCGTGCCGCCACCGGGCCGTGCCCCGTCCGTGGCACGGCCGGGGCACGGTCAAAGATTGTTGCATACATTTTGTATGAAGTGATTCATGCTAGACCGGGCCGCGGCCGTGCCCCGGCCGGGGCACGGCCGAGGCACGGCCGAGGCACGGACGGGGCACGGCCAGGGCTCGGCCCGGTGGCGACACGGTGTAACATGAACGTGTGCACCGGGCTCGGACGTGCCACGGCCGTGCCCCGGCCGGGAAACAATTGCCGGTCAAACAATTGCACGGTCAAATATCTATAGTATACTTTTTGTATGAACTGATCCATACTTGGCCGTGCCCCGTACGTGCCCCGGCCGTGCCTCGGCCGTGCCCCGGACGTGCCCCGGCCGGGGCTCGGTGGCGGCACGGTGACAGCCCGGTGTAGCATGAATGACTAGCCCGGTGGACGTGCCCCGGCCGGGGCACGGCCGAGGCTCGGTGGCCGCACGGTGTAACGTGAATCATCCTTTAATGTAGCTATTGTAGAAGTTTCCAGAATGAAGTTGTAAATGATGTAATTGTTAGTCAAGTAAAAAATCTTCAGAGTCCGAATTTATTTAACTAACAGCAAGCAAATAGTAACGCACAGTTTGAATTAATGTTGGGCTTGGCCGAACGTATACTGTGCTGTGATTATGTTGTTTCAGAGTAACACACGAGGACGTGTGTCTTCGTAGGATGACCGTGTCGCATCCGGTAGTCAATTGACAACAAAACGAAGCACGCCACCTAGCGGCAACTATAAACACTACAGTTGGCGCGCTTTGACAGAGTCGGCGCGTTTCCGTTTGACTTCGAAGTTGGAGAGGACCCGCCTAGTCGGGTTGTCTTAGCCTGGGGGTCACGAAGTGAAGACGCATCGGAACTGTCCTACGTTTTGTTGCTACAAGTATTTTATTGCACCAAATTTATAAGAGTAAAGTGAAGTGAGTGAGTGGGTTTGTGCCTAGCCGTTGTTGTTTACTGCACGATAAACCTACACAGATCCACCTGATGCCTGATTGTAGCTCGATACATCCTGGATATCCGAAATAAATATTATTGATATTGTAAATACTTGCAAAAAATACTTGTTAGTCAAGATAGTTATATACCCCATTGATTTCGGCATTGCTCTTTCGGTAGGGTAAATTGTGCATTATAATGAAACTACTGGTATCCATTTAGTCCTAACCGAGTCTGGTTTTTTGGTCCATATATTATTTACCATGTCTTTTGATTTTCTGTTATTTTTCATAGATTTCAGCTTGAACCCAATGTCTCTGGAATGCGCCACCATGTTTGCGGCAGCTTTCGTCAGGTGCAAGGAAAAACCACAAACTTTGATCGTTAACTCTTGCGGTTTTAGCGGAGCTTCGGCTGAGAAGGTGGGATTCTCGTTTCTACTAAGAATATTAGTGTTAAAGTTGTGAACATCAAAACCACGCTTAAGTCACGTTGAAAAAAATAAGTATAAGAATTATTCTTTTCTGGTTTATTGAGGATAATAAAAAATACTACATTACGTTCCTTTATCATAAATATTCATTCGATCCACGAATTAATGGTTTTCTGTTTTACGGGTGTCGCACCTGCGTTTTTTACTGCATGTTTAGATGGCGGGTCTTCTCTGCTTGAACCGGGGTCTAACTAGACTTGATATAGCAGCGAACGATTTGTCTGGTGAAGCCGAAGCGACTCTCATCCGTGCTGTTGAGCGTAATAAGAAGATTCTTAAAATAGACCTGCGTCAAACAAGTAAGATACGTTGTTTTGTTTTTCTTAAATATACTTCTTAATGACACTAAAGTCGAAGAAGTTAATAAGTAAAAATAAATTAATATTTCTTTGTACATTTAAAGAAATCTCAGACGGAAGTCTAGTAAAGATTGAGAAACTGCTTGAGCGCAACAAGAACCTAATAGGGGAGCAGATAGAACCAAGTGACGACATCCCACCGCTGTATCTCAATGAACCAGAATATCTCATTTGGGAGTACAATCCTAATAATCCTGGCTATATCCCAGGAAGGTACCCTTCACGGTTACCTGAAGTTTAAACGTATTTTAAACGGAAACTTTATAAAGATTCATAGCTATGTAGTACACTGTTAGTGCTATCATTGATTGTATGTGTCTTAGTTTTAAAACTACGAACCTAATGTTTTTTTTTTAAATATTTATGCTACTCTTTATAAAAAAATTTGTACAATTTATTATTTAGCATATCTTTATTTGGTTAAAGTTATTTCGCTGCTTGATCAAAATTAACCTTCAAACACTAATACTCGTAAAAGTAAATAAACCCATGTCCGTTGATTCAAAAACATCTTGGTTTATAATAATAAATGCAATTATCTCTGGAAACATATGTTTGTACTGAGAAACCCTTTCACACTTTACTTACTCAGCTAACTAGAACAAGGGCGATCGCGTTTGGATTTACCGCTAGAGACGCTGGTGTAGCGTGAGATCTTGTAAATACCAAATTGCACTGTATGTGGGCTTTTGACGCGAATTTTTTCACTTATTTTTCAGGGTTCCGTATCCGAAGGGTAGCCAATGGAACCCTATTATTATTATTATTACTAAGCCTCCGCTATCCGTTTGTCCGTCCGTCCATCTGTCAGCGGGCTATATCTCATGATCCGTTATAGGTAGACAGTTGCAATTTTCACAGAATATGTATTTCTGTTGCCGCTTTAACAACAAATACCAAAAACTCATTAAAATTAAAGGGGGCTCCCATACTAGAAACGTGTTATTTGGCTTTTTTTGCTCGATCTTATTAATGGCAACAAGTACCTAGACGCGTATTACCTTGTACGATGGTACGGAACCCATCATGCGCGAGTCCAACTCGCATTTGGCCGATTTTGTATGCTTTTTGTTAATATTTTACTATAACCGAATGATTAAAATGGCAGATTAAAATACCGACCACTGATTAAAGAGAGTTTTTCTGTCGGAAACATACCTAAAGTATTTTCTAACAAAATGAGAATGCGCAATATTGACATAGGTACTATTGACGTTATACTTTATCGGACTTTCACGGCAATAGGAACGATTTTAAACAAAACTTTGCTTCCATGCCCGTAATTACAACTTAGAGCGCATTCTCCAGTGGCACCAACACTGGTGAGCACAAAACACATTGGACCTAGTGTAGTTATGCGTAGTTATTATTTAAAAAAAATATTGTTTTGAATCTCTTATTACTCTCTTATACTATAATGAGAACTTGACCCTGCTAACCTTGTTTGATGTTTGATTCTATGTACCTATTTTTTCAAAATACATACCTATTACAAAATTAATGTAGGTTTAACAGATTAGGTATGTGGTGAGTTACTCATATTTTTACTTTTTTCATTCACGTTGATTTCATATTGCCTGTTTTGCTGTTTACAATAAACGTTTAAAACTATGAAAACAATGACTACTGGTAGGTACTTTCTGGACTGGCTACCCTGTCTTCTCATACCTAGTCTGCCTAGTCTTTTCCCAACTATCTTGGGGACGGCTTCTAGTCTAACCGGATGCAGCTGAATACCAGTATTTTACATGCGGCTGCCTATCTGACCTCCACAACCCAGTAACTGGGTAATACGAAACCCCTTGGTAAGACTGGTTGTCAGACTTTCGGGCTTCTGACGACCCGTAAAGGCTGTCAAAGGTCCACGATTGACAGCCGGGACCAACGGCTTAACGTGCTCTGTACGAGGTGCGGAGGAGTGTGTGTAAGGATGGTCACCCATCCATGGACCAACCCCGGCAAGCGTAGCTTAACCTGATGGATCGACCCGTGCGGCTGTTATTACTTTAGCCACAAGTTCCTTGTTCTACCTTTTCATAATATTCTTACATGTATGTTATATATCTATATTATAAATATTATAAAATATATCTATATTATAAAATGTATATGTCGGAAAAAGGACTATAATCCCCAGTATCGCCAGTATTCTTGGGTCTCGTGGGCGTTATCAGGGTGAAATGTGAGCACAAAACAAAGTAGTGAATACTTGTTTCGTACAATTTAATTCAGTTTTTACTACAATATTGACAGTTACTAAATAATAGTCACTTAAATCTTATTTAAGAGCGATAAGTGTGAAAAGTAATAATTTTGAAAGTGATAAATAAATATTGTGTTTCACCAATTTATTTATTTAATAGTAAAGTTTTGATGAGCAGCAAAACAACAAAAGATAATAAATTAAAGATAAATACAATAATGTAATAAATAAATATTGTGTTTCACCAATTTATTTATTTAATAGTAAAGTTTTGATGAGCAGCAAAACAACAAAAGATAATAAATTAAAGATAAATACAATAATATCCCTAGACCCCAGACTAGGATGCCCTGTGTCGTGGGATCTGTGCAGTAGTGGCTAATTCAGTAATAGTTTGGTTACTTAGTCTAAACAATTTTAAACATAGACTTAACTAAATGAAACATGCTTCTTCTTCTTTTCGTGTCGATGATACATTGTTTGTGCTTATACAATCATACTGTTTGTGCCCAGAAGGAAATGAAACATGCTAAATTACAAATATAAGGTTTGTGAAAAGTCTAATTTAGTATAGTTTGTATGTCGGTACATTTGTATGTTTTAAAGGGATTTTTGGTCGCCTTAATTCTGCAGAACAAGGAATCCGCGTAGCTTTTCACCAACATTACCTGTTACAGTTCAGCTTTAATATTAGGGTACCTATTAAGTCATCATCATTTTAGCCGAAAGACTTCCACCGCTGTACATTGGCCTCCCCAAGTTTCACCACATCTGTGCGTCTCCCATCCAGCGAATTCCCGCGGTCTTCTCCAGGTCATCGGTCCCTCTTATCACTTTTTGGGTTGGGAAATCATCCAATGACATCTGCCGCTCTGGTTGGAGCGGGAGGGCGTGTCAGACTCTTACTGACTAAAAACCACCCCTGTTCCTTCCTTGCCTGAGTGTCCAGGGGAGTGGTAACTCTGTTACGAATTTATCCACTACCCCTGGGCATGAAGGGCCCTAACCCCTACTAAGTAATTTTACTTAATTATTACAATTAAAAAACGTTCAATAACACCTTTGTTAAGACAGGCAGACAGGCGCGAGGTGACAATGCGACCACCCTTTGTGCAGAAATAGTTATTCGTTGAACAATTTCTATATAATCGCAGATTTATTACTGTGACTTCACTTGCACTGCACTATAAACAAACTGAAAGTATATAAATAATATAGTAATAAATGTCCCCACCGCTGCATCTCTACGTTGACGTCGTGGTGGAGCTTGCGCGCCCCTATGAACCCTAGGTCTGTGTCGGTAGACTTAATTTTGCCGCAACATACCTAGGGTTAGGGGCCTGACTAAGAGAGTTACAATCCACCGGCCAGTTTAGTGGCAAACTGTTGGGCAGTAGCGACCCTACGGACCCGATCTCCAAGGAGAATTTTTGTTCCTTATCACTTACAAAAGCGGCCAGCACGCGACCCATATTGACTTTTTCTTGGTGAGACGAAACAGTCTCAAAACAGTCAAAAACTGTAAAGTGTTGCCAGGCAAAGACATCTATCAACACAGGCTCATAATTATGAACGTAACCGTCAGTGTCTCGTTTAGTAGGAACAAAGAACGGCCCCCAAAATCAGATGGCGTAGTATAGAAAATGAGGAGGGTGCAAGTATGTTTAAGAGTAAAGTGGTAGATAAAATGATAGAAATGAAGGATATGGAAGGAAAATCTGTAAATGAATGTTGGAAAGAGATAGCGGATTATATAAGGCGAGGAGCAAAAGATGTGTTTGGAGAATCGCAAGGGAAAGGCATAATAGAAAAGGATACATGGTGGTGGAATGAAGATGTGCAAAAGATGCTGAAAGAAAAGAAAATTTCGTTTAAAGTATGGCAGATTCAAGAAACCAGAAATGATAATTTGAAAGAAGATAAGAAGAAAATTCATAAAGAATGGAAGAGAAAGACAAAAAAGGCGGTTACAGTTTCCCGGGCTAAGGCGCAGAAAAGTTATATGATTTACTGGACAGCCCTAGAGGCCAGAAGGAGCTCTACCGGATTACAAAAGTAAGAGAAAGGAGAACAAGGGATATAATCTATATAAAATGTATGAAAGATGAAATCGGTAGTCTTGTCGAAAGATGACGAAATAAAAGAGCGATGGAAGGTCCTGTGAACATCTTTACGCGCGAAACCGCCACATCCGTCAACATCCGCGCTGTTTCCCGCCATTGACATGTTTACGACTTTGTTTACATAAAACGGATCGCTGACGCTTCTATTGGTGCGAGGCACTTGAAGTATTTTTTTTGGGTTGTGGAATAAACAGACCTTATAATAAAATGTAAACAATACTTGTGTTACGAGAGTTGAATTCTAATCAAATGCTGTTATAAACGATTTGGCGGGAATAGTGTCTGTTCACGTGATAAGTTGGTTTCTGATAAAACCACTGTATCAATCTACACGAAAGTTTGCATGTTTCACTATGAATAGACAAGTAAACTAATAACATTGTTTTTTTTGTACAGTCCGATAAAATATTTTCCTATTATTCATACTCATACTTCATATTACGGAAACAAAACAAAGTAACTGCTTTTTCAAATTGCGTTTCTGCGTTTGCGTTGCGTTTTGTGTTGCGTTTTTTTTCTAATACTATGTAATAACTACCTTAGAATAAATACATACCCTCAAACTTTGAATAACACATACAAGCTCACATCATTCACGCTCACAATAACAATACGAATAAAATCGGCTGACCTTGATAAAAATGTTATTACGTAATATTTCTTCAAAATATTTATCTAAACCGATGTTATTACGACGTAATAATAACACAGCAATAAATATAATACTCAACATAACACATAAACAAACACAAAACTGTTTAAAACACAAAATTCTAGCAAAATTTCGTCCGCCATTCACAAACGTAAACATGCAACTAAAAACTTTTTTAAATTTTTTTCGAAACAGTATTTGTCTATGGAAATGTTTGTAAAACTACTATACTATCACTCTCCGAGTATGTTAAAATTTCCACAGGAATATGACCTTTAGTTAATTAGTAATAGAGGTTGAAACCGCGCTAGTCGGATCGGCACACTGGGGCCTATTGGACGTTGACGGGTAATCCCGGTTACCGGCACTCTGCGGCCTATTGGATGTTGACAGGTTTTAAAAAGTTGATGTACGAAGAGAATGTATGGAATTGTGTGCTCAAAGAGGTATAAGTAGGGTTTGGTGAGAGAAATTAGCATGTATGAAGTAAGAAAGGCAGTTCAATGTATGAAAAATACAAAAGCTAGGCCTGATGACACCAGTAAAAGTATAGAAGTGTTTAAAAGAGGCTCGATTTATGTGGCTAACTTTAGTCTTCAATAAGTTGGCGTATGAAGAAGTGATCCCACAAGAGTGGTGCAATAGTTGGCTAGTGCCCATCTTCAAGAATAAAGGGAATGTACAGGACTGCAACTACTATCGAAGGATAAAGCTCATGTCACATACTATGAAAGTATGGGAGAAAGTGATACAGAAAAGTTTGCGAGAGGAGAGTGAGATTATCAAACCAGTTTGAGTTTATGCCAGGTTGAGGGACAATGGATGTCACCTTTGCTCTCCGTCAATTGTGTGAGTAGTACAAACGTTTGCACAAGAACTTGCACATGGTGTTCATTGATCTTGAGAAAGCGTATGACAGGGTACCTCGGGATGTGTTGTGGTGGGCTTTGAAAGAGAAAGGTTTGCCTGGGAAGTATGTCGAGTTGATTCATGCTATGTACAGACAATCCAGTACCTACGTCCGGTCGGCTGCTGGCAATACCGATGACTTCAGTGTGGCTGTAGGCTTGCATCAAGGGTCGGCTTTAAGTCCTTACCTCTTCCTGTTGATTATGGACGCTCTCACGTCGGAAATACAGGAGGAGGCACCCTGGTGCATGCCGTTTGCCGACGACATTGTTCTGGTCGGTGAAGATGGACCTAAGATCCAGAGCAGATTGGAGAAATGGCAACAGAAGCTGGAGAAAGTTGGCTTGAAAATCAGCAGAACCAAAACTGAATAGATGTTCTGCTATTTCGGCGGTCTCTCCAGTTCTGAATCTATAGTGCTAGTTGTCACGCTTCTCCCGGTCCGCTCCGATTTTCGGTATCTTGATTCACTCTTGCAAAACGATGGTGAAATAGATCGGACTGTTAAGCACAGAATTAACACTGGATGGATGAAATGGCGGCATGTCACCGGGACTATCTGCGACTCCCGCATTCCCCTTAAACTGAAGGGGAAGTTTTATAAAACAATGGTCAGACCTGCTGTCTTGTATAGTTTAGAATGTTGGGCCACAAAAGGGGTGAATGAAACGCAATTGCATGCAGTTGAGATGAGAATGCTAAGAGCGATATGTGGTGTTACGCGCATGGATAGAATTAGGAATGAGTATATAAGAGGAAGTCTGAAAGTGGCACCGCTGACTGAAAAGTTGTGTGGAAATCGGTTGTCGTGGTATGGGCATGTGATGTGGAGGAATGAAGAAAATGTCGTGAGGAAAGTCTTGTGTATGGATGTGGATGGCTATAGGAAGAGAGAAAGAAAGAAAGAAGGAAGGCCAAAGAAACGATGGTTAGACTGTGTGTAAGAGGATATGGGTAAAAAGGGGGTGACTACAGAGATGACGACTAATAGAGGAGTATGGTAGAAAAAGACAGGTTGCGCCAACCCCAAATAAATTGGGATAAGGGCAGGAGAATGATAATGAGAATGATTATGATCTCCGGCTTACCTATAATGGCCGGCCGTAGTGAACACTGACGAGGAACTGAGCTTTCACCTCTCTCTTGCCTTTGTTGGCTGGCTTGAGTGGAGATTCGAAAGAGCAATCGTGCTTGGAAGAAGGATGTATAATCCAGTAAGGTGCTGGTAGAAATCTTGACCGTACATCCGAGATTGTCCTGATAGCCGTGTTATACCTCTCCACTCCTTTAGCACCTTAGAGTATGTTGCCTGCTGGTTGCTACATCACACTACGTGCTAGCGGCTGTTTTCGGAGGCCCATTTATTGAGTGTGCAAGTCACCCTCTGCCTTTTTTACCGATGTATTATAATAACATTGTACAGACAGGGGTCATAGTCTACATAGTTCTTGATAACCAGTCCACTTTAGCCTTCTAAAACCATAGCCCGATATCTTCGTTTTCCTTATCTCGCTATAGTTTCACACCAACCGGTGGTAGTCCTTGGGTGCACTTGTATAGCGCGTACAAGGGTAATCGACGGTTGGTGCCTCATTTCATAAAAAGCGTCCAAAGGGGCCGTTGCGAGTTGGTCAGCTCCTCGTATGCCTTCCAAAGGTCCGTGACCTCAGAGTCCCGAGAAATCTATACGAATAAATGTTATATTTAAAAATATTTCACATGAATATTAGAAGCATCGGTAACAACATAAACTTTAACAGTCTTCTCTTGTTGTTACATAGAATAAAGGTGCAATTTGACATAGTGGTCCTAACTGAACGCTGGCTTCAGAAGTGTCCTTTTATACCATCATTACCTGGTTATATAACATATTCTTCTGATCACACTAACCAAAATGATGGAGTGGTGGTTTTCTCTAGACCGGAGTTGCAATTCACTTGTGAAAAGCCATTAATTGCTGACGCTAACTGCCTGGTTCTCAAGTTTCAAAATGAGATTGTGATCATTACTGTCTACCGGTCTCCTTCAACCCGTAACATTCAAAACTTTATTTCTAGCCTAGATACAATCCTTCACTCATTAAGCACCTTTAGGTCTATTATTCTAGTGGGAGACGTGAACATAAACATAGCACCAAATTGTGGCGACCTCAATACTGACTTGTACCTTAACACTATTACATCACATGCTATGCTCCCAGCTCACGTTTTTCCTACACGGAACGATAGTTATCTGGATCATATCATAATCAAATCCAAAAAGCCGTCTATATCTCTAGTTCCCGACTCATTGATTACGGATCATGCGCCAGTTATAATATCCTGCAACCTCAGTCTCGATATTCCTCAATCGGGGGGATTGAGGAATATCGAGACTGAGGTTGCAGGATATTGAACGCATGAACGCTCTAGACGACTGGATATTGAAACCTGCGTTGAGATGCTTCGCAACACTGACTTCTCTTCTGTAACAAGCTGCACTGACGCCGATAACGCCGCATCCAACTTAGTTAATATTGTTTCATCAATAGTGGAAAAAAATTGCCGTTACTCTGCTGTCCCGAGTAATAAGCGAATCATTAAGCCTTTGATTACTCCCGGGCTTTTAAGGTGCATTCGACACCGGGATAAGCTGTATCGGAAAACAAAAAAAGATGTTTCTAACGAAATTTCGAAAATAACCTATATCTGATACAAAAACTATTGTAATAACCTATTGAAGAAATTAAAACCCCAATATGAGAGTAATCAATTTGAAAAGCATCGTAAAAACCCTAAGGCCACTTGGAATCTTATCAAGATTATCTCGAATATTCAAGCCTAGAAAACTTCAGCTACTGAGCTTCTATCTTTAACAGCTAATCCATCTCAATCAGTTGACGTCGTGAACGAGTATTTTGCAAATGTAGGAGAAAACCTGGCTTCCAAAATTTTAACTAATATAAATACTACTTCAATCGACCATGATCATATCGGTTCATCTCCCAATTCCATGGCCATGTTTGACACAGACTGTGAAGAGATCGAGCGCCTCATTGCTACTCTAAAACTGAACAGCGCTGTGGGTTGGGATGGCATTCCGGCTACTCTTATTAGGGCTGCTAGAAGTATTCTCACTCCGATCATCTGTCACGTCTTTAACCTCGCCTTGACGTCTGGTGTCTTTCCTTCTGTTTTTAAAAGGGCCCTGGTCCATCCTATACAGAGTGGTGATGACAATACGACATTAAATTAAACCTCGCATACCTCAAGACGTTCTCAGTCTACATACAAAAAATCATTTGAATATATCCAGTAGTTTAGTAACAGGAAATTATTTTCGATTTTTAACATTTGCTACATGATGTATCTGATAATAGGGAAACACTGTCAGGTTAACGACCCACATCGGTATAAACATCAAAACATTAAAGCCACGTTGCCAACTCGCTACTTTAACACTTTCGCCAAATTAGTATTTTCATCTGATTTAGTGAAAATTATACCTTAACTCTGAGTAATAAGAGTCATAAAGCGTGTCATCAGAGTTGGATAAGAAAGTAACGAATGCGGAAATTGCAATGCACTAATAATATTAATAAAAAATTTAGTGTGTGCGAAAGAGATAAATCTAGTTTCGTTTGTTACTTCGCTTTCTTGAAGAAATTTGCTACAACAAATTTATGTTAGTGTGTCGCCGGCCGCCGCGATCCTGTGACGAGTCACGCGTCCTCAGATGCCGCTAACTTTCGTTCGCGCCGCGCGCCCGCCTTGTTGAGGGACTTCCCCGCCGCTCGTGTTTTTTGTAAATTCATTTACGACGGTATTAGTGCGAAATTGGACGCTTTATTTTGGTGACAGGACACGTAACGTTTTAATAGGTATTTAGTTAAACAGTGAGTGAATTGTGCGAAATTAGACGCTTAGTTTTTATTGTTTTCGTGTTTTTTTTTAACGCAACCCAACGTGTAGTTCAGGTGTTGACCATACAACTATTCTTAAATTTTAAAACGCGACAAACGGAAGCCGTATAGATACAAGAAATTGCATGCATTGTTACCTAGAGACAAACCAGTTAGGTAAAACTTCTGTCGCTGGATTGAAAATAAACATTTCGAGATTCCGGATTTCTTGTACAATGTGATGTGGACTGATGAAAGTACATTTACAAGGAACGGTTTATGGAACAGACAGAATATTCGTTACTGGAGCCGCGTGAATCCGCGTCTAGGACGGGAGACTTCGCACCAGTACAGATTTGCTGCCAATGTTTGGGCTGGCATTGGTTTGCAGCTGTGATTCTGTGCTAAATAATCTGTGATTTAGTGTAATTTTACTGAGCATTAATCCATAATTAAAAGCCAAAAAATCAAGTCACTACAGGACCGCGCGTTGTTGCCGCTCTTACGACAGGTTAGTGAACTCATATTTATAAGTGGTGTTCTATTTCGTTTCTAGTTTTATGCCATTTAGTTTGTTTGAAATTTTTATTTTTTTATTTTCGATTCTAGGATATTTTTGATAGCTTAAACTTATTCTTATAAACTAGTATTGTCCGTGTTTTCATTTATTGTCGTATTGTCTTCTCCACCCTGTATATAGAAGTGGAGACAGAGGCAGTGTCAACAATTACAGACTCAGTTTTAACGACCTTGTCCAAACTTTTAGAGAAAATAATTAATAAACGACTTCATGATTATCTTAAATTAAATAATATACTCGCCCACAATCAATACGGGTTCAGAGCTGGGAAAAGCACAGAGGATGCCGTTTTGGATTTGTTAGGTGAAGTGGCCTATAACTTAAATAATAAAGATAAGACTATTGCCATCTTTCTCGATCTTGCCAAAGCCTTTGACACTGTCTCTGTCCCCATCTTGCTTGGGAAACTTGAGCATATTGGAATTAGAGGCCTTCCCCTTCAACTATTCGAGAGCTACCTTCAAAATCGTTCCCAGGTGATCAAAATAGATAAATATATCAGCAAGGAAATGTATATTAAATATAGTGTACCACAGGGTAGTGTCATTGGCCCTACCCTGTTCCTTATATACATTAAAGATTTGTGTAAACTCACCCCACCAAATGCTAGAATGATTTCGTACGCTGACGATACAGTAATACTGGTGCATGGCAGTGATTGGAGTGAAGCTCGTTCTTTAGCAGGGAATGCTTTACAGGCTACTATTAAATGGCTGGCTAATAATCTCCTTACGTTAAACCTAGATAAAACTAGGTTTATCACATTCAGCCCGAAAATGGCATCCCAGCCAGCATCCCACTTTGATCTGTTCGCTCACACATGCAATTTAACTACGAGAACTTCCTGTAACTGTACCAAAATTACGCGGTCAAATTATTTTAAATATCTCGGTATCCTGATAGATACTCGTAGTACGTTGACTTGGGGAGAGCAGGTAAATTCATTGGTTGCTAGGGTACGAAAACTAATTTTTGTATTTTAAAATCTTAGAAGTTCTGCTGATATTTCTACCCTAAAGACTGTATATTTTGCGCTTGCTCACTCCATCATCACGTACTCTGTGACCGCTTGGGGTAATGCTGGGAAATGTCTGCTTTTGCGCTTGGAAAGGGCTCAGAGGGCAGTACTCAAAGTCATGGCACGCAAACCTATTATATTTAGTACCAGTGAACTGTATGCGCAATTGAAATTACCCTCGGTTAGGCACTCCTTCGTACTCCACACTATTCTGCGTAAGCACTCTGAACTGACCTACGATCCAAACTTGTGTAAGGGCAAACGTAGGACGGACAGAGTCTGCCTGATACAGATAGCTTCCAGTCAAATAGTCCGACGTCAGTACACTTTCTTTGCCCCCTCCCTTTATAATGCAATTAATAAGGTACTAAATATATGTCCTCATTCCTCTCGAGACTGCAAAAAGCTCACAGGTGGATGGTTGTCTTCGCTTACATATGACGAACTTGAAAATTTAGTAAAACCGTAATGGCCTCGTTCCACACTCCATCACACACACACCCACACACCCACACACACCTCTCCCCCCTTCCTCACACAGACATACTTACATACACACACTTCCCTACTCAATTTACAAATATGAATACACACAACTACTTTAGTTAAGTGATTTTTCTTTTGGTTTTACCTTATCTGGAACGCTGACGTCTTCTTCCTCCTGGAGGTGGGCGCTAATAGCTACGACACAGTTCCTAACTAATGTGGCTATTAACGTACACAACTAAACTGTATAATCTGTAACTATTCCAAAATAAAGATTATTATTATATTATTATTATTTGTTTATTGGCACAAAAATAAAAAGTCTACTTTCTGGAGTTGCCCAGGCGTGTAAATAGCCGTGGTTCTCTGCAGGATGAAGGACAGTGTTACTGCCAGTCACTTGGATTTAATGCTGGCCCAAAATTGCCTATATTTGTCCGTATAACTTCAAGTTAGGAGTGGTTGGCAGTAGACGGCGCATGTGGCCCTACTCACAATTTGCGAAAACAAGTGGCACCTGACTTTCCGGGCTGTTCTCGATGGTTGCACGTCGACTTGACGACGACGAGTGGCCACTCGTTCTCTTCACACCAACCCTCCTGGCTGTTCACTGGTTAACGGACGCGGTAAATATGGGTTATTTATTATTCCCGGAGGATCCCCAACGTTTACGGGATTTACTCGGGATTTTAGCGTATTTGCGGGGACGATATTAACAAGACATTAATTTAGTCTGCGGTGAGATGCGCGCTCTGCCTCGCGGCGTTAGACACACACTGAATTATCTATGGTTGCTGCTTTCTCAGATTGCCTATGGCCCGTAAAGCCGGTTACACACTCGACTCACAAGTCAGAGCAAGGCACACACGTCGCGATACCACCCCCATCCAACTTGCAGAGTGGCGGCAACTAGCCACACCATGCTCCCCGCCTTGAAAGGTCCAGGAGCTTTCAAAAGCTGCTAATCTATGCGGAGCGAGTGAGGTTCAAGACGCGGTGATGATATGTAAGCATTAACTTGTTGAAGAGCTTTGAGAGAAATCCAAGCAGCAGTCCGAAACACCATCGCATTGATATAATGCTCGGGAAAAATAATTATCAGTGTCCTAAGAATGAATTGCGGTTCGACTTGACTATGGTAAGTCGAATAAACTAAATTACAACTATGTAATGGCGTACCATTGGAACGTATAATATGAACCCTAAACTAAATTAAACTAAATTACGTAGTAATAATAATCTATTTAGTTGGCAAAGGATACAACTTAGTGACAGGACGTTTATACGTGCCTGACGCGGTTTTTATTGAAGCGACTCGAATTACACCATCCGATCCCGGAAAAACTTCCTCTATGATACCCAATGGCCAAGTCAATGGAGGTACGTTATCTTGACCCAAGAGAACGACAGTACCTATCTCTATAGGGCGATCGGAATTGCACCACTTCTGGCGAACTTGCAGCGCGTGCAAGTACTCAATCCGCCATTTATTCCAGTAGGATAACACAAGTTGATCCAAGAGCCTTTTGCGGTTGTTTAGGTTTTTAACAGAACTATGACTATGTAGTCTGTTTGTAAATTTAAGAATGTACATAAATACACGTAACAGTTTATTCCATGAGCAAACACGGTCAGCTATAGTATCTAAAATACGCGGTTCAGTATTCGAAGTTTCTACAAGAAAAACCTTTGATTTAAACTCCGGCAATGTTTCACATTGAGCAGGAGAGAACTTTAAAGGCCACTCGCTCATGGGCTGATGGAGCCAGGTGGGGCCGTTCCACCACAACGAGTGTCTTATTAAATCCGACGGCAGCATGCCGCGAGACAGACAATCGCTAGGGTTCTCTTTCCCGGACACGTGACGGAAACAAGCGGCAGGTAAGTTTTCCTGTATTTGAGCAATGCGGTTGCTGACAAAAATAGACCATCTATGGGGAGATGAGTGGATCCACGAGAGAGCTATGGTGGAGTCCGAGAAAGCGTGGACACCTGTAATAGGTACACGAGCGGAAAGTTTCTCCTTGACTACACGAACAAGTTTAGATAGAAGTAAAGCGGCGATTGTTGTCACAGAAAAATAATCATCAGCGGGTTCCCAGGTTAATCCAAGGATTTTGAAATTATGGACATCATTATCCATGCCAGAAAAATTAACTGGTAAGCGGTGAGACTCTGGGAGAATCTCTAATAAAGCGGGTGAATTGGTAGCCCATTTGACTAAGTCAAAGGAACCTACCTTCATTAAATCCATTAAATCGCGGGATAGACGCATAGCTGTCTGTTCGTCCGAAACAGAGTAGACGTAGTCGTCCATGTAAAACTGAGTTTCTACCAATTAAGAAGCCTCAGGAAAGCGGTAGCTTTGCTCACACGCCAAGTTACGCAATGTGCGCATCGCTAAATAAGGACTAGGTTTTAGTCCGAAGGGAACGCGGTTAAAATGAAAGGTGCGAATAGGCTCACCTTTGCTAAAACGATACAAGATTCGTAAATATTTGCGGCGGTGCTCTCTTACACCGATACGTAAGAACATTTGTTTTATATCCGCTGTCATCGCGACAGGGAATGTACGAAAATCAAGTAATAACAAAAACAAGTCTGCTTGCAAATTAGGTCCGACATGCAAAATGTCATTGAGCGACAACCTCGAGTGAGTTATATAATCCGCGATAGTTTTATTATAATTCTCGCGTAGGGTCATTAACTTACGCTCGAGCGCAAGCAAGCGCCTAGGGGCGTAACCGTGCGAGCTACCTAGCCTGCCGGGTGAGCGCGCAAAAGGCAGATCGACAAAGTATCTGCCGTCTTCAAATAAGACTGAAGAATTAAAATTATTTTCACTCTCTAATTCGTGCGGACCAATAACGGAACGCGGCGCGGCGCGGCGCGGCGCGGTGCGGCGCGGCGGTGGCGGCGGGTGGAATTTCCTCTAGCTCAAACTTATGCAAACTTGACCCGACCTCAATGTCGGCCTGCGCGGTAAACGAAGATGTAATGTGTGTCACATCACTACTACAACAATCAATATCACCCATAAGTACATAACCGAAGCTAGTCAGTACAGCAGGGGGTGCGCGGGTGCCTGTGTCGACCCTGTCTCCCAGGTAAATAAAGGGGAACAATTGTGCTCCAAGCACAAGATCTATTCCGCTCGGAACATTCCAGAGCGAGTCGGCGAGCGGTAAGCTATTTAAGTATGACATGTTATCATTGTTATGTAATCTAATTAATTTCGCGGGAAGTCTATCTGTAATACAACCAACAACTAACGCTTGTATCGAAAACTTCGTATGAGGATCAAACCGAGATTCTATGTTGAGATGAATAAAACCGTGTATTGGTTTCGATGACATTCCAACACCTTGTAAAAATGAATTGCGTAATTTAATTATGGGTAAGTTCAAACGTTTACAACAGTCCACAGTAATTAAATTATTTTGCGATCCGTTATCTAGTAGGCACCGAACCACCTCCTCATCTCTGATGTCGCTATAGTATGCATATAACTGCGCGGTCGCTAGCAAAATGGTTGACCCAGTTTTAACAGCTGTAGTGAGCGAAACAGATGTATCCTTAGTAGGCGCTTGCGGCTCGGGCGATAATGACTCATGTTTTTCTCGGAAATGTAAGAGAGAATGGTGGTTCTTCTTACAAATTTTACAAACGTTACGTGACTTACATTTAACCAAAGAATGGGATGGACTTAAACAGTTTATACAGCCACGTTTTGCTTTTATAAATTCAAAACGTGCAAGCGGTGTACTAATATTTTTAAACTGCGGGCAATCGAACAGCTGATGTTGTACGTCATCCTTATCGCAAAGCGTACATTTGCCATTCGAAACCGGTTCATTACGCGATACGAATGACTTAGCGGTATTATTTTTTGTTTGATGATTAACTGAACTAGACTTAGCGCGCGGTTCCGTCTGTAAATTATTACCGTATGAGCGTTGTAGTACCTTAACATATTCTTGCATGAATGTTATAAACTCAGCATAGGAAGGTAATTCTTTTTCACTCACACGTGATTCAAACTGTAAGACAGTTTGCGCGTCAACCTTTCTTAAACCACAGTGTAATAAAACAAAATCCAGTAAGTCTGGAATGTCTAACTGCTTCAAGGCTGCGACGGACGCTGAATATCGTTCCACAAAAGTATTGAGGCTCGCGGCATTTCCGGCGCATTGTTTAATGTCCAGTATATTATTGAGATAATGAATCCCTAAACTACGTTTATCTTGATACCTTTTTACGAGACTGTTCCACATAACGTTGTATGTATCACCTGTAGGAACAATGCCCGCGGTCAGCTTCAAGGCATCATGAGTCAATTTACTGATCAAGTACTGGACACGCTGCGAGTCAACCAGATCGGTATTTAAATGAACATTGCTTCGAAACATTTCATAAAATATGGGCCAATTTTCCGCTTTACCATCAAACGTTGGCAAATCTATGGGCGGTAATTTTATCCGAGTACCCACTTTGTGTTCCGATGTTTCGTTTTTCGAAAGTATGAGATTACGTTTATATTTAATATTAGAATATAAGTCTTCAATAGAATATAGACTCGAATAGTCTGGTGCGGTTTGGTCAATCTCGAATTGCAATTCATTCATTTGTTCTACTATTTCCTCAAATTTGTTATATTGCTCAGTAATTGTTTCTGACTGCGCTAAGAATGTCTCATTTGAACGTGAATCATAGTTCGAGATGTTTCTGGAATCATTATATATGCGATTAACTCGCTCGAAAATCATTTGTTTTTTAGCGGTAAGCTGAGCCAATTTAGCCTCTTGCTTGCGGGACGCCATTTTGGGGCACTAATAAAGTTATGTGCCTACCTACTGTAATGACTTGTACTTAATTTGTACTGAATTTTACTGATGCCTATCCAGGCTCGAAAGGACCATCAAATGGAGTTGCCCAGGCGTGTAAATAGCCGTGGTTCTCTGCAGGATGAAGGACAGTGTTACTGCCAGTCACTTGGATTTAATGCTGGCCCAAAATTGCCTATATTTGTCCGTATAACTTCAAGTTAGGAGTGGTTGGCAGTAGACGGCGCATGTGGCCCTACTCACAATTTGCGAAAACAAGTGGTACCTGACTTTCCGGGCTGTTCTCGATGGTTGCACGTCGACTTGACGACGACGAGTGGCCACTCGTTCTCTTCACACCAACCCTCCTGGCTGTTCACTGGTTAACGGACGCGGTAAATATGGGTTATTTATTATTCCCGGAGGATCCCCAACGTTTACGGGATTTACTCGGGATTTTAGCGTATTTGCGGGGACGATATTAACAAGACATTAATTTAGTCTGCGGTGAGATGCGCGCTCTGCCTCGCGGCGTTAGACACACACTGAATTATCTATGGTTGCTGCTTTCTCAGATTGCCTATGGCCCGTAAAGCCGGTTACACACTCGACTCACAAGTCAGAGCAAGGCACACACGTCGCGATACCACCCCCATCCAACTTGCAGAGTGGCGGCAACTCGCCACACCACTTTCTAAAGTAGCACAAAAATAAATAACTATTAAGTATCTATGTTTCATCATAAATAAATGTCTTATGAGTTAGTAAAAAGTTAAAGGTTCTATTTTATACCACAGTATAAAGTTATTCGTCGATATGGAAGTACAGTCGACCGCACAACTGTGGTAACACTTTGTCCTTAAAGTGGTTTAGCGTAGTAATGAGTCCCAATAGAATAAGAGCCGGCTTATTTATACCTACCGAATTTGTCACCACTGACGTAAGGTCTGACGCAGGCATGTATGTACATCTACAACCTAAAAAAAATATTCATACACAGACAGATAACGGGTAGCTTTAGACAATCGGTAGGTATAGATTCTAAACCCATTGGTTGTAAATTTAGTCGTTTGCTTTAACCCGTGAACCGAACAAACTGAAATATGAGAGAAAAGAGCACCTATAAAAGTATTTCGATAAACCATTTAACAGTGGTAATCGTAAAGATACAATCATTCAAACATGCAAACATGACATCATTAATGTATGAAAGATCTTGAAATTTAATTTCAAACGTAAATTATTCATTTGCAGTTTATAAGTAAACACGCTTCTTGGCTTATTCAATTTATATGTTGATTAATAATAGTATCTTATGTCCTTCTCCAGGTTCTAGGCTATATTTATGTTAAATTTTATTAATAAAAAAGGATTCCTTTGAGTAAAAATATTTCATAACTATTTACAGGGTGGAAAGCTGTAGAAAACTCTTGAGACTATTTTAATACAAATATTTTTTCAAAGTTATTGCGTTTTCATAAAAATAAAATAACAATTTTTTTTAATACAATATTTATTTTATAGTTCGCCTTCGAACTAGGCGTGTTCACTTAAATGAGATCCAAAGTGAATTTCGTAAAATAACTATATTCTAAAAAAAAACGAGTTATCTATCTTTGAATTAATGTATCAAACTCTGTCTTGTATGGTTAACTATACTAGATAAAGTTTCAATTCTATTGCAACCCATTTTTTTTGGACTTTGATAAGGGCCTTTTAATGCAAATACTAGCTGGCCACATAAGAATCATCAATCAAAATACACAACGCTAAAGTCGATACTAGATTATAATTATCTCAAGTAATTTATTCAAGTACAGGTACTGAATGAAATATTAAAGAAACTATGACCAGTCCATTGTTGGCGGTCCAAAGAAATAAATATCCCAATCCATTCCACCTACCAAATCTGTCGGTAAGTACCATTCGAAGTAGTGATATTTAAATCTGTGATGTGTATGACAGTAGGAGATGCGTGGTACACACATCTGGAATTCATAAGAAGAACTTCGCACCAAATCAATGTCGAATGACTTTCCTCTCAATACAATGCATGTCGGTATTCTCATTACATCGATCCAACCCTGAAATAAGTAGAACAAGCAACCGATTTAAAAAAAACATCAAGTGAAAAATAACTTAGTTTTGGAAATTGGTGGTATTATAAAGAAAAAAAACAAACCAAAGCCACACTTTTTTTTAATATATTTCCTTTTTTTTTGGTTTTTTATAATAGTTTTTGAGTACTTAAACTTGATTTTCTATTTTATAATACGTGAATATATGACACTTAAATCTAGATAGTTCCTTTAAAATATGATAATAAAGCCGAATTTATTTTAGCTGAATCACAGATTTGATGCTTTCAACTGCATCAGACTGTTTGAAAAGTGATTTGTTTGGCACTTTTAGTTGCTTTTAGACAGTCGGATTTTTTGAAAATGTTCGTTTTTTTTATTTAATTAATTTAAGTGAGATATTTTTGGATTCGTCTAATCGAGTTCTTTATTTTAATAGATACCTCAGATTACCATGTTTTTTTATCGGTGTAGGCACGCGTTTGACCGCTATCTCATTTGATGGTCACAAAAAATACGACGACACTTACCTAATGACGGTCGCCATTTGTTTTTTTTATTTTTCATATTCGTGTAGCCTACATGTCACTTCGGCGGTCAAGACCAATATGATGAATAAACAATTGTTCATCATCATTACTATTTTCTCTCTTTAATAGATTAAAAACTGGCCAAGTGCGTGTCGGATTTCGCTCATTAAGGGTTCCGCTTATCAAATATTGGTATTTGTTAGTAAAGTATACGTAATAGTAAACATTATCACCAAATTTCAAGTTATTAGTCAATGGGAAGTTAAAAAAATTTTCGTAACTTTTGTGACAGATGACGGACGGACAGATAGACGGATATGTCAGTGACAACAGTAGGGCTCCGTTTAAACCCTTCGGGTACGGAACCCTAAAAAGGAATTGAAAGTAACCTTAAACACAGTATATAAACGAAAGAAGACGAAAACCAAACAGTTGATTGCATGAGTGTAAAAATGAAACACTTACTCGCACTATCAATTTTCCCAGTATGTCTATGTGATCCAGGTGGGTGTGTGTATAAAATATCTTGTTCTTCGCTTTACAATGACCAAAATAATATTCACTGTGAATATATTCTGGAAAAATTAATTCATGGTTTACTTATAACTTTTCAGGAGTCAAAATTTTTAAATGCCTTAACTAACAACATCTTATGCTACACTTTCGAAGAATATAATTTGCTAATTTTATCCGAAAAAATGCTCGGTTCATATGGGATAGGCCAAAGGAACGAAGTCACAAGAAAAAGCTAGTTTATGATAAACTACTTGAAATAAATCATACTTGTTTCTTTCGGAGAATTGTCCATTGTCACATCTCTTATTGGCGCAAAAAACTGCCAAGTTGAGCCCCAAGTAGCTGAAACATTTACATATTAAAAACATTAAAATAATTATTATAATAAGCAGGTTCATTTTGTTTACAAGATTTTATTTTAAGCACTATTAGCTCAGTGGCTTCTTTATTAGGTATTGTAAATTATTGATAATAGTGCTTGTACAGACTGATGTCAGCATTATCTGACCCACCCTAAAATCAAACGACTTTGGACCCTCTGCATGTAACATTAAGGTTTATTTAATTTATATGAGCTTATCAGACAAGTGCTTGAGGATTTGATGAACAAATACAATAATAATACAGTCACGCGATCTTTAAAACGTTAGCATTAGGTTATATTTTATAAGTATTTGTTATAATATGATAAGTGTAATAGCTTATTTTAATGATTGAGTTCAAGTAATTCTCATGGTCTCGTGGTCTGTGTATATGACTGAGAAAAACAAGGTCCGAGATCAAATCCTGCGACAAAGATATTGTTTTGCTTTCAATATAGAATTTATATTCCTAAACTATTACTTGTATTATTGTAAAGAACTACAGACTATACATGAACTTTTTGAAATGGTAATATTTTCACATAACTTGTAATAAGTGGGTAGTTGAAAAATAAATATTCGTATTCATTATAAAGAACTGTGAACTTAAAGTTTTTTAAATTACCCACCCGTTTACAAGATAAGTTATTAGGCGAAAATCATATTGGTCGTCCTTTAATATTGCAAGCAATATTGTAGAAATAAAAACAAATTAAAAAAGAAACTGATGTATAGGTGGACTGTGTTTTCGAACCCACATGCTGTTCGTCGTCAATCCAGCATCAAACCGCTAAGCCACAAGAACTTGTTGGGAATACGCGAAATTAAAGATTGGGTTGTAATTATGTAGTGTGACTTAAAAGCTGTGCAACTTTAATGTTAACGAGATAATGATTAAAATTGCTTAACAAAAACATATATAATGCCGGTGGGTCCGACTATATTGGGTGGGTTTACCTTAACGTTACGTGTGTAAAGAAATTATTCTTCCACCGGCTAGCGTCAAAGATAATTTATGGCATGAGACTCGGGTCTTCCTTTAGGTTACCTTTCTCGGGTTTAATGTATGAGGGATGTCTGTAGTAAATAAGAGTCCTTTAATTTGGTCTTCACTTTCTCACATTTATTGTCAACATTGCATCACACTAGATAATAATTAAGTATACAGAAAATTGTATGTTGAACTTACAATTTATGATGAACCACTATTACCCTATCGTTCGAAGATTGAAGATTAAAGGTCCAGTGAGGAGATCCACAAGCAGTATTTAAGCCGTGGTCATCTAATCCTAGTCATTTCTGGACACGTGGACGTTTGTGTTCCGAACCTTTTTGCTACGACCGCATTGTTCTTCCAAAAATAAAGTGAAGTTTATGATCCGACCATTTTTATATTGTTTCGTATGTAACTAAATGTAAAGTAGGAACCCTGCCAACAAGAGAAAATTGCTGAGACTCACAAATGCCACGCTTAAGATTTAGCATCACTACAGAAAAATCCCAAAAAGAGTATTTACAGCGTCCTACATACTTATGCTTACAGCATTTGAACCTGACTCTGGTCCCTTTTACACCTCGAGACATCATTAAGTGCTTTTAAGAAGTTTTTTCCAATATATAAAGTTTAAGAGGCAGACTCGCTCCAGATCAAGTTGGAAATAGAAACGTCAAAGTCTATCTGTCATCTTGCAAAATAACGCTCCATTCCACGAATTAAATTTATTCTATTTTTAAGTGTTACAATACACCTTACCCCGGTTAAAAAAATTTTTTTTTACCCAAAAATATTTTTTTTTTTAAAGAGTATAATGCCATGTACATTTAGAATCTCACCAAAATCTTTGACAGAAGCTGAGGCAACTCGAAACAAATCTGAATCTAGATTCCCCTCAGACACAATGATTAAATTACTACTACATACTCGTAAGTAAATACTAATTCAATTTAAGTTTTCAATTAAGTGTTAAGTACCATTACCAGTATATATACCAGTATAAAAATTAAGAAATAGGATGAGAAGGTATGCATAACCCCCAATACTCCTTAACAAAAGTCTGTATGAAGGTATGCACACATTTAAATAAAGTTCTAAGTTTAATTCACACAATTACTTATTTCAAATCGAAGTATTTGTGATATAAATTACTAATAAGTTTAGTTATTAAATAATCAATACTCTTCAATATAGAGTATTGTTATTCCTTAAGTATCTATAAATTTCAAATTTAAATAACTATGATACTAGGAGTATCAAGTATAGGTACTCAAGAAACTATTTCAAAACTAATAAAAAAATAAGTATTTAGTTTTGACAACATTAATCTCTTATTCAAGTAATTGAGATTCAATGAGTAAATATAAAGTTTTATTTCATTACCCTCAATCTCCAATCCAAGTAAGTAACAGTAATACCCTAACAACAATTTCTTAAAGACAGTAACATAACATCACAAATCTAAGTGATTGTGATTTATCATATGTATTGAGTTTAACTTTGTAGTTAAGTAATTTACCAAATCATATTCTATATAATTGAAATTCAATAAGCATTAAGGTTAATTTAATTAAACAAGTTTATCAGAAACTGTTTAATCAAATTACATAAGTATTGGCTTGGGAGCAAATTAAGCATGAACCCCAAGCCAAAATCTAAAATGAATTGAGGACTATTTGCCCATTTAAACAAATTTGGGTATTCAATATACCAGACACACTTACCGTGTATCTTTTAATGGACAGACTTTCGAATATCCTAGCCAATTGTTAACGAAATAAACGAATTGGGGTTCAACTATCCATCTAAACAAATTCGGATATTCAATATACCAGACACATTTATCATGTATCTTTTAGTGAACAAATATTAAGATGTCCTATAATCAATTCCATAAGTGAATTAAATATATAATTCCATATGTGAATTCAATTAAAAGAATTTAATAAATAAAAGTTAAATTTAGTTATCTAAGAGTGAATTGAGAACTATTTGCCCACCTAAACAAATTTGGGTATTCAATATACCAGACACACTTACCGTGTATCTTTTAATGGACAGACTTACGAATATCCTAGCCAATTGTTAACGAAATAAACGAATTGGGGTTCAACTATCCATCTAAACAAATTCGGATATTCAATATGGAACATACATTTATCATGTATCTTATAGTGAACAAACCATAAGATGTCCTATAATCAATTCCATAAGTGAATTAAATATATAATTCCATAAGTGAATTCAATTAAAATAATTTAATAAATGAAAGTTAACTTTAGTTTTATTTAATTAAGTTGGGCGCCTGTGGGATGATCAATAAATAAATTTGAGTAAATATCCCACAATTATAAAAGTTGGTATCACTAGTTACTAGGAGAATTGAGAAGTTTTATACTAATAAAGTAATTAAATAAATTTTAAAGTTTTAATAACTCCGATGAAGTATTATCCTTAACTCGGATAGCGAAATTTAAAAGTGTTTGTCACTCTAGACTACGTCAAATTGATTTTCCTTCAGAATTCAGACACTGCTCAGATAATATGTGTTGTAACAAAAGTCATAAAATCCTGTTAGATAAAATGTATGACGAGATTATCTGTATACTGTCGGAGGCCGCTACATGTAGTTATAGAATTACCGAAAAGCGTAGAGGTAAATACATTACCGGGTGGAACAGGTACGTCCGCGTCGCTCATGGGAGGGCTCGGCTATGTTTTCAGGCATGGTTGTATGGCGGTAAACCCGGGGCTGGCCGTCTTTATAATGATATGCGTGAAACTAGGCGCGCTTTTAAATCAAAATTAAAGTGGTGTCAGAATAATCAACAACAGATAAGAATGGATATTATAGCTGAACTTCACTCAAACAAGAAATTCGGTCAGTTCTGGAAAAACACCAATAAAATGAATCATAGGCCGGGCCTCCCCGTCAGCGTGGCGGGGGTACACGAGTCTGGTGACATCGCCACGATGTTCTCCCACCATTTCAGGGTGGACTCTCCCCTGGGGCCAGCGCGGCAGGAGCCCGATGCTGAGGAGGGTAGTGTGCGTAGTGTTCATTTTACTACCAAGGAAGTGGGCGCGGTGATCAAAGGCATGGTGAGGGGTAAATCCCCGGGTCACGACAGCCTTAGCATCGAGCACCTGCAGCACGCGGGTGTACACCTACCCAGAGTGCTTTCTATGTTTTTTACCCTGTGTTTGGGCCATTCCCATCTGCCCGATAATCTAATGCGTACTATAGTTGTACCAATCATCAAAAATAAAACTGGTGATACGGCAGATGTAAACAACTATAGACCGATCTCTCTGGCCACAGTGGTCGCCAAAGTGCTGGACAGTCTGCTTGGTCAGCACCTGGATAAACACGTCTCGCTAAACGACGCGCAGTTCGGTTTCAGGCCCGGGCTTTCCACCGACAATGCTATCCTGTGCCTCAAGCAGACTGTACAGTATTACACGAGTAGAAAGACTCCGGTGTATGCATGCTACCTTGATTTATCGAAAGCTTTCGATCTTGTATCGTACGATATTCTATGGGGTAAATTAAGGGATGAAACTTGTCTACCTAAGGAGATTGTGTTATTATTTATGCATTGGTATAACAATCAAAGGAATTTTGTAAGATGGGCAGGCTCTCTCTCGGAGGAGTACGGGTTGGAATGCGGGGTGAGGCAGGGGGGACTGACCTCTCCCACGCTCTTCAGCCTATATGTCAACCGGCTAATCGATGAGCTCAGCAGCACCGGCATCGGGTGTCATATAGATGGAGTGTGCGTGAATAACATCAGCTACGCAGACGATATGGTGCTGCTGAGCCCATCGATTGGTGCCTTACGAAGGCTCCTGAAAATTTGTGAGTCCTACGCGGTGGCTCATGGGCTCAAATACAACGCGAAGAAGAGTGAAATAATGATTTTCAGGCCGGACAACAAGCGATACACATTCGTTCCGAGTTTCACTTTATGTGGCACAGCTCTAAGCAAAGTCGAGCAATTTAAGTATTTGGGCCACTGGGTCACCGAGGACCTTAAAGACAGTGTGGATATAGAAAGGGAGCGCAGGGCGCTGTCTGTCAGATGCAACATGTTGGCCCGCAGGTTTGCACGGTGCACGGGGACTGTCAAAGTTGCGCTTTTTAAAGCGTACTGTCAGTCCTTTTACACCTGCGGCCTGTGGGTTAACTATACGCAGCGGACATACGGCGCTCTGCGTGTTCAGTACAATAACGCGTTCCGGGTGCTGATGGGGCTGCCGCGCCACTGCAGCGCCTCCGCGATGTTCGCGGCGGCTGACACAGACGGCTTTGCGGCCATAATGCGCAAACGGTGCGCTTCTATCATGCGCCGCACGCGCGACAGTCCCAACACCATCCTGCGAGCGCTGGCGGACCGGTGGGACTCTCCGATGTTGGCTCGCTGGATACGGCTGCACGCAGTCATATAGTGATTTGCCACCATCATCGGAGCCCAGTGGGACCTCCCACTTGTTATTCCTTCAATTATTACTAACACTAGTCTGTAAGCTCGCAATTGTACTAACAAATATGGATGTAATATGAGTCCGAAATAAATGATTTATTATTATTATATTATTATAGTCATCCGAGAAATTCTCATTAAATATTTTTTTTTTTTTTTTTTAAAACGTTGCCCCACACTAGGAATTACTCCTGTATCGTGGGTGCGTTCACAAACATGTATACTCACATACACAAGACACCCAGACCCGGAATAACTATCTGTAGGTCATACAAATATTTGTTCCGTGCGGGAATCGAACCCGCGACACGCAGCGCAGCAGCCGAACGCTCAGTTGCAGTTGCAGCTCTCGTTGAGCGGGTATATTGAGACCAAGTTAAAATTCGTTTGACTATTTCACTACTATCGATCCACAGTCAACTATCTAACTAAACGGTACAAGTCAGCAATTGGTTCCGAACACAAGCGTACCTCATCGGCCACCGTAGGTGCCGGATAGTCCTCTTACTTGAAACTGCCACACAGACCACGATACAGCTTGCGAATCTCGTCTCCGGATACATTTAGATCGACTGAAACATTAAAATAATTTAATTCATGTACAAATTCCTACCTAAGAAGGTAACCAATTCATAATTTATACATCCTGAACAAAAGAAATCTTTATTAAGTTTCTATACTTAAGTTAAATTAACAAGTTAATATTATCCAATATTAAGTGTAAAAAAAAAATTACCATGAGTTGTAACAATAGTGATCAATACAAATTATAGTTTAAGTTTCACTAAGTGAACATAAGAAGCTAATATTAGACACTCATAGGTGCATCTAATATAAATGAGTTGTTACAATCATTAAATTCAAGAATACATATCAAGGGATGAGGCTCAACAAACCATGTACTGATAACCTCAAATTAAGTACCTTCACAATAATATTAGGTATTGAACAACTCCAACAATTAAGTTAATCACCATTTTAAGTTTAACCCTTAATTAATAAGGCATAAGACAGGCAACCTAAAATTTTGCCATGTGCTTATAAAATCAGAGAAAAAATTGTCACAGCAATTCAATTAATATTTAACATGTTTACAAATTAAGTTAAACACTATTTAAGTTTTAACTAATACACATAAAGGCTTAAAATTGGAAACTTTAAATTTTCAACAATGTGCCCTGTAACCACAATAGTGTCAAAATGTTTGACCTAAAAGAAAATCATTAACTAAGGATTACCAATCAAGCTAAACCTTACTACCTCAAACAAACCTCATGCATCACGTTGGGCGAACAATTGTAAAGAAATTATTCTTCCACCGGCTAGCGTCAAAGATAATTTATGGCATGAGACCCTAGTTACCTATCTTCGGGTTTATTGCATGAGGTATGTCTGTAGTAAATAAGAGTCCTTTAATTTGGTCTTCACTTTCTCACATTTATTGTCAACACTGCATCACACTAGATAATAATCAAGTATACAGAAAATTGTATGTTGAACTTACAATTTATGATGAACCACTATTACCCTATCGTTCCAAGATCGAAGATTAAAGGTCCAGTGAGGAGATCCACAAGCAGTATTTAAGCCGTGGTCATCTAATCCTAGTCATCTCTGGACACGTGGACGTTTGTGTTCTGAACCTTTTGCTAAGACCGCATTGTTCTTCAAATTGTAGGAACCCTGCCAACAAGAGAAAATTTCGGTGAGACTCACAAATGCCACGCTTAAGATTTAGCATCACTACAGAAAAATCCCAAAAAGAGTACTTACAGCGTTCTACATTCTTATGCTTACAACATTTAAACCTGACTCTGGTCCCTTTTACACCTCGAGATATCATTAAGTGCTTTTAAGAAGTTTTTCCAATACAAAAAGTTTAAGAGGCAGACTCGCTCCAGATCAAGTTGGAAAAAGAAACGTCAAAGTCTATCTGTCATCTTGCAAAATAACGCTCCATTCCACGAACTAAATTTATTCTATTTTTAAGTGTTACACGTGTTAAAGATCAAATTTGCGTGTCTGTGTTATTATTGTATTTTTGTTCATCGAGTCCTCGTGCACTTGTCTGATAAGCTCATATAAATTAAATAAACCTTAATGTTACAGGCAGAGGGTCCAAAGTCGTTTGATTTTAGGGTGGGTCAGATAATGTTGACAACAGTCTGTACGTGCATATGTCTGGTAAAGAATGCCTTGTTGCATTAAGTCCGCCTATGTAGTGCATGTGAAGTTTTGGGCCCTACTCACGGTCCAGTGGCCCTCATTGAATAAAAAATCGTAGCATAGCACAGAAAATAAATATTGAAAATCCAACTTCACCTTCACCAAAAACGGCCGTTTCTGACACTTTTGCCTACTACTTTGGATACTAAACATTTTGAGACCTGTTTTAACAACGTCAAAATTCTTTATCCTCTTTGTAACAAACGTGAAGTTGGATTTTTCAATATTTATTTTCTGTGCTATGTTTTTTTATTTGTCTATGTAGCTAAATAGTCTAAATAGGCTTTTTAATAGTCAGAAACGGCCGTTTTTGGTACTTTTTTTTATTTGTCTATGTAGCTAAAATATAAATTTTAATACTTGAGAGAGACTTCACTATCATGAAGTCTCTCTCAAGTATAATTATATTTTTCGACTACATGTCGAGCAAGTTGTACTTTGAATACATTATAGGAGCTTCCATTTTTTAATGGTCGACGGTAGCTTGTTGTATATATCTGCGCTTGCATATGTAAACATTGTTTTGCCGAGCTTCGTTCTTGTCTTGGGTAGAACTAAAAAACTCGCTTGGCGGAGTTAACTTCGCTGTATTTATTGTTTCAACCGTACAAAGGACTTTAGTATGGAGAGATTTATTTAATATTTTTCGGACAAGCATGCAAATAAGATAAATATAAATAATTATTTTATGTTCATTAGTTTTATTTGTTCATATACAGGGTGTAACGGAAAGGTGTGGTCATATTTTAAGAACTGCATCTGCCCATCAATATGACCAACATTATCAAGAAAACAAGAGGACATTCTCAAAAAAAAAATTTACCTCCCATACAAATATTGATTAGTTGATGAAAATTTTGTATGGAAAGTCCAATTTCTTTTTTGGATTTTTTTCATTTTTTTCTTAGAGAAAGTTGTTCTGTTCCATGGGCAGAACCGGTTCTTAAAATATGACCACACCTTTCCGTTACACCCTGTATTTTGTAAGTGGGTGTTAAAAATTGATAATGAAAGAGTATCTATAGAATTTTATTTTGCATTATTTGAAGATCGGCTAGACTAGTTTTGGTAGCATTACCCCAGATTTCGATTAGGTATAACAGGTGTGATTTCACAAGGAAGTGATTTAAGGAGTAGCGGACCCGACGTGGCCATGCACCGGACGTTGCTTCGAAGTGATCCAGTAAGTGATGACAATTTTGTTCTAATGTGTTCGATTTGTGCCTTTTTTTTGTGGTGTGGGAGCACGTGTGGTGGGAAGGATGTGTGGGGAAGGGGGTGTCGGACTCTTACTGACTAAAACCCACCCCTGTTCTTTCCCTGCCCTGAGTGCCCAGGGGCGAGGTAACTCTGTTACGAATTTATCCTCAACCCCTGGGCAGGCATCGGCCATGACGGGCCCCGTCATGAATGCTGACAACTCTTTGAGGCGCGCGTGCAACACTACGTACCGTCGACCCATTACTCGCCGTCCGCAGGCCCGGGTTCGATATGTGCCTTCCAGATCAGGGCGCTATCCATTCGTAAGCCAAGATATTTTCGCAGTTCTTTTCATGCAGGGGTACATTATTTATTTGTAATGGTTGATGGGGTGGGATATTTTTATTTTTAGCTTTAAAAATGATGTAGCAGGTTTCAGCGATATTGATTGTTTAGAGATTATATTGGAACCAGGAGAATAGCTTGTTGAGGTCTTCCTGTGCTTTTATAAGAGGAGCCGAAGTCATACGCATAAAGAGCTACATGACCATGTAGACTTAATTCGAGAATATTATTAATGTAAATTGCGAAAAGTATGGGGGCTAATCACGAAATTTATTTCGTCGGGCTAATAATGACTGTTGACTGATGTTTGTTAATATTTTGGTGACTAGGTATGGGAGCTACAAGGGTGTTGCTTCTAGGTCGGAAACCGTACTGACATTCGAATAAAATATTTTACAAAAAAAATACAACCGACTTCCATAAATAAAACTAAAAAATGCAAAATAACTTTAATTTCGGAAGTCGGTGTTTCTAGTTTCGTTTCTTCGTTATTTGACACCGACTTCCGAAATTAAAGTTATTTTGCATTTTTTAGTTTTATTTATGGAAGTCGGTTGTATTTTTTTTTTGTAAAAAATTTTTATTTTTCACTTTTTAGTTGTTGTACCCCATTCTAAAATAAAATTAATTGTAAAGTTATACCCGAATTGATAGCCCCAAAAATAGGGAATTTGAACATAGTTGGTGAAATTAGGGTGTATCAGGGTGAACTGTACAAATCTGTATACCCCTTCAGAGCGTATCAGCGTGATGTAATGTTGTGAAGTGGTGAAAACAATATACAGACATGCGATTGCAGCAATTCTGGAAGGTTTGCTATCATTTATTGAAGAGTTCCATTGTGTATCTCCGAAGTTCTTCATCAGATCTTCACCAAATTAAAATGGGACCACATGTGAAGCAACAGCTCTCAAATAAAAAAAAAATCTTCAAAATCGGTTCACGTAGTGAGAAGTTATGAGGTAACACACATAAAAAAAAAAAAAAAATACAGTCGAATTGAGAACCTCCTCCTTTTTTTGAAGATTATTGACAATAAGGTGTTTAATACTCTTGATGGTTTTGTTGTTGATACCATCTAAGCTTGCACTGGAGTTTGATCCAAGATGATTGATTATTTCTATTATTTCGGCGTTAGTATATTGGTTCAAGTGGATAATTGGGAGGTAAATAGGGAATGAGGAGGGGCTTCGGTAAGGTTATCATGAAAATGCTTGGGAATATCAGTGGCTAGGGTGGAGCCTATAGTGGAGAAGTATCGGTTGAATTTTTCACAGATCTCTCTTAAGTCATTTATTTGTTTGGATCTTATTATAGACTTTAACTGCTTTGTTTAATTTTGTTGGTGGCCAGGTGGTTTACCAAGTTCCACATCTTTTTCGGCTTTTTGATACATTGAGTGAATTGATTATAGTAGTAGCGGTCCTTTGGGTCTTGAATTAGTTGTGTTACGTTGTCCTTGATTAATTTGAATTCTTTTTGTATTATTTCATTTCCCGGTTGATTTTTAGTTCTGTCCGTAGGTAGTTTCTTCGATTAATGCCATAAAATATGTTTTTGTTTATTCATTCTTTTTGGGGTAGGTTTAGTATCTTTGTTTTGATTACTTTGCTGTCGCTAATATGGTTTTTAGGGTATTTTCTAGTTCTATATATTCAGTGCTGGTTTCATTAAGGTTTGCTTTTTCAATCGAGGCACACAATTCGATGTAGTCGATGGCTTCGTATTTAGAATATGTTTTTGTAGGTCGTTTTATTTTTTTTAACTCAACATTGATCTGTTTGTGGTCCGACATAGGAGATTCGATGACTGCCATGAAATGGTCGTTTTTTAGATTGATACTAACGTACAAGCCTGACCGAAAAGAGTAGAAAATAAAGATATGTGAACTGAACATTATCATTACATGGCAACTTTAAAGAAATGTCAAACATCTATCAAACTACCAAAATAAAATAGTATCTTGTGATTTTCGGTAGATTAAACGTTTTGTTCGGTGAATTTTTGTTACTGGAAATGGGGAAGACGATAAAAAGTGGCGCCAGAGAAGTGATTTTCAATGTTTTTAAGAGATGTTTGGCAGAATATCATGCCGGAAAACTTCTAACAGAATTAGATGACCTCTACAAACGAGTTGCTCAGACAGGTATTTTTCAGTCTAATTTTATTTAAAATACATAGTTCACGATAAAGGTTACAGTTATCGACAGTTAGATCTTTAAAAAATACCACATCATCGAAGTTTTAAAGTAACTGAAGAGGTTATGTTTACATTTACTTTGACAAATCCTTTGTATAGAGCGACTGCATAAGCTTTGATCATCATGCATATCATTCTACATTAATGTTTTATTTTGATTGCAGGAAATCGGCAACTACTGTCCGACGTATAATCAACGAAGGTAATAAAAACAAAGACATGTTTACAACACCAGCCAAGCATAGAAAAGGCCGTCCAAAAATAGAGCTAGATAACTTTAATCTCTGTGCTATTCGTCAGAAAATTCAAATTTCTTATACCGTACAGAAAACTGCACCAACTTTGCGAAAGTTGCTGCTGCGGCGAAAGAAGAATTAGGATATGAAGGAGGCCGTCAGACATTAAGGCAAATATTACATGCCGTAGGTTTTTCCTACAAAAACTGTTCTACAAATAGAGAATCGCTAATAGAAGAACCTAATATAGCGGCAAAGAGAGAAAAATATTTGGAGATTATTAAACGAAATAAGGATTTGCCTGTGGAGCTACAAAAACAATTTTTTACTTGGATAAAAGTTATATCCCCAGTTCATATAAATGAAGAAAGTGCTCATGGACATTCCCGGGGGGGCTCGGGCGTCCCCGCAGTCTCCAGACTAGTCCCCCAATGATACCGTCCTGTCAGTGCGTGCCTGAAGGTAGCCAGCATGGAACCTCATTTCACTTCCTTCTCCTCTCCTTCCTTCACTCTTCACAAATATGATAAAAGGAACTAAGAAGAAAAAAGCTGTACAGCGGCAGCACTCCCTCTCACACAAAGTGCACCTTTCTAACATTCGAGGTCTGCACTCAAATCTCGCCGCAGTCCACCATCACCTAGAGACTGGGAAACCAGCTCTCTTATTCGTTTCGGAGACGCAGATCGGATGTCCGTCTGACGTGGCGTACCTATCTTACCCAGGGTTTACCCTGGAGCACAATTTTAAGCCACGTGCTGGTATATGCATGTACGCCCGGGACGACATCTGCTATCGGCGTCTCCGTAACGAAGATTAAAGGTCCAGTGAGGAGATCCACAAGCAGTATTTAAGCCGTGGTCATCTAATCCTAGTCATCTCTGGACACGTGGACGTTTGTGTTCTGAACCTTTTGCTAAGACCGCATTGTTCTTCAAATTGTAGGAACCCTGCCAACAAGAGAAAATTTCGGTGAGACTCACAAATGCCACGCTTAAGATTTAGCATCACTACAGAAAAATCCCAAAAAGAGTACTTACAGCGTTCTACATTCTTATGCTTACAACATTTAAACCTGACTCTGGTCCCTTTTACACCTCGAGATATCATTAAGTGCTTTTAAGAAGTTTTTCCAATACAAAAAGTTTAAGAGGCAGACTCGCTCCAGATCAAGTTGGAAAAAGAAACGTCAAAGTCTATCTGTCATCTTGCAAAATAACGCTCCATTCCACGAACTAAATTTATTCTATTTTTAAGTGTTACACGTGTTAAAGATCAAATTTGCGTGTCTGTGTTATTATTGTATTTTTGTTCATCGAGTCCTCGTGCACTTGTCTGATAAGCTCATATAAATTAAATAAACCTTAATGTTACAGGCAGAGGGTCCAAAGTCGTTTGATTTTAGGGTGGGTCAGATAATGTTGACAACAGTCTGTACGTGCATATGTCTGGTAAAGAATGCCTTGTTGCATTAAGTCCGCCTATGTAGTGCATGTGAAGTTTTGGGCCCTACTCACGGTCCAGTGGCCCTCATTGAATAAAAAATCGTAGCATAGCACAGAAAATAAATATTGAAAATCCAACTTCACCTTCACCAAAAACGGCCGTTTCTGACACTTTTGCCTACTACTTTGGATACTAAACATTTTGAGACCTGTTTTAACAACGTCAAAATTCTTTATCCTCTTTGTAACAAACGTGAAGTTGGATTTTTCAATATTTATTTTCTGTGCTATGTTTTTTTATTTGTCTATGTAGCTAAATAGTCTAAATAGGCTTTTTAATAGTCAGAAACGGCCGTTTTTGGTACTTTTTTTTATTTGTCTATGTAGCTAAAATATAAATTTTAATACTTGAGAGAGACTTCACTATCATGAAGTCTCTCTCAAGTATAATTATATTTTTCGACTACATGTCGAGCAAGTTGTACTTTGAATACATTATAGGAGCTTCCATTTTTTAATGGTCGACGGTAGCTTGTTGTATATATCTGCGCTTGCATATGTAAACATTGTTTTGCCGAGCTTCGTTCTTGTCTTGGGTAGAACTAAAAAACTCGCTTGGCGGAGTTAACTTCGCTGTATTTATTGTTTCAACCGTACAAAGGACTTTAGTATGGAGAGATTTATTTAATATTTTTCGGACAAGCATGCAAATAAGATAAATATAAATAATTATTTTATGTTCATTAGTTTTATTTGTTCATATACAGGGTGTAACGGAAAGGTGTGGTCATATTTTAAGAACTGCATCTGCCCATCAATATGACCAACATTATCAAGAAAACAAGAGGACATTCTCAAAAAAAAAATTTACCTCCCATACAAATATTGATTAGTTGATGAAAATTTTGTATGGAAAGTCCAATTTCTTTTTTGGATTTTTTTCATTTTTTTCTTAGAGAAAGTTGTTCTGTTCCATGGGCAGAACCGGTTCTTAAAATATGACCACACCTTTCCGTTACACCCTGTATTTTGTAAGTGGGTGTTAAAAATTGATAATGAAAGAGTATCTATAGAATTTTATTTTGCATTATTTGAAGATCGGCTAGACTAGTTTTGGTAGCATTACCCCAGATTTCGATTAGGTATAACAGGTGTGATTTCACAAGGAAGTGATTTAAGGAGTAGCGGACCCGACGTGGCCATGCACCGGACGTTGCTTCGAAGTGATCCAGTAAGTGATGACAATTTTGTTCTAATGTGTTCGATTTGTGCCTTTTTTTTGTGGTGTGGGAGCACGTGTGGTGGGAAGGATGTGTGGGGAAGGGGGTGTCGGACTCTTACTGACTAAAACCCACCCCTGTTCTTTCCCTGCCCTGAGTGCCCAGGGGCGAGGTAACTCTGTTACGAATTTATCCTCAACCCCTGGGCAGGCATCGGCCATGACGGGCCCCGTCATGAATGCTGACAACTCTTTGAGGCGCGCGTGCAACACTACGTACCGTCGACCCATTACTCGCCGTCCGCAGGCCCGGGTTCGATATGTGCCTTCCAGATCAGGGCGCTATCCATTCGTAAGCCAAGATATTTTCGCAGTTCTTTTCATGCAGGGGTACATTATTTATTTGTAATGGTTGATGGGGTGGGATATTTTTATTTTTAGCTTTAAAAATGATGTAGCAGGTTTCAGCGATATTGATTGTTTAGAGATTATATTGGAACCAGGAGAATAGCTTGTTGAGGTCTTCCTGTGCTTTTATAAGAGGAGCCGAAGTCATACGCATAAAGAGCTACATGACCATGTAGACTTAATTCGAGAATATTATTAATGTAAATTGCGAAAAGTATGGGGGCTAATCACGAAATTTATTTCGTCGGGCTAATAATGACTGTTGACTGATGTTTGTTAATATTTTGGTGACTAGGTATGGGAGCTACAAGGGTGTTGCTTCTAGGTCGGAAACCGTACTGACATTCGAATAAAATATTTTACAAAAAAAATACAATCGACTTCCATAAATAAAACTAAAAAATGCAAAATAACTTTAATTTCGGAAGTCGGTGTTTCTAGTTTCGTTTCTTCGTTATTTGACACCGACTTCCGAAATTAAAGTTATTTTGCATTTTTTAGTTTTATTTATGGAAGTCGGTTGTATTTTTTTTTTGTAAAAAATTTTTATTTTTCACTTTTTAGTTGTTGTACCCCATTCTAAAATAAAATTAATTGTAAAGTTATACCCGAATTGATAGCCCCAAAAATAGGGAATTTGAACATAGTTGGTGAAATTAGGGTGTATCAGGGTGAACTGTACAAATCTGTATACCCCTTCAGAGCGTATCAGCGTGATGTAATGTTGTGAAGTGGTGAAAACAATATACAGACATGCGATTGCAGCAATTCTGGAAGGTTTGCTATCATTTATTGAAGAGTTCCATTGTGTATCTCCGAAGTTCTTCATCAGATCTTCACCAAATTAAAATGGGACCACATGTGAAGCAACAGCTCTCAAATAAAAAAAAATCTTCAAAATCGGTTCACGTAGTGAGAAGTTATGAGGTAACACACATAAAAAAAAAAAAAAAATACAGTCGAATTGAGAACCTCCTCCTTTTTTTGAAGATTATTGACAATAAGGTGTTTAATACTCTTGATGGTTTTGTTGTTGATACCATCTAAGCTTGCACTGGAGTTTGATCCAAGATGATTGATTATTTCTATTATTTCGGCGTTAGTATATTGGTTCAAGTGGATAATTGGGAGGTAAATAGGGAATGAGGAGGGGCTTCGGTAAGGTTATCATGAAAATGCTTGGGAATATCAGTGGCTAGGGTGGAGCCTATAGTGGAGAAGTATCGGTTGAATTTTTCACAGATCTCTCTTAAGTCATTTATTTGTTTGGATCTTATTATAGACTTTAACTGCTTTGTTTAATTTTGTTGGTGGCCAGGTGGTTTACCAAGTTCCACATCTTTTTCGGCTTTTTGATACATTGAGTGAATTGATTATAGTAGTAGCGGTCCTTTGGGTCTTGAATTAGTTGTGTTACGTTGTCCTTGATTAATTTGAATTCTTTTTGTATTATTTCATTTCCCGGTTGATTTTTAGTTCTGTCCGTAGGTAGTTTCTTCGATTAATGCCATAAAATATGTTTTTGTTTATTCATTCTTTTTGGGGTAGGTTTAGTATCTTTGTTTTGATTACTTTGCTGTCGCTAATATGGTTTTTAGGGTATTTTCTAGTTCTATATATTCAGTGCTGGTTTCATTAAGGTTTGCTTTTTCAATCGAGGCACACAATTCGATGTAGTCGATGGCTTCGTATTTAGAATATGTTTTTGTAGGTCGTTTTATTTTTTTTAACTCAACATTGATCTGTTTGTGGTCCGACATAGGAGATTCGATGACTGCCATGAAATGGTCGTTTTTTAGATTGATACTAACGTACAAGCCTGACCGAAAAGAGTAGAAAATAAAGATATGTGAACTGAACATTATCATTACATGGCAACTTTAAAGAAATGTCAAACATCTATCAAACTACCAAAATAAAATAGTATCTTGTGATTTTCGGTAGATTAAACGTTTTGTTCGGTGAATTTTTGTTACTGGAAATGGGGAAGACGATAAAAAGTGGCGCCAGAGAAGTGATTTTCAATGTTTTTAAGAGATGTTTGGCAGAATATCATGCCGGAAAACTTCTAACAGAATTAGATGACCTCTACAAACGAGTTGCTCAGACAGGTATTTTTCAGTCTAATTTTATTTAAAATACATAGTTCACGATAAAGGTTACAGTTATCGACAGTTAGATCTTTAAAAAATACCACATCATCGAAGTTTTAAAGTAACTGAAGAGGTTATGTTTACATTTACTTTGACAAATCCTTTGTATAGAGCGACTGCATAAGCTTTGATCATCATGCATATCATTCTACATTAATGTTTTATTTTGATTGCAGGAAATCGGCAACTACTGTCCGACGTATAATCAACGAAGGTAATAAAAACAAAGACATGTTTACAACACCAGCCAAGCATAGAAAAGGCCGTCCAAAAATAGAGCTAGATAACTTTAATCTCTGTGCTATTCGTCAGAAAATTCAAATTTCTTATACCGTACAGAAAACTGCACCAACTTTGCGAAAGTTGCTGCTGCGGCGAAAGAAGAATTAGGATATGAAGGAGGCCGTCAGACATTAAGGCAAATATTACATGCCGTAGGTTTTTCCTACAAAAACTGTTCTACAAATAGAGAATCGCTAATAGAAGAACCTAATATAGCGGCAAAGAGAGAAAAATATTTGGAGATTATTAAACGAAATAAGGATTTGCCTGTGGAGCTACAAAAACAATTTTTTACTTGGATAAAAGTTATATCCCCAGTTCATATAAATGAAGAAAGTGCTCATGGACATTCCCGGGGGGGCTCGGGCGTCCCCGCAGTCTCCAGACTAGTCCCCCAATGATACCGTCCTGTCAGTGCGTGCCTGAAGGTAGCCAGCATGGAACCTCATTTCACTTCCTTCTCCTCTCCTTCCTTCACTCTTCACAAATATGATAAAAGGAACTAAGAAGAAAAAAGCTGTACAGCGGCAGCACTCCCTCTCACACAAAGTGCACCTTTCTAACATTCGAGGTCTGCACTCAAATCTCGCCGCAGTCCACCATCACCTAGAGACTGGGAAACCAGCTCTCTTATTCGTTTCGGAGACGCAGATCGGATGTCCGTCTGACGTGGCGTACCTATCTTACCCAGGGTTTACCCTGGAGCACAATTTTAAGCCACGTGCTGGTATATGCATGTACGCCCGGGACGACATCTGCTATCGGCGTCTCCGTAACGAAGATTAAAGGTCCAGTGAGGAGATCCACAAGCAGTATTTAAGCCGTGGTCATCTAATCCTAGTCATCTCTGGACACGTGGACGTTTGTGTTCTGAACCTTTTGCTAAGACCGCATTGTTCTTCAAATTGTAGGAACCCTGCCAACAAGAGAAAATTTCGGTGAGACTCACAAATGCCACGCTTAAGATTTAGCATCACTACAGAAAAATCCCAAAAAGAGTACTTACAGCGTTCTACATTCTTATGCTTACAACATTTAAACCTGACTCTGGTCCCTTTTACACCTCGAGATATCATTAAGTGCTTTTAAGAAGTTTTTCCAATACAAAAAGTTTAAGAGGCAGACTCGCTCCAGATCAAGTTGGAAAAAGAAACGTCAAAGTCTATCTGTCATCTTGCAAAATAACGCTCCATTCCACGAACTAAATTTATTCTATTTTTAAGTGTTACACGTGTTAAAGATCAAATTTGCGTGTCTGTGTTATTATTGTATTTTTGTTCATCGAGTCCTCGTGCACTTGTCTGATAAGCTCATATAAATTAAATAAACCTTAATGTTACAGGCAGAGGGTCCAAAGTCGTTTGATTTTAGGGTGGGTCAGATAATGTTGACAACAGTCTGTACGTGCATATGTCTGGTAAAGAATGCCTTGTTGCATTAAGTCCGCCTATGTAGTGCATGTGAAGTTTTGGGCCCTACTCACGGTCCAGTGGCCCTCATTGAATAAAAAATCGTAGCATAGCACAGAAAATAAATATTGAAAATCCAACTTCACCTTCACCAAAAACGGCCGTTTCTGACACTTTTGCCTACTACTTTGGATACTAAACATTTTGAGACCTGTTTTAACAACGTCAAAATTCTTTATCCTCTTTGTAACAAACGTGAAGTTGGATTTTTCAATATTTATTTTCTGTGCTATGTTTTTTTATTTGTCTATGTAGCTAAATAGTCTAAATAGGCTTTTTAATAGTCAGAAACGGCCGTTTTTGGTACTTTTTTTTATTTGTCTATGTAGCTAAAATATAAATTTTAATACTTGAGAGAGACTTCACTATCATGAAGTCTCTCTCAAGTATAATTATATTTTTCGACTACATGTCGAGCAAGTTGTACTTTGAATACATTATAGGAGCTTCCATTTTTTAATGGTCGACGGTAGCTTGTTGTATATATCTGCGCTTGCATATGTAAACATTGTTTTGCCGAGCTTCGTTCTTGTCTTGGGTAGAACTAAAAAACTCGCTTGGCGGAGTTAACTTCGCTGTATTTATTGTTTCAACCGTACAAAGGACTTTAGTATGGAGAGATTTATTTAATATTTTTCGGACAAGCATGCAAATAAGATAAATATAAATAATTATTTTATGTTCATTAGTTTTATTTGTTCATATACAGGGTGTAACGGAAAGGTGTGGTCATATTTTAAGAACTGCATCTGCCCATCAATATGACCAACATTATCAAGAAAACAAGAGGACATTCTCAAAAAAAAAATTTACCTCCCATACAAATATTGATTAGTTGATGAAAATTTTGTATGGAAAGTCCAATTTCTTTTTTGGATTTTTTTCATTTTTTTCTTAGAGAAAGTTGTTCTGTTCCATGGGCAGAACCGGTTCTTAAAATATGACCACACCTTTCCGTTACACCCTGTATTTTGTAAGTGGGTGTTAAAAATTGATAATGAAAGAGTATCTATAGAATTTTATTTTGCATTATTTGAAGATCGGCTAGACTAGTTTTGGTAGCATTACCCCAGATTTCGATTAGGTATAACAGGTGTGATTTCACAAGGAAGTGATTTAAGGAGTAGCGGACCCGACGTGGCCATGCACCGGACGTTGCTTCGAAGTGATCCAGTAAGTGATGACAATTTTGTTCTAATGTGTTCGATTTGTGCCTTTTTTTTGTGGTGTGGGAGCACGTGTGGTGGGAAGGATGTGTGGGGAAGGGGGTGTCGGACTCTTACTGACTAAAACCCACCCCTGTTCTTTCCCTGCCCTGAGTGCCCAGGGGCGAGGTAACTCTGTTACGAATTTATCCTCAACCCCTGGGCAGGCATCGGCCATGACGGGCCCCGTCATGAATGCTGACAACTCTTTGAGGCGCGCGTGCAACACTACGTACCGTCGACCCATTACTCGCCGTCCGCAGGCCCGGGTTCGATATGTGCCTTCCAGATCAGGGCGCTATCCATTCGTAAGCCAAGATATTTTCGCAGTTCTTTTCATGCAGGGGTACATTATTTATTTGTAATGGTTGATGGGGTGGGATATTTTTATTTTTAGCTTTAAAAATGATGTAGCAGGTTTCAGCGATATTGATTGTTTAGAGATTATATTGGAACCAGGAGAATAGCTTGTTGAGGTCTTCCTGTGCTTTTATAAGAGGAGCCGAAGTCATACGCATAAAGAGCTACATGACCATGTAGACTTAATTCGAGAATATTATTAATGTAAATTGCGAAAAGTATGGGGGCTAATCACGAAATTTATTTCGTCGGGCTAATAATGACTGTTGACTGATGTTTGTTAATATTTTGGTGACTAGGTATGGGAGCTACAAGGGTGTTGCTTCTAGGTCGGAAACCGTACTGACATTCGAATAAAATATTTTACAAAAAAAATACAATCGACTTCCATAAATAAAACTAAAAAATGCAAAATAACTTTAATTTCGGAAGTCGGTGTTTCTAGTTTCGTTTCTTCGTTATTTGACACCGACTTCCGAAATTAAAGTTATTTTGCATTTTTTAGTTTTATTTATGGAAGTCGGTTGTATTTTTTTTTTGTAAAAAATTTTTATTTTTCACTTTTTAGTTGTTGTACCCCATTCTAAAATAAAATTAATTGTAAAGTTATACCCGAATTGATAGCCCCAAAAATAGGGAATTTGAACATAGTTGGTGAAATTAGGGTGTATCAGGGTGAACTGTACAAATCTGTATACCCCTTCAGAGCGTATCAGCGTGATGTAATGTTGTGAAGTGGTGAAAACAATATACAGACATGCGATTGCAGCAATTCTGGAAGGTTTGCTATCATTTATTGAAGAGTTCCATTGTGTATCTCCGAAGTTCTTCATCAGATCTTCACCAAATTAAAATGGGACCACATGTGAAGCAACAGCTCTCAAATAAAAAAAAATCTTCAAAATCGGTTCACGTAGTGAGAAGTTATGAGGTAACACACATAAAAAAAAAAAAAAAATACAGTCGAATTGAGAACCTCCTCCTTTTTTTGAAGATTATTGACAATAAGGTGTTTAATACTCTTGATGGTTTTGTTGTTGATACCATCTAAGCTTGCACTGGAGTTTGATCCAAGATGATTGATTATTTCTATTATTTCGGCGTTAGTATATTGGTTCAAGTGGATAATTGGGAGGTAAATAGGGAATGAGGAGGGGCTTCGGTAAGGTTATCATGAAAATGCTTGGGAATATCAGTGGCTAGGGTGGAGCCTATAGTGGAGAAGTATCGGTTGAATTTTTCACAGATCTCTCTTAAGTCATTTATTTGTTTGGATCTTATTATAGACTTTAACTGCTTTGTTTAATTTTGTTGGTGGCCAGGTGGTTTACCAAGTTCCACATCTTTTTCGGCTTTTTGATACATTGAGTGAATTGATTATAGTAGTAGCGGTCCTTTGGGTCTTGAATTAGTTGTGTTACGTTGTCCTTGATTAATTTGAATTCTTTTTGTATTATTTCATTTCCCGGTTGATTTTTAGTTCTGTCCGTAGGTAGTTTCTTCGATTAATGCCATAAAATATGTTTTTGTTTATTCATTCTTTTTGGGGTAGGTTTAGTATCTTTGTTTTGATTACTTTGCTGTCGCTAATATGGTTTTTAGGGTATTTTCTAGTTCTATATATTCAGTGCTGGTTTCATTAAGGTTTGCTTTTTCAATCGAGGCACACAATTCGATGTAGTCGATGGCTTCGTATTTAGAATATGTTTTTGTAGGTCGTTTTATTTTTTTTAACTCAACATTGATCTGTTTGTGGTCCGACATAGGAGATTCGATGACTGCCATGAAATGGTCGTTTTTTAGATTGATACTAACGTACAAGCCTGACCGAAAAGAGTAGAAAATAAAGATATGTGAACTGAACATTATCATTACATGGCAACTTTAAAGAAATGTCAAACATCTATCAAACTACCAAAATAAAATAGTATCTTGTGATTTTCGGTAGATTAAACGTTTTGTTCGGTGAATTTTTGTTACTGGAAATGGGGAAGACGATAAAAAGTGGCGCCAGAGAAGTGATTTTCAATGTTTTTAAGAGATGTTTGGCAGAATATCATGCCGGAAAACTTCTAACAGAATTAGATGACCTCTACAAACGAGTTGCTCAGACAGGTATTTTTCAGTCTAATTTTATTTAAAATACATAGTTCACGATAAAGGTTACAGTTATCGACAGTTAGATCTTTAAAAAATACCACATCATCGAAGTTTTAAAGTAACTGAAGAGGTTATGTTTACATTTACTTTGACAAATCCTTTGTATAGAGCGACTGCATAAGCTTTGATCATCATGCATATCATTCTACATTAATGTTTTATTTTGATTGCAGGAAATCGGCAACTACTGTCCGACGTATAATCAACGAAGGTAATAAAAACAAAGACATGTTTACAACACCAGCCAAGCATAGAAAAGGCCGTCCAAAAATAGAGCTAGATAACTTTAATCTCTGTGCTATTCGTCAGAAAATTCAAATTTCTTATACCGTACAGAAAACTGCACCAACTTTGCGAAAGTTGCTGCTGCGGCGAAAGAAGAATTAGGATATGAAGGAGGCCGTCAGACATTAAGGCAAATATTACATGCCGTAGGTTTTTCCTACAAAAACTGTTCTACAAATAGAGAATCGCTAATAGAAGAACCTAATATAGCGGCAAAGAGAGAAAAATATTTGGAGATTATTAAACGAAATAAGGATTTGCCTGTGGAGCTACAAAAACAATTTTTTACTTGGATAAAAGTTATATCCCCAGTTCATATAAATGAAGAAAGTGCTCATGGACATTCCCGGGGGGGCTCGGGCGTCCCCGCAGTCTCCAGACTAGTCCCCCAATGATACCGTCCTGTCAGTGCGTGCCTGAAGGTAGCCAGCATGGAACCTCATTTCACTTCCTTCTCCTCTCCTTCCTTCACTCTTCACAAATATGATAAAAGGAACTAAGAAGAAAAAAGCTGTACAGCGGCAGCACTCCCTCTCACACAAAGTGCACCTTTCTAACATTCGAGGTCTGCACTCAAATCTCGCCGCAGTCCACCATCACCTAGAGACTGGGAAACCAGCTCTCTTATTCGTTTCGGAGACGCAGATCGGATGTCCGTCTGACGTGGCGTACCTATCTTACCCAGGGTTTACCCTGGAGCACAATTTTAAGCCACGTGCTGGTATATGCATGTACGCCCGGGACGACATCTGCTATCGGCGTCTCCGTAACCTTGAGGACTCCAGGTTCTCAACTCTATGGGTCCTAGTGGACACAGGCCTAGATAAAATTGTCTACGCCTGTGTCTACCGTTCGCACAGCGGTGATTTGGAGACAACTAGGCTCACACAACACCTGAGTAAAGCGGCGGATGTGGCTCAGCAACGGTACCCTTCTGCCCAATTGGTGTTACTGGGGGACTTCAACGCCCACCATCAGGAGTGGCTCTTCCCATACCAGTGCACAGACCATGCTGGACAAGAGACATATAAGCTAGCACTGGCGTTAAATCTCACCCAGCTGGTCCAGGGGGCAACGAGGGTGCCGGATGTTGACTCGCACACAGCCAATTGCCTGGACCTTCTGCTGACAACAGATCCAGACCGTTACTCAGTGTCGATTTCTTCACCATTAGGTACTTCCGACCACTGTCTGGTGAAGTCTGTATCCGTGTACTCCCCGCCCGATCTTAGCCCTAGAGGCACCAGGCGGGTTTGGCGATACAGGTCAGCAGATTGGGATGGTATGCGATCTTTCTTCGCATGTTATCCTTGGCGGCCCACTTGCTTTTCTTCGACTGATGTTTCGTCGTGCGCGGACGCCGTGACGGATGTGTTGCGGAGGGGAATGGAGTACTACATTCCATTCTCTGACGTAACAATGTCTGGCGAGGCTCGACCATGGTTTGGTGCCGAGTGCAATCGCGCTGATGCGCTAAAACACGCGGCCTATCTGGCATGGGTCGACGCTCGGTCGTGACGTGACGTGACGTGACGTGACGTGAGTCAGAAGAAGAGAGCCTTCAACAGGGCTGCCAAGTCCTGCAAGAAGGTGTTGCGGAAGGCTCGGTTTGACCACATAAGCCGAATTGGGAACAAACTTGCTTCTTACCCAGCTGGTAGTAAGGCGTTTTGGTCCCTAGCTAAGTCGGTTGAATCGAACTTCTGCCGCCCCTCACTACCTCCACTGCTGAAACCCGACGGGTCGCTGGCCCACTCCGCTGAGGAGAAAGTAAGCTTGTTTGCCTCTCTGTTCGCGGAATCTTCGCGTCTAGATCCTGGTGGCGCGAGGCCCCCTGGTACTCTTGGTGGATGCGAGTCGATTATGTTAGACATTCGCATTCATCAGAAGGATGTCCGAAGGGTACTGCGTAACCTGAACGTGAACAAGGCTAGTGGCCCCGACGGGATACCGGCAATTGTATTGAGGACTTGTGCGCCTGAGTTGTCTCCGATCTTGACGCGCCTATATCGCCTTTCGTTTGAGACTGGAAAAGTGCCGATGGCTTGGAAGCAAGCTAACGTGCAACCCGTACTCAAGAAGGGTAGTCGAGCTGACCCAGCAAATTATAGGCCCATCTCGGTAACTTCCGTACTCTATAAGAGTATGGAACGTATACTGAATGATAAGCTCCTGGCATACCTAGAAGCTAACGATATCCTAAGTGACCGTCAATACGGCTTCCGTCGAAATCGGTCAACGGGAGATCTTCTAGCGTATGCCATTCACATCTGGAGTGAGGCCATCGACAAACAAGGGGAAGCCCTTGCGGTCTCCCTTGATATCTCGAAGGCCTTCGACCGGGTCTGGCACGACAGCCTAATTGGCAAGCTTCCTTCCTTCGGTCTGCCCGCTGGTTTGTGTGATTGGATTGCAGATTTCCTGAGGGAACGGTCTATCCGAGTAGTCATAGATGGCTGCTCGTCCGGACTGCTGGCTATTAATGCCGGTGTTCCTCAGGGGTCGGTGCTCTCGGCAACATTGTTTTTGCTGCATATTAACGATCTGCTCAAACCCGGGCTCTTTGGGTATGCAGACGACAGCACTGTTGCCGAGAGATACGTGCCTGACGCACGAGTCAGTGGGTCTCAGGTCCGGTCTCTCCGCGAGGCTATGGTTGGGCGCTTGAACTTGTCCTTGCAGGCTGTCTCAGAATGGGGCGATGCCAATCTGGTTAAGTTCAATGCTGCTAAAACCCAGGCGTGTCTTTTTTCTGCTAAAAGGAGCCAATTTCGCCCGGCTCCAACTTTCCGAAGTGTAACAGTGCCGATAACCGATCAACTTGATCTTCTTGGTGTTACTTTAACATCTACCCTCAATTTTGGTCCCTTCATAGAGGCAAAGGCTCAAGTGGCTGCCAAAAAGTTGGGGATCCTCGCAAAGGTGAGACGATACTTCACGCCGGAACAGCTGCTCCAACTCTATCAAGCGCAAGTCCGATCGTGTATGGAGTACTGCTCTCATCTTTGGGACGGATCTGCCAAATACCAGCTTGATGCCCTTGAGTCAATTGAGAAACGAGCCAAGAGGATCATCGGCAATGATAGACTCGTTGAGTCGAAACTCCAAAGTCTTGAACATAGACGCCGAGTTGCTAGCCTGTCGGTTTTCTATCGGTTACATTTTGGGGAGTGTGCTACGGAATTGCATGATTTGATTCCGCCAAGCCCGTTTCATCAAAGGACCATAAGACGTACGGCGAAGTGCCACCGGTTCATGGTGGACATCCCATCCATACGCACAAAGCGTTTTGAGAAAACATTCATTGTGCGTACAGCTAGAGAGTGGAATTCCCTACCGGAGTCTGTGTTTCCTGATAGCTATAACCTGGGAGTCTTTAAGTCAAGAGTGAATAGGTTACTTCTAGGCAAGCGTGCTCCATCTTCGACCACATCATCGCTTGCCATCAGGTGAGATAGTGGTCAAACGCGAACCTATCAAACATAAAAAAAAAAAAAGTGCTGGCTATCCATTAAAATCAAAGGCAGCATGAAATTTCTAAAGGAAAACGATGGATTATTGTCCATGGTGGAACTGCCAATGGATTTGTTCCCAACGCATTATTCATATTTAGTGGCACAAACAAAATGGAAGATCCATTCAGAAATGAATTCTCACAATTTTACCAAGTGGGTGACAGAAAAACTGATTCCAAACCTTCATGAAGCCTTTATTATAGTCATGGACAATGCGCCATACCACAGTGTGGTGTAGAACAAGTCTCCGACATCAGCTGCTCGAGTAGATGAAACAAAACTTTGGCTGTTAAAAAATAACATACCATTCGAGCCATCAACAAGAAAACCAGCATTATTAATGCATGTTAAAAAGCACAAGCCAGAACCAGTATATGAAATAGATGAGCTTTTTGGGGAACATGGTCACGAAGTGGTAAGACTGCCGCCGTATCACTGTGACCTAAATCCCATAGAGCTCATCTGGGGCATACCAAAGCAAAAAGTTGCTGCATGTAACATAAGAGCAATTGGCATAAAAAAGCAACCAAGGAAGCTTTTAATAGCATTGGCCCCGAAACGTGGAATAATTGTGTTGAACTTTTAAAAAAAATTGAACAAGGTTGCTATGACAGGGGAAGAACGCTCTATGAAGATATAGATATACTGTTAATTCGTGTTAGAGAGGACAGCAGTGACAGCAACTCAGATTCTGAAGATAATCAAGAGCTTGCATCGGACATGTCAGGTGTAGAATTTTTGGATATTGATTAGTTTTGTTCAATTAATACTTTTTATTTCTTAATACACATTGTTATAGTGATATAATTAAAGAGGTTTCAACTCTCTTATGCTTGTTTATTTTCCAATAAGAAAAAGAATTTAAAATTAATGTAAGATTTTCCCTATTCATTTTTAATGAGATTTTCCCTATTCAATTTATTTTTAATAATACTTGAAATATGAATATCGTTTATGTTATAGTATAAATGATACCATTTAAACGATAGTGGCGTCCTCATTTTTTTCTACTCTTTTCGATTAAGCTGTAATCTATAGTAGATTTTCTTGTGGCTGAGTCTCGTGTACAGTAGTTTTTGCCTATTTTCTTAAGTATTTTGTGTCCGGCTTCGTTCATTAACCCTTTGTATTGTTTAGTAGTTCTATCTTTTGTTAGTAGGTCGATGTTAAAATCTCCGAAAATGATTGCTGTGCTTCTTTGTTACAGTTGAGAGGAATAGGTTTCAAGAAAGTTCTTAAAATTGGTATCACTTTTTTTTTGTGTTGTATATTATTCTAGTGCATAATTTTCAAATCGAACCCGAAGATAGTTTTTTTCATCCAGATTATTTAACTCACACAGGCTGTTTTTAAGATTGTTATGAATATATATATATGCAGAGACACCACCCTCTTTTTGGCTTCATCCCAACTCTCACTGATCCCGACTCTACACGATATAAAATAACCTAACAAAAACAAAATTTAAAAAGTTAACCTGCGATCATATACTCGTCACATACGTATCAAATACTCTTACCTGTCGTCTATGTTTACATCTAACAGAACAGTTGAAATAGGGAGGTGTTATGTACTAACGACAGTTGTAAGTAAGAAAAGACGACGGAGCCCCGTAAAAAGATGAGGTGGGCGACGTTTTTCCTTACTCCTCCGCTGTCTTTTCTGATTAATTTCGTAGCGGGACCCAAGACAGTTTAAACGTTTCTCTGGGACTCGTCGAGTTTAATTTTTTTAGTTATTTCTGGTGGTCACCACTGTTGATTCTGGCTTACAGAAGTTACAGTGGTTTGGGAATAGTATGGCGGGCTTCACGGGTCACCTCCCCAGGCATAGGCATTTAATTTAAGTATCATCGTATTTTAGTTGCGTCAAATTGAAATGAAAAATATGTTACTCAAAATAACCCATATTGGGCCGGACGACAGACGCACAGTTGAAGTTCAAGGACTTCCAAACCGCCATCTTTGTACGTTTTGCCGGATCATAGAAATTATGGATACGACATTTGTGACTTCAATTTGAATTTTTTGTTGACGTGTTTTTTTTATTTGTGACTTTAACCGACTTCAAAAAAAGGAGGTTATCAATTAAGTACGTATGAATGTTGAACGTATTGGAACTGAAAATTTAATAGTTGTGTGTGTGTGTATGTGTATGCATGTATATTTATGTTTGTTCGTCTGTCTGTCACAACTTTGTCACATGTCACAACTTTCTCCGAAAGTCATGCAGGCATGTATTCTCGTCTATTGAAATGCTTCATTTATTTTATTTTTTTCTTATTTACATACTAAGTACATAACATAACGCTAACAGAAATATATACCAAACAAAAGTGTTTTATGTGCAATTACATATATGTTTTAATTTAACTTTATTTTTTCTTATTTAAATGTGACAGTATTGGGCGCATCCATATTTTCATTGATCCTTGATTAGGTACTTGTGTTTTGTTTGTGATTTTTAGTGAAATTGTTCGTTTTGATTGTTGATTTGTGTAATGTTTTTGTTAGGCAGTATGCCTTTTTATTGTGCTTATCGATTTGTAAATATCTTCAAAATGTAGAATGTTAATTTGTAATTCAAATTTACGCAACAGAATTTTAACTGTGATCCACAGTTTGAGAGTGTGTTTTTGCGCTTGGTTTCAAGTGTTGTTTTTTGTTAGCTGATACTGTTAAACTAAACACTTCTAACAGCTGAAACTCTGGTGTTCCTGTTTTGTGTCTTCGTTTTTTGACACCGACTTCCGAAACCTGTGAAGCCCCATGGCAAAATCCGGGTTGTCAAATTAAACCCCGAGGACAACCCGGGTTGACAGCCGATTTTTTTTTTTTTTATTCTCTTTAATTTTTTTTTTTTTTGGTCCGACTCACCGGTGAGTTTCGGGGCTTAGTTATTTTGCACTTTTTTTGGAAGTCGGTTCTATTTTTTTTTACAAAAAGTTTTTATTTTTCACTTTTTAGTTATGGTTCCCCATTAAACTGTGTTAACAATTCATAGACATACGATAGCAGCAATCGCGGTTGATTTGCTGTCAATTTTTTAAGGAATCCGTTGTCTGTCTCCGAAACCCATCATCAGATCTTTTTGAAATAAATGGGACCATTTCGGAATAAACCCCTTTCGAACAAAGAATTTTGCAAATCCGTCAATATATGACGGAGTTATGCCCGAACATGCATAAAAACAAAAAAAAAATACAAACATCACAATTGAAAACCTCCTCCTTTTTCGAAGTCGGTTAAAAAAAAAAAAAAAAGGAATCATCCAAACCGTCATAGGCTCGGAATCTACTGCGTACCAACGCCACCCACCGGAGAGTAGCTGTACTATCTTATTGCTCGGAAACTAACATCTACTAACGCCATCTACTGGGCAGTAACTGCAGTATCTTCACTGTGGATTATCGACCCACACACGAAGTTCCTGAGAGTGACCATAGAGGGCGCAAAGAGTACTAAAAAAAAACTATTTTACAAAAAAATAGAACCGACTTCCAAAAAAAGTGCAAAATAACTTTAATTTCGGAAGTCGGTGTTCCTGTTTTGTGTCTTCGTTTTTTGACACCGACTTCCGAAATTAAAGTTATTTTGCACGTTTTTTGAAAGTCGGTTCTATTTTTTTGTAAAAAAGTTTTTTATTTTTCACTTTTTAGTTGTGGTTCCCCATTAAATTGTGTTAACAATTCATAGACATACGATAGCAGCAATCGCGGTTGATTTGCTGTCAATTTTTGAAGAGTTCCGTTGTCTGTCTCCGAAACCCATTATCAGATCTCTTTTAAATTTAAATGGGACCATTTCGGAATAAACCCCTTTCGAACTAAAAAAGAATTTTGCAAATCCGTCAATATGACGGAGTTATGCCCGAACATACATAAATAAAAAAAAAAATACAAACATCCGAATTGATAACCTCCTCCTTTTTCGAAGTCGGTTAAAAATAGAATAAACTAAATTTCATAGATACGAAGACAAAAATAGAACAAATCACAGAAATGTTTAAAGTATTACAAACAAAGTTTGATGAACAATCAAAAGAGTTAAAAGAAATGAAAGAGAGTATTCCAGATAGTATTAATAAAAATATAGATGAAAAATTTAGCATACTTGAAACGAGACTACAACAGTTAGAAAAAACTACAGAAGAACAAGCACAAAAAATTCAGAAAATTGAAAAAAATTTAAGAAAGAAAAATCTGATTTTTTTCGGAGTAGAGGAAACGGAAAATAGCTACCTTACCTTACAAAATAAAATTTTAGATATAATAAATAATATTATGAAAATAGATTGCCAAAAAGGAGATATGGAGTGTGTTTCACGCTTGGGAAAAAAATCTGAAAAGATAAGACCCATAATTGTTACTTTCACTACTATGGGCAAAAAAATAGAATTACTCAAAAACAAGAAAATGCTGCAAAAATCCGGAACTCTTTACATTAAAGAAGACTTTCCGCCGGAAATTCTTGAAGAAAGAAAAAAGCTAAGTAGCCAGCTACAACAAGCAAGAAAACAAGGAAAAAAGGCATATATAAAATATAACAAACTAGTAATTCTACCAGAAAAAGTAAACACTCAAAATGAACGTCAAAATAGAAGTCTAACGCAGTCCCCGAAAGCAGTGACAGTTGTTGACAGAGAATAGAAAAGTACTTCTAAAAATCCAATTAAGAAAAATAAAATGGATCTATACCTAGTAAAAAATAAACCCGTAAATACAGAAATTAAGTCCCCATCGCATCAGCTATTATCCAAGAAATGACGTAGTAAAGCGACCTCTCTATGTCCCCCACCACGGCCGGTCACCGCGGGGGTCATAGACCAAAATCCTCCACTCCACCCTATGTACATATGTACATACAATGCACCGAGCATTGTTATTGCATTAGCATTACTATCAGATGAAAGGCTACTAGAGTTCAAACAATCAATAACAACCATTAAGTATGACATAATTGGTCTATCGGAAATCAGACGGACAGGTTATAATATAAAAGAAAGCAAAGACCATATATTCTGCTACTTTGGTAAGACTAAAGGCCAATATGGGGTAGGTTTCCTCATAAAAAAGCACCTAAAAAACTACATAGAGAGTTTCACTGCAATCAACGAACGAATCTGCATACTACACTTGAAGTTTGAGAATACAAATCTATCCATCGTCCAGGTTTATGCGCCGACTTGTGACGCAGCCGAATTGGAAATAAAAGAATTCTATGATCAAATACAGAATTCTCTTAATTATTGCAGTAAAAACCATATAATCATGGTTGACTTTAATGCACGAGTTGGTCAAAAAATGAATGGCGAAAACAAAATATTGGTAAACTCATGCTTCGGAAAAAGAGACCAGAGAGGTGAAACCCTACTTCAGTTCTGCTGGGAAAATATTGTTTTTGATATCAATAGCCTTTTCAAAAAGAAACACAAGAACATTTGGACATGGCTTTCCCCGTATAAGAATAAAAGCCAGATAGATTATATATACTGTCAAACCTAAAAAATAAAATTACGAACGTTGAAGTTATAAGCAATCTATCGTTCCCGAGCGATCACCGACTTGTGAGAAGTACTCGTACTCTATTGTTAACCAACACCAAAAAATCTAGAGCCACATATAAAAGTAACTCATCTTCACTAAAAACTAAATATGAGCAAGAGAAATACATTGAAGCTTTAAAGTTGAATATTTCAAACACAAAACTAGAAGAGAATGATGACGTAGAGACTTACTACGAGAAAATTAAGCAAGCAATTGATAAAAGCTTAAAGTCTATACGTCATATTAACACAAATACAAAACGGCACTACATTATCTCAGACAGAACAAAAAGCCTCATAAAAAGAAGAAATGAATTAATAAATAAAAAACAATTAACATTACAAGAGAAAAATGAGAAATGTTACTTGTTTAAAAATATTCACAAATTTATCAGAAAAGAATATCAAGACTACAGATTAACAACTATTGAAAAATATCTTAAGAAGTCAGGACATTTGAAAAAAAGTTTTAAAGAATTAACAACATCGAAAAAATGGATTCCTTGCTTGAAAAAGAACTCTACCTGTAACAAGGAAACATTCTTCAGATCGGGAATAGTAAAAGCTGCCACTGAATTTTATAAAGATCTCTTTGCTTGCAAAATACCATCGAGTATAGAGACTACAGGAAAATGACACTATATTGCAAAGATTCTCTGCTCAAGAAATTCTTACAAAAATAAAGTCTTTAAAGAATAAAAAAAGCAGCGGTCCAGATGGCATATCAAACAAAGCCATTTCAACAGGAAAAGCTCTCCTAGTACAACCTTTAACCATCCTGTTCACTAAAATACTTGACAACAGAAAAATTCCTACTGAAAGGGCGAAATCAGATATAGTGCTGCTATACAAGAAAGGAAACCCTACCGACATAAGTACCCCACCGAGTGTTTCCACGTTGCCGTCGTGGTGGGGCTAGTGGGTCTCCATGATCCTGGGGACTTCCGGCATGAGTGACTCACTTGTGCCGGACTAAGAGGAACACACCGGGGGTCGCGTCCATTGTCAGTCGATCATCGTCGACTGCCAGTGGATGCGACCTCCACCCAATCCTAATCTTGGAGGCGTGGCTATGGGATGCGTACCGGAGGGATGTCCGGATGCTAGCGCCTCACAAGAGGGCCGCGCCGTTGGGAGGCTTGAGCAAGCTGTTCGAGCCTCCTAACGGCGTGGAACCTGGGGGAATCTTCGTCGCTGCTCTCTGGTACGCATCTGTTCATCAGATGCGACCTTGAGAGCGGCGCCGAAACTGGGGAGGGCCCATAAGGGCAGAGTGTGTGAGTGAGTGAGTGAATGAGAGAGAGTGAATGTGTTTCATATGATATGCGAAGAGAAGATAGGGAGGTTGAATAAGACTATTGCGAATGATTGTAACCAGGGCGGCAACCACCTTCAAGAAGGTGGGGGAACCGCTGCGCTCCACGGAGCGTCTCGCCCCCATTCGTATACTGGGGGGGGCGATATTGGTCTTCCGCATGCCGGCGATGGCATCAAGAGCCGAGGAGGCTCCAGATCATCTCCTCCTTTCAAGGAGATGATCAACTACCGCTTTAAGACATCCGACAAGCCGCGGTCGGGCGATAAAAGCCAAACTCAAGTCGGCAAGGAGGTGGAGAGTGGTGCGGCGTCGGAGTCCGGCGCAGCACCACTCTCCACAGCTCTGGGCTCTGGGAGTCCGGAGCATGAGGAAGTGGGTGCTTCCGGGAGAGTCGTGGGTGGATGCTCGCGGTTCTTCCGGAACCAAAAGCGCTCCAAGTCGGGGGATGGCGGAGAGTCGTCCTCTGATGTAGAGGTGATGGCCCCGCCTCCCAAGATCCCCACCGGTCGGAGGGGAGGGGGAGCGACGCGAAGGCCCAACAAGGCCACCAAGGCCGGCAGGAGAGCCGCGAGGCTCGCCCTGGAGGCGCGCCACCCCGCTGCGGTGGGGTCTTGTGCCTCGGCCTCCGGGTCTTCGGGTGGAGAGCCGGACGCCGTTAGCTCCAACTCGGAGCGAGCGGCCAGGCTTGCGGGGGTCATGGAGGCCGCCATCAAGGGTGTGGTGCAGAAGAAGCTGCCCACATCCAGAAGCAGGGCCACATCTTAAGCCACGGCCTCCATAGTGGCGGCGGCAGAGGCGAGTTTCGGCAGGCCTCCGTCTGCATTGAACGAGACGTCCAAACTGTGGGCGGAGGTCGCCCGCCTGCCCGCCACTACGGAGCTCCTGGTTAAGGAGAATCAGAAGCTCCGGGCAGACCTGGCCGAGCTCCGAGAAGGTTACCGGAGGGACGCGCAGGAGGAGCTCCAGCACGGGCCAAGTCAGCCCCTGCCCGCCGCAGAGAACCAAGTTCTCGACCTGGTGCGGCAGGAGCTGGCTGCCTTCAACAGGCGGTTCTCCGTGCTGGAGGGCATTGTGCTGCGCCCTCCGCTAGCGGCGAGCCAGCCGGCCTTGGGCCAGCGACAAACGCGCTCGTTTGCCGCCGCCGCGGCTGCTGCGCCCAAGCAGGGTTCGGCGGGACGGGCCGACCGCGGGGCAGTGCTGAAGCCCGCGGGGCCAGCCCCGTCTAAGGCGACGAAGGCGCCAAAGGCGCAGCCAAAGCCGGGTGGCGCGGCACAGGCTGTGAGGGTCCCAGCCAAGGCGACAAGGCGGCCGCCCCAGACTGCCCCGCCTTCTGAAACTCCTGCGACCGGGGCTGCCGAATGGCAAGTGGTCGGGGAGAAGAAGAAGGCGGGCAAGGCAGCAAGGGCGGCCAAGCGAAGGGAGAGGCGGAAGCGGCAGAAGGAGCGAGCCGCCGCTGCTAGGCTCCGCGCCCCGAAGTCTGCAGCTGTAGTGATCACACTACAGCCGGAGGCGGTTAAGAGGGGCGTGACCTACCGCGCCGTGCTCGCTAAGACGAAGGCGGCGGCGAGCCTCGAAGAGGTGATGCTTGGAGAGGGGCCAGTTTCCACGTCGGTGGAAGACGGGGAAGTTGGTCCTGATCAAGAAGGTGGGGCGCCCTGCGGACTCTCCGTCCGCTTACCGGTTCATTGTGCTGCTCGACGAGGTGGACAAGCTCTTTGAAAGAGTAATTGCAAACCGCCTCGTCGGGCAGATGGTGCGGGTGGGGCCGGATCTGGCGGAGAGCCAGTACGGCTTCCGCAGGGGGCGCTCCACGGTGGACGCCATCATGCGCGTACGAGCCCTCACGACGGGGGAAGCAGTGGCCCGGGGTAGGGTCGTCTTGGCGATGTCCAGAGACATCGCCACAATGCCTTCAACACCCTGCCCTGGAGTTGCATAGTGGAGGCACTCCGGTATCACCGGGTGCCGCCCTACCTCCGTCGCGTAGTCGAGGCGTATTTGACGGACAGAGCCGTCATCTCCCCCCGGTCATCAGGGAGAATGGAACCGGCGAGAGATGTCGTGCGGTGTTCCACAGGGATCGGTCCTGGGGCCGCCTTTGTGGAACATCGGATACGACTGGGTGCTGCGCTGTGACCTCCCCATTGGCGTCAGCGTAGTGTGCTACGCTGACGACACGCCAGTCTTAGCGCAGGGGTGGTCGCACGAGGCGGCGGCCGACCGTATGACACGCGGGGTTGCGACAGTCATAGAGAGGATCCGGCAACTGGGACTCGAGGTGGCATTGCACAAGTCCGAGGCCATGTGCTTTCATGGTTATCGGAACGAGCCACCGGCGGGTTCCCAGATCACGGTAGGAGGGGTTCGCATCGGCGTCGAGGGTACGATGAGGTACCTGGGACTCGTCCTCGACAGCCGGTGGAACTTCGTCGAGCATTTTCGACGTTCGGCTCCCAGATTGGACAGGGCCGGGGCCGCCCTGAAGCGGCTCCTACCCAATCTGAAGGGGCCAAACGCCTCCTGCCGGAGGCTCTACGCGGGGATCGTGCGGTCCATGGCCCTCTACGGGGCACCGGTGTGGGCGCGTTCATTGAGGCAGCGGTCAACGCGCCAGATGAACGCGTCCCAGAGGGTCATGGCGATCCGTATCATGCGGGGATACCGCACGGTCTCCCGTGAGGCAGCGAGCCTCCTTGCCGGACTGTCACCGTGGGATCTGGAGGCAAAAATCCTCGCGCACCTGTATGAGTGGCGCGAGGAGGCTAAACGCCGAGGCGAAACTCCGCTGCTGCGACAACTCGCGGCTCGGCGGATAGAGCTCCGGCAGGATCTCATGGTGACATGGAGAGAGCGACTGTCGCAACCCAGCGCTGGGCACGCCACCATCGAGGCGGTAGTGCCCCTCTTTGAGGAGTGGCTGGAGAGGTGCCTTGGCGCCCTCACCTTCCGCCTGACGCAGGTCCTCACCGGACATGGCTGTTTCGGGAGGTACCTGTGTCGGATCAAGGTGGAGGTGACCCCTGCGTGTTTCCACTGCGAGGATCGCCCAGAGGACACGGTGGAGCATACGATGGAGGTTTGCCCCGCCTGGGCAGAACACTGCCGTGTCCTCGTGGATGCGATAGGCGGCAGCGACATCTCGCGCCGTGCCCGCCGTTCAGGCCATGGTACGGAGCGAGAGGGAATGGGGGGCCGTCTCCTCCTTCTGCGAAGCAGTAATGCTCGCGAAGAGGGAGGCGGCACACGTTACGGAGACTCAACAGAGGCAGAGTCGCCCTAGCGCCCTCAGCAGCAGCCGCCGCAAGAGACGCCAGGGGCTGCGAGACGATCTCCGGCCACCGTAGACCCGGGCCCGCGGACGGCGAGTAGTGGGTAACTCGCCGTCCGATCAGCACCAGGCCCGAGAGTCGACGGCGCGTAGTGCTTCACGCGCGCCTCGAAGAGTTGTCAGCAAAGGACGGGGCCTGCCACGGCCAGTGCCTGCCCGGGGGTGGAGGATAAATTCGAAAGAGTTACCTCGCCCCCGGGCGCGTAGGCTAGGGGGAACAGGGGTAGGTTTTAGTCAGTAAGAGTTTGACACGCTCTTCCGCTCCACCCTAGAGCGGAAGAAGTCATAAGATGATTTCCCACCCCCCAAAAAAAAAAAAAAACCGACATAAGTAATTATCGATCAATTAGTCTACAGTCAAATCTCTACAAGCTACTTGCTTCATGCCTTGAGAAACGTCTTGCGATATACACCGAAGAGCACCAGCCAGTGGAGCAAGCAGGATTTAGAAGTATGTATTCAACTATAGACCACATTCACTCATTAGAACTGATTATAGAAAAATACGAAGAAATGAAACGCCCGCTCTACTTAGCGTTCATCGACTACGCTAAAGTATTCGACTCTATATCCCATATCAGCATGTGGAGAGCCTTACAAGAATATGATGTACCATCAGAAACCATAATGCTTATACAAGACATCTATAAGAAAAGCACAAGTAGAGTAATATTAGACAAAACAGGCACGGAAATTGATATATGTAGAGGCGTTCGTCAAGAGGACCCCCTCTCTCCCAGAATTTTTGTTACTGTTTTGCAAAACATCATGAAGAAGCTAAAGTGGAAAAACAAAGGTATAGACATAAAAGGTCAATTTCTAAGTAATCTCAGATTCGCTGATGACATCATACTCGTCGCAGAGAATCCATCGCAATTAGAGTCAATGATAAATTAACTAAATTATATTAGCAATGAAATTGGTTTAGAACTAAATACAACGAAAACAAAAATTATGACAAACAGCATAATTTGTTGTTGTGTCCTACTAGAATATGTCCAAGAATACACATATTTAGGCAAACAAATATCGTTTAAAAAGTCTAGACACCAAGATGAGCTAATGAGACGTGTAAACATGGCCTGGAATAAATTTTGGAGCCTGAAAGAAATTCTAAAGTCAAATATTTCAATGAAGCTGAAGAAAATTGTATAAGACTCTTGTATCTTACCTTCTCTCACCTATGCATCCCAACGGTGGATTTTCAACAAACAAACCAGAAACAAAATAATAACAACCCAAAGATCCATGGAACGGAGCATCCTAAATCTAAAATTGAGGCACAAAAAGAGAAGCACAGAGATAAGAAAGGCAACAAAGCTGATTGATGCTCTAGAATACTGCAAAAGACTGAAATGGAAGTGGGCCGGCCATATTGCATGTATGAACGAAGACAGGTGGGCCAAAAAGATATCTTCATGGAAGGGACCTGCAGGCAAGAGAACTAGAAGCAGACCGGCGGCGGAGCGATGGCTCGATGAAATTTTAAAAACAGCGGGCAAAGATTGGATTGATAAAGCGACTGATAGAAATATGTGGAGAAAAATGGAGGAGGCCTTTACTCTATAGAGAGGTCCTTAATAAAAAAGTCAAAAAAAATAAAAAATAAAATAAATATAATTATGAAATAAAATTGAATTGAATATTCTAAATTAAAATTAAAAATTAATTAATACGTTAATTGCATGATCTTCAATCATAATGTCTCTGTAAAAATATTTTTATTTTTTATTAAGGAAATAAAAAGGCTTAATTATTATTATTATTCCATTTATTTTATAATATATACATAACCCCCGGGCAGGCATCGGCCATGACGGGCCCCGTCTCTTGCTGACAACTTTTTGAGGCGCGCGTGGAACACTACGCGCCGTCGACGCTCGGGCCTGGTGCTGATCGGACGGCGAGTAGTGGGTAACTCGGCACTCAGGCAGGAAGGAACAGGGGTGGGTTTTAGTCAGTAAGAGTCTGACACGCCCTCCCGCTCCACCCAGAGCGGGAGAAGTCATAGGATGATTTTCCAAACCACAAAAAAAAAAAAAAAAAAACCGGTATCGGGATAGGGTCCAAGCTACCGGTGGTCAGGGCTCCTGAGAGAGGAACCTCCTAACTATGCGTGCCGTGTCATGGAGTACTGCCTTCTGGATCAAGCCCTTGATCCAGCTGCCCAACGAGAGCCTCCTTAGGTGTTCGTCGAGGCTCTTGGCTATTAAGCCATTGGCCGTCACGACTATCGGCACAATGACTGCTGTATCCACCTCCCACATGTCGACATCCTCGCGAGCCAGATTAAGATACTTTGTTTTTTTATCTTTCTCAGCCTTCACGAGGTTCTCGTCATGAGGGACAGCTATATCAACAATCATTGTGCAACGCTCTTGTCGATCTATCACCACTATGTCAGGCTTATTGGCAACAATAGTCCTATCAGTGATGATAGATCGATCCCAATACAACGTGATATTGCCATTTTCGAGAACTGGGTCGGGCTCATACCTGTAGTACGGTACTTCAGATTTCACAAGATTGTATTTAAGAGCAAGTTTCTGGTAGATAATCCTGGCTACAAGATTGTGTCTATGCAAATAGTCTCCGTTAGCAAGACAAGAACAACCAGAAATAATGTGTCGGATTGATTCCCCGGGCCGGTGGCATGCCCAACAGATGTCAACCGTACCGTCCTTCACGATATATTTCCGGTAGTTATTCGTCATCATAACTTCGTCCATAATCGCACAGACAAAACCTTCGGTTTCCCCGAATAGGTCACCAAAACGCAGCCAGGATACGGATGCTAATAGATCTACATCGGGTCCATGTAGAACCCGGTAAAAGCGTCCGTGAAGCTCCTTGCTCTGCCATACTTCCCTGCGGTCATTAGTATCCAGTACTTTAAGTTTGCGCCAGTTCTCGTTTGCCAAGGAGAGCGGGGTGAGGCCCTTGGCTACCGCGACCACATCTCGATGCATACCCACGTCGGTTTCTAGGAAATAACGCATAGCTCTAGCATTTAAGAAACCACGATCCCCACATTTCCGCGGGATATACAGCCTCATCACCGATGATCGTGGGTGATGCACCCGATTTGCGGTCAGCAGTGTGCGGACCCTCCTATCCAGGGCGTCAAGTTCCGTCTGAGTCCATTTGAGTATGCCGAAAGAGTACATCAATACCGGCATGACCCAACCGTTGAAGGCGCGCACCTTGTTCCCGCCTGATAGAAGACCATTTAGTACTTTATTCAGGCGGCCAAAGAAGAGCTCCCTTAACGACTGTTTCACGTCAGCAGTATTGATACCTAACACTTCCGACATTCCCAAATACTTGTAGGTTTCGGTTGAGCAGAGGGATCTAAGGTGTATGGAATCCGAGAGTTGAGTGCGCCCACGTATTCCATAATCTCGCCTCGCTTTACATGCATGACTGCACATTTTTCCACACCAAATTCCATCCTGATGGCGCTACTGAAGGTTTCTGTTACCTTCAGTAGCTTCATCAGTTGCAAGTTGTTAGGGACAAAGAGTTTCAGATCATCCATGTAAAGGAGGTGTGATATGACCTGACCACCTCTTCTCAACCGATAGCCTTGTCCCGAACCCTCCAGTAGTATACTGAGAGGGTTGAGGGCCAGACAAAACCACAGTGGACTCAGACTGTCGCCCTGGAATATGCCACGCTCGATCCTTATCGGTTCGCTGTTCTCCTGTATCTGTCGACATCCTGGATAGTAAAGGACCGTACTCCACTGGCCCATACACGACATCAGGAAGGTGCGTAGAGTTGCATCAACTTTGTACAACTCCAGCACCCTCATGAGCCATGTATGTGGCACCGAGTCATAGGCCTTCTTGTAATCTATCCAACATGTCGACAGATCTCTTCGAGAACGACGAACCTGTTGGCTAATAGCAATATCGATAAAGAGCAGCTCCTTAGTACCACGGGACCCACTCCTACATCCATTCTGGGAGGCTGACATGATATGATTTTTATCAATATGGATGTTAATTTTAGCTCTCACAATGGATGTAAGAACTTTATAGACCGTCGGTAAACACGTGATCGGTCTATAATTCTTAGGTTCCGCAGTACTACTTGATTTATGGAGCAGGTGGGTTATTCCTGTCGTAAGAAACTGGGGCAGCGACCCTGACTCTAAGGCAGACTGGAATTGAGCTGCCAAGCGAGCGTGCGACCTTTGGAACCATTTAATCCAGAAATTGTGCAGCCCGTTCGGCCCTGGAGATTTCCAGTTAGGCAACGGACGGATTGCACGAGCTACATCTTGGGGGCTGATGGTTATTGCCCCCATTTCTGGTATAAGGTCGCACGCACGCTCGACCTCTCGAGTCCAATCACCCTCGGTGTGCCTGACAGGCACCGACCAGATGCTGCGCCGGAATGAACTCATAGCGTCATCATCCGGTAGATGTCTATCGGACACACCTTGGTCCGGTCGCTCCCAAGCCCTATAAACCCACCTTTCGTTGCTTTGGAAAGTGCGATTTTGAGTGTACCGCTCCACTCGCCGCTTGTACCGACGAATACGATTTGCCCATGCATAGACCTTCTGCTTCAGGAAGTCAATACGCTCTGTGACGCGGGTCAGATAATCTCGGGAACTAATATTAGTCCCCGAGAACGCCCGCCTCACGAAACGCATCACCCTAGGGCGAGTGTTACCCCTGAAGCAGATAAGCTTGCCGATGAGTGCTCTAGCCTCACCGATACGACGCTCAATTCTACACTGCCAAGCTGGTACAGCAGGTCGTGTAGCTCTGTCACAATTGGTGAATTTGACGTGAGTTACACGACATGCCGCTGCAGCTGCGCAGTATAAGATTGGGTGGGTATCGGCATGGTCTTTGCTGCTATCAAACAATTTGATAGCTGCGAATCTAGAGCACACACCAGCGCCTTATTTTTCTTATGCATGGGCAAACGAGGTAGACGAGGTCTAAGCAAAGGCGGTGTGGAGCGGTACTCCCGGAATGCATCCTCTAAAGCGCTCCTCAATCGTTCATTGCATTGAGTACTCACGGATATAGCCGCGTCATCATCATCCTCAGCAACGTGGTCGTGTCGCGGTAAAGCACTGGGTTGCAGTTGCACCGCAGCCGGTGGCGAAACAGGTGAGACACGGCTACTCCGTGATTCGAGGTGTAGTCTATCAAGTACGGCGTCATCCAGCATGCGGTTACGCTGAATGACCCGCACCTGATCCGACAGTCGTTGGGCCGAAACGTTGACAGCTGGCTCAAGCACCTGAAACAGAGAGAGCATCCGACCACGGTACGCAGTCAGGTTACTTCCCCCCTCTGTAGCCCCAAAGTATGAGCGCATGACGTTTTCGTTCGAGCTCGAGCTCGTACAGCTCGTACAGGGAGGCAGCGTTGCTGGCGACGGCTGCGGTCTCACAGGTGGTGGGTCGCATACGACGCCTGGGGCTGGAGGTGGCTCTCAACAAGTCGGAGGCCATGGTCTTTCACGGCCCCCGACGGGCGCCACCGCCGGGATCACACATAGTGGTCGGGGGTGTCCAATTCGCTGTCGAGTCCACCATGAAGTACTTAGGATTGGTGCTCGACAGCCGGTGGGATTTTGGCCCCCACTTTCGACGGTTGACGCCCAATTTGATGGGCGCCGCGGGCGCGCTCGCAACGCTGCTTCCCAATTTAGGGGGCCCGAGCACAGCCTGTAGGCGGTTGTACTTGGGGATCGTGCGATCCATGGCCTTGTATGGAGCCCCGGTTTGGGCTTCTGACCTGACGGCCGGCAGCATCGCGATATTGCGAAGACCGCAGAGGGCGATGGCCGTCAGGGCTATTAGGGGATATCGCACGATCTCCTACGAGGCGGGTTGTGCACTGGCCGGATCTCCGCCCTGGGACTTGGAGGCGAGCGTCCTCGCCTCGCTGTACCGGTGGCGCGAGGAGGTGCGGACGCGGGGCGGTGAACCGATGCAGCGCGAGATCGAGTTGCGTCGGTCACAGTTCCGCGAGGTCATGGTGGCGGAATGGCGGAATAGGCTTTTGCGCCCTACCTACGCCTTGCTACCGTCGACGCGATCCGACCAGTGCTCGACGAATGGCTCGGGAGGAAGCACGGCTCCCTGTCGTTTCGGCGACGCAGGTGCTCTCGGGCGGACAACGCCCTCTTCCAGCCCCCCTAAATAGGTCCAGAGGGCCGACGGACTCGGGGTCGTCCGCCGCCCCCCATCCAGCAGGACCCGAGGCGGCGGCGCGTAGTGTTCCACGCGCGCCACTATTAGACGTCGCGGGTAGAGGACACCTCACTCTCCCCGCGAGCCAGAGGTGGCCCACATAGGCGGCCCGGCACTAGCCGGGGATCATGGAAGTCGTACTAGCTCTCACGATCCCCGGTCCAAGTGTGGGACGGAACACCGGGGTGGTTTTTAGTCAGTAATAGTCTGACAGACCCCTTCGCCCGCCCCGGGCGAAGGACATCCATGAGGATTTTCCACCCCGGCAACAAAAAAAAAAGGTCCCGGCGGCTGCGAGGCGGAGCTGAGCGACGAACTCGAAGATGTTGGGTGTGTGTTCGGCTTTTGTGCCCGGCTTCTAGTTATCATCTTGGTCTTCGTACGTCATTCATTTTTAAATCGCCATATTATCGTCTTGTTCTCCGGAAATAGTTTATGTAGTACTGGCGTGAAAAAAATTTGTTGACATTCGACTTGACAGCCGGGCCACAGATGATTATTTTAATTATTTATTATTATTATTATAATGACCTTTACACCAGAAACGGGGAAAATATCCGTCACACTGAACACACATTACAATTACCAATACATTACAAGGCGAAACTATACAAATCTATACATAATAAGTTAGAAAATTTAATAACGATTCTACAAACATAATTTGTAGAGAACTACCTATCGTAACTTTAGAGATATCGTCATTTTAATCAGACGCGCCGTAATCGCGGGAAACGCCCGCGATGCACGTGACAGATCCGAGCTTTCGCGCCAAAATAGCCGAACGGAAGGGTGAGTATTTACGTTCTTTGATAAAATTTGTATAAGATTTCCTTAGAGCACACGACCTTACGTCTCCTTAAGGAGATGGTAATTAATACTGTCGTCAGGCCCCGCCGTCTCCTTAAAGATACGGCAACTCGCGGGGTTTAAACCTCTATTATTAATAAACAGAAAAGGTTTTATATCCTGTGTAAAGGTTCACATACTGGGGATGACATTCTTGTCAGTCTCACAAATTTTCTACCACATTTTTGCACTCAACAAAAAGTTATAGTAGAAGATTTTTTAGACTGGCGGATGCGTCAATGACAAACAAAAGATTGTTTACAAACTTGTAATTATGAGTTTTTTGTTAGTTTATTAATATTTGCGAAGTTACCAATTATCTAGGGAAACTACATTGTTATAAACATATCTCACGGACATAGCTCACGGAAGTGAGCAAGATTACGTGAACTGTTGTAGGTATTGATTTGAAGATACATTGGAGTTCGTCGAATTTTCCTTTCTTGCGAATACTTATTACGTGCATTTAAGTAGAAGAACGTTAACCGAGATTTGCCAGTTTGAAGATTTGTATAGTCCTTTAGAAATTGAGAAGTATTTGTGCTGGTAGTTTTATCTGTAGTGGGTTCTAATTTGCGAAGTTTTTTGAAGTGGTTTTTATAATGCTGGGTGTCCTGTTTACATATTTTGTGGTAAGGTCAGTTTTGCCCTCAGCTTGTCGCGTCTTTCAAATGCTGTAGGTATTTTTACTATGCGGAAGTTTGGTCTGAATACATTTTGAGATTTTCAGAAAGTGTGTTTGTATTGCATATTTACAGGTTCTTTTGTGTCAAAGCAGACCTTGACTCTTCGATTCTTTGCTGAGTTGTATTTGCATATGCGTATAACTTTTGTCGGTTTTACTATGTCCTCACTGACCAAGAGAGTGATATATCTGATATCCGTTTCTTCCTTTGCGGATCTTTCGCCATCTTCTAATGAATGTGGTTCTGGCCCGCTATGATAATGATTTTTTCCCTTTCATTACGCTCTTGATCGAATAAGTTGTTCATTCGAGTGTAGGCGAGACTCAGACCCGGGTGTTAGTGTGGATGCACATGTCTATCAACTATAACCGAACGAAGATAAATAGTATTGCATTGAAAGTATTGCTAGTATCTATTCTTATATTAAAATTGAATGAAAATACAATCATACGTGATATTTTGATTGATATTTTGATTTATTTGTGCAGTTTTACGAGCTTGACGTGGACGAAGTGGCGGGTAACAGCCATTGAATTATAAAATCTTACAATTTTAACTCGTTGATTAAACAAATACATTTATATTAAGAAATGTTTGTTTATAAGACTACTCTCAATTTTAGGAAACGTGCCAGTTTGATTATTAGCCATTTAGAGTATTGGCTATTCAGAGAATTAGGCTTTTGGAGAGTTGGCCATTTAGAGAATTAGGTTTTTAGAGAATTGGCCATTCAGAGAATTAGGCTTTTAGAGAATTAGCAATTTTGAGATATAGTCCTTTTGCGACTCTGTTACCATTTTGAGAATTAGGCCTTCTACGCCTACACCAAAAAAAACAATAGCAAACTACTAAGCACTCTCTAACTTGGTTCGGTTATGATTGTAGACCTAGTTCTTTTGATTTCTCATTATCATATGGCCTAGGTTTCACTTTTGGCGTAAAGAAAAAAAAAACTATGCCAGTTATGTATGGCAAAAGTTGCACTGCCCTTTCTCCTTTGGATCCAGTAAATTTTTCTAGTAGTGAGGTTATACGGCTTATTTCAGTACGCTTACCTTTTATGTCATTAGGATATTTTCAATCGTTATTAAAAGGCTGTTTCCGTTTTATAATGGTTATAACAGAGTCCGTCTCCACGCTAGTTAGCTTTGACAGATCGGTTGCGATCCGTCAGTTGTTTGTGTTCTATTGGGAGAACGTAAGAGGCTCATTGTGAGGCACACCGTGATCGATTTGGTATAGGTGAATTCATGAAGACGGCGTTGTGTTACCTATATGCAATGATCACTGTTTGTTTCCTCGAGGGTGTGAGGGGAGCCGCACATGCACTGTCAACCGAGGTTTAGTTTTCTTGTACAAACAAAATACGACAAACTGTTGCTTAATAAACTTTGTGGTGAGATACGATTTTAGGTTGCATTAACTTCAATTAATTTAGGCAGAAACATTGCTTAAGTTGATGTTCGAATGACAAAGGTCATTCGAACATCAACTTGAGCAATGCGCATGAGCATCAAATTAACATTAATTATGTTTTTTTTGTGTTTAAAAACGATGTCTAAAACGCTTAAGCAATTTTTATTGCAGTGTCGGCTCTATTACGCCCTTGCTTTCAGGACCTGTATGAGGCTGTTGATGTAGGTATTTCACACAATCACGAAGTAATGTACCTAACCGATACTAATATGTATTCACTTACCTGTATGAATAAGAATATATGTTTTCACCAAGAGATGACTTGAATACTTCATGTTGCATTTGAGTTGAGAGCACGATCTGCACTACGACTTGAATCAACGGTCTCTTAAATACTACCAGTTAATTTTTGGTCATCACAGAAACACTTGTTTACATGTAAAATAACATCAGTAATAATAAAAACAAGTGAAAGCTGAGAAAGAGAAACAAACGAAATAGCGATTTGTCAATGGAATGTATACTCAGCTATCATATTGCCGATCAATTAATCATCTCAGCCTATGGCAGTCTGCTGCTGCACATTATCCTATCCCAAGCTGCGCCACAGCACCCGTCTTCTGCCTTCCACATCCAGTCAGTAACGAAACAACCACGGCAGATGGCTGAAAGCCTAGGACACGGTGGAGCATACGGGGGCGATTGTCCCCGCTTGGGCGGAGCCCCGCCGTGTCCTCGTGGGGTCGATCGGCGGCAGTGACCTCTCGCGCCCGGCCCTAGTCCAGGCCATGGTACGGAGCGAGAGGGAATGGGAAGCAGTTTCTTCCTTCTGCGAAGCAGTAATGCTCGCGAAGGAGGAGGCGGAACGGTTGAGGGAGGCTCAACAGCGGAGTCGCCCTTACGCCCTCAGCAGTAGCCGCTGCAGGAGACGCCTGGGGCTTCTGACGCCGCGAGATGATCTCCGGCCACCGTAGACCCAGGCCTGCGGACGGCGAGTAATGAGCAGCTCGCCGTCCGATCAGCACCAGGCCTGTGAGTCGACGGCGCGTAGTGGTCCACGCGCGTTTTTTTTTTTTGTGGGGTGGCAAATCATACAATGACATCTCCCGCTCTAGGGTGGAGCGGAAGGGCATGTCAGACTCTTACTGACTAAAACCCACCCCTGTTCCTTCCCTGCCTGAGTCCCCAGGCGTAGAGTTCCACCCGCGCATCAGAGATGATTGTCAGCCACCACTGACGGGGCTCATCGTGGCCGGTGCCTGCATGCCTAGGGATAGCGGAAAAATTCGTAACAGAGTTACCGCTCCCCTGGGCACTCAGGCAGGGAAAGAACAGGGTAGGGTTTTAGTCAGTAAGAGTCTGACACGCTCTCCCGCTCCACCCAGAGCGGGAGATGTCTTTGGATAATTTCCCACTCCTCAAAAAAAAAAGAAAAATGATGGCCGAAAGCCTCGAACAACATCTTTTTAGGTTATGGCGGCTGGGACAAAATGTTCAAAAGTAAGTAAACGATAGATACGGCTTGCATTCTGAGAAAATCGGTCTCGAAAAATTACCTCGAAATTCACTTTTGTGACCTTTTCGAAATTGATAATATCGCAAAGAAGGCAGGGGGAAGGGCTACTGAGACTTTCAGACTGCTTGAAAAGTAACTTGTTTGGAACTTTTTAGTTGTTTTTTACAGTTGAGTTTGTTAATGACGGTTTCACGTTAAGGTGAAACATACGGTCTGCTCCCGAGCATTTACCCGCTAGATGGTGCTGAAGTCGAAATTTTTAGTTTATTTTGTTTTACGTGTAATTGGAACATTAGTAAGTCGTAGGAGTACTGTTCGCGGTAATCGGCAATTACACTTTATTGAACTGAGTCATATCATTAACTCAAAATCCACCCAGTTCGACACATTCTTGCCAAATCATTGAATATAGTGTCGTTTACACACACAGACGTAGTTCGTTAAAAATAATGTTTTGGCTGTAGTCTTTGGGGTAGGCAGAAGTATAGAAAGCCACCTGCTACGAGAATTTATTATTTACTATTGATAGCAAAATAAAACTTATATTTATAGGCGTAAACTATTTCATTATCATTTTGTGAAATAAATTATATTCCTCGTTCCATGTTATCGGGGTTTTTAGTACTGGGGTATAACAACTAAAAAGTGAGAAATAAAAAACTATTTCCAAAAAAAAAAAACAACCGACTTCCAAAAAAGAAATTACACCAAAAATTAAAAAAATAACTTTAGTTTCGGAATTTGGTGTCAAATAACGAAGAAATAAAATACAAACACCGACTGCCGAAATTAAAGTTATTTTTTAGTTTATTTTCTTTTTTGGAAGTCGGTGGTTTTTCATTAAAGAAAGTCTACATAGTAATGCTAAAGTGACAAAGGCATATTCAGCACTGTTTGTTTGCTTTTCAGCAAAAGTAGTACATCTTTTTTTTTTTGGGTGTGGAAAATCATCAGACTTCACCCGCTCTGGGTGGAGCAGGAGGGCGTGTCAGATTTTTGCTGACTAAAACCTACCCCTTTTCCTTCCTTGCCTGATTGCCCAGGGGCGCTGTAACTCTGTTACGAATTTATCCGCGGCCCTTGGCACACAGGCATCGGCCATGATGGGCGGTCAGTGATGGCTGACATCTTTTTTTATAACCCATTCACATCACAGTATTCCTTATTTTCTCTTGTAACTAGTACGTAAGCAATTCAGACACACGGTGTGGAGACATGGTGTCCTGAAACACAGGCCATTGGCCTAGTTTAGGCACCGTCCAGTCCCCACAATATTTTCAGTGTGACTTGGCAATTAAATATGTAAATGTTTCTGTTTCTGTTAAATATTGTGGTGAAAAAAACCTACTACTTACCTAATATTCCATTTATTTTATTTTCTGTCCATACAATTTACATTTTTAAATATTCATATAAAAATATAAAAAAAAAAACATTTAAAATATAAAAAGTAGTAGCCACCGGCATTGGGAATAGGGTCCAAGCTACCAGTGGTCAAGGCTCCTGAGAAAGGAATCTCCTTACAATACGCGCCGTGTCCAGGAGTACTGCTTTCTGTATCAAGACCTTGATCCAGCGCGATACGGGAAGCGGCGCGGGTGTGGGAACGCGCGCTATCTTTCCTGTCCGCAGTCGTGCGCGGCCGACGCGCGCGTTTTGTCGCGTCCAGTGCTTGTCAAAGTTTCATTCAGATGAAGAAGACTTATTTTTACTAGAAAATTCTTTCTTTATATGGCAAATGCTACACGTGAAAAATGGAATTAATAAAATTAATTTAATCAGACAAAAATCTCAAATTTACACTTTTTTTTTGTGGTGACGATGTTTCGACATCCACAGTGCAGGTCATGCTTGAATAGCACATATTAATTCTTCAAAATTTAAGAAGACTCTTTGAGAGAAGAGGGGGTTGTAGAAATAAACAGAATACTGTAGAGTAATGACAAAACATGGGCATTCCGGCGAAGGCGGATTGGCAGCCACTTGAGCTTAATATGAAATTCAGAAACGTGGGTGGATATTTGCGTAAACCAAATATGAATCTAATGCAAAAGTTTTGGAGTCGCTCAATCTTATCAAGCTGCACTTCAGTAAGATCTAAATAACTAACATCGGCATAATCAAGGATTGGGAGACGGAGGGATTGAGCGAGCACAGTTTGGGTGGCAGTTGGAAGAAAGTTGCGCAGTCTTCGTAAAGACCCCGCAGACGCAAACAACTTGCGGTTAACTTCTTGCAATTGAGGACCCCATGAAAAATCTTTGTCTATGAAAATATCCAGGTCTTTCACTGAGTCGCTGTATGGAATAATTGAGCCATCAAAAACAATCTGGGGGAGCTGTGTCCAGTCAATTTTTTTCAAACTTTTCCTCGTTCGCTTCCATGGTGAACAGACGTGTATCGGACTAGCTGTGCCTACAGTATTTTAAATAAATTAGCCTCAAATTACGGAAATATAAATCCTAATTCAAAACAATACAGACGAAAATTACTTGGCACGTAGCTAATGAACAGTGAGCACGCAACGAGTAACTGCATAGGATACGCAGGCTTTTCGGATAAATCAACATGTTTCGCTCGCCGTCAAAAGCTGCTCACCCAACCGGAACTATCTACATGTAATATAGAAGACACCGAGTTTATCACATCAAGGAAAAGAAAAGTACATCCGGATTCTGAAGAAATTTCTGATATTCATCGGATGCTCTCGAGTATGAAAAAAGATCAAAATATTAAATTTCATAACTTACAAGAAATCATTGAGGATATCAGGAGCCAGAACACAGATATTAAAAACTGGAACTCACTCTTACAGAAACCATTTGAGGATTCAGTGGTAAGATATAAAGAGTTGCAGCAAAGATATGATTGCGTTATCCTAGGAAGCAAAGAAGCACATACCAAGATTAAGCAACTCGAGGATAGAATTGATTCGCTAGAAAGACAACATCGGAGTACCACAATTGAAATAAAGAACGTGCCCTTCACCGATACTAAAAATGTCAATGATATCGTAACACATATGCACAAAGCTCTCGACCACAGCAAAATATCCGACAAGCTTACAGGCAGAAGTCAGGACCGAAAAATCTGATCATTGTCGAATACCAGACGGTTCAAATTCGTGTCAATGTTATGAAAGCCCTTAAAACTTTTTATAGAAAGCACAAGGATGACAAACTTAACTCCAGAATTCTACAAGTTCCAGGTGAGAAACAACTGGTTTTTGTCTCAGAATCATTAACTTTATCCGCTCGAAAATTACACTACTTGGCGAGAGGAGTCCAAAGGAATCATGGCTTTAAATATTGCTGGGTAACCAATGGCCGAGTCTTTCTAAGAAAGGGAGATGGGCCACCGTCAATACTTGTAAAATCTACAAGTCCAATTGAAGACATTATCACCGATATATTGAAGTCGCAAGTTCACCCAAATTCAGAACTAGCGTATAAGTTCACAAAAAATGTCTTCTCTCTGCACATTACTTATGTTATTCTAATATTTATGGATTTAACTAGACTTCTACTTATTAAAAGCTTCACCAAAAAAAATAGATCACCTTATGCCTATAAGAATTATGGTTGATTTAGTCGATATTTCTTCAGACATTGATGAAAACATCAATGTAGGTGAAGCTCATACCGTAGACTTTTCGGAGCAGTGCAAAATTATTATAGATAAAAAAACACCTATAGGATATTAACGCAATACATTAGAAGTTTGAATTATAACTTTGACGACTTTTTGGTGCTCCTCACTAGACTTAATATATCTTTTGACTTCATAATTTTAACCGAATGCTGGCTATCCAAGACCGTGAAATTGGCAAACATTTCTTCAGGTCAGGTGTTTGCAACAAGTAACCATTTGAATCAAAACGATGGCATAGTTGTTTTCTGCAAGGATAGTCTAAAAGTTACTGCGGCGAAAACAACTGAGGTTAGTGATGAAGTAAATTGTTTAGTTACTACCATAAAAGATGAACTAGCTATTATATCCTTATACAGGCCTCCTGCCTTCAAAAATATCGATAATTTTCTAACCACTTTAGACGATATATTACATAAATTTTACTTATTATTGTTTGACCTAGCGTGATCGCATAACTTTTATTAGCATAACAATACTTTGGTTTAATGCAAAGGTTAGCATAACTGTCATTTGATCTAATTTGTTTTGTCATATCGTGGAGTTGCATAAATTTCTAAATCATAATATATTCGTATACAAGCATGAGCCAAAAATATAAAAACTCATATTTGAGTGATTTGGTGTATGTAGCCAATAACTATATGTTGAGTATGTTAGGTACTAGGTAATGAAATACAGTTGTGGTCAATGGTATTTTTTTTATAAGTATAATAAAACACAGTTTAGATGATTCATTGTTTTTATTATTGACGTTTGCGCGCCCGAGGGATAAGAGGTTTAACTATCATGCAATTAAAACGAATGTGAAATAACAATAAAAATATTAATACTCATTAGAATCACAATACATAATATAACATAGCATCACAAACAATTTTTTTTTTTCATTTTATCTCATATAACAACGTTTGCAATAAAAACGTTTTACATATTGACTTATTATTACGCGATTTCCTAAAAACGAAACTCAATGCCCAAGGGTTGAGGATACATTCGAAACAGAGTTACCTTGCCCCTGGGCATTCAGGGCAGGGAAGGAACAGGGGTGGGTGGGTCAGTAAGAGTTTTACACGCCCTTCCGCTCCACTTTAGAGTGGGAGATGTCATTGGACGATTTCCTACCCTACAAAAAAAAGTATTTAGATTAGGTTAATTATTTAAAAAATGGTTAGGTAAGGTTTGCACTGTGACCCCCTATGACTAGATTTTATTTTACGTAGGCTACCCGGAACACGCTAGTATTATAATTATTATCTGTGCCGGAACCGAACTTGGGATTTGGAATGGAGCAAAGCAGTAGAATAGTCTCTGCGTTTGAACTAAGTCCTCTAGGCTCGTACAACCTGTAGTAATAGTGTTTTGTGGGTTCCTCCCCAGACAAGAATGCAATAAGTGAGAACACTAACACTTCTGTTTACAATAAACAAGGTCTCAAGTTCAATCGAATATCTGAGCTAATTAAAAATATTAATTAGTTTTCTGGTACCACTGGTTAGTGTTTCGGTATGGGCTCGCCAGGTTACATGCTCATCAATGAGAACACCTAGGTATTTAACATTGTGAACAAAGGGGACTGTGAGGCAGTTACAGTACAACTATTTTCTTATGTCCCTCGGCAGTCACCGCATTTCAAATACAAACGAATTGTCCATCAATTATTAGATTTATCGTGTAACAATCGTGTGTAATAATTTAAATTCAGTACTAAGTACTTTATTGTTGTTTTGTTTTGGTTTCCGTGTGAAATAAGTACTTAGTTCTGAATTCATATTAACAAATACGATACATGTAATAATTGATGGACAGGTAAATGAGCATTCGTTTGTATTCGGAAATGCGACGATTGCCGAGGGACATTAAGAAAATAGTTGTACGTACAGTTTTTGGGATCAGAATCGTTATGGTTAGTGCTGGTATGAGCTTTCACTATACTACTTTCCCCAGGGGGAGGGCAGCAGTGCGGAAGAGAGAATCGGACGATTTTGATCTTTTCGATATTCAAGGTCAATAAGTTCCCCGATAGCCAAGCTATCACTCGGTGACAGAGGAGGATCCCTCTGTTTTAAGTTTAGTATTGGTTCAGCTGTCATCGTAAGTAATCAGGCCGTATCGTCCGCGTAGGTGAAAATTTCGCAGTTGGGAGCGGGTAAGAGGCACATGTTATTTATATAAATCAAGAACAGGGTAGGCCCCAATATGCTACCTTGTGGGATCTCAAAGCTGATCGTCATCACGTCACTTTAAAAAGACTCAATTTTGACACTGTGTTTGAATTAATAGGTAGCTTGATAAGGTTTTTAGCGTAATACCACGGATCCCCATGCATTTCAGCTTAGAAATCAATCTGGGAATGGAGACAGAGTCAATCGCTTTGGATAAATCAAGGAAGACAACGGAACATTTGAATTTCCCATCCAGCTTCCTTACGACTGTATCCATTCTTTTCGTGCCCTTTTGAGTTTTTTAAAAGCCCTGCGACTCACTGGTGAGTCGGACAAAAAAAAAAATATTAAAGAGAAAAAAAAAAAAAAATCGGCTGTCAACCCGGGTTGTCGTCGGGGTTCAATTTGACAACCCGAATTTGGCCGCGGGGGCAGAAGGGTTAAGAAGAGTGTTTAGGAAGTTATGATATCGGGTGTAGGTTAGTTTGAGAATATCATTGTCAGGAGATGAGTTTGATTTTTTGTGGAGTCTGTCCCGGTTTCTGATGCAACGAACTAGTTCTGACGGCATCAACGGCTTAAGAAGTAAAGTCTTTCTAGATACCTTTATGACTTGGCTATATTTGTTAATGACATTTTGAATTATGGAAATTAACAAAACTGTGGCTTTGTTAGAATCGGATTCGTTTAGAACTGGAGTAAAATCTAAACTATCCAATTCACTCTTAATATCAGGGTAGTTATAGCGTAATGTGGTGGCTGACTGTCTGTTCAAATTTTAATGTCATGTTTTTAAGCAGATGATTAAAGGTAGGTGATCGGTAATATGGGTGTCTACAACAATAACGGTAGCGGGCTCTATATTTTTCAGAAGTACGAGTAGATGGGCTAAGCACCTGCTAAATCTGTCTAATCAATCCTGGCTTCCCAGGCACACGGTTTATGTCTTGGAGAGCAGAAGCCTGTATGTCCACGTTCTCTCTGGTCTTCGGGCGCTTCTTTTTCTTTAGTCGGAATATTACGATTTTCGATAGTAGCTTGTCGAGATTGGAAGTGCAGATCTTGAATTTGTCTCTGTTGATGAGAATTAATTTCAGCGGTCTCGGCTATTTCTTTTTCTGAAGCTGCTACTTTTCTGACAACGTCTTCGTACTGTCTGTTAATGAAGTTCGTGCCGCGTTCAATCTCAGAGTTGGTTGTATTAATGGACAGGAACTGCTTTTTAAGATCCGACACATCATCGGCTAATCTGGATAAGATGGCATCTTGACTGATTTTCCATGTAGTTAATAATTTGTCGTGTTCATTTTTGATAAATAAGAGTTTGAAGAATTTATTATAATATGTTGCCTGTAGCAGTGTTGCTCTAATGATTTTGTCAGAAACTTCCTTCCAAAAATGTATCGCAAATTGTATGATTTCCAGTACTACTATTTATTAAGCGTAAGATTAAGCTAGGAACTCCTTTTTAAACATACGAGTATTTCACAAATTCAAACGGAAAGTAAGTGTACGGCCTGAGTGCCCGCTTAAATCGAGCGTCCAGCGGGGCGGGGCGTGCGGCGTTCGTGTCAAACAGATGCATTAAACTTCAGTGATTCGCCCGAGAGATTACACTTATTTACTTGTAGTAGCACGGACATGTGCTGCCATCTTACACTATTTTAGAGCAACAATAAAATTCAAAAAATCATTTCATGCTCCCTAATGTGGGTATCTCATACACTTTTGTGTGGTTGCCATCGTGCACGTAATTTTCTAATCGTAAATTAGTTTATTGAGTTTGTTAGACTTTTCAGTGGTATTTCAGTGTATTTCTGAGTGTTGATCATGGAAAAAAGAAAACGCTACGTTGAGGAGGAGTATTTATCTCGAAAAATTATAAAATCGCAGAAAAAGATATCTCGTCACAACGGGAACGGAGTTACCATAGTACTCCCTAGTTTGGTTTTCGAACAGAATCAATATTCTGATAGTGATCAGTACCCAGAATCATTGCAGGTAAAAATTTAAATTTCGATGCGATTCGTGCTTAAGATTCTAGAACATAGTCCGGGAGATTATGTCATGAATTTATACTCTCTGTTAAAGACTGATTTTCAATTCTAAAGTGCAAAACGTGAGTTTTTATGACGAATTAAAAAAAAAAAAAAACGAACGTATTCAAGAGTCAGAGCCTTAGATTATTTTATTTATTTATTTATGCACACACAAAAACACTTACTGAGAAAAAACGAACAAATACAGATAGAAGAGTACAAAGGTGCTGCTTATTTCAAAAGAAATTTCTTCCAGCATTTTGCAGCAGCCAGTATTTTGTGATAACTTGGCGAAGAGTCTGTACAAATTGCTAACAGGTGGACTGATATTCTGGTTAATGGCTTTAATGATGAAACAAAAAAGGATACGAGTATGTTGAAGATTCATAATTAAACTTACAATTTATCTCCAACACTTATCCTGAAATCACAGCAGCGGTTAATGAAGTTGCCTTGAAGAGAGACAACATATTGGCTGACAAACAGAAGGTATTATCTTCTATCATAACATGTGTAGCCAAGACAATCATTGCGGTCTTGCTGGCTCTTGCGACGAGGAGATTAAATGTCAGACATTAAAATCCCTTAGCGATGCCGACAGACTTTTATGTCCCAATTTACAGTGAGACACACACAACGAGAAACCTTTTGCTGTCCTGCCTTAACGAAATTAAGGACCTCAAACCTGATCACTTACTATTCGGTAAGGATCTCCAAAATACTTTAAAATCTATGAAAGCCATTACTAGAACAGGCACCGAGTTAAAACCTACAGCTGCCAAGCCAAAATTGCAACCCAAAAACATTCAAGCAAAAGAACCAACGTCGAGGGCTTTAAACTGGAGGGGCCCGCCGGCGCCGCAGTTAAAGTTCTTTCATCATAATTGGCCGCAAATCACAAATAATCCTCTGGTGTTAACTTGGGTTAACAGTTTGAAAATTCAGATTTCCAACAATATGTCTCAGCCTTCATCTTATCCACATTATAACCCTAAGTCTGATGTGGAATATGAACTGCTCATGACTAAACATATCAATAATCTTCTTAGTACTGGTGCCATAAGCATGTGTGAACCATGTGATGGTAAATTTAAAAAAAAAAAAAATGTTTTCCTTGTTATTATATGTAATGGGGCAAATAAATTTATTTTAAATTTAAAATCTTTAAATAGATTCATCATTACGCCACATTTTAAACTTGAAGATTACAGAACTGATGGGAGACTCATTCTAAAACATACTATTGACCTCAAGGATGCATAATATTGTTTCGATCAATGTTCACAATGACTTTAAAAATTTTCTGAGATTTTGTTGGTTGGGGAAGCTACGAGTATATGAATTTTATTGCAATTTTTACCATTCGGTATTAATATAGCACCATACTATGTCTTTACAAAAATTATGCGTCCAGTAAAGCAGTTTCTGCGTAATCAAGGCTTATTGTCCGTTATTTATTTAGATGATTTGTTGGTATTCGGAAATAGGTACCTACTTATAGATATGGATTGTAAACATAATTTTCAAATTACACAAAAGTTAATCATTAGGTTTTACAATAAACCTAAGAAAGTGTGTTAGTATACCTAACCGAACTGCAACATTTTTAGGTTTTGTTTTCAATTCCAAGAATCTTACGATTAGCGTTCCAGTAGAAAATAAACGTAGAATCAAGGATAAACTTTTACATTTCTCTAACTTAAAAAGATGTAAATTACGTAATTTTGCTCATTTCATAGAATTGTGGATGAGGAACTCGTAGCTAGGCTAGGATATTACTTTACGTCAGCCCACAGGTTGATGCATCAGGTTAAGCTACGCTTGCCGGAGTTGATCCATGGATGTTTGATCATCTTTACATACCAAGACTCCTCCGTGCCTCGGAAAGCACGTTAAGCCGTTGGTCCCGGCTGTCAATCGTGGATATTTGACAGTCGTTACCATTCGTCAGAAGCCCGAAAGTCTGATAACCAGTCTTACCAAGGGATATCGTATTACCCAGTTACTGGGTTGTGGAGGTCAGATAGGCAGTCGCTCCATGTAAAATACTGGTATTCAGCTGCATCCGGTTAGACTGGAAGCCGACCCCAAGATAGTTGGGGAAAAAGGCTATGCAGATTTATTTGATAGGATTGTTAAAAACAATTTGCCCAGCAACGCAGTACGGCTGACTATACACGAAAAATTCGAGAGAACTAAGTTTCACACTTTCTTAATCTCTCGCGCGAATCACATCGTTTAATAGTCATCGAACGTCACTTACAGGTAAGTTCGTTTGACTTTCTATTAACACGAAGGTGTCCTGAGTGGCGGCCCAGCGGAGCGGGGGCAGCAGCGTTCTTGTTTGCGTCGAGCGGCGCGTCGCGTGCAAGTTCAAACCAGTTTGTGTTGCGCCATGTCGTTCGAAGATATTATTACAGAAATTGAACTTAAACCAGAATTATGGTCAACAACTCATGCTCTTCATAAAAATAGAATAATTAAACAGAAACTTTGGAAGGAATTAGCTGTATAACTAGGAATTGAAGGTAAAGAATTGTTTTATTAACCTATTTATTGGTTGTACGTTATAAAACTTTAAACATTAGTAATTCTATTATCCCAAAAATAGTCAGAAAATTGTTGGCGTATGTTTTTCGCAATCAGACACATTTTCTTCTAAATATCAACAATATCGTACGACCCCGACGCCATGATGAAAAATGTGACCAGATCACTCGAACGCGAAGTGTGCACTAAGGCCACTGGGCGAACGCTCCTTCGCCGCTTGCACGCAACGCTGAACGCTCCGCTGGATGCTTTTTCACTCAGTCCGTACACTTAGCAGTCAGCAGGATTCGAATTACCGCGTCGCAGAGTTGTGATCTTATGCAAAATTTTCTTAGTGACTTTATGCTAAATTTTCATTGGTACTATGTTTGAAATGCAAACATCATCAACGTTAAAAAATGATGTCCCGCTTAAATCCTGCACATGTCTAACTGTTGGTATCATACAATAAAATTAAGCTAATATTATTACCTTGCAAATGGCATATTGGTCACAACTTGATACATCACTGGGTCTATAACGCTCATTATCTTTTGTATCAACTCAACTCAGCCTATTGCAGTCCACTGCTGGACATAGGCCTCTCCCAGGCTGCGCCACAACACCCTGTCCTCCGCCTTCCGCATCCAGTCTATCTCAGCCACCTTCTTAAGGTCGTCGGTCCATCTAGCTGGGGGGCGTCCACACTACGCTTGCTGATACGCGGTCTTCACTCCAGGACTCGTCTGCTCCATCGGTCGTCGGTCCTTCGACAAACATGACCAGCCCACTGCCACTTCAGTTTCCTTATTCTGCAAGCTACGTCGGTTATTCCGGTTCTTTTCCGGACAACTTCATTCCTGATTTTATCCTTCAAAGAAACTCCTAACATATCCCGCTCCATAGCGCGCTGAGCGACCTTGAATTTGTGGACCAGCCCGACCGTCGGTGTCCACGTTTCGGCACCGTATGTCATAACGGGCAGGACGCACTGGTTGAAAACCTTAGTCTTCAAACATTGTAGGATAGGGGGCGAGAAGACCTGATGAAGTTTTCCAAACGCTGCCCAACCCAGCCGGATCCTTCTGATCCTTCTATCTTTTGTGTATTATCTATTTATTACAATTATTTTAATTCACAAATAAATCTGCCAGTCGCTATTCCACGTATTTCATTGATGTAATAATAGATACTGTTTTTTTTTTAAGAAACAATTACCAAATTAGGGTGGGCGGTCCAAAGAAGTAAAGATCCCAATCCATACCACCAGACATATCTTTAGGTAGGTACCATTCGTAGTAAAAAAATTTAAATCTTTGATGAGTGTGACAATAGGTGATGCGTGGCACACATATCTGGAAGTTATACGAAGTACTTTGTACCATGTTCCTGTCGTACGAAAGCGCTCTGAGTAAGATACATGTCGGTATCCTCGGAACTATGATCCAACCCTGGAAGTGAAAAAAAAACAACTAATTTTTAAATGAAACTGGAGGATAATGGGTACAGTAGGAACTAATACAACCCTAAATGGGTTGTTTAAAGTTGGAAGTTTTGCAGAAGAATTTTAACGGAAACTCTCATTAAGTCGAAACTTATGAAAAGAGACTTTGTAACTTCTAGCTCTCTTTTCAACGCCATCTTTGAGTTTGTCAAACTACTTCACAAAAATGGTGCCTGCATCACATACGCTCACGCAACTGACCATGGACTGAACCGCAACCACAAAATGAGGGAAGAAAACCAGGAGGTTCATTATGTATATGTATAAATTTGACACTTACTCTGATAATAATTTTTCCCAGTACATCCATGCGATCCAGATGAGTGTGTGTATAAAATTTCTTTGTTTTACTTTTGCAATTACCAAATTGATATTCACTGTGAATAAGCTCTGGAAAAAATAGAAAATTATTTTATTTTTTGGATTTACTACGTAATTATAATTACATTTATCCATTTATTAGGTAATGGTATAACGCGTTACTTTTCGGAAATCAAAAGATCAATGACAGTTTTGGACTAGGATAAATCGATTTGTTCCCATACCAAAATGAGACATAAATGAAGTAAATTGTTAATGTAATTATAGTATATGTGCATAAAGTTTAGGTACCATTGCAGCAGAGGAGGGATTGAAAATTAAGATAACTAAGACGTAAGCACGGTTCTTCAACCTTTTCAATAAAGAGTCGATGTGGCAAAAAACAAACGTTAGGGATATATTTTGTCCGTCTCTGTATCTGTTGTCAAAACCACAACCTAGAAGTAAACAACTAAAAACAGTTCAAACCCTACCAAAAGCAAAAAAAAACAACTTAAAATCATAAGACAGTATCAAAATTGAAGAAATAGAAGAATTTAATATTTTTGGTATAACCCTGTAAATTCATGTAAACTGGAAAAACACGTGGGCAAAATTAAAACTAATTTCACGATTTCCATACGGTCTTAGCGTACTAACAGTACGATAACTTAGCTACTTTAATCATCATATAAACGTATAAAGATTCTAATACAACAACAGCTACCTAAATAATTATAATAACTCATGATTATACTATATACTTACTTATTATTATACTACTTATATTATACTTACATGTTGTGAGTCTTATGCTCAGGCGCATGGCTTAATATACAATGTGACAAAAAGCGAGTTCCTGGTCTTTAAGGCGGACGGTGGTAAATGCCCTGAGTTCGTGCCCGCAATAAAATTAAATAGTTATGAACTTAAACGGGTCTTTCAGTTCAAATACCTGGGGCATTTCGTAACTGATGACCTTAGAGACCAAATAGATATTGAGAGGGAACGTAGGGCGCTGGCAGTCCGATGTAACATGTTGGCTCGTAGGTTTGCGCGCTATAGCAGGGCAGTCAAAATAACACTTTTTAAAGCTTATTGCCAAGTGTTTTACACGTGCAGCCTGTGGACCAACTATACTCAGAGGGCTATCAGCGCCCTACGGGTCCAATACAATAATGGGTTCAGGATGTTTATGGGGTTTCCCCGTTTCTGCAGTGCATCAGGTATGTTTGCACAAGCACACGTTGATGGCTTCCATGCCACCGTCAGAAAGAAATCTGCCTCTTTGCTCTGCAGAGTACGGGGGAGCTCCAACTCCTTCCTGAAGACCATAGCGGGGTGGTACGAGTCTCCTTTATTAGGTGATGTTGTTCGAAGATGTATTTCGAACAACAGCCTTGTTTCCAAATAGATAATAAGTTTACTAACATAGGTATAAGTTATCTTTCTTTTTGTTTACTAACCCATATGGATGTTGCTTGTCCGAAATAAAGATTATTTTATTTTATTTAATATTTTATTTCATTATTATTTAAGGTTGGTTGGTGTACGTACTGAATTCATGATTATCTAAATTTTAATACTTGAAGGAAAAACTTTCGACCCCTTTTTACGAAAAGTACGCGCATGGAGGAGTATGAAATTTGGCACAGTTAAAGTTTATATGGTGAAGGAGTGCAGAAAGCTAATAATAAATGTAATAGAAATAAATTAAATGAATAAAAAAACATTACACACACTACCATGCGTTTGACACGTATTTGTAGGTACGGTACCTACTCTTTTGTGGTTCACAGTCATGTCCTGTCATATCTTTGGTCTTTGACATTATTGTCTTTATAGCCTTAATAGGAGTAAGGCTTTATAGCCTTAATAGAGTGCACGCACGATAAAGGTGTTATTAATAACACCAATCGATCGATTGTCGATCAACCATCGATCGATTGTTTGTCGACCGGTATCCATCGATCAGCCAAAGCTATTACACTAATCGATCGACGTTTGATTGATTGGTGTAACCTTTAGGGCCGATGCCTGCCTAGGGTCGAAATAGAGTCACCACGCCCCTTAATTAGCACAGGCAACTGAAGGAACAATGGTGGGTTTTAGTCAGGAAGAGTCTGACACGCCCTCTCGCTCCATCCAGAGCGGGAGAAGTCATTGGATGATGCCATGCTCCAAAAAAATAAAAAAGTCAGGTAGGTATTATAGGTACACTCTAAGCCAATGAAATAAATTCTCCAAAATGATGGCGAAACCGCAACAACATCCGTTGTATAATACATATGGTATAAAAGAACATCGTGAACAAACACGCAGAGCGATTTTATATTTTATAGAATTCGTAGGTTACCAGGTTAGGTTTAGGCAAATTAAATGAAAATATGTATCATAAAGTATCGTTAAAGTCGAGTCGCCTCGTTCATTATTGTTCTTTCATTTTTTTTTTGTCTAGTTACTCCTGGAAATATAGGTAAATAAGTCATACTTACTTCGCTCTGGCTGGGAGTCTTCCAAAGTAAGATCTTTTATCGACGTAAAATACTGCCAACATGAACCCCATGTAGCTGTAATAAATACTTATATTTTAGTAATAAATACATTAATATTACGAACTCTGTAGATTCTTTCTGTTAGGAACATTGATTTATTTTTAATGTTCGTCAGCGCAGCAGCTGCTTTTATAGATTACCAGCATTTCCTCGTGGCCTACTGCACAGAAACCGTGCATTGTCCGGTATTAAAATATCCTATGATACTCCACGCTAGCGGTGAGCACGCAAGCTAGTAATAGCAGTGGTGGCCTCAATGGTAACGGCCGCGACTTACAAGTTGTAGCTCCCGAGTTCAAACCCTAGCAGGTGCTTTACTTTGTGTATTAATTGTTTCATCACCAGCACCACTGCTCCTAAAACGGAAAACATCGTGGGGAAACCGGCATGAAGAAAAGTCTTGTCTTACTGTCTTAAACTGGCATGCCCTAGAACCAAAAATTCGAAGACATGTGACATCCACCAACCCGCATCAGGCCCACGTGGTAGATTACGGCCCACACCCTCTCACAGAGAGGAAACCTGTGCCCCAGCCTGCAGTGGGGACATTAAAAGGTAGATGATGATGATGATACTCTTCGCTAGTGAAGCTTTCTATTAATGAAAGAGTTTTCGTTATTTTTTTGTTACTCCAAGAATTCTTTTTTAACCGACTTCGAATAGAGGAGGAGGTTTTATATTTGACTGCTGTATGTTTTATGTCCACCGATTTTTCTGTCAGTTGTAGATCGATTTTCAATTTTTTTTTTTATCCGAAAGAGGCAGTACAATATATAATTTTTTTTATTCGAAATTGCTTCAGAGCTTTTTGAAAAAAATAACATAAACAAAAAATATGTATTCATAGATGACGTTTTGGTTTCCTCCTTTATTTACGAGTATGTTTAAATTGCATGTTCCATGTTATTGGGGTTGTCAATTATGCGTGACTTTAATAATAGTTCTCAATTCAATTCAATTTAATTAAATTTATTTATTTAAAAACAAAAAGTTCTGGGGTACAACAATTAAAAAGTGAAAAATAAAACACTTTTTACAAAAATTACAACTAACTTCTAGAAAAGAAAATACAATAAAAATTTAAAAACAACTTTGATTTCGGAAGTCGGTGTTTGTACACCGACTTCCGAAATCAAAGTTAATTTTTAATGTAGGTATTTTCTTTTTTGGATATGGTTGTATTTCTTGTAAAATAGTTTTTTTAATCAATTTTTATTATTTTGTACCAGTTACGATTTTTTAATTAAGTAAGAAGGAACGTGCAGATAGGTAAGCCTAAGAATTTGTTCTGGAGGACAGGAGAGTGTGAAACATAATTATAATATTGATTTAAATTAAAGTAGATTCACTGACGTTCAAATAAACTGCATAAAGTACAGGATAACTTTCGAACAACATGCTTTCATATTGCCTAGGTACTGATGAGTGAAAGACATGTCTGCCTACCAGAAAAAAATATTGTTTCGTTTTCCTGGCGTGATCAACATAAATCCATGCAAAATTGCTCCAGTGAGTACTTACAGTCTCTAAGCTATGTCTCGGATGGACCAACTGCAACTGTAAGGGTTCCTTGTCCTAGTTAGGACTACGGAACTCTTAAAAGTTTAATACAAAACAGAGTGATTCATTATCAAACAGATCAAGAAAATATGACACAAATGGAAAAGGAAGAATAACAATAATTTTGCAGATGCCCCCTAGCTAACTGACGGCGTCCCGTACACAGTGAATCTCGATCACGATCCGCGACCAAAATCAATGATCGCTATTAAGATTGATAATGTACGAATTAGATTGATGGATTGATGCATCTGATATCTTCCGATTTCTTGATCATTGATTTTGATCGAAGATCGCGATCGAGATTGACTGTGTACGGGGTGCTTTTTAGTAGATGGCACAGTCAAGAACATACGCGACAGGGTTATTAATATATTAAGTGCGGTATTTCTTCAAGACATGTTGCGCCGACCCCAAATAAATTGGGATAAGGGCAGGAGAATGATGATTTCTTCAAAACACCCTCAGTTTTTAAAATTGATTTTTGGGTATCGGCTCCTTAGAGCTTGGCCCATAGTGCGCCTGCACAAAAAAAAAAAAACTTATCGCACTCATCATTACCAAAACAATACGGAAGCTACCATGTATTTTGATGTAGTTTTTTGTAATCGTAAGTGAATTTTGCACATACACAAACTTTTCTAATTTTAACAAAAATTGTCACTTACCCGTATGAATAAGAATGTACGTTTTCACCAAGAGATGGCTTGAATACTTCATGTTGCATTTGAAATGTGAGAACGATCTGCATCCCAAATCGAATCAATCTTCGCTTAAATACTACCGGTTTATTTACAGTCATGACAGAAACATTTGTTTTCATGTTCAATTCATGATTAATATAATTAAAACAACATGAATCAATACACGCTAGGCCACCAGATCAGATGCATGAATATGGATGCAACAGGAATAGTAGCGTAGCAAGTGGCGTTCTGCTTACACCTGTAAATTTGGGTAAGTATTTTGTATGTATGATGGACGCCGAGCTCGTTAAACAAGTATAGACTGTGTAAGTGTTTAAATTCACTAGTTTAAGTCTCTAATAACCGTTGTTAAAGGTCACAGCACACTTATCAACTCGGAAAGGGATCGTCACCGTATCGCCTTTCGCGTCGCCGTCAAACAGTCGTCAACCTAACGTAAGCACGTAACCAAAGCGGATTCATACCTGTCTAAAACTGAAAGTCTTTTGAACAGTAGTGTGCCTAAGTGTAATCAATCATTTAGTTTTGAGCACGTAACACCACTTGACGTAGTTAACGTTTTCAACTCACTAAAATCTAAAAACACAGGTGATTTACTGGGGCATCTCAATCAAACTTTTAAGTAATATAATAGACATCGTAGCGCCCTATCTTGCTGTAACTTTTAATAAATGCGTGGACTCAGGAACTTTTCTTGATCTCATGAAGTATAATAAAGTCATACCTATATTTAAATCAGGCAATAAAAATGACATAGGCAACTTCAGGCCTATTTCCATCCTACCTGCATTTAGCAAAATTTTTGAAAATTTAATACTCAAGCAGTTGCTAAGATATTTTAATGTAAACAGTCTCCTTCATAATGATCAATATGGCTTTACAAAAGGTCAATCGACTACAGATGCGGGTGTTGCTCTCCTAAAACACATATTTAACGCATGGGAGAACTCGCAAAATGAAATCGAAGTTTTCTGTGATCTCTCCAAATCTTTTGATTGCGTACACCATGACACGCTTTTGCGTAAGCTGCGTCATTATGCTTTCCAAAACGAAGCTCTAAATGTAATTGATTCATATTTATGTAATAGGTTCCAATGTGTAGATACTGTGACGATTGTAGACACAGCCTAATCTCAGCGGGTCTGAACCGGCCTTCAACTGGCTGTTAAGATTATTGGAGAGCCGTTTGAATTTAGAATGTGTAGGTATCACATTTGTTTTAGCGATCAGTTCTGCTTGCCTGGCCGAAGTGGGCACTTGAATTTTTGCCGTGATTAGCAATATAGTTATTCAAAATAGCCTATCCCTCTTTCTTTTATAACACTGCACAATTTAATCAGTCACTTTCCTACACCACACTCTCGCGTTGCCAGCGAGTGAGACCACTACCCTGAACTTACTAGAACGTCCCAGGATCCCTGCAGGCTGTACTGATGCCTTGGGGTCCTACAATACAATGGTGTAAAGTCTTCCAGGCTACCAGTTCATTTAGGTGTGCCTCAAGGCTCGATATTGGGATCGTTCTGGTTTTTGGTATATATTAATGATTTACCACATTTTTTAAAGGGTATCTGTGACGTAGTGCTAACAGATGATACTTCTCTTATCTTTGAAGAAGATAGGAATAGACATGATTTTGATAACGTACATAGCGCTCTCTCAATGTTTACGGATTGGTTTACGATAAATAACTTAGTTCTTAATGCTAAGAAAACTAAATGTATAAAGTTTGCCTTACCTAATGTTGTAAATCTAGGACCTAATGTCATCTTAAACAAAGAATTGCTGGAAACTGTGGACTCGGCAGTTTTTTTGGGTATAACTGTTGATTCCAAACTTCAATGGGGCGCACATAACAAGCCTATCGGGGAGACTCAGCTCTGCCGCCTACGCCGTCAGAAAAGTTAGACAATATACTGACGTTGACACAGCATGGTTAGTCTATTTTAGTTATTTCAATAGCATCATATCCTACGGTATTCTTTTGTGAGGTACAAAATATATTTGTTTTATTATTTTATTTTATGTTTGTGAACGCACCCACGATACAGGAATAATTCCTAGTGTGGGGCAACGTTTTTAAAAAAACAAAACGAACGAACAAAAACGTGCTGTACGAGCAATATACAGGTTGGAGTCAAGAGTTTCCTTAAGAGAATTTTTGAAAGAGATTGGAATTCTCATTTTTGCAAACATATTATACATTAGACAAAATATATATTTATACAAAAAGACCAGTAATATTCACAATTTTAACACCAGAAATAAGCATAAACTTCATGTTCCTTCCCCCCGTCTTCGTAAGGTTCATGGTTCGATTGAGGGTCTTGGTATCCACTTTTACAATAAGCTGGGGTAGCTTCTCTTCTTATTTCATTTCTTGACCTGCCTATTAATGCATTTAAAACTAAAGTTAAATCTAGTCTCTGTTCGAAGGCATATTATACCATCAAATACTATTTAGAAGATAATGAAAGAATAGTTGGTCGCTGTGTTGAACGCAAGACAATGTTACACTTAATGTTCTTTCTCCATATTTAGCTTCTTTTTTTTTGGTGGGGTGGGAAAACATCCAATGACTTCTCCCGCTCTGGATGGAGCGAGAGGGCGTGTCAGACTCTTACTGACTAAAACCCACCCCTGTTCCTTCCCTGCCTGAGTGCCCAGGGGTGCGGTAACTCATTTTCAGAATTTATCCGCTACCCCTAGACATCTCCATATTTAGCTTATGGTTATGACAGATTACATGAGTTCATATAATAATTGTTTACTAATTTTACTGTGATGGCCCTAGTTTATCACTTGTGGCTTCGATAGATTCTATCGTTGCACGTGTTAGCAGGCACACCAGTTATGTATGGAGGCTTATTTAATTTAGTTTAGTGTTTATCCTTGAGTTCGTTTTCAATGGCATAAATGAGTGTCCTAGCTAACAAATGGCGGATAATTTAATTTTATAAGGGTATTTTAGACGATATATCTTTATTTTTCTGTTTTACATACGTTACATACACATATGTTAAGATTGTTGCATATAATTATATAGATTCAAGTTTTTCAAACTAAACAGACAGATGTGTAGCTGGGGAGTTTGTTGGCCAGTTCTTTTTCACAGCTAATACACTAGGAAGTGGTGACGGGCGGGCGTTTTTGGGGGACTGTCTTTATGTAGAACTTTGACGTTCAAAAAGTGCTGGCTCTCAACCAAGTTTGAATAAACGACTTTTGATTTTGGATCAGAAGCTCCGACACGTCGACTCGGCTACGGCTGGGCGACGCCGCGCTTACGGCTCGCCGACCGCTGGATGACGGCTAGGCGGCACTAGTTCAATCATTTTGAATCGGGCGTGGACGAAGAGACGTAAGCTAGGGTACGGGAACGCTTTGAGTATCTTGTTCCATGAGGAAAACCTTCCCGCTCATCGTCCTCTCTTCTCCTTCGGTTTCCTTCCCACTCTTCTAGTCGTTACGGTGGATCCTTTACTGTTCGTGCTGTACGCCTTTGGCACTCTCTTACACACACTCTAAGGGATAGTCCTTCGTTGGAGGTGTTCAGGAGAGGAATAAGGGAGCATTTCCTGTCAACATGACCCATAATAATATGTTTTTATAGAATTTCTTTGTTTATATTATAGGTATATACGAGTATTATGTTTGTGTATCACATATTTGTTTAGTTTTTTAAGCAACAATATTAGATTTTGAGTTTTGTTGTGCACTTATGATAATCCTAAGCAATTATGTATTTTTCACCTTGTGGTTTGCTGTAAGAAAACCCAAACGCTGGGTTAAGCTCGCCTATGTAATTAACTGTCCCATTGTGTTTTCTGTATGTTTTATGTGTACAATAAAGAATAATAATAATAATAATACGGAGAGCCGTAAGCGCGAGTACTGCAAGTCGAATACGCACCGCACCGCGGTTCGTAAGCTTGTCCCGAGGCGAGGCGATTACGTTACGATTCCGATTAGTGTGCGTTGCGGTAGGGAGTTTCATACAAATAATACTGAACGGATCGAGTTGATACGGTGACGATCCCTTTCCGAGTTGATACGTGTGCTGCGACCTTAAGTCTGATATCTCAAGTATGACCATGTAAACAAGGCAGAACTTGTCGAGACAGGGAAATCGTCCAATGATTTCTTCCGCTCTTCGTGTCAGACTTTTACTGACTAAAACCCACCCCTGTTCCTTCAGTTACCTGTGCCAAGGGGCGTGGTGACTCTCTTTCGAATTTACCGACAACCCCTAGGCAGGCATCGGCCCTGGCGGGCCCCGTCAGTAATTGCTGATATCTCTTTGAGGCGCGCGTGGAACACTACGTGCCGTCGACTCTCGGGCCTTGTTCTTATCAGACCGTGAGCTACCCATTACTCACTGTCCACAGGCACGCACCTACGGTAGGTGGAGATCGGCTTGCAACCCCCGACGCCCAGGGCGTCTCCTGCAGCGGCTGCTGGAGGCGTGAGGACGTCTCTGTTGAGTCTTCCTTACGCGTTCCGCCTCCTCCTTCGTGAGCATTACTGCTTCGCAAAAGTAGGCGACTGCTTCCCATTCCCTCTCGCTCCGTACCATGGTGTGGACCAGGAACGGATACGAGAGGTCGCTGCCACTGATCGCCTCCACGAGGACACGTCGGTGCTCCGCTCAAGTGGGGCAGAACTGCGCCGTATGCTCCACAGTGTCCACTGGGCGATATTCACAGTGGTGACACCTGGGCGTTTCTGCCCGCCTTATCCGACACAGGATCCTCCCAAAACAGCTGTGTCCGGTGAAGATCTGCGTTAGGAGGAAGGTGAGAACGCCGTGGTGCCTCTCCAGCCACTCCTCAAAGAGGGGCCTTACCACCACAATTGTGGCGTGCCTAGCGCTAGGTTGAGACAGTCGCTCTCTGCATGTCGCCATGAGATCCTTCCAGAGGTCTGTCCGCCGAGCCGTGAGGTGTCGCGGCAGCGAAGTTACGCCCCGGCGTTTCGCCCTCTCGCGCCACTCCCAGAGTTGCATGAGGAGTTTTACCTCCAGATCCCATGGCGACAGTCCGGCAAGGAGGCTTGCCACCTCACCGGAGACCGTCCGGTATACTCGGATTAGCCGAATGGCCATGATCCTTTGAGACGCGTTCGACCTGTGAACTGGTCGCTGCCTCAAGGAATGCGCCCACACCGGTGCCCCGTAAAGGGCCATGGACCGCACGACCCCCGAGTACACCCGCTCCAGTCTTGGAGCCAAAAGTCAGAAGTGCTCCACAAAGGTCCACCAGCTGTCAAAAACGAGTCCTAGGTACATCATCGTCCCCTTGACGCCGATGTGAACCCCTCCTACCGTTATCTGGGAACCCGACGGTGGCGCTTTCCGAGGACCATAAAAACACATGGCCTCGGACTTGTGCAGGGCCACCTCGAGTCCCAGTTGCCGGATCCTCTCGATGACTGTCGCAACCCCGCGTGTCATCAGTTCGGCCGCCGCCTGGTGTAACCTCCCCTGCGCCAGGACCAGCATGCCGTCAGCATAGCAAATTACGCTGACGCCGCTTGCGAGGTCGGCGCGCAGCACCCAGTCGTATCCGATGTTCCACAGAGCTGGCCCCAGGGCCCCAGGACTGAACCCAGTGAGACACCGCACGACATCTCTCACTGGTTCCACTCTCCCTGGTGACGGTTAGATGACAGCCCTGTCCGTCAAATAGACCTCGACCACGTGACAGGGGTTGGGCGGCACCCGGTGATATCGGAGTGTATCCCCGATGCAATTTCAGGGCAGGGTATTGAAGGCATTGCCGATGTCTAGAGACACCACCGAGACGACCCCACCCCGGGCCACTGCATCCCGCGTCGTGAGGGCTCGCATGCGTATGATGGCGTCTACCGTAGAGCGCCCCCGGTGGAAGCCAAATTGGCTCTCCGCCAGATCCAATCTTGGCGGATGGAGCGCAGGCTTACTCCCAGCCCGGTAATAGGTGTCAGCTGCCGCAAATCCGACGTAGTGTGGCGTGGCATTGCATGAGCCAACCTTGTGGCTGGGCTGACCACAGTAGAAGCAGTGGTCGCTGCGGTCCACATCCGAGGTGCACGCCCACATGGCAGCGGAAGCCCCTTAGAGATTTGGGTTCCAGCAGTTTCACCTGTGCTGAAACTCAGCGAGAGCATCAAGAGCCTTCGGCCTTTCCCGGCAATTTAGTTGGCCGCCGACACGAGACAGCTCACCGTGACGGCTCACAACCCCGTGAGGTCAGGACATATTGTGCCCGCCCTCACCTACCTCTCCCTCCGTCACAGAATTGTCCAGGCCCAGAATACGCATGTCAGCGCATTTGCTGGGCCTGGACACTCGAGCCTCGTCCGCATTTAAGGACGCCCTGAGCCTTTCGGCCAGAGCGTCAGTGGTTGGGCCGCTGGAGGCGCCGGAGACCTCACGCAGCCAGGCCCCAGTTGCGATAACCCTCACCCGCATGCCGTCGGTGACACCTAGCTCCTCCAGGTTCACTACCGCCCTCGCTTGGGCGAGCACGCTGCGGTAGGACACGCCCTTCTTTTCAGTTTCTGGCTGTAGTGTGATCACTACAGCTGCGGACTTTGGGGTGCGGAGTCTAGTCGCGGTGCTTCGCTCCTTGCGCCATTCCGCTTCCACCTCTCCCTCTTTTTAGCCGCCCTTGCTGCCTTGCCCGCCTTCTTCTTCTCTTCGGCCACTTGCCGAGTCGCAGGAGAGGTAGTTTTTTAACTTTCTGTCTTTCTTTGCATGTTTGTTTTTCCTTATGTGGGTATGATCCCTATCTCCTCTATCTCTCTTTTCCCATAACGCCGCACCCCCCAGTTTCGTTGCCAGGGTTCACGGTCACATCTGATGAGCCGCTAGCATCTGGACTCCGTCCAGTATTCTTCCCATAGCCACGCCTCATAGCTTAAGATTATGGTTGGTCGCATCGATCGATGCGAGCCCCTGGTGAGGGGCTGGAGGTATGGGCCTCCTTTGTTGTATTTTACTGCTGGGTCCTGTCCACCAGGTCGCCTCTAAAAAATTATTTACTTACATAGCTATAAACACTAAGTTTTAAATTTCTAAATCGAAGAAAAGAGAGTTTCCAAACAAACCTTTTCTCCCTTTTTCATCCAGATAGGGGTTGATTACAGAAATCGTTCCATTCATTTCAATTATTTCACTTCTTGATGGTTTATATCTATTTTGTTTTTTTTTTATTATTGAGAGCGAGCCCAGTAGTAATGGCTCCGATTTAAGTTGCGTAGTTTATGGGTTAAAACTCAGGCAGGCACTTTACTTTGTGTAAATTATTTCAGTCATCCACGTCCTCATCGTCCTCCCTGGGACTTGCTGCGATCTAAACGGCGTATGGGTACGCGGGGACTTAGAGTGAGCAACGAGAAAGGCGAGCGATTTGTCGAGTTTTGTCAAAATCACGACATGACCATCGGAGGAACTTACTAATTCATGGCGACCACCATAAGTTAAAGTGGAAGACACCCGATGGAGTCAACAAAAAAAAAAACAGATTGATCACCTTGCCATTAGTTCCAAATGGTGTTCTTCATTGATCTATGTCTGCAACCGTAGGGATGCTGATATTGATAGCGATTTTTATTTAATTTTTTATTGTTGATAGGCACGCGTTTGACCACTATCTCACTTGATGGTAAGCGATGATGTGATCGAAGATGAAGCACGCTTGCCTAAAATCATAATAATAAATAATAATAGATAGTCGTGTCAGCCAATGGCTTAATAGCCACGAGCCTCGACCAACACCTCAGGAGGCTCTCGTTAGGCGGCTGGATCAAGGGCTTGATTCAGAAAGCAGTACTTCTGGACACGGCTCGCATTGTCAGGCGGTTCCTCTCTCTGGAGCCCTGACCGCCGGTAGCTTGGACCCTGTTCCCGATACCGGTGGGATACTATTTTTTATATTTTTAAATGTGTTTTTTTTATTTTTTCATTGAAATATTTAAAAATATAATTTATATGTATTTACAAATGAATAAACGAAATAATAATATATTTTTTGTTTTGTGTAAATACCTAGTTTACAAAATTTGTATTGCTTTGCTATGGAAGAGCGGGGTTTCCCAACCCAGGCATTATTTGCTTACAGGAAAGCTCCAAACACTAAACTTTTATGTAAACTAATGAAGCAATAAAATATTTTGTTTTTTTTTTGTTTGGATAATAAGCAACACCAACAACATCTGACGTGTCAAAAATTGTTTTCAAACTATTTTTCGGTTTTTATAATATTTATCAAGTGATTTCAAGCCCACAACAAAAAGCAAAAATATAACCGTTATAGCAAGAACCCACATAAAAAATATGGAAAACTATCACCTTTACACAAAAAAACTACATGATATTGAAATGACAGCTGTCATGGACAAATAAACACGATAGATGTTGACTAGATAAGCAGCTCGCCGTGCACGCGCACCACTTCCAGCCTCGTCGCTCAACTTCGTCTCGCCGCCGCCGGAATTTAGCCCCACCGTGAGTAATGTGATACCGGCCGTGGCAGTTGCATCGAGCTCCAGCAACGAGTTCTTCTTGCCGCCGACGACACCACCACCTGCACGTCTACGTGGAGGACGCCGGCCGCCGAGCAGCTTAGGACCTCAAGGTCCACCGCCCTCTGATAGGGTCCCAGCTCCCGGCGGAAGTGTGCAGCGCATGCGATGGACGCAATCCATCAATGAAAACGTCATGCGCTCATACTATGGGGCTACAGAGGGAGGTAACAACCTGACCGCGTACCGTGTTCGGATGCTCTCTTTGTTCCAGGTGCTTGAGCCAGCCGTCAACGTTTCGGCCCAACGACTTTCAGATCAGGTACGGGTCATCCAGCGTAATCATATGTTGGATGATACTGTACTTGATCGCCTCCGAACTGAAATGGGTAGCCATGTCAATGCCCCTCCGTCGCAGACTGTGGTACCAGTGGTGGTACCACCGTCAAATCATATTCCCAGCCACGCTGACGAGGAGTGTAATGACATGGTTACAAACGTAAGTACCCAGTACAATGATGAATTGAGGAGTGCTTTGGAGTGTGCTATTCAGGAATATCGCAACATGCCGCTCGAACTTAGGCCACGCTTACCACGTTTGCCCATGCATAACAAGAATAGGGCGCTGGTGGCTGTTCTGTATTCGCAGTTGTCAAATTATTTTAATGACTGCGAAAACCTCACTAATACACATTCGATACTGTACTGCGCGGCTGTAGCGGCATGTCGTGTAGCTCACGTCAAATTTCCTAATGACAGAGCTACACGACCAAGCCAGCCGTGCCGGTTTGGCAGTGCAGGATCGAGTGTCGTATTGGTGGGGCCAGAGCACTCATAAGCAAACTAATCTGCTTCAGGGAGGGCAACACTCGCCCAAGAGTAATGCGTTTTGTAAGACAGGTGTTTTCGGGGACTGATATCAGTCCCCGAGACTATTTGTCCCGTGTCACAGAGCGCATCGACTTCCTGAAGCAGAAAGTATATGCATGGGCAAACCGTATTCGCAGGTATAAGCGGCGAGTGGAACGGTACATCCAGAATCGCACATTCCAAAGTAATGAAAGGTGGGTGTATAGGGATTGGGAGCGACCGGACCAAGGTGTGACTAATACGCACCTGCCGGATGATGACGCCATATACTCGTTCTGGTGCAGCATCTGGTCGGTGCCTGTCTGTCATACCGAGGGCGACTGGATTTGGAATGTTGAGCGCGCGTGCGATCTAATACCAGAAATGGGGGCAATTATCATCAGCCCCCAAGATATAGCTCGTGCAGTCCATCCGTTAGCTAACTGGAAATCTCCAGGGCCGGACGTGCTGCACAACTTCTGGATAAATAGGTTTACAAGGTCGCATGCCCGCTTGGCATCTCAGATCCAGTCTGCCTTAGAGTCAGGTTCGCTGCCCCAATTTCTAACTGCAGGAATAACCCACCTGCTCCATAAATCAGGTAGTACTGCGGAACCTAAAAATTATAGACCGATCACGTGCTTACCGACGGTCTATAAGTTTCTTACATCCATTTTGAGAGCTAAGATTAACACACATATAGATAGTAACTGTATCATGTCTGCCTCTCAAAATGGAATGGGTCCCGCGGTACCAAGGAGCTTCTCCTCATAGATATGACCACTAGCCAACAGGTTCGGCGTTCCCGAAAGGATCTATCGACATGTTGGATAGACTATAAGAAGGCCTATGACTCAGTTCCTCATACATGGCTCATGAGGGTGCTAGAATTGTATAAAGTTGATGCAACCCTACGCACTTTCCTGATGTCATGTATGGGGAAATGAAGGACGGTCCTTCGCTATCCAGGATGTCGATAAATTCAGAGAAATAGAGAACCGATAAGGATCGAGCGGGGTATATTCCAGGGTGACAGTTTGAGTCCGCTTTGGTTTTGCCTAGTCTTGAATCCTCTAAGTACACTGCTGGAGAATTCAGGGCTAGGCTATCGGTTGATGTGAGGTGGTGGTATATCTCACCTCCTTTACATGGATGACTTAAAACTTTTTCCCCCAGCAATCTGCAACTGATGGAGCTACTGAAGGTAACTGAAACCTTGGGTAGTGCCATCAGGATGGAGTTTGGTGTGGACAAATGTATGGTCATGCATTTAAAACGAGGGCAGATTGTGGAATCCGTGGGAACTCAACTCTCGGATTCCATAAACCTGAGATCCCTCTGTAACAAGGCAGTGTTAAAGCCTTGTTTATTTTTTGACCTCTATTCCAAAATTACGTTCTTTGCTACCTTTTTTTAATTTCAAATTCAAAAATTACTTGTTTTCTCTGTCAAGTCTCTGTTTTAATATTAAAAATGAGTTCTAATTCTGCAGCCGAGCTAGTAGAAGCTCTTCATTATCATTTTTCGACTCTTCAAGTGTCAGTTACCAGTTTCCTGGAATTGTGCATTAATACAATTTTATTACGTAACTAGTCACAGTGTATGTGTTCGTAATATTATAATAAAGCCCACTGTTGTAAATAACAAATACAATGTGTTAACTCGTCGTGTGTTATTATTCATTCAACTCCTCATCTACGGTCCTCCTACTCTACGTCCTCCTCTGCGTGTCACTCCTACGTCCTCCTCTGCGTGTCACTTCTACGACATCCTCTACGTGTCACCAATACCTCTGCAACGTGACACCGCCTCCGTACCGTAACACTGGCGCCCTCAACGTGATCGAACCCAGCCCATCCCATCCCAGAGCCCAGCAGCCGCCCTCAACGTGATCGAAAAGAGCCCAGCAACCGCCTCAACGTGATCGAACCCAGCCCATCCCATACCAGAGCCCAGCAGCCACCTCATCGTAAATCCAGTTCATCATCCCGGAGCCATCAGCATCAGCAAGATAAGCTCTGGTTGTGAAGCTGTTCTGGATAAGTCTCGACCCCGCCTGTCGAGTGAAGCCCATCCCATCATCTAAAAGAATTTTTTAATTTTTATAATTTTGTGTTGTTTTGTGTTATTTATTGTTTTAAGATATTGTTACTTTAGTTCTCAAAATTCCAAAAGGAACTAGTCTGCCCAAAAAAATTTGCGGCCCCTTTTGCTACTACTACTACATCAATTCCATCATTCCAATAAAAATTAAGCATTTTAGTTTATTAACATTTCTTACAGGTTCCAATTTCCATACTACCTAACAAGATTTTACTCGACAAACTATTGGAACGAAGTTCCTTATAGCGCGTTGTGAAAGGGGGCTAGACGGAAAAAAATCTTACGAAAAGTTGTCACGACACTAATGAGGCTGTCCATCCAAAAAGATTGTGTTGGAAAAACAATCTAATAAAAACTTCTTGTATTTTTGGTGGGTAGGTACAAAGTTTGCAAGCAGATCAAGCATTATGAGCTGAGCTGAGCTGAGCTGAGCTGAGCTGAGCTGAGCTTAGCTGATCTGAGCTGAGCTGAGCTGAGCTGAGCTTAGCTGATCTCAGCTGAGCTGAGCTGAGCTGCGATGAGATGAGATGAGATGAGATGAGATGAGATGATAAAGTATAACTTCTTACGTGCGTGCGTGTGTGCGTAGTTAATAATAAAAAAAATATTATAAATTAAAAAAAATAAAATTATATTACAATTCCTTCACTAATTAATCGAAAGGAACTTAGTTCCATCCGGGTGTCCCTTGACACCTCTCAAGTTTTTTTTATTTTATTATTATTTAACAACACACATATCCAATCAGTACATGGTGCAATACTTACTTACAAAACTCAAAACAAAACATAACTACCCCATCCTACAGACAGCAACATTGACCAAAGTTCACATTTGAACATTCATAAGCTGGTAGCATTCACTTGTGCTAAACTCCTCGGAGACACTTGTGTTTGTGACCAGTCCTGACTAACGGGAGTACTGTTGGAGAATATCCTCAGCGTACCCTACATACCAACTATTGATGGTGACTTCTAGGGCATCCTGCTGACATGCTAGGGGTCACTGTATAGTCAAAGTTGGCTACTGTACATGCACAACACTTTTTTATAAATAACGTTACACTTCACTTTCAAAATTTAATCATATTACATAGTTATAAAAAAAAAAAAAAAAATAAAAAAAAAAAAACCTCTGAAGAACTCCGTAGGCATGCATTACTATAGTGTTGTATAGTGTGTTGTGTCGTGTCAGACAGATTTTGACAAAACATCAAATCTTTCTTTTAATTTTCACTACGCAACCTCCATACAATGCATACGGAATTAGAACTCTTTTGTATTACTATTTCTTTTGATATTATGTTATTTTTTCTAAACCTATTAGGTTTACATACTTCATTCATTCATAATTTTCCCCTTTCAATTACATTACATACGATTGCTACATCGGTAGTTATTTAGTTCAAGTATTCTATGGAGCGGGTGATTCCTCCCTAAATAAGCCTAAATCATTACCGATCATGGTCTTCCCCTTGATCATTACTTTATTCTATGGCTTTAAACCATAAGAATCTTTCGGAGCGGGTGATTACTCCTTAAATAAGCCATAATCACACTACTTATGGTAATATTTTTGCCACTTCATTATTTAGAGCGGCTAGCTACTCTTTAAATAAGCCTTGTCCGTTAAATATATACATAAGTATATTTTATTAAGGTTATTCCCTTAATAGTTACTTAACGTGCATAGCACGAAGGCTTCTTTGCCTTGTTATTTACTACTTGTTACAGCAGGTAATTAAACTTGTATCATAGCTTCTTATCATCATAGAATTTAACATCAGCGGTTGGTGACTGATTAAATAAACCTATACTATTGAAGGGCAATCTAATGAGTTATGCTTAATAATAGGATAAACTCTTTTTGACTTTGCGATGAGTTCTGTACTTACTTATATGCGAACATAACTATGAATGAACGAAGTATGGAAGGTATTATGGAAGGTAATATGGATGTGGTAGATTGTTCCTTTTGTAAATACTCGTTGTATATAAACACCCTCGCCTTCTAAATTTTCACCTCACTCGTAACCATCCTATTTAAGATTTTTTTATTTAATTTTATGTATTAATTAAATGCTAACGAAAAATCGCTCACCTGCTACTTGATTTTTCTTTCCGGGGCAGCCGGGTATTGTAACAAGGCAGTGTTAAAGCCTTGTTTATTTTTTGACCTCTATTCCAAAATTACGTTCTTTGCTACCTTTTTTTAATTTCAAATTCAAAAATTACTTGTTTTCTCTGTCAAGTCTCAGTTTTTATATTAAAAATTAGTTCTAATTCTGCAGCCGAGCTAGTAGAAGCTCCTCGTTATCATTTTTCGACAGTTGTCAGAGTGTCAGTTACCAGTTTCCTGGAATTGTGCATTAATTTTATTACGTAACTAGTCACAGTGTATGTGTTCGTAATATTAAAATAAAGCCCACTGTTGTAAATAACAAACACAATGAATTCTTTTTCTTTCTTTCTTCTTTCAATGTGTTAACTCGTCGTGTGTTATTATTCATTCAACTCCACATCTACGGTCCTCCAACTCTACGTCCTCCTCTGCGTGTCACTCCTACGTCCTCCTCTGCGTGTCACTCCTACGTCCTCCTCTGCGTGTCACTTCTACGACATCCTCTAAGTGTCACTAATACTTCTGCACCGTGACACCTCTCTCCAACCGAAACCTATAAGTATTTGGGTATGTCGGAAGCGTTAAGTATCAATGCCTCTGACATGAAGCAATCGTTGAAGGAGCGCCTCCTGAAGAAGGTATTCAATAGCCTTCTTTCAGGCGGAAACAAGGTGCGTGCCTTCAACGGTTAGGGCGTATTCAGATGACACGCGCCGATCCCGCACAGCACCCGTGCACGCGTTGTGCCCGCCTTAAACCCGCACACGTGCTGCATCCGCCTCGCACACGCCTCGCGCCCACTTAAACCACTAGTGACTGGACTACTTCGTTCACTAGGCATAGTGGCTTCCAGGTGTCACAACGTGTGTCCAGGTATCACGTTTAAACCAAAATGGATTTGACTAGGTTAAACAAAGTTCTAATTACATTCTATATGTATAAACAATGGAAGAAAGAAATAGACAGTAAAAAAATTAATACTAAAAGAAAATATTGGATTCACCCTATATTAACACGCAGAGAGAAGCATGGCGAATTTCATATCCTTTATGCGGAATTACGCAATTATAATGATGAATTTTTTATCTATCTTCGAATGACTAAAAGGACATTTGTTAATTACTGTCCGTTTTAAACATTAAACTGAAGCATCAGCACTCAGCTATGCGAGATAGTATTTCTTCTGCCGAAAGGCTGGTTGTAATTTTAAGGTAAGTAGTCACGGTCTCGCTCAAGATTGTAGCATGCGCGTGTTAGAATTTTTATATGTGTATGTATAGATATGTAACCAGATGTATGTAAATATTTAATATTCGTTACTTATCTATCTATCTATTTACCTATTTATTGCTCTTTTATTTACTTAAATACTTATATACTTTACGTATATACTTTATTTAGTTTATATACTTTGTGTATATACTTTATTTAATTATTTACTTATTGTGAATGTGGTGTTTTAAGGAAGGGATTTATTAAGAAAAAGCACAAAGACAAGACTATGTATTTATTTCCAATAGGCTTGTAATCAATCGAAATCTAATTGCCTGTTCGCAAAACTAGGTCTTCGTGGAGAAGAACGGCAAGAAACTCCACGGTAGCTCTCTTTATTTACTGTATCGACACATCATAAATAATCGCTTATCATTTTAAATCCAATTATAGGATCCATCACAAGCCATATTAACAACGATAACTATCTTGTGGTATATAACAACCACTATCGTAGTAGTGTATATAACACAACGTTACGTTAATAGGACACATCTTAAATAATCGTTTATCATAATAAATCTAATTACAGGATCCATCACATAAGCCATATTTACAACGATAACTATCTTCTGGTATATAACAACCACTATCGCAGTAGTGTATATAACACAACGTCACGTTAATAAACAAGTTATTATGACCTGTGTTTTAAATACACCAATCATCATAACAACATTACATGGCTCATAAATATGATATAAATATACTTCATCATCTACAATAAATCAACAATAGTCAGAATAATATCATACCTTAGATGTTAGCGCCTTGGAAGTCGAAGAGAAACTGAGCCGCTCCATTTTTTTTTTTTTCTGAGGCCCTGCTCTTTTATACCCGTTAACAAACAAGTATGATTCACAAGTGACAGTTGAGTCTTATCAGTCTTTGACTTCTAGGAAAATAAGTTTGTTACAAAAATCATTTATTAAATTCATTAATTAATCTTAACGATTCAGTATAAACAGATAATAATTACATAATAATTATATACGAGTATATATTACGCGTATGGTTGAAAATATTTTTGTATTTCTGAAAGGTTTATAGTTTATTTACAAACGAGCACAAAAATAGAAAAATCGCATGTCCTTTTTAAATAAATTATTTCAAACTATAGTAATATGGCTCCAATTTTGAACGTGACCATACACATTGAAACATATTTTTGATGTAATCCTTTATTAATTTTAGAAAATGTAAGATAATTACATTAATCAAAAACGATAATTATCTTAAATTACAGCGGTAGATATTACAGTAGCAAAATAATAAAATTAATTCAGTGTCGCAAAGTCAAGGTCGTCACTCATACTGGATTGCACACTGGATTGACTTTGTTCAATTCTAGCGTAAGTGTCAAATTCTAGTTCGGAACTATAATTAGTAAGCCTAGATTGGCTTCTCACATTAGAGGGTCCAGGTGCAGTGGAATATCCATAAGCTTCTTGGCTCCTCACATTAGAAGGTCCAGCTGCAGTAGAATATCCATAAACTTCAGTATCATAGGTTTGCTGAGGTTGGATGGGCTGTTGCAATTGTATATTTTGTGATTCTGATGTGTTGCTGTTTAGATTTCTTTGTTTAAAATTTCTTAGTATTGAAATAACTTGATATTGGAATTCGATAACTTCATCGTCATTGAACTTCTCTACTGTTGGAGCAATACTCTTGAAAAATGACATAATTCTGCTGTCATCAGAAGTTTTCTTTTCTTCTTTTTGCATAGAATCGATAAATTGCATCATTTTTATATCTACTGCACTCAAATTTTTATCTTGCACTTGGTCTTTCTTCTTCTTCTTGATCATTGATGTATCATGGCTGTCATCGCTTTCAGTGTTGCAGGATGGTACCATATTTGACTCAATATTTCTATGTTGGGCAATTTTTGTCAAAAATTTCATATTGTCGTAGTATGTGTACTTATGAACTGATGGATTAGCTCCCGATCCCGACTTGCTCTCGCTTAATTTTCTATGACATTTCATCCATTCGTCTCTCATAGATTTCCACTTTTTCACAACCAGTTTTCCTGTAAATAAGTCAAACAGATCTTATTAATTATAATAATTATTTATTATTCCATTTTTTTTCCAGGTATTTAGCAACAGGACATAATTTCGCTGATCTACGATACGGATTCAGAATCGGAAAAAGTACTTTAAGTTATATAGTCAGAGAAGTTTGCCAAAGTATCTGGGAAGAATTGTCAGAAACATATATGAAAGTACCAACTAAAAATGAGCGGTATGAAATTGCTTGCAACTTCTGTTTAAAAGCCAATTTTCCTCATTGCCTGGGTGCTATAGATGGCAAGCACATAAGAGTTATAAAGCCCAAAAGAAGTGGGTCAATGTTTTTAAATTACAAACATTACTTTTCAATTGTTTTAATGGCGGTAGTTGATACAAATTATAATTATATTTTCATTGATGTTGGTGCATACGGCAAAGAATGTGATTCAAATGTTTTCAAGGAGACTGCTTTTTGGAAAAGCTTAGTGAACAAGACGTTAAATTTGCCAACGCCTGCACAACTGGAAGAATCATATGTCGATCTACCCTACATTTTTGTTGGGGACGAGGCTTTTGCGTTACCCATTCAGTGGCCAACAGCTGAATGCGACTAAATCGGCCTTTAACTATCGTTTGACCCGAGCAAGGCGATATGTAGAATGTGCTTTTGGCATTATGGCTAATAAATGGAGAATTCTCCATCGTCCTCTAGATGTGTCACTTGATTTAGCAGTTAAAATTGTAAAAACGTGTTGTTTACTACAGAACTTTATACATAAAGAAGAGGGTATGCGTGAAATATCAACCATCAATCTTGGCCCTGAACTATCGGCTTTACCAAGGTCGCCATCAATACAATACAATACTATGACAGCAAGTACAGTTCGTAATCATTTTGCGGAATATTTTATGTCTGAGCATGGACGAGTACCATGGCAAATTAAATATTGTTAACAATTTATTAAATATATATGTATATTCAAACATACTTACCGTATTTATTTTTTTCCACATCCGACAGCGATTCAAAATCGTCATTAATAATTTATACATATTTCACGCCAAGCCTGTAGAGTTTTCCTTTTATCTTTATAGCTTTCAAGGGTTTTATCTCACAGCACATCTCTTTCCTCCACCAAAGAAATGAATGTTTCTTTGTCGAAGTTATCCATCATATATTACTAAAACAAAAAACACGCCACACGACTAAACTTGATCACAGTCAATACAACACTAGCCATATTCTCATCTATGCCAGCCATAGCGCGGGCGCAAGGCGTACGCGGGGAGGGTGCAGAGCGCGGGCAGGGCGAGTGCAGGGTTGGCGCGAGGCGGGCGCGGGACGTGCGCATGGCGTGCGCGTGTAGACCTCGTTAAATGCAATTTGAGATCTATTGATGCATTATAAGGCTCAAATTCTTATTTAACAAATTTCAATGCGAGTTGGACGCGGGTGGCGTGCGCTGAGCGTGCGCGTGTCGTGTGAACGCGCCCTTAGGTCATGCCGGTATTGATGTACTCTTTCGGCGTACTCAAATGGACTCAAACAGAACTTGACGCCTTGGGTAGGCGGGTCCGTACACTGCTGACTGCATACCGAATGCATCACCCACGTTCGTCAATGATGAGACTGTATACCCCGCGGAAGTGTGGAGGCCGGAGCTTTTTAAATGCTAAGATCCTCCACAACCGTGAGGTATGCAGTCTGAGGGAATATTTCCTAGCTGTTGACGTGGGTATGCATCGAGATGTAGTGGCGGTGCAGGCTCCTTGACTAACGAGAACTGGCGCAAACCTCTAGTGCTTGACACTAACGATCGCAGAAAAGTATGGCAGAGTAAGGAACTTCACGGACGCTTTTTCCGGGCTCTACATGGACCCGATGTAGACCAACTAGCGTCCGTAGCCTGGCTGCGTGTCGGTGACCTCTTTGGGGAAACCGAAGGTTTTGTCTGTGCAATTATGGACGAAGTTATCATGACTTAAAATTATCGGAGATTTATTGTGAAGGACGGCACTGTTGACATATGTCGGGCATGTCATCGTCCGGGAGAATCAATCCGCCACATAATCTTTGGTTGTTCTCGTCTAGCTAACGGTGAGTACTTGCATAGGCACAACCTTGTAGCCAGGATTATCCATCAGCAACTTGCTCTGAAATACTCTCTTGTGGAATCGGAAGTGCCGTACTACAGATATGCGCTCGACCCAGTTCTCGATAATGGTCACATCTCATTGTACTGGGATCGGTCCATCATCACTGACAGGACTATTGTAGCCAATAAGCCTGATATAGTGGTGGTAGGCCAAATCAAGAGGCGTGCAAAGATTGTTGACATTACCGTCCCACATGACGAGAACCTCGTGAAAGCCGAGAAAGATAAACAAATCAAGTATATTGACTTGGCTCGCGAGGTTGTCGACATGTGGGTTGTGGACTCAGCGATCACTGTACCGATAGTCGTGTCAGTCAATGGCTTAACAGCCACGAGCCTCGACCAACACCTCAGGAGGCTCTCGTTAGGCGGCTGGATCAAGAGCTTGATTCAGAAAGCAGTACTTCTGGACACGGCTCGCATTCTCAGGTAGTTCCTTTCTCTGGAGCCCTGACCGCCGGTAGCTTGGACCCTGTTGCCGATACCGGTGGTATACTATTTTTATATTTTTAATTTTTTTTTTTTTATCTTGTGAATCAATATTTAAAAATATATATGACGGCGCGACACATGACATTTGACGTTTGCTGTCGACGACGTCGGAACAGAATGGCAGCATGACATATGTCAGCTGTCTGTCAGCTGCCATTCTTGCGGAACGTCACACCGGTGGGAGCGGGGCAGCCATCTTGTTCACTAGCTTGCTACTATTATAGTCATCTGTGTTGTTCACTTCGGAATCGAGAACCGCCAACGCACCACGCGTTCGACGAATCGCTTACTTCCGACGCCATCTTTAACAGTTTCTAAGTTGATTTAATTTAGTATCGTTATCTATGCCTAATTAAAGAGTGTTAGCGTTATATTTTGTTAATCTGTGAAGTTAAGGAGAAATAAATCATTGGAGAATCAATTTGTGACTTTGTTCGAGTTTCTGACCCACGTGAAACATGGAAGATTCTGATATAGGCCATCCTGAGTCTATATCAGAAGTGGGATCCCACGGGCCACAAACAGGGAACACGCAGCCTGCAGAAAACATCCCTGCAACGAGAATATTGTCGAATACGGATTTTTGTGATGTCGCAAGCATCAACTCCTGTGAGTACCAACACGATAAAACTAATTGACTTTGATCCTGATGATTCCGAATCTGACATCGAGGGCTGGTGCAACGTCACAGAAGTCAGGAGAAAAATCTTGTAGGTGTTGATCTGTTGATGGCACTTACTAAGGCGCTCAAAGGTCGCGCAGCGACCCACTTGACCAGAATGAACCTCAAGGAATTAACATGGGCTGCAGTTAAAGAAACTTTGCTAGCTAGATTTGCTAAACCCAAACTAATGCAAGATCATTTTGATGACATTTTACGATTTCAAATTAATGTCAAAGAAACCGCATCAGAGTCTGCAATGCGATTGCGGAACTTGATCGAACGTATACCAAAAACTGACCTTCCTGAGGAAGTTATCACTGGGTTCGTGATATCGGTGCTATGTCAAAAGGATAATTTGATACGTATTATAGAGAGTTGATAGCACATGTGATAACTACTCGTGCTCAGTTGTTTCGGATCCTCAATGGCATATCACTAAAGCGACGGTTGGACGTCAGTGATGGAAATCAAGACGCCCGATTCTAAGCGACCTCGAATGACAGACTCTAGATTCCCTGGAAAGTGTCATTGGTGTGGCGTGCCAGGACATCGACAGTTTGAATGCAAGAAGCGAAAGGATGACTCCAAATCATTGAAGTCTCACGAAGCATCCAGTTCTACAAATAATCAAGACAAGCCGTCTATAACCTGCTACACGTGTGGCAAACCTGGTCACGCGTCTACGACTTGTCCAGAAAAGAAGAATGGAGGAAAGTCTGAAAGGAAGGAAGTCAACCTTTGCGACCACAAACTTTCCAGATCTACGTTAGAGACATCAGCTGGTGAGAGATTTCCATTTTTATTTGATAGCGGATCATCTTGCTCGCTCTTATCTGAAATTATTCGCTGTTGGTTTCCGGGTACTGTGCGCAATAATCTAGTTCATCTTTCTGGTATCGGAGGTGATGACGTACAGTCCACTTACCAAATTTTAAGTACCGTAAAAATTGGAAATGCCTCAGTAGACCTTATGTTTCACATCGTTCCAGATACGGTAATGTCTGTGCCGAAGGTTATGGTGCGATCCTTATACAAAGAGCGAATAACTTACCCCATGTTGTGGAGTACTTCAGCCGGCGTACATCTGAGGTAGAATCTCGCTATCACTCGTACGAAATAGAGACCTTGGCTGTCGTACGAGCGGTAGAACATTTTCGGCATTATTTGTACGGCCGACATTTTGTAGTTTACACTGATTGCAATTCGCTCAAAGCATCAAAATCTAAGGTTGATCTGACGCCTCGCGTGCATCGTTGGTGGGCTTTCCTACAAGCCTACGACTTTGAGATAGTATATCGTGAAGGCCGTAGTGTGGAACATGCAGACTTCTTTTCCCGTAACCTTCAGTCAGATGCTGGCGCGTCTTCGTCCCAAACCCCTACTACTAAAAGTGTCGTTTGTTGAGTAACATCAAGGATGGCTCTCAGTTGAACAAAAACGCGATAGCGAAATCCAAGACTTGATTAGTAAGCATAACAACGGTGACTTCCCGGAAACAGTAGCACATACTTACGATGTTAGAGATGGTATCACTTTTCCCGCTTTTTTGGTCTTATGCCTTAGCCAGCCATCTACTTATATGTTTTGTCATCGAATGAGACTAAATTGGAAAAATTACAATACACAACGAAACTACCCGATTTTTAGGGTTCCGTATCTAATTACAGCCTTCTTCATTTGTAAGTACTTATAAAATTTAGATATTTAATAATCAGATTGTTGTTTGGCGCCGACTCAAAATTAGTTTATATAAAATTTGATATTTTATGTAGGTAAATATGCTCATTACTCAAGACTTTAAAAGGTTTATTTAATTTTTGCTTTTTAGTTCTTTTTCATCGGTTAATTTTTTTGTTAAAAAGTTTTTTATTTTATGATTTTTTGTGGCTCGCATCATCTTTTAACACTCTGAGGCTAATTTCAAATCCTCCATAATTCCTCTTGCCACTGAGCTGATGATGTAACCATTCTTCCATGAAGTTTCCAGGATATTGACCAGTTGAGGTTACCTTCAATATTGTAAAGACGTCTTTTCTTCAAAGCATATTATGTGGTATTTGTCACTAAAACCAGTTTTATATCTAACTTATATTGTGTAGGAATGGTATGGTTTCCATTATCAGCTCAGTTTCAGGATGTGATGATTCCTAAATGCAAATACCTGATTAAGTTATGAAAAGTAAACAGAAACAATATTCGTGCCCAATTTTTGAGATTCTCTCTCAATTTTTTTCAGAATCCCATGATCAGATCCTGATGTCCTTGACATGGGACCACCCTTGAGGTATACCCTATCTAAGAAAAGTAGAATCATCAAAATCGGTTCATAAATAACGGAGTGAGGGCCGAACATACATATAGAAACGCTAAACGTATCCACAATTTTCGAGGTTTTTTCTCAATTTTATCAGGATTCCATTGTCACATCCTGACTTCCTTGACATGGGACCACCCTTGAGATATACCCTATCTAACAGAAAAAGAATAATCAAAATCGGTTCATTCAAAAAAAAAATATATATATATATACGGTAGAATTAAGAACCTCCTCCTTTTTTTCGTCGGTTAAAAATGGCTTTAAGCCTATTAAAATCCACGTATTTTTAGACTGCTTTCAAGATTTGATAAAACTTTATGAGGATCTTGTAAAATATTTCAAAATTTAGTAGCTGCGATGAGAAACATGAAATCTCCTCTTGTCATTATCATCATTTCAGCCGCAAAACGTCCACTGCTGGACGTAAGCCTCCCCCAAGTGTCGCCACAATGACCGATCCCGTGCATCACGCATCCATCAGCTACTCGCGACTCTCACCAGGTCATCGGTCCACCTTGTTGGAGGCCTTCCAACGCTGCGTCTTCCGGTACGGGAGCGGCCGCCATTCCAGAACTTTTCGACCCCGTCGACCGTCTGTTCTGCAAGCTATGTACCCTGCCCACTGCCACTTCAGTTTGGCGATTCTTTGGGCTATGTCGTTAATCTTGGTTGTCTTGCAGATTTCATCATTTTCCTCATATTCCTATTATTTATATCACCATTGTACAAAATCTGTTTTAGTAACTATTTTGATGTACGCTAGTACATTATAATCTATTTTATAGACTGCAGTTTAATCAACCATACCTGCAGACAAGGTTATGAAACCATCAGAGTGCCCAGGGGCGAGGTAACTCTGTTTCGAATTTATCCTCAACCCCCGGGCAGAAAGGAAGGTAAGGTTGGCAACGTTTTTTAATATTTTAATTTCTGCTTTTCCCTAAAATCATTTAATATTTTCATAAGAGTTAAGAGACTTGGTATCATCATTTTCCTGCCCTTCCTATCCCATGTTACTTGGAGTCGGCACAATACGTTTTTTTCTTCCATTCTGTCCTGTCAGCCGTCACGCTATCACTAACTCCCTTTTCTTTCATATCACTCCTCACACAATTCATCCGTCCTTTCTTTGGCCTCCCTCTCCCTCTCCATGCATCCACATTTATATTCATAACTCTTTTAGTTACATGTGTTTCATCCCTCCTCTTTAGTTAAGAGACTTGGTATACAGTCTCAAAAAAATTCACTTTTGTAGATGCATAAAAAGTAATTAACACATATAAATATTTATTTATTCACGTTAAATTACATAAAAAACTTTTTTCAAAAAATACAATCGACTTCTAAAAATTGCAAAATAACTTAAATTTCGGAAGTCGGTGTACTTATATATTTTATTTGTTTCTTCTTTATTTGACACCGACTTCCGAAATTAAAGTTATTTTGCAATTTTTAGAAGTCGGCTGTATGTTTTTAAAAAGTTTTTTTTTATTTTTTACTTTTTTATTTATTTTTTTTATTGTTGTAGGTACACCAGAAGTATAAAAAGTAATACTAAAGTTATGCCGGAATGGAATCACACATGGAATTTGAACATTTGGAGACAACCAAAACGTCATCTGTGTATTTTTTATTTATGTTGATTCTTTCAAAAAGTGAAAGAAGAAAAAGAAAGAAAAAGTATTAAGAGAGAGTAGTATTAAGTGCTGAATCAATTTCGTTAAAATTTATAAGGGACCTCTGAAGTATGACCTACCAAACAAAAAAAGAATCATCAAAATCTATTCACAAATGGCGGAGATATCGCGTAACAAACATACAAAAAAAAAACATACAGACGATTTGAGAACCTCCTCTTTTTTGAAGTCGGTTAAAAATCAGAAACTGTAGACATGGGAAAATTACTTTTTGAAATTAAGATTATTCAAATGTCGTTCTTCGCGGCTCTCGCACTTTTCAATGCGATCTCTAACATTCATGAAAACGAAGCTGATTATGATAACAGGTGACATCAGATGGCCCCCGAGGAACCCAGACCTCACACCTCCGTATTTTTCCTCTGAGTTTATCTGAAGAGTCGGGTGTACAACAGTAATCCATCAACCATAATTATGTTAATTGAAGGAAATCATTAGACAAGAAATCAATAACATTCCTACTCAACTTCTGAGGCGCGTTTTCACACATTGAATTTCTCGTGGGGTAAGTCCCCACGAGAAATTTTCGTGGGGACTTACCCCACGAGAAGTTGTCAATGTGTAAATAGGAATGGTTATAGTAGAAATATATAAATAATTACATTCCTGCAGACAAAAGCCCTGACCTGAAAAAAAAAAGGTACGATAAAGATACAATTTCTTTCATCAAATGAATAGATTACGACCACTGGCTGTGCGACCCGCAACCGTAAATCACGAGTACCACTGACTACTATTATATTCCCTCAGAAGAACACTAGTGTAATTTGTCATGTTATGTGATATAGTAGATATGTTACTGCCTCAAAAAGCACTAGAACAAATATATATTAAAGTAGGTGGGCTTTTGTTCACAAGTATGATTGATATTCAGAGTACAAAAAAATCTGAGCAAAATGGGGAAAAAAAACAATAACTAACACTTTGCTGAAGACTACACCCGCCATCATTTTTATTCAATATTCAATGAAAATTGCGATAAATCGGGCCTTTCCTTGTCTTCTGCATCATAAGTGGAGCTTTAGTGAAAAAAATCAGCTCAAGCTGGTATTAGTTTGATTAGTAAGCACAATAAAATTTCTACATTGTGCTATCTTTACAAAAATATTAAGATAAGTACCGTTCTGCTTTTTTTCCATATTATAAACTGTAACTACGTTTAGTAAGCCCAATCTCTTGTGAACGGGCTTAAGAGGGGTAATAAGTTTTTTCGTCACGTATTAATATACTAGCGACCCACCTCTGCTTTACACGGGTACAAATTATACACTTAAACCTTCCTCATGAATCACTTTATCTATTAGTGGAATCGCATGAAAATCCGTTCAGTTGTTTTTGAGTTTATCGCGAACAAACTGACGGATTAATCATATTTAGTCCGTAGTTATAAAAGCATCCCGAGAGTCGACGGCGCGTAGTGTTCCACACGTGCCTCAAAGAGTTGTCAGCATTAAAGACGCGGCCCGTCATGGCCGATGCCTGGCCAACGCCACAAAAAAAAATGTTATAAAAGCATTTCAATCACGAGGCTCGCCTCAATACCTGGTACATTGCGTCGGGTTAAAGATTGTGCCACTGAACGGTGCTGTAGTTTCATTTCTAAAGCCTATTGTTGTTCTGATATTTTTTGCTTGCGGTCTTGTAAGCAAGCGCATGGCGACTGTCGAGTTAAAGCTTCGGTGTAAGCTTTTGCCGAAGGCTTTCTTAGATTTGTCGCTTCAAACAAGCCTAGTGTCTGTAAGTAAAATACTTGCACCCGTGTACCTATTCAAGAGGCGAGGAACTATGCCCAGCAAACTCACATACCGCTAGATAATAGCAAATTTAATATTTTACACTGTTAGCAACACACTTTCCAAATACATTGAAATTGTGTCAACCAATAAACTAGCTCAAATATTGTCCTAAATACCAACTCAACAGTAAACCTTTACAAGAATGGCACACAAAGAGAGATTTAAAAACAAATCTTATTATGTGACCTATTAAGACTAAGTATAATGCCTGGGAGGCCTCCTCTCTAGCTAGGGGAAGGAATGGGCCGTAATCCACCACGCGAGCCTTGTACGAGCTGGTGGATGTCACATGCCTTCGATTTTTTGCTTGAAGAGCATTCCAGTTTAAGACTGTAAGACAAGACTTTTTTTTGTTGTTGTTGGGTTGGAAAATTCTCATGGATGTCCTTCGCCTGGGGCGGGCGAAGGGATCTGTCAGACTCTTACTGATTGAAAACCACCCCGGTGTGCCCTCATATACTTGAGTCGGGGGCTGCAGGTACGAATGAGATTACACTAATTATCTCGCTCTCCCTTTCCACAGCCTCCTTCTGCGAGATGGATGACATTCTCACAGAAGGAGATCACCGCATCCCAGGACTCTGCACTGCCGACCATGGAACGAACCACGGCCGGCAGCGACAGGTAACCTACCCAGGCCTAACCTACCTACCTAGACTAACGTAAGACTATCCTTAATTAAATCTCACGCTTGCCAGTCTTTATTGCAACGATAGGAAATCCATACAGCAATGGATTTAGTTTAGTAGGTACTCGATAAATATAATACAGGCCTATGTTTAGGCCTTAAAAAGACGAAACGAAATACATAGTATACAAATAATTGAGATCCTCCTCCTTTTTGAAGTCGATTAAAAATAGACTGCATTTTGCACGATCAATGAGCAAAATTATCATTCATTCAATAGTGTGAACTATGCTGGCGGAGATAGAAAACTGAAGGGAAATTGTCCCCTTCTGTGAGACTGTGATGGTCCTGGAGGAGGCCACCGAGCGGGATCGTGAGAGGGCCGATCCCGCTTGGCGTAGAACACGCCGATACCCCACCTTCATCATTTGCATCAGACTGCTTGAAAAGTGAGTTATATGGAAATTTTTATTTGTTTTTCTCGGTGAGGTTTTTAGATTTTTTTTAACATGAAGCTAAATAAGAGGTATAGGTACTGAAGCTTTCGCTTCAAGCCCTCTATTCTGAGAATCCACATGACCAAGTCACAAAAAATTACGATTAAGTACACTTATCTACCATTTGACGGCCGCCGTTTTTTTTTTAAATCCATATCATTATAGTCTATGACACTTCGGCTGTCAAGTTTTAATGTGGGCCTCATCAGAAGGCTTAAAGTCACCCAAAGGGCAATGGAGAGAGCTATGTTCGGAGTTTCCTTGCGTGATCGTATCAGGAATGATGAAATCCGCAAGCGAACCAAGGTTACCGACATAGCCCGAAGAATCGCCAAACTGAAGTGGCAGTGGGCAGGGCACATTGCTCGCAGAACAGTTGGTTGAAGGGGCCGAAAAGTTTTGGAGTGGCGACCGCGTATCGGAAGACGCAGCATTGGAAGGCCGCCAACAAGGTGAACCGATGACATGGTGAGAGTCGCGGGTAGCCGATGGATGCGAGACGCACAGAATCGGTCATTGTGGCGACACTTGGGGGAGGCCTATGTCCAGCAGTGGACGTCTTTCGGCTGAAGAAATAGGCCTACAAACATAAATATACATACAAAAAAACTGTCGAAAAACATTAAAACCCTTCTTTCGGGGCAGTCGGGTTAAACTTTCAGTCTAACCGGATGTAGCTAAATATCTAAAGTTGACCCGAAACAGTTGAGAAAATACTAGCCAGATTAATTTCTTCATAGGTACCTTATTAGCACAAGGTAAATATACTCTTATTATTGCTAGTACCAACATACTCGTGTCAACTGAGGGCCTAGTGTGAGGTTTTTAACGCACTCGAAGGCGTTTGCGTAAATGTTCTTTTTGACAAATCGTATAGAAAAAAAGAGCTTTCTCCTTATTGTCACCATGCGGCGCTTATACAGTTTTAGTACAAATTAACGTTTACTTTAACGCGATCGAGTAGGTACGTCACACTCGGGGTACTGACCACATTTTCCACTCACGAGTAAAATTCATGAACCGATATCCCCAAGGCAATAAAAATAACGCAACTATGTATTTTATTGACACACGGGGCAGTTTTTTAGATGAAAATGGACATAATGGACTATGGAGACCCTACTAACACTTCAACTTTGGTAGTCCATAGCTACAAACGTAAGCTCTCTCAACAACTAGCGAATGTTACAAAAAATAAACATAACATTACATCAGGCCCAACATTCCCTGAAGGGTCTGGCAGAAGTGTATAATACACCCACGTTTGAGTTTTAATAAAAATTATGTTAACTAATTCCGGCTAAATGAGATTAAAATAAACTTATTGCAGTAAATTGATAACTTAAAATCTGACACGTCTTGCCAATGGTGTTGTGTATCTGTATACCCTGTTACTGGATTCTGGAGTGCAGTTGCTCTGAATAAAATATTGATTTTCAGCTGCATCAGATTGCTTGAAACGTGACTTGTTTGGAACTTTCAAATTGTTTTTTACTGTCGGGTTTTTTTAACCGACGAAAAAAAAAGGAGGAGTTAGTCCGTTATTTATGAACCGATCTTAATTATTTTTTTTTTGTTAGATAGGGTACCTCAAGGATGGTCCCATGTCAAGGAAATCAGGATCTGATAATGGAATCCTGATAAAATTGAGAGAAAACCTCGAAAATTGTGGGCACGTTTAGCGTTTCTGTACGTATGTGCGGCCCTCACTCCGTTGTTTATGAACCGCTTTTGATGATTATTTTTTTTTTAGATAGAGTATACCTCAAGGGTGGTCCCATATCAAGGACATCAGGATCTAATCATGAATTCCTGATAAAATTGAAAGAAAACCTCGAAAATTGGGCACAAATATTGTTTCTGTTTACTTTGCATAACGTAATCAGGTATTTGCATTTAGGAATCATGACATCATGAAACTGAGCTGATAATGGAAACCATACCTTTCCTAAACAATAGAAATTAGCTATAAAAAACTGGTTTTAGTGACAGATATCACTTAATATGCTTATTAAGTGTAGTAATATGATTATGTCAGTACATTTTTAGCTGCAACTGCAAATGAACTGCTTGAGCGGTCCGTGTATGGCGAATGTCAATTTTGTATTGAAACTGCAGATCGCCCAACAGCCACCGCTTTAAGCAGTTTGCCCTGACTGCTCCAAGCAGTCCATCTATGGAGCAACGTAGAGAGTTCAATATTGCCACAAAACACAAGGCAAAGCTGCCTTGAGTTTTGCAGCAATATTGTAGAATCAAAAAGCATGCCCAACAAATTTTCTGTTACTATAGTTTTTGTGCTTTCATGCCCATTAAGCCTTTATAAATTATGTGTTTAGAAAATGAGAACAGTTTAACAGTTGTTTGGTTTGCGCTTAATTTGCGCTAACAAACATCCGCTGTCTCTTGTCAATTAGTCTGTTCGGAAATGAAGAACAGTGTCCACATGACTTAGTTTTAATCTGAATTCTGAATCCATCTAATCCACAATAACGGTGGATAAAGACTGGTTTATTTGTAGTTGATATTACTGTGTAGAGCGAAAAGGAGTATAATTGTGGATGTTTCTTCAGTGAAGGATCTTATTCGTGAAGGAAAAACTTTCGACCCGGAGCATGAAATTTTGCACTGTTAAAAACTTTAACTATGCAAAATTTCATGCTCCGGGTCGAAAGTTTACCTGTGAGCTCAGAAAGCTAATATTTTTATAAAGTATGCATCCTACTAATATTATAAATGCGAAAGTTTGTATGTTTGTATGTTTGTATATTTGGCTGAAGGTATCGCAAAAACGGCTGAAGGGATTACAATGAAATTTTGCACACACGTAGGTCATAACCTGGATCACATAGGCTACTTTTTATCCCGGTAAATGACAAGACTTAGCGAAGGCTGAGGTGGAAGTAGAAATCCAAAGTCAGGCTGAACGAGCGCACACGCTCAAAAAGTACTAGGACACCAGAAACATCAGAATTATTTCCAGGGCTGAAATCATGAGAGATAAAGACTCACAAAGTACCAGGAGACCAGAATCATGAATAGGTGTTTTCGGGGATACAATCCTAAGCTGTATAGCTTCACAAACCACCAGGATACCAGAATCAAGAAAAAGTGTTTCCGGGGCTATAATCCTAAACGGTGTAGATTCACAACTACCAGGAGATCAGAATCACAAAACATATTCCGAAGCTGGTATTAGGAGAGGTAGAGATTTACAAATTACCAGGAGACCAGAAAAATGAGAAGTATTTCCAATGCTGAAATCATGACCGGTAAAGACTCACAAAGTACCAGGAGACCAGAATTATGAATACGTATTTTCGGGGCTACAATCCTAAGCTGTATAGCTTCACACACCCCACCACTAGCCCAGAATCAAGAAGAAGAAGTGTTTCCGGGGCTTGAATCCTGAGCGGTATAGATTCTCAAACTACCAGTTCACAACCTACTAGGATATCAGAATCACAAAACATATTCTGAGGTTGGTATTAGGAGAGGTAACATCTTGAATAAGTATTTTCGGGGCTGGAATCCTGAGCGGTATACATTCCCAGGCGTATAGACAACCAATAAACAGAATCATGAAGAAGGATGCAACCACAGTTAAACTCTACCAGGGTGCCAAAATCGTGAAAAAGTTAATTTAATATAAATGTCTAAGCGGACGGAGCCACGAGCAGGAAGCTAAGCACCAATTTAGGATATGTTCGGGACTGAATAAATGAAACAGTTTGGATATGGTAAACTATTATATTTAACACGGTAAATGTCTACGCGGACGGAGCCACGGGCAAGAAGCTAAGCACCAATTTAGGATATGTTCGGGACCCAATAAATGAAACAGTTTCGATATGGTAAACTATTATATTTAATACGGTAAGAGTAACAAGATAGGTACCCCGACACACTGAGTGAGTGTGTGTGCCCCAACTGTCTTTATGTAGAACTTTGACGTTCAAAAAAATCTGGCTTTCAGCCTAATTTAAATTACTTTTGATTTTGATTTCTACAGGATTTATTTAAAGTGCTACTCTCTGGAAATACCACTTAGACTTATTATAATTACACTTTTTACGCGGGCGAAGCCGCGGGCGGAAGCTAGTTTGAAATAAGTGTAATTAATACAAAAAACATTTCACGCACTACCACGCGTTTGACACGTAAATATACTCATTTGTTTATGGTTTACAGTCATGTCATGTTTATGGTCAATAAAACCTTGATCCCGTTCAATCTTAAAATTCAAATTAATTTATGGTCGAATTTCGATCACCGGGCGACCACTAGTAGGTAAATATAATAATTATATTTAGTCCGTGAGTTAGATTATAGAAAAATATTGGATACGTATTTTTAGTGGGAGCTTGTTACGACACTACGTCGTTTAAAGTGTCGCACGTCGTTACGTCACGCGGCATTTCAACGCACCATAACGTCCTCATTTTTAACCGACTTCGAAAAAGGAGGAGGTTATCAATTCGGATGTTTGTATTTTTTTTTTTTTTTTTTTTTTTGTTTTTTTTTTTTTTTTTTTTTTATGTATGTTCGGGCATAACTCCGTCATGTATTGACGGATTTGCAAAATTCTTTCAAAATTCCGAAATGGTCCCATTTATATTTCAAAAAGATCTGATGATGGGTTTCGGAGACAGACTACGGAACTCTTCAAAAATTGACAGCAAATCAACCGCGATTGCTGCGATCGTATGTCTATGAATTGTTAACACAGTTTAATGGGGAACCACAACTAAAAAGTGAAAAATAAAAAACTTTTTTACAAAAAAATAGAACCGACTTCCAAAAAAAGCGCAAAATAGGTAACTTTAATTTCGGAAGTCGGTATCAAAAACACGAAGACACAAAACAGGAACACCGACTTCCGAAATTAAAGTTATTTTGCGCTTTTTTTGGAAGTCGGTTCTATTTTTTTGTAAAAAAGTTTTTTCTGTTAACGTGACAAAATAAAACATACGTGTCCAAATATTTTTCATAATCTAACTGACGCACTAATTCGATTTTTTAGGAAACAAGCTTATTTATGACTAGCTTCTTTAGCGGCTTCGTTTCCATGGCTCATCCCACAGGAATTATATTTTTTTCTGAGACAAAAGGCCTATATGTTATGGCTGTAGGTGATAGTGTAGTTTGCCGGCAATGAATTTGCGTAATCGGACCAGTATAGATTACCTCCGATAAACAAACAGTAAATACCTTTTTAGGGTTCCGTACTCGATGGTTACCAACGGAACCTTATCGTCTGTCTATCTGTCAGCGGGCTGTATCACTTGGACCGTAATAGGTAGTCAGTTGATTTTTTCAGTGTGTATTTCTATAGCTGCTATAACAACAAATAATAAAATTACAATGGTACGGAACCCTTTGTGTGCCAGTCCGACTCGCACTTGACCTGCTTTTTATAAACTTGACGTGGCTTGTCATAATATTTTTTTTACGTGGTATTTTTAGCTAGCGTTACATAGGATCGGTATTCCATCATCACCGGCTTCCAATATTACAGCCCAAAGTTACATTCAACGCCACAATCATATCTATCGATCTAGCCTATTTTCTCCCACAGCTGGGCAAAAGCCTCCCTCGTCCTTCACAATCATAACGCTTGGAACAAATTTATCCTTCTGCTGAGGCAGTTGCGTAAAGATTCATAATCGTATGCTATGGTAATGGATTGCCTGATATCTTCGTAGAAAGGAAAAAAATAAATTTATTTGACCCATGTTAAGGCACACAATATTTACACAAAAACACTTATAGAAATAACCTAAAATAATATTATGTGCCCCACGGCTGCGCCAAATAGGCCCAGTTCAGCATTTATGGCGGGCAACTAGTGCCTGACGCTGGTTTTCAACTAGACCCTATGCTACGAGGACGTCTGACGGACGTAAATCAGTTTTATAGTTTAAGTAAATATTTAAATAAAAAAATAAATACATCTCTAAGTATGAGATTTAAAATATATTATTAAACAAAAAAAAATAAGTTATCTTATGATAACATTATGATAACGTGGGAAATGAATATGCCAGTTGTTATGTAAACTGTTCCTAAGAGTGATCTTTCCGCTGTTATTATTTACGAACAAGAATGCTAACATTCATTAACTGACGCACTGCTTACACACAGTTCATAAACGCTTGAATCATATTACAGACTGTTAGTGACAGTACAGTGTATCGATCTTTAATTCCGCTCCACAACACAAAATTATGAGTTTAATTACGATTAGGGAATTTACAAAGCTGGTTGAGCCGGGCGTGAATAAATATCGAGCGCGCAAAAGTTTTAGACCGCCTTAAGAGCACTACTACCCTGTAGGTCCTCAAGACGTAGGTAGCGGGGTCCAGAGATAGGTGGTTCCAGCTCCGATTGTGTGCACTCAGGGTGGTCCAGCATCTCCTCTGCGGCGGCTACAGCAGAATTAGTATCCCCCGAGTAGGTCCACTGGAGCTTGAGCGAAGGCGCAGCGCTTGTAGGTACGCTAGTGTAGGTGTAGGTAGTAACCCAGCAGGTCTAGAAGATGTAGGTAGGAAGATGTAGGTAGGTAGATGCGTAGAAAGATGTAGATAGAAGATGCCGCTGGTAGATAGAAGTCTGTGGGAATAACCCTGGAATGGATCAATTTGTCTGGATATGTGTTGTCCGGACTCCGGAATCACGCGCACGACTGCTACATCCCGATAACCGTCGGTCAAGAAGCCTACAGTGGACAGCAGTGAGCTAGCAACTATTAGCTATCGAGATTGTACAGGGTAGGCAGCGTGATATAATAGAAAATCATGGAAAGAAGAAGAATAGTGATATCCAAACTTGTAGGTAGTTGTAAGAAAAATAAAATATCAGCACACACCTTTTCGGCGCAGTCGGGTAAGAATGAAATTAATTTAAAAGGTTGGTTAAATGTAGGTAGGCTATGAATAACTTGGGATATCTTCCTCTCAGTACACAGGTTGCACAAAATCAATTGAACAATTTTATTATAAGCCGCTTAAATAGTTATTTAAAACAAAGGAAATTAAACTATTGACCGGTACCACAGCCGGTACGGGTAACAGTTGTCATAGTGCATGAACATTTAGAAAAATAAGTTGAAGCTAGATAACTAAATAGTATAACATGATTTAGCTAACCGCCGTAACGTGTGATACGAACTGCCCAGGGGTCGAAGCTGCCCAGGGGTTGAGGATAAATTCGAAACAGAGTTACCTCGCCCCTGGACACTAAGGGCAGGGTAGCAACATGGGTGGGTTTTAGTCAGTAAGAGCCTGACACGCCCTCCCGCTCCACCCAGAGCGGCAGAAGCCATTGGATGATTTCCCACCCCACAAAAAAAAACAGTGACACGAAAACTCTTAAAATACTCGGCGACAGAAACACTCTTGACACACAATAGATATTCAAACGATATTATTTACGTTAACAATGGTTTATGTGGCTAAATAGTGATTTAAAAATATAGATATTCACAACCTTCACCCGTCTGGGGTTCTGCACTACAAAACTTTAGTTTAAATGGTAGTAGCTGGCGAAGAATCTAGTCTGCGAGAGAGTTTATATCTTAGTCAAATAAATATAAGTATTTTTGTTTTTGTGTTGCTGCATCTGTACTGTCCTTGTAAAATGGCGTAGAGGCCTAAGGGCCAACAGTCGTAGTGGCAACATTGGGAGTAGTGACGGCTGAGCCATGATTGGTTGTGTATGTTGCCATATTGCGCGAGACAGGGTAATATAAGTATTACCCTGTCTCGCGCAAGCGCTACTTATAGGTTTAGCGTACAACGTTACAACGATGTTTTTAAATAGCACACTTTTTCAGAAATCATCAACATAAATTACATTAGTTCCACTATCGGTCAAAAGATAGCGCTGACCTAAAACTGAAATATTCTACACCGCAGAGTTAAAATTCTCTGACAAATACAGAACTTGCCAATGAAAATTTAAAAACATTTGACGTATCAAAACCCAAAATGTCCTCCTTCCTACCTACTCGCAGGTTAACACATCCAAAATATTTATAGATATAATATATGCTGGCATGGAACCCTCGGTGCACGAGTCCGACTCGCTCTTGACCATTTTTTTAAACATATTTTAGTAGGTATTCGTCTCATTTTTGACTCACAGATCAAATGAAATCAGAAAATACGGTGTACGTTATTAGCCCAAGTCTCTGTACGACTACTAAACCACGCAAAAGAAACTGAGTGCAAAAATCTTCAATTCTCAATTCTTTATTGCGTACCATAATGTTTATAGTTGGTAGGGAAATTATTATATTAGTCACAATTATGGACCCTGTCGGGCACAGCATAGATCAAGTAGGAGAGAGGAGGAAGACAACTACTGTTTTATTAATACAATTAATAGAATTCAATTAAACAATTATATAGTTTTTTATTAATTTATTTTTTTATTTTTTATTATGTACTAATAAGTTAGTACCTAACATTGTGTAAAACCATTATTATATTATAGTTTTATTCACTTTGATTATTCGTTCGTATATACATATAATTAATTATTTTTAACTTATTGTTATTTTTATTTATTACTAAAGGTGAGTTATTTATTGGACGCTCCATATTTATTAAAATATACTTAAATATATATGTGTAAAATTTTCGTATTATGAGTAGGTAGGCGTATCTTTTAGTGAGTATTTGTACATAGAAATAGATAGATAAGAAGTTACTTATAATTTATCATTTAAGTATTCACTTATACTATAGTAGCATTTGCTTACAAGGAAAAGCTTTAATTTATTTATGAAAATGTTGTATTTATTTAAATTCTTTATTATTTCGGGTAACTTATTATAAATTTTTATGGACATGACAAAGGTACTATTGGAGTGCATTATTAGCCGCGATGTTGGTAAGTTTAGTCTATTTTTATGTCTTAAAATAATGTTCGTTTGTATGTCCTCTCTTTTTGTAAAGAATTCTGGGTACTGACGCACAAACTTACAAACTTCAAATATATAGAGACAGGGTAGGGATAAAATCTTTAGTTCCTGAAAATGAGGTTTACAGCTATCGGTGACTTCAATATTTACTAAGATTCTAATCAGTTTTTTTTTGTAGGGTAAATAGCATGGGCGTGTCTGTGCTGTTGCCCCATAAGATAACACCGTATTTCAGCCATGCGTAGGCGTACGCGTAGTACGTTACTAGTGCAGTTTTCAGGTCTGTAGTTTTTTTGATCTCGCGGAGGGCGAATGAAAATTTAGATATTTTAGCTCTTACTTTCTGAATGTGTGACTTCCAATTTATGTATGTATCAATGTTTAGGCCTAGAAGGGTGAATTTATCAACTACTTCTAATTTATTATTTTTAAAGCTAAAGTTTATATTTATTGGTATTTTTTGGCAAGGGTGGAATGAAATTATTTTAGTTTTATTGAAGTTGATTTCTAGATTGTGTTCAGACATCCAATTTACTGTAGAATCTAATATAGAATTTAATTTATCATTTAAATTGGTATTATTTTCGCATGACGTAAGTATAGATATGTCGTCCGCAAACAAGACACATGGCTCATCTTTCGACGAAACCGTGCGATAATAGTGCCTATGTCCTAATTAATATATCTAAGCGTAGACGAAGCTTTTCCTACAGAAAAGGACGACTGATTCAGCTGTATCGTTGTTAGTTAGTTACGCAAGCTGTCAAATGCAAGCTCAGGAAGTCAGATCAATCGTTTGAACATTAGTATGTGTACCTAACAGCGGGTTAGCTGTTTCGCTTATTTTAATATATTCACAATTTTACCACACAACCATATTATGCACATTGTACATGATATCAGTCAATGCGAGATATTAAATATTTATAAGAGACTAATTAGATAGTACTACAATAAAATTATAAATAATAAAATGTCATTTTGATTTGAATTTCCCATATTTCGTTGGAAATCTATTCGCAGTTGTCAAGGTAGGTAAGACATGAACATATAAAATTATTGAATAGAATAAACTTCCCCTTAAGATACATTCAAGGCAATAAAAACCCAAGATTTCTTTGCATTAACAATCATAAGTCCTGTGGAAGATGTTTATTTTCCACTAGCAGACAACATTCCCCGCGGGTGAAGAAGCCCCAGGCAGTAGAAACCTGGGGCTTCTCTCGCGGGGAATGTTGTACTTTCTCCATTATAAATTACTTATCACCATTTTAAATTATTTTTGCATCCTACTTTCCTAGGCGCAGTTATACGACTTTTAATGGTTTTTAATTGAACATCACGATTAAACGACCAGTGTTATTTCTTTGAAAAAAATATACGTTACTTTAGACATTTTTTTTCGTAATTTGATCTGAGAACATTTAAAATTATATTTTTATAACATAGTGTAATTAATTTATAAAGTTATGTCTAACGCGGATAAAAAATTGAGAATCACGCAAAAACTATAAAGCGTATTTTATGAAACCTTCACCATTTTAAAGACCACTTAATTATTTATAATTTAGTCTAAGTGTTTTAGTTTAGTATCTGTTGTTTTATGTGTAATAAAATAATAATGCGTCTAATTTCGGAACGTACTCCTTGATGGGTGAGTCCTATTACTGGGTGGACGTACGACGCGTTACGGAAACGCACCAGTCAAGGTCATTGGCAGCTAATAGCGCCTTAAGGCTTGTATACACGCCAACGACCTTGAGCATGCGGGTGGAGCCAACCACACACAAACGCTTTGCTAACGCACGCATAGAAATGCTTATCGCGCGCGGACTGTGATCAAAGAATATGCGTGGACGCAGAGATGCGACTAGCAGGTGGAATTCTTGCCTAAGATTCCGTGAATTAAATATTGACGTCTATTTTAAGTTTTTATTGGACATTATTTTTATCATATAAAGAATATATAGGTAGATCAAATAAAACAAAATAGGTTAGATTAAAATCTACTAACGTACAGATGTTTTAAGTTATCATATTCGTTTAAAAATACTAAGTGGGTAATTTAAAAATAATTACGTTAAAAAAAATTTCAAACTGGAATGATAGCATAAAGCATAAAGTCAAATCTAGTTATCTAGCCAATTTTAAAAATAAAACCAAGATCGATTCAGCTTTTTAGAGTTACATTCTCATTCCACCCTCAAAACTTTAGAAATGATTTCGAACATTTTTTTCTTTAGAATAGAAAAGTACTTCATTTGCATAGACTACCTACTTACATAAAAAGTGGCAAAGTGCGAGACGGACTCGCGTACCGTGAGTTCCGCATAAACATATTTTAAATAATAGGTTCCATTGCACTGATAAGTATCCCATATGCGTATGCGCATTTTTCTTTGTATTCATCCTTATACGAGTAAATACGCGTGTTGTTGAATCCCATAATTGAAATGATTATAATGTTTCCATGTTTTTTAGTGACTTTTTATTCAAGTTTTTACCCATTGACTTGAATAAAAAGTGTGTGAGATATGATTTTTAGTTACAACCAAAAATCAGGGCTAGCTTTGGATTTCTCGATTGTGATTCATAAAAACAATAATTTGCATGTATAAATATACATCCTAATTACGGAAATCCTCACTGTGGATGGTCTGACGCACACTTATACCTACATGTAGCTTCGATGAAATTCGTAAAACCACCCAGAAATCACTACGTACTCCTTATTTTTATTGCCTTTCAATAAAAAAAAAATACAAAATAAGAGGCTTGACTCAACTTGCTAGCGACAAAATCGGCACATGCAATTGAGAAGCACATTTTTTTTTGTCTAAGGTTCATACAAAAAAAAAAAAAAAACTTGAAATTTTCCATACATTTTGAGAATTACATGGCAGGGGTATATAGGAGGCAATTTTTTCATTATTTTTGCGATACGATATACCGTTTTCGAGATTTATGCAAATATAGAAAAAAGAAACCCCCCCTCTTGACTTGTTTTTTATTTCCTTTTTTTTTACCCTGGTCTGGAATGCAGTGCCCTGACATTTAAGGGTACTGGAATTCCACACTCCCAAGATCACTTGACCACAGCTTCCAAGGTTACTTGACCTTGACCTCAAAGGTATCAATTTCTTCCAGGATCACTTGACCTCGAAGTCAAGTGACTTTGAGGTCAAGTGTACCTCAAAGAAATGAAAGTGATCTTAGTGGTCAAGTGATCTTAGCGTCAAGGACAAGTGTCCTTGACGCTAATATCACTTGACCTTGACTTTGACCTCAAGGTCACTAACCATGAATATTGACCCGTTGCTACTCCTGAAAATCGCGGATCTAGGCTTTCGGAACTCCCATGTGGTGTCCCACCGTGTTCCCATACTCCCACATCCCACCGGGTTCCGAAAGCTTGATTAGGCAATGGTTTTTTAACCGACGAAAAAAAAAGGAGGTTCTCAATTCGACCGTATACAGTGTGTAATGTAAAAATATATTTAATAACCGATAAATCCACGATCCACTAAAAGCTAAAAAGCTAGAGGGAACCCTAAAAAAGGTGAAAAGGCAAGTTTGCTTGCGCGCAGCACAAAACTGTTTAGTCACTGTAATCAATCAACGTGTATAGGTCCACCTCTACGATATAGTGCGGTTTTTAGCTCTTGTCGATTGATATAAACAAGAGGTATAGTGTGTCTATGCTGCGAAATGTCAACGGTCTTCTTTTGATTGTCAAGATTCTTTACGGGTTGTCTCCATTATGGGCACTGGAAATTTTATACAGGGTGTCTCAGAAATAACTCACTTTCGTAGATGCATAAAAAATTAACAAATATATTTATTTTATACAGTGTGTAACGGAAATATGTGGTCGTATTTTAAGAACCGGTTCTGCCCATGGGAATGAACAACTTTCTCTAAGAAAAAAATGAAAATTCCCGAAAAAAAATTTACTTTCCGTACAAAGTTATCATCAGCTGATCATTTGTATGGAAGGTAACAATTTGTTTTTAGAATTTCCTCAGGTTTTCTTGAAGAAAGTTGTTCATATCGATGGGCAGATTCAGTTCTTAAAATATGACCACACCTTTCCGTTACACCCTGTATATATTTTTTTATTTTTTTGTGTATGTTCAGCACTCACTCCGTTATTTATGAATCGATTATGATGATTTTTTTTTTTTTGATAGGGCTTCAAGGGTAGTTCAATATCAAGAAAGACAGGATCTGATGATGGAATCCTGATAAAATTGAGACAAACCCTCGAAAATTGGGCACGAATATTATTTCTGTATACTTTTCATAACTTAATCAGGTATTTGCATTTAGGAATCATCACATCATGAAACTGAGCGATGATGGAGCCATAGAGATTACCTTTCCTAAACAATAGAAGTTAGATATAAAAACTGGTTTGTGTTGCAGAAACCACTTAATATTCTTTGAAGAAAAGACGTCTTTACAATATTGGAGGTAACCTCAACTGGTCAATATCCTGGGAACCTCAAGGAATACTCAATACTCAATACTTAATTGCATTCCATATCTGTTAAATAGGTGGTATAACATAATAAAATATCAATATGGACCCCTGTCGGGCACAGCAAAGTAGAAGAGAGGAAGAGGGCTAAGTAGTTATTCAAGCAATATACTCGTAAATTATTAGTTTTGTTTTATTGGGTGTATAATATTATGTATATATATATATATAAGTTTTGCATATATAGGTATATTAAATTGCTCTTAATTGTAAGTAATAATAAAGAAAAATAATAAAAGAAAAAAAAACAGAGGAGAAAAACCAAAGGGTCAAGACCAAGAGGCCAAGAGGTCTAATAGAGGAGTATGGAAGAAAAAGACATGTTGCGCCGACCCCAAATAAATTGGGATAAGGGCAGAAGGATGATGAATTATTATGAAATTCTTATATTATTATTAAATTATTCTTCTTATTCTTATATTATTTTAAATAATTTTTGTTTTTTTTTATGTATTTTGTTTATATTGGATTTTCTATTTTTCTACAAAATGTTTGGTGTAAAAGAGAGAGAAAAATAAATTATTTTGGAATCGATATATCATCTAAGAACTCTTTTACTGTGTAGTATGACTTTGATTCGAGAAATTGCTTCAATTTATTAATAAATATATTTATTTTGCTAATTTCTGATATTTTCTGGCAACTTATTATAAATTTTAATGGACATAACTAAAGAGCTGGTTGAGTGCATTTCCAGTCGGGATTGGGTATATTTATTTTTGTTGTGTCGTAAAGTGTATCTAGTTTGTGTTTCTTCGCAAGTGGTATACAAATCTGGGTGTTTTCTGACAAATTTACATAACTCAAAGATACATAAACAGGAAAGTGTGAGTATTTTGTGTTTTTGAAAGTATGGTTTGCAGCTCTCTGTTTGTTCAATATTGGTTATTATTCGAAGTAACTTCTTTTGTAAAATAAATATAGTTTGAGAATCAGTGCTGTTTCCCCATAGCATTACCCCATAGCTAAGCCATGCTTGGGCATATGCATAGTAGGTGACAATTGCAGTTTGCAGGTTGATAGTTTTTTTTAATTTCACGTAGGGCATATGAAAATTTTGATAGTTTAGCTCTTATTTTCTGTATATGGGTTTCCAATTAATATGGGTATCTATAGACAAACCGAGGAGGGTAAATTCGTTAACTTGTTCTAGTTTTGTGTCATTGAACATGTAGTTAAGTTTTAATGGCGATTTTTGATGGAGATGGAAAGTAATTAGTTTGGTTTTGGTGAAGTTAATTTCTGGATTGTGGTTGTTCATCCAGTTTACAGCTGTAGAAAGAAGGGAGTTTAATTTGGCGTTTATATTGTCATCGTTTTGGCATGTGGTGAGTAGAAAGATATCGTCTGCAAATAGAACACACGGTCCGTTTATAATTTTAGGAAGGTCATTTATATAAATAAGGAACAAAAGGCACCCTATTATGAAGGATAGAATAGATAGGAAGGATAGTTACATCATCAACTCAGTGGCAAGAGGAATGGTGAAGGATTAGAAATTAATCTCAGAGTATTAAAAGATAATGCGAGCCACAAAAAGTCATAAAATACAAAACTTTTTAACAAAAAATTTAACCGACGAAAAAGAACTAAAAAGCAAAATATAAATAAATCCTATAAGTATTGAGCTTATTTACATAAAATTTCAAATTTTATATAAACTAATTTTGAATCGGCGCCAAATAATAAAATGATTAATTACTTACGTAGAGCCTTCTTCATTTCTACGTACCTACTAAAATTTAGATACTTAATAATCAGATTGTTGTTTGGAGCTGACTCAAAATTAGTTTATATAAAATTAGATGTTATATGATAAGCTCAATATTAATTAATTAATTTATTGCTTTTTAGTTCTTTTTCGTCGGTTAAATTTTTTGTTAAAACATTTTGTAATGGTGGAATGTTGTTTTCTTCTCTCTTGTCTTTTTTTCATAGTGCTCCGTTTCGTATCCACTGATCATTCCCTTATTTGGTACGGAACCTTAATATTGTGAATCCAGATACGTATTTGGCTGGTTTTTTACTCATGAGAAGTTTATCTTTTGAATCCAATTTGTAAAACGGAAATTTTTTCGCTTTTTAACTGACGAAAAAAAAGGAGGAGGTTCTCAATTCGACTCAGCCGTCACTCCGTCGTTTATGAACCGATTTTGATGATTCTTTTTTTGATAGATAGGGTTTACTTTAAGAGTGGTCCCATGTCAAGGAAACCAGGATCTGATAATGGAATCCTGATAAAATTGAGAGAAAACCTCGAAAATTGGGCACGAATATTGTTTCTGTTTACTTTTCATAACACAATCAGGTATTTACATTTAGGAATCAGCATATCATGAAACTGAGCTGATGATGGAAACCATGCCTTTTCTAAACAATAGAAGTTAAATATAAAACTGATTTTAGTGACAAATACCACTTAATATGCTTTGAAAAAAAGACGTCTTTACAATATTGGAGGTAACCTCAACTGGTCAATATCCTGGGAACTTCATGGAAGGATGGTCATATCATCAGCTCAGTGGCAAGAGGAATGATGAAGGATTAGAAATTAGCCTCAGAGTGTTAAAAGATCCACAAAAATCATAAAATAAAAAACTTTTTAACAAAAAAATTAACCGACGAAATACAACTAAAAAGCAACTAATAAATAAAACTTTTAAGTCTTGAGTATTGAGCTTATTTATCTACATAAAATATGAAATTTTATATTAACTAATTTTGAGTCGGCGCCATAGAACAACCTGATTATTAAATATCTAAATTTTATAAGTGAAGAAGGCTGTAAGTAGCAGTATTAATTTACACAATGCACAATATACAAACAAAGAGTTTTTACAAATTCAAATAAAAATATTAAATATAAAGCATCAATAAAGCGTCCACGCGCACGATCAGGCTGGGTCATGGCACTGGGTCCTCTGCGGCGAGCTAGTCTATGAACGCACAGTCGCACACTAATACAAAAACTTAGTAAATATTTGTACTAACACGAACGTATTCACTTAGTCGGACGATAGCACGGCGGAGCAGCAAGCGACACAGCCTTTCCGTCCCGATGCTAACGTGCGCCTGACTCCGACCCCTGTAGCGAGCCAGAATATATACATTTGACGGACCTTACTTTGTAAGATAAGCAACGTTTTTTTGATTTAGATAAGCAACGTCACATTAAAAGAACCTCTAACGAACAATTAGTCTGTGTAAAAATATTTTTAAATATCGTAGCCGTTTAACTAGGCAAAATAGCGAATAGAGTAGCGTGTTTTTAAATATTTTTAAGGCAAAACTATTAGCCACATTGAAAAACCATACTTCACAAATAAATTAAATGAATCAGTAATAAATATATATTTTTTTCAAAACCTTTACCCCACCCGTTACCAAGGAGTAGACTTTTGAAAGTCACCGTTTTACGGCACTAAAATGTAAGTAGGGCCTTAATATTACAAGTATTAATGTGAAAATTTGGATGGATGTTTGTTATTCAATCACGTCAGAACGGCTGAATGGATCTGGATGAAATTTGGCACAGAGATAGATTATAGTTTGAAATAGCACATAGGCTATAATTTATAAATGGATCGAAGCCGCCGGTAGAAACTAGTTTATAAAATTAATAGCAGAGCAGTTAACTTAATCATAATCCCTATAAAAGCTGTCACAACCTGATTGCAAACTCGTCCAATCAGAATTTACACGAAGTTATTTTGAGCGATTGCCACTAGCTCCTCAAGAGACCTTTTAACAGCCGGAGATGACATTATAAATTTTGCCAAGCCCTCCCTCTCAACTGTGTATTGTTCATTAAAAAACACTGCCCAGGAAATTGATATTCCAATGAACTTCAAATTTTCCTTCTTAGATTAATTTAAAAAAAAGTCTATTAAAATTCCGTTATGCTTCTTTCGACTAGCTTGAGGTACCCGCATCTCCAGTCGCGTGTAAAATTTGTATTTCCTCGAAATTAAAAGTATGTCCCTTTCCCAGGTAAAAATAGCCCGTAAATGTTTGTAAGTCCAAATTTTTGTGAAATTCTATTTGGTAGGTACCTACTATTAGTATCAATTCCTTAATAGTGGTGAAACATTTAGCTGTGTACTTTCAAATCAATCTTTAGTTACCGACTATTAATTTTGGTGAGCAATATTAATGATTTGATTTATCCGCAATTAACGGGGTGACTGTTGAGTATTGTACAGTCGAATCATTTATACGTTCGTCAAATTCTTCACTTTATCAAGTCAGGACATTTTGAAAATGCGGTACTTAGTAGACTACACAGAAATCTATGTTAATTCATTTGAAAAAAGAAAGTCAAAACAAAATAGATATTTTACCGTAGTTGAATTCTAAGCCAAATTATTTAAGTTTCAATAAATAATTATTTACAATTTTAGTATATTAACTTTAATTTTTTTAGGGTACATAGTCCTAGTTTTTTATAAAATTTATTAAATCATAATCAAAATATAAAATGTGAAAATTTAATTTAATTATCTAATAAATTAAAATTTCACAATAATTTAAAAAAAAATATTGTCGGTAAAGCAGTAAGATAAACAAAAACAGACCTCAAGGCGACGGACCCATTTTTACTTTGCCTTTACTTATTTCAATTCCCATTTATAAAAGGTAAAACTTCTCTCCTGAGGCTAAAAATGCGACGTTTTATATACATACACGTAAGGTGGGGCTTCCCCATAGACAGCTACGATGAACGACTGAAGGGTTTGGGTAAGCCCTCAGCATTTATTATTTTTTACCCATGCCAAGTGGAGTACAGTCAACTTCACGTGTATGATAACACATTGATCTTGAGCTGGTCTAGCGTAGTACAAAGTTTAAATAGAATAAAAAGTCAGTAATCAAAATACTACCATGTTTTTTCTTAATTCAGTACATATTTCCCTAATGTAGGTACGAGTACATAATTATATGTATTGCGTATGATGAATATGAGTAGGTATCTAAATCGGGCTGGTGTCTGCAACTGCACGTCCAAGTGGGAATTTTGCATACCTTACCTACATTTTAATTTGATATTCACGTGGAAACTTGTGGAAGTGAAGCATCTCTATTTATTTGAAATAAAATTACGTTGTTTAGTGGGTAATTAGCAGATATTTGATTCATCTGTAGAAAAATGTCAGACTTAGGTAAATGTCGCATCCGGCAGCCGATTGACAACAAAAAGAATCACGCCATCTAGCGGCAACTATAAACACTACAGTTGACGCGCTTTGATAGAGTCTGCAAGTTTCCGTTTGGCTTCGAGGTTGGAGAGGACCCGCCTAGTCGGGCAGTCTTAACCTGAGAGTCACGGAATGAAGACGCATCGGGACTGTCCTAAGTCTTGTTGCTTCTAGTATTTTATTGTACCAAGTTTAGAAGTTAAGTGAAGTGAAGTGAATAATTGCCTAGCCGTTGTTGTTTATTGCACGATATACCTACACAGACCCGCCTGATGACTGATTATAGCTCGATCCATCTTGATTATCCGTCATCAGAAGTGGAATTCAGTCGTGCAAATAAATCAACCAGTGGTGTGAGCAACAGTGATGCACAATGGCGGTTGCCAAAACCATAACATGCGAGCATTGATTAAGGTGCTTCAATCACCGAAACCAGCTTACTGTGAAGAACTACCTGCATTTGATCCTGACAAACAAGATACAGACACCAGGACCGAGCCAAGCGGTGCAGCAGCCAGCAGTGAAGAGCTGAATCTGCTACAAATATGACAAGCCTGGACACATCAGGCTCCGGTGCACGAGCAGCGCGGATGGCAGTCTGGTGGAGGGCTGCGCAGGCGGCGCGCGCACCGACCGGCTGGTAGTCGCATTCGTCTTGAAACCTCTTACGAGTCGTTGGTGGGCTGTATCGTTTTCCTTATGACTCTGGTGCTGAATTTTCGTTGGTCAAAGAAAGTATCGGTGCGCGATTTGGTGGCCAAACACGCGTATTTAGCACAGAACAAGTTTAATGTCGTGTAACGATTAAACAACTACCTTCTTGAGAAATTATGGCACTTATAACCGGATAATTATTTATAAGTGATATACTGATTGCGCGTTACTAAATATTTAGATATTTTTATTTAACAAGACGTAAAATGACCTTTCATTAAATAAAGTGAGGGTAGTCAATTTATTAGATAATTTCACTGAGCGGACGGTTGATTTAAGCCCGACGTCAAGAGTAAAGTAGTGCTGTAGTAAAGTACTTTGAGTAATTTTGCGGTACTGACTACTCGAGTGAATACAGGCTAAGTAAAAATTCGATTAGTCGAACCGTTTAGAGCAGTGGCGACCGTATACGAGGTTCGTGAATGAACGTAGAGTAATTCGAGAACGTAGCTCAGTATATTATAATGTACTCTGTGACGTAGCTCCTTTACACAAATGTTGCCAGACTTAATTTTCCCTTTTTGCAATCACCGACTTGCATAGATTCGAGGTCGCTACGTTTATAAATCTTTGAGTTCCAAGCTTAGATTGTTTTTGGATGATACTCGAGGCCAAGTACTGTGTGAAGCAGATTATGAATTGGCATCAACTTAGTATGTGTGAACAGGTTCTGAGTTCAGTGGGTTAGTGACTATACAAGGGTATTGTTGCGATAGCTGGGTGGTATAGACGGGAGAGTCTGTACCAGGGTGTGTAGGGTGCTGTTCGGCTTTCAAGGCGTTAACATCTAAGGTATGATATTATTCTGACTATTGTTGATTTATTGTTGATGATGAGGTATATTTATAATCATATTTATGAGCCACTAGCGACGCGCCCCGGCTTCGCACGGGTGCAATTTTGTTTATTTGATATCCCAAAATTTTAATTTTAATTTTAATTGTAATTTTAATTTTAATTGTAATTTTAATTTTAATTTTAATTTTAATTTTAATTTTAATTTTAATTTTAATTTTAATTTTAATTTTAATTTTAATTTTAATTTTAATTTTAATTTTAATTTTAATTTTAATTTTAATTTTAATTTTAATTTTAATTTTAATTTTAATTTTAATTTTAATTTTAATTTTAATTTTAATTTTAATTTTAATTTTAATTTTAATTTTAATTTTAATTTTAATTTTAATTTTAATTTTAATTTTAATTTTAATTTTAATTTTAATTTTAATTTTAATTTTAATTTTAATTTTAATTTTAATTTTAATTTTAATTTTAATTTTAATTTTAATTTTAATTTTAATTTTAATTTTAATTTTAATTTTAATTTTAATTTTAATTTTAATTTTAATTTTAATTTTAATTTTAATTTTAATTTTAATTTTAATTTTAATTTTAATTTTAATTTTAATTTTAATTTTAATTTTAATTTTAATTTTAATTTTAATTTTAATTTTAATTTTAATTTTAATTTTAATTTTAATTTTAATTTTAATTTTAATTTTAATTTTAATTTTAATTTTAATTTTAATTTTAATTTTAATTTTAATTTTAATTTTAATTTTAATTTTAATTTTAATTTTAATTTTAATTTTAATTTTAATTTTAATTTTAATTTTAATTTTAATTTTAATTTTAATTTTAATTTTAATTTTAATTTTAATTTTAATTTTAATTTTAATTTTAATTTTAATTTTAATTTTAATTTTAATTTTAATTTTAATTTTAATTTTAATTTTAATTTTAATTTTAATTTTAATTTTAATTTTAATTTTAATTTTAATTTTAATTTTAATTTTAATTTTAATTTTAATTTTAATTTTAATTTTAATTTTAATTTTAATTTTAATTTTAATTTTAATTTTAATTTTAATTTTAATTTTAATTTTAATTTTAATTTTAATTTTAATTTTAATTTGTTTATTGACTCAACACATTGGTTGCCAAATACTGCAAAATACATAAGAATGTGTTTTATTATAATATCTAATTAAAATAGCTAATTAAACTAATAAATAACTTAATAAATAAAATATGTACAAGAGGCATAAAAAATCCGGTAGTGGTAAAGCTCATTGGGCATCAAAAAATTCGTCCACCTCGCTGTCAATGGGAAAAGTGCCCAGAACGCTGGCAGCATTGCCACGTTGAATGGCAATGCTGATTCGTTGGCCGAAAAAAAGGCCAGCCCTCTGGTCACGTGAAGAGTCGACTAAAAGTTTGCTGATGTCATGGAAAACTCGATGAGCACTCGGACCCCATGGCCCTAGTGTTTCAACCCCAAACGGCTCAAACATATAACTCCCAATAAGGTTGTTATATTTGCGCCGTTTGAGGTTTTCTGCACCTGTAGCAGCCGCCCCAGCACAGCCCGCCGTGCTAAGAAGATGAGATGGCGCAAGGGTGTCGACACATGTTGCATCCCACACCAAAGGCCTACCCATCTTCCAAGGCATTATTGTCATCCCGTCGGGCCTCTTTCCATCGTCACGTGCCAGGCCATGAGGTTCTAAAACGGCTGACACACCGGCGGTGACAAGAGCCCGACGGATGATGTCGTTAATGCTGGCGTGCCGTGCCATACGACCCGCGCTCCTACTGCAGGATAGGCCATGGTGTCCGAGATGGTCGACTGCTTCACCACATTGGCAGCGATGTGGAGCTCCGCAAGGAGCACCCAGACGCAGACATGTAGCGATCCGGAAGGTGGTGTCACTCAGCATAGTACCTATGTTGGGTGACGGCAGTGCCTGTAGCCAGAGGCCCGACTCCCATTCACCCACAGCCAGCAGGCGGGCACGCTCAGCAGTATTGGTTGACGTATTTAAGAGATTATTCCGTACCAAACTACAGAGCGGCTCGTCCCACTGCCTCTGGGAGAACGGGTTCTCGGGCAACGCCGTGTCCGGGCAAGCCATTTTCCAAGTGTTCATTGCGTCGGTCAAGCACGGCACTTCACAGTTAACCAGTGATGAAGTCAAAATTCTTTTGGTTAACTTTTCAGTGCTGTGGACCGAGGACAGGAACGCCGGTAGGCTTATACTAGAAATTTTGCGGATGCCGAGCCCACCAAAACGAATAGGTAGTGTGGTTTGCAGCCACGCTCGGTCATCCAAGGCCACATTTAAAATGGTTGTAAGAGTGCATCGAATAATTTCATCAATTTTGTCCAGGAGATGTGAATGCTTCCATAAAGGGGAAGAGCGGAGAAAATATATAAAATTTGGTCCAAAACAGCAATATCTAATTAGGGTGAATGCCGAATGTAAATTTATTTTTGTGAGTCTGTCCGAAATATCATTAAAATGATTAATTTTTCCGTCAATGAATGGAGAAAAACTTTCTTCCAAAATAGGGGAACCTAGGAGGTGCAGTGAACTTTTTTCTAAAATTTTGATTTCTGGTGCAATTGTATTGAATTTATGAAGGGTCGATTGTCTTTCGGTATTGTCACAAAGAAAAATTTCACACTTCGAGTGGTTAAGGTCAAGTCCGATGGATTGAAAATGAGTCTTCAGGAATTGAAAGTCTTTTAATACGGTATCGACGTCACCTCCTAATGTTCCATCATCCAAATACCATACGTTAAATTTTGAATTTAGTTGTTGAATGACTGGATGAATAGCCAAACTGAAAATGACTGGCCCGAGAGGGTCACCTTGCTGGCATCCAACTGCAGATTCTAAAAGCTGTTCTTTATATAATAATTTAGAAGGGTGCCTGTAACATTGCCAAATAAAACCGAAAATTTCGGGTAGTTCTTTTTTTGCCTCGGCCAACAAAGTGTCCCTGTTGACAGAGTTGAAAGCGTTCTTAATGTCAACCTTGAGAATGACCTCACCCTTTTCAGAATTTAAAAAGGAAGATAGTGCATGTACGGCAGCCTCACAGCCCCCTCTGGAGCCAAAGCCAAGCTGTGTTGAATTTTTAAATTTTGAGAGCGTTTTCCACAAGGTCTGTTCGTGAGGTGTAGATGTAGCTGGGGGGCACAAAGGAACACTATGTGGTTTGTGAACCTTGCCATAGTGTATCCTCAGCCCCCGTTCGCCTTTAAAAAAGCGTGCCTGCGAGCAATTGGGACATCTCACCTGTTGGACCTCAAGCGATGTGGCAGGTTGACTGCTACAGGTTCCGGCATCGCTACAGCCGGCATTAAACATAAAATAAGTTGATTAAACTTACCCAAATATTAAAGAACTATAATAAAAACACTGCACTTACACGTATTCCAAAAAAATAAACAAAAGTAATAAATGTCCAAATATATAGTCAATAAACGAGTGACAGCCGCAGGGGGCGCAGTCTTCCTTCTATGCGTTACCTTGGCAATGCGTGGACTCTCCGCTTGATGCACAGCACAAATTGTTGCAGTTGGGTTTGCCTCAGCAATCAAGAAACTGATAGAAATACCTCTTTATCAGCTGATTAGAGGCAGCTCGCTTCATATTGTCTTCTGTACGGTTGGTAACAGTACCTGTACATAAACTCGTCGTAGCTTCTTGCTGCGTATCCCGCCCTTCCTGGGTTTCGGGCAGGATTTTTGGACGTTTGGATGTTTCGTACCTGCTTGTATTTTCTAAATGTCTTTGTGTTCCCCAATTCGCCAGATTAAATTGATAAAATTCAGGTTTAATGCACTAATATCACTAAATAGCATAATTTTTCGTTGATTTAATGATTTAAATATAATATATGTTATTTTAATTTTAATTTTAATTTTAATTTTAATTTTAATTTTAATTTTAATTTTAATTTTAATTTTAATTTTAATTTTAATTTTAATTTTAATTTTAATTTTAATTTTAATTTTAATATATATAAATAATATAATGTTTGTCGTTATAATAAATTATAACGACAAACATTAAAAAAAAAAATTTTGGTGCATAAACAAGACAAAGCGTAACGTTTTGTTGTGTTGGTCGCAAGAAAAAAAATGCTACAAACTGGCTAAGTGATAAATTCAACAATATAAACTGTGTGTGTGTCGACATCAACTATAGATGGGAAAAGGTTAGGCAGATAGGGAAGAGTATGAGATATGGCAGTAAATATATGAAGTATTTGTACAGAGCTAAGATTACGGTTGTATTAATACAAGACTCGCTAGATTTCTAATGTATAATTATATACTCGGTATTAACAAGAATACAAAACATACAAAAATCCATTGACTGGAATATGATCTGCAATTAAAATTTAATTCAAGATTCATTTTCTTTCAAGTTTTTTATTGCGTTGTTTAAAATGCGCGTTATCTATTGAATTATTCAAAGCATTATTTTACAAGTACCTATATGAGTTTTTAGATTCTGGTTGAAGGGCCGTCCTTAGTTGAAGGTGAACTTTAGTCTTACGTGGCCGATCGATCAATCTTGTTGAAATATTAACGGACTGAACTTGACACCTGCGGTGTTGGCGACAACTTTAATTTATTTTCTTTGAACATCTATACTCAAAAGAATATAATATTGTTTTAACTGTCACAAATATCTTCACGTTATTTAAAAATATTCAGAGGTTCCTTCTCGTAAGTTTTACTGTATAAAACTCATGAATAACAAAATTTTGTGAAGTGGCAGTAAACCGTGCATTCCAAATTAATAATATTCTCATAAGTCATATAGTAATAAAACCGGCCAAGTGCGAGTTGGACTTGCTCACGAAGGGTTCCGTACCCTAAACTGAAAAAAAAAACAAAAAAACACGTTTCTAGAACGTGTTTCTTTTTGATTTTTTTTTTTGGTTGTATCTCAAGATTCATAATAGGTAGACAGTTGAAACATCCACACAGCGTGTATTTCTATAGCCGCTAAAAATAAATTAAAGATTTATATATTTATTAAAAAAATTAATATTTTTTGTTTTATCGGCAACAGAAATACACATTCTGTGAAAATTTCAACTGTGTAGCTATTACGGATCGTGAGATACAGCCCGCTGATAGACAGATGGACTGCGGAGGCATAGTATATCGGGTCCTGTTGGTTACCCTTCTGGTACGGAACCCTAAAAACGAGCAAAATATTTTAGCATCAAAAGGCAGCCAATAAACATATATTTCTTTTAGTGTATGAGAGTACTTTCTTTAAATAAAAAGTTTATATTTAGTGGTTTTACGCCATTTACAACAAAGAATATTTAACGATATCCCAAAATTTTATGTCGTATACTAAAAGATAAAGAACGAAGCAAGTCAAGCAACATCTTAAGTATACGAGTATCGATGATGAGACTCATTTTTCTTTTGGCATTCTCAGGATCCTGTGATCCCTAGATACCTTTAGTAAGCAAATGACGGGCAGCGGAAGCCAATTCACCGAATGTTTAGTGAAATGAGACACCGACCGACAAATTATCCTTGTATGCACCAACCCCAGGTCAGTGCAAGGTTATTACAAGGTATAGAAACAAAGGTATATTTTAATTATGGCCTAGCCTTTTCCCAACTACGTTGGGGTCGGGTTCCCGCCTAACCAGATGCAGCTGAATACCAGTATTTTACATGGAGCGACTGCCTATCTGACCTCCACAAATACGATACCCCTTGGTAAAGTGGTTTTCAGACTTTCGGGTTTCTGACGCCTAGTAACGACTGTTAAAGATCCACGATTGACCGCCGGGACAAACGGCTTAATGTGCTTTCCGAGGCACGGAGGAGTCTCGGTATGTAAAGATGGTTACCCATCCATGGACCAACGCCGGCAAACGTAGCTTAACCTGATTATCAACCCGTGCGGCTGTTATTACTTTAGCCATATTTGAAGATAGATATATATAAAAATCAAAATGTATGGGAAGTTGGCATTGTTCTTTTCTTAACTTCATGTACCGTAGTTTTTTAAAGTCACCCTTAGTTTCCATTAGAAGTTTACGATCACGGTCTTGTGTCAGATTTGATAAGATATTGTTACAATAGATTCGATACTTCCTATATTCTTGTAGGATGAAAATATTATCGCGATTTTCTGGTTTTTTCTTGCGTTAGTGTGCATTAAGTCTCGTCGTCCTATACACTTCAGGAGGGTTTTAGTTATCCAAGGCTTGATAATATTCTCAGAGCTAGTGCAGGTGCGAGAAGTGGTGCGTTGTTTAATTTTATTTGAGAGTAGGTATTCCGACAAATTTTAGGAATGTAATGTATACATCGGTCTGATTAAGAAGCCTTTATTAGTACTAATCTAATATTTCAAAACAATTTGTTGTTGTTTTGTTATTTTGAATGTACTCTTGATTTACGAATGATTTTTTCACTGTCATTTCTTCCAAATCCCAAAATTGCTGAAATTTGTCTAAATTATCTTTTTCGACGTTACACATTAATTTGGTTTAAATTTTTCTACATTTTCTCCAACCCAGACGAATCGATTTTAAATTATTAGCTGTAGAGTTCAGGCAAGTAGGCATTCCACGTGAATATGCTTATTACCACGTGAATAGGGCCAAAAAAAAACTTGAGAGGTGTCAAGGGAACGGAACTTCGTTCCATGCGGGTGCATGGAACGAAGTTCCTTTCGATTAATTAGTGAAGGAATTGTAATATAATTTTATTTTTTTTAATTTATAATATTTTTTTTTATTATTAACTACGCACACACGCACGCACGTAAGAAGTTATACTTTATCATCTCATCTCATCGCAGCTCAGCTCAGCTCAGCTCAGATCAGCTAAGCCCAGCTCAGCTCAGCTCAGCTCAGCTCAGCTCAGCTCAGCTCAGCTCAGCTCAGCTCAGCTCAGCTCAGCTCAGCTCAGCTCAGCTCAGCTACGAAATTGGTTAGATAATGCTTGATCTGCTTGCAAACTTTGTACCTACCCACCAAAAATACAAGAAGTTTTTATTAGATTGTTTTTCCAACACAATCTTTTTGGATGGACAGCCTCATTAGTGTCGTGACAACTTTTCGTAAGAATTTTTTCCGTCTAGCCCCCTTTCACAACGCGCGATAAGGAACTTCGTTCCAATATTCGTCTTCGCTTGTATTATGAACTGTCCCAAGGACTTTCAGTGCAATGTACTTACGAGCTTCGTCGTTAGAACAAAGCGTGTGGCCTTGCAATTGTACTTCGGTTTAGTGATGTGCTTGCTAGTATTGTGTGGTAAATTTATGTCGATTACATTATTTTGATTTAAAGTTCAGAAAACTCAAAGTGAAAGAACCTATAATTTAGGTACCAAGTTTTACAATGTTAGACTGCTTTAATTAAGAAAATGGTTTCTCATTCGTAGCAGCTGTTAGCGGTTAGCGCCATGTCTTTCATTGCGATTTTGCCACACTAAACAACTCCTCTACGTTATGTTGAAGCAGTAATTAAGAGAACTCTTGTTCTATGTATAGGTACTCATGGTATTTGTTGAAAACAAAATAATATAAAGTAAATAAAGAGCTTTTTTTTACTGGGTGGGCATCATCAAATAACTTCTCCCGCTCTTGGTGGAGCGGGAAGGCGTGTCAGACTCTTGGCTGACTAAACCCACCCGGATTCTATCAGTTGCCTGTGCCAGGGCCACAGTGACTCCTTCGATCACTCCCACGACCCTGGCATGCATCGGCCCTAGCGGGCCTCATCACTGCTTGCTGACATCTCGTTGAGGCGCGCGTGGAACACTACGCGCCGTCGACTCGGGCCCGGTCCTTATCGGACGATGAACTACCCATCACTCGCCGTACGCAAGCCCGCGCTTAAGGTGGCTGTAAATCGGCTTGCAACTCCCGACGCCCAGGGCGTCTTCTGCGGTGTCTAGGAGCGTGAGGGCGCGAGGATTGTCTCTCCCTCACGCGTCCCGCCTCCTCCTTCGCAAGCATTACTGCTTCTCAGAAGGAGGTGACAGCTTCACATGCCTTTTGCTCCGTACCATGGCCTGGACGAGGGCCAGTCGGGAACTATTAAGTTTTTGTGATGAACAGAGTTGGCGCGGTGCAGATTATATTAAGTTCGGTATAGACTGTGATCCTTATACCTTTGTTAGTGACGTGTGTAGCAGACGTTGGCTTGACCATTGCTTGATGTCTGAAGTAGCGTGGAAAACACTAGGGAAGGTTGAAGTTTACCATGATATTTACTGGTCTGACCATTTTCCATTGGCCATTCAGGTTAACCTTGGGATGGTTAGGCCAACGAATCCATCAGCTAAACTAGGGAATAAGATAGGTGATAATGCTGTATGGGGTGAAAGAGATGCAGCACAAAAAGAGTTTTACTACAGGTTGTGTATGGAGAAACTTAAGAATGTAGACTCCATCTGAACTCGGAAACTGTTGTGATTATTTTTGTCATAAAAAGGAACATAGTGAAATAATTGATACATTGTATAATAATATTGTAATTTTCGCTTCGGTAAGCGGCAGAAGGCAGCTCTAGCTTATTAAGGAATAGGAGGGGTCGGCGTCCAGTGATTGGGTGGAACAGGTATGTCAAGGACGATCACGGGAACGCGAGAAGGGCATTTCTTAACTGGGTGTGGCACGGAAAACCTCACACGGAGCAGCAGTTTGAGGAAATGAGAGAGACGAGAAAGGTTTGTCAGAATAATGAGGATCAAATTAAGATGAACTTCTTCTGTTGCCAAAGCAAGAACATAGGAGCAAACATTTTCAAAAATTTTGGAAATCCACACAAATATTTAGCCCAAAACCTGCGGGTCCGGTGAGCGTGAATGACTGAACCTGAGGAGATTGTGGACAGGTTTTAGGAGGCATTTTGGAGTAACCTCGCGGCTTTACTCGGGGGATCAGGGTTGTGTCGTGAATTGTCTAATTTTCCGATTAGAATCTCATAAAAAGAGATACGGAACATTATACAAACGACGACCAGGGGCAACTCTCTGGGTCACGATGGCCTTAGCATAGAGCATTTTTTTATTTTTTATTGTTGATAGGCACGCGTTTGTCCACTATCTTACCTGATGGTAAGCGATGATGTGGTCGAAGATGGAGCACGCTTGCCTAGAAGTAACCTATTCACTCTTGACTTAAAGACTCCTAGGTTGTAGCTAACAGGAAACACAGACTCCGGTAGGGAATTTCACTCCCTAGCTGTACGCGCAATGAATGTTTTCTCAAAACGCTTTGTGCGTATCTGGATGGGATTGTCCACCATGAATCGGTGGCACTTCGCCGTACGTCTTGTGGTCCGTTGATGAAACGGGCTTGGCGGAATCAAATTATGCAATTCCGTCGCACACTCCCCAAAATGTAATCTATAGAAAACCGACAGGCTAGCAACTCGGCGTCTATGTTCAAGACTTTGTAGTTTCGACTCAACAAGCCTATCATTGCCGATAATCCTCTTGGCTCGATTCTCAATTGACTCAAGGGCATCAAGCTGGTATCTAGCAGGTCCGTCCCAAAGACTCCATACAAGTTCGAACTTGCGCTTGATAGAGTTGGAGCAGCTGTTCCGGCGTGAAGTACCGTCTCACTTTTGCGAAGATCCCCAACTTTTTAGCAGCCACAAAATTGAGGGTAGATGTTAAAGTAACACCAAGAAGATCAAGTTGGTCGGTTATCGGCACGGATACACCTCGGAGAGATGGAGCCGGGTGAAATTGGCTCCTTTTAGCAGAAAAAAGACACGCCTGGGTCTTAGCAGCATTGAACCTGACCAGATTGGTCAGATTCAATGCTGCTAAGACCCAGGCCATTGCCTCATTCTGACACAGCCTGTAAGGACAAGTTCAAGCGCCCAACCATAGCCTCTCGGAGAGACCGGACCTGAGCCACTAACTCGTGTGTCTGGCACGTATCTCTCGGCAACAGTGCTGTCGTCTGCATACCCAAAGGTACTGGGTTTTAACAGATCGTTAATATGCAGCAAAAACAATGTTACCGAGAGCACCGACAGCAGTCCAGACGAGCAGCTATCTATGACTACTCGGATAGACCGATCCCTCAGGAAATCTGCAATCCAATCACACAAACCAGCGGCCAGACAGAAGGAAGGAAGCTTGCCAATTAGGCTGTCGTGCCAGACCCGGTCGAAGGCCTTCGAGATGTCAAGGGAGACCGCAAGGGCTTCCCCTTGTTTGTCGTTGACCTCACTCCAGATGTGAATGGCATGCGCTAGAAGATCCCCAGTTGACCGATTTCGGCGGAAGCCATATTGTCGGTCACTGAGGATATATAGGAGGCTTCTAGGTATAATAATAATAATGCTCCCACATGTCGAGGTTGTCGACATGTGGGATGTGGACTCAGCGATCATTGTACCGATAGTCGTGTCAGCCAATGGCTTAATAGCCACGAGCCTCGACCAACACCTCAGGAGGCTCTCGTTAGGCGGCTGGATCAAGGGCTTGATTCAGAAAGCAGTACTTCTGGACACGGCTCGCATTGTCAGGCGGTTCCTCTCTCTGGAGCCCTGACCGCCGGTAGCTTGGACCCTGTTCCCGATACCGGTGGGATACTATTTTTTATATTTTTAAATGTTTTTTTTTATCCTTTATATTTAAATATTTAAAAATGTAAATAATATGTCTATAAAAATAAATAAACGGAATAATAATAATAACTTTTTATTTCTCACCACAATATACAACTTTCCAGTCGCAGGTCTGCTGGAAGAAATTTCTTTTGAAATAAGCAGCACCTTTGTGCTCATCTGTATTTGTTCATTTTTCTCTTGTACTCGTAATTGTTTTTGTGTGTGCATAAATAAATAAATAAATACATAAATAATTTTACATTGATCAGACAGTGATACATAATTCTGGTAAGTATAGGTATATTGTGGTAGACTGGTGCCTAAGCTAGGCTCGTGGCCTGTGTTTCAGGACACCAGGACCCCACCCCTTTATATTTTTCCATTTTATAAATTATGCACTAAGCGCGCTGACAGAATGTAGTAAGGTTTCATACAACATTAATTTATAGTTTTATTTATTTTGCTTAATATCTAGGTTAAGTATGCGAGACGAATGTTAGTAAGTGTGTAGTTTAATATGGGCGAATATGTGGGTGTGTGAACGTGTGAGTGTGTGGGTGTGTGTGAGTGCGTGATTATGTGTTTAGGTTTTTGTAAGCATGTTTTCAGTATCATTATAGTTAAGTTCTAGCAGCCAGTCAGTTAACCTCTTTTTGCATTTATTCTTGGTGAGACTAAAAATATGTAACACCTTATGAGTTTTATTGTATAAGTAGCCAACTAGATAGCAAAAGAAACGTTTTGCAAAAATGGTTTTGTGACGAAGATGACGGCGCTCCACTGGATCATATCGTCTTTGCCCCCTGGACAGTGTTGGATTATAAACACGGAGAGTATGCTGTTTCAACAAGGTGTGCAATATAAACAGTTGACGCACTGTAAGGACTTTAATTTCTTTGTATAACTGTTCAGTGGGGTAGCGATATGGTCGAAAATACGACACTTTCAGTATAGCTCTTTGGGTTCTTTCAATTTCAATTAGGGTAGTTTTCGAAGCTCCACCCCAAGAGGTGATACCGTAGCATATTATAGATTGAGCAAGGGCATAGTACACTGATTTCATGATATTTTTATCGACTACAAGTCTCAGGGTTTTGAACACATATATTAGTTTCCGTAATCTGTTACTAAGAGTGGTTATGTGGTCTTGAAATCTTAGGTTTTTGTCGATTGTTATTCCCAGGTATGCCAGGAGCTTGCCATTCAGTATACGTTCCATACTCTTACAGAGTACGGAAGTTACCGAGATGGGCCTATAATTTGCTGGCTCAGCTCGACTACCCTTCTTGGGCACGGGTTGCACGTTAGCTTGCTTCCAAGCCATCAGCACTTTTCCAGTCTCAAACGAAAGGCGAAATAGGCGTGTCAAGATCGGAGACAACTCAGGCCCACAAGTCCTCAGTAACAATTGCCGGTATCCCGTCGGGGCCACTGGCCTTGTTCACGTCTAGGTTACGCAGTACCCTTCGGACATCCTTCTGGTGAATGCGAATTTCTGACATAATCGACTCGCATCCACCAAGAGTACCAGGGGGCCTCGCGCCACCAGGATCTAGACGCGAAGATTCCGCAAACAGAGAGGCAAACAAGTTTGCTTTATCCTCAGCGGAGTGGGCCAGCGACCCGTCGGGTTTCAGCAGTGGAGGTAGTGAGGAGCGGTAGAAGTTCGATTCAACCGACTTAGCTAGGGACCAAAACGCCTTACTACCAGCTGGGTAAGAAGCAAGTTTGTTCCCAATTCGGCTTATGTGGTCAAACCGGGCCCTCCGCAACACTTTCTTGCAGGACTTGGCAGCCCTGTTGAAGGCTGTCTTCTTCTAACTCACGTCATTTGCTTTACGCGTCCGAGCGTCGACCCATGCCAGGTAGGCCGCGTGTTTAAGCGCATCAGCATCACGACGAAACATCAGTCGAAGAAAAGCAAGTGGGCCACTAAGGATAACATGCGAAGAAAGATCGCATGCCATCCCAATCTGCTGACCTGTATCGCCAAACCCGCCTAGGGCTAAGATCGGGCGGGGAGTAGACGGATACAGACTTCACCAGACAGTGGTCGGAAGTACCTAATGGTGAAGAAATCGACACTGAGTAACGGTCTGGATCTGTTGCCAGCAGAAGTTCCAAGCAATTGGCCGTGTGCGAATCAACATCGCACCCTTGTTGCCCCCTGGACCAGCTGGGTGAGATTTAACGCTAGCGCTAGCTTATAAGTCTCTTGTCCAGCATGGTCTGTGCACTGGTATGGGAAGAGCCACTCCTGATGGTGGGCTTTAAAGTCCACCAGTAACACCAATTGGGCAGAAGGGTACCGCTGATGAGCCACATCCGCTGCTTTACTGAGGTGTTGTGTGAGCCTAGTTATCTCCAAATCACCGCTGTGCGAACGGTAGACACAGGCGTAGACAATTTTTTCTAGGCCTGTGTCCACTAGGACCCAGAGTTGAGAACTGATAGAAACACACCTGTGTATGCCGTTTTCTTGGATCTCTCCAAGGCATTTGACCTGGTTGAATATAATATTTTATGGTTGAAATTGCGTGAGCAGGGTAAGCCTAAGAGCTTAATGAGCTCATTAGGAAGAGATAATGAGCTCATTAAGCTCTTAGGCTACTGGTATGAGTTATGACCACCAAATCAACCAGGTCAGATGGTCGGGTGCTTTGTCTAGGGGGTATGGGTTGGAGTGTGGGGTGAGACAGGGAGGTTTGACTTCCTCGGCGCTATTCAGTTTGTACGTCAGTAATATAATCGAGGAGCTCAGCAGCTCTGGTTTCGGATGCTCTATTGACGCCACGTCTTTTGGTTTGTTATACGAAAGAGTGAGCTTGTGGTGTTTAGGGTAGGTACAAAAAAGCCTAAGACAGTTCTTCCGGTATGCCTTTATGGTGTTCCAGTAAATAGAGTGTTGTATTTTAGGAACCTTGGCCACATAGTTAATAAGGACTTGAATGATGACAGTGACATATAAAGGGAGCAAAGGGCATCGATCCGATGCAATATGCTGGCCCGTAGGTTTGCACGATGTGAGTTTCACTTCTCTAGAAGTGAGACTCACTTCGTGCTCTGTCCAACGCGTTTTGCCAGTCTTTCTAAACGTGCAGCCTGTGGGTTAGACATACATAGAGGGCCTACAACGTTCTTCGCGTAAAGAATAATAACGCTTTTAGGGTGCTGTTGGGGCTGCCGCGTTATTGTAGCGCATCGGGCATATGTGCTGAAGCAGATACATACAGCTTTCAAGCTATTATGCGTAAAAAACGGCATCCCGATGAGGATTCGGGGCAGCACTAACAGCATTTTAAAGGCGATAGTTAACAAACCTGATTGCCCGTTCCTGGGCACTGGACCCGTATGCACAGCTTCAGGTCTGGCGCAGTGGGAAGCAGACATTGTTACAGGTTTATGAATTAGTTTTATTTTATTTATTTTAATAAAAAATGTTACTAACCTAGTTTTATAAGTGTTACTAACAACAATATGAATCACGTGTGTTCGATTTAAATAAATATAGTACTTTGTGTGTCTACAGTGTGCCCAGTCTCAACAGACGTGGAATTTAATACAATGCCATCTCGTATAATTTTTAGAAGCTCAAATAGAATGACCACGGTAAAAAGTTGGCAAAGTTGACTTCGCCTACGCCCTTCAATCTATACGGTAATGAGCTTTTGGAGGAATCGAGACGCTTAGCAGAGAGCGTGCCGGCTGTTACGTTGACGGAGTATGCGTAAACAATATTAGTTATGCCGATGATATGGCGCTGCTGAGCGCCTTGGTCTGTGGCCTTAGGAGGTTGGTGACCATCTGTGAAGATGATGCCGATGATTTGAAACTTTATGGATTTACAATGTCAGTAAAAGCGAAGTCATGGTCTTGGGCGTCAGCGGTCGAGATTGTGTTCCAATGCCTCCGGTCAAGTTGAACGGTATATCACTTTTGAGGTATCAGGTGAAGTACCTGGGGCATATTTTGACTGCTGACCTCAGGGATGATGCTGATATTGAAAGGGAGAACTAACATGATCGCCCGCAGGTTTGCACGGTGTTCTATAATAGAGGTTTAAAAAACCTTGTTTCGTGCATTTTGCACCTCATTTCATACGTGCAGCCTGTTGGTAGATTACACTCTGAAATCGTACAGCGCTCTTCGCATTCAATATAATAATGCGTTCCGGGTGTTGATAGGGCTGATCCGCTTCTGTAGCGCATCAGGGATGTTAACTGAAGCACGTATTGATTGCTTCTACGCAACGATGCGAAAAAAATGCACTTCCCTGGTGCGCCCCAACATTATTCTGCGGTGTGTCGCGAGGAGACTGGACTGTTTGTGTTTGAATTTCTGCTGCAAGCTTTCTACTTCGGTGTTGGGCTTGTAGCAGGGTTTCACTCACCTTTATATGTGTTAGATTAAGTGTATAGATTAAGTTTAGTAACATAGTTGTTAAGGAATATTGTTACTAACAAAATGAGTCTTTCTTACTTTTAATTAACAAATATTATGAAAAAAACATACCTTTGACGATCGTAGTAAACGGACGTATCGAACAATATTAATTTAAACAAATAATCACTTGCAAAATCGTGACCTAGTGTTTATAAATAGCCGGTAGTAACGCAAACTGAGTCATAATATTGATTTATGTAAGGTGGATTTATGAAGATGATCAGTGATTAACAAGTAAATAACCTGTTAAACTATGGAGGACAGTCCCTTCAGCCCGAGAAGTAGGTGTGCTCGCTCTCCGCCGCCTACACCCGCGCGCGCAGCCGTACCAGCTCCTGCCCCTCAAGCGCCGAGCCAAAGGCACGATGAGTTCGTGGGAATACCGACATCAGAAATTCAAAACTGGATGACGACCATTGACCAGAGCCTTCAGGAGGTATGTGCTATTGCAGCAGAAGGCAAGCTGAACTCGGACCAGAAACAGCGCATCAGTGCCTTATGCCGGAAGGTTGGACATGGAACATCGCAGTTGGCCGTTCAGTACCAGTCCATTAAATCTAGAGCTTTACAATCTCACAATGCTGTGAAAGCACTCGAAAGTCAACTCGACCTTTCGCAGCAACTAAAGGATCTCAAAATGAAAGTCGGAGAGACATTCAAGCCTGCCCTGGGAACTTCCTTTTCTGACATGGTGAAGAAAGGTGCCAACAATTATATCCAGCCGTCAAACGTAAGTTCTGTGGTCATTTATTCGCAAGATAAATTGAGGACCAGTGATGAGACAAAATCTCTCGTCCAAAAAATTATCTGCCCCGATCAGATGAAGCTACATGTTAGAGGCCTACGCAAGACCAAAAATGGCGGTGTTATTATAAGCACCGAGACGAAAGACGATATCGAAAAGCTGAGAAAATCGGAGCAGCTAACAAAGTCAGGTCTAACTGTCGACGAGCCTTACAAAAGGAAGCCTAGGGTTATAATCATAGGAGTGCCGTCATCTACTGGGTGGCGCAAAAGTAGTGGCACTAAAGAAAATACCTTTTTTTTTTTTATATGACATTTTCTGTCATTCTGTTGTTGAAAATTGTGTAGTGAACAAATGTAAAATACACTGAAAATAAACATGGACCGTTTTACTCCCCAAGAACGTGGAATAATTGTGTCAATGTTCTTACGGAATAATTCATCAGTGATAAGAACACAACGTGAATTTCGTCGACGATTTCCCCACCGTCCGGCACCGATTGGTCGCACAATTCGACGCTTTGCCACACGCCTTGAAGCAACTGGCTCAACATTGGATAGACCTAAGTCTGGGAGACCAAGAACAGGCCGACAGGAAGACGCTGGAGGCAATGCGATTACTGTCACTGGAGAACGCTACAGAACCATGTTACGTGAGTTTTTGATACCCAGTTTGGACGAATTGGGGCTGGAGCACATCTGGTTTCAACAAGACGGCGCTACGGCACACACAGCGCGCGACACTATGGACTTAGTGAGGGACGCTTTTCCAGGCCGAGTTATCTCTCGTTTTGGCGATTTGCCTTGGCCTGCAAGATCACCCGATCTGACCAGTCCAGACTTCTTTCTTTGGGGTTTTTTGAAATCTCGGGTGTATGTGAACAAGCCACAGACTCTCGCAGCTCTAAAAGAAAACATTCGTCAAGAAATAACGAACATATCGCAGGAAGTGTTACGGCAAGTTATGCAAAATGTCATAAATAGGGCTCAAATGTGTATCAACTCTGGAGGTCACCATTTAAAAGACATCATCTTTAAATCCTAATGGTACGAAATTTAATGGCACAAATATACATTTAAAAAAATCTAAATCTAGTTTTCTAATTTAGAAAAAATGTTATAGCTGAACCAAATAGGGTCTTTACTTTTGCGCCACCCAGTATGTCAGAAAATGAGGTTTTCGCGTGTTTGTACCATCAAAATCTTGCCGAGATACTACAGAACTGCAGCCTTGAGACGTTCTTGACCTCAATTAGGTTAAGCCATAAATCAGGTAAGAAAGACGCTGAGTACTGCAACTACGTAGTAGAAGTATCTGCAGTCATACGCAAAGCTCTGATGTCAAAGGAAAGAGTATTTGTGAACTGGTCATCATGCCCTGTGAGAGACTTTACATTGGTCACACGATGCTATAAGTGTCAGCAGTACGGTCATGCTGCCAAGTCTTGTCGGCAGACGACCTACACCTGCGGTCACTGTGGCGATCAAGGGCACTCAATCAAAGAATGTCCAAAGAAGACAGATGAGCCGAAATGCGCTACTTGCTTTCATTTCAAAAAGCCAGACAAGCACAACACAGGCGCTGCTGACTGCCCGGCGAAAATAATGGCCGAAAAAAGATACATAAATTCCATTGATTATACAGGCGCCTAAGAGTGCCGTTAATAAGTTATGTATTTAGACCTTTTAAGTTTTTGTTTTTATTTTTGTATTTATCACCATATTATGATGATAAACAATGTAATTAACGAATTAGATAATTTCTCTGTATCTGAGTCAAAAGTTTGTGAAACTGAAAATTGCAAACAATATCTTTCCGGCTACAAAACTCCATTTACTGTACTAACACAAAATATTCGCAGTATTTTTAAGAATTTTGATAGCTTTTGCACCTTTCAACAACGGTTAAACATAAATAGTGACGTTATTGTTTTAACCGAATGCTGGCTTGCCAAGCAATATAACATTCCACTAATACCGGGTTATAATATTGTTACGTCGAACGTATTTCACTGGAACGTTCGAGAATGTAGTCGAAGTTTCCAGAAGTTTCCACTACGTTCGAGAACATTCCACTGTGGTACCGTGTAGAAGTTCATAGATGTTTCTAGAATATTCCAGTATAGGATAGTTCGACAATGTTCTAGAAACTTCCATGACTGTATAAATAGGCCGGACGGCGGGCGAATGAGTCAGTCTGATTTCGACTACGGATGCGAACGGATGCGAATACAAGCGATTACGAAGAGAATAGTGATTATTAGCGAATTAGTGTTTGTGTTTATAAGTTGTTGAGTTAATAAAGGATATTTAGTTAATTAATTGTTGTAAAATAATTTATCCCATACCCAGCTCGTAACAAATTGGTGTCAGAAGTGAGGGATAAATTATGCCAATTTTACCAAAGGACGACACGGACGGTATTCGTACAAGGAGTCAACGGCAGCAAGACATGGATCAGAGGCGGTTTGGAGATTCCCCTATACTGACGCCGGGTGGTGCTCAGCCTGCGACAGAGTCAGTCGCTGGCCCATGTGTAGTTTCTTCAGCACCAGCGGTGCCAGACTTGTCTGCGCTAATGGTGCTATTGCAGGAGCAGGCCCGTCGGTTGGAAGAGAAGCTTCAACAAGATAAAGAGGAGCAGGCCCGCCGCCAAGAAGAACAGGCCCGCCGCCAAGAAGAGCAGGCCCGCCGCCAAGAAGAGTTACAGGCCCGCCGCCAAGAAGAGCAGATGCTCCTCATTAAAGACCTTCACTCAACACTTGGCAAAGAGTTCAAGGTGATGAAGGAGCAGGTTCATCAGCATGAGAATCGCATCTCAGAAGGTGAAGTTGAGATTGCCGGGGTGAAAAAGGCTTTAGGTGAACTTAGGGCTGGAGACGGGGTTGTGCCTTCAGTGGTTGCTGTACCTTCGGCACGTGGATTTAAGGTGCCGCCATTCGACGGAACATCTTCATGGTCGGCCTACAAAATTCAATTTGAGGCCGTTATGAAAGCGAATGGGTGGACCAAAGTCCAAGCTATGACCGCGCTCACCTTAGGCCTTCGAGACCAGGCCCTAACCATACTTGAGGCTCTTGGCAAGGATGTGACCTACGAACAACTGCTGGAAGCGTGAGAGTCCAGATACGGCGACGCTCACTTGGAGCACGTATTTCGCGCTAAGTTAAGGGATCGCGTTCAACGTAGTGCCGAGAACCTACAACAGTGGGCCTTGGAAGTTGAAAAGTTGGTTCGGAAAGCATACCAGTCCGCCCCTGCACTCATCAATGGAAATCTGGTACAGGCGTTCATCGACGGAATACGTGACTTGGAAGTTAGAGCCGCTGTAAGACTTGGGCATCATGAGACACTGAAGGATGCCTTGGCCCATGCCTTGAAAGTAGAGGCAGTGAGGCAAGACCATCGCCGTATCAGGGAGGTTGTAGCATCACCTGTACGCGATCGTCTGCAAGGATATAGCCCTAGATGTTACAGTTGTGGAGAAAGGGGTCATCTTCGGTTAAGCTGTCCAAAGCGAGGCATACTGAGAGCATATCAATCCCAGCAAGGAAGGGTGGCTCGGCCAATTCGGTGGAGGAGCGCGAGTGGCGCGACATGGCGCACGACCGTGGCGGAGGCCCCTGACAGCATTAGTTCAAGTGATGTCGTCAAGGTCGGTGCGGCACCCGACAAGTGCATAAAACAGAAGCAAGTGAAGAGTAAAGTGAGTGCAGGTGCGAATGGTGTTGCCAGCGCTGTGGCCTCCAAGAAGGACAACTGTGTGATAGTGTGCGCGCGCGATGCGGACGGTAGGTCCGACCCGGTAATGAGCGGAGTGAGGATGCTAAGCATGGATGTCAACAATGAATGGAAGGAAATCCTACAGCTTGCTCAGCAATATGACCCGGACCTCAAACCGATCTTCGACTGGATTAAAGCTGGTGTTCCTAAACCCATGTGGAGTGATGTTGCGGCGTTGAGTTCAATCACGAAAAGTTATTGGGCACAATGGAACAGCTTGGTTATCCAGGATGAAGTCTTGTGCCGTAAATGGGAAAACGCTCGAGGAGACAACTGCCATCTACAAATTGTTGTCTCCAAAGCCAAAGTACCTGATGTTTTACGGCTCTACCATGATGGATGTTCAGGAGGACATATGGGGGTAAAAAGAACTCTACTGAAGATATGAGAGCGGTTTTACTGGATTCACTGTCGAGAGGATGTTGAGGACTGGTGCCGCAAATGTACCAGTTTTGCGGCTGTGAAAGGACCCCAGACACGCAGCAGAGGTGCTTTACAATTATACAACGTGGGAGCCCCCTGGGAACGGATAGCACTAGACGTTGCAGGACCATTTCCGGAAAGTGAAAACGGAAACAAGTACTTCATGGTTGTCATGGATTACTTCACAAAGTGGCCAGAAGTCTTCGCCATTCCCAACCAAGAAGCAACAACAGTCGCAGATAAATTGGTTCAGGAAGTCTTCTGTCGTTTTGGAGTACCCTTGGAAATTCACAGCGACCAAGGGAGGAATTTTGAATCACAAGTTTTCCAGGAGACTTGTCGACTGATGGGTACTCACAAGACCAGAACCACTTCTTACCATCCGCAATCTGATGGAATGGTAGAACGTTTCAACCAAACGTTGGAGAGATATCTGGCAAAAGTTGTGCAAAGCAGGCAAACGGATTGGGACAAGCACATACAGCCATTTCTTCTGTCCTACCGTAGTGCAGTTCACGAAAGTACGACTGTGACACCAGCCTTCGCGAACTTTGGAAGGGAATTACGGTTGCCTGCAGATTTAATCACCGGAACCCCCCCTGATGCCCCACGCAGTGTAACCGATTATGCGAATGACTTGCATACCAAGTTGAATGATGTATATGAGCATATCAGACAATCCGGCCAACAAATGTCTGATAAGATGAAGACCCGATACGACCGGAAGGCAAACAATAGAGGTTTTGACGAGGGTTCACTGGTGTGGTTGCATAACCCAGCGCGCAGCAAAGGGAAGTCTCCTAAATTGCAAGCAAAATGGGATGGACCATACCGAATCGTGACCAGGATCAACGATGTCACCTACCGAATACAGAAGGGTCCACGAGGTGCGCCTAAGATTGTCCATGTAGACCGTTTGGCGCGATACAACGGGACTAATGATGCTCGGGACGAGCATGTCTAAGGAGGGGGCAGTGTTACGTCGAACGTATTTCACTAGAACGTTCGAGAATGTAGTCGAAGTTTCCAGAAGTTTCCACTACGTTCGAGAACATTCCACTGTGGTACTGTGTAGAAGTTCATAGATGTTTCTAGAATATTCCAGTATAGGATAGTTCGACAATGTTCTAGAAACTTCCATGACTGTATAAATAGGCCGGACGGCGGGCGAATGAGTCAGTCTGATTTCGACTACGGATGCGAACGGATGCGAATACAAGCGATTACGAAGAGAATAGTGATTATTAGCGAATTAGTGTTTGTGTTTATAAGTTGTTGAGTTAATAAAGGATATTTAGTTAATTAATTGTTGTAAAATAATTTATCCCATACCCAGCTCGTAACAATATGTACAAAAGTAATAGAAATTACAATCAAAATGATGGGGTGATAGTTTATGTAAGGAATCATTTGAAGGTCTCTGTTGAGGAAACTAATGTGCAAGACTGCAACAGTTTGGTGGTTAAGATTGGATCAAACTTTGCAATATTAGCATTATATCGACCTCCCTCCTTCAAAAATATTAGCAATTTTACTGACTCACTGAATGATAGCTTGCAGAACCTGTCATCCATCAAAAACACGATTGTAATTGGAGATATTAATATCAATATTCTATCAGGAAGTACTGATGAATCTGCTCAAGACTACCTCAACCTATGCGCATATCACGGCCTGCTCCCCGCACACACTTTACCAACACATCATAGTGGCTCCTGCTTGGACCATGTCATACTTAAAACAAAATACCCCTCACTTGCACTCGTTGTTAACTCGACAATAACCGATCATAATGCTGCCCTACTAACTCTAGATTGTAACTTACCTAAACAAAACATTCACACAATTTCGAAATTGAATATAAATAAACTTGAAGAAGATTTGCGCGTCATCAAGTTTGATCCAGTCTATGATTCCGCTGACCCGCAGTTTTGTATGTTGTATGTAATAGAAAATTTACGACATGCAATTCAGAAAAATACGGTTATATCGCAATTGAGTAACAAAAATTGCAACATAAAACCCTGGATCACGACAGGTCTTATCCGCTGTATGAAACATAGAGATAAACTGCACATGAAAGCTAAATCTCACCCAGATAATGCTATGTTGCAATTGTCATACAAAAGACGTAATTTTTGTAATGATCTACTCAAAAAAGTTAAGAGCAACTACGATAAAACTGCATTAGAAAAGGCTGGAACAAATAGTAAAAAGATCTGGAAATGTATTAAAAACATAACATATTCATCGAAACAAAATGAGTCATCTTCAGGTTTATTACAAGTGCACTCGTCACAGCTGGCATCTGCTAACATAGCAAATAATTTCTTTGTTAATGTTGGAAAGTGTCTTGCAGAAAAAAATCGGGGTCAATCGCCTCATCTAACGAGCAGACCTATTACGGGCAGCACCACTGCTAGATACTGACGAGACTGAGGTAGAAAGTATCATCATGACTTTGAAAGACGACTGTGCAGTTGGTTGGGATAACATATCAAATAAAATTATTAAACAGTTCAGGAATATTTTAATACCACCACTGGTTTATATTTTTCGCATGTGTTTCATCTCTGGGTATTTTTCCAGAGTGCCTCACAAAAGCAGTTGTTGTCCCTATATATAAATCAGGCAATAAAGAGCAAGTAACAAATTATAGACCTATTTCTCTACTGCCTTCTATCTCTAAAATATTAGAAAAAATTATAAACAAAAGGTTGTTCAAATATCTGGAGGACAAGGTAGCTCTTCAAAGTTTGTCTTATGAAGATACAGAGAAGTTGCTAGCTGTAATGAAATAAAGAATGTAGTGTTCTATTCATTTTGTTTTTAATTAGTTAGCTAAGTTAGTATACTAAGGTTTTTTTATACTATTTTACTCCTTTATACATACCTCTAAAATGACTATTTTACTTTATTTTATATAATTACCGTGATTATTTCATAATATTTTTACCTCATTTCGCCTGAAACACAGGATGTCCTAGTTTAGGCACATAACACTTGTGAACTTGACATAGATTTAAGCAAAAATGTATTTACTGTTTTACCAGACAACATGAATCCCGGGCCTGCGGACGGCGAGTAATGGGTAGCTCGCCGTCCGATCAGCAACAGGCCCGAGAGTCGACGGCGCGTAGTGTTCCACGCGCGCCTCAAAGAGTTGTCAGCAAGAGACGGGGCCCGTCATGGCCGATGCCTGCCCGGGGGTTGAGGATAAATTCGAAACAGAGTTACCTCGCCCCTGGGCACTCGAAGCAGGAAGGAACAGGGGTGGGTTTTAGTCAGTAAGAGTCTGACACGCCCTCCCGCTCCACCCAGAGCGGGAGAAGTCATAGGATGTCCCAACCCAAAAAAAAAAAAAAAAGACAACATGAATAAAAATTTTATTATTATTATTAAAAAACGGTATAAAAGAACGAGTCAGTCCCGCTTCTGTGTTAGCTTTGGCGGTTAAGGCGTATATAGCCGCCAAGTGGCGCCCTCTTTAAAAAAAATCGTAGCAAAGCGTAGAAAATAAAGATTAAAGAATCCTAAAAAAGCAAAGCAAAAAGCAAAAGTACCAAAAACGGCCGTTTTTTACACTTTGGCTTACTACTTTGGATACAAAACATTTTGAAACCTGTTTTAACAACGTAAAAATACCTTATCCTATTTGTAACAAACGCAACATAGGATTCTTCAATCTTTGTCTTCTATGCTAAGACACGATTTTTTATTCAATGAGGGCGCCACTTATGCGGAGGTAGCCCATAATTGACCTAATTTTTTACGTACGGCAGTAGCTGAGGCGCATGAACCTTAACGTCTGAGTTGTTGTACGATTTTTAGTAACCCTTTTTTAATCTGGGCTAAACACTTCAAAAGTAATTTTTAACCACGTCGGTTTTTATAAGAGAGAGGTCTAAAGGGAAAGAACGATGCAAAAAAACAGTTAAAATTATATCGACAACTTCACCCCATCACTGATGCTGACATGCTTGTCTAGACAAATGTGGGGTGCTGCGTGTGGCCGTGGCCTAGGTTTGTCCCAGAATACGTTCTATAGGCGTCTGCAGCAGGCTTGAAACTAGCAGCACCTCTATATTGTGCCTGCGCATTACCGACTGCTGGGTAATGAAACCGCTATGTCATCGTCGAGACGTAACAAGCACTTTGGAGTTTTGAAAATAATTGACTTGCAGGTGTTTTATTTTTGACGAACCTTTTCAATGTTTTTACAAAATATGATAAATGAAAGTTTACCCTATAGGGGCCAGTTTTTTTATCTGTAGTTAAAACTAGTAACTAATTGTTAAATTACGCTAAAACTATCTTTATATTTTCTTCATCTTTCAAACCATTACCTTTGTGTATATATAATTATACTAGCTGTGCCCGCGATTTCACCCGCGTTTATGGTTACTGTGTCGTAGCGTAATGTTATAAAGACACCTTCCTCAATAAATAGGCTATACAATGCAAAATGGTACCTCGCAGAGCTAGTGGCGGCGGCCGGGCCAGCGCAAGGAATGTGGGGGTGCGCCCACATCCCTCATGATCGCCGCTTTGCATATCATGAATGTGCGCGTAGTACTTGATTAAAACTATGATATCTTCTAAGATATTCTTTGAAATCAAATGATGTCAAGGGCAATTTTGTTCAAAATTAAAAACTTATGATGAATAACGTAATTACTTGGTTATGGATTAATATGTTCATAAAAACACCTTCGCAAATAATGCATTATTTTAAAACAAATTTGATTACCATAAAAAAGATTATAGTGAGTTAACCAAAAGATAGACAAATGCTGTTGCAGATTTTTTTAGAACTTTTAAAGGGGAATAATTTCGTAATACATATTTTTTGCGTAACTTTAATTTTTTGCGTGCGCTGCGTAAACGGTTAGTTTACGCAGCGCACGCAACGGAAGCTCTCAAAAGGAATATTATTTTCCCGTTTTTGCCACAGTTTTCATTGATACTCCGCTCCTATTGGTCGCAGCGTGATATTTTCTTTTTCGATAAATGGAATAGTCAACAACAAGATTTTATCGATTCAATTAAGTAGTTCCTGGGACTAGCGCGTTCAACCAAACAAACTCTTCAGCTTAATACAGTGTGTAACGGAAAGGTCATATTTTAAGAACCGGTTCCGCCCATGGAAATGAACAACTTTCTCTAAGACAAAAAGGAAATTTACAAAAAAAATAAATTATATATATAAACTGGTCGTAAAGGAAAGGTGTGGTTATATTTTAAGAACCGGTTCTGCCCATGGAAATGAACAACTTTCTCTAAGAAAAAAAAGGAAATTTACAAAAAAAAAAATTGTCTTTCTACACAAAGTTACCATCAGCTGACCAATATTTTGTATGAGAGGTAAAATAATTTTTTAAAGATTTTTTTTAAACACTTTATTCAAGAAAACCTTAGGAAATTCTCGATTTTTTTTTTACCCCCATACAAATATTGATCAGCTGATGATCACTTTGTATGAAAAGTAAAATTTTTTTTTTGGGAATTTTCTATTTTTTCTTAGAGATAGTTGTTCATTTCCATGTGCAGAACCGGTTCTTAAAATATGACCACTAGGATTCACTCTATCAAAGGATTCAATTGAACTAAACACACAATTGATTGAAATTTAATTGGTATCAATAATGTAAGGTATATGATATTAATTAAAACTAGCATAACCACTCAAAATAAATCTATAATAAATAATATCCCCACACCCCATATTTTTGTAATCGAATTGATCGGCAACAAAAGTGATAACTTGTGGCCTACATTATTTTTTTAATATTTACTTTTTAATTCTGTTGAAATATAACTTATTTTATGTTATAAGTTGAATACTTATAACATAAAATAAGTGCTGCACTGCATCCAGAAAGACTGAAAGCTGACACCAAAATAGTTGGTTTTTACAATGAATAAAAATAAAACGTTTCACACAATGGCCTTACTTTCCATGGATTCACAAGAAACACAAACACCAACCACAACTCAAAAGAAATGAAGAAATATTCGAGTTATACTCACAAAATGGTGCAGCAGATGGGTATATCTGCTGGGGGTAGTATTCAGGAACTTCCACGGGCACAGGAATTTGTTTCGGGTAGTACACCGGCTGGAGTTGGCAATATTGAATCGCCGAACCCAGAGTGTAATATTGAAATTGAAACCCTTCCCACAATTGCATAGAAGACTATAAACGTAATTTTGGAAGAATATTATTTTGTATTAACAGAATTAGGAATGAGCATATAAGAGGAAGTCTGAAAGTGGCACCGCTGACTGAAAAGTTGTGTGGAAGTCGGTTGTCGTGGTATGGGCATGTGATGCGGAGGAATGAAGAAAATGTCATGAGGAAAGTCTTGTGTATGGATGTGGATGGCTATAGGAGTAGGGGAAGGCCAAAGAAACGATGGTTGGACTGTGTGAAAGAGGACATGGGTAAAAAGGGGTGACTACAGAGATGACGACTAATAGAGGAGTATGGAAGAAAAAGACATGTTGCGCCGACCCCAAATAAATTGGGATAAGGGCAGGAGAATGATGAATGAATGCCGCCTTTTCTGTACAAGGTATTATAATCCTTTTGGGGTGGGAAAGCCTTGCTCCTTATCTTTCCCCGGTCGTATCGGTTTGTCGTCCCATCGAATTAAGAGAGTAGACAGTCATAGGGAGGATCCGGCAACTGGGACTCGAGGTGGCATTGCACAAGTCCGAGGCCATGTGTTTTCATGGCCCTCGGAACGCGCCACCGGCGGGTTCCCAGATCACGGTAGGAGGGGTTCGCATCGGCGTCGAGGGTACGATGAAGTACCTGGGACTCGTCCTCGACAGCCGGTGGAACTTCGTCGAGCATTTTCGACGTTTGGCTCCCAGATTGGACAGGGCCGGGGCCGCCTTGAAGCGGCTCCTACCCAATCTGAGGGGGCCAAACGCCTCCTGCCAGAGGCTCTACGCGAGGATCGTGCGGTCCATGGCCCTCTACGGGGCACAGGTGTGGGCGCGTTCATTGAGGCAGCGATCAGCTCGCCAGATGAACGCGTCCCAGAGGGTCATGGCGATCCGCATCATCCGAGGATACCGCACGATCTCCCGTGAGGCTGCGAGCCTCCTTGCCGGACTGTCACCGTGGGATCTGGAGACAAAAATCCTCGTGCACCTGTATGAGTGGCGCGAGGAGGCCAAACGCCGGGGCGAAACTCCGCTGCCGCGACAACTCGCGGCTCGGCGGACCGAGCTCCGGCAGGATCTTATGGTGACATGGAGAGAGCGACTGTCGCAACCCAGCGCTGGGCACGCCACCATCGAGGCGGTAGTGCCCCTCTTTGAGGAGTGGCTGGAGAGGCGTCACGGCGCCCTCACCTTCCGCCTGACGCAGGTGCTCACCGGACACGGCTGTTTCGGTAGGTACCTGTGTCGGATCAAGGCGGAGGTGACCCCCGGGTGTTTCCACTGCGAGGATCGCCCAGAGGACACGGTGGAGCATACGGTGGAGGTGCCCCGCTTGGGCAGAGCACCGCCGTGTCCTCGTGGATACGATAGGCGGCAGCGACCTCTCGCGCCGTGCCCTGGTTCAGGCTATGGTATGGAGCGAGAGGGAATGGGAAGCCGTCTCCTCCTTCTGCGAAGCAGTAATGCTCGCGAAGAAAGAGGCGGCATACGTTAGGGAGACTCGACAACAGCCGAGTTGCCCTAGCGCCCCCAGCCGCAGCCGCCGCATCAGACGCCAGGGGGTTTGGGCGCCGCGAGACGATCTCCGGCCACCGTAGACCCGGGCCTGCGGACGGCGAGTAGTGGCTAACTCGCCGTCCGATCAGCACCAGGCCCGAGAGTCGACGGCGCGTAGTGTTCCACGCGCGCCTCAAAGAGTTGTCAGCAAAGGACGGGGCCTGCCACGGCCGATGCCTGCCGGGGGTGGAGGATAAATTCGAAAGAGTTACCTCGCCCCTGGGCACTCGAGGCAGGGAGGAACAGGGGTTCAAGAGTCTGACACGCCCTTCCACTCCACCCTAGAGCGGAAGAAGTCATAGGATGATTCCCACCCCCCAAAAAAAAAAAAAAAAAAAAAGGAACAGAGAGTGCACCTATTTTTTCACCCGACTGCCCCAGAAGGAGGGTAATGTTTTTAGAGAGTATGTATGTATGTTTGTATGTCTAATTCTTTGGCACGCGCTGTAGCCTAAACGGTTTGATGCATTTTTACAAATGAGGTATTATTAGATTAGTCTTGACCGCCAAAGTGACATTAGATAACAGTCGTATTTTTATGTGACGTGGTCATGTGGTCTCGAGGCGACGATTCTAAAAATATAACTCACTAAAAAGTAGGAAATAAAAACATAGAAAATATCAAAAAACCCGACTGATAAAAAAAAGTGTGTGTGTACTTATGTATGCACGTAAGAAGTTATACTTCTTTCGCGTAACAAGATAAAAAACCAAACTGTCAAATACTTTACAAAAGGAAAACAATCATTCTTCATGAACCACAGACTATAGCTAACTTCAGGGTGTCGGTTCTAGCTAACTTCAGGGTGTCGTTTTTTTTTGTGACGGTGTGCGCGCGCATAGTAAAAATTTACTCTCATAATTTTTTCCTAACGCGACAAAAGAAGTATAACTTCAAAAAACTAAAAAGGTTTAAACAAGTCACTTTTGAAGCATTCTGATGCAGTTGGTGGCATCAAATTCGTGACTGAACTAAAATAAATTCCACCAACTGCATCAGACTGCTTGCTGCTTGCTTGATTTTTGTTTGTTGAAAACTTTTTTGTTGTTTTTTATCAATCGGGCTTTTTGATATTTTCAATGTTTTTGTTATGCACACGCTTGAGTTATAGTGCTAAAAAAAAACAAACAAACAAACTTTTACTATGGGAACAAATCTCAAATCGCGAAAAAAACTGCCCCGGTTGTTTGCATAACTGAACAAAATCGACTAACCAACTGATTTTTTTCTATAATAAAAATCCCGACCGAATTTCGATCGCGGTGGCCAATCTCAATAGAGAGTAGTCAATTATGCTGTAGATTTAACGGTGTGTCCAGATCTGACGAATGCGCCGCAAATGCGCCGAACGCGCGCTGCTCGCCAGCCGCTCACGAGTAGCACACGTGCAGTAAGTGCAGTTGTTTGGTGCACCTCTTTAGCGCAGCTCAAACCATTTTTTTATATTTGGAAACAAAAAAATTAACCGACGAAAAAGAACTAAAAAGCAAGAAACAAATAAACCTTTTAAGTCACAAGTATTGAGCTTAATTACATAAAATATCAAATTTTCATCTCTTTGAGGCGCGCGTGGAACACTACGCGCCGTCAACTCACGGGCCTGGTGCTGATCGGATGGCGAGCTACCCATTACTCGCCGTCCGCAGGCCCGGGTCCAGTTCCGGTCCGATTGTAAAGACGTCTTTTCCTCAAAGCATGTTAAGTGGTCTCTGTCACTTAAAACCACAGTTTTTATATCTAACTTCTAGTTGTTAAGAAAAGTATGGTTTCCATCATCAGCTCAGCTTCATGATGTGATGATTCCTAAACACAAATACCTGATTAAGTTATAAAAAGTAAACAAAAACACTATTCATGCCCACAATTTTTGAGGGTTTCTCTAAATTTTATTAGAATTCCATCATCAAATCCTGACTTCCTTGACATGGGACCACCCTTCAGGTATAACCTGTCTAACAAAAAAAGAATCATCAAAATCAGTTCAACAATAACGAAGTGAGAGATGAGCATAAACAAAAAAAAAAAAACTTACATACGGTCGAATTGAGAAAAAGTCTCACATGTGAGGCCGTGTGAAATAAATATTATTATTATTAAAAATTATAATTATTAATAATATTAATTATTATTATTAAAAGGCTATTGTTGCGTCCCCCCCGATCGGGGACACGCGGGGCCTGACGGGATTGTAGATTGTTTTAGTATTACATATTAAACTTCTAAATATAATAATACCATTTTGTTACTTAAAGATATCATTAAACACCTCGCAATTTCAGTAATTGACACGTTTTGCTCATGCAAAATAATCATCTCAGCTCTTAAAAGTGAGATAATTATTGTGAGCTCTTAAAAGTGTGCCCGGCCTTGGTTCAGGCCATGGTACGGAACGAGAGGGAATAGGAAATCTCACCTCCGCCTTCTGCGAAGCAGTAATGCTCGCGAAGGCGGAGGCGGGACGCGTGAGGAAAGCTCAACGAAGTGGTCCTCACGGCCCCGGCCGCTACCACCGCAGGAGAGGTTTAAAACCCAGATTCTTCAAAAATAACAGTGTTATTATAAAAAACAACAAAGGCCCAGTACCGACTTCAATATCCATCTTGTCGATTATCGACGAATATTCACGATTTCCATTTGCATTTCCATGTCCAGATATCTCTGTTTTTTTTTTTGTGGCGTAGGAAATCATCCAATGACATCTCCCGCTCTAGGTGGAGCGGGAGGGCGTGTCAGACTCTTATTGACTAAAACTCACCCCTCTTCCTTCCCTGCCCTGAGTGCCCAGGGGCGAGGTAACTCTGTTTCGAATTTGTCCTCAACCCCTGGGCAGAAGATATCTCTGCTGCGACTGTAATCAAATACTTATCCACACTTTTCAGTAATTTTGGGATGCCGTCATATGAGCATATATTCATTCTGATCGTGGCTCAGCTTTTATGTCACAAGAAGTTAAGACCTACTTGCATAGCAGAGGCATAGCCACTAGTCGAAATACGCCCTGTAACCCACAGGGAAAAGGCCAAATAGAGCTTGCAAATGTAACTATTTGGAAAACTGTACAGTTTGCTCTTAAATCTCATGGATTAGATATTATGGATTGGGAATTTAAAAGGTGCTCAACTAGGCTCTACACTCCATAAGATCCTTGCTGTGTACTTCGACTAATCAAACACCTCATGAGAGAATGTTTATGTATAACCGGAAGTCTAACAATGGCCACTTTGTACCTATCTGGCTTCTGTCTCCGGGCCCTATTTTGTTGAAGAAGTAGCACTCCTCTGTGTGGGGTGTCTAAGTTTAAATATTTGGGACATTGGGTCACCGATGGTTTGACTGATAATGTAGACATAAAAAGGGAACGCAGGTCGCTGACTGCCCGTTATTATTATTATTATAACAGGCAGCAAGTACTGTCCTATGGTGGAAGAAGCAGAGCTGATAGAGTCTGACACTGTCAACTGACACTTAGCCTCTATAGGAAGAGATGACGAATATGAACCTGAGCCTGGAGAAAACTATGAAAGTGCAGGTTCTGGAGAAGATAGTGACTCAAGCGAATCAACACCCGCCGCCGTCGAGCCTACGCAACAGAGTAACCGAACTCGAAAGCTACCTGCTCATTTACAGGACTACGACTTGTCTGACTAGAGCGGGGCAGAATGTGGTGAATTCTAGCTGGCCATTTTTACGAAGAAAACGGTGAATCTTTAGTATCTTTCTGTTAAAGGTTTTAATAAATAACCAAAAACCAAAGAGCCGAAAAGTATTACATAATTTATTAATTAAAATATTAGGAGCACACAGACATCTTATAATACCACAGACAAGAAGTAAAAGCAAAGAGTACACACATGACATGAGGAATGTCACTTAAACCAAAAACAATTTTTATATAATTGAGTACATTGCCTTTTCAGACCATTTTAACACTTTCATACTGTTGTCAGAGGCTATGAAAGATAAAAAACTCCATATCAATGTAAAAAGTAAACTATTTAACACCTGCATACTACCTGTTCTGACGTACGGAAGCTAATCATGGGTGTTAAATCATGAAATATTAAACAAACTAGCAACTTGTCAGTATGCAATGGAAAGGAGTATGCTAAATATGAGAAAGTCTGACAGATTGAAAAACTTCGTCACCAGAAATAAAACAAAAACTACAGATGCAACAATTAAAATCAAAAGACTGAAATGGAGATGGGCTGGCCACATGATAAGAGGATGCGACAGATGGAGCCAAAGGGTAACCCAGTGGTATCCCAGAGAGGGCAAAAGGAAGAGAGGTAGACCGCAAAAAAGATGGGACGACGACATTAGACAAGTGGCAGGAGTCATGTGGAACAGAGTGACACAGGAAAGGAAAGAATGGTAAAGGTTGGAGGAGGCCTTTGCCGATTGGCAAACAGATCTAGGAAAGATAACCAAGCAACAGATATTAGCTTAACTGGTTTATTTAGTTTAAGGGTCCAGTGTTATTATAAGTTTAAATCTATAATAAATGGCTATATTATTATTATATACTAATGTCACCTATCGACATTTGTCATAACTATGTACATTTTTTAGCAGAATAAAGCCAAGTTCTATTACAAAGGTGATTGATATTTCATAACAATAATATACTTTAATCATATACCTTATTATTATTATTGCGAATTTTTTTCTCTTTTTTGTAGTTGTCGGAACAAGGTTCGTATGAAATATTTTGTTTGGAATATCCACTGGGAATTATATAAATACACCCATGTAGCCGGGGCAGGTCGCTAATTTCCAATAAATTAAAAGTCGTCTTATATATACTGGGACATTGGCGTACTCTATATACCGGGCCAGTTGCTTGAGACAAATTACTTTTCTGTAAGCGTTAACGCTAACGCCTGGTACAAAATGTATGAAAATGATATTACTGGACGTGAGTCACGTGACAGTTCTCTCCGCAGGTAATGTCATTGCCATACATTTTTTACTAAACTAGCGTGAACGCTAACAGAAAAATAATTTGTCTCACCCCTGAGAGGTCCCTCACAATTCATCACGCTCTTCCGTCTGTGGAGACAGGATGATATTTCCTTCCATCTATCTACCACTGATTTTAATCAGTTTTCCCAACAAATGCTCTCCTTACACCCCAGGCTGTGCAACGATTTTAATAGGCGTTTTTGGAGTCGTCAGCGATATATTTAGCTTTTCTTTTTCTAAAAATTGTTGGAAAAGTTTTTTTTTTATTAATGTTGTAATTTCCAAGAAGTTTAACTGGTCTTGTCATCGTGGGTACCTGGATGGGGCTGGCACAGAGACGTGGGCATGGGAGGAGCAGCGCCGTGCCTTCGTATCGGTAGTGGGCCCCAACTTGTCGCTGCCGGCCGTCGCTCGTTCGATGGTCGGGAGCGCCGAGTCGTGGGATGCGGTGATCTCCTTCTGTGAAGCAGTAATTTCGCAGAAAGAAGCTGCGAAGAGGAAGAAGGAGGCCGGGGCCACTCTCCCGATCCGTAGCAGGCGTACCGGGCGTCGGCGGAGGGCGGACTACGCCCTCTTCCAGCCCTATACAGGTCCGGAAAGACGGCGGACTCAGGGTCGTCTGCCGCCCCCCATTCAGCAGGACCCGAGGTGGCGGCACGTAGTGTTCCACGTGTGCCCTTTTAGACGTCGCGGGGGAGAACACTTCACTCTCCCCGCGAGCTAGAGGTGGCCCGCATAGGCGGGCCGGCACTAGCCGGGGATTATGGAAGTCGTATTAGCTCTCACGATCCCCGGTCCAAGTGTGAGATGAAACACCAGAGTAGTTTTTAATCAGTAAGAGTCTGACAGACCCCTTCGCCTGCCCCAGGCGAAGGACATCCATGAGGATTTTCCACCCAAGAGAGAAAAAAAAAAACGGGGCGTGGGGATTGGCACAAGTTGGGCTGTGGATGAGGGTGACAGAGGTGATAATGTCTACGGAGGCATTTTCACCTAAACTGGTGAGTTTGACCGGTGCTATGGTTCTATTTTTTTTTTAAATTTAGAATAATTTATTTATAAATGCGTTGTCACAAAGTCGCGTCGTGCCTGTCTACTGGCCAAATGGTCAAATGGAACAATAAGGATTTCTCTAGTGACCATTTTGTAAATTAAATTGAAATCTGTACGACTGAGGGCGACTTATGTAACGGAATGGTAATTCCGTTGTTGAAGACTAAGTAAGTTTCCTAGAAAATTGCGACTAAACCAAGAATTTATGACAGTAAGACAGGTCGCCCATGGCGATATTTTACAGCGATTCAGTAGCACGTTTTGTGATCGCGCCGCTGCATCGCTACTATTGGCTGTTTGTCACTTTTGTTACTCGTAACTACATCGATGCAAACGTGCTACTATATTGATGGTGTATCATAATACCGTGCGACTGCTTCGATACAAACAAAATCGGCCACAGGCATTCACAGGCAGTTACTATATCGCACGAGTGTCTTGATGATGCATCGCGTCTGTATCCATGCTGTATCACGATAGTAGCGATGCAGAATCGTGGTGACACGTGGGCAATTGCATACGGCTAGTGACAGCAACGCGACAGTATTACGAACTTTTTGAGATTGTTTGGCTCCTGAATGCTCTTGCAAGAAGTCGCCGTGGGTAACCTCCCTAAAAGTAAGTATCACCCTTATTGCAATTGCTGGCACTTAGTACTATTTTGATTAAATTTGTTACATTTGCATTCCATTCTTATAATTAAAAGATTTCCAAAGAAAATGTACGTAACTAATATTAAAAAACTAAATTTTTGATGTCATGAACTTATTACTCCGTTCTCATTCATTATCTGAAAAAAAATGCCTATCTTTTAAGGTTTGTAGAGGAAAATAGACGGACTTTATACATGTGAGTATAAACCTTGCACTTCTGCTCCGGTCTTCGTTCGGGACATGTTATTCCAGACGTTGGTCTGGCCATTTAACAAGGCGAAGGATTAGCTAAGACCAGGATTTTATCTAAAAGCAACTTTAAAAATCACGTGCAGAATTAGCTGCAGTGAACTTTGTTTCTCACCTGGTGTAAGTAGTACCTAATCTTGTAATTTATGGTCAGAAAATCCAAATTTCTTTCAGTCGCGAGAAGGACTAGCTACGTACTTATAATTTTGTTTTACTAAGTATTATGTATCTCTATACTTATATTTTGTTGTTAAGATCGTTTGGTAAAGAAGCTGCCTTATGACTTAGGCCGGGACTCCACTAAAGTGGAGATGTGTGCGGTGTGCTGTGTGCTGTGCGAGAAGAGATGTTTTTCAGCTCGGGGGAATCCACCAAAGCGGAGATGTGTGCGGTGTGCCGTGTGCTGTGTGCTGTGCGACAAGAGATGTTTTTTAGCTCGAGTGCGAGGTGTTGAGTGCTCAGTACGCATTCTGACACGAAAGGTAGACGATATATAGCGGGCGAGAGCGGGGAGGGTGATATCGCTCACTGCACGCCGCTCACATCTCACGTCTCCACTGCGCGTCGTCCGCGCACAGCTCACATCTCCGTTTCCATCGCGCCATACAAATATTACACATCTGCGCACAGCGATCTCCACTGAAACTGAGCGGAGAGGAGATCTGTGAATAACACAATTCTATTGGTTGTTTAAAAAACATCTCCTCTCCGCTCGTCCCGTCTCCGCTTTGGTGGAGTCCCGGCCTTAGTATATCTTAACAAACGTCATGTCCTACTTTTATTTAAATTTTTTTTTTTTATTAAAGTAAACCAACAATTACACACTATACATGGATAAAAATAGCTTATAATTTAGATATATTAGTGCATAACTAACTACGTTATCCACATGTTACTTTGGCTCACCTTTCGAAGACTCTCCTTTATTTGTTTAGCTGCTATTCAATTTGTGATCATTTACGAGTATAGACCGATATAAGTTTTAAACTGCTGAACGTCCCTGCCCTTTATTGAACCCCTACATCATTGCAAAACAGTTTCCGAAATTAATTTCAATAATCCAATTTGTAATGTCACGTTTCTTCAAATGTCGTCGTGCTGAATGCCTGAATTACTAATAACACTCATTAAGAATAATAATATCCAGATTTCCGACCGTTTCCCTTCATACAAATTGAATGCGGGCTCAAGTAAGACACCCTTGTTAGTTTCGAGTGGCCCAAATTGGGTCGATAGAGTTGTATGTCCTTGGCCTTAGGCGAGAGACAATGGCTTGATACGCGAATGTAAACGTAGTGGTAGGCATTGCTAAGGCTTTGTTTACACTTACTGTTTCGTCAACGGCCCAGCTGGAATATTGCTTTCCTAGAAACTGGAGTATCGGCTTTTCAAGCTTCGTCTCGATTGTTTGGTGCCATATTCTATTTTTAACCGACTTCAAAAAAGAGGAGGTTCTCAAATCATCTGTATGTTCTTTCTTTTTTTTGTATGTTTGTTACGCGATATCTCCGCCATTTTTGAATGGATTTTGATTATTCTATTTTTGTATGGTAGGTCATACTTCAGAGGTGGTTGCATATAAATTTTTTTGAAATCCATTCAGCACTTTTTGAAAAAATCAACATAAACAAAAAATATGTATACACAGATGACGTTTTGGTTTTCTCCAAATGTTCAAGTTCCAGTTTATTGGGGTTATCCATTCGGGCATAACTTTAGTATTTAGTTTTACTTCTGGTGTACAACAACTAAAAAGTGAAAAATAAAAAACATTTTTACAAAAATACAACCGACTTCTATTTTCGGAAGTCGGTGTCAAATAACGTAGAAAATAAAGTTATTTTGTATTTTTTAGAAGTCGGTTGTATTTTTTGTAAAAAAGTTTTTTATTGTTTAACACTACATAACACAATTTTATGTAAAACTCCTTACTACTAAACTGCGAGCAATGAATTGGAATCTCTTTATCGCGCGTTGCTCAAAACAATTTTTTACAATATCAATATTTTTCAATGAAATGGATTGTGGTCATAGAGCAACACTGGCCACCGGCGAACCGGAGGGGAATAGCCATACGCAGGCGTTCCCTTCTGTCAAAGTACAAGTCCAAGTGGTCCTATGCAAACAATAAAACTAGTTGCAGCCGGACTGTTCACTAGACTAAATCTAGTAGTGCGGCTGAATTGACATCCTACAAAAATGCCGAACTGTTCAGTTTTTTGCAGCAAAAAGAGATCTGCCACGTAGTTTTTAACCACATTTTTACTAGATATTTACTCACTTTTAAACCTAAAATATAGAATAATTCCGGTCGTGTTGTTTCGGATTTGTTTACCAACACAGGCTGCTCGTCCTTTTACAATATGCGGATCGGTCGAGCGACTGATCCGAGTCTGCATCCGAGTTGTCGCCGTTACCGAGCGTTAGTGTTGTTACCGGTTTGTAGATAGTTAGGTATCGAAAAAAACCGGCCAAATACGTGTTCGCACATTTAGGGTTCCGTGCCGAATGTATTTTTTTTTTCCTGCCCAGGGGTTGTGGATAGACCGCGCCCCTGGGCACTCAGGCAGGGAAGGAACAGGGGTGGGTTTTAGTCCGTAAGAGTCTGACACGCCCTCACGCTTCACCCAGAGCGGGAGATGTCATTGGATGATTTCCAAACGCACAAAAAAAAAAAAAAACAAAAAAAAAGGGCCAATACTGGGGACCTTATTGCTGGCTGGTCTCCCTGAAGTGTATCAGCCAATGATCATCGCACTCGAGAGCTCCGGTGTGAAAATTACAGCTCATTAACAGTTGGCCCCTGACCACGAGGCCCTTCAAACTTTTGGTATAAATATTTTTGGTATACTCACGTCATGCCGTACTTACTAGACAAAATTCCTATGGTCTCGCCTACCAAATCACTTATGGATTTACTTTATAAACTATAGGTACAATACACAAGTTATAAATTGTTTAAATTCCATACAACTCGAACTTTATTGATGAATGTTAAAGCAACTTAGAACATCATCATCGTTGGTGTGAGGGCTACTCTGGGCGACGGGTCCGGGGGCGACGGGTACGGGGGCGCGCATCATGCAGCGCGCGCCGCACGTAGTCCAGCGCGGTTTGTGCGACATGGGCGGCTTCGGCGCCAGCGAACGTCATCTCGGGCCAGCAGCCCGTGAGCGTCAGCACGTGCAGCGGTGGCAGCGTGTCCAGCTGCACGCGCACTCGCAGTGTCTCGGCCACCACATCCAGCGCGCTTCTCCTCGTCTACGATAGCGACAAGACATTTGAAGAGGCATGTTCAGAGTCGGATCATAGTTTTGTAGAATAGCACTAATTCATGAGAAGTGTTATTCTGCAAAAATCTCACTGAAAACATAGGTAAAGTTAACACAAAGTGAGCACTCAATCCATCAAATTAAGGTGAAATGACAACTGTACTGTTACTGGAACTAAACTGTGTCCCGGTAAAAACCGGCCCCTAATTTATACCCGATTTTTGGGCTGGCCTGCGATATCTTTCTTCACTCCAGATACCATATTTATTTATTAAACCGATATATACAAAGGCCGTGAGCTGCTGTATCTTTTGGTACCTACATCTTCCCTGTACGACGTCCTGTCATGCTATAGCGCGCGAACATCGTGGGACTTCGCGACGTACCCGCAGGGGGGCGTGGCGAGCGGTGTCAGTGGTTAGCACTATGTCCGCGGTGTCTGCTGTCACTCGTAAAAACGGGTGCTTCGTTTGGGTGCCTAACTATGGGCTTTGTAAATTTGGGTGACGCTAACGAAAATCTACCAAGCAAGCGACTGATTAACGGCTACCGAGATTCTCATAGCACGCCACCCATGTGTTTTGCGCAGTGTTTTACTGTTTCTTGCCTGCGGCCTTGCGCTGCTGTATCTTCGCGACAGCCCAGCGGTCTGTCACCGCCAGGTGAGACCCCCAGTTAATTGAGGGAGGCCCAGCGGATGACGACCAGCCACGGAAACAGCCGGTTTAGAGTGAACCTACAGTAAGGGTGCGTGGTTCGCGTCCGTCCTGCTTCCAGAGCCAGCCGGTCACAGGCTGGACCACAGAGCCATCAGTGTGTGTGTAGACGGTATTGTATGCGTAACACCGCCCATGTAATCACCGAGATGCACGAACATGCTGCGCATTCGGTACATATGGGTGTGGAGTCATGTGTATCTGGCTTATTTTACGTGACGTGTCTATACATATTAACTTAGCACACTTTTCTAACGACTGGCGGCGGCCTGGCACTGGTATATAGCCAGAAGAGCCGCCATGCCGTCGAATATAATCGCCATTGGGTTTTAGCCTTGCCTGATGACCTTTAGGAAGTCCAGCAGTAGGCTGATGGTGTGACTGGTGAGCTCCTTCTTCTTCTCTTCGGGCGTTGATGGAAGGATGGCGTCACAGGTTGTAGTTGTTGCTGCTGCAGCAGCGACTGCGCCCCTGGGCGCGTGGCGCTGCTTGCGGTCTTCACTTTGTTTTAGGGGAGCCGCCGTTGCAGCGCCCTCTTCTTCCTGTGGTTGCTGGGTGGTGGGAGCTTCCTTCTACCGCTCCTCTTCGTCTAATTTTTTTGTGTGACAAAATAAATATACGTGTCCAATTGGTGTGGTAAAATTAAATATACCTACTTAATTTCTCTGTAACATACACTTACCATTGCCTGGAAAACAAATAAAAGGAACTTTCAGAACTGGGCCACAAAACTTCCATAACATAAAATAAGAAAATGTTAGCTTCATTCTTTTGTTTTATTTAATAATAAGCAGACAAGCGCGAAACTTGACTCATTACTACATACTTAAATACCTTTAATGTAGCGAAAAGTACTTCCTTATCTCAAGTTCCATAATTTTCTGTTTCCATTCAGGCAGGTGAAACTTGAATGATTTTCCACACGAACAGTTTGGTCGTGAACAGTTGAACACTACCTCAAGATGGTCCACTGACTGTCTTCACTAAGCAGCATATGCGTGAGATCCAATTATCCGCCTCACATACACTTTCCATTATACACCTGGAGTTCACGGTCACGGTCCTTACCCATCATGTGGTTGGGGTAATACTTCATGGAACATTATTAGAGCCAGGTGGTGCAAGTGTTTCTGGCTTAAATATTTACCGTATGAATGACAGGGAAAGCGAATTCCCAAGTTTCTCGTGTTCCCCTTCATTTTCAATTAGGGAGACTGTGTCATTTGTCTCTGTAGTTTTACAACGGATTTTCGAGATGGTCGGCTTTCCTTAAGTAGTAAAAAATAGTGCAATGCTTCCATAAACCTATGTAAAGAGAGATACTTAAATTGACTGATGTTACAGGCTTTTATTCCATGATTTCTATTCCTCACTGAAATCTGTTAGGGCTTATATTTACACAGGACTAGAAATACGATGATATAATAACACCTCTGTGATGTTTGATGGCTGGTGGATTTAATTGACGAGACGACACTGTCGCGAGATCGGGTTGTGATTGCGAATATAGCTGTTCAATGATTTATTTACTTAAGGAAATTGGTCTGTACCAGCTTACCTACTATATACGAAAGAGATCTTTATCAAGATTCCTGAGCTTCTAAATTTTTCATTACTTCAGTATTTCTCTCCCGGAAATTTTGCCATTTTTTTCAAGCTCCCATTTAATATTAATAAATAGATTTAAGTGACGTTTCTGTGAATGCCTTTGAAAAATGAACCATGTTCGTGAAAATATATTTTTATCTCTGAAAATAAAAATAGAGATGGTAGCTTATTGTACGTAGTGTACGAGTGATTGCAAATGTCAGTGTTGAGCTTAACTGGGAACTAATAGACCCAATTCTTCACATTCCTATCAAATAATATCAAATGGGAGCAAAACTAAGTGAAATGTTGGATAATAATATAGTTGCTAATTCCAATAAGAAAACACAAAAGTCAGTTTCGTAAACTTTATTCTTAATTTTGTACAGTATAATCAATATTCATATACTTTAACAATTTGCCATTCATTATATCTAATTTAGCTACAATATTTACAACATTTTAACTCATTTCCAACAACCTTGAGCTTATTTAAATATAATCTTATGTTTTTGTTAACATGTATTTTGTACCTAATTAAGCTAAGACAATAGTAGATCAGAGATTGGCTATATCAGAGATGATTAATTTGGTAGAAAACTTAGGGAAAAGGTTAAATTATAATAAATACGAAAAAAAAACATTATTTTTCTATGCTTGTACGAAGAAAATACGTTTTACCCTGACGGAGTAATCTTTCGATACTACAGATTCAATCACAGGTAATGGGGAATGACATGCAGACAGAACACGATAGTTTAATATATAGAAATGTTGTTATAATACTGACTTTAATGAGAACATACAATGTATCATCTGCTCGTTCTCATTGGGTATCTGACGGGTCAATAAAATACCATTTTAATAAGTTATATTTGCAGTGGCCTACCTAGGCGCACAACTGAATGAATGCTTTCATAAAAGCCACTGCAAATATAACTCAGCTTAGTTGGCAGGCATTCAGATACCCAATGTGAGTGCAGTGCTCCTACCCAGAACATGACTCATATACTGGAATTCCCGCAAGTCATACACCTGCACTATGAAGGACCTGATGAACGCTACTGACTAGTACTGACGCTGCAACTAATGTGGCCAGCTTCTGAGCCCAAAGTGTTTAAAAGTTAGGAAACCACCGTATCGAAAGAAGAAGAATCTAATAGTTAGAAGATCAACTATTATTATGCCATCATAGTCTAATACTTATCACTTTAAATCTTAATTGACATTATCAAATGCTTGGCACAAACAAATCACGAGATTAGGTATGCATAACCTGCCTGGGGGTTGAGGATAAATTCGAAACAGAGTTACCTCGCCCCTGGGCACTCAAAGGCAGGAAGGAACATGGGTGGGTTTTAGTCAGTAAGAGTCTGACACGCCCTCCCGCTCCACCCAGAGCGGGAGAAGTCATAGGATGATATCCCACCCCACAAAAAAAAAAAAAAAGGTATGCATAACAGGGACGACTCCAGGGTAAAAAAAAAATAGTTATTTAATCAGTAAATAGATTAGCAAAAGTTATTAGACACGTATTTTTTGTTTTATTAAATCAATAAAAATGACAAAAACAAAACGCATCAAAGTTCAGGAGTGGGGGCTTGTAACGTCACTTTTGAGTGAAAAGTGGTACAATTTTAACTCAGGCGTGACGTCATGCGAAATTTCAACGCACTGTATCGTCTTAATTTTTTGCTTACGTGTTATGAGAAAAAATACGTGTACAATGTTTTTTGGTAATCTAACTAACGGACTAATTAGATTTTTTTAGTCATTATATGGCAGAAGCCGTCTTTTATTTTTTAATGAGTCCATTTTTGCAATTTCTATTTTTATTGTTATTTTTTTTAAAGGAACAAAAGATAGGTAAAGGTTAGAAAAACCAGTTGATATCAGCTTGGAACGGATACCTACTCCATAAACTCACTAAAATAAGTATACAAGACTAAAGTAATTCTAAAAAATTAAGCCCCTTTGAATAGAAAATATGTTGGTACCTTTATGATTACGTCAGAAAAATCTATTATACATATTTTGGTTCGATTGCTACACTTCAAATATTTACTTACAGTTATTAGTGAAATTTGAAACACAAAAAAAAGACAATCCCTATTACCCAAATTTTTTTTTTTTAGAAAAACTTGTTTTAATGTCAAATTGGCGAGTTAAATGTACGCCATAATACTCATTTAAATATAAATACCACCGGTACCTATGTCTAACGTTATAAAAATTAATCGTACTTAAACCTAAGTAACTTCAGTACCTACGTTATGCGCGATTCCATTTACAATGATGGTCAGCTTTCATTTCAAAGTGAGCATGAGCAGCTACAGTACTTTCCACTCCAAAATTTAAAGATTGTCCATGTAGTAGTAGAATCTCTAAAAGTTAATTTCTGGCAAAAAAAGTTTTATCTACCTCAAAAGCCTGTCATCACTGCATTCAAAAAGTCGGCTCTTTTAACGTTTAAACTTTCCGTTATCTATGGCGGCTGAAGTCTGTTCCGTGTGCTCTCTCCATATTTCAAACTTCAACACTGAGACTTACGTACTTATATTAAATTTTATCCACTATCCATTTCCAGTAGGGTCTTATCACACTGAGTCTGAAGTCAGAAATAAAGTCCTATCCATATATTTACCTATTAACCTCTTACTTTTGAAACCCTGATGTGATAAGGGCCTACGTAAGAAGTTTTAATACAGAAATAATTTTATCGACTACAAAAGTGCTGCACAGTTTGAGTTTGGCACATGTTTTCATTTAACACATTCGTTGGCAGAAGACTTTGTCTCATATAACCCTAGTTTGATGGTGTGCTTCTAAATGGGAGGTTTGAGAGGCGTGTTGCCGACGTGTAGGTTGTTGAGCTGGGGTAGTAAGATGGCCGCCGTTGAAATCGCAGTGACGAGCACAAAGACCGCCAGGAGGGCCCGGTCAGCAACCACCGCCACCTGCGAATTGCAAATTAATAAAATAACGTTGCTCAAATTTCCAATTGCAGAAAATCCTATGCTCCGTCTAAAGTTTCTGATTAAGTATTATGTAGATATAAGTATCTACATGAACTTTATACTTTATCATCGGAAAAAGCATTCTGCAACTAAGTACATGTATTTAAAGTTGACAAGTCAACGATTCTGTTAGGCACTATAGGTTCAAATTCACAAAATACAAGATGGTAATTTAGAAAACAACTAATACGATGAGCCTAGAAGCCTGATCGAAAATCCTTTTCAAGCCGCACATCAAATAAGGAACAAGGGATTTATAGAACAAAGCTATCAATTTGCATCGCATCACATTTTATTTATTTCAACGAACGCCTTCGCCCGATTAACCGCTTTCGTCCGATTTAACTGCATCGTGTTCGCACATACTAAATTGGCCTATTATGAAACTCGAGTGATACACTTCTAAATCGGTGTTAAAATATGAGTTCTGCACTTGTTTTGGTCGCTGTCTCGATGCTTTAATTCCGTTTACGTTTGCAACAAAATTAATAGAATCCTCAATTTTTATTCGCTGTCACTACGAGGCTGTAAATTAAAAACTTTTTTACAAAAAAAAAACAACCGACTTCCAAAAAAGAAAAGATACAAAAAATGTAAAAATAACTTTTATTTCGGAAGTCGGTGTCAAATAACGAAGAAACAAAACTAGAAACACCGACCTCTCACGATCCCCGGTCCAAGTGTGGGACGGAACACCGCGGTGGTTTTTAGTCAGTAAGAATCTGACAGACCCCTTCGCCTGCCCCGAGGACGAAGGACATCCATAAGGATTTCTCACCCCGGCAACAAAAAAAAAACATAAAAAAAACGTGGGGATTGGCACAAGTTGGGCTGTGGATGAGAGTGACAGTGGTGATAATGTCTAATGGGAGGCATTTTTACCTAAACTGGTGAGTTTTACCGGTGCTACGGTTCTATATTTAAAAAAAATTAGAACAATTCGTGCCTGTCTACTAAGTTAAAGTTATTTTTTAAATTTTTAGTGTATTTTCTTTTTTGAAAGTCGGTTGTTTTTTTTGTAAATATGTTTTTAATTTACAGCCTCGTAGTGACAGCGGATAAAAATTGAGCATTCTATTAATTCAGTTGTTTTTTTTTTTTTTGTAAAAAGTTTTTTATTTTTCACTTTTTAGTTGTTATACCCCAAAACTCATTACTCCAATAACATGGAACGTGGAATATAAACATACTCGTAATATTGGAGGAGACCAAAACGTCGTCTACGTATTCATATTTTTCGTTTTTGTTCAGTTTTTCAAAAAGCGCTGAAGTAATTTCGATAAAATATATATGGGACCACCTAGGGAGTATATTCTTTCGGATAATAGATAATTTTGAAAATCGGTCCACAACTGACAGAGAAATCGGTGGATATACAAGGAACGTATGTCTCTGGACGTACAGACATATAGGTACTCATATACACGCACACATACACGTACACTACACATAGCACTATTCTCATTACAATTATGATTATTATAATAATTAATTTGATTTTGATAATAATAATTTTGACTTTAATAATTTGATTTGATTTTTTTTTTATAATTTTTATTTGCCACGATTTTTTAATAATTTCATTAGTATTTACGTTTTTTTTATTTAATTTAGTAATAGGTATTTTGATATTTTTTATTGATTTTTTTTTTAATTGTTCATATCCTAATATTATTGATACATATTTTAGTGGATATTTCGTTTTAAAATCCCATATTTATCTAAATAATAGAAATTCTTGACTCCTGACATACAGGCTCTCCTAGTTTGGGAGCCACAGGCTTCAAAAATTGTTGCTTTTGTATTAAGACAGTAAAAGTATTTGTATTTGCTGGGCAAAAGCCTACCCCTATATCTTTCCAGCTATCTTTGTGCCCTGTTCTCTCCGGCCAATCGGTCACGCCACGTCTGACGTTTTTTAAGCCTGTCTCGGTGACGACGCCCGTCTTCAGGCACCCACTGTGCAACTATCCTAGCCCATCTGCTTTCATGCATCCTGAAGGTGTGACCCGCCCAGTCCCACATCAGCTTTGCAGATTTTTCTCCAACATCGGCGATGCCGATCTTGGAACGTATTATTGTGTTATGGACTCGGTCGGTGAGTTTTATGCGTAAAATCTTACGCTCAATCGCAAATCTCTTTGGCAAACCTTAATCCGTCAGGCCCATAACAGACACAATTAAAAACCTATTGCCGCGTCTCCGATCGTGGACACGTAAAGCCTGACGGATGTTTGCATTACTTTTAACTATACAGGATGTAAAAAGACACATCACATAGCCATCAACTACGCATACTGTACATCTAACAAAGTAGTTTTGCGCAAAAATTATTGCTGGGAAACGCCTTTTATTTTTAGGTATAAAAAAAAACTATTTTTATTGCACAAAATGTAGCGCGAACCCAGAGTTAAGCCCCGCCCATTAACTCTAAGCCACGTAGGTACTTGTCAGATACGTTTGATATTCATTTCGTTTTTATAACTGCAAAAGCGTAATTTCGAAATTTTGAAAAAAAAAAAACGAAAATCCTGGTAACGTTTGTTTGGAAAAAAGTTTAGTAATTACACTTAGAATTCATTTTCGTAAAAAAGTAAAAAAAAAAATATTGCGACTTTGACCTTGAATATTTCCAGAACCAGTGGATTCCCAGGTATGGTCTAGTAAAAAATAATTATCCAAATAATGGGTAGAATATGTGGCTTTCGGCTTTGGAAACTGTCTTTTTACACCCGATATAATAAAGGGTTGTCAACTTTTTTAAAAGAAATAGTGTATATCTGACTTCAGAGGGGGTTAATAAAGAGTACCACCTTATAAAAAGAATAGGTACATTTATTTTATTTTTTTAAAAGGCATTTTTTGTCTTTTACGGCACATAACAATTTTTCATCATCTTAAAAAATACTTTTTTACAAAAAAATAGAAGCGACTTCCAAAAAAAGTGGAAAATAACTTTAATTTGAAAAGTCCGAGTTTCTGGTCTTGTGTCTTCGTTTTTTGACACCGATTTCCGAAATTAAAGTTATTTTCCACTTTTTTTGGAAGTCGGCTCTATTTTTTTCGTAAAAAAAAGTTTTTCTATTTTTCACTTTTTAGTTGTGGTTCCCCATTAAACTGTGTTAAAAATTCATAGACATACGATAGCAGTAATCGCGGTTGGTTTGATGTCAATTTCCGTTGTTTTTCTCCGAAACTCATCATCAGATCTATATGAAATTTAAATGGGACCATTTCGGAACAAACCACTTTAGAACAAAAACAGAATTTTGCAAATCCGTAAAAAAAATACAGACATCCGAATTGATAACCTCCTTTTTGAAATCGGTTAAAAAAGAATTGTATGACTCCAAACATTCTAAATCTAAGTTAATGTAGATCAAGAGCTCATTTTTAATAATTTCAATAAAAATATTTTCAGTAAACATTTAAATTTTTCGGTTATGAGTGACAATGGGTATGCGTGACTGATATTATTATAGTAAACATTGTGAAAAAAGAGTATTTTAACGTACTCTATTAGTATTACAGATTATAAAGTACACCTACATGAAATAGAGTACAATACTCCATTTTAGAGTACGGTTTCCAACCCTAATTATATATGAAAATCTCGTATGCAATAAATACTTTTTTCCTTACACTACGAAACTAGCAATAATATGCTCCCGTATATTTGCTGCAAACATATTTATAAGAACGCTGCAAATAACACGGAGTTATCCCGTATGAGAATGCCTCGCACGGCGGCGTGTCGACTATTATTAAAATGTGAGTAAAACCTTTCGTGGTATTCCAATAAAAGAAGGTAAATAATAAAAATAAATAGTATTATAACAGTAGATTTGGTCCAAAATGTATGTATGGTTTTTTTATAATAAATCCTTTGCTTTGCGATTTCTTTATCTATAATATTATTATAAAAAGGTTTGTAAGTTTGTGAGTTTGTTTGTAGGAAGTAATCTCTGGAACTACTAAACCGATTTTGAAAATTCTTTTATCAGTAGAAAGCTACATTATTCCTGAGTGCTCTATGATTTACATTGTATTAAAGTTATTTTCTAAAGTTAAATCTACGCGTACGAAGTCACGAGCGAAATGCTAGTAGGTATCATATATACCTATTATTTAGTTCTCAGTAAAAACTAATCTCTCAGTAAAAAATAATAGATATTTTAGTCGATTACGATGATTTGGAATTTTGATATAAACAACATGCGAGAGATATTAATTCGTTAACGTTAACTGTTTTCTCATACCCTTATCTTTAGGAGACAATTGTGAAAAAAGTTATCGTCATGATTAAATATAAGATAGCCGATTCTTCTAACGAATTATGCCGTAAGGACAATGGCAATTTTATACAAGGGGCAAATGGAAAAATCTGCGTCATTCTGAAGTAGGTACCTAACTAGGTTAACGTCTATCATTTCGTCCAAGGTTCTTTCCAAAAATAGGATCACCACGTTACTTTTACGTTGCACATTAAACTGGGTTAAGAGTTTGATATCAATTGTTATACTAGCTTTTGCTAGTGACTGCGCTGGAATTAGTAACCACCTCATTATAGTTTATTATAGCCTGTGTGCTATTCGAAACAATAATCTATCTCTGTGCTTTTCATCCAAATCCGTTTAGCTGGTCTGGTGTGATTGAGCAACAAACATTCATACTTCCATACATAATCTTAAACTTTCACATTGATAATATTAATCACACTAATATTATAAAGGCGAAAGTTTGTGAGTGTGTGTGTGTTTGTATGTTTATTACTTCTTCACGCTCAGATGGCTGGACCAATTTGGATGAAATTTGGTATGTAGAGAGCGTATACTTATCGTGGATTAACACATAGGTTGGCTTTATATCCCGGTCTACGCGGGTGAAACCGTGGGGCGCAGCTAGTAGGATTTAAGTAGGAAGGATAGTAGGAATGAAGTCCATTAATTACCATATTCCGTGAAAAGCTTCAGTAAATATTGACTTTTGCAATAACATGTTCATCAATATTGTTATAATTACGCATATTCAGTATGATTATGATAATATGTACTCAAGAAAATTCAAAACTTTTTAACAGTATGTCTGATCGTGACATTTTTACGTTAAATTGATGGAAAAGTGTTTTGCAAGTATAATTTACGATATTATGTATGGTAATTTGAAAATTTATGAAAAATATGGAATTCAAATTCGAAGTTAATAAGGGTTTTTTTATATAAATTTAACATGGGTAACGTTTGGCGCTAAATATTGAATATCTATGAAGGCCGTATTTTTAGAAGAACACCTTTTTTATGGAAAATATTCTGGATATCACCTTTAAACACACATGAACATAACTATGTAGTTTGCATTGTCTCATTGTCACGCTTATTTTTTTTTACATAGATAGATATTACCAGAAGTAGGTAATTGTATCTAAATTCTATATAAAGTTTACTCGGTTACATAATACGTATACCTTGTGTATTTTGCCTATATAAATATAGTGTTGCTTTTAATTTTATTCAAAACCTTTCATTTTCCATTGTTTCTGAGAGCCTCTCATTTCAGTAACCCTCTCGACACAATGGCTTGCACGTCTACGATAAAATATAGTCACGTCGAATAACTTCGTGCCCTCACGCCAGTTTTTAAATTGTCGCCAGAATTATCCCTATCGGAGTAATTACCAAGAACCATTAATCTTTTTTTTTCAATACCTAACTGCTGATTGGAAACGGAGTGGCCAAAAGTTACGATTTATTACTAGCTGTATGTACTAAAAATAATTTACAGTTTCACTACTAGGTATATATTTTTATGCAGGCTTAAATTGGATCGTGTAATTTATGGTTTAAATTGTGTACCTATACCTAGGTAAAATGTCATACCTTTTTAGGATTCCGTATCCGAAGGGTCCTAATGGAGCCTTATTGCTGCCACTCACGTGTTCGTCTGTCCGTCTGTCCAAACACTCAAAATTTTGTTCCGAAGAATTTTTTAACTTCTGTGCATGCAGCTGACTTGACCCAATCCCCAATCCCGGCAGCCTACGTCAAATATCCCCGTTTTTGAACGCAGCGTAGCGTTTTTTATTCTGTCAGCTTTATCTACACCCAGAATGTACGATCCATTGCTCTTTGAAAAACCTCAAGGCGGAACTTTTGCAACTTCGTGAGCGACCAGATCTGAGCACGGTAGGTTAGAACAGGGAGAAAACACAATACCTACATATCGATGAGTTTTCGCTTCAGGGATATCGGCAGATCGCCCTTCATTAGAGTCTTCATGGACCAGTAACTTTCCAGGCGTTTTCGATAAGCGATCGATTTCCTTCTTCTGTCTGTTTTCGATGGAAACTAACTGTCGCAAGTGGATGTACTCATCGACATAGTGTATTTCCTTCCCATCTACCTCGACCCTAAGCTTAGTGCTGTTTGTTATACATATATTGGTAACTTTTATTTTGAACCGATTCATGTCGAGTTCCACCTTGAGGTTTGTCGTACCTAGATCTTGAAGCATGGACTGTAGTTTCAGAGCAGTGAAGGCAAATAGGACCATGTTATTAACAAACCGGAGGTTTGCTATCCTTTGTTAGTTATTCACTTTAATTATAACAATTTATATTTTATAAAGCCGGTTTCCAAAGTTAAGCTACGCTTGCCGAGGTCGCTCTGTGGATATGACCATCTTACCATATCGAGATTTTATATTCCGACTGTTATTGGAGATCTTGGACAGTCGTTACGGATATCAGAAGCCAGATTTGGCACCAGTTTTGCCAAGGGGTAACATTTTACCCAGTTACTGGGTTGTGGAGGTCAGATAGGCAGTCGCTCCATGTAAATACTGGTAGCTGCATCCTATTTCAATGGAAGCCAACCTCAACATAGTTGGGAAAAGACTAGAAATATTGATTTATATTTATTAAACAAGAAAATAAAACGAATCTGAACGAAATTAAATACAATTGCATTGATAATGTTGTTCGATAAATCGTGTAGGTACTTGTTACCCGAAACCAGTAAGTAACGTTTAATAAAGAAGATAATTATTTTTCAGTAATTGCGATCACGACCTGCAGTGATCAAATTCCTGAATAGTAAATTAAGTTTCACATCAAAAACGATCAAGTAATTATTTAGGCGCAAATATTATGAAGTTGGTATTATAGTACACACTACACTTGGGCAGTTTAGGTACGGTTTAATCCAATAAAAGGTTACAATATTAACCTGAACTAATACAAGACTAAAATAATTTACGGTGAAACCTTATGGAACTTACCATCCATATTTCCAGGATTATCAGATCGAATTGTTACGACAGTTATAAAACTGACCGAGAAGATAGTTAATTTCGACAGTAACTGGAGATACCTACTAGGCATCGTAAAACTTATTGTTATTTCTTACCGTCTTTGTTATTAAAATACCACGAATACTAACGAACCAAATCTGACGATAATAGATACCTAAGTGTTGAGAAGTACTCATAGAATATTATATTTTTGATCAAGTTATTTAGTTAATGTATCTCGATAAATTTCGCTCGTACAAACATAATAGGCATTGGAATAGTTCTACATTAGGATCTACCGACATTATATACATAGGTAAGTATTTATTATTTGTTATAATGTGTATTTTTAACACATTTTCGAGGATAAAGGATACGGATTATCCTGTCCCAATTCCCAGTTTTATTTGTTTATGTTATTATAAATGTTTGTAAATGCGCCCACGATATAGGAGTAATTCCAAATAGGGGGCAAATTAAAAAAAAAAGTACTGTTTGTTGTTTTGTACTTAAATAAATCTCCATTAGGCTGCTAACACATCGCGCTCGCTCAATTTCATCGAACGATGGATTGTGCTGAGAAAATGGCAATTAGGTAATTCAATTTAGGCTGATTATTAGCATAAAGATAGTCCCCTAAAACGCCCGCCTGTCACCACTTTCTAGTGTTGTAACAAAAATGTTAAGCTAGAAGAACCTAATTTACATAATAACAAGCAAAGTGAATACCTACTCCAAAGCCTGAGCCTTGTGGGAACATTAATTGCATAGGTATAATAATCATAATAACTTGCATGAGGAGTACCTACCTGTTTCCACTCAATATTAGCGCGCTCCAGTCGTTCGTTGGCGGCCACCCGCAGCTCGTGCCGCGCCGCCGCGTCGCGCAGCGTGCAGCCACAGCATGCGCACCGCGGGCACGCGCTCGCGCACCCCGACTCTACCACCGCATTCGCAGCTAATGGGGGGCCGCTTCCAGGCACAGTTGCCGTATTTGCTGGTGCACCACCTACACAGATACAAAAGCCTCTCTGTTATTCTGTTAGCCTGGTATAGTTTATTTATTTATTTATTAAAATCTCCCTTGCAACTATTATTACAGGTGTTTATCTAATGCGATAGCGCAGTCTTAAAATTAACTTATTTACAATATAAAAATATGAAAAACGTAAAAAACTGGTAGTACTTATAATAACATCTAATAATAATAACTTATAAACTATGTTCCCTAAATATAAAATCACAATATTAAAATATAAAAACAACAACATGTAGCCTACTCTAATGTACACTATAACATAAAATAAACAACAATAACTTTGCGAATTCACTCAAATGGCATGTAAATACATCGATCTTGACGTGAAGATCGTTAATAACCCGAATTGCGCGGGTCAATGGTTTTTTGGCGAGAAGGTTGTACTATCTCACCAACGCAGATTGGGCTTGTATGTGTGCGTAGGTTCATGTACACTTTTTTTTGTTTCAAGTTCGGTGACAAAAACAGCTAACGCACAAAGAAAAAAAAAAGTGTAAGTACGTGAATCTAAAAACACATCCAAGCCCAATCTGCCTTTTTTTTGTGCTTGAGAAGAAGAATGCCGGTAGTCTTAAATGTACTCGTATTATTGAAAAAATCCTGTCGATTTGTCCACGAATCACGAAAGAATAAAACGATTAGTTTAGGTATACATAATATAAAGTCTGTATTTCTTAAAGCCCGAGGCTTAAGCAACGGTAAACCTACCAAACACACAATTCCAAACTCCAAGATGTTTCTGAGCTAGTAATCCTACAAATATTAGAAATGCGAAAGTTTGGATGGACGGATGGATGTTTGTAACTCAATGTCGCCAGAACGGCTAAACGGATCTGTATAAAATTTGGCACAGACATAGATTCAAGTCTGGAACAGCATCACAACATATTACAAAAACTTTTTTACAAAAAATACAACCGACTTCCAGAAGTTAGTAAAATATACATAAATAAATGCCCTGAAAACGATTTTCTTTTTCGGTCAAATGTTCAAATACAAAAATAACTCTTTTTTTTTTATTAAATGTCCAAAGCATAGAAAATTGATGCTTGCCTTTCCGTATGCACTTCTTGCAAACGTCAGCCGATGTGTCGACTATACCTTTCCTGTATACCTAAGTACTTGCCAAAGTCTACGTAAGGCGAGAAATGTTTTCAGTCCGTGATGAAAGGATTACAAAGGATAGCTAGCAGACAGGGATTAGTCGTTTTGCCAAAGACTTGAAAGCCTTTGAAAATGAGGGTTACGACAATATAGTATTAAACGGTGTTGAACTAAATCTGGTGACTTTAGGTAAATACAAAATTATATTGGCTTTTTCAAGCCCAAAATCGAGTCACGTTTCAATTATGAACGCCTACATTGATACCTATTTATTTAGTCTATCTCACAAAGTCACGATTAAATCCTAATAATATTGGAAGTCACGTACAGTTTTAGACAAATTATCTTTATTTTAAGATTTAGGGGTACGCTACTGATTTACGATCGTCAGCAAATGGAATAATTTGAAATTATAAATTTATTTCAATAGGGTAGTTGATTAATTTTTTTCATTAGTTGCATCAAAAAAAAAAAAAAAGAAAAGAAGGAAGGTGTTTGTATTTTATTTCGTCGTTTTTTGAAACCGACTTCCGAAATTAAAGTTATTTTTTTTTTAATTTTTAGTGTATTTTCTTTTTTGGAAGTCGATTATTTTTTTCACTTTTTAGTTGTTATAACCCAGAACTAAAAACCCCAATAAAATGGAACGTGGCAATTACGTGGCAATTAAACATACTCCTAATTGAAAAAAACCCAAACGTCATCTATGTATACGTTTATGTTCAGTTTTTCACAAAGCGCTGAAGCAATTTCGAAATATATATGTATAGGACCACCTCGGTAGTATATTCTTTCGGATAAAAAATAATTTTGAAAATCGGTCCACAACTGACAGAGAAATCGTTGGACATACAAAAAAAAAACATACATACAGTCGAACATAGAACCTCCTCCTTTTTCGAAGTCAGTTAAAAAGCTACTTTATCCAAAATCGAAAATAGGTAGGTACTTATATATAATTTTTCCAAATACGTACAAAATTCAGTGAGTTAAAAACCTCTCAACGCTGTTGGAAGGGGAAACTGTCAAGTAACAGAAAAAGGATTCACACACTGACGTATGACGTCACCACCATTAGATTACGCGCGTACAAAAGAGATAGCCAGACGCCCTCACTCTTCTAATACCAATATTTGAAATGCTAATTGCTGCTTCATTTAATAACCAATTTTAATGCTTTAATTTATTTTGTTATTTTTTGTTTTACCTAGAATAAAAAAATAAACAGGCGAATACGCTATTTTTTTATGCATGGAACACCCTTATTCTAAATTTAAAAATCATTTCCTCCACTTGACTCAATCTTGATTTAATGACGTGAATGCCCTCGATGATGGCGACTCAGTCAAGTAAAAGAAAGGTTACCTTCGGATTCAATGTTTTGAGACCAATTGAAATTTATTCTAAGAAAAAACTTAATTCAAAATTGTTGTTAGTTGTTGTTGGTTGTTGTTGTTGGTTGTTGTTGGTTGTTGTAAAGATAGGGAGGGAGAAGGGAGCCGAGAGTGGTATGCCGTTTGCCGTCACGGCATTCGAGTCGATTTTACTGCCAAGCCGCGCCATTAGATGTTTCACATAAAAAAAGAAATGTACACGAAGGAATAGGTAGGTAGAGTAATATGGGTACCTTGTCTATTGACTTCCCAAGCGAACAATAAATCGCATGATGAATATTTGTTCTATACACGCTTATGTCTGCAAAAAAGACATCCCATCTAAGAAACACGGATTCGTAATTCCCCCAAGAACGATGAAATGTTATTTGGAGGAACGCGTGTCGATATTCGAGAAATATTGAAATTGTATCCAGCTGCGACGGAAACATACACAGGAAAATCTTAATTGGTTCGTGGCATAAAGAATATACATAAAGGCGAAATTCCATCGCCTCGCTCTCGGTATCATTTCAACATCTGCATTTTATTGAAATTAATTCTTTAGAACCTTCACACGACGATGATCAGTAAGAATTGACAGTTAAAAGTTGAGATCATAAGTACGTCAAATTATGAAAACTGATATTACCTCTGACGAGCAATAAATGTAGGTAGGTACTAATACTTGAATTATAAAGCATTTTAATTAAGGTGATTTCAATCCACCGCCACTAGCTGAAGTCGATACTTCAGTTAGTGGCTTAATCGTCACTTCTAATTCAACTTACAACAATTAAACGACGCTAAGTATCGATTTAGCGTCGTTTAACTATTGTAAGTTGATTTAGAAGTGACGATATGTATCAAAAAAACATTTTTAATAAAAATCGTTACGTAAACCGCAACTTTAAATAATAATTTTCTATAGTATAAAAAAACTAAAAATCACATTTTGGATTTAAATGACGATACTTAGCTAACCATGATGCATCCACGTTAAACATGTACGCAAAATTTCAGCTAGATCAGAAACCGGGAAGTGGGTCAAATTTAACTTCTTACATTTGTTAACATAGTTTGACATAAAATTATTTTTTGGAAGTCAGTTGTGGAAGTATATGTAATTTTATTTTTTTAATTTTCACGTTTTAGTCGTTGTACTCCTAAAATTAAGTACCTAGTATGTCGGCATTTATAAACCCAATAACATGGAATTTTATCATAATTAGGTGAACTGTACACTTTTTTTAAGGGCGTATCAGACGTTTACCACCACTGTTCCTTCAGTTGCCTGGTTGCCCAGGGGGCGCGGTAACTTTGTTTCGAATTTATCCGCAACCCCTCGAGGGCAGGCATCGGCCGTGACGGGCCCCGTCCGGAACCCTTTGTACGTGAGTCCAACTCGCACTTGATCGGTTTTTTCTACCCCATAGTTTTAGAATTATGATAAAAAGTTTAAAAAGTGCTGTTTATATTTAAAAATATACATATAACTCCTCCCAATACTGAACCCGGAAAACGGGTCGGTGAGGCCGACAGGCTCTAATCCAGTTTTTCTAAATTGCATCCTTAAAAGTTCCAATAGTGATATTGTAGTTAACAAGCACGTAAACCTACGAGAGCTCAGCTAAAATTTATATTAAAAAAAAACAAAGAATAAACGTCACTTTTGATAACATTTGAAAACAATTAGGTTAGTATTCAGAGCCCAATAGGAATAAATTCTACTACCTCGTGTGAATATTAAAGCCTAAGAAGCAATATCAACAGGTACCGGGTAAACGCGGCACACGTGTGTGGTGCTTTACAAACGGAAATGAATATTCCTCTGCTACTTACGACAACTAATGTTACAGGAAGCAGGTGCTTAGAAGATAATTAATAAGGTTTTCTGTTCTTCGGTAAAAACCTTTAGGTACACAAATTATTATTTGCCAAACTCCTCCTTAAAAAACGTTCCTTAACACATTTACAGCCAGACCAAAAATTTTGATGGTTACATCTCAAATAGTGACAGACACATGTGCCTGACGTAAGAGCTCACGAGTTAAGAGTTTTTTATACAAGCAGTTTCAAACAGTTTCAAAACCTGGTTGATCTCCTATTTTGTTTATTTAAATGTTGCACATAATAAAGTATATCTCATCTATGTATCTATTTTAAATGTCTCCGAAAAAGAGAAAAAATCGAAAAAAAACTCAAAATTATTAGGTACTTACCTCCAAGTGGACGTCTAAGAAACCAGCATGAATCTTCTCAAGATGATAGTGGCTATGACTTGGGCGGACTTGAGAGTGGTTTATCATATTTTTTCAATAAAACGGGGCCTAGTTGGCACTCTACGGCAAGATAATATATCACAGTTTTTCATATATTGGTCATAAAACTAAAACGAGGACTCATATCACTGGAGTGCTTGGCTTGGCTTGTATAATTATGTAGGTTCATAGAGGGTGTGTAGTGTTGTGTTTTTTTTAGTAACGTACTGTAATAATTAATACAACACTAAACCAACCTTAAAATAGTGCCATTTTTCTGCCACTCGGTTGCCTTGATAAAGGACATGATTTTCGCAGAGTATTCAGATGGGGAACTAATGTTTATGTGAGTAATGTTTGAGGAAAGCCTCACACAAATTTGTGTGAACCAGTCCAAACAGTGAAAGCATTTTGTCAGTAAAGAGTACACCTCTCAAATCAGCAACCTAAATATAAAATACCAAGCAGAAAAATTACAGTTATTGCTAATATTTATTCGGTCTAGCATATGACTTGTCTTAAACTGATTTACTTAGTAAGTTTTTGGTAATATTCCTTTTACTAACAATTCAAGTTCTGGTTCTCACCTAAATGATTGTGGTTGTGACGTGCGAAGCGCGGTGAAGCGGGTGCTAGCGGGGCCCCATCGCATCGCACCTCCGCTTTGAGCCGGGACCCCGTGCGGGGGTTCACCTGCACCCCCTGGACCCCGGCCGATGTCACCGTGCTGCCGTCAGCCTGAAAGAACTAGGATTAATAAGACAACAATAAAAGGAGTGTCAGTATCGCAACTGGGGACGTCTTCAAGTTGAGAAAGGCGTGAGCATAAATTGTGTGATATCCTAATATTTTATGATAATACAAAATTTTATTCTAAGCTCACGCCTTTCTGCCATGGCAGAAACTTCAGGACGTCCGCATATAATGTAGCTCCATTGCTTGTTGTTCCATTTAAATAAAAAAAATAAAAAAATACAATGTGGAGATGACAATCCAACAACAAATGAAAACATTGGCAGTACCTACTCAACATTAAAAACCACTTTTGTTGTATATTATTATAATTATTAAAAACCACTTTTGTTAAGGGACCAAAACTGCAATAACCAAAAAAAAAAAACAACTGCTGCATACATTTATGTTTGCATTATTCGACAAAATGTACTGAACAGCTGATTTATTTTTTGAATTATGAGATAATACAATAATAAATGAGAACAATATTTAATTTCATTTATTATTGTACTGTCGTTGTTCACATTGTATAATCTCTAAAGTAGAATCCTAATCAAAGTTGTAAGTGTGTTTGTTTGATGACCATGAAATTTTGCCTAGATATACGTTGTCAGGGGTAAAAAAGGGGTACAGAAAAGGACATAGGGTACCTTTCAACCAGAAATAAGTATCTATACCCGAGGGAAACAACAATAACTTTCAACGGTCACTATTTGGGACGCTAGATGGCGCTGCGTGTCTTTTGAATCATTTGGGCCCCGGCTTCGCACGGGAGAATATTCACAACCGGCGGTGTGCGTGTATGATGTATATTTATACATCTGTGTATAAACATATATGTATAAACTAAACAAAAGAAGTACGTAAGGATTGTAGCTGGTAGTTTCAGCTGACCCTCATCGGAGAAAGGCGTGAGTTTATTCGTGTATCTAACTAGATATTCTGCAAAAACTAGTTAGAATTTTATTGTTTGTTTATTAGAGATCATTTCTAGAAGCTACAAATTACGAGTATAACACATAGGTCAAATTTTATTCTGGAAAAACACATAGTTCCTATGGGATAAATTACTGGTGTGAAGCTGCAGAAAAAAAATAGTAAGCATGTAATAAAATGATGTGAGAGAACTGTATCCAGGTAGCAAGATGTGTAAGAAAAGTGTGTGGCGGTAAATTGATGGAACTTCAGACGACATTGATGAGGTTATGCAATGCATGCAAAGTAAAAGCGCTTAAAATCATGATGATGTTTAAGTATTTAGGCTTTCATAGTCTAGTTTAGGTTTAAGTATTTAGGTACCTAAATCTAAAGTGCACCGAAAGACCCACCTTTTAAATTTCAACATTGAAATTAGCAACCTCCTTAGTTACCGGCCAGTGCCACGTGGGCGACGGTGACGCACCGCCCTCCACAAACCTACATAATTTGACTTATTGTTTATGTATATTTGTGAATTGAGTTTATTCATCTGAGTACCTAAATTAATATGTTATGTCTAGTGTCCGACCGAAATTTCGGTTTCGGTTTCGGCCAGTTTCGGCCAAAAAATCAAGTTTCGGCCCGAGTTTCGATTTCGGCCAAAAACGGCCGAGCCCTTCGGCCGCGCCGAAACTTACAACATCGTACCTTCGGGTCGCGCTCGGCTAACGTCGGGCGCACTCGGCACGGCTGTTGATCTCAGTAAGTATGTCAAAAACACTGTTTTTATTTTTAATTAGATAATTAGTTATAAAAACTAAAATGTATAAGTATAGATTTGTTACTATATTATACTTGTTGATTTGTTATCATAACCTATGTTATGCACCTTACATAATAAAAAAAAGGTTCGCTAAAATGATTACCAAAGGTGATCAATTTGATTATTTTGATTATCTAATTATATTTGAATTAGCCATTCGAGGCTAACTGATTGTGATATTTGTGAGTATAATTAAAATGTAAGTAACTGAAAATAAATAAACATAATATATGAGCATCATATTTTAATAATAAATTTGTTTTATTTTATACCACCTTTAAAAAATCGCTAACGTTGTGTTACAAATAATGTATTTTTTCCACTTTATAGGGTAGTTAAATTTTCAAATAGAACCTCTGTAACTGTGCCGAAATTTCATTGTGATAAATCTTTGAAAGTAGAAACCTGTAATTATAGGTCGGCGAGATATTAATTTTAGAAAAAAACGGGCTTACTAACATTTTTTCGACTTTTAAAGGACTTTTTTTTTATAAAAGGTTCGGTTTCGGTTTCGGTTTCGGCCGAAACTACAATCAAACCGAACCTTCGGTTTCGGTTTCGGCAAAATAACATGTTTCCGTCGGTCACTAGTTATGTCTATTTTATACATACGTCTATTTTTGTATTTGAATTATATTAATCACGTTTAATATTCTATATTGCACCTAGACCTACCTTTTGCGTGGATGTGAGGCATGGTTTCCCCTAGCTTTTTCTTTTTTTGTTGTGTTTGGTCTTTTTTTGCGTCATGTCTATCGCAAGCAAACGTATTTTCTTTATTTCTTTAAGTACCTCTATTTGTCTCTGCATCACCCAAAGGTTGACTGGTAGAAATTGCCTGAGGCATTAAGTCCGCCTCTGAAATTATGTGCATAAAGTATTAAATAAATTATGTATTTATTTCTAAATCATTTTGCTGCGAAGTCAGTTCGCACGGGAGAATATGCCTGAGGCATTAAGTCCGCCTCTGTACTTATGTGCATAAAGCAGGGCTTGATAACGTTACCAAATAACAAAATAATTACCGTTACTTAACGTTAATTTCCATTGTGATACCATAGTAACGTTATGAAAATTTACCGTTACTTGATAACATTACCAGTATTTTAACGTTAATTAACATTTAACGTAAAATACGAGAATTATCGGTTTAACGGTAAAATTATTAGTGTTACCTAGCCGGCGAATTTTCTTGTTCTTTTTCAATTTAAAAGTCCGTGACAGGTTATAACTTCAAAGAAAGAGATTTATATTAAAATCAAAATGTGATGTACGACAATAACAAATATGTATTTACATAGCTATAACCATAAGATTCATATACTCATCATCATGAACTTAGATTTGATGTGTATATTAACTAGATTGCCGAAATCTAGCTAAACGAAAAAAGAAAATATAATTAGGGTTATAATTATGTACTTGTATACTTTTTTTCCTATCGTGAATCATATTTTGATCAAGATACAACCTAACACTGTCCTAAAAATTGCAAAAAAAAACAAGGAAATTTGAACTACACGGGTTTCCTCTACGCATTCCATTCATTTATTTATTTCCGTAGCCGTCGACTCCGTAGGTACATTTTGGTACATTTTGTGCGCTGCCTCATTCTGTACACTACACTGTTGCCGCACCGCGGCGGCGCGCGCGCGCGTCTCGGTCGTGTGTAATACCTATAGTGAGACGGTTTGTTTGTTGATTTGAATACACGCTTACAAGATGGGACGTAAAAAACAAATTAAGGTTTACAGATATTTTCAACTAAACGATGATAAAACATCTCATTGCTTAGTTCTAGAATGTGGAAAAATATTAATAAGGTGTTACATGAGTACCTTTATTATGATATAGCTTACCATAATTAAGTAGGTATCTTATAACGAGGATAAAAATACCCAGTCTAGGTACCAATCAACATTGTTTTTATTAGTTGAATGATGTTTTTGGAAGCTACCTTGATCAAAAAATAATTAGACCATCTACATGGTGGTTTTTTTCTAAAACAAACTTAATTAGGTAGGTACTTACCAAATAAATACTGTCGAAATCGTTGTTTCTGGTTTTGTGTCTTCGTTTTTTGAAACCGACTGCCGAAGTTAAAGTTATTTTGCACTTTTTTTGGAAGTCGGTTCTTTTTTTTCGTAAAAAGGTTTTATGTTTCACTTTTTAGTTGTGTTCCCCATTAATTTGTGTTAAGGTGCAGTTATACGACTTTAATGGTTTTTAATTGAACCTCACGTCTAAACGACTAGTCTTATTTCTTTGAAAAAAATACATGTTACTCTAGACAATTTCCGTCGTAATTTGATTTGAGAATATTTCAAATTATAAAAAAAACTTAGTTATGTTTTAAAAACAAACTACATTTAAATAAAATATTTGTTACCATTCTATATTATTATGACATGTTGCGCCGACCCCAAATAAATTCGGATAAGGGCAGGAGAATGATGATTCTATATTATTATGAAAAAAAAGATAATTTTTAAAACGGAACCTATCCATGTGTCATAGTTACGTCTTGTTATTTTTGTTTAATGAACATCAATATGTCGCTCATTTTATTTGGAAAAACTGAAATGAAACCAGAAAGTCGGAAATAACCTGGTATGTTCCTAAAAATATGACTCATCTCATACCTGCGTAAAAGGTTGTATCATCCGCGAGGCATTTTTAACAAATAATTAACCAAACAAAATATTCAATAAAATAAAACAACGAAACAATAGGGGGTGTAAGGGGGAGCACACAACAGCCGGACTCCCAAATGTCAATCACGCCTGCGCGCGATACACCCTGCCACTGACGGACGAGGCGCTGGTGACCGACCGATGGCGGTATAACCATCCGACAAGCCAACCTAAATTCTCCAAAGCGATGACGAGCAGCAGCGTCATCGTTGCGAAAGGATTGGCTCTGCGGTCACCAATCCCCTTGCCCAGCGTGGTGACTACGTGCATTAAACCTCTCATGATTAAAGTGTCAAAACAACGGCCCCCAGTTCCCGGTGGTCCCGCTATTCCTGGTCAAGGTAGCAGGTAGCGGTCACGTTAACGGCAGGACAAGGGGTGCGAAGAATTCCCCCGGGTGACGGCTATCAACGACGACGACGACTACATCTGGCTACGTACAATGGACGTTCGATGAGGCTGGACCATCACCTTGCTGAACTTGAGGTGGGGCTAGGTCGCATTAACTGGCATATACTGGGGCTATCTGAAGTCTGAAGACAAGAGAGGACACGATAACCCGGGATAGTCAGGTCACCTAATCTAATTCCTTCTGATCTTCTGGTCAGCGAAGGTGATCAGCTCTCCCAAGGTGGTGTTGGCTTCCTGGTCAACAAGGAACTCACTAGCAGTGTTGTAGAAATCAGTAGTGTGTCGGTACGGGTAGCGTACCTTGTACTAAAACTTACTGTAAGGTACTACCTGAAATTAGCGGTAATGCGTAAGGTATATGCGCCGACTTCGACAAGCTCTGACGAGACAGTTGAGACAATGTACGAGGATATTGCCAAGGCAATGCACAGTATAACAAAGGCCCACTACAGCGTTGTTATGGGGGACCTCACTGCCAAAGTGGGAGTACAAGAACACGGCGAATCGAAAGTCGGACCGTTCGGGTTGGGTCGCAGGAATCGCAAGGAGCAAATGCTAGTCAACTTTTTTAGAATAGGAGGGACTCTTTTTAATGAATTTTTTCTTGTAAAAGAAATACCAAAGGAAGTGGACCTGGCAGAGCCCTAATACCGTGACTAAAAACGAGATAGACTTCATCATGATGGATAAGAGGCACATATTTAGAGATGTCACCGTGATTAGGAGGTTTAACACCGGAAGCGATCACAGGCTAGTCCGAGGCACTCTAAATATCAATTTTCGAGCTGAGAGCAGCTGCAGGCCGCTGGATTCGAAAAGTTCTAACTGGAACTTCAAAATCGATACTTAAACTTATAAGGAAAAGACAAGAGTTGCCATCCATGCAACCTAAAAATTAGAATGCTGACGCGACGCGACCTTCGGTGCTCCAACACCCGCGACATTTAGGTCGCTATTGAGCAGAATCGAGGGTTGAAAGTGTTCGCTCAACAATTAGGGAGGTCTGACAAAACTAAGAAATGCGGATGGCAGAATCGTGACTTCAAAATCCGAGATACTCGAGGAGGTCGAGGACCTACGAGCTTTCTACGGGCCCCTATACTCAACGCGGACGGCGAAACTAGCGGAACATAATGCAGATGACCATCGAGCCGAATTAACGCGTCACTACACGGAGGACATCCCGGATGTCGACCAGTGCGAGATTAGGGCGGCTCTCGAGCAGCTAAAGAACAACAATGGTGATGACGGAATAACGACAAAGCTCCTTAAAGCGGGTGGGGCTCCAGTCCTGAGAGAGCTAGCGAGTTTCTTCAACTTCGTCATTACGTTTGAGGCGTGGAGCGGAGATGCGGTGGTTCTGTTCTTCAAAAAAGGTGAAAAAATCTTGCTAAAGAACTATAGACCATCTCACTTCTGAGCCACGTCTACAAGCTGTTCTCGAGGGTCGTCAAGAACCGTCTCGCCAGGAGACTTGACGAGTTCTAACCATCAGAACAAGCTGGTTTTCGAAAACGCTTCAGTACCGTGGACCACATCCATACTGTTCGGCAAATTATACAGAATACCGAGGAGTACAACCAGCCACTGTGTATGGCAATTGTGGACTACGAGAAAGCCTTTGACTCCATCGCAATATGGGAAGTTCTGGCCTCTCTGCAATGATGTCGAATTGACTGGCCTTAAACGATGACTGAAAACCAGCCCCAACCAACTGCTCAGAGGGGTGAGACAGGGGATGGGATATCCCCGAAACTATTCACCAACGCGCTGGAGGACGTCTTGAAGACGCTGGACTGGACTGGACAGGGTATCAACGTGAACGACGAGTACATCTCATACCTTCGCTATGCCGATGACATCGTCATAATGGCAGAAGCGGCTGAAGAGTTAAGCCGGATGCTGCACAGCCTAAATGGAGCCTCTTCGCGGGTTGGCCTCGGGATGAATTTGGACAAGACGAAAGTCATGTACAATTCACACGTCTTGCCGAGTCCAATCCACATCAAAGGGTCGCTTCTCGAAGCTGTGAAGGAGTATGTCTACCTAGAGCAAGTCATCCAGCTCGGTAGACACAACTTTGAGAAAGACGCAGACAGAAGGATCCGGTTGGATTGGGCAGCGTTTGGAAAACTTAGTCAGGTCTTCTCGTCCCCTATTCCGCAATGTTTGAAGACTAAGATTTTCAACCAGTGCGTCCTGCCCGTTATGACATACGGTTCCGAAACATGGACAGTGACGGTCGGGCTGGTCTACAAATTCAAGTTCGTTTAGCGCGCTATGGAGAGGGCTATGTTAGGAGTTTCTTTGAAGGATAAAATCAGGAATGAAGTTGTCTAGAAAAGTACCGGAGTAACCGACATAGCTTGTAGAATAAGCAAACTGAAATGGCAGTGGGCTGTTCATGTTTGTCGTAGGACAAATGGCCGATGGAGCAGACGAGTCCTGGAGTGGTGACCGCGTATCGGCAAGCGTAGTGTGGGACGCCTCCCAGCTCTGGTGACCGACGACCTTCAGACGGTGGCTGGGATAGACTGCGGACGGAAGGCGGAAGACAGGATGTTGTGGCGCAGCCTGGGAGAGGCTTATGTCCAGCAAAGGACTGCAATAGGCTGAGTTGATTGATTGATTGAACGAAACAATAAGAATCAAATAAAACTTAACAGATCAATTATAACAACAACAAAGTAATAAGAGCTCGTCTGTACGAAAACACGAATCTGCGCGCGTGTGCAGTACAGACGTAACTTACACATCGGTGCGGCCTCGCGTGTGGTGAGTGCGGGTGATCAACAGAGCGCGCGGAGGTGTACGCCGCCGCCACGTCTCTGTTCCGCCTATAAACTGCGTTTTGCGCAACGTTAATGAATAAAGTTTGAGGATACCTAAATTATTGTTTACTAGCTTCTGCTAGCGGCTTTACCCGCGTCAAATTAGTACTTCCCCCGTTATAAACTTTCAACCCCCATTTCACCCTCTCAGGGGTGCAATTTCGAAAAACCCTTTCTTAATGGATACCTACTCTTCACAAAAAACACACCCTCCAAATTCCATGTCTCTAAGACTAGCGGTTTAGGTGTGCGTTGATATATGTCAGTCAGTACTTTGAATTTTATATAATCAAAATCAAATTATATTTACTTAACTTTAATTCTTAACAACATTACTAATTATTACATATTTTCTCATTAATGTGGCGGCACTTAGCCTCTTAAAAAAACGTTAGTAGTTTGATGTATACGTTAGGCAGTACGCATGGTTCCGAATCGTTTAATTGCGACTCGACAATTTTAGCGAAATGGTAATTTTTGCTCTTGGTGTCACTTTTATTTAAAGCACAAGCTTCACAAATATTGCTTGTCCCCGTCATCATCGCCGGTGTCTGACTGGGTTTTTCCGCCACAGCACTTCCACCGGCTCTTTTTTTTATTGACGGCTTTGCTAAAATGGATTGGGACATACCGTCCCAATCATCTTCGTCGTGGTCAGATAGAAGACTCGGGGAGTCAGTGCGTAACCGTTTACCATCTGGTAAGAAGAAATACAATATTTATTATAGTATGTTTTATTTACCTTTACTTACTAATGTTCCAATTACACATAAAACAAAATAATCTAAAAATTTCGACTTCAGCGCCATCTAGCGGGAAAATGCTCGGGAGCAGACCGTATGTTTCACCTTAACTAAGTACATAATATAGAAAAAAAAACAAAGAATTGAAACTTTATTAATGTGATTTAACACTTTGTTTAATTAGACAAAGGAAAAAAATTAATACTTACCATTTCCTGCCATTTTATTGCTTCACGATTTCAAATAAGTTTTATTGGTTTATAGGCCTATTTAGTTAAATATCGGCAAGGCACGGCATCACACCGGCGCGAAAGCGCGGGCGGGCGGCCCGGCTCCACCACCTCACAAGGATTACCGTTAAAAAATAACGATAAAATTAACGTTAAACTGCAAGTAACGTTAATAAAGAATAACGTTAAAATGAAGCATAAATAACGTTAAACCTGTTACCGTTATTTTAATAATAACGTTAGCTCCTGTCAAGGATGGGTAACGTTAAAAAATTTTAACGGTATTTAAAGCCCTGGCATAAAGTATTAAATAAATAACTAAAGAACAGTCTTTCTAAAAAATACTTCTACAAAAATAATGATTCAAAATCAAAGAGTGTCTTGACTCAATACTAGGTATGCTCTTCAAATAAGAAAGCTTGTGTATGAAAATGGCTACATATTGAATACAGTACTTATTATCATATTCGCATGTCACAATGGAATAACAACTAGGAAATCCCGTCCAAAACTGCACTCAAGAACGTTATACAAGACTGTGATTTATGTGGGCAACAAAACATCTTGCCTTTCCAAAGTGTTCGATTTGTTTCCCATTCGAATTTAACTAGCTTCAGACTGAAGCAATAAAGTTGCCAAATTTCATATCGGAACGAAAACGAAAAAAATGGCGTAATGTGTAACAGTAATATCCGTTTGGTTTTGAATAGTGGCGCAGTGGTTGAGCGTTCGGCTGCTGCGCTGCGTGTCGCGGGTTCGATTCCCGCACGGAACAAATATTTATATGGCCTACAGATAGTTGTTCCGGTTCTGGGTGTCTTGTGTATGTGAGTTTACATGTTTGTGAACGCACGCACGATACAGGAGTAATTCCTAGTGTGGGGGCAACGTTTTTTAAAAACAAAAGAAAGAAAAGAAGAAGAATTCACGGAGATTTATTGGATAACTGAATGTTTTCACAGAAATTATTTATTTATAATGAGAACTAGGTGTCTGTAGATCACCTAGTTTTCATTATAAATAAATAACAACAGAACAATAGATGAAGACTACGCCAGGATAACCTTGACAATAGCTTGTGTGAGCGATCAGCCTAAGAGTTCCTTACAGCTCAACTGAAAGTTGAGTTTTCGCTAAGCAAACTTGATGGTGTAAATATTTTTATAATCCTGATGATTATTATAGCAATATTTTAGCATACCTTACTTGACTTTCATTGTCGTGATTACCACATAAATTCTAAACCAAAATCGATGTGGTAAACACGTCAGTGAAAGTGCGTTAAAATGGAAAAAGCATTAGAAGTTCTAATGCCCTTTCCGTGTGATAGTTTCTTATTAAAACAAACGAAAACATTACAAGAATCTTCCTTTACACTATGTAAACCGTGTCAGCTACTTTTATTATTCACATAAGCACGTGTATTTTCTAACTTGGCTTAATGTAACTTCAACAAGAAAATCATCTTTGACACTGAGCTTATGAAAAACTTTTAATGGTCACGACTTCGCGTCTTCGAATTAGAAAATCAAAGTCCCCAGGGCTATCAGAGGTTTTTATAAAGCGAGAGTTTGAAACTTATTTCCATATATCAATATAGAGAGGTAGTTTATAAATTATATTTTTCGGTGTACTTAAAGTGGGATTTTGAGATGCTAAGCTAAAACTATCTACATCTATACAGATTATAGTTGTTATCTATAGCTAACAATAGCCTGCCTCTAAGCGAATGAACTGCCCTTATTATACATGTTTTTATAATTTTAAAGTGCGTAAATTAATAGTGGAACCAAGAGCATATTAATACCCTTTAACCATATAAGAAAGAATATATAAACTGAATGAAAAGGCAGGCATTAAAATAGATAAAAAACAAGATTATGGAAGACATATTATGCTATCGGTATGATAACATAATTTTTTTTTTTATAGGTTGGGAAATCATAAAATTTAATAACTTCTCCCGCTCTGGGCGTAGCAGAAGGGCGTGTCAGACTCTTACTGACACTAACCCATCCGTGTGTCTTCAGTTGCCTGTATAATACCGTATTCATTACAAATGTTCATCTGCATGAGAATAAGGGCTGTGTAAATAGATAGTAGATCTTATCTTTAGTTTTAATTACGAACAAACCATTAGCACCAGTTACTGTCTTTCCAATAACTTACGTTCTGTTACTAAAATATTTTTTGCTTGTTTTCGTATTTAACGGTAAGTTATTTTCCCATGGATCTGTGTCTGCTGATGAAGATTTATTATTATTATCACACAAAAATATTTATTTAGAGTTACTTACAAATAATGATATTCCTAAGCCATCTAACGCAAGTCTAGCGGGAGTTCATTATGAGTGAAATATAATAATTGTACAAACAAGCGAAAAATTACTTTGGGCATTTCCCCTAGGTTAGATGAGTTTTTATTCAACCGAGTAGGTACCTCCAGAAATACACAGTACATGAACCCTACAAAATAAAATGGTATTGGATTCATAGCAAAAGTGCTTAAGATCTATTGATTGCCAACAAATTACTAATGAAGATTTTAAATTCGAAACTGAAATGTTTAGTTATTCCTAAAACTTGAATCTTTGAGGATTTTTTGGATATAATACACCAATACACTGGATTTTAAGTAACTTCTAATTAAATCGTAAATGCACGTAAACACAGATCACTAAACCACTTGACACTGACATTTGACCGAGGCCTAAAATACCAAGTAGATTCCAAGTATTAAAATACGCGGCATTTAATACAGTGCCATCTCGATTTTAGTAAGAAGAACTAAAATAGAGTGACCACAATACAAAAACGATTTTAAATTGAGCACACCGCTTGAGCCTCCGTGGTGATTATAACGTTAGACCGGAAAAGAAAAAATGCCTCCGTGGTTGTCTAAACGTATCTAAAATTTAATACGTTCTCCATTTTGTAATAAAAAATGAACCCTGATCCGTCAGTCCAATGGTTACCATATTATTGCTATGGTTATTCAAAAGCTGATGTCTAGTATGTAACGGAAGTGCGTGATCATATTTTAAGTACTGCTTCTGTCCATAGAAATGATTAAATAAAAACAAAGATTCCATGGACAGAAGAAATTACTATGGCTTCCTTGAAGAAAGTTGTTCATACAACTTTCTTCAAGGAAGACATAGCAAATTCCAAAAAAAATGGAGCTCCCAAATGTACTAATCAGCTGATGACAACTTTGTACGGACAACACATTTTTTTTTTTGGGAATTTGCTATGAATTTCTTGAAGGAAGTTGTTATTTTCATGTGCAGAAGCAGTATTTATAATATTACCATGAATTTTCATTACATTGTCCCGTAATTAATGGATCATCTCTTAAGCATTGTACTCATCATTATGAACAACTATTACTATGGGACCAAACTAAAAATCACGAAAAAAAAATCAGCTGTTACCTACATTTTGACTAGTTATACGAATATATTAGGGAACAGCTGTTTTTTTTTCTTTTAAGGTTTAGTAAGTTGGAATGATGAGTACAATGGCCCCATAAGAGGTTATCCATTAATTACGGGACACCCGGTATCTACTAAAAATAGGTGTAATTCAGCTTCACATATTTTCCTTACAGTTAAATATAACGCCAATAAATTATTATACCCAAAGAAGAAAAGAAACCCGAAAATAGGCCTACTACACGCAAAGCGAAAACTATTTCTCAAAGGACAATTGTAACCAACAAAATATTATTTTTACGCGGCTTTCTGGTCCCTGGGTAGCGTTTACAATAGGGATACGTAGCGGAGGCATATTGTATAGGTGGCTTTGTCAGAAAATCGACGCCTTAGGCAACCACCACGGATTAATAGATAAAATTTACCAACGTCGGTACACTTTTGTAACCAGTTGTAACTTGACAATATTCAGATATAACATGTTTTACGTTCAGCACAAGTTTTTGATACTTACAGAAGTTTTAGTTGTTATCCTAAAAAACTCATCCCTGACATTAACGTACATGGTTCGCATTATGATTTGACCAGTACATTATGTGGACATTAAAAGAGACTTTGACCTCTGACTTTGTTTCAGTGTTTCTTCTCAGGGTCGTCAGCTAGGAAACACCGGCCTCATCTACCTTTTTTTTTATTTGTGGATCGGGCAATCATTTAATGACATCTCCCACTCTGGGTGGAGCAGGAGGGCGTGTCAGACTCTTACTGACTAAAACCCACCCCTGTTCCTTCCCTGCTTGAGTGCCCAGGGGTGCGGTAACTCATGTTAAGAACTTATTCGCTACCCCTAGGCATGGCCTCATCTAGCTTAAACTGACAAAATGATGAAGTGTAAAAGTGTTGTTAAAACCTATTTACAAAAAAAAATACAACCGACTTCCAAAAAAGAAAATAAACTCAAAATTATAATAAACATAATAATAATAATAAAATCGTTTATTTTCTCATCCGCAAATAAAACAAAGAGGACTCCAGTAGTAAGTATTTGCCTAGGGGTAGTGGATAAATTCTGAAAATGAGTTAGCGACCCCCGGGGCACTCAGGCAGGGAAGGAATAGGGGTGGGTTTTAGTCAGTAAGAGTCTGACACGCCCTCCCGCTCCACCCAGAGCGGCAAAAGTCATTGGATGATTTCCCACTCCACAAAAAAAAAGTAGGTAAGTATTATTAGAAATGACATACATAGGAAAAATATCTTATCAGTGGGAGACTGATGCCTAAACTAAGCCGAAGCCTGTACTTTAGGACACCAGGTCCCCACCTAAATGACTATAAAGTAAAAGTTTAGTAGTCATAATAACAATCGAATAGGTACATATAAAACTTCCCCGTTAGAAAAATAGACAAAACGAAGTATTATCAAAAACAATTTAAGCTACTAGTTATAAATATAAGAAGAGTGAACTGAAAAATAACTTTCTTTTCTTTTTATAAATATTTTTCGGATGTCGGTGTTTGTTTTTTATTTCTTCGTTATTTGACACGGACTTTCGAAATTAAAGTATTTGTTCAATTTTAAGTGTATTTTCTTTTTTGGTCGGTTGTATTTTTTGTAAAAAAAAATCTATTTTTAACTTTTTATTCGTTATACCCCCGAACTAAAACTAAACATTATTAAAGTTACGTCCGAATTGATAACCCCAATAACATTATAATATGGCACACGGAATTTGTACATACTGGTAATTGGAGGAAAGCAAAACGTCCCTTAACAAAAAATTTTTTTTGAAAATCAGTCCATAGCTGACAGAGAAGTCGGTGGACATACACATACATACAGTCGAACATAGAACCTCATCCTTTTTGCGAAGTCGGTTAAAAATAAAATCATTTCTCATTCAGGTTGATTTAAAGAATAATACTTCAGTTTCTAATCAAAGTTTTATACCATTTCTAATAGATGTTGTTTTTTTATGATAAGTCGTTGCATAGGTACAAGGAAAATAGTTGTGCCGAGCATTAGCTTATAATATTAATTATCCTGTTTTTCCTTATCTTTCCAGGGTCTTTGCCACATGCCAAAATTGTACCAAGCCATAATACACTGTAACACATCGATGCCATTCAATCAAAATGCCTAAAAAACTTTTTTCACGAATTCACATTTGTTTTTATTTTAATAAAAGTTGTTTAATAATGGATGATGAACCACTGGAAAATACGACTCCACCTTTCTGTTACCCTTTGAAATTACCTAAATCATTTCACGAACTCAAATTACCAATTAAAAATTCATAATAAATTATTATGTATAAATATTGGCTCTGAACTTTGCATAATCACTACCCGCATAATCCTCGCACTCAATGATATTATTAATTAATTCATCATAATATTCAATGACCTTCGGGGCTTTGGATATCCAATGAGGCAGTGCCACTTCAGCATCGAAGTTAAAATAGCGACAAAGTTAGCTCTGAACCAATAATCTAATTTAATTCAATCATTGTATTAAGCTGAACATGAGATTTCTATATGCCGCCTCCTTAATGGGCGAATGAGTATGTATTGTTGAGCTTAATTTTTTTTTTTTGTTAAATACCAGTTTGTATGGGATTCTTACCATACTAAAACTACCCCGGTGATCAATCAGCACATGGCCCCATTAAAAGACCAGAGGGGTCTGTGCAACGCCTGTTAGTGCACATTTCTGAGGAGACTGTAAAGGGGTCTCAAATCCCCTGACCCTCGCTGTGCACGGCAGCACGTGATTACAGTGCCGCCGTATTCCCTGGAATCACTCGGTTGGCAATCAAAGTCCCTAATTTGAGTGCCCGAGATTCCAAAGTACATACGCCTACATTATTTTGGCATGTTTGGCATCGAGGCGGTTGCCTCCTCGACGCCTTCTTCTCCAAGTGAGATTGGCCCTCTCACGATCCCATTCAGTGCAGGACCTAATCTCTACGCCACCCTATTCAGTCTTTACTTCTTTTCTTTTAACAGCCTGGTCTATCCCTAAAGCCTTTTAGAAGGTTTTTTTACTAAAGAGCACAATTACCTCGGGACTACCTATCAGTACCTACCTTTTTTTTGGCGGTGGGAAATCATCAAATAACTTCTCCCGCTCTGGGTGGAGCGGGAGGGCGTGTCAGACTCTTACTGAACAAAACCCACCCTTGTTTCTTCAGTTGCCTGTGCCAAGGGCCACGGTGACATTCTTTAGAATTTATCCACGACTCACCTATCCCACAAATAAAATACCTGTCTCTCAAATAAAATTGTGTTAGGCGGTTTGTATTGAGGTTTAATACCGTCGTTTTCGGGCATGTAAATCTTGTAGTTACTCCTTTGAGAATAACAGGCATTTGATATTTACAGGCAGCATTAATATTTATGGGGCTGCGACTAGGCTACTATTTTCGGTTCTTTGTCTCATGCATCAGTGGATGTGGAAAAAATATGACCGGGTTTGTAGATGAATTTATTGGCTCACGACTATACGATACGATATAAAGCAAAATAGACTGGTTTTGCGTTGTTTTCATTTAAATGTTTACGGGAATTTGTGGAACTTCGAAGTTAATGGAAATATGCTTTGTTTGGTATAGGCCAATAAGACATTTTACATTAAAGTGTTTGGAGTTGATAATACCACAATTTTTGATACCCAAAAACCCTGTTTGTATATTATGATATTATCGTGAGCTTGTATAATATTTAATAGATTACGGGATATGTATACACGAGTTTCATAATTCCTGCTGGTCGAATGCTGTCATTATTCAACAGTCTTGTTTAATTATTCAAATAAATTTTATTTATTTCATTCGTTTCAACAAAAAACTCATACACAAGCGTGTTAAAATATACTACAACAAAATTACCTACATAAGTATCGGCTCAATTAGCAGGTAGGCTAAACGTGTGTGCGGTTCGTAAACAAGACGCGTCCATCAAATTAGTCAGCAATCACAGCACGATGGCAGAGCGAGGGGAGGCCGTAGGCACTGTTAAAATACGGTTACCATAGGTATAAGTAACTATTTGTGTTTACCTTCGTCAGTTTACAAATTCATTCCTTTATCAAGCCTGGAGTCTGGACACGGCACTGACCAAACACTGCATAGAAAAAAATATCTCTAGAAAACGAAATTCAAAATAGCATGCATGTTTTTAGAGAGTAAATATGTATGTATGTATATTTTCTTTGGCACGCTTTAGACAATATAACAATAAGATGTCATTAGATTGGTCTTGACAACCGAAGTAACATAGGCCATATGAATTCTAAAAATAAATCATCAAAATCGGTTCACCTAGAATAATGTTCTTGTAACACATATAAAAAAAAAACTTTTTTACAAAAAAAAACAACCGACTTCCAAAAAAACAATACACTAAAAATTAAAAATATCTTTAATTTTTTTTAAAGTTTTTTATTTTTCACTTTTTAGTTGTTATACTCCAGAACTAAAAACCCCAGTAACATCAACTCAGCCTATCGCAGTCCACAGCTGGACATAGGCCTCTCCCAGGCTGCGCCACAACACCCTGTCCTCCGCCAATAACATGGAACGTGGAATTTAAACATTTGGAGAACACCAAAACGTCATCGAGGTATACATATTTTTCGTTTTTGTTCAGTTTCTATGGAATCACCTCTGATGTATGACCTACCAAACAAAAAAAAAATCATCAAAATCTATTCACAAGTGGCAGAGAAATCGCGTAACATACATACACAAAAAAAACATACAGACGAATTGAGAACCTCCTCCTTTTGGAAGTCAGTTAAAAATACAGTCGAATTGCGAATCTCCTCCTTTTTTTAAAGTCGGTTAAAAAAAAAACAAAATAGTGCCGCCATTAGATAAAAGTTGTTTTTTTTTGTGGCATGGTCAGGTGGGATATCTTTATTATTAATACGTGAATCAATAAGTTTTCCCCTTTTTACGAAAATTACACGGACACGGAGAGTGGGAAGGGCATAGTAAAAGCTTATATGGAGAAGGAGTGCAGAAAGCTAATATTTTTATATAATATTATAACAGTAAGCAATAGAAATAAATTAAATTAATAAAAAAACATTACACACACGTAATGTTTACGTACCTATATTCTCTTTTGTTTATGGTTCACAGTCATGTCATATTTATGGTCTTTGACAATAAAACCTTAATGACGATAAAACTTAAATTTTTTATAAATTTTTGTCTAATTTCGATCACCGGGCAATCACTTATCAAAATCAAGGGCCTTTTGTTTTTTTTTTTTTCAAAGAGGCGGTTCCAATAATAAAATATCTCACTAAAATGTATATAAATATCCGACTGTAAGAAACTACTAAAATGTTCCAAACAAGTGACTTTACAAGTAGTCTGGTGCAGTCAATGGCATTAAATCTGCGATTGAACTGAAATAAATACAACCTGGTTGTAACTTTTTATTTAGTTGTTTTTTTTACCTAAGTCTCTATAACAAAAAATTAAAACATTTTCAGTAGTGTAAGCAATTATAATAAAAAACCTGAAATCTCAACATAAATTAAAGTAATTATACAGACATTCAAAGATTTGACTAGTAAAGGTAATTTGGTTTGGTAAAATATTGAAAGTTTGATTAAATATTATGATCTATTTCAATACATTAAAATTATTTTAAAAACGTGTACAAGATATTTATGATACAATTTTAAACAGTCACAATTTATTAATTGATAAATGATAAATGATAAATGATGTTTATTCAGTAAATAGGTTACAAGGAACACTTTTACACGTCAATGTTTTTTTGTCAGTTTAAGCTAGATGAGGCCGGTGTTTCCTAGCTGACTACCCTGAGAAGAAACACCGAAACAAACTCAGAGGTCAAAGTCTCTTTTAGTGTTCAAATCCATACAATGTGGACTGGTTAGATCCTATGAGAACCATGTACGTTTATGTCTGGGATGAGCTTTATGAAGAAAGCAACACACGAATTCGAGTGGACCTGTCCAGACAGTGCAAGCATTTGTCAGTCATCGCGAAGCTCAACTCAGAACTCTGAGGTGCTCAACGAACCGACGAACAATACCAAAGTAAGGACATTTGAGTAGGCCGCAAAAAATACTCAAACTGCCAGACAATCATAAAATCTACATGAATATAACGACATACATAGTTCTCGCATTCACATTATTCTATATGAGGACCATGCAGCTTAGTGTCTGTAGTGGTCTTTTGAAGAAAGAACCAAACATATTTGAGTGGACCTGTCCAGTCAGTGCAAGCATTTGTCAATAGTCGAATAGCTCAACTTAAAAACCACTAAGGAGCTCAATGACATGACGAACAATACCAAAGAAAAGACATTTGGGTAGGCCGCAAAAGTACTCAAACTGTCAGACAACGTTGAAAATTACTGTAAAAAGGAGGAGAAAATAATAATAATAACCCACATAGTCCTCACATTTACAATAATTAAGTAATCAAAAAAAAATAAAAATATAATACTTTACAAAGTAAATATTTGTGTCAAACAAAATAGTAATCATAATATGTCAATCAAAAAATAAAAATAAATATAATACTTAACAAAGTATTCAAGTCAAAAAAAATAATAATAATAATAAAATGTCAATAAAAAAATAAAATAAAAAATATAATGCAATACTATACAAGTATTCATGTCAAAAACGAATATTAAAAAAAATATATATATAAAAAAATTTTCATCAGTAAGTAGTACATATGAAAACAATGGCTCATGTATATCATTGAAGCAGCTCAATCCCACGCCTTTTTGTCCTCAAAAAAGTCATTAATTGTGTAAAAAGCTTTCTGGCATAGCTTACGTTTAATAAATGATTTAAATTTATTTATGCTTAGTTCTTGAATTTGGCTAGGAAGTTTATTATAGAAACGTATACATTGACATCTAAACGAACCACCTATTTTTTTCTTGAGCCTGGTTTTTGGTACAATAAATTTGTGTTTGTTCCTAGTATTTATGCTATGGATATCACTGTATCTTTTAAACAGATTAATATTTTTATGTGCATACATGAGATTCTCATAAATATATTGAGAGGGAACAGTCATAATATTAATCTCTTTAAATTTGTCTCTGAGGGAGTGTCTGGGACTTAATTTATAAATTGCACGAATAGCCCTTTTCTGTAAAACAAAAATTGTCTGAATATCGGCGGCATTTCCCCACTACAGAATGCCGTACGACATCACACTATGAAAATAACCAAAGTATACTAAACGAGCTGTCTCTAAAACAGTTAAACCACGAATTTTCCTTACGGCGTATGCTGCAGAGCTAAGTTTTTTGGACAGTTTATCTATATGGGGGCTCCACTGAAGCTGCGCATCCAAAGTTAAACCTAAGAACACTGTGGAATCCTCGGGTTTCAACTCTTCACCCTTTATTGACACACTAGTGTTCACTTGTATTACATTGGGTAATGTGAAAAAGTGTGAAAAATTAGTTAACGTCCATCTATTGTCATGAAGTTCACGCGCTCTCCCCCACTTTTGTGGGCACTGAACTGTCAACTAATAGAATACGAGAGGCCAGGCAGTCTTTCGTTGGCGGTTGAACTGTGAGAGATGAAAACTGAGTGTACATTTACAAGTGTTGCTGAAATAAGAGTATTTAGAAAAAGTTACTGTCTTTTTGCTTTCAATAGAAGTTATGAAAAATACATCAAATGTGTTTTATTTGACACCAAGTGTCATATTTATAATTTTAAAGCATCTGAAACATTTACGTAATACCTATTAATACTGAAACGGTGACTCTGCAGCTTAGCACAATCTATCATGCATGGAACAAACGTCCACCGATTTCTCCGTCAGTTGTGGATCGATTTTCAAAATTCTTTTTTTATCCGAAAGAGTTTACTTACAAGAATATACTACTAATTTTATCGAAATTAAAAAAAAAAAAACGTTCCACGTTCCAGTTTATTGGGGTTTTTAGTTTTGGCGTATAACAACTAAAAAGTGAAAAATAAAAAACTTTATTACAAGAAAAAAACAAACGGCTTCCAAAAAAGAAAAAAACACTAAGAATTAAAAAATAACTTTAATTTCGGAAGTCGGTGTCAAAAAACGAAGAAATAAAATGCAAACACTGACTTCCGAAATTAAAGCTATTTTTAATTTTTAGTGTTTTTTTCTTTTTTGGCAGTCCGTTGTTTTTTTTTTTTTTAATTAGTTTTTTTTATGTTCACATTTACCAATTGCTTTAGAGTAAGTTCGTTTTGTAAGACCACTTGGGATAGAGAAATAAGTTAATCCGTAACGTCGTCAAAAATTCCATGAAAAACCAATACCGTGATTTATAGGGTTTTGGTGACATTTGTTTGTTTTCTAAATCATCGAGTTTAAAAGAAGCAGAACGCTTATATTGTGAATGCCTGATCTTGAATAGAAATTTCGCTGTGTAAGAGCAACGTCAGTATCAATCTGTTTTGATATAAATTGAAGAGAACAGATGTCTCTCTGGGACTGTGTTCGTAATCAGGCTCGGAAAATTGACCGTCTCAAACGAGTCAAAATAAAAAAGAATAGAATAGATTTTATTATCTTACCACAAATTACAGCATATAGTTAGATTAATCTATCTTTACATCCACCGCCCATGACCGCGTTATAAAAACTATAAGTACGAGAATATCTCATGTCATTGCAAAAAATGGCCAGTCAGCTAGCTTGTTTTCGGGGTTGGTTGCCAAGTGCGTGGCATAGGCATATCCCATACCATACCTATTTTTATAGATATAGATAAACATTATCAGACGTTGGTTTTCCACGGAGCGAGATATCACAAGTTACGCGAAAGTCTCGCCACGCCACGTTCACTCGAGCTGGCGTGGTGTGTTTTACCTGTGCGTGATATTACGCGCCGTGGGTACGCCAGCTAGGCGTAAGTTTAGCCCGTGAAATTCAAGCTTTGTAACGTTTTTGTCGATTTACAGCTCAGTATTACTTTGTATACTATTAAAATATTCATTTGTCATTTCATGAAATAATCATTCTATTGGGTAGTTTGAACTCACGAGAGTAGTATTATAATTGTTAGTTTTAATACTTAGGTATACCACGGTAAATACATATTTGTTACGGTGTGGCGAATAATAAGTTTATTTCCAAAAATAATTTGACAATAATATGTGTACATTGTTATATGAGCTAGATTATATTAATTTGAAAACCGTAACACTTGCCGAACTAGGTTCGAAACCTGTATTTCAGCATTTGGCGCCATTCCCCGCAGGAAATTTGGGTCAAACTAGCTTTCCTAATACAAGTAAGGTAACTAACTACATAACACTACAAGAGCATAAAAACTAAAATTAAACAGAATAACTTAGGTACTGTTCTAATGAGTAAGGAAACCTGTTTGTGTTTAGTGCAGAGGTGAGTGTGTGTGTGTGTGTGAGAAAGGATGTGTGAAAAACTTTAATTACAATCTTATAAATCGTAATTTAGTATTAAGACGCAAAACTGAAAAATAACATCAAGAATGATCAATAAAGAGACCGAGAAAATGATTAGACTTACAATATTTTTAATGTGACACTGAGCGTCACCGTAACACTGCTAGAAGTTATTCGGTTTCGTCATATCCTAGGGTTCGTAACCAGGCTACAACTTTCTTTATAGACTGATTCTTATTGAGGCTGTAGATTGGTATTACTTGATTCACTTTATTAAAAATAAAAGGGCCCAAAAAACAGAAAAACCTTCGGATAAATGACGAGTGAAATCTTTTTACTGTGTCGCAAACCCTACCTCTTCGTCGTATAATTATAATAACTTACATAGGACATACTGTAAACGCTGAGCTGAAAATCGCTAAAAACGAAAAATTTTAGAAACTTCGCGGGGTATGATGGCGCTTTCATCGTAACATAAAATCGTGTTATCCGGATACACATTAGTGTGATGTGTCGTGGTTTTCGTGAAGTCTTCTGACAGAGTTAACCAATTAATATTAGTTGCTTGAACAGATTTGTTTGGTTGGTGCATCTATCCCGTGACACGATACGACACAGTTATAATATATACAGATGTGTGTGTGTACCTGTGTACCTTTGAAAGTCCGGAAAGAGTAGGGATCTAGACTTATTGTTGAGAAATTAATTTTGATGCATATTTTAATTATTGATTTTTTTTTTTTGAGTCCTGCGTCTAACGATCATTGAACCGTTGCAACTGACATGTAGCTTTACCTTTGGAGCGTCCGTGTCAAGGTTGATGAAGAGCAGGCGCGCCAGGCGCTGCAGCACCAACTCGCGCAGCACCGCAGGCACCGGCTGCCCTCTCACTCCTCTACGAGCAACACCACACGTTCACACAACAAGTTATGATCTACAGGCGCCTTAGCACGGGTTCTTATACTCAATTCGTATCGTAACTGCACAAACGTCGCCAAGCAAATACAGTGAAACAAAATTATCCCATTCGCTTTGACATAAGCAACGTTTACATAGCACGAATGAGCAAGTATAAAAACTCTTGCTAAGGCCTCAGCACCCACCAGTAAGGACACATTGAGGCGCCACCACAACAAGCAAGTAAGTCGCCGCGAGATGACGACTCTGCTCATCTAATCGCTGCAATAGTATCGCCGTGTGGAGACACGTTCATTGATTTGTTATAGAATGAAGTGGCAGGACGATAATATCGCCGTGTGGAGACACGTTCATAGAGTTGTTATAGAATGAAGTGGCAGGACGATAATATCGCCGTGTGGAGACACGTTCATAGAGTTGTTATAGAATGAAGTGACAAGGTAATAACATCACCGTGTGGAGACTCGTTCATAGAGTTGTTATAAAATGAAGTGGCAGGACGATAATATCACCGTGTGGAGATACGTTCATAAAGTTGTTATAAAATGAAGTGGCAGGACGATAATATCACCGTGTGGAGACACGTTCATAAAGTTGTTATATTTAGAATATAGTGACAGTTCAATAATGTCGTCATGTGAAGACACGTTCATAGAATTGTTATAGAATGAAGTGACAGGACAATAATATCGCCGCGAGACACTCGCTCGTGGAGGTGACGCCTGACAGTGTAAGGCCGAAAATGCACTGAAAGGCGGCTTGCTCAGTGGCAACAGCCTAGAAAGTTGACTGGCGAGTAGCGAGTAGCGAAGTGTAACATGTAATAAAAATGACGCCATACAACACTGATTTGTCATAATAACGGCCAGGTACTGCGAAATTCATAAATATGGCAACCACATCATATTTAAATAACAGCTAAATACCAGCACAAAAAAGTACTCTTAACACTGAACAAACGGTTATTTTCATTCAAGCATCGTATCAGTTTTTTTAGACTTTCACTAAGGGTAAACGCAAGATAAAGTATAAACTCATCAAAATAAATCCACTCGCTGTAAAAACATTGCTCTACCGTTCAGTCGAGTAAAATGAATCCCACGCAAAGAAAAAAAATACACACGTTAAACTCCAACCCTTCATTGGCAATGATAAATATTTGTCCTGTAATAATCAAAAATCTATTTATACTTGATACAGAACACATTCATCCTCAGCTCATTCATTGATTTTCCGCTTTCAACATCGCCTTTATTGAATATCTAATTTGCTGGTTGAAAACGGGCCTTAATTAATTCAATTTGTTCAATCTTCGACACAAACGCGAATATTTTTCATCATAAAATTGTTATTTTGTGCGTTCTAGTTGAGCAATTTATTTTGTATCGTTCATTGAATTGCATGGCCGTTTTGTTTTATTGAATACATCCATAAAATATATGCATAATTAGGATACTAATTCATTAAGTGCTAAAGTGATTAAAGTACTAAAAGTCTAAAACTCGCCTGTAAGATATGTTTAGCGTGACGACTGAAAGCGAAGCTGAAAACGAGACCAGGCATGTGCTTACTCCATAGTATAAACCTGAAAATAAATGAACCGTCAGTTTACAGGTTCAGTTAAGTTAAACCATGTCTGATTCTATCCATGATTAACAGTATTGAACATAAGTTTGAGAAATAATTATAAAAAAAAAATATTAATATACTTAGCTCTTATAAATTAAGATAAATAAACAAAAAGAATAAACAGGTAATCATTAGTAAGTTTATAACTCAAAGAGAACTTTCAGTTAAGTAGTATTATATTTGTATTATAATATTATATCTCACTAAAGGTTTCCTTGATGCGAAATAACAGAAAACCTTTCAGTAGAATATTGTGTTTTGCTTAAGCTAGACATTGTCTTGTCAAAACGAATAATGGGGCGCGTAGCGATACTACCCTTGTTATGTACCTACTCATCAAGGAAACTACGCTCTCCTGTAACATACATAAGTTTATATATGGTTACATTTATTAGCAGTACACCACTGACTACCCCATTTTTATTTTTAGTTCTTTCAGTTGATCCAAAGGTTGTCTGGCAGATATCACTGTCAGCGATAAGACCGCCATTGTACCCACAGATTTAAGGTCGTATATAAAATTGTGTAACATTTTGGTGTACAATAAATTTTATTATATTCTACTAAGAAAATAAAGTACTAAATAAGTAAAACCATGCAGACAGCATATTTGTGAATCAACTTCTAAATTTGCGTCAATTTAATTAATGATTACGGTTTTACTAACGTGATTGTATCGAGGTAACCGGATTTTTTTTAGAACCAAAACAGAGACATATTATGAGGTACAGGAACTCAGTTCTTCCGCGAATCAAACCGTAGTTGAACAAGGGTTAATTTCGACTCTCAAACTATTAGCTTAACACCGAAACAAAAAAATGATTACACATAACGAGAGTTAATTAAAAATAACTTACTAATTAAAGGCGTCTTCTCGGTAGGTGGCAATGTGTCCCTTATAGTCATCAAGAAGACGGTCATAGACAGAAGTGCACTTATGCCCAGGGTCACCTTCTCACCTGACTCCGACGGCACGTAGAACACTAGAAGAGCTAGGGGAAAATATAAAAGATTCTTTGAGAAAGCTTAAAATACATCCGTCGACTTAGTCGTGCTAAAATGTAATATTTAATTATACAGGTGTGAGGGGAATGCATGGTCATAACCTACTTCCTTCTAATATTATAAGTTTATGAGAATCTATGGATGTTGTTGGTGTATACTCTTTCACGCAAAAGCTACTGAACGAATTTAGTTGAAACTTACAGTAATATAGGTAATATAGCTTAAGCATCAGAATAACATGAGCTATAATTTATAATGGGTAGCAGTACTAATTCCACGTGGGCGAAGAATAATCATTTCTGAAAAAAAAAATTGACCTCTCTTAATTATTTTAATCACCTGATGATAACTTTTTAAGGTGAGTTTAATTATTTCAAGCCTCAAGAAAGTTGTTTATGTTCATGTGCAGAACTATTATCTAAGCTATGACCAGACGTTTTCGTTACACTCTGTATCTACATACTTACAAAAGTATGTTGAGCTAAATCACGCAAATATGATTAACAAAGGCGCGACATATCTCGTCAGTAAATGTAATTATCATAAGGATGAGCTTTTGTGTTTGTTTATTGTAGTATTCTACTTGAACGTCTGTATGATTATCTCGAATATTCGTGTTTCTCGTTCAGCACATTACGTCTATCATCATATTTATGTATTAAGGTAATAAGAGCTCGTTCGTAAAGACGAAACTTCCATGAACTTCTCGGCAATCAGTGGTTTGTCGTAATAAAATATGTAATGAAGCCAATCCACATAAAGCTTCTTGTTGTAAACGATATTACCGAGCAGAATCACGGCTCGATTCATCCTGAAAAGATTTAAGACTGCTCTGAATTAAGTTTAAGTTTCACAAGAATGTCGGGACTCGTTAAACTTTGAGAATCAATTTGTCTAACCTTTTCCCAACTATCTTGGGATCGGCTTCCAGTCTAACCGGATGTAGCTGAATACCAGTATTTTACATGAAGTGACTGCCTATCTGACCTCCACAAACCAGTTACTGAGTAATACGATACCCCTTGGTTACGACTTGTTGTCAGACTTTCAGGCTTCAGACGACCCATAATGACTGTCAAATATCCACGATTGACAGGCGGGACCAACGGCTTAACGTGCTTTCCGAGGCACGGAGGAGTTTCGGTATGTAAAGATGATCATCTATCCATGAAACAACCCCGGCAAGCGTAGCTTAACCTGATAAATCGACCCGTGCGACTGTTATTACTTTAGCCACGAGCTCCTTCCGTTAAACTTTGAGAATGTAATCAAATAAACATATATATACTTGACAATGTCATAATGGGGAATATAATCTACGAATAAGTAATAAGATAAAACTATCGTCAAGGGATATATTAGACCAAAAGGGGTATGCACAAAAAATGCCTGAAACGGACAGAAACTACTAATAATCCTTAATTCTTGTAATGTTTGAGGGCTATTCAATGAAACTCGGGTGTTCCACAACAGAGCTATATTCGAACTGATTCCAAGTAGATACAACTTATGTCTACCGACATACTTACAAACTAATTGATATAAATCTACCTACATTACACTCCTCCCTACTAAATTAATACTGAACTAACAACTTAACTACTAACTTAACTTCATGAACAATACTTATTCTAAACCTTATAATTATGAACCTTAAACCTACACTGCCTAACGGCACGCTGTGGAGTCTGTGGCACTTGAGGCAAGGCAACCTGACTCTCAGCTGAAGCCTGAACCTCTGCAGGTGCATCATTAATCGGCTGAGCCGGTGACGACCCTCGGCGACCCCTCCGACTGAGCCCGCTCACCCCTACCACCGCAGTCATCCTCCTTACCAGCCGTCTGAGAACCACCGTCTGAGTCCGTGTTTCATATCATTCATTTTTCATTTTTTTTTTCATTTTGTTTTTTTTTTATTTACAATAAAATAGGTATAATGAAATAATTCTTAAGTTTGTTTAACAAGGGTAAAAATATAACGATCACGAAATATATTTCACTTGATATCCGCTTATACGGAGGTCGTGTTTGTTTGACATGAGCAGTAATGTCAAACTGTCACTAAAGCAAAGGATATGTGGTTCATACAGCCTAGATACGTTTTCTATTTAAAAAATAATTAATTTGAATTGATATTGACAAACATCTATTATTTTAATTAGAGTAATGGTACATATAGATCGCATAATACTAAATTAATGATAACTGTGCACTAAATGTATAAAATAGTTCCATATGGATTATTTGATGATTCTTCTTTGGCTGAATGTCACTTACTCATGTCAAATAAACACGATTTCGGTAAAAATATAAGCGCATACCAAGTAAAATATATTTAGTGATCGTTATATTTTTACCCTAGTTTTTTTTTTTCTAAAGATCGTTGCCCCACACTATGAATTACTCCTGTATCGTGGGTGCGTTCACAAACATGTATACTCACAAACACAAGACACCCAGACCCGGAACAACTATCTGTAGGTCATGCAAATATTTGTTCCTTGCGGGGATCGAACCCGCGACACGCAGCGCAGCAGCCGAACGCTCAACCACTGCGCCAACTGTGTCGTCAAACTCAAAGTAAAACAAACTCAAGAACAATTTAAATATACGTGTTTTATTCTAAATAAAATTAAGGACTATCAATAGTTTCTGTTCATTCCAGGCATTTTTTTGTATGGCAGATGGACATTCCCCTTTGAACAATATTTTTCTCTATTGTATCATGATTAGCTGTGTGTGAGTAAATCCTACTAATAAATGAGACAGTTTGGATGGATAGATGTATGTTTGTTACTCAATCACACAAGAATGGCTAAACGAATCAGGATGAAATTTGGTACAGATAGGCTATAATTTGTAATAGGGGAAGTACTAATTCCATGCGGGCAAAACCGCAGGCAGAAACTAATAAATAAAAATAATGATATATATGTAAAGAACGGTAGAGATTTGGAGAATACCATTCCGCAGGGAATATAATATTGCTTTGTATTTGGTTACTAAAATAATTAACACTACTAATGTTTTCTAATTAGAACCAACGTTGTCTAATTGTTTACCTCAGGTACCCATATTATGTTTATTATTCATGATACATTTTGGAGTTCAACCGAACAATAAGCTGTACATACCAAAACAATTAACAATACTATAGCTTTTTTACGGTTTCTCAAGTATTTTTTACCGGGTAAAAATAACAAGATAGTATTCTTTTTAATATTTTTACCTTTCTGTGATTTTTACAGTAATGCTGAATTATGAAACAGTAATAAACCATACTGTAAACATAGATGCTTCGATTTAGATGTTTAAAGCCAAACCGAAGGACTTAAGGATTTATTAAATTACTACTTACCAATTCCGTTGATAAGGAGGCATGGAAGGATCAGATTAAACACGTAGAACATGGGTCTTCTTCTTAGCTTGATGATGTACGTGATGTCAGGATAGGGCTCCACACAGCAGGAGTAATACTGGTCGTGCCGGATGGCTTCAAAGCTCACCAAGTCGAACTCGCCATTTGTCTGGTAATTCGTTGTGTCTCCTTCATCAAATTGTTTCTTTAGATCCAGCTAGGAAAAAAAGAGACGTCTTATTACGAGTACCTTTACCAAATACTAGCTGTCAGTGTTCAAAATAAATGGAAAGACAAATATGAAAAAACAGAAAAAAGACGAGCCAGAAGAAAAGTTGGCCGTCACGGGACGCCCGGCAGATGTGAAACATCTATTTTAATATTATAATTCAAAATTGTTGTTAGTTGTTTGTGTTGTATTATTGTTGTTTTTGGTTGTTGTTGTTGGTTGTTTTTTTTTGTTGTTAGTTAGTTGTTGTATTTGTTTGTTGTGTTACTTTTTTCGCATAGATGTTTCTAGGGAGAAGGGGGTCAAGAGCGGCGGCGTAGTGGCATCGTGGCACGATAGCGTCATGCCGTTTTCCGTCATGGCATTCGAGTCGATTTTACTGCCAAGCCGCGCCAACAGATGTTTTACATAAATAAAATGATAAACGATTTCTGTGGAAGATGTTAAAGTCCTGAAAACTGATGAAGTTGAATAGAAAATTCGATACGGTCTGCATCATCTTTTTCCCAAGAGCTGCTGCTACTCCTTAGATGTAAACATCTGAAGGTAATATCCTAATTCTGACTAGCAAAGTATGAAAGGTACTGTTTTGAAATTTACCCACACAATCAATAGGGTGCCTCTCAAAAGCCTCTTAGGTAAGAATGTTGAAGTTAAATTAAAGGTAATTTAGTCCAAATTATTCAAAGTAAACTTCACAACTCTGAAAGTAGCGAAACCTTAAATATGTACCAAACCCGTCTTCGAGAATGTTAGATCGTAGATATAAAACGAAAGCCGATTTGAAAGGAGATAGCATCCTAATTTAAAAGTCAAATAACACCGACCCGAGAGACATCAAATTTTAAAGCGATAGGTTTTATAGACAGGAGCCTGAAAAGTTTTTTCTGGAGAATATTTCGGTATGAAATTGACCGCGTTTCTTATCTTAAATCATTCATTCAAATTCTTGGGGTTTGTTGCGCAAATATGTATTTTATTAAATAGGCTAAGAATTTTGAAAGCTTCCAAAGTAAAGGTTTCTAAAATTAAAGGAAGTAATAAATTCGCCGGCTTATTTCGGCCCGATTGTCGAATCAGAAATTTTCATAACTGTCTTTTGAGTCTGTTTACACAAAGCAGATATTAGGCTCATAAAAACAGTATTATTTTTAGAATTGAATGAGATTTGTTCAGGTGAGAATCAATGACCCAGTAGGCAGAAGATTGATTTTTGGGAGTACATTACTCCCAAAATTCAATCTTCAACAATCATCAACCCGTAGTTATAATTGACTATCTATTTTGGTCTAAGTAATTACTTGTACCCACTGCAGCGTAACGCTACAAAATTCCCATTTGATCTCGCTTTTTTGGACAACCAGACCAGTTGCAATATTTAATTTTTTGAGCTTCCAACGTAGGGAAAAATGACGGAAACAAAAAAATTTTAAGTTATGCATTAAGGTAATATGTACTACGAGTTGTGCCACTTCAAAATAAACCATGATAGGACAATGTATTGAATAATAAGGTCGATATTTTTAAAATGTTGTCAGTTCCACTCGTTTTGGTTATATAACAACCGTTTTATAGGTGCGTCGATAATGCGACACTATCATCTATTTATTTTGATGTACGTTTCCCTTAGAAGGATAAACTAGTACGTACTTTGTCATATTCCTATTTCATGAACGGTTACGTAGTTTAAATCGTCCATTTCTATATACGTATTACCGTAACAGAACAGTGTGTCTCTTCTTTTTTATAGGTCACACTACCTAGTATAAATAGTTTTTTAACACACTAGGGTGTATTGAACTTAAAATGATAATATCTTTTGTAAATACAAAACTAGCCTTTATTTATTTATTTATTTATTAAAACTTCATGCAACACAAATGTTCAAAGGCGGACTTAATGCCTTAGGCATTCTCTACCAGTCAACCACCCACTCTTTCTTAGCCAGATAAGATATAAGCTACAATCCAACAGCCAAGACCATACACATACATATACATATATCAGTCTCGGCGACCACTCGCGCCCGGCCCTGGTCCAGGCCATGGTACGGAACGAGAGGGAATGGGAAGCAGTCTCCTCCTTACTGCGAAGCAGTAATGCTCGCTAAGGAGGAGGCGGAACGGGTGAGGGAGGCTTAACACGCCCTCAGCAGCAGCCGCAGCAGGAGACGCCCTGGGCGTAGGATGTCGCGAGACCATCTCCCGCCACCGTAGACCCGGACCTGCGGACGGCGAGTACTGGGTAGCTCGCAGTCCGATCAGCACCAGCCCCGAGAGTCGACGGCGCGTAGTGTTACACGCGCGCCTTAGGCAGTTGTCCGCAATCATGAATCATGACGGGGCCCGTCATAGCCGATGTCTGCCCAGGGGTTGTAGATAAATTCGAAACAGAGTTACCGCGCCCCTGGTCACTCAGGGCAGGGAAGGAACAGGGGTGGGTTTTAGTCAGTAAGAGTCTCACACCCCCTCCCGCTCCACCCAGAGCAGGAGATGGCATTGGATGATTTCCCACCCCCAAAAAAAAGATAAAAAAAGACCTATATCAGTGTAATTCATTAATGCTTCGGTACGTACCTACAACGTCGCATCTTCAAACCTGTGCGTAGTTAATTCATTTGTGCTTTCATAAAAGGCTGCTATGTCAAATAAACTCTAAGCGATCGTACCTTTTGCCCTTTAAATTAAATTTCTGAGTACAGATACGTTACGAAGTACATTCTCTGGAGATACCAACGCCGGGGTTGTGGACCATTAAAACAAATTATGAAGTGTAGAACCGAATACCTTCATACTCAGAAAAGTATCAAGTGAGGCCGTTGAACTGCTAAGTTCAAATATAATGTGATTCTGAAATCATTCTGAGTTCATGTTGGTTTTATTACTTTCGCAGAAAATACCACTAAGTATAAGACTAGGTATATTTTTATGGTGTTTTTTTAGGGTTTGAACATCCGAATGTAAAAACGGAACCCTTATAGGATCACTCGTGTGTCTGTCTGTCAGTCTGTCCGTCTGTCACAGCCAATTTACTCCGAATCTACTCGACCAATTGAGTTAAGGATACACACATGAAAATCTATGACCCAAACACGAAGGTGTAACGTAAATAAATGAATTTGGAATATGGGGGTCACTTTGGGGGTGCAAATCAGAAAATTAAAAAAAAGTTTTTAAACTGTAATGTGTTACTAAATAAAATAGGTTTTTGTTAGGATTTCAATTTTTTGTTTCGTAATTCCAAAATGCATAGTTTTTAAGTTATTTGAGAAAATAGATGAAAAATGACCAATCCCTTATCTCCGAAACTACTAAGCCCAAAATTTTGAAAAAAATACAGAATGAAGTTCTTTACTTATAGATTACAGGATAACCTATAAGAAGTACCTATATGTAGTTTAAACCTGAAAAAATATGATTTGTTCGGAACCCTTTGCGCGCGAGTCTGACTCACTCTTGGATGTTTTTTTATTTAATACTAGCACTTTGCCCACGACTTCATCCGCGTGGAGTTCAATAAAACAACCCATAATAAATACATATACTTTATGGCTTAAGAGCACCCACAAATAATGTAGCGTTCTATTTACAAATGAAGAACTAGAATACAACTAAACGAAGTAACTTAATAGATATAATATATACAAACTGATAATAATACCTAATATGTACAAATGCGTATGAAAACCACTCGTTGGGTATCAAAAAATTCATCCATATTGCAGTCAAAGGAAAAAATGCCCAGAACGCCGCCCGCGTTGAATAGCAATGCTGATTCGTTGGCCAAATAAAAGTTCAGCCCTTTGGGCACGTGAAGAGTCGACTAACTACTTGCTGATATCCCGAAAAACTCGATGAGCACTCGGACCCCATGGCCCTAGTGTTTCAACCCCAAACGGCTCAAACATGTAACTCCCAATAAGGTTGTTATACTTGCGCCGTTTGAGGTTTTCTGCACCTGCAGCTGCCGCCCCAGCACAGCCCGCCGTGCTAAGAAGATGGGATAGATGGATGTCTGGCCTCTTCCCATCGTCATGTGCCAAGCCATTGGGTTTTTAAACAGCTGGCACCTTCCTTAGGAATTATTAAAATATCTAAAACAAATAATGTTTATTATACGTACGACCAACTCGTACGTATTTGTAGTTTTTGTTATAATAATTATGTGCTATCAAACACAGTTTAATTACTGTGTAGTGTGTATGTAAAGCACACACTTTTGTAATATTGTAAATATGTAATGAATGAGTTAAAAGATTTTTTTTTTCAAACAGACATAGTTAACAAAGTTAATTCATTACAAGTGAAGCTAGGCGTGTGTTAAAAATGTAGTGTTAATATATGGCGTACGAGAGCCATTGTACTCCAAAGGAGTCCCTGCGCCGCACCGGGGGCTTCCACATTATATACAATGACATTCTTTCCCATTTTTCCATGATAAGACTTTTTTGTATTCATACAAAAGAATTGTGAATTTGGTGGCTTCGCGTCGGCGTAAATTACTGGATTGCTATCTTGATTTCCAATCTGTTTTCGCGTTAGCAAAATGCGCCGTTTTCTTCGAAACCGTAAATTAAAATGTGTACCTACTGACTGAAGTAGGGCTCGGGTTTCCTGGTGTAATTTCTAATGGGATTCCATGTTTTAGGGTTCCGTACCCGAAGTAGGTAAGCATTTTGCTAATAACATCGAAATCATAGCAGTCATCACGGGATATACCTACACATAGACTGCAGAATCACTTACCTGCTCATCCCTAGATTCCCGGTCCAGTTAACTCTTAATATACAGCCAGAAAAACGAATCGCGAATTTCATAAATACTCCGCATTTTCAAGTCATTGAGACTTACTAAAATGTGAGATTCAGAAAACATTTCAATGGCAACCTTTCTTTTTAACCGAATTTCGAAAAAGGAGGAGGTACTCGTACTATGTTCGACTGTATGTATGTTTTTTTTTTATGTATGTCCGCGCATTTCTCCGTCAGTTGTGGACCGATTTTCAAAATTCTTTTTTTATCCGAAAGAATATGGAGTATATTCTTTCGGATAAAAAAAGAATTTGTTGAAATTTCGAGGTGGTCCCATATAAATTTTATCGAAGTCACTTTAGCGCTTTTTGAGAAACTGTTTTTGTGTTCTCCAAATGTTTAAATTCCACGTTCCATGTTATTGCGGTTTTTAGTTCTGGGGTATAACAACTAAAAAGCGAAAAATAAAAAACTTTTTTACAAAAAAAACAACCGACTTCAAAAAAAAATACACTAAAAATTTAAAAATAACTTTAATTTCGGAAGTCGGTGTCAAATATCGTAGAAATAAAATACAAACACCGACTGCCGAAATTAAAGTTATTTTTAAATTTTTAGTGTATTTTTTTTTCGGAAGTCGGTTGTTTTTTACAAAATCACTGTCTGGAAAAGAATAGAATGAATCATTTGGTGGTTTAGGATGATTATTACAAGGTATCTATTATGGCACGACGGGGGATGCAGTGGCCTAGGGTGGGGTCGTCTTGGCGGTGTCTCTAGACATCAACACCCTGCCCTGGAGTTACATCGGGGAGGCACTTTGGTATCACCGGGTGGGCGGACGCGCATTACTGGTCAGCTCAATCGAGTCAAACTCGCACTTGACCAGTTTTTTATATCGCTTTTAATCATACTTTTTTAGTTTTGTGTAGGTAATAGGTATGAACGAACTGTTAAACTAGAATGCCCCAAGTGCCCACAAACCTGTGCTATAGAGGACCTAATGAAAACTGCAATTAATGTGGCCAGCTTATGGACCCAAAGTATTTAAAAAGTTTGAAACCATCGTTTTGAAAAGAGAAGACGGTTAAACAGTACTTAACTCGACGCGGCCTAAACCTAACATTATTATCAACATCAAACATATCTCGTGAACTTAAATATTGTAACTCATGCCTTTCTGTAGGCATCTACTAAAATACGACTGAATAAATCCACAACCGTACAGTACCTAATTAAATTAGCTATTTGAGTCACGGAGATATATAACAAACCACTGAGAAATTATTTTTGAAATACTTGCTGTCTGTACCTAAATAAACAATGATGAATACATAATAATGGTGCTAGTCTCCGTATCACCGTTCGTGTTGTGAGAATATACAGAGGCTGATGATTCAACTCTATCTTTCAATTTAAAATGAAGGTCTAATTTGGCCACTTATCTTGTGCCAAGATAGAAATAATTCATGTGAAAGATGTATTAAAAAAAGTTTGTATTAAAAAAATAGTGTCCGACTGGAGGTTAGGTTTCTGCCAGTTTCGGCTAAAAATAAGTTTAGGCTAAAAAGTTGCCGAACAAATAAAAAAGTTGCCGAATAAATAAAAAAGTGGCCGAATAAATAAAAAAAGTTGCTGAATATTCGGCTCCACCGAAACTAGCGTCTTCGAGCTGAAGGTTAAATGATAAATGATTTTATTTATGTAAATAGGTTTTAACAGCACTTTTACACGTCATCATTTATTTTTTGTCAGTTTTAGCTAGATGAGGCCGGTGTTTCCTAGATGACTACACTGAGAAGAAGCACCGAAACAAAGTCAAAGTCTCTTAAAGTGTTCAAATCCATACAAGTATGTACTGGTCAAACCATATGAGAACCATAAAATCATAAAATCTACGTGAATATAACGACCTACATAGTTCTCGCATTCACATTATGCTATAGGAGGACCATGATGCCGCTTGGTGTCTGTAATGGTCTTTTGAACAAAGAACCACACTTATTTGAGTGGACCTGTCCAGTCAGTTATGACAGAGACCTAAAAACTGACTGTCTCGTTTATCTATGTGTGTAATCAACGTTTCATAATTCACTTAGTGTTTTATGAAAGTTAGAGCTGAGTTTTATATTTATATATAAATTTCTAAGACATTGTTTTTTATTTTGGCCCATTTTCCCCCTCCGGTTTCGGTTCGAACACTATTAAAAAATATTTTTCATCTTTCAAGGATTCTGCTTTAGGTACTTTGTGAGTGAAGACCCAAAAGTGCAGGATATTTCTTTAAATGTTTGGCTCCACATAGAAACCAAGATATGATGTATCAACAGTCATTTTGTAAACACAATGGCAGTTTTGATCGTGTGCAAAGACATAAAAAACCCAAGCTTTTATTAAAAGGCTAAGGTATTGTTCCGTTGTTCGGTCAAATATCGATCGCCTATGGTCGGCCTGGACCCTTAGAAATACGTAGACGTTCTCTTAAACACAAAGGTTGTGGTTTTATTTCTTTGCTAAATAAATATTATCAAAGAAAACGTAATTTTGTTCTTAATTACCGCTTAGCGTCTATTAAAGCTTAATGTGGGTACCTGGGTATCGCCACAATGAAAAGGCGGCTGGTCGGATAGAGGATCGTAATCATAATAATTCTAGACTTCCCAAATATCTTGAGGTTGTATTAACGAGCACTGTTTAACTGGGAGCTACTTTGTCTAATCTTGTTACCTGTCCTGTGAAATACAGCCTGTCCCTAAGCTTTGATGTGAACAAAGATCCTAGAAATTGGCCGTGACTTTTGTGAAACAATGCTTAGCGGTTTTTAGGTGAAGGTATCACACAGGAGATTAGAAATGGTAACTACAACAACAGCCACTTTTTACCGCCATAAAGATAAGACATGATACTGAACTATGTATTTAAACTAATGACATGGTCTACTATATAGCCCACTAGCGAACCGCCCCAGCTTTATGTACCAGTACAAACTAAACACTACCTTTCCTCATGAATCGCTCTGTCTATTGGTGAAAATCGCATTAAAATTCGTTCAGTAGTTTTTTTTTATTTATTGCGAACAGACATACATACAGACGCGGCGGAGGAATTCGTTTTATAATATGTAGTGATGTAATAAACAAATATTATTTTATAGACGAAACTCCAAGTCAGGCAATGTTTGTACCTCAAGTCTGCATTGGGTTCTTTTTGTTTGAATAATGCTGTCCACAGCACGACGCGCTCCTATTTCCCGTAACTCACATCTCGCCTTCAAGAATTTCAAAAAATAAAACAAAAATATTGTCAATTTTACTACGGCATCCTCACCGCTGGAAGCTTGCAAATTAACTTCTCTCATTTCTTACGGAAATTAATTTCTTTTGTTAACGTAAATTAGCTTTTTTATGATAACTTTTTATTTTGTTAATCTTTCGTGAGTAGACAAATGCTTACGTTTTGTCTTCATAGACTTTAATAGAGTTTAATATGTGTACAAAATAAAACTGATGAAGTAGTTTGAATAAAGGCGAACTTTTTGCTTTATTTTTTAATTATTATATTGGCGTGTTCACTTTACTGTTTTCTACTTCTGTTTTTACCTTGTTTGTACACGAAAGAAATGTAACATGTTATCTTCTTAGTTTAGAACAGCCTTAATAAATCGGGCAACAGTTGTTTCTAGGTCGTTTCAGTGGTTAAATAGCAGCAATAAATCTCATCGAGATCAATCTCAAGAGTTATGAAGAAAAATATAAAAGGAGTCTATAAAATCATCACAGCATTTTAAAAATCTAAGTTCGATTGCAATGCTTTTCTCGATGCGAACAAAAAGCATGACAAAAAGCTTTTAGTAAATTCCGAAACCGAGAAAATCTTAACACCCGAATAGCATTTGTTTTAATGCAAGTCTAGCAGAAAAACCACCCCGTTGTTTGAATTTACCGTGACGCGATACCGGAGTGATTTTATTTCTATACAAATGTAAAAATAACCCCGTCTCAAGTAATGAGGAGTTTTCTTTTGTTCAATAACAAAAACGTATATTATTTATTGTTAAGCTGACTTCATGTTTTCACGACGAAAAAGCCCATTACATCCTTTGTTTTGTTAGCTCATTGTATATGCGAGACATGCTTCCGGAGTGGAAAAATATTAAAATTTTACTATTAAAACATTTGGTTGAATTGTTTTTTTTGCCTAGATAAAATCTCTCTTAATTTTGTGCCAACTAAAGAATTCTAGAGTTTTAAGCAAGAGCTAAATATTTTTATAGACTAGTTTCAGCCAGCGGCTGTGGTCGCGATAAAAGTCGAAAATTATCCCAAGAGAACATCTTCCGGGATCAAAAATATCCTTATGTCCTTATCTAAGACATGGTCTACCAGTGTGTCAAATTTCATCCAAATACGTTCAGCGCTTAAGACGTAAAGAGGTAACAGACAGACAGAGTTACTTTTGCATTCGGGTGTCTTTTTATTGCCTCGGCTCCGCACGGATACAAATTATACGAGTACACCTAAAACTACGTCATGAATTACTCTGTATATTGGTGAAAAAACTGCATAAAAATCCGTTCAATAGTTTTTTTAATTTATTGCGAACAGAGAGACAGACGCAGCGAGGGACTTTATTTATATTTATTAATTTTATTTCAATTAATTAATATATGTACATATAACAAAAATATACCTACCTCACTATAACTATATATACATACAAAAAAAGTTTTCCTAACTAAAACTAAAAAATATCTAAAATATGGCGTCGAAAAATTCCTCCACATCGCTGTCGGCTAGTAATGTGCCCAAAAGACTGGCGGCATTGCCAAGTTGTATGGCAATGCTATCCTCTGTCCAAGGAAAAAGTTAGTAAACCTTGGGTCACGCAAAGTGTCAACAAGGCGTTTAGATATTTCTTTAAATAATTTGTGAGCACTCGGACCCTACGATCCGAGAGTTTCAACCCCAAACGGCTCGAAAATATCTAATATAATAACCAACAACGTTATTATATTGCCGCCGCTTGAGGTTTTCAGCAGCCGCAGGGACATCGCCAGCACAACGAGCTCGGAAGATGGGATGGTGCAAGAGTACCGACACAAGTAGCGTCTCACACTAAAAGCCTTCCATCTTCCATGGAAACAAAGACATGCCTTCCGGTCTCTTGTCATCGTCACGTGGCAGGCCATGGGGTTCTAATACAGCCGGAACACTGACGGCGACAAGAGCACATCAAATGATGTCGTAAATATTCACGTGCCACGCTATGCGACCTGCACTTCGGCTGCATGACAGGCCGTGGTGTCCGAGGCTGTTGACAACTTCGCCACAGTGGCAGCAATGAGGAGAACAACAAGGAGCGCCGAGACGTAAGGAAGCAGCGAGGCGGAATGAAGTATCGTCGAACAAGGTGCCTATGCTCGGCGACGGTAGTGCGTGAAACCAGAAACCCGACTCCCAATCACCCACAGCTAGTAGTCGCGCCAGCTCTGCAGTAGTAGCGGAAGAGGCAATTAGATTATCTTGAACTACTCTGCAGAGTTGCTCATCCCAACGTCTCTGGAAGGATGGTTTGTCGGGCGGGTTTGAGTTCGGGCAAGCGAGTCTCCAGGTGTCCATAACCTCGGCGAAGCACGGCACATCAAAATCAATTAGTGAGGAAGCTAAGATATTCCTGATTAATTTCTCAGTGCCGTGAACCGAGGATATGAAAGCCGGTAAACTAATACTAGTAATTTCGCGGACGCCGAGGCCTGCCATACGGATGAGAAGAGTAAAAAAAAAAAAGCCTGGCTCGGTCGTCCATGGCCACAATTAAAATTGACATAAATGTGTATGACGAATAATTAGGTTCATTTTTTCTAAAAGATGAGGGTGTTTTCATAAATGGGAAGCGCAAAGGGAATAATTATGTTAATTTAGGGCCGAAACAGTGATGACCGAATGCATGTTAATTTGGTATAATCTTTTCGAAATGTCATTAAAGTTTTTTATGTTTCCCTTGAAAAAATCGGGCAAGGAATTCTCGTAAATTGGTGACCCAAGGAGACGAAGAGAGCTTTTTTAAATAAATTTGATTTCTGGGGCTATTGCGTTAAATTTTGAAAGTGTAAGTTTTCTGTGTAAAATGTATTTTTATTAAAATGACATACATAACTAACTGTAATTAAAACAAAAACTACAAACTAAATAAAACTTAAAATCTGGCGTCAAAAAATTCAAAAAGTTGTCTGTTAAGAAACATTTACATTTCGAAAGGTTGACATCAAGTCATATGGAATGAAGTTGATTTAAAAAAAAATTGTAGATCGTCTAATACCGTGTCTACATCGCCTCCTGGGGTTCCGTCATCGAGATACCAAACCTTTGATTTTTCAATTTACCTGTCGAATGATCGGGTGAATGGCTAAACGAAAGATGACTGGCCCGAGAGGATCACCTTGTTGACACCCAACAGCGGATTCCAGAAGGTTGTCCCGGTATAATAATTTAGAAGGGTGTCCTTATAACACTGCCAAATGAAACTAAAAATTTGTGGTATTACCTCTTTTTTGGATTCTGCCAGCAAGGTGTCCCTATTGACGGAATTGAAGGCTTTTTTTATGTTAACCTTCAGGATGACCTCTCCTATTCCAGAATTTAGTCACAACTCACAACCCCCTTTTGAGCCATAACCCCTTTTGACATAACAGGACGAATGCCATCATCCCTCTTGCGCGGGGCACATAAATTGGCCCTGCGCATGACAAACTCTCAACTGCCATGCTCTTTCATATCAAACAAGCAGTTATCTAATAATATAAGTTACTCCATGATACTCACATTTACAAAATTAGAAAAGAAAAAATATGCTTGAAATTAAACAGTACTGTTCAAAGAAAAGTAATAATAATTGTTTAATTCATCAAAATAAAATAAAACCACATCATGAAAAATAAAAGGGAGAGCATCACTTCCAAATATATAAATTAAAAAAAAACAGGCCAAGTGCATGTCGGACTTCGCACATTTTGGATTCCGTACCAAACGAATTTTTGACTATTTGTATGGCTTTGGGTCAACAAGATGCATATACTGTAAAAATTTTAAGACTAGCTCCAACCGTTTGGCTGTAAAACCTTTGTGACAGACGACGGACAGACGGACAGACGGACACGTGAGTGACAGCAATAGGGCTCCGTTTGGACCATTCGGGTGCGGAACCCTAAAAAAGATCTAAGTAGTGGACCCTAATAACTAAATAGACTAGCCTAACGGTATCTACATCAGGGAATTGACGGATTTTTCTCACAGCATATATACTGCTGAACTTAGCCGTCCTGCAAGACATGTTAAATGAGGATTAGGAGATTAAGGAGACCCCATTGTAGCCTTGAGTCGAGAGTGATTCCCAGAAATACCATTTTTTCGACGAATTCTAGTTTCTCTTTGTTCAATACTATGTCACAACTATTACTTTTAACATTCGGTAAAGAAAATCTTATGCACTTAGTTTTTTTGCTATTTAACACTAAACTACGAGTATTTGCAGTGAACCAGAACAGTTTTGGACCTGATGTAGGGCGTTATTTACGTCGTCAAAATTTGTGGAACTTCTGTTAGCTGGTGTAGGACATGAAGAAGCAATGACAGGGTCTGAAGTGGGTGGTTGCTCATTTTGAGGTTTGTGCGCCTTCCCAATGTGCACGTTCAAATACTGCTTATCTTTAAAAACCCGTGCCTGGGTGCACAGAGGACACCTCTCCAGGATACTCAGCGATGTTTAGGTTGACACGCACTGTCTTTCACCACATCACTGCTGCCACTTTGCATTTACAAATACAAAGTGGCAGCAGTGTACAATTTTACAAAGTTAATTTCACACTTATTTACTAATTAAATAACTAAAAAAGGATGTAGTATTTAGTATGGAGCATTAGGTATAGATATTCTATTTTACGAAGGCGGATTGGTCTTGGTTGTGTATGTAAATTCACATGCACATTATGTCTGTGTCGGAAAGCTATTTTCTATGACAACGAGCGTTCAGAGCTTACGCCCACATAAATAAAAGTGTTCGTAAACCTACACACACATCCAACACCGCCCCACCTTAGAGAGATAGAATAAATTAAAATATCTAACTAATTTAACTCAAACTCGGTTTGCTGAGCGATCCTGAAAGAGCGAGTATTTTTACTACTCGAATATGCTAAATTAAATAGATTATCAACAAAAACAAAGCGTATCTAGAAAAATCGTTATGAGTGGCACCGCAATCTTTAACAGAGTTTATTCCAAGATTATGCAGTCGCAAACATTTACACTTCAGTGAAATTAAATAGTCGTCTACGAGTAAATCCGCTTGGTCAATAACGGTAACGTGGATAATCTAAATGTGGATTGCTCCGGCAGTGGATAATCTGGCTTATTGGGTTAGTCCCGTTTTGCCAGCCTCTCACGCTTCACGTGGCACAGGCGTAACAGTATCATTTTCATACATGTCATCCAGCTTTCCGATGGAATATTTCGTCGAAATATCGAAGTGAAAAACTTACTGTACTCAAAAGACTACCTTATTTCTTCAGATTTTATTATCTGTTTCTATTCAAGAAAGTTATTTTCAGACTAAGCTAGGTTGATGAACAAAAGCCGGTTTTATTAGATTTGTTACTAACGTTATGAAACATGTGATTGAGTAACAAAATAAACATTTACATTTTCTATTGTTACCCATTTAAATTAATCTCAGCAGAAATTCTGGCAATACAAACAAAATAACTATTAGGAAAACAAAGTTCGTAATTTGATAATGTAATTCTGAGTCGAGCAAAACTATAGTTTATGTTATAGGCTACAAAGTCTTTAATCCTATTTCGAACTAACCAATGAGCTATTAGAAAATGCCCTTTGATTCGCAACTTAAATAACTAAGAAGATAATATATAAATTAAAAATATTTAGGTGTTTTTAATAACAAAACTGCTCGCTTAGCCACTTAACGTTTTCAATAAGACAACATTATCATTTTAGTATTTTTTTTAATCTATACAGAAATTAGCGTAGAATTTTTGTTATTTGTAAAATTAAATTTTCGCAACATATTTTTACATTTGATTTACATTAAGTATACATATTTTCAAACCGCATTGTTTTTAATTTTGGTACTTTTGCTTACTACTTTCGATACGAAACATTTTGAGTCCTCTTTTAACAACGTAAAAATACCTTATCCTCTTTGTAACAAACTCAACACGCTTTTATTAGCTTGTTATAGAATCTTTGAACGTGATTTTCATTCATTTCAAAACTTCGGATTGAATTGAAACTTCGCACACTTATCAAGAACCGATGACAATACATGGTAAGCTAAGTAACGTCATTCTAAATCAAATATGGCGGACTCTCAAAGATGGCGGACTAGTTATTTTTTATGCATTTCCATGATAAGGGTACTCGTATCAAATGAAAGGGTTTGCTGAGAAGAATACGAAAAATAAAAAAAACAACCGACTTCCAAACAAAAATTACACTAAAAATAAAAAATAAATAACTTTAATTTCAGAAGTCGGTGTTTGTATTTTATTTCTTCGTTATTTGACACCGACTTCCGAAGTTAAAGTAATTTTTTTAATTGATAGTGTAATTTTTTTTTGGAAGTCGGTTGTCTTTTTTGTAATATCCCAACCCAAAAAAAAATAAAAAAATGGGGTTGATTGATAAAGTAAGAGTTTGTCAAGTAAACTTAAAACTTTCAATTCAGAAAGCGGCTAAGAGTAAATAAGTGCGACATTTTTTTTTTCTAAAATTGTGCATTTTGGCGCCATTAGGTATAACATTAAAAAAACAAAAAGGGATCATGAGATGCTCCTGTTCAATGATATGATCTGACCTTTCCTTTGTTTTGATTTCATTCTCAATTTTAGAAGTACTTGCAGATATTGACAATAATAATAAATTAGAAGCGTTTCTTGATATTATTATTAGGAAATTAAGTATCTAAGTTTTTTAGTTTATGTATTAATATAACCCTTTTTTTTGGGAGGCGGGGGGGGGGAGGGTTGGGAAATCATCAAATGACTTCTCCCGCTCCAGAGTGGAGCGGAAGGGCGTGTCAGACTCTTACTGACTAAAACCCACCCCTGTTCCTCCCTGCCCTCAATGCCCAGGGGCGAGGTAACTCTTTCGAATTTATCTTCAACCCTCGGGCAGGCATCGGCCATGACGGGCCCCGTCGTGTTTGCTGACAACTCTTTGAGGCGCGCGTGGAACACTACGATCCGTCGACTCTCGGGCCTGGTGCTGATCGGACAGCGAGTTACCCACTACTCGCCGTCCGCAGGCCCGATTAATATAACCCCCGGATAAAAAAACACTCGTGAATCTGACTTGAAATGAAAAAACGTCGACATTTTTTTTTGTTATAAAATAAAAAAATGTTGCATCACACTAGGAATTTCTCTCGTGTAGTGGGTGCGTTAACAAATATTTGAACTCAAATATGGAAACAGTCAGACCCGGAACAACTATCTGTAAACCAATCAAAATATTTGTTCCGTGTGGAGTTCGATCCCCCGACACGCAGCGCAGCAGCCAACTCTCAGCCACTGCGCCAACAGTGCCGTCGATTTGTAGGGAACTGCTGATTTACTATCGCGATTTCAAGTTCGGCCCCGGTTATATTTATGAGTACTTTCATTCCCTCAAAGATTGGCAAATTATTGTTTTAACTGAGTCGCAATCAAATGAATGATTTTGATTGAGAAGTGAGTAAGCAAATATGATTAAAGAGTTGTGTCACAACTTTGGTCTACGATCAATCTGGTTGTCCTTATCCCAACTATGATGTGCTTTGCTTCCATGTCTAACCGTACGCATCTAAGTTGGTAATAGGTACCTACCTATTACCTACTTAGCTGCGTACTTAGCTACTTAGCTGCGTGTCCACGACGGTCAGGAGTCCCTACCTGGACTCCTGACCGTCGTAAGCTCTCAGAGTGGGTACTCTGACCGCCTATTGAGTGACCCTAGGAAAGACAGTGACACAGTGATTACATGCTGCCGTGCACAGCGAGGTTCAAGGGAAGGAGACTCTTTTACAGTCTCCTTAGAGATGTGCCCTATCAGGAGTTGCACAAAGGGAGTTTTGGGATAGTCTTTTTAGAGGTCATGTGACCTCTTGCATTTGCTGATGGTGATCACCGGGGTTTTAGTGAGGTGAAAATCCCACACTTCCAGTTCTTTTCCCCCAAGTCCAGGCTTTTGGAGGTTTCCCCCAGTTAAAAAAGGTACCAGTACCTATTGACTAGGAGCCACTGCCTCCCTGACGTCTACAACCCAGTAACAGGGAAACACTGGTAATTTCACTGTATGATAAAGTATTTTCTATCCATCTAAAAGCCACCCTGAATAAAAGAATGCGTTACCTGGAACCCGTCGTAAGTCCAGGACGCCCACTTCATGGTGCACAGCTGGACATCGAACGGGAACTGTTCCACGTTGATATCACAGACGGACACGTATATCCCGTGACTGAGCCACGTCACTTCCCCCGTGTGCTTCACGATCACGTTCGTGTTGATCACCGCTGACCTGTAGTTGGGGTCCGCACTGGAAAAGAATACAAGAGTTAAAATATATTTGACGTGAATACGTCTTTAAATTTTCTTCCTTAGTGGGAAGCAATCCAAAAAAAGCAATGATAACAATATCGGGGGATACAGTTTGGGTTTGCAGTTACATATCTATCATCATCATCATCCAATATTTAATTAGAGCAATGGATAGCTAAAGGATCAAAGAATTTGTTACGCTAAGTGAGGTCTGTGACGCATCGCGCGCGGTGGAAGAAGAAGCACCGCCATTTTGATGTAATTTTGCTGCGTTTCGAGATTTGCATTGAGTATAACTTTTAACTCGGAGCAGCTATGACATACGTTCATTTCATTCGACAGATCTAATCAAGATTAAACGATTGTTTAAATTAAAAAAAAAATCAAATAGTTATTGTAAATATATTTAGTGGTAAAAAAAATGAATAAATTTTGTAATGTCATAATTGGCTTAATTACTAGCTAAAAAGTATAAATTTAAAAATTGCAAAAAATAACGATGTCTTGACATTCTCGAGCGCGGTTGATTTTATTTTTATTTTGAATGAAATAATGTAAGAATCACGAAAAAAATATAATCTGCCGATTTCCACAAGCAAAAGTAATTAAAATCGACTATGAAGATTAGAGCGTGTAGCTGAAAAAAAGCTTAGTCCCTTTTTTTATTTTCTCCCCTTCCGGATAGCTACCCCCACTACGCAAGTCGGCAGATGAACATATCTTTGATACCAGAGATACGTTAGGGCATCTAAATTATCAATATCTAAATGTACCAAATTGCTTTTTTTACATGTTTCAAAATCTGTCGAGGCTTTGCCCACCACTGAAAGAGGAAACTTGAATAACCTTTTATTCTTCCAATCATCTAATCTACAAAATTCAATAGGTCCCCACGACGCTTGAGTAAAACCCCGTTTAGCATCATGGGCTCCCATACTATTATGATTAATTCGTATTGCATTAAAAATAGTGACCAAACATCACCTGCCCCTATTACTTGGAAACATCTTTAGAATAGAAAACAATCAATTCATACAGGTGTCTATCTACAGGGTGTAACAGAAAAGTGTAGTCATATTTTAAGAACCGGTTTTGCCCATGGTAATGAACTACTTTCTCTAAGGAAAAAAGAAAACTCCCAAAAAAATACTGGAATTTACATACAAAGTTATCATCAGCTGATCAATATTTGTATGGGAGGTAATTTTATTTTTAATTTCTTCAGGTTTTCTCGTAAAAAGTAGTTCATATCGATGATCAGATGCAGTTCTTAAAATATGACCACACCTTTCCGTTACACCCTGTATTAACCTGTTTTAAAACGGGCTATCTCCTGTTAGCTTGTTGAAAATATATGTTTTAAATATAAATAAATATTGCGTATTTTTTAAGGAATGTTGCTACATTTAATAAAAATAAGTTACGAATTTTACTAAAACTTCTAGATTATTAAGGAAGTTTGTGTCAAAATAAAATATTAATTATTGTTGAATTTACCATAAAACATGTTGATTTTAATGTGAATTTTCTAAATGAGTTTAAGTATTTAGTTTATTATATTGTTATTTTTCATTGTGAGTGGTTCGATACTGGCTGCCGGTACTTGTGACGAAATGTCGTTATTACCCATTTTGAGTGTTTGGTGGGGTGTTGACGTGACTTTTAGGGAGAATAAGCAAAGGGCAGGCAGTCAGCCTTGAGCTACGAACCCGGTTGGTTATCACTTTGACAAGATGTGGATGTGTTCTGTACGATTGTAAAACAGTGTGATAAAGTTATTTTTAAGTCAAGACAGATATTGAATTATAAAATCAGAAACTTGTAAACACGATATAATACTATATGAGAGCTACCATGGAGTTTCTTGCCTCGTTCTTTTCCATGAAGACCTAATATTGCGAACAGGCAAATAGATTTTCGATTAATGCCAAGCCTATTGGAAATAAATACCTAGTCTTGCCTTTCTGTGCTTTTCTTAATAAACCCTTTCCCTTAACACCATATTCATGGGAACTGTCATACAAAGTAAAAAAAATCTCGTGTCACGGTGTTTGTGGTTTCACTCCTCCGAAACGTCTCGACCGATTTTAATTAATTTTGTTTTAGTATATTTGGCAGGTATGAGAATATGTGGAAAAAAAATTATTCACCCTCCTTCCCCAACCCCCATTTTTTAATCGCAGAACAACTTTTGCCGGGTCAGCTAATATTTTTAAATTATTATAGCCATTTCATTTTGTAGGATATTTTTTTTTTGTGTAATAATTTATTTTTGCTTTTGATTGATTTTAATTATATGTAGCATAAATTCTCAACGTTTTGCATAGTTCTTATAAAACTATAACCTAAACGGAAGAAGTCACTAACTCCTAAATACAAATTTTCTAACCTAACTAAGGAGCCAGGATTTCACTTTTGATACAAGTGGACTTGACGTTGTCGTTGTAGCCGTGGTGGAATACACACCAGAGCTAAAGGTGAGGTCATTTTTTAACCGAAAAACTGCAGTGAATTACACACGTGTATCAAAAATAAAAAGTAAAACTTCATAAACATACCTAGTGTTTAGAAACTAATAATTGTGAGAAATAGCTCGCAGATTTTTTTTTTCATGCACCTTGGTGGGGGTTACCGCGCAACATGCGGCGACCACCCTGATACAATAAATATAATAAATTGTGGCGCCGGCCGCCGTACTAGTGCGAAATATGCTACTTGTTCGTTGCGAGTCTAAAAACGGTAGGGGTAGGAGCAGGTTATAGTCAGGTTCTTGAAAAATAATTTATTGTTACACCGACAGTACTTCTCACAACCTACATATATAATAAACAACACAGATACACATACACACACACAACAAACAACATAGGTTTAAGCTTTATTTACTAACACTTTCTGTTAATAATATGTATACTTAGGTTAAGGTATTTATTATATTTATTTATCTATGGGTCTATGCAACCCGAAATAAATGAATTATTATAAAAAATAAGAAATAAAAAAAATAATTTAAACTATTAAAATGACTTATTTCATTAATTTAATTATTAATTAAATTATTATTATTACTTCTTTTTCTGTATGGACTTATTCATTCTACGTCATCTTCATCTTTCTTTCCTTGTTTCATGTTACTTGTGATCGGTGCAACACGTAACCTTTTTTCATTCTGTCTTGTCAACCTTCCGCCATCACTGACTTCCATTTCTTTCATATAATATCATTCCTCACACAAAAAGTCCGTCTTCATTACGTATTTATTCGATGTATTAAAGTAAAAAAGATCAAAATCAATCTTTTCTAGTCCTCTTTTTTCTTGTCGCCCACGTTAAATCGAAAGAGTAGGCGTAATTGTTTGTTCGGTTTTATCTTGTAAATATACACTGATGAACTTGAGCCTCTCATTTGGACCTCCAAAATAACCGATTAGAGACTTTGCCGTAATCATTACGGTAAACAATGGCCGAGTGAAATAATTAAGACCGAATCTTCTAGGATTAGTGATCTTAGTTTAATTTTATTAGGACACATCTCGTAAGAATGAGGTATCAGACTGTTCTACTAAAGCCAGAGGGGTTAAAATTAAAGGCTGGTTAATTTAAACCCAATTGAAATAACATTGTGTCTTATAATGCATTATAATGTCGAATTAGTTCACATAAAAAAGCCGCCATCATCATTACTTTAATTCAAACCAACAGCACAAAGTCGAACCATTCGCAAACAGATCATTTCAGCCGCCTGTATTACCTAAGGTTGGCAATCGAAGCCTAATTCGAAACAAACAGTTGACCACCAACCTTGAATACAGAATACGAATGAATCTAAATACAAAACGGTCTCCAGGACCGATAGCCGCAATGTGACCCACAGAGCACGATATCATCGCGTCAGCCAGAGACGCCATCACAATATTCGAGCACTCGCAATGTGCGTCAAGCACAATTTTCAGATGTCAAAGCCACAGTAAAAATAATTGCAGGCCGTCAATTTACTGGCACACATTACAACAGAATATGCTACTTTTCATCATGCTGCGCGCGATGGATTGATAGACATTGAATGGACGGCGGCAAACTCGCGTACGTGAGTGTGAGTTAACCGTGACACTCACTGATACTTTTGGTTTGTGTGGAATTTTCCACAAAGCCACTGAGCACCAAAGCACTTGGCCGCCAAGGCGCCTCGGTGCTCTGTGGTAAAACCCTTTATAAGTCCCAAATGCATTACCTGTCACCCAAGGGTTAAACAAAAGATTTGAGCAATAGGTTTCCAATCAGGTTGATGTTACTCGATCAGAGTTGTCACGACCCTTTTTCTAACGTAGATAAATGATTAATGGCATTTTATTGTATTTGGTTTGACAGAGGTCTCACGGCGCAGGGCACCATATTGTAAAAGTTTGCGTGACGAAAATTACTTTGTATTTTGTCTATTATTGGTTGGTGAGCAAAGACGGTTATTTTTTTTACGTGTATCTGGGTATGTACACATGTATATGTTTTATTCTTTATTCTTTCAAAGCATCCCAAGGGCTAAATTTCATTCGCCTAAACCATGCGATGGTTATAGATTTTGATAAAGAAGACCAAAATAACGGCCGTAAAATATTAGGTGGCATATATCTGAAATGGTATTTCAAAATCAAGTTGATGTTTCCTAGGCCATTTAACAGCAATATTCTCCATTTAAGGATTACACAACCTGCGGTTGGGTCGAAGGGCCGTGGATTCATATTTTAGTGACATAGTCATATGGGGCATCAAATGGCTCGAGGAGACGATTCCAAAAATGTAGGAAATAAAAAAAACCTAATAATAAAAAAGCGAGTGAAGCAACACTAAAATGTTCTAAACAAGTCACTTTTCAAGCAGTTCGTGGCATTTATTTTAGTCCAATTACAGATTTGACGCCAAAACAAAAACTTTTGAAATAAAAAATTGACAATTATAAAAGAACGTGGCTGTACAAACGATTTATTCCATTAACAACAACTAATACCGCTGGTATTTGTTTCAACTCATATTTATTTTCTATTCCGAAGGGATACCACTTTTTAAATAATTTTTAATGTGCGAACGAATACTAACAACTTGAATTTAGTACAGTCAGCTCAGTCAAACCTAATCAAATTAATGTTTTCTAATAGTTTTATGAGATCGTAATATAATGCTATCCAAATTCACCTCATTCCAATATTTTTACCTATGTAGGTGATGAATGACTGATTTGAGTACACGAAAAGTTAATTTTCGGTGATCATTTTTAATTTAAATATTATTTGTTTTTTCGAAAAGTGTACTTGACGTAGTTATTATTAATTATGTAACCAAACCTAACTAATAATAACTATGCAAGGTAAATTTTAATAAAGAATTGTAAAGTATGTAGAGTTGATTGCCGAGATATTTTGTAATCTTTAGATTGTAAGTAAATTGTTCTTGTTTTGTGTTTTGTTCTTGAATATATTATTGAACTAGACGTTTGCTAACTTTTTTTATATTTATTACAATATTTCTTTTTCAATTAAAGATCCCTTTGCGAGTCCAAATTAGCAGACACAATAGATTTTAATTGTGTCTCAATCACGAGGTGACTGCTGAACTAATACAATTACATTCAAAGCATTTTCACTGACTGTACCTTTGAACTTGTTTTGGTTTTAGTTTAAAGAATGGTATCCGTTCGGAATATGAAATAAATATGAGTTTGTTTAGAACTTTTTAGAGGTTTTACAGTCGAGTTTTTTATATTTGTCAATTTTTTATCTCCCATGTTTTTATTTTTCTACATACTCGTAGTATAGTGTAGTTTTATTGTCTTGTATATTTTAGTACCATAGAATATAAATATAACAAAAATAAACTTTTACTATGATTTTTAGATCGTCTACTCTAGAGCTGCGGCATATAATCGTCGATAGAGACAACTACATTTTTTACTACAACGTTAGTTAGGAGCTTTTATAAGTTCCTAACGAACTGCCCTTGTCCCGTCATAAATTTTAACCTTTTTGTTCGAAGTATTTTCAAATAAAACGATATACGTGTAAGCAATGAATTTTAAAAAAAAATAAATTTAAAAAAAAAAAAAAAAAAAATTATTAATGGAAAATCCCAGTTGAATATTTTTGTATCGTGTGTGGTGTGTGCCCATGTATGTACAGCCAAGTTTAGGTCTACCTATATTCTGAGTCTTCTTGAAGCAAACTTCATCCTCCACTCTTAATACTCCAATCGATTCTGTCATCATGACAACGAAAAAAAATTAAATAACTTAGAATAACGGCTGTAGGGGTTCAACTTATTTTAAAAAAATTAAGAATTCCCAGATGCTAACGATGGATCAATTTGTTGATTTATGTTTGGGTGACGGCACCACACTTAGACCGGCAATTATTTTAATAGAGAAAGGTGTCCCACAAGAATAGAATAGAATACTCTTTATTATGTACACCAACAAAAAAAAAAAGGAAAGACAGTACTGTAGGTAGTCTTAGGTGTACTATTTATATATAGGTACAATAAATACATAATAGATAAATATATACAATTAATGTATTTCAGATATATATTTACTTTATTAAATATGAAACAAAAAAAAAGTACAGAACCCAAGCAAAAACGATTAAAGATGATAATAGTGATTTTTGACCATTGTTTTAAAAGTGGACAAAGATTGTGCTCAATGGTCACGCCTTACCGACACGGGCAAGGCATTCCATAATCGCACCGCTAGTACCGTAAAAGATTAATTGTCGTAAAAGCTGGTGAAATGCATTGGCATATCTAGTCTCAAGTTATCCGATGACCTCAGATATCTATTATGTGTATCATGAAGAAACTTGAAACGTTCTTTAAGATAAGAGGAGGTTTTAGGATTGAACAGAATACTGTAGAGCAAAAATAAAATATGAGAATCCCTGCGAAAACGTATGGGAAGCCACTTCAGCTTTGTGCGAAATTCAGAAATGTGATCATATTTGCGCAGGACAAATATAAATAGGTCAATATATTAGGCCCAATACTTTTTTATTTTGTACTGTGCTGATATAATAAAATGTCTCTATAGATACAAATACTATATATACGCTGATTATGTACAGCTTTATGTATCTTTCAGACCTGATGAGTACGAAAATGCCATCAAAGATCTTAACGATGATCTTCAAAGAGTCTAAAATGAAATATATGGTATTTGGTTAGAAACAGCAACTTGATAGACTACCTCTAACATTTGATTTAAAACTAAAGGGTAAACCTATTGAGCGAGTGCATGAAGCAAGGAATCAAGTCTTGTTATGGATGAAGACCTTCGGTTAGAAAATATGTAGTAGGCTCTGTACGGAATTGTTTTTATTGTCTGAGGGTTTCATCCAAAATGCGGCCTCATTTGTCCGAAACATGCACGAGAACAGCTAGTGGAAACTCTGGTTCTCTGTAGGTCTACGCAGACATGGTGTACGGCCCACGCCTATTAACTTGTACAGATCGGCTCATACAAAGGGTACAGAATGCTTGCGCTCGGTTTTGTTACAATATACCTCGTAGAAGCCACGTAGCACCTTTTTAAACAAGCACTAAACTCTCAAAATGAAGTCCAGACGCAAACTACACCTAGCCTGCCTACTTTTCGGCGTTGTCAAGTATCAGAAACCCGACTACCTTTTCAACAAGCTCAGTTGGTTACGAAAAGACGAGAATGCGTTAGAAGACAATGCTCACAACAAAACTTTCAACTCGGTCTCACGGTACAGCTGCATTTAGAGGCAGCTTTCGTTACGCAGCTTACAAAGTGTCGAATAACCTGTCACCACCTATTAGAGTAATCAACACGATAGGTACGTTCAGAAGACGCTTACGGCAGTATTGATTGACGCAAAACGAAAGCTGGATATGATAGCGCTTAATGTCTCAATTATATGATAACTTAACTAACTGTAACGTGTGATTGTTTGATTAGTGTTGATTAGTGTAAATTTCTGCAGTTACACAGTTGATAGGAATTGCTCACACGCTCGGCTTGCACAGGTTACTTGTGTTCTTGACTCCGAAGACGCCGAAGTTGTTGTCCACACGCCATCGTTTTGTTTTGCACGTTTATTGTTTTGTACATGCTTTTAATAAATTATACACATTTGTTATTATCACACACTATTATGACACTTCATTAAAGATTTTTTTAATTTTATTATTTAAATATTAACATAGGTTGTAAGATAAATAATGTTACTAACATCCTTTAATTATTATTTTTTTCTAATATTTTTTATTTGTCAGTGTGCTTTGTTGTCAGAAAAATAAATAAAATATTATTTTTATAATTACACACTATCTCAAGATACTAAAAACTGTTTTACGTCCGTGACACCTCAGGTCCAGTTGAAAACCCGCGTCAGGCACTAGTTGTCTGGGATTTATGCTGAACTGGACACCTATTTGGCACAGTGTTGCGCACACTTCCTTTCTTTTGTTACTTTTTATTTAATTTATCTTTGCTTTTCTCAAAGCCACTGCTTTTTTTTTATTTATATCGTTTATTTCGTTTTTGTTATGTGCCTCTAACAGTGGTCAATAAATATATTTTCTTTTTTTCTTTCAGACGCAGTGTTCGAAGGCCTCCCAAAAGGTGATACAAAAAGGGCCGAGAACCTGGTGAGGGTCGTGGGTAGCTGACGGATGCGAGACTTACAGGACCAGTCGTTATGACGATACTTGGGGGAGGCCTATGTCGAGTAGTGGACGTCTTTCGGTTGAAATGATGATGATGAATAACACTGATATTTTTAGGGTTCCGAAAGTCCAAATGAAAAAACGGAACCCTTATTATAGGATCACTCGTGTATCTGTCTGTCTGTCTGTCCGTCTGTCCGTTTGTCACAGCCAATTTGCTCCGAATCTGCTTGACCGATTTTTTTTTTTTTTTTTGGGGGGTGGGAAATCATCCAATGACTTCTTCCGCTCTGGGGTGGAGCGGAAGGGTGTGTCAGACTTTTACTGACTAAAACCCACCCCTGTTCCTCCCTGCCTCGAGTGCCCGGGGGCGAGGTAACTCTTTCGAATTTATCCTCCACCCCCGGGCAGGCACCGGCCTTGGCAGGCCCCTACACTTGGCTGACAACTCTTTGAGGCGCGCGTGGAACACTACGCGCCGTCGACTCTCGGGCCTGGTGCTGATCGGGCGGCGAGTTACCCGCTACTCGCCGTCCGCAGGCCCGGGTCTACGGTGGCCGGAGATCGTCTCGCGGCCCCTGGCGTCTCCTGCGGCGGTCGCGGCTGGGGGCGCTAGGGCGACTCGGCCGTTGCTGAGCCTCCCTAACGTGTGCCGCCTCCCTCTTCGCGAGCATTACTGCTTCGCAGAAGGAGGAGACGGCCTCCCATTCCCTCTCGCTCCGTACCATGGCCTGAACCAGGGCACGGCGCGAGAGGTCGCTGTCGCCTATCGCATCCACGAGGACACGGCGGTGCTCTGCCCAAGCGGGGCAAACCTCCACCGTATGCTCCACCGTGTCCTCTGGGCGATCCTCGCAGTGGAAACACTCAGGGGTCACCTCCGCCCTGATCCGACACAGGTACCTCCCGAAACAGCCGTGTCCGGTGAGCACCTGCGTCAGGCGGAAGGTGAGGGCGCCGTGACGCCTCTCCAGCCACTCCTCAAAGAGGGGCACTACCGCCTCGATGGTGGCGTGCCCAGCGCTGGGTTGCAACAGTCGCTCTCTCCATGTCACCATGAGATCCTGCCGGAGCTCGGTCCGCCGAGCCGCGAGTTGTCGCGGCAGCGGAGTTTCGCCCCGGCGTTTGGCCTCCTCGCGCCACTCGTACAGGTGCGCGAGGATTTTTGCCTCCAGATCCCACGGTGACAGTCCGGCAAGGAGGCTCGCCGCCTCACGGCTGCTTGACCGATAGAGTTGAAATTTGGTACACACATGAATATCTATGACCCAAATCCGGCGGGTACCCTAAATAAATTAATTTGGAATATGGGCGTCACTTTTGGGGTGAAAATCGGAAAACTAAAAATCTATTTTTTTTTCAAACTGTGTCGTGTGACTTATCAAATGAATGGGCACATTATGAGGTTCCCAAATTTTTTTTTCATAATTTTAAAATATATGATTTTGAAGTTATTTAAGAAAATAGACGACAAATTACCATTCCCCCCCCCCCTCCTTATCTCCGAAACCACTGTTCCTAAAATTTTGAAAAAAAATACAGAAAGTAGTTCTTTACTTATAGATTAAAGGAAAACATATAAGGTAGAGGCAGTTTAAAAAAAGCCTAAAAAAAATATTTCGTTCGGGACCCTTTGCGTACGAGTCCGACTCGCTCTTGGCCGGTTTTTTCTCTACAAACCTCACCAATACTTCCAAAAATGAAGTAAGAAAAGGAAAGAGTAGGATGGTTCTGGTTTCATTCAAATACCTTTATAATTTTTAAGTTAAGTAGTAGATTATTTTTATGATAACTGGGTCAATGGTGGTCTTTGGTCAATGTGTTATAGCACTATCCAAAAATAAGAGGTGCTTCGTACATAATGTGGGATATTTTGAGGGAACGTAAGTGCAAAATCTTTATTTTATAGGAGATACTATGAATAATCTTTTGGCTACATGGCATTATTATTTATACCTTTTTTGCAGAGTTTTGCATAAACATAGTCTGCATTTTGGTGTGTCAATGCAACAAGGAAAAATAGAGCTACTTGAAGCGAGGAAATCTCTAGAAAATACGTAGGAAAGTAGGTAAACTCCTAATTACCTACTGTACTATGTGGCCACTTGGTATCAAATACATTTTGAACTCTTTTGAATTTACAGGCCGTCGGTAGGTCTTTATATAAGGCAACATCGATGCAGTGACAACTCTTTTAATTTTAGGATTTATGAGCGTGACAAAAAATAAAGCGAAACGTGGCCTAAATTAATTTAAATAAAAGCATACAAATTCGCAGAATGTTACAAATTCCTCCCCGTAAAGTCGGTTCCATCAGAGATTGCGTGCCAAAGCACACACATGAGAATGTACAATTTACTCCAGGCGTGACTTCAAGTAGTATTTGGCACTATTCACAGCCCTGCTCACCCCATTAAGCGTCATAAGCGTTAATTTATGTATGTAGCCCTCCTTAACTTCCGTAACAGCATGAAATATGTAAATTCAGACATAAAATAAATGATGCGGTGAACACCAAACGTGAAATAGTTTCACCATTATGTAAATGTAATTTAAACCGTAAACGAATAAATCGATTTGAACAAATGAAACGCTTTTCGATACCAGTAACTGAAGTACGTGAATTCGTTAGAGGAGGCGAATTGTAACACAGAGCGGTAGGTAATCCAAGAGTCGTGGTAGTAATGTGAATCTTAAGTTGCCTTCATTATTCAACTCAGATTTAGGCACCATCTTGAATAAATCTCTTTCCCAAAAAAAGCAATATCCAATTCGTTCTTGACAAAGTCATCAAGTAACACCTATCTACATGATTGTGTTAAAAGTAATTAATAAAACAAAAACTGGCCAAATTTGTGTCGGGCCACGCGCATTGTATGGTTTCGTAGTCGCCCGTTACAACACACGGACATAGAAGGAGGCTTTATGTTTATTACTATGAACATATTAATTGAGTTCACGGCTACGGACTGTAATGATTAAATTAAAAAATTAAAAAAAAAACATCTTTCCAAAATTTTACATGTTTATTATCCATTTTAAATATTAAATAAGTAACAACGTCACCTAAGTATATTTTTTTGAGAATTTTGTGTTTTGTGCGAAATTTTCCAAGCGGCATTCTATCATTATAGGCTAAAGTACCATCAGCTTTTGTGGCATAATACAAAACTAAACTTGACAGTTTATTAGTGTTGGCAACTCGCGCTACAATTTAAGTTTTAAATGTTACTTATCCTTTCATGTAATACTGGGTTTATCTTTAATGACTTGTTAACTCATTCATTCACACGTTGTCTTTGGTTTTGTTATGAGTTGAAAATAAACGGTTATTTAAATTTGGTTTATTAGTTCTTCACAATAATTAACACTTTTTCTCAATTACGTTTGGTGAAGCGTCAACTGCCTTTTTTTAATATTCAATACGAATAAAATAGCAAATAAAATAAAATAGGATTTATTATATCTTTAGCTTATTCGTTGTCGAAAAAAGTGACATAATTGAATGTCTATTGATGAATTCTATTCAGAGTGAAAGTCTATTGCAGAGAGCCCTGTGGTATTGAGTGTGCTCGCCAGACGGCGTTCGCGGCATAAACCAGTTTCTACTCAGGCACCATCAAGCGATACATTGAGTGATAACGTTCCGCTATGAAAATTCTTTTTCTGATGAATACCTGGACATTCTCGTAAAATAAAAGGGCCTGCGTCTGTGAGACATTGTGAACTTATTGTGCAGTGTTTATTTGTGTAATTTCAAGCATTAAATCGACGGATCATTCAAGATTTGTCTAGCCGACCGGCGGCAAAACCATATGCGACAGGAAGCCACTCTCCGAATCTGCTTGGGGGTGATTTGTGGTCTCAGGAAGACACAATGTACCTACGTGGGATTTGTAATGCAAAGCGTTGTATTTAGTATTGATGTCTCAGGGATTTCATCAATAAAGATTTAATTTTCATATTTATTGTACCGCCATATTTTATCGTTCTTTAAAACGATCCAAGTTCAGGGTTGGCTATTAACACGCCACACCAGTGTTATTAGATATGTTGGAATTAATACAAAAAGTTGGAACATTTAGAATCATATTCCAAAAAGGGCTATTGCTCATGACAGCTGATTATGATTGTATCGATTGGTTTATAACACGCTTTTTTGTTTTTGAGTGAAAAGTGGGTAGGCGATTTCGATGCTCGGTTAAACAACTTTTGCACTTTTAAATTGGTATTGTATATTTACTGCACTGTTTTGCGAGTAAAACACTATGTACTCGTGTTTTTTTTTTTTGGATTGCAGCTATTTTGCACTTTCACTGGGTTGTTTTGTTTAATTGTCACTTGTTGATATGTAATATTCTTATTTTGAATGTAATTGTTTACTTAAACTCATCATCTTTAGCACAGATTACACTTGTAGGCCTTAATTGAGCCACATTTGATAGATAACTTGTATTAGTAGACCGTAGAACTGTGTTTTAATATTTTTTATATAATTATAATAGATTAAGCAGAAGTCAAACGAAAAACAACATTTCCAGAAATTGTTCAGAAGTAAAAGCCATTTCCGGAACAAAATGATGATCAAATTAGTATAACGTAACTCGGAAAAGAGGCTCAATTATTATAACAACTTTCCCTCCAGCCGTACAACCTCCAAATTAGGTCAGTTTGAACATACGGGATATAAGTAGAAGGTCGCAAGGGTCTTAGTCTTAACCAAACGAAGCGTGAGTATACCATAATCCCACTATAAAAAGTTGCCAAACTATTATATTAAGGGATAACACTTAGCCTATGTTCACACAGCATTGCAGTATAATGCGTTTTTTAACTGTACAGTGCGTTGTTTTTTTCAGTATAATGCGTTATTTTGTAGTGTAATGCGTTTTTTTGCAGTATAATGCTAGGGATCACACGTCTCACGGCATTACACCACTCGTTTTTTACAGTATCAACAGTGATAAACCAATGCTTAAACACATCTTTTTTTGTAATGATTGATCTACAATGTTACTGGGTTACTGGATGTGAAGATCAGATAGGCAGTCGCTCCATGAACGATTAGACTGGAAGCCTAACCCAACATACTCGTAGTTGAGAAAAGTCTAGGAAAATTATTTATTTATTTACATTTATGCAACAAACATACAAAGGCGGACTTAATGCCTTAGGCATTCTCTATCAGTCAACCAAGGGCGTTAGAGAGAATTATCTCTCCAACGCCCTTGGATTCGCATAAAAACATTACACACACATATATACACACCATCACACACATTTACTACATAAATGTACCTACTTGTCACGATTTCAGGTCTAACTTAATTCAGGACAGTTAATTTACGTCATAATATAACTTTTCAGATAAAAATTAAACATTGTTTTTTGACAAAAATAACAAAGTTTAATTTAATTTGTCGAACAAAATAACTCCATCAATTATGTGATACTATTTTTTAAAACGACAGTGATCAATTTGAGGTTGTAACTGATATTTTTTTTATGCGGGTGCTTTACAAAGCTGTGTGATTCGTAAATTCTTTATGAAATAACTAGTTTTTTTTACTCGTATTTCATGGTTCCATGCATTTTTTTTAATGGCGGCCGATCAGCTTTAGTGAAGCTTTCTATCTGAGAAATAATTTTGGTCAGGGGATCTGGAGTTAGTTACTATTTCCAGAAATTAGCCCCAAAGAAAATAATAATTTCACCTCTTATATGATTACATTTTAAAACTAAAAGTAATTTATTCAAATTAGGCTGAAAGCCAGCACTTTTTGAACGTCAAAGTTCTACATAAAGACAGTCCCTCAAAAACGCCTGCCCGTCAGCAGTTCCTAGTGTTTTAGCTGTGAAGAAGAAATGGCGCAATAAACTCCCCAGCAACACATCTGTCTGTTAAGTTTGAAGAACTTGAATCTATATAATTGTATGCAACAATCGTAACACATTTGTATGTAGTACGCAGGGAGTTTCGGGGGCGATCAATCGGTCCAGCTAGGTTTCATTTTTAGAAGAAATTGAATTGCCACAGAATATCATTTCAAGCAACAATCTTAAAAAACCGAGTAAAGCCCGGTGATCCAGGTACTTTGTATGTAACATATGCAAAACAGAAAAATAAAGATATAACGTCCAAAATATAATCATAAAATTAATTTATCCGCCACTTGTTAGCTAGCACACTCCACTATGCCATCAAAAACGGAAAAACTCAAGCATAAATATTAATCCAAATCAAATAAGCATCCAGACATACTGGTGTGCCCGCTTACACGTGCAACGGTAGAATCTATCGATAAGGCTGTGATTCGAAGGCACAAGTGATTAACTAGGGCCCATCACAGTAAACTCAGTAAACAATGTAAACAAAATGAACGCCTATAACCTGCCATAAGCAAATTTGTTTATTTTTCATGTATTTTTAATTATTAGAATCTATTGAATATTCGCACCTAAAACTCCATTTTTCTCTTAGTCGCAAAATAATTACAAATCTCATCATAATGTATTCAATAAATATGAATTTGTTAGAATATCAAAACCAAAAATAATTGCAGATATGGTGTTGATTACCGAAGAAATTAACATAACTGATGATGATGGCTGGAATAACTAAGAATAACCGAGTTATTTTCACATTTGAATGACATTGACTATTCATTTATTTATTACTAACGAGCTGCCCCAGCTTTGCACGGGTACAAATGATACACCTATACCTTTCTCATGAATCACTCTGTCTAACCGCATGAAAACCCGTAGTTTTTTGAGTTTATAGCGAACAGACAGACAGACGTGTCGGAGGACTTTGTTTTTAACCCCCAACGCAAAAAGAGGGGTGTTATAAGTTTGACCGCTATGTGTGTGTGTGTCTGTCTGTGGCACCATGTTCACGAGTGAACCGATTTGAATGCAGTTTTTTTATTTGTAAGCAGGTTTTCTAGCGATGGTTTTTAGACATGTTTTAACAAAATCGGTTCAGCCGTTTCAAGGTCATTAGCTCTTTTGTGGTTTTTAAATGTTCGCTTTTCGCGTTGGGGTTTTTATATTTTTTTAGTTTAATATAATTTATATTTTTAACCGACTTCAAAAAAAGGAGGAGGTTCTCAATTCGACTGTATTTTTTTTTTTTTTTTTTATGTGTGTTACCTCATAACTTCTGACAACGTGAACCGATTTTGAAGATTTTTTTTTATTTGAAAGCTGTTGCTTCACATTTGGTCCCATTTTAATTTGGTGAAGATCTGATGAAGGACTTCGGAGATACACAATGGAACTCTTCAATAAATGATAGGAAACCTTCCAGAATTGCTGCAATCGCATGTCTGTACATTGTTTTCACCACTTCACAACATTACATCACGCTGATGCGCTGTGAAGGGGTATACAGATTTGTACAGTTCACCCTGATACACCCTAATTTCACCAACTACATTCAAATTCCCTATTTTTGAGGCTGTCACGGTACGGAGGGCGTGTCTCGTTGCGGAGGTTGTGGAGTGACACGCAGAGGAGGACGTAGGAGTGACACGCAGAGGAGGTCGTAGGGTAGGAGGACCGTAGATGAGGAGTTCAATAAATAATAACACGACGAGTTAACACATTTACAACAGTGGGCTTTAATATTATATTAAGAACACAAACACTGTGACTAATAATTAAATTGTATTAATGCAAAATTCTAGGAAAATGGTAACTGACACTTCAGGAGTCAAAAAAAATAACAATGAGGAGCTTCTACTAGCTCGGCTGCCGAATTTGAACTGATTTTTAATATAAAAACAGAGACATGACAGAGAAAACTAAGTAATTTTGAATTTGAATTTTAAAAAAGGTAGCAAAGAACGTAATTTTGGAATAGAGGTCAAAAAATAAACAAGGCTTTAACACTGCCTTGTTACAATACCCGGCTGCCCCGGAAAGAAAAATCGAGCAGCAGAGGTAAGCGATTTTTCGTTGACATTAAATTAATATAAAAAAAATATATATCTTAAATAGGATGGTTATGAGTGAGGTGAAAATTTAGAAGGCGAGGGTGTTATATACAACGAGTATTTACAAAAGGAACAATCTACCACATCCATATTACCTTCCATAATACCTTCCATACTTCGTTCATTCATAGTTATGTTCGCATATAGGTAAGCGCAGAACATAACGCAAAGTCAAAAAGAGTTTGTCCTATTATTAGGCATAACTCATTAGATTGCCCTTCAATAGTGTAGGCTTATTTAATCAGTCACCAACCGCTGATGTTAAATTGTATGATGATAAAGAGCTATGATACAAGTTTAATTACCTGCTGTAACAAGTAGTAAATAAGGCGAAGAAGCCTTCGTGCTATGCACGTTAAGTAACTATTAAGGGAATAACCTTAATATAGTATACCTATGGTATATATTTAACGGACCTAAGGCTTATTTAAAGAGTAGCTAGCCGCTCTAAATAATGAAGTGGCAAAAATATTACCATAAGTAGTGTGATTATGGCTTATTTAAGGAGTAATCACCCGCTCCGAAAGATTCTTATGGTTTAAAGCCATAGAATAAAGTAATGATCAAGGGGAAGACCATGATCGGTAATGATTTAGGCTTATTTAGGGAGTAATCACCCGCTCCATAGAATTCTTGAACTAAATAACCACCGATGTAGCAATCGTGGTGAATGTAATTGAAAGGGGTATTAATGGGTTAATGACGTAAACAATAGGTATAAACCTAATAGGTTTAGAAAAAATAAAATTATCAAAAGAAATAATAATATAAAAGAGTTCCAATTCTGTATTGTACGGAGGTTGCGTAGAGAAAATTAAAAAGAAAGATTTGATATTTTGTCAAAATGTGTCTGACGTTTGAAATATTTTTTGCAGACAGATTTGATTAAAATAATTATTTAGTTAAATATTCAGTAGCAGGTTTAAATAGTTATGTAATTTATCTTTATGCATACTATTTACGGTGCATAGTGAGAATATGTGAAAACACCATAGTAATGCATGCCTACGGAGTTCTTCAGAGGTTGAGGAGGAAAGAGGGAAATTAATACGTCAAAGCTATAACTCATAGAAGCTTTGATTTATAATAAATATAACGGATTCATCATGGTTTTTAATTGTTAACGGGTTGGTACGTTTATAATAACTATGTAATATGATTAAATAAATTTGAAAGTGAAGTGTACCGTTATTTATTTAAATAGTAATTTGTGTTGTGAGTGTGTAGTAGCCAACTTTGACTATACAGTGACCCCTAGCATGTCGGCAGGATGCCCTAGAAGAGTCACCTTCTAATCAATAGTTGGTATGTAGGATACGCTGAGGATATTCTCCAACAGCACTCCCGTTAGTCAATACTGGTCACAAACACAAGTGTCTCCGAGGAGTTTAGCACAAGTGAATGCTACCAGCTTATGAGGGTTCAGATGTGAACCTTGGGTAATGTTACTGTCTGTAGGATGGGGTGGTTATGTTTTGTTTTGAGTTTTGTAAGTAAGTATTGCACCATGTACTGATTGGATATGTGTGTTGTAAAATAATAATAAAATAGTATGTCGGGTAAAATCTTGATAAGTAGTATGCAAATTGGAACCTGTAAGAAATGTTAATGTTAATAAATTAAAATGCTTTATTTTTATTGGAATGATGGAATTGATGTAGTCAAAAGGGGCCGCAAATTTTTTGGGAAGACTAGTTCCTTTTGGAATTTTGAGAAATAAAATAACAGTATAACAATAAATAACAAAACAACACAAAATTATAAAAATTTAAAAATTATTTTAGATGGGATGGGCTTCACTCGACAGACGGGGTCGAGACTTATCCAGAACAGCTTCACGACCAGAGCTTATCCTGCTGATGCTGATGGCTCCGCGATGATGAGCTGGGTTCACGATGAGGTGGCTGCTGGACTCTGGTATGGGAGGGGCTGGGTTCGAACACGTTGAGGCGGCTGCTGGGCTCTTGAGATGGGATGGGCTGGGTTCGATCACGTTGAGGGCGGCTGCTGGGCTCTGGGATGGTATGAGCTGGGTTCGATCACGTTAAGGGCGCCAGTGTCACGGTACGGAGGGCGTGTCTCGTTGCGGAGGTTGTGGAGTGACACGCAGAGGAGGACGTAGGAGTGACACGCAGAGGAGGTCGTAGGGTAGGAGGACCGTAGATGAGGAGTTCAATAAATAATAACACGACGAGTTAACACATTTACAACAGTGGGCTTTAATATTATATTAAGAACACAAACACTGTGACTAATAATTAAATTGTATTAATGCAAAATTCTAGGAAAATGGTAACTGACACTTCAGGAGTCAAAAAAAATAACAATGAGGAGCTTCTACTAGCTCGGCTGCCGAATTTGAACTGATTTTTAATATAAAAACAGAGACATGACAGAGAAAACTAAGTAATTTTGAATTTGAATTTAAAAAAAGGTAGCAAAGAACGTAATTTTGGAATAGAGGTCAAAAAATAAACAAGGCTTTAACACTGCCTTGTTACAAGGCTATCAATTCGGGCATAACTTTACTATTAATTTAGTTTTAGAATGGGGTAAAACAACTAAAAAGTGAAAAATAAAAAACTTTTTACAAAAAAAATACAACCGACTTCCTTAAAGAATACTAAAAAATGCAAAATAACTTTAATTTCGGAAGTCGGTGTCAAATAACGAAGAAACCAAACTAGAAACACCGACTTCCGAAATTAAAGTTATTTTGCATTTTTTAGTATTATTTAAGGAAGTCGATTGTATTTTTTTTGTAAAAAGTTTTTTATGTAATATGTAGTGATGGCTGCTCGTAAATATTGCATAGATGCTTTTAAGGGTCACCTCACACTGGCACACGTGACGCTATGCGCAATATAGAACATAGAAATACAATATAGATCTTTATTTACTACACCTATAAGGTTGTCATTTAGAGAATTCGAATTCACATCGCACATTCAAAAATCTAATTTATTTGAATTCTCTTACTGAAATGTGTTAGAATTTAAAAAAATTACGCGTTGTCGCGTTTCAGTGCAAGCTGACCATATATTACAACTCAACACAAAAGATTCAGGCGAAAGGAAACGCCCGGATGTTACCACTGTGCGGATCGCCCAGAGGACACGGTGGAGCATACGGTGGGGGTCTGCCCCGCTTGGGCAGAGCACCGCCGTGTCCTCGTGGATGCGATAGGTGGCGGCGACCTCTCGCGCCCGGCCCTGGTTCAGGCCATGGTACGGAGCGAGAGGGAAAGGGAAGCAGTCTCCGCCTTCTGCGAAGCAGTAATGCTCGCGAAGGCGGAGGCGGGACGCGTGAGGGAAGCTCAACGGAGTGCCCCTCACGGCCCCGGCCGCTACCACCGCAGGAGAGGTACTGGGCGTACTGGGCGTAGGACGTCGCGAGACGATCTCCGGCCACCGTAAACCCGGGCCTGCGGACGGCCAGCAGTGGGTAGCTCGCCGTCCGATCAGCCCCAGGCCCGTGAGTCGACGGCGCGTAGAGTTCCACACGCGCCTCAAAGAGATAAGTGTCAGCTACCACTGACGGAGCCCATCGTGGCCGGTGCCTGCATTCCTATGGGTAGCGGATAAATTCTGAAAATGAGTTACCGCACCCCTGGGCACTCAGGCAGGGAAGGAACAGGGGTGGGTTTTAGTCGGTAAGAGTCTGACACGCCCTCCCGCTCCACCCAGAGCGGGCGAAGTCATTGGATGAATTTCCAACCCCCAAAAAAAAAAAAAGAACACAAAAGATGTTACCTTCAGTATTACATCATGCCCATCTATTTCTACTTTAAAAAGCTTTTAATTTCGTAATGTTAAACATTTAAACACGTGAGTACCTACACTCAAAAGGGTCGATGGATGCCCCTAGGCAAGGAGCACGCTCTCAAATCTTAACTTCTATACAATTTAGGTAGATAACATTCTCTTTTGTCCGTTCTGCTAATAAATTGTGCGATACTGGCTGGAGATCTATTCTTGTACCAAATGAAGGTTTGTTTAATGGAAAACATTTAATTTAACATTTTGTTCAAACGGCAAATTAAATGTCTTCTTTAAATATGTGTGCATAAAGATATTGGGTCTATACCATTTCATTAATAATATATAATCTTCTGTGTACTCTGTTGATACAAACTCTAGCTGACTCCATTAAATTAAATACAATCACATTAAAGATCCCTAGCAAAAAACGCATTTTAAAACCGTGGATTACCAATGGTATTTTGCGCTGTATACAAAATCGGAATAAACTCCAAAATAAACTTCGTCAGGATCAAACCAATGAAATTCTAAAAATAACATACAGACGTTACAGAAACTACTGTAACAATTTGATTAAAAAACTAAAAAGAGAATATGAAAGGAATCTGCTATCTAAATCAGTTAATAATAATAAATTACTGTGGAAAAATATAAAAGCTATTACCTACTCACAGAAAACAAATAATTATGATCCAGAATTGTTAAAACTTCAGCCAACCCCATCTGATTCAGTAAATTTTATCAACAATTATTTTTCTAAAATTGGTCATGACCTGGCTCAGCAAATCCTACCTACAACTGACAATAATACCTTCGATCGGAGCAATAACGCATCAAATCAAGTAAATTCTTTTGTGCTTCTTGAAACTGACGCTGACGAAGTATACAGAATATTAACTAACCTAAAAGCCGACAGTGCCCCTGGCTGGGACAATATCTCTACGAAATTTTTAAAGTTTATAGGCATGGAAGCCGTCCCTATCATAGCCCATCTTGCGAACCTCTGCTTTAAATCTGGCATCTTTCCTGCCCCGTTAAAATTAGCCATTATTACTCCTGTGCACAAGGGTGGGAGTAGAGACGATATTAATAACTATAGACCAATTTCTGTTCTTACTAGTATATCCAAAATTATTGAAAAATTATTAAATGTTAGGCTTTTTAATTACTTAAACAAATTCAATATCATCTCTGACTCACAGTTTGGTTTTCGTCAAGGTATTTCTACTGAGGACGCCATCATATCACTAACTTCATTAGTAGCTAATCATCTTGACAATGGTGATAAGTGCGTAACCGTCTTTTTAGACCTTAAAAAGGCATTTGATACCGTCTCTTCGCCTATCCTTGTAAACAAGCTGGAAAAAATAGGTATTAGAGATATCGCGCTTGATCTGTTTAAGAACTATCTTTCAAATAGGAAACAGAGTGTCAAAGTGGGGCAACATATAAGTGATGTCACAGATGTATCATACGGCGTCCCCCAGGGAAGCGTATTAGGTCCAACGCTCTTCTTAGTATACATAAACGACCTGTGTAACATGAAAATTCCTAATGCCAAAGTCCTGTCGTACGCTGATGATACAGCTGTCATATTCTATGGTAAGACATGGCAAGATGTGCAGCTAAGTGCTGAAACAGGAATGTCCCAGGTTGCGAATTGGCTCAATGCTAATGTTCTCACATTAAATGCCTCTAAAACAAATTTTATAAGTTTCAGTATCTGCAATCGTACTCAACCAACCGGCGATTTTCGAATCATTATACACACCTGTGATGGTATTAATGTTGATACGAGTAATTGTAACTGTTCTAGTATTGGTAAAGTTTCTAGCACAAAATATTTAGGGGTAATGCTGGATCAGAGTTTGTGCTGGTACCCCCATCTTGACCAAGTTGCCAATAGAGTCCGAAAGCTAAATTGGATTTTCAAGACTCTGCGTCACGTGCTGCCTAGGTATATACAGAGTAGCGGTAAGCCTGTTAGAAATAGGCTCACACAAATTTATATTTCTCTTGCGCAATCAATATTGACATACTGTATCCCTGTTTGGGGTGGGGCTTCAAAATCGAAATTCATCCAATTGGAGCGAGCACAACGTACTCTGCTCAAAATAATGCATTTCAAAAAAAGGAGATATTCTACAGAGAACCTCTACAAACTTAGTGATGTATTAACAGTTAGGAAACTATACATTACTCAAATAATTTTAAAAAAGCACGAAACCTTACCTTATAATGCGGATATTCACTCTAGGAGAAGAAAACACAATATAGTTCAAATACCTATAACCAAGACCAAATTCGGATCTATGCAATTTAGTAAACGATCAGCTCAATTATATAACAAAATAATTAAATAAATTTTCGTATATCCAAAATCTTATTATATATGTAAAGAAATGTTGATTGACTGGATAAAACCACTGTCATATGAAAATACTGAAGCTCTCCTACAAAACGTAACTTAATTCAAGTACACGACCTACTCACACACACACAGAGACTCTTCCTAACCTACACGTACATTCACACACTCTTACACTTACAACCGCACATCCATAACACTCATGTACACTCAACAACACACACACACACACACTCATCCACACGCACACACACGTTCACATAATTATACTTATTTTGATTTACTTCTCCCATGTACTGTTTTTGTTGTGTTTTAAGTAAGTACCTACTGTTGTGAAGGAGCGGAGTCTTTTACAAAATTTAATTTTTTCTGCAAATAAAACTTTGACTTTGACTTTGACTTTGACTTTAATACAGGCATTATATGCTTAAATGAAGACTCCAAACCCAAAATTGTTTGTGTATAACTTTTGGACACAATAAACGTTATTATTATTATTATTATTATTATTCCGTTTATTCATTTTTATAGACATATTAATTACATTTTTAAATATTTAAATATAAAGGATAAAAAAAAAAACATTTAAAAATATAAAAAATAGTATCCCACCGGTATCGGGAATAGGGTCCAAGCTACCGGCGCACAGTGTGGAATTTTGAGAATCTAGACGGACAAAAGTCAATTTAGGAACATGTCTTAAAAGATCCTTGTAACGGAATAAATTCAAAGCTAACAAGTTATACTACAATGTAGTACATTTTCTGGGAATCCACGCGAAACAATAGCAGGTATAAACAGGTCGGGACGGCCGGCTACCTGAGCCATACCGACCGACTGCTCGCTGCTATGGTTTCATTCGTCTGAGTTCGCTCGATGAATACGCTGTGTTTCTGTGTGCTAGTGGTGATTTTGTGTGGTTATCGTTTTTGTGGGACTTTCAAGGTAAATTTTCATATATATTTTTGTTAGTATGTATATTAGTTTAATCATAAATATGAAATTAACAGAGTGAGGTTTTTATTTAATCATAAACAGTACTTCTTTAGTTTTATCTAAGGTTTTAGTTGGTTTCTCTGCATTTCCCTGTGCACTATGTATATTTTTCTGAAAGGTATATTTATACACTACAAGAAAAATGTTCATTTGCTTGCGAAAGTTTGCGACACTCATACAACATTTTCTTATTTTCAGAATGACTTCACAAATTTCTCGTCGTTCGTTTTTTGACGTTTGGTTTGCTAACGTCAAAGAATCAAGACAAGATGCTTTGTTACATTATATTTTACAAGAACTTGGTGTCCAGTCCGTTACGGATGATATTTTGAAGAGTTTAAAAGCAACAATCAGTAGGGTTAGTCAAAAAATTCACGATAAATGGTCAAAATCAGGAAGACATCGAGAACGCTTCCTGAAAACGAATTCTTCATGGTTAGAAGCGAACATATCATTTACGGGTATTGTCAGTGAAACAATCGTTGATGTTTCACTACCTGGAACAAGTAACCGGGCCGGAAGACCACCGATAGACTTTGAATTTTCCAGTGAAAAAACAAAGAGACGTCGAATTCGTCATCTTCTTGAAACTACGTGTCCAGAAGAGATATCGATGGCAAACGAAATACAGCTTCGCCAATCAGGAAAAAGGGATTCAGCAGCTATTGTTAAGGAGCTTTGCTTATTTTCACCCAGAAGAGGTACAGAAATAAAAAAAACAAGGTGTTTAATCAACCCAAAGCAAAGTGGGCTTTCGAATGACCAAGCTCTGGCATTAATGGTTGATGCAAATCTGTCGACACACCAATATGGTATCATACGCAAGCAATCAAAATTAATTAAAAAAGATATGTATCCACCATACCACAAAGTGAAAGCGGCAAAACTTTTGTGTTATCCAAGTGAAATTAATGTTTCAGAAACACATGCCGAAGTTAAACTTCAATCTTTAATGGATCACACTATATTAAGATTATGCAAAGTGCAAGAAGAGGTCCTGAAAACGATAAAAGACTTAAGAAACCTAGATATTATTGTTAAATGGGGTTGTGATGGAGCAGAACAAAATCGGTACAAACAAAAATTTTCGGAATCACACTCTAGTGATGAAAGTTTGTTCAGCATTTCAATGGTGCCAATACAAATGTATGCAATGAATGGACAAAGTAGTAAACAAATTGTTTGGCAAAACCCTTCGACGTCATCAACTAAATATTGTCGACCCATAAAGTTTGTGTTTGCCAAAGAAACTCCAAATTTGATTGTGACCGAAGTTGACAAAATCAAAGAACAAGCTACATCACTGGTACCTACTAAAATTATTGTAAATGACATGGAAGTATTAGTAAAGTCAACACTGATATTCTGTATGATAGACGGCAAAATATGTAATGCAGTATCTTCTTGTACATCCACACAAACATGCTACATATGTGGTGCCAAACCCAGTGAAATGAATAATGAAGAACTCATTTTAGAAAAGACTGTAAGAAGTGAATTTCTATCTCTGGGCATGTCACCTCTGCATTCTTGGATTAGATTATTTGAATGCATCTTGCACATATCTTACCGTCTGGATATAAAAACCTGGCAAGCTAGGGGAGCCGAAAGTAAAACGAAACTGGCTGAAAAAAAGAAGTACTTGCAAGAAAAGTTTAGAAGCGAATTGGGTCTTTTAGTAGATATGCCAAAACAAAAAACCGGAAACACGAATGATGGAAATACAGCCCGTAAGTTTTTCCAAAATGCTGAAAAGTCAGCAGAAATTACTGGTGTCAATATTGAGCTTATCAAACGCTTCCATGTCATATTAGAGACCATAAATAGCGGGTATTATATAAATGTTGAAAAATTCCATGAATTCTCCAAGGCAACAAGAGAATTGTATTTAAAGGAGTATTCGTGGTACCCAATGCCAGTAAGCGTACATAAAATTTTATTTCATGGGAAAGACATAATTTTTGCATGTGTTTTACCAATAGGTCAAATGTCTGAAGAAGCTCAAGAGGCACGAAACAAACACAACAGAAGATTCAGGGAACATTTTACTAGAAAATCTTCGAGAATTAATACAAATCGAGATTTACTGAATAGATTGTTAATTTCATCTGATCCGTATAGTGCTAGTTTGCGTGCGGTTTCAAAAACAAAGCGTGGTAAAATTAAACCTGAGGTAAATGAGCTATTAGAAATAAGAATTCCTATTGAACGTGAGATACCAGTAGACGAAACAGATAGAGATTCTGATGGATCTGAATCAGAATCTGAAGACTCGGATGAAAGTATTGAAGAATCTGACGAAGATTCTGAAGAATCACTACCTGTTTCGTCTACTTAATCTTAATTGTAGTAAACTTTGTATAACTTTTTTATTGTATTTACTTTTATATTTATTTTGATGTAAAAATATGTTCTATTGTTAAATTATACGTCTAAAACTATCATATTTTTTTTTTATTCCTTCATTTATATTTTACCACCTGATAACACATAAATATGGGACAAAATAATTTTGTCCCGCTAGATTCTCAAAATACCACACTGTGCGGCGGTCAGGGCTCCAGAGCGAGGAACCGCCTGACAATGCGAGCCGTGTCCAGAAGTACTGCTTTCTGAATCAAGCCCTTGATCCAGCCGCCTAACGAGAGCCTCCTGAGGTGTTGGTCGAGGCTCGTGGCTATTAAGCCATTGGCTGACACGACACTGATCGCTGAGTCCACATCCCACATGTCGACAACCTTATTATTATTATTATTAATACATAATTCTAATTTCATGTCTTTTTTGCGTAGGATATTTAGATAGGTATGTGATCTTTTTATTAAATAAATAAAAAAACACTGTATGAAGGCGGCCGGCGGCCTCGCCCGCGTGATAGTCAGAAAGTGGGAACATACTCCTACTACCGGGGTAAAAAAAGAAAGAAAAAATATTCATTGGTACCTCACACAGAACTTAATAACTAATACAAATAAAAAATAAAAATAAACTATGCGAGGCCAAGGAATAAATAACGCAGCGCTGGTATTCTGTTAGGGCCCGCTGTGATTCCATAGACACACCCACGGAACCTGGCACAAAACTTAATAAAAAAAAAGAAAATAAAATGCCCGATGCCTAGAGCGTCTCCTGCGGCGGCTGTTAGGGGCGTGAATGTTGAATCTTTCTCTGGCGTTCCACCTCCTCCTTCGTAAGCATTACTGCTTCACAGAAGGAGGTGACAGCTTTCCATTCTCTCTCGCTCCGTACCATGGCCTGGACCAGGGCCGGACGCGAGAGGTCGCTGCCGCCGATTGCCTCCACAAGAACACGGCGGTGCTCCGCTCAAGCGGGGCATGCCTCCACCGTATGCTCCAACGTGTCCTCTGGGCGATCCACACAGTGGTGACACCTGGGCATTTCCTCCCGCCTGTTCCTGAACAGGAACCTCCCGAAAACTACGTGTCTGGTGAGGACCTCCGTCAGGTGGAAGGTGAGGACACCGTGGCGCCTCTCCAGCCACTCCTTATAGAGACGCCTTACCGCCGCAATTGTGGAGTGCCCAGAAAGTTTCTACCCTGTATGTTAATTTTGACTATATTTACGAGAACTTGTTTGTTTCCAAAACACGTTTAAAAATAAAATTCTCGATATAAATGATCGTGAAACTTTGACCCTTCAAAAATTTTCCCTGTGTTACTACTGTGTATACGTCGGTAAAATTAATAAAAAAATATTAATGAATCTAATCTTAGCGCTTTGTTTAATATTTTTAATAGCTCAACTCAGCTTGAGTAAATCGATTAAATGCTTAATATTTTGCAAGAAATTGCAAGCATAGTGTCGTCGCGCATCTCTTTTATTTTCGATGTAGTAATTTCATGTCACAGCCTTAACTCCAAATATTTAACTCAGAAACCAGCCCTTAGTGACCTTGTAGACGAAGTTGCACGGAATGTGCCTTGCCACGTTGTCTGGGGACAGAAACAGTTGTGGTGGCAATACGGCTCTATTTTAAGGAGGCTCTACTACCATTTCTATTTAACTGGGTAATAAAATACCTACGCTACCTTATCCTTACCAAACGAGGAAAGTGATAAGGATGGGCAATTGTAATTTGTAAGATGTTGCGAGTAGCTATATTAATTGTATACTAGCTTCTGCCAGCGGTGTCGCTTGCATGAAATTAGTACTTCCTCTACTATAAATTGTCATCCAGACCCGTTTACCCGTTCTGGCGTGATTGAGTAACAGACATCCATTCACCCCATCTGTGGGATAGAGGAGTGGACTGTAAGTTTTCGCTGGTTGTAGACTAACAAATAGGTAGTTCTGTACGAACGGGGTTCGCCGTTCACCTAATTAAGGAACAAATTCAACAGAGATTTTGACTGAGTACGACACCCTTTTTCTGCTGCGGCGGCGTCTTTTAAAAAAAAAAAAATATCAGTCAGGAAAAGTATCTTTTGAGTGGACCGTCGATCTTGGAGCCAGGCACGAGTGACACCACACGGTAATGCACAATTTGTCCTCGTTTTATCAATTTTCACTCACGGAGTCAAGAATTAGATAGTTTTTGGGTTTACAACGACGCGGGCGGCCGAAAGTCTTGTCCGAGCGCGCGGACCAGACTCCTTACTGATTGGCCCACACGATGGTTCTGAATGCAGCTCGTGATTACGTCACGACATCACGCCCGAGTTAGCGAGCGTAAACAGCCAATCACTATTAAATTCGTCCAATCATGGGCTAGATACAGAACAACATTCAAACTTTCGCATTTATAATATTAGTAGAATGTCAGTCTCCATCCATCAGTACCTAATCAGTCAATCTCATGAACAATGGCATGCGTTTCACATGAATATTCTGAATACAAAGTTTAAAATATAAGCGTACATCTAAACTTTTCCGTAATTCAATTCAATAATATCCACATACCTAGATACACAAAATTTCACATCAAGAACCCAACCTAATAGTTCGGAACAAGATGAAATCAATCTCAATGTGGCAAGCAACGGTCCCAGGTGAAAGGTACGTTCAGGTGTACCGGTATACAGCTTGACGTGTAATAAATTCAGCTGACAGTTCAATTTCACTAAACCACGTTCTTCAAGCCTTAACCCAAGAAACAGTAACTTCAAAACATTTTGGCACTTTGTTTTGGTAAGGCTCATAACACTGGGTAAAGTGGAAGGAAAACCCGCTCAAGGCCGAGCATCGGAAAGATGGTCTGACGTGCTTTAGAGGGCTGTTGGAGGCAGCATATACCGCGCGTCGTATGTGGTTGCGATCCTCAGCAGTGAGGGAACGACGAAGAAAAAGAAGAAGTTGGTAATGGCAGATTTACATTATGCGTTTAGCATTTACTCCAGTCACGACCTAATAGCTGGTAGTCGAGACAATGGCTAATATATACGCACCATTTACCACCATTTACGTGACCGTTCAGTATTGTCGCTTACACTTGTTGTTTTAGTTTAACATCTCTAGGGAGAAAGTGCAGTTGATTCTCTACCAGACTAGATTAAATTCGATATATTTGAATTTCTCTGGGTACATACTATAAAACAAAGTCACTTTCCGCATCTGTCTATTTCTCCGCTAACTCCTCCTAAAACACGCAACGGATGTTGATGCGGTTTTCATTAATATAAAGAGCGATAAACGAGGAAGGTTTTCTCTATATGATTTGCAGCTGTGCGTAGCCGGGGCGGTCGCTAGTTGTCAAATTAAGGCGCTATTAACTGCCAATGACCTTGAATGGTTAGCTTGCGTGTTCTGTGCTGAGCTCACGTAACGCATCGTACGTCCACCCAGTAATAGGACTCGCCCATCAAGGAGTGCTGTCCGAAATTAGACGCATTATTAATTTATTACACATAAAACAACATGTATTAAACTAAAACACTTAGACTAAATTATAACTAATTAAATGATCTTTAAAATGGTGAAGGTTTCATAAAAGTACGCATTATAGTTTTTGCGTGATTCTCAATTTTTTATCCACTTTAGACGTAACTTTACAAATTAATTACACTATGTTATTAAAATATAATTTCAGATATTTTCAGACCAAATTACGACAAAAATGTCTAGAATAACATATATTTTTTTCAAAGAAATTAAACCTGTCGTTTGGACGTGATGTTCAATTAAAAACCATCAAAAGTCGTATAGCTGCACTTTAAGAAAGGAAAATTGTACAAGTTTGAGCAGGCATCTATTCACTGTACGTGCGATATAAATATATTTTAACCAAACTTTCTCTTGGTAGTTATAAAATGAGACCAAAATAGTTTTTTACTTCTCGATTCTGGGTGTCAGTGTACGTGCGATTCTATGTTTGTAAAAGCACGCACGATACTAGAGAAATTCGTACGTTTGAAAAAGAAAAGAAAGAAAAAAGATCGTAAATAGTCGTTCCAAAAATAGTAAATTACCTATGAACGTTAAAGTATTGAGCCCAGTAACTATAACATACTTAATTTACTTTGTTTATAAAGGACTGCAAACATCTTTTGCGGATACTATAGACCCTCTAAATCAAAAGTGCAAACTTATTCCGATAAAATTTCAAGTAGAAAAACTTACCATCAAATTAGTTAGTATAATAAAGTACCATGAAACAAAAAACAATAAAAGGTCGAAAGAATATTTTCATAGGGGTAGCCCTTGGTAGTCGTACCTACTTGCCTCAGTTGTAATTTTGGACCAGGAAGGCAAGGTGTCCATTTTCTCAACATAATACTGTACTTTTGTTGAATGCTAAATCATCATCATTTATCATCCCGAAAGTGACACTTAACTGTTAAACCCTTTTCATTCAGTACTAAGCCTCATCCATCGTCAACAGTTAAATGGTGTTTGTAAATGGGGCCATATTATCTCAATATCAACTCAGTATTTTGCAGTCCACAGCTCGTAGTCAACTTCACTCAATTAAACGTAACATTTTTTTCTTATCCCTTTTTTGTTATTGGCAAAAGTTGTTAAGGTGGAAGCGCCACCAGCCCGCAAAATTCAAATTTATTTTCTTACGTTTTTTGCATATTTTCAGATCAGTGTCAGGTTGTATCTTGGTCAAAATATGTTTGGCGGCCGTGGCGGCTGTAGTTATAGAATTTTAATCATTAAAATCATCAATTCACCTTAAATAAATAATTACAAATATGTTTGGGCCCGAGCCCAAACATATTTGTAATAATTATCTATATATATAAATATATATATATATAATTATTTTATAATACATTGTATTACTTACATTTATACGGTTGGCCGTTTAGATATCAAAAACAGGGCTCAACATGCAGCCACGCGAGCTCCGTTCGCTGACGCAGTCTTAAGACTCTCAAGTGTACAGGTGACACGGCAAGCGGCGTAAGATAAAAGGTGAGCTATTGTATGCGGAGAGACGCCACATATACACTTGAGGTCTGAGCCGTCCATGAACCCACATCTGCGGAGATTGTGTTCCTTCTTTTGGATGGATTTTTTCAAAGACTTCATTATTGCAACTTAAGGCGAGGACTGACTACGATTTGAGATAGCTTCAAATAAGGTTGAGATTTGAACTTAATAATTGTGTTGACGATGCGAATAGGCATTAATTTTATGAGTTTTCTTTAGATTATCCAGAATATACACAATAAATTAATTAATTGTCCGGTCAAAGTTTTAATAAAATGCTAATTCTATTCAATTCTTAAAAAAAAATGGTGTTATCGCTGAGAATACAGAGATGTTCGACGCCAAAGTTTATTTTTGTGGAGCAATTTCCAAATTTTTTATTGGGAATATAAAACTATTTTTAACTATTCTATTCGATTAATTTTTTTCTTTAAACCCTTCTCTATCCACTGTATTTTTTGCAAAGGATATTTTCATTGCATTACGTCATACTCGACTATCCAAGAAACCAATTTTTTTACTATTGAGGTAATATCACGCCTTAAGTGCTTTCCTAAAAACAATCGGTTTTTTATCCCAAGCGTACGAAAATGAATTTGCTATAATTAAGTTCTTTTATAGCCCAAAGAAACCCCCTCTCTACATAATGGTCATAATCGCCAAGTTTGGCAAGCGAAGTCAGATAAATACATAATAAAATATAACTCGTGATTACAAGGCGTGGGACGAGTCATTAACTTTATAAATATGTTCAATTAATCGCAAACCCGTCGCGCTGTTAAGCCTTGATACGAAAAGATCCGCAATTCGCGAACGCACAAAGAACACTTAATTTTTTTCGCGTCATTAGTGACGACATTTTTCTCTTCCTCCCTTTGTAATTTTCTACAAACGTTAATAGAAAGTTTCTGTAGTTATAATAACTGATTGCAGTTCACATTTTTCTTTTTAAGTTTCGTGTTTTGTTCAGTATTTTTTTCGTAATACTTAAAAATATTGAGATTAAAGCGCGCTTTCACCACACCAATGAACGTATAATCTTCAAAATAGATAAGCAGAATCAGAACGAACATTTAAATTCGTTCAGCTTTAAATGTGTGAAAGACATTTGTGCTGCAAGTGGGCAAACAAGTAAAGGCAAAGTTAATTAAATGTTACGATTATGTTAATTAAAACAATTGAGAAAATATTGATCTAGAATCCATTACGCATGCTAACACACAATGTAACAACAGGAATATTATCTCAATACACGACAAGCTAATTAGTAGCTAAGCTATTGAAGTTTGAAACAGTAGGTTTATTAAAGCATCCTGAATGGAGTAAATATTTGCAAAGTTGAGCAAACTTCCATAATTTAATTTGTTTGGTTGGGACTTAGTCATGGCTTGTGGTTTTATACTTGAAGCAATCGATTGGAGAGGTACGCTGCTTTTGACAAGGCCAACCAAGGCAGCAACCAAGTCGACATGGGTAACCAAATTCACATAAAGCCTGGTTACCAAAGATTTAAGGATAACCTTAAACTCCACTAAATCAATACCAAAATGAATTGGTAACACAATTAAATTTTAATATCGGGTAACACTTTTCATTCCAGCCTAACTTTGTTTTAAACAGAATTAATATCCTAATTAAAACTTTAGTAACCCATTAGGGTTACCAATTTTGATTTTGAAATTAAGTTAAATAATAAAATTATTCTCACTTGTTATAGAGTATGATGTCGGGTCTCCAGACCCTTTCATAAGGTATTCTGATGACGGCAATGCCGTCAAAGTCGCTGGTGTTCCATCTCAAGTGGGAGTCCGTCCAGATCTGTGTGATCCAGCAGTTTGTTGTGAGCAGCTGGTCTTTTTCCTCCTAAAACAATAATACTTAGATTTATTCACATGTTCATCAAATAAAATGCAGTTGTAGTTGTAATTTTATGTAGTAGGTCAAAACTTACAGCACCGGTTTCAAAAGGATCTACCTGCCTATAAGGTTGTTCAGAGTGTTGTAAATGTGTGTGATCGGATTCAAGCTTCCTAACTTTCCATGGAAAAAAATATATACAAAATGCCATTTTAACTAAGTTATTTGTTTATTTATGTATCTAATATTAAGTATTCATTTATTATGAAAGATGATGATGGTCCAATCACGGGTTCAATTTCTGCTGCAGCTGATTCGCTCAAGGCCGTTTCCGACGACTTTGTCTTCGATTTAGGGGAATATCTCGGCAATCACTTGAGGTTTAGGTGCCCCAACGTTACCGATTTATTGGTATAGTCATTTGTTTCAAAAAATGTTATAAACGAAATAATAACCCATAAACACATTAAAATATAGGCGTTAAATATATTGGCAACAAAGTGATTGCATTGACCGTAATTTTCCTGTAAAAATCGTCACGATAATTATGTTGTTTCTGCATGGACCAACTGAGAAATTTTAACGCTTTGAGCGGTAGTTTTAGGATTAAGCTAATCATATCGTAAATTAATTTGTTTCGAGCTAACATTTGACGTATGGATCATGCGTCATTATTGAAAGCTGTCTAAATTACAGCAGTGTTTCAAACAAAGGAAATGTATCACCCTTTATTTATTAAAACATGTCTGTGTATTATTTGGTAGTAGAAGTAATAAACTCGTTTAAATTAATAGTATGTAGTAATATAACAGATGAGGCCGGTTTCAAATATTGCAAAACCAGCTTCATTTATGTAGTAGTTACGATGACAAAAAGATTGACGAATAGTAAATTCACAAATTAAATATCACTAATCATTTGACACACTTGCTTGCTTAACAATATTAGTACATCTTATCCAACTTACAATCCTAATAATGTTAATGGTTTCCATGAAACATAAGCATCAAATCAATCAAAACTTGAGATACCTTATCAAGAGGAAAACGAGCTACATGCGTAAGTACTCGTAATTTCAAACTCAGTAATTCGATATTTCCATGAAATTGCTGTTCTGATGCCCAATAATATAAAGAAGACGGTTTAATACAATACAAAAACAATTGCCGAGAACTTGAAAGTACTTATTTGTTTCCGTGAACTTTTAAAAGCAATCCAAGTTCAACCAGAATTACTGTGGCTGTAATGTTGCGAAAGCGATTAGAGCAAATCGTGTGAAACATTAAGGTGTTTTCCTTAAATGTTTTCTGGAGATAAATGACTAATGTTCTAAATAAATTATCTTTCCTGACACTATGGTTATTTTTTCGGTAAAAGGTGGACCATGTTTTAAGACACTTATTTATCCGCTTCATGTTTACTCTATGTTTTATGGTAAATCTTATTTTGCTATCCTGGGCGTTTACATTTCTGTACTGACTCGATCCAGTCCAATAACATACATTTACAAAACGCTTAGATAAAGGGAAGGTCAAAAGTCTTCCTAAAATAATGCTGACGCATGACCTCGCTCTTGACGATGAGGAATATATCATTGTGTCACTGCAATGTATCGGATGACGGGAAGGACAAGATATTACCCCATTTCTTTAGTATTGGAAGCCGAATTGATGAGTGTTCGGAAATATAGGTCGGTATTAATACAATAGAACGTTACTCTTTGGAAAATCTCGCATCACGTTTATTTTAGTATAGCTTTGAATTGATACATAATACAAAATTTAGACGAGTGCCAAGATTTTGAATGGCTTGAAGAGAACGTAGTCCATTTTCCACGATTTTTGAACATCGAGCAGCTAGTTAGTCAGTTTAGCTTTGATATTCAAACACTTAACCGTTTTCCCCCAAGGCAAGACAGATTTAATCGTAATCCCAGATTTTTCACCATTTTCCACCAGATAGGTAGAATATGTTTGAAGAACTTCCGAGCATAATAATAAATTTGATAATTGGAACTCAGAACGAGGAAATGAGCTAACGTTGAAACAAAAACTTTTAAACAAAAAAATTATCCGACGTAAAAGAACTAAAAAGCGAAAAATAAATAAACCTTCTAAGTCTTGAGTATTGAGCTTATTTACCTACATAAAATATCAAATTTTATATAAACTTATTTTGAGTCAAGAGTCAAGGACATCAGGATCTGATCATGGGGATCAGATCCTGATGTCCTTGACATGGGACCACCCTTGAGGTATACCCTACCTAACAAAAAAAATCATCAAAATCGGTTCATAAATAACAGAGTGAGGGCCGAACATTATACATACAGAAACGCTAAACGTGCCCACAATTTTCGAGGTTTTCTCTCAATTTTATCATGATTCCATTATCAAATCCCGATTTCCTTGACAAGGGACCACCCTTGAGGTATACCCTATCTTAAAAAAAAAATAATCATCAAAATCGGTTCATAAATGACGGAGTGAGGGCCGAACATACATACTGAAACGCTGAACGTGCCCACAATTTTCGAGGTTTTCTCTCTATTTTATCAGGATTCCATTGTCAAATCCTGACTTCTTTAACATGGGACCACTCTTGAGGTATATCCTATCTAACAAAAAAAGAATCATCAAAATCGGTTCATAAATGACGGAGTGAGGGCTGAACATATACAAAAAAATATATATTTATATAAAAAAGGAGGAGGTTCTCAATTCGACCGTATATTTATATATATATATATATACGGTCGAATTGAGAACCTCCTCCTTTTTTTTCGTTGGTTAAAAAGCATCGCAAACAGTTCAAAATTCTGAATTTTGGTTATATAGCTATAAAAAAAACTTTATAACAAAAAATTCAACCGACGAAAAAGAACTAAAAAGCAAAAAATAAATGAACCTTTTAAGTATAAAGCTTATTTAGCTACATAAAATATCAAATTTTATATAAACTAATTTTGAGTCGTGATTCGGCGCCAAACAACAATTTGATTATTAAATATCTAAATTTAATATGGACGTAGAAATGAAGAAGGCTAGATGGAGGTAATTAATCATTTTCTTATTTGGCGCCGACCCAAAATTAGTTTACATAAAATTTGATATTTTATGTAGGTAGGTAAATAAGCTCAATACTCAAGACTTAAAGGTTTATTAATTTTTTGCTATTTAGTTCTTTTTCGTCGGTTGAATTTTTTGTTAAAAAGTTTTTTTAAATACTGCTTCTGGCCATAGATATGAACAACTTTCTTCAAGAAAGTTACTGTTAATCATGCAACATTCCCGTTTTTGAACAACGAAAAGGAGGAGGTTCTCAATTCGACCGTTGTATATATATATATATATTTTTTGTGTATGTTCAGCCCTCACTCCGTCATTTATTATATTATTTAGATCGTAGAAATGAAGAAGGCTAGATGTACCGCCGACTCAAAATTAGTATATATAAAATTGGATGGGAAAAACTATTGAACTCGCGCGCCACCGACACCGACACCGACACCGCTACTTGGATTGAAGTGAAAACTACTTTAGGCACGTTGGGCATTTTTGTTCAAGTTTTCACTTCGGTCGGCACGCCCAGAGTGCCACTTTTTTATAATTACTAATAGTGAGTATTATTTTGTTTGATCATTTTGATACGTAATTATTTTTTTTTTTGTTAATGATTTTTGTTTTGTGTTTTGATCATACTTTAATTACTTACTTAGATTATTAATTTTATGAGTAAAAAGATGTGGGTTTTCTATAACACAAACTCACACTGGTCCATTTTCATATTAACCTGCATGCAATTGTGTAGCCTCTGTTGGCGATCCATAAATAAAAATGAAAACAAAATGGTTTTATTAAGCAAGCTAAATGTTGATCTAACTGTACAAACAAATGATCGTGCTTGCCCCCTCGTCATGCAGGGTACGTCAAAATGCCCGGGTAGAAATAATGTCATCATATTCGTCATGACTGAGAGCTTGCTCGGATGTGAGGCATTTTATGCGTATTTTCTGAAAGGGTAGTTAAATTACATACAAAATATATCTCGTCTGTTCTGTTGTGTTATTGTATGAGAAGTCAGAGTTTTTGTTCCGGGCGTAGGAGATCGAGGTTTTGTTTTGTTTCATTAGGTATCTTTGGTTAAAGGTATCCTTCAATGTAAATGTCCTAAATCAGATCCATTACTGAATGGCTCGACCGCACCTTCTGTCAACGACAAGTATCCCTAAAATCTGATTTACTTAATGAATCCGATCTAATCTAACAAAAATTATATTTTGTTCATTCTGATATCGCCCTCTTCATCGACTACCACATTACAGTCTAAAAGAATGCCTGGAGCTTTACAAAGCTTTTTAAAACGAAATAAAGCTAGGTTTAAATTGAAACTTCGTACATATTCAATTTTTTTAAATTTAGTTTCATAACTAGAAGGCTGTCCTGAGTTAAAAAAGAGAAGAGTGCCGATTTTCTTAAATATTTTCCGATAAAAATTATTCCTGGGTAATTTTATTCAGTCCTTAAGTCAGATTATCAAAAACTATTGGACACGTATTTTTAGGGTTTCGTACCTACGCGAAGGGCAACCAACGGGACCCTATAACTAAGACTGGGTTACCTATGTTTCATCAAAAAAAATTGACAATTTATCACTTCCCTAACAATTTTCCGCATAATTTCATTTGCCAAATTATTACTTGGCAAATAAACTCTTCACAAATAATTGTAACGCAAACCTAATGTTTGGCAAGTGAACGTTTAAACAATAACTTGCTAACCAACTAGTACTTCTACCAATTTTAATGTAGTCAAATATTTCAGTTGGTGTAACATATTTTACGCAAAATAAAACGACGAAGACGTTTTATTACGAGGGTGTTTTGTCCACTTGGGGCAAATTCTAAATAGGTAATAATAATATTTATTAATAACTATTCTGGTTTTTCATTCAAAAATATGTTTCTGGCACTCGCCGGCCGCTGCCGCGGCACGTTCGCTTTGCTCGCTCGGCTCGTGCGTTGTGTGGTCACAGTTCTAACCTAACCTAGCTGTACTTGCTTCGGCAGTACATATACTAAAATTGGAACGATACAGAGAAGATTAGCATGGCCCCTGCGCAAGGATGACACGCAAAATCGTGAAGCGTTCCACATTTTTTCCGAGAGTCGACGGCGCGTAGTGTTCCACGCGCGCCTCAAAGAGTTGTCAGCAAAGGACGGGGCCTGCCACGGCCAGTGCCTGCCCGGGGGTGGAGGATAAATTCGAAAGAGTTACCTCGCCCCCGGGCGCGTAGGGCAGGGAGGAACAGGGGTGGGTTTTAGTCAGTAAGAGTCTGACACGCCCTTCCGCTCCACCCCAGAGCGGAAAGAGTCATAAGATGACTTCCCACCCCCCAAAAAAAAAAAAAAAAAACCTAACCTAGCTGTTTCGATTCAAAAAAGATTTAACCGTGTTACGTTGCAAAGGAGACGAGAATTCTGGGCCTGACTGTAATAAGTTGAGGTATGGTGTAAAAATAGGGTTATATTTTTCTATTTAAAAATGTGAAAAATCAGCCCAATTTACAATCTGCTAATTGAGAAATCCAAAAACTAAGTGGTAATGAATAAAATGAAATTGCAATGAAATTATAATCGATTAACGAGACAGAGTTCATAGTGACTGTCGCAACCCAGCGCTGGGTACGCCACCATCGCGGCGGTAGTGCCCCTCTTTGAGGAGTGGCTGGAGAGGCACCATGGCGCCCTCACTTTCCGCCTGACGCAGGTCCTCAACGGATATGGCTGTTTCGGGAGGTTCCTGTTTCGGATCAAGCGGGAGGTGACCCCTGGGTGTTTCCACTGCGAGGATCGCCCAGAGGAAACGGTGGAGCATATGGTGGAGGTTTGCCCCGCTTGGGCAGAGCACCGCCGTGTCCTCGTGGATGCGATAGGCGGCAGCAACCTCTCGCGCCGTGCCCTGGTTCAGGCCATGGTACGGAGCGAGAGGGAATGGGAAGTCGTCTTCTCCTTCTGCGAAGTAGTAATGCACGCGAAGAGGGAGGCGGCATATGTGAGGGAGGCTCAACAACAGCAGAGTCGCCCTCACGCCCTCAGCAGCAGCCGCCGCAGGAGACGCCAGAGGCTTCCGGCGCCGCGAGACGATCTCCGGTCACCGTAGACCCGGGCCTGCGGACGGCGAGTAGTGGATAACTCGCCGCCCGATCAGCACCAGGCCCGAGAGTCGACGGCGCGTAGTGTTCCACGCGCGCCTCAAAGAGTTGTCAGCAAACACGACGGGGCCCGTCGTGGCCGATGCCTGCCCGGGGGTTGAGGATAAATTCGAAAGAGTTACCTCGCCCCTGGGCACTCAAGGCAGGGAGGAACAGGGGTGGTTTTAGTCAGTAAGAGTCTGACACGCCCTTCCGCTCCACCCTAGAGCGGAAGAAGTCATTGGATGATTTCCCACCCCCAAAAAAAAAAAAACTGAGATAATAGTATTTAAAAAAATGCTTTTACTAGATGATTAATTCAATTACAATAATTAAAGCTATTTGAATTAACGTATTACATAGTTTAAACAAATAAAATATCTACACAATAAAGATAAATCTTAAAATCGATTCACGTTTGTTAATCGATTATTATATTTTTTTAGTATGTGCTGAAATTCATGTCAAAACACGCAAAATGCGCTTAACGATTCGAAACGAGTGAGTGTCTATTGGACTTAGACTGGTTATTTTGGATTCTACGACCAGCCTACCGAATCGCACTTCAAAAACTCAGCTGTTAAATATAAATTGCTACGTAACCTTAGTTTTACAAAATCTCTTATAACTCAGCTCTCAGATTGCCAAAATCCGCAAAATTTTTAGTGATGGTTTGATAAATAGTAGCTATCAATTGACACCGATTTCATCTTTTTACATCCAGGCCCAAGATTGTATATGAAAGCGTATCCGTCTCCTTTCACTAAACTCTAAGAAAATTTCTTTATATTTTTTGTCATAACAAATCATTTGATTAATTGCTATAATAAACAATTTGATCAAAGACTACAAAATGCCTTAATGACATTATCCTTGGTAATATTCTGCCGAGTAAAAATCTTTCCAAATATTGTATTGGTATAAAAAAAATGTTGCTAAAATTTGTTTGGATAATGAAATTTGGCAAAATAATTTTGATTACCACTAAGACTCTGCTGTCCGTCCATCCGTCCGTCCGTCTGTTTGTCAACGAGCTATATCTCATAATCCGTAATAGGTAGACAGTTGAAATTTTCACAGAATTTGTATTTCTGTTGCCACTCTGTCAACAAATAATAAAAATTAAAATAAATTAAAAATTAAAGGGGCTCCCCTACTATAAACGTATTGTTTTTGGCCTTTTTTGCTCGATCTTAATAATGGCAACAACTAGACGCGTATAATCTTGTACGATGATACGGAACCCTTCATGCGCGAGACCAACTCGCACTTGGCCGGTTTTTTGATGTACCAAACTAAGTAAAAAAAGGTTTATTAATTTTTTGCTATTTAGTTCTTTTTCGTCGGTTGAATTTTTTGTTAAAAAGTTTTTTTAAATACTGCTTCTGGCCATAGATATGAACAACTTTCTTCAAGAAAGTTACTGTTAATCATGCAACATTCCCGTTTTTGAACAATGAAAAGGAGGAGGTTCTCAATTCGACCGTTGTATATATATATATATTTTTTTTGTGTATGTTCAGCCCTCACTCCGTCATTTATTATATTATTTAGATCGTAGAAATGAAGAAGGCTAGATGTACCGCCGACTCAAAATTAGTATATATAAAATTGGATGGGAAAAACTATTGAACTCGCGCGCCACCGACACCGACACCGACACCGCTACTTGGATTGAAGTGAAAACTACTTTAGGCACGTTGGGCATTTTTGTTCAAGTTTTCACTTCGGTCGGCACGCCCAGAGTGCCACTTTTTTATAATTACTAATAGTGAGTATTATTTTGTTTGATCATTTTGATACGTAATTATTTTTTTTTTTGTTAATGATTTTTGTTTTGTGTTTTGATCATACTTTAATTACTTACTTAGATTATTAATTTTATGAGTAAAAAGATGTGGGTTTTCTATAACACAAACTCACACTGGTCCATTTTCATATTAACCTGCATGCAATTGTGTAGCCTCTGTTGGCGATCCATAAATAAAAATGAAAACAAAATGGTTTTATTAAGCAAGCTAAATGTTGATCTAACTGTACAAACAAATGATCGTGCTTGCCCCCTCGTCATGCAGGGTACGTCAAAATGCCCGGGTAGAAATAATGTCATCATATTCGTCATGACTGAGAGCTTGCTCGGATGTGAGGCATTTTATGCGTATTTTCTGAAAGGGTAGTTAAATTACATACAAAATATATCTCGTCTGTTCTGTTGTGTTATTGTATGAGAAGTCAGAGTTTTTGTTCCGGGCGTAGGAGATCGAGGTTTTGTTTTGTTTCATTAGGTATCTTTGGTTAAAGGTATCCTTCAATGTAAATGTCCTAAATCAGATCCATTACTGAATGGCTCGACCGCACCTTCTGTCAACGACAAGTATCCCTAAAATCTGATTAACTTAATGAATCTGATCTAATCTAACAAAAATTATATTTTGTTCATTCTGATATCGCCCTCTTCACTACCAGTAATCACACATTAAACATTACAGTCTAAAAGAATGCCTGGAGCTTTACAAAGCTTTTTAAAACGAAATAAAGCTAGGTTTAAATTGAAACTTCGTACATATTCAATTTTTTTAAATTTAGTTTCATAACTAGAAGGCTGTCCTGAGTTAAAAAAGAGAAGAGTGCCGATTTTCTTAAATATTTTCCGATAAAAATTATTCCTGGGTAATTTTATTCAGTCCTTAAGTCAGATTATCAAAAACTATTGGACACGTATTTTTAGGGTTTCGTACCTACGCGAAGGGCAACCAACGGGACCCTATAACTAAGACTGGGTTACCTATGTTTCATCAAAAAAAATTGACAATTTATCACTTCCCTAACAATTTTCCGCATAATTTCATTTGCCAAATTATTACTTGGCAAATAAACTCTTCACAAATAATTGTAACGCAAACCTAATGTTTGGCAAGTGAACGTTTAAACAATAACTTGCTAACCAACTAGTACTTCTACCAATTTTAATGTAGTCAAATATTTCAGTTGGTGTAACATATTTTACGCAAAATAAAACGACGAAGACGTTTTATTACGAGGGTGTTTTGTCCACTTGGGACAAATTCTAAATAGGTAATAATAATATTTATTAATAACTATTCTGGTTTTTCATTCAAAAATATGTTTCTGGCACTCGCCGGCCGCTGCCGCGGCACGTTCGCTTTGCTCGCTCGGCTCGTGCGTTGTGTGGTCACAGTTCTAACCTAACCTAGCTGTTTCGATTCAAAAAAGATTTAACCGTGTTACGTTGCAAAGGAGACGAGAATTCTGGGCCTGACTGTAATAAGTTGAGGTATGGTTTAAAAATAGGGTTATATTTTTCTATTTAAAAATGTGAAAAATCAGCCCAATTTACAATCTGCTAATTGAGAAATCCAAAAACTAAGTGGTAATGAATAAAATGAAATTGCAATGAAATTATAATCGATTAACGAGACAGAGTTCATAGTGACTGTCGCAACCCAGCGCTGGGTACGCCACCATCGCGGCGGTAGTGCCCCTCTTTGAGGAGTGGCTGGAGAGGCGCCATGGCGCCCTCACTTTCCGCCTGACGCAGGTCCTCAACGGATATAGCTGTTTCGGGAGGTTCCTGTTTCGGATCAAGCGGGAGGTGACCCCTGGGTGTTTCCACTGCGAGGATCGCCTAGAGGAAACGGTGGAGCATACGGTGGAGGTTTGCCCCGCTTGGGCAGAGCACCGCCGTGTCCTCGTGGATGCGATAGGCGGCAGCGACCTCTCGCGCCGTGCCCTGGTTCAGGCCATGGTACGGAGCGAGAGGGAATGGGAAGTCGTCTTCTCCTTCTGCAAAGTAGTAATGCTCGCGAAGAGGGAGGCGGCATATGTGAGGGAGGCTCAACAACAGCAGAGTCGCCCTCACGCCCTCAGCAGCAGCCGCCGCAGGAGACGCCAGAGGCTTCCGGCGCCGCGAGACGATCTCCGGCCACCGTAGACCCGGGCCTGCGGACGGCGAGTAGTGGGTAACTCGCCGCCCGATCAGCACCAGGCCCGAGAGTCGACGGCGTGTAGTGTTCCACGCGCGCCTCAAAGAGTTGTCAGCAAACACGACGGGGCCCGTCGTGGCCGATGCCTGCCCGGGGGTTGAGGATAAATTCGAAAGAGTTACCTCGCCCCTGGGCACTCAAGGCAGGGAGGAACAGGGGTGGTTTTTAGTCAGTAAGAGTCTGACACGCCCTTCCGCTCCACCCTAGAGCGGAAGAAGTCATTGGATGACTTCCCACCCCCCAAAAAAAAAAAAAACAGAGTTCATAGTATTTAAAAAAAATGCTTTTACTAGATGATTAATTCGTTTACAATAATTAAAGCTATTTGAATTAACGTATTACATAGTTTAAACAAATAAAATATCTACACAATAAAGATAAATCTTAAAATCGATTCACGTTTGTTAATCGATTATTGTATTTTTTTAGTATGTGCTGAAATTCATGTCAAAACACGCAAAATGCGCTTAACGATTCGAAACGAGTAAGTGTCTATTGGACTTAGACTGGTTATTTTGGATTCTACGACCGGCCTACCGAATCGCACTTCAAAAACTCAGCTGTTAAATATAAATTGCTACGTAACCTTAGTTTTACAAAATCTCTTATAACTCAGCTCTCAGATTGCCAAAATCCGCAAAATTTTTAGTGATGGTTTGATAAATAGTAGCTATCAATTGACACCGATTTCATCTTTTTACATCTAGGCCCAAGATTGTATATGAAAGCGTATCCGTCTCCTTTCACTAAACTCTAAGAAAATTTCTTTATATTTTTTGTCATAACTAATCATTTGATTAATTGCTATAATAAACAATTTGATCAAAGACTATAAAATGCCTTAATGACATTATCCTTGGTAATATTCTGCCGAGTAAAAATCTTTCCAAATATTGTATTGGTATAAAAAAAATGTTGCTAAAATTTGTTTGGATAATGAAATTTGGCAAAATAATTTTGATTACCACTAAGACTCTGCTGTCCGTCCATCCGTCCGTCCGTCTGTTTGTCAACGAGCTATATCTCATAATCCGTAATAGGTAGACAGTTGAAATTTTCACAGAATTTGTATTTCTGTTGCCACTCTATCAACGAATAATAAAAATTAAAATAAATTAAAAATTAAAGGGGCTCCCCTACTATAAACGTATTGTTTTTGGCCTTTTTTGCTCGATCTTAATAATGGCAACAACTAGACGCGTATAATCTTGTACTTGTTGATGATACGGAACCCTTCATGTGCGAGACCAACTCGCACTTGGCCGGTTTTTTGATGTACCAAACTAAGTAAAAAAAGACAATGATAAAACGCATCAAGTTCAGAAGTCGGGGCTTGTTACGTCACTTCCAGGTTAAAAGTGTTAAATTTTTGAGTGTTAGATAAGTGAGACGTCAAGCGAAACTTTAACTGTATCGTCTTCATTTTTGTTTACAAAAGAAAAAAAACCTATCCAATGTTTGACGTATCATATAATTTTTTGTAGTCATATTGAATTACGAGTATTAGTACCCTATTGAATTCAGTGTTATGTCTGCCAGGTCTGCCCGGGGGTGGAGGATAAATTCGAAAGAGTTACCGCCCCCGGGCACTCGAGGCAGGGAAGAACAGGGGTGGGTTTTAGTCAGTAAGAGTCTGACACACCCTTCCGCTCCAAAAAAAAAAAAAAAATGTCTGCCAGGTGCTACAACCAAGTTTAAAAATCAAACTGCAACTTTAATGAATAAGACATTCTTAGTCATCTTATTTCACGAAACTAGAGGATTCTAAATATAATAAAGATAATTTCACTGAACATCAAAGGAAATTTAAATAAGAACGCATCGTTACTTCCTTTGCGCCATTAGTCCCTATCATAATAATTCTGTTGAATGATTAAATAGGTGGAAATCAAGAAATTGTCCGTAAGTAATAAACTAGGTACCTACTGAAAGAAATCTAGAATAGTTACTTAAATCGGGAGACTTTGGCGAGATAGTGCCAAAGTAAAAAGAGGAATGAACAAAAGAAGCATGTTAATCGATGCTTGAAGTTCTATCCAGCCATGCAATACATACGTATATGCCGTGAAAGGATTCCTACTCGAGCAGTGCAAATAAAAAAAATAAAACGGCATTTCCATCGCACACAATAAAATAGAATCGAGGCATAAGTATGTATTGGAGTTTTTCCTCACGAATCACATAATTTGCAACTATATAATTTGAGATTTACGTCTACACGAGCAACCGTGGCAGCAAAAACGAATAACGTTGTACGTAACATTTTCCTTAAAAAAAGTCCACATCTTTCAAATATGAAAGAGTGAAGGTACTTCTCGGCTTTTACTGCTTCAAGCAACGCTAAACTTTAAAACGAACTAACATGTTCCTCAAGAGTGTAACCCTCAGCAATACTTGAGACACTGCAATGTAGTTCGCTGGCCGTTATTCAACATACTCGTACTGCGACTACATTCAAATGTGTATACGGTTACCTACTACTAATACCTACGCAGCACTTGGTACGCCCATGAAGTAGGTAGTAATTTTGAAGACGGCAAAACGATTTATTCGGAATCTTGGATGCGATATTTGTAGTATTGCCAGGAAATCCAAAAAGTATCTATGGTTCAGTTAAAAAACAATATTCAAGTTTACTGTAAGTGTTTTGAATAATAATATAGAAAGCATAGCAGTCGTCGCGACATATACATACACATAGACTGCAAGATCTCATTAATGCACGTCCCTAGATTCCCGGAAATTTCTTAAATACGCCGCATTTTTAATATTTTTCAGTCAGAAAATATTTTGTGCATTAAAAAGAAAAAGCTAAGTCAGTGAGACTTATCGATAGATTGCAGTTATATTTTAGGGTCCCGTACCCGAAGAGTAACTAACGCAACCCTATTACTAAAACTCCGCTGTCCGTCCGTCCACCCGTCCGCCCGTACATCCGTCCGCCCGTCCATCCGTCTATCTGTTTGTCAGCGGGCTGTATCTCATGAACTGTAATAGGTACATAGATAAAATTGTCACAGAGTGTGTCCAAAAAATCTAATTCAAAAGTCATTTATTCAAACTAGGCTGAGAACCAGCACTTTTTGAATGTCAAAGTGCTACATAAAGACAGTCCCCCAAAAACACTCGCCCGTCACTACTTCCTAGTGTTTTAGCTGTGAAGAAGAAGTAGCGCAACAAACTCCACAGCTACACATCTGTCTGTTAAGTTTGAAGAACTTGAATTTATATAATTATATCCTAACATTTGTATGTAACAAATGTAAAACAAAAAAATAAAGATATGTCGACCAAAATATTATCATATAATTAAATTATCCGCCACTTGTTAGCTAGCACACTCCATTATGCCATCAAAAAACGGAACAAAAATTCAAGCATAAACACTAAATCAAAATAAATAAGCCTCCATACATAACTGGTGTGCCTGGATACACGTGCAACGTTAGAATCTATCAAAGGGCTGTGATTCGAAGGCGCAAGTGATAACCTAGGGCCATCACAGTAAAATTAGTAATTAATTATTATTTGAACACATATAATCTGTCATACGCTAATTATGGATAAAGAACATCAAGTGCAACATTGTCTTGCGTTCAACACAGCGACCAACTATTCATATCATTTATTTTATTCATACTATTGTATGCCTTCGAACAGAGACTAGATTTAAGTTTAGTTTTAAATGCATTAAAAGGCAGGTCAAGAAAAGAAAGTGGTAGCTTATTGTAAAAGCGGATACCGAGACCTACAAATGAGCCAAGAACCTTACGAAAACGGTGGGAAGGAGCATGTAGTTTATGCTTGTTTCTGGTGTTAAAATTGTGGATATCACTGGTCTTGGTGTATAAATTTATATTTTGTCTAATGTATAATATATTTGCAAAAATGAATTGAGATGCCACCGTGAGAATTCTAATCTCTTTGAAAATTTCTCCCAAGGAAACTCTTGACCCTAGCCTGTATATTGCTCGTACAGCACGTTTTTGTAAAACAAATATATTTTGTATGTCCGCAGGTTTACCCCACAAAAGAATACCGTAAGACATAACGCTATGGACATAAGTAAAATAAACTAACCGTGCTGTGTCAACGTCAGTATATTGTCTAAATTTCTTGACGGCGTAGGTGGCAGAGCTGAGCCTTCCCGCTAGGTTTGATTTGTGTTTGATACTGTTGGTTCCAACCAACAGTTATACTCAAAAAAACTGCCGAGTCTACAGTTTCAAGTACTTTACTTAAGATGACATGGAGTCCTAAATTTCTAACATTAGGTAAGGCAAACTTTATACTTTTAGTTTTCTTAGCATTTAGCAGTTAGCTGTCGTAAACCAATCCGTAACCATTGAGAGAGCGAGATCAAAATCTTGTCTATTCTTATTTACTTTAAAGATAAGAGAGGTATCATCTGCCCTACCCTATGTAAAGTTTTCTTCATTTATATGTTCTGTAATCTAAATGGTGAACATAATAATGAGTATTCTATTCTTTTCTTTTCGAATATACACCAAAAACAATAATGGTCCCTAAGATTTGAGGCACACCTAAATGAACTAGTAGCCCGTAAGATTTTACACCATTGACATTTACACATTGGAACCTATCACATAAATATGAATCAATTACGAGAGCTTCGTTTTGGAGACCATAATGGCATAGCTTACGCAAAAGCGTGTCATTATGTACGCAACTAAAAGCTTTGCAGAGATCACAGAAAACTCCGAATGCATTTTGCGAGTTCTCCCATGCGTTAAATATGTGTATTAGGAGAGCAACACCCGCATCTGTAGTCGATTGACCTTTTTTCAAGCCATATTGTTCATTATGAAGGAGCCCATTTACATTAAAATATCTTAGCAACTATTTGAGTATTAACTTAACACACATTTATTAAAAGTTACTACAAGATAGGGCGCTGCGATGTCTATTATATTACTCAAAAGTTTGATGGATAGCCCCAGTAATCACCTGTGTTTTCATATATGGGACCGGACACGCTACCCAACTCATCATAAAGACTGCAGAAGTTTGCAGACTCTTCACTGGCTTTAAGAGATTTGAAGTGGGTTAAGGTGTTGTGGGCTCTGCATAATCGAAATGCTCGAATCGCGCAAAATATTCAAAAGTCGTTTGAAGTGGTGCCAGAATAATCAAGAGCAGCTTAAGATGGACATTCTGGCTACACACAGATCGGCAAAGGACTTTTCTAAGTTCTGGAAATCCACTGGAAAGCATGACGTTAGGCCTGGCCTCCCGGTGAGCGTGAACGGAAAAAACGAAGCAATCGATATTGCGAATATGTTCAGAGAACATTTTATGGTGCGCTCCCCGCTGGGCCCTTCAGCGTCATTTGTTAGGTCTGAGCCCGGAAGTGGGGGGGAGGAGTCGCCTGTACATTTTACGGCTAGTCAAGTGAGACACGTTTTAAAGAAAATGACGGGCGGTAAATCTCCTGGTCACTATGGGCTTAGTGTGGAGCATCTGCGGCATGCTGGGGTTCACCTGCCGAGGGTCCTGGCCGTGTTCTTCACGATGTGCTGGAGTCACTCATACTTACCGCATGACTTAATGAAAACCATCGTAGTGCCTATTGTGAAGAGCGGGACTGGGGATATCTCGGATGGGGGGAACTATCGGCCCATATCTCTAGCAACGATAATTGCTAAAGTGCTGGACGGTGTGCTTGATTCCTACATAGATAAATACATAAACTTACACGACGCGCAGTTTGGGTTTAGACCCGGGCTATCCACCGAGGCTGCCATCGTAGGTCTCAAGCATACTGTCCAATACTATATGGATCGCAGGACACCGGTGTATGCGTGTTTCCTTGACCTCTCCAAAGCTTTTGATCTTGTCTCATACGATGTGCTCTGGAGAAGGTTGGGGAACGCGGGTATACCGGTGGGGGTGCTCAATTTGCTCAGGTATTGGTATTCCCACCAAACCAATTTTGTGAGGTGGAATAATACACTCTCTGAAGCGTATACGTTGCAAAGCGGGGTGAGACAGGGAGGTTTGACGTCACCCAAGCTTTTCAACCTATACATAAATGACCTCATCGTCGAGCTCAGTAGCAGGCGTGTCGGTTGTTCGATTGATGCTGGCGTCTGCCTCAACAACATTAGCTACGCGGATGACATGGTGCTGTTGAGCCCGACGGCGAGGGGTCTTGGAGAGCTGTTGAGGGTATGTGAGTCCTATGCTGCTGCACATGGTCTTATATACAATGTCCAAAAATCCGAATATATGATCTTTAGGGCCGCCGGTGGTTGCCTTGAGTATTCACAAAATGTTACCCTTAATGGCTTGTGCATAAATCGTGTCACGAAATTTAAGTACCTGGGGCATATAATTACCGAGGGTCTTGATGATGATTTGGACATTGAGAGGGAGCGCAGGGCTTTGGCGGTCAGAGGTAACATGCTGGCCCGCAGATTTTCCCGCTGCTCTGAACAAGTAAAAATAACGTTGTTTAAAGCCTATTGTCAAAGCTTTTATACGGGAAATCTGTGGGTCACGCACACCAAAAGATCGCTGGATGTCCTGCGCGTCCAGTATAACAATATCTTCAGGATGATGTTGAGGCTGCCTCGCTTCTGTAGTGCATCGGGGATGTTCGCGCTGTATCGAACTGATGGCTTTCATGCCGTCATTCGCAAGAAAACTGTTTCCCTGATCTGCAGAATGCGTGGCAGCTGCAACGGAATTCTGAAGACTGTAGCAGATAGGATCTCTTCTCCGACATGGGTAACTTTTATTAAGCGGGTAATTTGAATGTTTTTATTTTTGTGCTAATTTATTTTAATTTGAATGTATTTTTATTTTATTTATTTTGAATGATTTAATTTTTATTTTTCAACCTATTTTAAATTTGAATGTTTTAATGAATTTTAAATTGTATCTTATTTGGAATCCTGATTTTAGTGTTATTTTTAATTGATGATGCTACTTTATTAATTTATTTGGTTTTGTGTTAATTTATAATTTTTTAATACCGAGTCTAATTGCACTATATGCATCTTGTTATCTGAATTAAAGGAATTTTATTTTATTTTATTTTATTTTATAATTCAAGTTCAAGCTCAGGCATGCGTCTCAAAGCCAGTTCATGGGTGTCACTACATTGCTGGAAATGACACAAGTTGACGGAGGTGTTGATGTTGGTCAAATACGTCCATATGCTGTGTGTGAAGTTCAGCCAACTGCTTTTTTAACTCAGTGTTCTTTTGATTAATAAGCTCTATTTCCTTCTCACTATCATCCCTTTCCAGCAGCTTATTGCACTGGTCACTTCAAATTCAAATAGCCTTTATTTCTGATAATATACATACATTAATACATTAATTAATAAACTATTGTACATGCTTTACTATCGTTTTACAACATTTAATGCTCTTCCTTTTTTTTCTTCTTTGTTCTTTTCTTCCTTTTAAATTAATAAGTATTTCCAAATTGAGATTCTAATATGAGTAAAAGAAAAATTAAAGGGGAAAATAAATAAATTATGATTGAGGGTACTATAATATAAAGTAAATCTGGTTTCTTTCAAAAATTTTTGATTAGTACAACTAAAACCAGTTATTAAACACGAAAATATTAACATTAAATGCTACATTTTAGTATATCAAATACTACAATGATTAATCTAAGGACTGGATAGCATTTCATGCGATTTTTTAAATATTTGTGCATGAATTTCATACCCACAATAAAAGGGTTATTTCACATTGCTCGCCGTGGCGAGATGTGTACACGATAATGGGCAATAGGGAACGTGCATGGCGTAGTCTGTGCCATCTAGTGGAGTAAATTCGAAACTTTTACCCTCTAAAAACTTGTTATTGACATTTCCTTGCCATATATGTATACACATACGCATCATGCACACATGCAGAAAGCATAACGTAGACTGGCATCTCGTGAGTGAAATCCGCAACTTTTACTGTATAAATACTTGACATTGACGTTTATGTGCCGCCATCTATAGTTCCTGCACGCTTCCTATATGTGTAAAAGGAATGACTCCCCGGGTTATTGTAATGGTTTCAAATCCGACCGTTTGATGACACCTCGAACTAGTTTATTGATTTTTCATTAAATTTTCCAACGAAACAACTCACAAACACTGGTGCGTGATATTTATGACTAAATCTATCGTATATTTCTTTTGCCACTATAACAAAAAATAATATAAATCGTACGGAACCCTTCGTGTGTGAACCAAATCTTACTTCACCGATTTTATACAATAATTCACCATGTCAAATATTTTATACAATAATACACCATGTCAAATAAATCATAGGAGCCGTCCGCAGCTTAGCTTTGAACTGGTCAACCCTAAGTTGACGTTGCAGGGTAAAATAAGACTACTGTCTACCGAAAAATATTTTATAAACATAATTCTAGAAATCAATCATCTAGCTTCCGACGTTTTTACCGCATACAATATGATATATTGATTTGTATGTCGATCTAGTATAGCTATTCTATCTCACCAAGGCGGGTTGGTCTTGGATGTGTCTGTAGGTTTGGTGTAGGTTCACGTACACTTTTGTTTCTGTGTGCGTAAGCTCGGAGCGCTCGGTGTCTTAATTTATAAAATAGCTTACGCACACAGAAACAATGTGCACGTGAATCTACACACATCAAAGAACAGCCCGCCTTCGTAAAGTAGAATATCTCTATCATATAAAAGTTTTATAGGCCCATGAATCATAGTGCCTATAAACTCAAACAGTTACTTTTTGTGTAAACGTTAGCTCTTTCTTTTAGGGACCTTCACATATTTCGAAAAGAGTCACAGGAAACCGTTCGTTGCAGTTGCGAAGTCATCTCTCATGGGAATCTCGGAACGGCCCGTGTGTGTTTTCCACAATAAAATTAACGTTTTCCCTGATGTCCCGATAGCACGATAATGATGATAAATGGAGTTTCTGACGGATGGGATGCTGTAGTCTTCTGTAAGAGTTTTTTTTTTTGCAATAACCTTCGCATATAACTCTTTTAAGGAGTTTTCTTTTTACTTTCCTGACCCTTAGTGGAATGTGAGGACTAGGATCTATTTCAGAATTTAAAGTAAAACACAGTGAGTATCTACAAAATCGTGTATTTTTTAGTTTATATGCCCTCTGTATTACAACAGACTCGTCTAGATAAAATTTTAAACATAATGTTGTACTTAAGAACCCTGTTAACAGATACTTTGTTGTACAAAATATACGCAGGAAACAGAAAATGACATTTTTGTGGCGTCTGAAGGAAATTACAACTTCCTATGGAGGAAACCTTACACTTACAGATCAATCACGTTACACTTGACTTGACATGTTGTAGACTCGTCCCCAAAATATTACACGGCGATATTAAAACGAATAGGGGAAGGAAGGTCTTAACTACGTAGGTACGTAAAAATTTTACTTGGACTTTGCGACAATTTGAGAAAAAGTTCGTGCTCTGGAGATGTGGTGCTGGAGGAGAATGTTATAAGTAGAGACCTGATAATAGCATATTTTTCTTAAGACCTAATGATGATCATATTATCACTATAATTTACGTATAAGTCTCGTGGACCGAATTTCGCACCAACATTACTTTACTACAGCAACTCGGTATTAAGCGACGTTTTTCGTCGGTAGTGTAACAGAACAAGGTTCATACTAAAATTCTTTGAACACGTCTCCAAGCCCGAGAACTACCCCATCGAACGCCTTGTCGTGCAGGGAAAGGTGAAGGGCGAGGAAGGTCGCCTTTGCGACAGCACGACCAAATTAGGTCTGCTGTAGGTGGTCCCTTGCACGAGTGCACCAGGATGTCGGACAGCAGAGAAAAGTGGCGAAGGATAGTGAAGCGAATCACTTTGGCCTCTGCAGATATCACTACGTGATGATCACGTCAGAGTGGCTGACAAGAGTGTCACGACAAAGAAGAAGACGCAGGAATTGCAGACAAAATAGGGAATTTCCTTAGTTTCCACAATTCAATCCGCCTAGCCTTTTCCCAACTATCTTGAGGTCGGCTTCCAGTCTAACCGGATGCAGCTGAATACCAGTATTTTGCATGGAGTGACTGCCTATCTGACCTCCACAACCCAGTCACTGGGTAATACGATACCCCTTTGTAAGACTGGTTGTCAGACTTTCGGGCTTCTGATGACCCGTAACGACTGTCAAAGATCCACGATTGCCAGCCGGGACCAACGGCTTAACGTGCTTTCCGAGGCACGGAGGAGTCTCGGTAAGTAAAGATGGTCCATCCATGGACCAACCCCGGCAAGCGTAGCTTAACCTAATGGATCGACCTGTGCGGCTTTTATTACTTTAGCCACGAGCTCCTCCTCCTTAGTTTCCACAATTACAGGCATAAAATTCACAAAAAAAAAACGCTTTTGGTGCCGGCTGTCAGTTGTAGATCTTTGACAGTCGTTACCTACGGGTAGTCTGAAACCAGAAAATCTAACACCAAAAAAAAAGGCATAGGATACTGGGTTATGGAGGTCAAATAAGCATTGCAGCTGCATCTGGTTAGACTGAAAGACGACCCTAACACAATTGGGAAAAGGTCAAGCAGATTTATTGATATAGGTAAGGAGCGTAGGCGATGGAGCTAAGGAGTGGAATTCCCTGTCGGAATCTGTGTTTCCCGATACCTGCAACATAGGTATTTAAGTCAAGAGTGAAAATGTTACTTTTGGAAAGCGTGCTCCATCGTTGACCACATCATCGCTCACCCCCAAGTAAGACAGTGGTCAAGCGCGATTGTAGGTACCAAGACAAAAAATTAAAAAAAAAGGTAAGTGTATTGCCTATTCAAAAATGATTTAACTATTGTTTTGCTTGTGATAATTTTCTCGTAAAACAAAAGTGCCTGTTTCTGTAGTACATAAACTTCATTAATTTTATTACTATATAGCAATAAAATTGCTACCCGGAAAAAGTGATCAATTAAAAGCAATTTAGTTGGGTCGCAATTTCAAAACTTTTGAAGCGCGTGCGACATCAGTATGTTTTACGTATCCAATCTCCACATTTATGAACAAAATATGGCGCCACAAAGTTAGTACATAACTCAAATAATTAACTAAATATATTTTCCATGAGCCTCTAATAACCTCTCTCCGCTCACAAACACGCAAATAAACACATTCCTACATAATCGATACAATGTTATTTATAAGCACAAAAGCTTTTATAACTAAATTACAGAAGCCCTCATGCCACATTCTGAAAGCATTAAGAGCTCTAAACGCTTTAATGAATAAATTAATTGAATGAGTCTGTGAATATGTGGCGAAAGAAATGGGAACAATAAAATGTATGGTTGGATGAATGCATGCATTGTTGCAGCCTCGGACCTATTGTATTTGTTTTTGTATTCGCGGATTGAGCATTCATAATGAGTTCATGATATAACGATGAAAACTCACTTCTGCATATGGTTTTTATTTCTCGCCTAGTTTTCAAAAAGCATAATTGCGTGATTTTCCGGTAAATAGATCCTGAAATGTCTTGCAAATAGGTCCTGTATAAACAACCCTTTCTCAAAATGACGAGGCTTGAGTTTCTTTTGGGTATTAGGACTATGAAATGTTTTGTTAAAGTAGTATTTTTACTTAGTTTTTAACAAAATTATTGTACTAAGAGAACCTTAGTTGATAGATGTTCACAAAAAAGGGTGAAAAAATTAAGCCCAAAAAGAAAAGAAAGTTATTAAATGGTATTTTCTTATATTTGGTCAGCAGAAAATTATTATTTGTTCAGCAAAAAAAATATTATTTGGTTAGCAGGATTATACAATCCGAGAACTTAGGGTACGAGTATCTTGACACGGATAGGTTAGGTATGTTCGAATTTTTCGCTCGCTCTCTTTGCTCGCTTTGATAAATCCCTGCAGACAGAAATAGGAACCCCGTCGGCTTATATCTTACTTACGAGTGTCGTGAGCACATTGCCGGCTGAACACTCGGCATTTTATAGAACGCTTATGTACCATCCTTATATTGTCTATTTAATATAAAACTTAATACAAAGAATAAAATTTTGTCGAGTGACAGTTTCTAAACTTTTCAATTCATACCTTTGATAAAATGCATGCTCTCGAATAAAATAACAAAACAGCGTTCACAAAAATAATGCGGGTAAATTCTTGTCAAGCAGGAAATCAATCTTGTTATTCTCACTAGTACTGACTTCATAATTATGTACAAACTGTGTTTACTTTTAATTTTTTTTAAATGAGTGTTACAGAAGTTAAAACACCATGCATGCAGCACGCATGCAGCACGCAAGCAAGCATGCAACATGCAGCGTGCAAGCATGCTGGGCGACTTTGCCGGTCAGCCTAAGCCGCGGCAGTGAGCGTTAAAAAACCACCTGCTCCTCAGCTCGCTGGCCGCCTCGCCCGTCCGCGCCTACGCGGGCTTAAATTTCACTCTAGAGGTAGGGCAGACAAAACTACGTGGAGTTGGTTTTGCAGCGATTCTGTCACTATCTTTTGTAGCCCAACATATTGACTTTTTAACACAAAATTTATATTTTCGTTGAAATAAAATACTATGGAAAAATACACCGAACAAACAATATTCGTAAAAAATAATTCTACTGTTTGATGTTTGTTAAATAAAAAAATGTGATTATAAAATTCATTGAATTGTGTTTCTGTAAAATATGTTTCATTCAAGTAAATAGTAGTTAAAATAATAATATTCGAAATAAAAATACAAGAATCAAATGTTATACGAAACAATTTCTGGGAAACGAAATTGTTGCTCTAAAATTATTGTTGCTACGGATATATTTAATTTCCTATGACATTAATAAAATAAAGGCCACCCAATATCACACATATCGCTGCGCATTTAATCACTTTTTGCCGACCACTAGAAGCGGCTCAATTTTGTTTGTTTGCTGACAAAATACATTTTGGAGCTGACCAAAACTTCTTCTTTAGCTGACCCGTTAAATGATAGCTAGCCAAAGAGAAATACTTACATTTCATTTGATTCTTGAGCGTCGCATCAAACCCGTTAATCGAAAGCCACTAACAGATGTCATTGCGGTTTACTTTGTTTGTCTGTCATCCTACAGACTGGTCTTTTGTGCTCAGCTTTAAATGTAAAATAAACAACGAAACAAATGAACAGCCGATTCGAACCCAGCGGGTTAATAAAAAAACAATAACTGTCTCTAGATCTGTTTTACTGACTGTCGTTATACTGGGAATCAAATTTTATAAATTTTATCATATTCTCTCTCTATTGAAATCAAATTACGCGATATAGCCCGTCGGAAATAGACAATAAATTCGCAAAGCGTGATGTAGTTCTGCATTTTTGGTATGTTGTATGGGTGTGTTAGGGTAGTTTAAATTAAAAAATGCAACTTCGAAAACCTTGTGGAAAATGAGAAAATCGAGAAAATTTTCGAAATTTGTGGTGTTTTTATGGTATTTGCCTTGCATGGCCAAAACTATGCATTTTTTGCGAACGATGTTGTCTACAAGTATAAACTGTATTCAATAACCTACAATTTGAGTCCTATTTTGGCTCTATTGACCCTATAGAAGCTGAGCTAGAACACTTGAAAGATGACCAATTTTTCTCGAAAATAGCTTTTTCTCGATTTTTTTGACATATTTCGTAAGATATTTGCAAAACTGCTTGTTTTACAGAAAAGAATAACCAAAAATATTTTTAAGTACATATTTAGCTACCATCACTGCCTAAAACGAGGTCTGTGAGACCTACAGTTCACTCTTAATCTTAATAAAACGCGAAAACCCAAATAATTTACAGAGTCAAAATAATATAAGTATACAGGTTTATTGCAAATTAGACAGAAATTTTATTAATAGCTTGGAAGGTCTTTTACATTCATACCCAAAATTCGGTTACTGCCGACCAGCCAAGTAGGAGTCAGACTCACGCACGAAGGGTTACATATCATTTTCTTAAAAAAATGGCAAAAAGATACGTTTGTTGAATGTAAGCGTTTAGTATTTTTTTACAGTGTTAACAGAAGTATATTATGATTGATGGTTTATGAAATACAGCCTGGTAACATACGGACAAACAGTGGAGCATCCAGTTTTGGATACGGAACCGTAAAAAAGGCCATTGACTATGAATTGTTCATAGTCAATCTTCGTTTTTTCCGGGGTTGGGATTCCTGTTCCTTGTGATGATGGGGAAGATCAAAAAGAAGGCGTTCATGGTCTTCCTCTTGTTCGTGTTCCTCTTCATTATTCTGAGGAAGAACTTCTTTTTCGTCTTCCTCTGAGTCATCCCCAATGGATGCTATGTTGTTGCACGACTTCCCTCCACAATTCAAACAAAGAGCTGAGCATTTCAGCCCAGCTTTTAAGCAGCTGCATGCCCCTCTACATTCCTTTTTGCATTTGCAGGCTATCATTTTTAGAAGCTGGGCTGGAGCTGGCTCTTTGCTTGTTGTGATCGGGATTAGGCCACGGGTGCTGATTTCCCAGCCCCACTTGGTGGGATCCTTTTCTACCCCCAGCCACTTTTGCACTTGGTGGTAGGTGCGAAAGGCATGAAAAGCGGAAGCTTCGGTAGTAGGTGGCAAACGTGCGAGATTCGTTTTTGCATTTGCCGCTGTTTTCACAAACAACGTGAATCTCAGGTCATGCAGTGTCTGAGTACTCGCAACGCCTCCGTATAGAGCTACCAGACACTTTTCACCAGCTTCCGCAATATTTTCCTGCGTTGCATCTGGCTGAAGGAAAATGGTAGCCAAGTCTACAAGGTCCTGCCTTTTCTGAAATTGACCCCACAATTTCTGTTTTCCTTGCCAAAAAAGAGCAGACGTGGTATCACATCCCGTGAAAGCGTGGATAAACAGTTCCATTTTATTGGGCATTTCAACTTCTCCTCGGTTGAACGCGTTAGTGGTATATTGAACGCACCCGGCCTCGTTTCTATTGCGCCCACGTTTCTGAAAGCGCAAGTTCTTGACATCAGTACCCAAACCACAGAGGAGAACAAGCAGGTCTACATCCTCTCCCACTACGATCACTTGGGCGTTTCTAATATTTGCCTCCAAAACCCATTTTAACTATTTCATTGTTTTGAGATTGTGAGTGACCTGTTAGTCTTACAGACTTCATTTTGGGCTCTTATAAATATATATCTATACATATAATAAATCTGTAGAAAAGTCATTTTTGTACATTGAAGAAATTGAAACAAAAAATAGCCAGCGTGTGAAAAGATAAGTAACAGAACCCATTTACATCATTTTTGAAATTTTTGTCTGTTTGTCTGTTTGTCTGTTTGTCTGTTTGTCTGTTTGTTTGTGCGCACATCACGTAAAATCTACGAATTCAATGCTGACAATGTTTATATACAAAAATTATACGCAACTTGAGGATTAACTTAGTTTTTGTTTCATCGAAATCGGTTCACTCTATCAAAAGATATGATTAATTTAGTGAGTTCAAGAAGTAAAATATTACGTTACGCAATTAAGTATAGTACTTGCAACGACATCTTAAGACTAAAAATAGAACTAATGTTGATAGTTGAAATCTAAATCCGATAGATGGCGTTGTGCAAATGACGTCATTTTCTGAATCGCGGTGTTAAGATTTTCCGCGCGAGGATGACGTCCACCGTGTTTACTAGGCAAATTGGGTTTCGTTAGGTGTCTTAAAAGTTCTTGCGTGTGTCGTAAAAGTTCTTTGGTTGCTTGGTTTATCGATTTTCTAAATTGGTCGAAAAAAAAGTATTTGCTTATCTTATTGGTTTCGTTTGGTCAACTTTGGTCATTGGTTTGAAGTACGAAGTAAAGATTGTATTTGATTTACTTCGTAGTTTGAATCCAATAGTGCCAATCGTTATACAGTAAGTTAGTGTTGCCAATTCGTTGAGTCACGACCACGAACAGACGATACGTTGTCACACTAGACTGTTCGACGCACCGATCTTTTAAGTTTGTAGGCTATTCAGTCATAAGTGTTGTTAGTTTTGTTTATTGCTTTAATTTTCCTTGAAAATGCCTCAAAGAAAAAAAACTAACCTTTCGCTGCGTAGCCGAAATGCGAAAAGGATGAGACTTTGTAGGTCTCAGGAATCGGAAGAAGATCGTGAAGCACGGTTATCTGCTAACCGAGAGCACATCGCTCTTTCACGTGAATCGGAAACGTTCACCGAAAGGGAGTCACGTTTAAGTTCACAAAGAACACGGACCGCGACTTTGCGGTCTCAAGAGAGTATCCAGGAACGCGAAGACCGGCTGTCTGCTGATCGGGAGCGCCACTCTCTCTCACGTGAGTCAGAGACATTCACAGAAAGGGAGTCGCGCTTAAGTTCGCAAAGAACTCGGACCGCGACTTTGCGTTCTCAAGAGAATATCCAGGAACGCGAAGTTCGGCTGTCTGCTGATCGGGAGCGCCAGTCTCTCTCACGCGAGTCAGAGACTTTCACAGAAAGGGAGTCGCGCTTAAGTTCGCAAAGAACTCGGACCGCGACTTTGCGTTCTCAAGAGAATATCCAGGAACGCGAAGTTCGGCTGTCTGCTGATCGGGAGCGCCAGTCTCTCTCACGCGAGTCAGAGACTTTCACAGAAAGGGAGTCGCGCTTAAGTTCGCAAAGAACTCGGACCGCGACTTTGCGTTCTCAAGAGAGTATCGAGGAACGCCAAGCACGTCTGTCATCTGACCGAGAGCGACACGCTCTCTCGCGCGAGTCTGAATCTCTCTCCCAAAGAGAAGAACGATTACAAATAGCTAGACATAACTATGTAGGTGTACAAAGAAACAATGAAAGTTATCTTGCATCTGAAAGGGAAAGAATAGATGAACTAAGACGAGCAGAAACAGCAGAACAACGTCAATCTCGCCTAGAAATAGAACGAGCTCGATACCATATGAATAGAGAAACAAATAGCGGAGCTGATGAGTCCATGGAAAATGACGATGCAAATATTTTATTACCTTGGGACAATAGGGAAAAATCAGGGTTCACATATTCGTCTAGAATTAATTATGCTGGCTTTACTTTCGTGGGTGACATGAGAGAAATTTGTAATTTTTGTCATGCTTTGAAATGGAGGAAAGAGACAGATGGAATGTGCTGCTCAAATGGAAAAATTGTTCTTCCAAATTTCCAAGATCCACCACACTTACTTAAAAGTCTCCTGAATGGCGATCATCCCCAGTCGAACCGTTTTTTGGATAATATTCGTTTATATAACAGTGCTTTCCAAATGACTTCCTTTGGGGCAAAACAAATAACGGAAGGACCGTTCATGCCAACCTTCAAAGTACAAGGTCAAGTTTATCACCTTATTGGATCTTTGCTGCCAGAAAATGAACCCAAATTTCTCCAAATTTATTTTGTATCCGATTACACGCAACAGCTCAATGTTAGAAATCACAATTTTCCCCAGCTCAATGCTGAGCTTTTGGGTCAACTTCAAGAATTGCTGCATCACGTTAACCAGTACGTTCGTGAATTCAACGCTGCATTGGAGTCAATTCCACAAGGCAGCAATGATTTCAAAATTGTTATAAGTGCCGATAGACGTCCTGTGGGTGAACACCGTGGAAGACACAATGCACCCGTCGCAGATGAAGTTGCAGTTGTTTTAGTCGACCAGGAGTGTGAGAGACGTGATATCGTGTTGCGTACACGCGACGATCGCCTTCAACGCATTTTGGAAACCCACCGAGCTTACGACGCCCTGCAATATCCACTAATTTATTGTCATGGTGAAGATGGGTACAATTTTGGGCTGTACCAAGTGAACCCTACTACGAGAGTCACTAATTATCAAAAAAAAATATCTGCTCAACAATACTATTCCTACCTTTTACAAATAAGGCAAAACAGTTTCGTATATTTGCAACGATTTCGTGGTTTGTTCAGCCAATTTATTGTGGACATGTACGCAAAAATAGAAACTGAACGTTTAGTGTATATTCGCACTAACCAGCGACGGTTACGCGCTGAAGAATACGTGCACTTGCGGGACGCCATGCAATCAGATAATAACGTCGAAAACTTGGGTCGATTGGTTATTTTGCCATCCAGTTTCACAGGCGGTCCGCGGTATATGCACGAACGAACGCAAGATGCTTTTTGTTACGTCCGTAAATACGGCCGGCCGGACCTTTTTATAACATTTACAACAAATCCAAAGTGGACGGAGATTTGCCAGGCACTTCTCACAGGACAGGCGTCATACGACAGACATGACATTATTGCTAGGATTTTTCATTTAAAACTCAAAGTCTTGATTAATCTACTTACAAAGGAGAAAGTTTTCGGTTCAACTCTTTGTTTTATGTATAGCGTCGAGTGGCAAAAGCGTGGTTTACCCCACGCGCACATTCTTCTGTGGCTGGAAGAAAAAATTCGTCCCGATGCTATAGACAGTGTCATAAGTGCAGAATTTCCGGACTATAATGCAGATCCGATTTTGCATGACATAGTAAAAACACATATGGTTCACGGGCCATGTGGCCTCTTAAACAGGGAATCACCGTGCATGAAAGATGGTCAATGCTCAAAAAAATACCCCAGAGCACTGAAAGAACTAACTATGGCTGGGGAAAATGGGTATCCGCAATACCGGCGAAGATCACCGTCACAAGGTGGTTTCACAGCTACTGTCAGATTCCGTGGACAAGAAATAATTCTAAATAATAGTTGGGTGGTACCGTATTCTCCAGTTTTGTCAAACGCTTTTCAAGCACACATTAATGTTGAAATTTGTAATAGCGTCGAATCTATAAAATATATATGTAAATATGTTAATAAAGGTAGTGATCAAGCCATGATAGCACTAAGAAATAACAACCAATTTGATGAAGTGACAAGGTATCAATCTGGCCGATACATAAGCTCTTCGGAGGCAGTTTGGCGCATTTTGAGTTTCCCTATTCATGAAAGGTATCCGCCAGTCATCCATCTTGACGTGCACCTGGAAGGCGGGCAGCGAGTTTACTTTCAGCCAGAAAATGTGGCAGAAAGAATGAACAACCCAAGACAAACCACCTTGCTCGCATTCTTTCGCCTTTGCGAAAGAGACAATTTCGCTAAGTCTCTGTTGTACAATGAAGTGCCACATTATTATACTTATAACAAGCAGCAAGGTGTTTTTAATCGCAGGAGACGTGGAACTGCTGTAGAAGGCGAGTCCGGCATTTTTAAAGAACACGTGATTGGAAGAGTATACACGGTGCACCCAAATAATGCAGAGTGTTATTATTTACGCCTTCTTCTTCACACAGTGCGAGGACCTACTTCTTTTGCTGAGCTCCGCAAAGTGGACGATATAGAATATCCCACATTTCAAGCTGCTTGCCGCGCACGGCATTTATTAGATGGCGATCAGCATTGGGATGATGCTTTAGCCGAAGCATGCGTCAGTGATAGTCCACATCGTTTGCGCCATTTATTTGCCATTTTGTTGACATTTTGTGGCCTATCGGACGCTGGGCAGTTGTGGCAAAAATATAAAGACGCGTTTGCCGAAGATTTTTTGAGACAGCAAAATATAAATAGTGAAACTTCTGACCAAGTACGTGAAAGCTGCCATAATAGGGCTTTGCTGGCTATACAAGATATAGTTACAAGTATAGGAGGGAACCCCCTCAGTCAATACGGCTTGCCGACACCGACAGTTGGTGGGGAACGAATTAATAGGGAGTATACATCTGAAATAAATTACAACCCCGAAGAGTTAGCAGAAATATTGCGAAATGGCTGTTCAAATTTGACGACAGAACAACGTCAAATCTTTGATAGAGTATGCTGTAGTGTAGAACATTCATTAGGAGAAATGCTGTTTTTAGATGCACCTGGTGGAACAGGTAAAACTTTCCTCACTAAAGTTATCTTGGCTCAAATAAGGAGCCAAAACAAAATTGCCCTTGCCGTCGCTTCCTCAGGAATAGCTGCCACTTTATTACCAGGAGGAAAAACTGCACATACAACATTTAAAATACCAATCGACTTGGACCGCACAGAAAACCCTGTTTGCAACGTGTCTCGCAATAGTGATAAAGCAAGGGTTTTACGCGATTGCGCCCTTATCGTTTGGGACGAGTGTACGATGGCAAATCGTAAAGCTGTGGAAGCTGTAGATAGAACGTTGCGAGATATAAGACAAAATGACCGACCGATGGGAGGCTTAACGGTGCTATTCTGTGGAGACTTCAGGCAGACACTCCCTATAATACCCAGAGGAACGAGGGCCGATGAAATAGGTGCCTGTTTAAAGAGCTCTATTTTATGGCGTAGTGTCATATTAACTAATTTGAGCTTTAATATGCGAGCATATTTGGGAGGTGACGCAAACGCGCAGGTTTTCTCAAATTTACTACTTCAAATTGGTAACGGCACATACCCGACTCAAGAAGGAGGTAAAGTAACTTTAGTCGAAAGCCTGTGTTCTTCTGTTGCCTCACAGCAGGAACTCATTTCCTCTGTATACGGAGATCCATCAGAGATCTCGAACCATGACGCTGCTTGGCTATGCCAACGAGCTATTTTGGCACCTCGCAACGACCAAGCAGCAGCAATAAATTCTCAAATATTGGTACATGTTTCTGGAGAAAGTAGGGAATATTTATCTATTAACACGGTTTTAGAAGAAGGAGATGCCACCCACTATCCAGTAGAGTTTTTAGACTCTCTAAATACACCAGGTCTTCCAGCACACAAAATTTACTTAAAAGTCGGAGTACCAATCATTCTACTCAGAAATTTAAACCCACCAAAACTATGCAATGGAACTCGGTTGAGAGTAACAAATCTCCAACGAAATGTCATCGAAGCCGAAATCTTAACAGGTTGCGGCTCCGGTGATGTTGTTTTCATTCCCAGGATACCCATTATCCCCAATAATTTTCCGTTTACTTTCAAACGTGTGCAATTTCCTGTAAGCCTCTGTTACGCTATGACTATTAATAAAGCCCAAGGCCAGACGTTATCCGTTGCGGGTGTAGACCTTACTTTTGATTGTTTTTCACACGGCCAACTCTATGTTTCTCTATCACGTGTTAGCAACCCAAACAACCTTTTTGTATATGCTCCGGGTAATTCCACCGCTAACATAGTATATAGAGAAGCATTAACGTAATCAACTATACCAAAGTCAGGACTCTTATCTAAATCATCAAAAAGGTGATATACTCTTATCTAAACGACGTTGTTTTGTTCTCGACAACCACGCGAACGAAGTCGCGGGCACAGCTAGTGCTTAATAAGTACTTAAAAATATTTTTGGTTATTCTTTTCTGTAAAACAAGCAGTTTTGCGAATATCTTACGAAATATGTCAAAAAAATCGAGAAAAAGCTATTTTCGAGAAAAATTGGTCATCTTTCAAGTGTTCTAGCTCAGCTTCTATAGGGTCAATAGAGCCAAAATAGGACTCAAATTGTAGGTTATTGAATACAGTTTATACTTGTAGACAACATCGTTCGCAAAAAATGCATAGTTTTGGCCATGCAAGGCAAATACCATAAAAACACCACAAATTTCGAAAATTTTCTCGATTTTCTCATTTTCCACAAGGTTTTCGAAGTTGCATTTTTTAATTTAAACTACCCTAACACACCCATACAACATACCAAAAATGCAGAACTACATCACGCTTTGCGAATTTAGAATGATTTTCTGTCTATTTCCGACGGGCTAATACTAGAGTTGCCTCAAACGTTCGCCAGTGGCTTCACTCGTGTGATTGTCGAAAATTATGCTACGAATACGTTATATCGAGATAAAAGCTATTACATGTATTTTATTATTATTTTCTATTTGTACCCACATTGTGTGTATCTGTGTGTGCCAAATAAACTCGTTTTCTTTCTTTCTTTCTTTCTTTCATGTCCAAATCCATACAACCATGGAGGCGTGATTAACCAACAAACATCCAAACAAAGCAAGCAAAAGTCTTGAAACCTGCGCACAAATATGTAAAGCATAGGTACTCATAACATTGCACCAGTTGAGCCCACCACTACTAGAACAATACAAAAACCGGCCAAGTTCGTATCGGACTTCGTACATATAGAGTTCCGTACCAAATGAGGGAGCTTCAAACAAAAAATCAGATTTATCAACATTTTTGTATTTTTATTAGTAAAATATACGTAATAATAAACATTATCAAGGGAATTTATAAATTCTTCGGCACAAAACTTTTTGACACATGACGGACAGACAGACAGACGGACAGTGTGGACACGTGAGCGACAGTAATAGAGCTCCTTTTGGAACCTTCTCGTACACCCTAAAAAGCCTCTTTATACAGGGTGTAACGGAAAGGTAAGGTCATATTTTAGGAACCGGTTCTGCCTATGGATATGAACAACTTTCTCTAAGAAAAAACTGAAAGTTTCCAAAAAAACATTGAACTTTCCATACAAAGCTATCATCAGGTGATCAATATTTGTATGGGAGGTAAAAAATTTTTTGTTAATTTCCTCAGGTTTTCTTGAAGAAAGTTGTTCATATCCATGGGCAGATGCAGTTCTTAAAATATGACCACACCTTTTCGTTACACTCTGTATACCAAGTATCAATTTTTGAGAAGCCTTCTCAGTGAATGCATACCAATCTATAAGCATTTAACGAGAAATTCATTGTGAAACGAATACATTATTCATACGTGAAATCTTTTTCATGTTTCGTATGGTAAAAGCCCGGTTAAAATATAGTAGATTGTTTTACATCGAGCATTCAATTTAACATAATTTATTCTTACCGAGCAGATATTTGTGATTATTTTTCCGACCCAAATATCGACCAATAGAATTGCACCATTCGACGTCACGTGGTACAACCTACATGGTATTATACTGATAATTTTTTGAAAATTTTCTGTGGTAGTTGCTATATATAAAATAATCACTTATAATACCACAAGAGCTTCAAAATTATCGGGTATTTCCGTTCGTTGCAAACAAATGAAGGAGTCAAGTTTTTCAGGTTAAAAAATCACGAGCGCGAAGCGCGAGTGATTTTTCCTGAAAAACTTGACGATTTTATTTGTTTGCAGGGAACCTATCGGGAAATACCAGATAATTTTGAAGCTCGTGTGGTATTCGGGGGATTATTTTATATATAGCAACTACCAGAGAAAATTTTCAAAAAATTTTCAGTATAATACCATGTAGGTTGTACCACGTGACGTCGAATGGTGCAATTCTATTGGTCGATATTTGGGTCGGAAAAATAATCCCCCGAATACCACACGAGCTTCAAAATTATCTGGTATTTCCCGATAGGTTCCCTGCAAACAAATAAAATCGTCAAGTTTTTCAGGAAAAATCACTCGCGCTTCGCGCTTGTGATTTTTTAACCTGAAAAACTTGACTCCTTCATTTGTTTGCAACGAACGGAAATACCCGATAATTTTGAAGCTCTTGTGGAATTATGAGTGATAGCTTTATTAGAGTACTTACTTACTATTTCTAAGTATTCAATTAGCCTAGTCTTAATTTATTTTTTTAAATTACCATAGTTTTACAATATGAAAATACTATTCAACTAAAATCCTTTAACACTGAAAATAACTCGATGTTTTGAAATATTCAAATATAATATTTAAAAAACATTTATTAAATCGTCCAACACTGTTCAAAACTTTGTTTCAATACCCAATGTGGAGCTAAAAAAAAAAGGAAAGGTGTGCCAGGCATTCATTATTTTGGCTGTAAAAAGGCGAGTCCCTAACTCGACGAATTTCAGAATAAACTTCATGTAACAACGCAGCGGTATGAATCCTTTATTCTCGTTAGGAAACTCGCTAACGATTGACCAAACTGATTTTATATCAGAAAAAAGTCAAGCAAAAACGTTCGTTGGAGTCGTAGAAGAAAAAACGTTCCATTTTACCCCACTGATGATCATCTGTTTCTTTGTAGTGCCTTTGAGAAAGTTTTTCTGGTGAATACACTCTAAATTCGGGTGTCAGACAGGGTGGTCTGACATCCCCTACATTGTTTAATTTGTATGTTAACGACTTGATAGGGGAGCTGAGCGGCGCAGGTGTCGGCTGTTCTATTGATAATGTCTCAGTTAATAACCTCAGTTACGCCGACGATATGGTGTTGCTCAGTCCTTCTGTCAAGGCGTTGCAAAAGCTACTGAATATATGTGAAGTGTACGCTAGTAAGCATGGTCTCAAATATAATGTAAAGAAAACGGAAATAATGGTATTTAAATATGATAACAGTCCCTTACCTACACCTGATATATCGTTGTGTAACACCAAACTTAAAGTTGTGAAAAGTTTTAAATATCTCGGACATATCGTAACGAATAAACTGCGAGACGATGACGACTTAGAGAGACAGAGGAGATTGTTGGCCGCGAAAAGTAACATGCTTGCTCGGCGTTTCGCTAAATGTACTGGCCAAGTTAAAGTCACTCTGTTTAATGCGTACTGTCGGTCGCTTTACACTGGCCACCTCTGGTACAAACACACTCAACGCACATATAACACCTTACGTGTGCAATACAACAATGCATTTAGGTGCATATTTGGGCTACCGTGGCGGTGTAGTGCGTCCGGCATGTTTGCGGAGAACAGGGTTGACGATTTCTTTGCTGTATTGCGTAAGGCTAGGGCCTCGTTTATGAGCCGTGTACATTTTTCTGACAATGGCATATTGAGAGCCATATATGCAGCTAACTATTTATTTGTATATGGCTGTCAATATTCCTGCTAACAATTTTATTTAATGATTTTGATTATATTTTTATTTTATATTGTTTGTAATAATGTTGTTGTATTAATATGGGAATTTCCTGAAATAAATGATAATTTAATTTAATTTTAATTTAATTTTAACTTCTCAACAAGTTAGGTATCGTTATATTTACGAGTGCTCCACTTAATATGCGTTATAATATGACGTCTCTCGAAAATTTGGCAGCTAAAAAGTTCGAAACACCGGGCAAGTGCAAGGTCACAATGTCAACATGTTCTTCTTTAAACCATATTGTCTAGAAGTACTTCCTGTATTTATTTCCATATTTTAGGATCATTTGTTTCAGAGATAGCCACTCCCCCCCCCTTATCTCCGATTTAATGGGCACTATTCATCTGTTTTCTTAAATAAATTTAAAAACAATTAATTTTTAAAATAAAAATAAAAAAATTCACAGCTTACAAAAAAAGTTTGCAACACGGCAAAGTTTGAAAAACTTGTTTTTAGGGTTCCGAAAGTCCGAATGAAAAAACGGAATCCTTATAGGATCACTCGTGTGTCTGTCTGTCTCCGTGTCTCACTCGTGTGTCTGTCTCAAATTTGCTCCGAATCGGCTGGACCAATAGAGTTGAAATTTGGTGCACACATGAATAGAATAGAATATAATAAACATTTATTCGACACAGATACAACACAACAGCAACAAACAAAAGGTAAAGAAAAGAATAGTAGGTACACAAAGATACAATAAAATTGTGCTGAAGGTGCCTATATCGAAAGGGTTATCATCTCATCATTTGCTGGGCGTTGGTCACCCAGCGCTGGTTTTCAGTTGGCACTCCGCAGTGACGCACGGACACATAAAATATTATATACTGAATTAAATATCAATGTTTATGCATTAGGTAATATTGTAATTAATACGTAAATAAATAGTGTAAAGTAATAAGAAAATGTTAAATAAAGCCACGCTGGTTACAAATTATAATTTCCTACTATAAAATAAATAAATAAATAAAATTCCTTTAATTCAGATAAGATCCATACAGTGCAATTAAACTCGGTATTGAAAAAATAATAAATTAACATAAAACAACATTAAAATCAGGATTCCAAATAAGATAAAATTTAAAATTCATTCAAAATTAATAAACATAATATAGAATAAAAAATTCAAATTTAAAATAGGATAAAAAATAAAAATTAAATCATTCAAAATAAATAAAATAAAATAAATTAAAATAAAATAACATAAAAATAAAAACATTCAAATTACCCGCTTAATAAAAGACACCCATGACGGAGAAGAGATCCTATCTGCTACAGTCTTCAAAATTCCGTTGCAGCTGTAACGCATTCTGCAGATCAGGGAAACAGTTTTCTTGCGAATGACGGCATGAAAGCCATCAGTTCGATACAGCGCGAACATCCCCGATGCACTACAGAAGCGAGGCAGCGTCAACATCATCCTGAAAATATTATTATACTGGACGCGCAGGACATTCAGCGATCTTTTGGTGTGCTTGACCCACAGATTTCCCGTATTAAAAACTTTGACAATAGGCTTTAAACAACGTTATTTTTACTTGTTCAGAGCAGCGGGAAAATCTGCGGGCCAGCATGTTACCTCTGACCGCTAAAGCCCTGCGCTCCCTCTCAATGTCCAAATCATCATCAAGACCCTCATTAATTATATGCCCCAGGTATTTAAATTTCGTGACACGGTTTATGCACAAGCCATTAAGGGTAACATTATGTGAATACTCAGGGCAACCACCGGCGGCCCTAAAGACCATATATTCGGATTTTTGGACATTGTATATAAGACCATGTGCAGCAGCATAGGATTCACATACCCTTAACAGCTCTCCAAGACCTCTCGCCGTCGGGCTCAGCAGCACCATGTCGTCCGCGTAGCTAATGTTGTTGAGGCAGACGCCATCTATCGAACAACCGATACGCCTGCTACTGAGCTCGACGATGAGGTCATTTATGTATAGGTTGAAAAGCTTGGGTGACGTCAAACCTCCCTGTCTCACCCCGCTTTCCAACGTAAATAATTCAGAGAGTGTATTATTCCACCTCACAAAATTGGTTTGGTGGGAATACCAATACCTAAGCAAATTGAGCACCCCCACCGGTATACCCGCGTTCCCCAACTTTCTCCAGAGCACATCGTATGAGACAAAATCAAAAGCTTTGGAGAGGTCAAGGAAACACGCATACACCGGTGTCCTGCGATCCATATAGTATTGGACAGTATGCTTGAGACCTACGATGGCAGCCTCGGTGGATAGCCCGGGTCTAAAACTCTAAACCAAAACTGCGCGTCGCGTAAGTTTATATATTTATCTATGTAAGAATCAAGCACACCGTCCATCACTTTAGCAATTATCGTTGCTAGAGATATGGGCCGATAGTTCCCCCTATCCGATTCAATAGTGCTACACGTCGTAGCACTCGTAGCGGATCGCATAGCGGTGTCGGTAACAGTGTCCCGAGTTCAATTGTTCTTTCCCATCTCAAAAATGCCCCAAGCGCCTAAAGAAGTTTTCACTTAAAATAAAATTGGCCTTCCTGTACTATGTAATTTTGATCAGCTGATAATAACTTTGTATGGAACATACATTTTTTTCGTTGAAAATGTATTACTTATGACTATCTAGAAGAATGAACGGGATAATAATATTTTTTATTGATAAACTTAAGATTAGGTACAATGCATGGTAACACCAGGTAGTTAGTTAATCTGGTTTATGTTGTGGGTGCAGCACTGTTCTTCTTGATAATTTTAAAGAGGGTAGGCTGGGTTAAGAAGAAACAGTTCCGATCCCCTGTCATAAAAAGGTGGTAGACACATTAGTACCGCGCGATAATGGTCTAGGTGACATTATATTTATAAAAACTGGCCAAGTGCGAGTCGGACTCGTGCACGCAGGGTTTAGTGCCATTATCTATAAACACGGCAAAAAAATCACGATTGTTGTATGGGGGCTCCCATTGCCCTTAAATATTTATTATATTCTGCTTTTTAGTATTTGTTGTTATAGCGGCAACAGAAATACATCATGTGTGAAAATTTCAACTGTCTAACTATCACGGTACATGAGATACAGCCTGGTGACAGACGGACGGACGGACAGCGAAGTCTAAGTCATAGGGTCCCGCTTTACCCTTTGGATACGGAACACTAAAAAAGAAGAGTATATTTTATATATCAAAATTTAAATAAGTAATAATAAAAATTAAATGTTCAGTGTGATTGTCTATAGTATTTGTAAATAGTGTAGTGAATGTTAGGTTTGGGAAATTTCTTTTCATGATTGACTATTATAAAGAAATTTGTTCATTTCCATAAGCAGAAGCATTACAAAATATGACCACCTATAAATTCTCAACATGAGTTACCGCACCTCTGGGCACTCAGGCAGGAAAGGAACAGGGGTGGGTTTAAGTCAGTAAGAGTCTGACACGCCCTCCCGCTCCACCCAGAGCGGGAGAAGTCATTGGATGATTTCCCACAAAAAAAAAAACCATTTGTGTTAGTTGTAGAAATGATATTCACTGAAAAAGTCACATTTGTACGGAGCCGGTTAAGAAGTTGTACTGACTACTAGGAATACGTTTGATATTACAGACAGTACCATTCCTCTGAGCAAGTAACGAATGTGTAATAATTTAGCAGCCCCTTCAAACTTACAAATAGGTGGTGCTAGAATCTCATAAACATTACTTACCTACCCACGGAACGTAAAGCCAACATTAATTTGCCTTTACCTAAAGCAGAATCTTTGAAGTGGGTATACCTCGTTTTATAATTCACTAGCAAGCAAAGATTAACCGGTTCAATGGTTTGAAAACAAAAACATGCAGAGTTTCCATCAGGAAAATGCACGTCAGCCTCTATCCGACCCTGATGGAAATTATATTGAAGCCGATGAATAAACCGTGCTGCAAGACAAAGCAGAATCAAAGAAGTTTCAAAGTTAAAATATGTTTTTTTTTTTTAGTGCACCAGTGTTATGGTCCGAGGGAATACAAACTTTTTCGGGAATGTAGATCATGAACCTAACTGAATATTAAAATGAGTAGGTAAAAACGTTTTAAATATTAAAAAGTCTAACTTCGTTGCCATTAGACCGACAAAGCTACGAGTATATCACGTTTTGTATAAATAAATACTGGCATATTTAAACAACCCTTTTATTAGGGTTAAAAATCATCAGATGACTTCTCCCGCTCTGCGTGGAACGGGAGGGCGTGTCAGACTCTTACGGACTAAAAGCCACTCGTGTTAAGGAACACGAGTGACTTTTAGTCAGCATGGAGGAGCTCGTGGCTAAAGTTAGCAAGCTACGCTACGCCGGGGTTGTTCCATGGGTGGATGACCAACATTACATACCGAGACTCCTCCGTGTCTCGGAAAGCACGTTAAGCCGTTGGTCCCGGCTGTCAATCGTGGATCTTTGACAGTCGTTACGGGTCGTCAGAAGGCCGAAAGTCTGACAACCAGTCTTATCATGGGGTATCGTATTACCCAGTAACTGGGTTGTGGAGGTCAGACAGGCAGTCGCTCCATGTGAAATACTGGTATTCAGCTGCGTCCAGTTAGACTGGAAGCCGACCCCAAGATAGTTGGGAAACGGCTAGGCAGATTGATAGATTGGAGAGCTATGGATAGTATGGGACCAAGCCAGGGCAAAGGATCCGACTTGAGGAGACAAGAGTTGTCGAAGCGTGCCAGCCGGACCCGACCAGTACTTTACATGGAGCGACTGCCTAGTCGCTCCATGTAAAATACTGGTATTCAGCTGCATCCGGTAAGACTGGAATCCGACGCCAAGATAGTTGGGAAAAGGCTAGGCAGATTGATTGAGTACGCAAGAGCATCTGAAGGCAGTTGCCTTTGCGTTCCAGGGCCGCAGTGACTGTACCAAACACTCCCGCGACCCTGGATTTATTCAACCCTAGAAGTTCGATTTATAATAATAATAAGTGGTGGCTCATTTCATAAAAAAGCATCTAAAGGGGTCTCTGCGAGTTGGCTTCAGCTCCTCGATTGCCTTCCACAGGTCTGCGACCTCAGGATATCGAGAAATCTAAAGGATACAAAGAATAATTATAATCTATGATTGTTAAATGTAAACAACATTTAACAATCATAGTGATGAGTTTTAATCTCAAGACCCCGCATACTATGCGGTGTCAGATATTCAAGGTATTCAAGAAATAAGACTGCCTATATATAGGAATAAAGAGGTTCAATTGAATCTGGAGCGATATAATGTTACCTACCACTTATATATAAAGGCACATCAGCCATACAAAAAAAAATCCTGAAATGAACAGAAACTACTAATAGTCATATATTATATTTAGAATAAAATATGTATAATAAAATAATTCGGTTTTTTACCAAGGGCAAAAATATAACGATCACTTAATTATTAAACTTGATATCCGCCTTATATTATTATTGTAGATCGTGTTTATTCGACATGAGTAAGTGACATTAAGCCAAAAAGGAATCGTCAAATAATGAATATATATATATATATAGAATTAGAGCACAGTTATCATTATATATATAAATATATGTATTGAGTAAATAAACCAATATCAGCAAGTTAATGCAAGAATCAAGTTGGACAAATCTTAGTGTTTGCTTCACCAATATTTGACGCCCAAGGTTGACCACCGACCAAACCACTAATGTATGAATTGGCCGCGGTGCCAAGTCGCATGTAATTCCATATAATAATATTCGATAACGCCAACGACACAACAAACCTTACCTACCTGCATATACAGGGGGTAACGGAAAGGTGTAGTCATATTCTAAGAAATGCTTCTCCCCATCGATATGAACGACTTTCTTCAAGAAAACCATAGGCAATTCTCAAAAACAAATTGTGTATCCCATAGAGTCCATTTTTTTTTTGGGAATTTACTGTATCTTCTTTAGAGAAAGTTGTTTATTTCCAGAGGCAGAAACAATTTCTGAAATAAGACCACGCCTTTCCGTTACAGCCTGTACCAATACCAAAACATTGCACATTTCCCTTTATTAAACGGTAACATAAAATTAATTCGTAAGGAAATAAATAATTGCGAGCATTAATCTTGACTTTCACGGACCATTTCCAAGATTTACTGGTTTTTTCCCATACGCACCTTCAGTACAATGTTCTCTCGAGAACGATATACGATCCCTGTACGATCGACTGAAAGTTTTCAGCCCCTTTCTTGACACTTTCCAAAGACTATCAGTAAGACATTAAAATTTCAAGCAAATGCTAACTTTCAGGCTCACTTAACTGTCGAAATTATCAAGTTTAGTTGCTGAAATTACGTCAAAATAAGACGTTAACTATTCACTCTTTAAGTTACCAAACTAGAGTTTATTATGCTGATATAGCTAAGTTTCCAGCATAGTAGTTTGTCTAATAAAATTATGGATGTTGTATGTGTAGAGACTTGAGTGTTATTTAATCCCGAAAGTGAATTGCATATTACTAAAAGTCAGAGAAAGGCTAAGACAGATATCCCGGTTTTAGAGAAACGTTGCTCCGGTTATGCGGTCTACATATCAGTTATCTGACATAGAAACAGAGAGTTAAAGGGAATTAAGTTCATAAAAAGTTTATCTCTTGAACGTGAGTGAAATTGCCTGAAGGGAAGGACGATGTGCCCTCAAATTAGTGACATATTCGAAACTGAGGTGAAGGTCTGAACAATATTCAGTAATGTAAAGGAATTAAGTCTTGAACATTTATTTTATATACTTACGTATAGAAATATGAACATCAAAAGGTTTCATATACTAAAAAATGCTAATATGAAAAGCGTTTTCATTTCACTTTCAGTTACTATTCTTTCCTAGATAGCTATGCATGTCGTATTCATACGTTTTAGCTGAAAATTAATTCGAATAAGCTTTTCCGACGTAAGTTTGCTATTTGTTTACAAGCTGTAACGGCACCATTATTCCCTCTTATTTTATTTTATACTTAGGTATTTAAAAAACGAGATTTAAACGCTGTTATGCTCGAATTGCGAATAAAGAAAATTCCGTGTTGGAAATTAAAATAACGAAACGAACCTTTTCGTTTTTTGTGCTCACCTTACTGGGGCTTGGAATGTCGTAGAGAACCCCACATTTTGTTAATACAGAGCGTACGAGAAATATTAAATGTACATAGCTACATACCCTCTTTTTTTGTGGGGCGGGAAATCATCCAATGACTTCACCCGCTCTGGGTGGAGCTGGAGGGCGGGTCAGACTTTTACTGACTAAAACCCACCCCTGTTCCTTCCTTGCCAGTGCTCAGGCCTACATACAGTCTATAATACTGAAACCGCACTTGATTTCTACAGTCTTTAGCAGCTTTATCTTAGTCAAACAACATTTATCTTTCAAACATACACAAATTAACAAAGTCCTAATCGATGGTTTACAAAATCAAACAAGTATACGACCCGGTCGCGGGTTTCTGATACATAATCCAAGCCCCAAAACTCTGGGGCTTAAGAGGGCTTTAACCACATCAACAAGAAGTTGCGGTTACATTGCGTAAGGGAAAAACTGTCTTACGATAACCGTTTTCTTCATGCTGTGGCGAGGAAAATTATTTGTTGTTAAGTGTGGGACCGTAGGGTGTATTTTAATGGATTCTTTATTCACAATTAGATGAAATGAGATTAGGCATTACATGAATCGCCTAATTTTATAGAAGATAACAAAAGGCTGTTAATATTTCACAGGTATACAGGTAGTAATTTTGGTACGATATTAAATACTAAGAAAGAAAATTAGGTCAGAGGTTACGAATATTTTCAAATGGCGTTACACACATTTTTTTTACAAATCCGAGGTTGCTAATCCAACTTTTCACAAAGTTTTTGTTTCACCACACCACAAATCCTCCATTATTGTGGTGTACGACATAATTTCCCTTAGCATTTATTGTTGGGCCAATAATAAAATGTTAGCATTTATTTTTGGCCCAACCAAATGCCAACATTAAATGCTATTAGGGGTAAGAGTAAAAAATTAAAATTTTCAGCCGTCTGATGCAGTTGGTGGTACTATTTATTTAAATGCAATCGCAGATTTTATGCCACCAATTGCACCACACTGCTTATTAATAGTTTTTTTCAGTCGGGTTTTTGTTTTTGTTTTGAATAATTACTTAGTTATATTTTTGAAATCGCCTTCACAATTTCTTTGTTTTGATATCCCACATGGACATGTCACTAAAACACGCCTTAAGGCGGCCACCATTTTGTTTTGTAACGGCCGCCATTAGGCAAGTTTTGTTCCTTATTTGTTGAAATCCATCCAGCCATTTAGTCTACAAGACGTGCCAAAGAAATAGACATACAAACATACATACAAACTCTCGAAAAACATTACCTACCCTCCTTCTGGAGCATTCGGGTGAAAAGTAGTGAAAAGCTGAAGTACCGAACTGATTTCAGCTTCGTATTTCGAGACAAATAAATGTGAGATGAATGTGACACCCTTATTTTGTAAGAGGACATGTAGAGACATTACATATAATGAAGCTTTTACTCAGTACGGAGCGCCCACATGACTTGCGAATTATTATTATTAATAATTTGGTGTAGAATTCACATTTGCGTAGGTATTTATGAGCATGGGCTTGGCTGTCAAACTCAGGGCCGATTTCACCATTCGCTATAAAAACTAAGTTTTACTTAACGTAGCTTAGCGTAATCTTATTTTACCATACAATTACCATGAGAAAGATTATAGTGAGTTAACCCTAAAAGATAGACATATGCCGTCGCGGTGGAGGATAAAAATTATTCCGTCATACATAATTTTTGCGTAACTTTAACCGTTTACGCAGCGCACGCAACTGAAGCTCTCAAAAGGTTTTTTCATCCCATCTATTCGAAAAGGACGACTTGGTTCGCCATTAAATGCACCCAAAGGTGGTGTTTTCTATTAGAAACTTTTAGCGGGCAGTAATGAGTTTTTAATCCTCTTTATAAGTGCGACGCAATTATCTTTGCCGGGCACTTTTTGAGTTTGGAACATCTTAGTGTTCAGCGCCAAAGAAATCGAACGCAAATATTGTTTGAATAAAGACTGGCTGGTACGACGACCCATAGTCGCACCGCGCCGCCGGCTGAATAAAAACAAAGAAATCAAATTAAAAACGCTCGAACTACAGCCCGCGTTTTCGTCAATTTTCACGGATTTTTAGAAATTCATGTAGTGAAAGTATAGAATTAACTCCTGAAAGTATTAGAACTGACGCAAGAAATGTGATGGCTAATCTATTACCTGCAAAATCCCGGAAGAAATATATGAAAGCCTATGGTAATTTTATTGAATTGTAACCTTTACTTCGATAGATACTTGTCTTATTCACAGTCGATTTTGTTAAAAATGGCTTTAATTTTCGGAGTACATGGAGCTTGTCGTGGCAATGAACTTTTAAAAATAACTGTGGATGATGTCGAAAATCACTCGGATGATTTACTGTTAGTAAAGCTGACAGTAAACCATCCGAGCATCACATCCTTCGTTATTCAAGGAGGATAAAAAACTATTGTACAGAAATACCTGGACCTGCGTCCTGCTGATATGAAGACCAATCGGTTTTTCATCCGTTATCAAAATGGCAAGTGCTTCAAACAAGTTATGGGAAAAAATTAAATTTCTAACATGCCACAAAAAATCGCTACTTATTTGAAGTTACCAGATATCAAGCTGTATACAGGACATTGTTTTCGTCGTACTTCTGCTACCTTTATGGCAGATTCTGGAGCGGACTTAACTTTTCTCAAGCGACATGGAGGATAGAAGTCGAGTGCTGTAGCAGAGGGGTATATAGAAGATTCCATTGAGAACCAGGCGAAAACATGTGAACGCATCGTGGAAAACATTAAATTGCAACCTTCAGTTAATTCATCCATGTCACTGTCGCCGCGCCCATCTATATCCAAACAACGAGATTCACCTTCACGTTTTCCTCAAAATGAGCCAGATTCGGACATTATTTCAAACACGCAGATTATTAAATCTACAACAATCTCTAATCCTAATAAAACTGTAACAATAAATTTTCATAATTGCGAAAATGTCTCAAATATAAGTTTGTAGTTGTTTTATTATTAGATACTATTTAATTTCAATATAATTGTTACTCTATGTTTTATTAAATAATAATATTGCAATAAAATATGAGGCGCCTTTTATTTTCTCATAGTGGGTGATGAAAAGTAGAGTGTATCACTCGGGCGCAATATATACTTATATTTTTGGATCGGGCGACGTACTTTGAATCCCTCGCTACGTTCAGGATTCTACTAAAGAATCCCGCGCTACGCTCGGGACTCTAGAATCCCTCACTTCGCTCTGGATTCAATAAAGCGCCCTCGCCGTAAAAATATTATTTTGCTCCCTTATGATACAATCTACAATTTTTTTCCCGTTTTTGCCACATTTGTCATTGATGCTCCGCTCCTGGTGGCCGCAGCTTGATGTTATATGCCTATAGCCTATAGCCTTTCTCGATAAATGGACTATTCAACACAAACATATTTTTTCGATTCGATCCAGTAGTTCCTGAGATTAGCGCGTTCAACCAAACAAACAAACAAACTCTTCAGCTTTATGACAGCGGCTAAACGCGTTCAAGCGAGCTTAAACGTCGAAAACCGTTTAGAATTGGTGAAATCGGCCCTCAGCCTTAGATATAAAACTCGCTAACTATAAGCATAGTTTAAATACTGATTAGTAGATTCTTAAAATTTGTATTAAGAACCTCCTGTGTCAGCATTTAAACCTCATTATTATTTTTAGGGTGCCGTATCCGAAGGGTCCAAATGGGGCCCTACACTAATCTAGGCCTATTGTGCGAATAAATTAATGTTCTAGATCACTTACCAATTCTTCATCTGATATCAACAATACGGATTACCGCATTGCTTAGTAGGTACGTAGTTGGGTTCCCTCTCTAGGAGTCCTATCATTCTGCATACGAATATTATAAATGTGAAAGTTTGGATGTTAGAGTGTACTGAACGGATTTTAAATCAAACTTGGCACATGGAAAGACCTACCTTAGGGCATAGGCTACTTTTTAATCAGGACTATGACACTTATGTCATAGTCCTGATTAAAAAGAAGCCTATGCCTAATTGGGGTTAGGTTCACCCCAATAACTTATAGACTCCCAGGTTGTAGTTATACTAATTAATTCTACTATTTAGCCGTACGCACTGTGAATGTATTCCCAAAACGTTTTTGTGCGTGTGGGTGGGATATCCACCATGTACCGGTGGTGCATCGCCGTACGTTTAGTGGTCCGATGGTCCCGTCATCGGATCACTAAACGTACGGCGATGCTTGCGGGCTTGGCGGAATTAAACTATGCAATTCCGACGCACACTCCCCAAAATGTAATCGATACAAAACCGACAGGCTAGCAATTTGGCGTCGATGCTCAAGACTTTGAAGCTTCCACTCAACGAGCTTATCATTGCCAATGATCCCCGTGGCTCGTTTCTCAATTTCCTCGTTTCTAATATTTTTTGGTTTTAATCAAACACGTTCTTAACTGAAAGTTAAACCCTACTTTAATGCCAATTTTTGACGGGTAACTATTCAGCAGACGGTCGTTTCTGTTCACAGCTCACCGTAAAAACTTAGGTGCAGTTAGCGCGAAGTGAACTGTCATTCCACCTTTATTGTATGGATTGACAGCCTACTTCACGTTCACTTCACCTAAGTTTTCAGAGTGAGATTTTACAGAATAGCACTACTCGCAGAACGGGAGAAGTCATTGGATGATTTCACACCCTCAAAAAAAAAAAACTACATCAAGTGCGATGTTGAGTACCTACATAGGCATTTCATGTTGAGTATTTCTCAAACTCGACATTATTCATTATAACACACTTCTGCCTACCCCTCCAAACGATACAAGCGTTATTTTACGTCGTAAGTCTACGTAAATATTAAGGCAAGCACGGTGGTCGAGTGACTTCGCTCCGAATTCACCTGCCTATGAAATTTAATAAAACGTGCGGAAATTCACGAGTTTCCCCCCAAATATAGTTACTCTCGCCATGTTTAAGACTACTATTGCTCATAATTCCTCGGCGCTGTTTTTATTTACACTGGTTTTCTACTTTTCCATATCCTTCTTCTTTTCGTGTCGATCGACTACTTTCTTAGGTTCCACAACAAAATTAATCAGAAAAGAACAGCGGGGGAGTAAGAAAAATACATTATTTCCGCTTTCCTCCTTATCAAGCAGAACACAAAACAAAACTAGACCAATAGACAAAAAGGGACATAAAGGGTTAAGAAGCCCAGTTGGAAACCACCACGGATTAAATCACTAATATTAATGGGTCTTAAATTGAGGGCTGTTACATTTGATTTCAACAATAGGTATAGCAAAAACGCTTGAATGCATGTACATTTGTTATTCTACAAGGTCCGTGTAGTAAATAAAAAAGTTTTTTTCAAAAAATACAACCGACTTCCAAAAATTAAAATACATTAAAAATAACTTTAATTTTGGAAGTCGCCGTTTGTATTTTATTTCTTCGTTATTTGACACCGAGTTCCGAAATTAATATTATATTTCATTTTTGTAAGTCGGAAAAATATGTATACATACTCGTAGATGGCGTTTTGGTCTCCTCCAATTACGAGTATGTTCAAAATTCCATGTTCCATGTTATTGGCGTAATCAATTCGGGCGTAACTTTAATATGTGGTTTTAGTACTGGGGTCTAGCAGGCAATAAAAAAAGCATACAGTCGAACATAGAACCTCCTCCTTTTTTCGAAGACGGTTAAAAAGTGGAGGTTGTTGTGGAAGACGGGCAGCAAAAGAGTTGGCAAATGTTCTGTGGAGGGCTTCACAATGAAACTGTGTTTGGGCTGGGTCGAGGATACCCCATTTGACCAGATTTTATTTGTGCAGTGGCTCACCCGGGTCGGTAATCGGTTAAATGATTTTTAGATTGACTACTGTACCTAGTTGGCGTCCAGGGAGAAGATGGATTCTATATCTTAAGGCGAGGCAACCCGAGCGCCGTAGGTATTAACGCATACCTCTGCCCCCGCAAGAAGTAGCGATACGTAAAAAATTACGATGCGCGGAGACTCGCGCGCCGAGCGCACTGCTCATGAGTTCACGAATTCGAGTGGGTACTAAGTTGCGTCACAATATAGAGCAATGCAGTAGATCAACTTGAATGAATTAGTATAATTATGTTTATTTTGTTTTATTTTTCTAGTTCCTAAGTATTTTTTTTATGGTTATCTAAAAGTTAGGTACGTATTGTATAAACTTTAACTTAATAATTAAAAATAAGTAGGTATACTTATTTATTTTTGTGAATAAGGTGGATTTAAATCTGACTGACACGAAAATCATGAATACGGATACGATTCAAAACTACGCGCCGCGTGCCTTTTGACTTTCCATAAGGTGCAAAATATTCATGCTACAGTATAAAAAATCTAATCAGCGAGAATTTTCAAATTCTTTGTCATGGGTGTCATTTTTATAGTTTTCGAGGGTGGTAAAGCCAATAGTGAGGTCAAAATGTAAACCCGAGATGGCGGTAGAAATATCGTGATGGGATTTTATCGCGCACTGGATTTTGAACTCTCGGTGTTGAGCCGAGCATTGAAAATCCAACTCAACAACAACAGAGTTAATTCCAGCGCGTCGAAAAAACACACCGTTGGATTTTCAACTCTCCGCGCTAAGCGGAGCGTTGAAAATCTAGTGCGCTAAAAAAAAACCACCGCGATACGTTTACGTGTGTGCGAAAGTCGGCTTATAGCTTTTGCGCGCGTGGCGTCTTTATTTCCATTGCCATAGGGTTTAAATTCAACTGTTTTACACATATTTGCGGTTTGTGAATCTATTCCGCGTAGGTACATACCTAGTAAGTAAAGTAAAAATATAATATAGGTAAATAATAATATTGTCAAAGCATCCTTACTTTTTTAGGGTTCCGTACCCAAAGGGTCTACCCGAAGTACCCAAAGGGTAACCAACGGAACCCTTTTGCTAAGATTCCGCTGTCTGTCTGTCTGTCAGCGGGCTGTATCTCATGATCCGTAACAGCTACACAGTTTTGTCTACCTATTACAGATCATGAGAAACAGCCCAAAAAAAAAAACAAAACAAATACGTTTCTAGAAACGTGTTTTTGTTGTTTTTTTTTTCAGTTTATGGTACGGAACCCTTCGTGTGCAAGTCCGACTCGTACTTGGCCGGTTTTGTTGTTTATTCAGCCTTCCTAGAGCCAGCGATGACAACTTTTTATTTATTCTGGTTTTGTTCACTTTGTTTTACAAAATAAAAAATTATAAAAAAAGTAATAAATAATATACTATAATATAATAATATGATCTATATATAATATTCCACAACTATCACTCAATAAACTCAGTAAACTCTCAGAGTTTAATGAGACTAAACTATATACAGGTACTTATTATTATTTTTATAAACTACTACTTTTGTTTATTTGAATTCTCAAAATTTTCTTTCATAAAATCTTTGTCCTGACAAGCCAAACACAACAAAAAAAGAATTATCCAATTTTCTGCAGTCGTTCGGAAGTTATGCGCGTACATACATTGCGATGATTCATTTTTATTGGGAATTAATTTTTACAACTGTTATTTAAACAATACAGAAGTTATCATGATCAGTTGAAAAATTTAATGGGCAGTCATTTAATTTTTCGGCGGTTAGTAAATTAGTGAGTCAGTAAAACATAAGCAGTAAGTAATAAAAATATTGGTCTGTTATTTCATCATTCAATGTCAGTGCAAAAATTACTAAAGTAGTTTAATAAATCAATGAGCAGTAAAACGTTTGGAATGGGCAGTTCGAAAATAAGTTTGCACATTCACATTGAGCGGTAGCATCCAAACGTCACTTTGATTGAAAAGAGAGGTAAACTTTCGTTAAAAGGGGCGGAGTTTAATTCTATTTTAGGTATTTCACCAGCTGCAGAAGCTAAGGAGTGCGCAGTATTTGAGAACCCACCCGAAAAATTCGATGAGTTTATAGAGCAGCTTTTCAGTAAATGGGAAATAATATTACCCAATAATAGAGAAGAATGGACTCAAGGCAAATGCACTTGCCCAACATTTCATAAAATGTATATGTGTAAACATATAATTGGCCTGGCCATACGACTGAAATACGCTGTTCCTCCTGTTGAAACCAAAAACATGCCACTTGGACAAAAGAGGAAGAGGGGCAGGCCTTCGAAAGCCAAACCTGCTCTTATTATACAATAAGTCTCTGTCGCTGATTCATTTGACTGTTAACATGTATCTTAGTTTTTGTATCCTAATTTTAACATGTATCCTAATGCCAAATTATAAATACTTACAGATTGTCGTAATGTTCTTTATTGTTTGTCTCCGACCATGTAAAACATAAGGTAATGTGTTCATGCATTTAATGTGAAGAAGGAAAAAAAACATGATGCATGCTTAATATGGTTATGCTTCATATTTTTTTCCTTCTTGACATTAAATGCTGAAATACACACGGAATACATTTTACCACCTCATCGTTTATAGAACTGCTTAAAATAAAATTTATTACTAACCAATTACGATTTGTTAACTGTACGCGCCTAACCGCCCAGTTCAACTATTCCACTGCTCAGTATTTATTGAACTGCCCGTTTAAATTATTTTATGACTCATTTTTATTTAGTTTACTGCTCAGTTTTTACTGCTAAACTAGTTTGCAAACATGCGTTTTTTATTTTTTTACCTACCATAACTCAAATATTGAACTGCCGCTTTAATTCTATGCCATTTTTATTTATAGATTTTTGGCTCAGCCGGTAACAGACCACAGCGGGGGTGGCGGGTTTGAAAAAATTGGCACACGTCTGACCTCCAACACGTTCCGCTCGGGACTAAAGGACACGCTGCGAGCGCATGAACAGGGGAAAACACTGGATTTTGGAATTTGTGGTATAGATATTTTGATATTTCGCATTATGTCGGCCGTTTTATATCCCATTTTTTACGACCTTTACTATGGAATTATTTTTATTTTTCAAAGCTTAATATAACTGAAATGAAATAAGAATTACATTATAATTTAGACTTATCTTTGCGATTTAATTGGATGCAGTAAAGTGTAAGTAATCGTGTATCGCACGGCCGAAATATCTAGATCGAAGTGTGAAATATGTAATATATTTTTTTCAAAATTTAAATCCGTGTTATCTACGAATAAAACACAATACAAAACGACGTTCATTCGGGTAACCTCGCCTTAATTTCTACTTATCTTTCCTACTAATATGCTGAACGGGTTTGGATGTTTGGCACACATTGACACAAAGGTATGAATTAGGACTTTACTTTTGATACTGGTGCGATAATCAACTTTCACGCGGACGAAGCCGCTGACCAAAGGCTAGTTCATGATAATGTACGTAAATTTTGGTATAAAGTGTGGTATGGAATACATTTACCCATGTGAGCAGTGGAATGTTATTAAGAAGAATTAAATGCCCGTGGTTGTTTAAAACTTTGCAAGTTTTATCGTGTCAATTTTATTTAAATTTAATGTTAAATTCAACAACTTGAAGAGCTAAGATGGTTTAGAACTTAAATATGTACATTATTTAAGATGTAAAAATACTTGGACTCATACACACAATCTAACAACTGTTTCTTATGTAAAGCATTTTCCATGTATTCATAATTGCTGCATTAGTAAATAGACGTAAATTAACTGAACAGGGACATAATAGCAAAGTTTTCTCGGAAACGATGATTTTTGAAATGCTATTACAAATGGTACGGGTTAAAGACAAGAACAAAGACAACTTGACAAGGAAAACGGGTCAAAAACATCATATCTAATGAAAGAAAAACTTTGTCCATTCACTGTCAAGTTTCGACACAATCAAAGAAAAAAAAAGTAAAATGGAACATTTTAATTAATCGCCACAACTAAATAAAATGTCTTCTTTACTTTATTTTAAACATATTTAAACATTTGTATTACTTAATAAATACATACATTACGAGAACAACGGCTAAACATCTATCACAGACTTTTTTGCAAAAAATACAACCGACTTCTAAAAATTGCAAAATAATTCCGGAATTTTTAGAAGTCAGTTATATTTTTTGCAAAAAAGTTTTTTATTTTTCACTTTTTAGTGCTTAGAACTAAAACTAAATAATAAAGTTATGTTCGAATGGATAACCCCAATAACATGGCATTTAAACATAATCGGAGACAACCAAAACGTCATCTGTGTATACATACTGATTGAGTACCGCGTTGAGCCAAGGACGCTTTTTGAAGTTTCCTACCAAGAAACTGGCCAAAATATATAAATTGAAAGAGGTCAGGTACTCACAGGATCCTGAGGACCAGTAGATCACCACACTGTATCACTAGCAGTCGTATTTCACTAGGTTTTTAGTGGTTTCACCGCGCGCGCGGGATTTGGTTCCGGCCGGTGCGGTGGTCTTGTTGTTCGAACTGAATCCGCGTCTTCACGCCGTCAGATGGCGGGAGCGATGCGTTAGCGATGGACTTGGGAACATCCTGAAGCCTGTTCACATACTTTTTGGTTATGTTGATTTTTTCACAAAGTGCTGAATCAATTTCGATAAAATTTAAATGAAACCACTTCTGAAGTATGAACTACCAAACAAATAAAAATCATCAAAATCTATTCACAAGTGGCGGATCGCATAACAAACATACAAAAAAAACATACGAACGAATTGAGAACCTCCTCCTTATGGAAGTTGGTTAAAAAGTAACTTTAAAGATTACTTTACATTATGAACTGAACCAAAAAAAAGGTACAAGGTAAAGGTGGAAAAATTCCAGAGTTTAATTATCGTCAAGAGAAAAAATGTTTAAATGAAGAATTATGATCTAGAAGTGACTTATAAAAAGAGATGAACAACAACCACAAATCACAATTATTGTAAATCACACCCATAAGAAATAATAAGCTAAAACATAAAAGCAATTTTCTTTTCATTTACTTAACGTAGAAAGGAATGTTAGTGAATAACAGACTTATAAGACCAAATGAAATTAAATAAGAATAGAGTAGGTCCAAGAAAAACTAAGTGCGAACAAAAAGAGTGTCTTCGCAATTGAAAGCAAAAATGTAACATCCTATGTGTTGGACCAAGATTGATTGATGACCCAAAGACAATGGAGACGACATACTGATTCACTCCCCGCTTGTAAGTAGGTAGGTATGTACTTCCTCCACTTATTTTCATGATCAATTAATTAATCAATCAATTTAATTAAATTTATAAAAGTTGGCTTTGAGACAAAAGTCTTATCGTCAGCTCCTACACCTTCCATTTAAATAACTTTATTTTACCAATATGCTCATTTTAAGGCTGTATTTTTAATACACAAACAATACGTGTAAGTGTATACTTTAGTGAAGGTATATACCATTGTACTATAGGAGGTCATTCCGAGGTCTTAGCTGGTCAGGCTACCAGATGTAATGCCGTAATGAAACGCATGTTGCTATGTTCCTAATGATTTCTACATTACACTAGTAATTTTTTTTACCTTTCTATTGGGAAACAAAATCTCCACAAGTTTAAAAGTTCAGTCTAGACCGCACATTTTTTTTTTCGTAGGTTGCGTTCTTCGCATTGTGTTGAAATATAACTTAAGGGTCTACTACCGGCCAAGTGGCGCCCTCATTGAATAAAAAATCGTAGCATAGCATAGAAAATAAATATTAAAGAATTCAACGTCACGTTTGTTACAAAGAGGATAAAGTATTTTTACGTTGTTAAAACAAAGGCATTAGTAAAATAAAAATACAAACAAGACACCTAGTAAAACAACACAGACAAAAAAGAAATATTTAACAATTTCACGCAATTCGAAACAAAATGGTTATCATTATTTTGATGGCTTGACACATGTCCATCTATTAGTGTCAAATAGTGATGCGCTTGAGCTTCACAATCGATTTATAGTTTAAGTTAAGTATCTCGATTCTAGAATAAATTATGGGCTCATTTGTTTTTCGCATCGACGGTGTGCAATAACTTAATTCTGGGAGCAAGGGGTTGTGCCTTGAACCCCAATTTACAAGTACTTACCAATATGGAATGCACGGTGTATTTTTAAAGTTTAGTTTTTTGTACATACAATTATTAAAACTAAAAGAGCTACTGAGAACATAGATCTATGACTGGGACCTAGCTCTACCTATTGTACCTTACATTTAACTTGAATTGAGTAATCGAGTTACCTAACCGAGATAATAAAGCTCGTGAACGTTATTACTGAATATATTAAACGCAAACAAAAAGAATCGGAAAACAAAATTGTGAATCTGCTGTAGTTTCAATGCTGCTTTTTTACTTATTGAAAGTTTATTTAGTTACTACTACAAACTGTAGTTGGATAATACGGTATTGTTTTTTGTTCACAAAAACGTTAAAATGTTTTTACTTTTGAGAATAATTTGAACAATACCCGTTCTCAAACTGCGGGTCTGGATTAGATGATCTACATTTAAGTTATTGAGTTCTAATATGAGCTCCCACAACTAAGCTTATCCTTGTGTTATATCGGTTATACTGTGTTTTAATTTGAAATTTTATCGTTTCACAAACGTGTTACTTTTGTCTAGCAACCTTTAACTTTCATCATCATCAATTCATTAACCTTTTAATGTCCCTGCTGGGGCACAAGCCTCCTCTCTGTAAGAGGGTGTGGGCCGTAATCCACCACGCAGGCCCAATACGGGTTGGCGGTGGCCCTTTAACTTTACCAAACATGATTCAGAAAAAGAAAAGGAACAGAATTTGTACTACTGACGAAACCCACAATCAACGATTGATATCTCGTCGAACCCCACATCTGGCCTGATTATCTGATGTACTCCGTTTTTCTTTCATTTCGTACAAATTGTTTGTAATCTTATTAGCAAAGCTTCTTCATTTCTCTGGTTAAGTTTAAGAAAAACTCGACCATACTTGATAAGATAAATTCCTGTAATCCAAGATAACTTCTGAAATAAGGCTGTTCAAAAACATTCGCACTTCTTTAGTCTATTTTCTGAGAAATTATAAATGTACACAGGAGACCTTTGAGATACGAGATATACAAATAGCCACAATATCGGGTCGTGTCGAGATTTAACTGAATCCTCCTTCGAACATAAACTTGGTTTTGCTCCGAATAAAAGGAATATTGTTTGTCTACTGGGTATGAATGTACACACTTCAAACGAGATAAGTAACCAGGGGAAATTGTTGAATTTTTATTTTTTAATTTACTTGATAATAAGAACATTATTCGAGAAAAAATTATGGAAGTAAAAATTAAACAATTTGTAATAAGAAATCAACAATATTTATTGACTAGGTTTTTTAAAATTTTAATTATAAATCATAAAGTTTTGTGCATGGCAAATATTCTAAGTCGGACCAAAGTTAACGTTATTTTTCGTATTCAAGTGGGTAATTTATTTATTAGTGATATGAATAAACATGTTAGTAAGTTAGATATTAAGATACAGGTATCCTAAATTTCAATCTCACTAACGGGAACATCACTCACATAAAACAAATTTAATTAGCCAAAAAAAAAAAAAAAAAAAAATAAAAAAATAAAAAAAAAAAAAAAATAAAAAAAAATAAAAAAAAAAAAATAAAATAAAATAAAAATAAAAAAAAAAAAAATAAAAAAAAAAATTAATTAAAAAAAAAAAAAAAAAAAAAAAAAAAAAAAAAAAAAAAAAATTAAAAAAAAAAAATTAAAATTTAATTTAATTTGATTAGTAGTTTATTAGATATTTTTATTAATAGCCAATTGGTGCACCTTCACTATCTATTAGGGTATATGCAACGCGCACAGTTGGTAGCATCACGTTTTGTAAAATGTCCAAGTAACCTTGACTGGTATTGCGACACCCTACTTGCACTAATTCACCGGGACCCATTGATGACATCCATCCCCAATATCCCAAAGTAATGCGGCCACTAGACCTGCATGAAGAATATTTTCTTTATATAGCGCTCCGCCATCACTACAATATTTTGCGACCGTCCTTGTCTGACTTAAAATACTTTTCATCTGTAAATATAACGATATAATTGCACCAATCGAAATCCAAATATCTGTCAGTCTGTCTGTCAGTAAAATTTTCTTGGCCTGGCTACGACATTTCACACCAGCTGCACCCAAGTGGTTTCGTACAGTCTACAGTTTGTGATGTCACGGCATGTTTAGTCGCCGTGGAACGAGTAGTGAGGAAGGGCTTGGCCATATGCGTAGTAACTTTATCACGGTGCCGCACATTGGCATCCGTGTATGCAAATCCAGCCTTTGGTTCCGTCAGAGACGATCAATGCTTCCCGAATCTGCATAACGATGGACTCGAACAATAATAAAATATTGATACAAACAACAACAATCAATCGCAATTTCACTAATTGAAAAATTTTGCTCATGCAAAATAATTGTCTGCTCTTAAAAGTGTAGTTAAATAATTCATATTGATTCACAAATATAAGCAATTCTCAAAACACGAGGGCATAATGTCTAAAAACGTATCGAGAGCCCGATAGTCAATCGCATTATGACGATGAACTTAAACTTCTAACATTTATATAATACGTTTACCCTCTAAGGTAAACACTTAATATATTCCAACTTAAACATAAAGAAGACTTGCTAATAGTAAAGCAACGAATTGAACAAACAAATGTAAAATATTTTATTAAATCATACAAAAACATTGAGCCGTTGGCAGTCGAATTCCATCTTACAGCTCCGGCGACGTAAGGACCGCACGTTCGACCAATAAGCCACGGAGAGGCGTAGCTTTTATACTTCATATTATTTGCAACATAAGTAAGTGACAAGAAATTTAAAGTGCATGCGTGGACAACGGGTTATTGCAAAGCATACACTAATAAATAGGCGAAGTAAACAACCCTTTTTTTTTTGTTGGGTGGGAAATCATCCAATGACATCTCCCGCTCTAGGGTGGAGCGGGAGGGCGTTTCAGACTCTTACTGACTAAAACCCACCCCTATTCCTTCCCTGCCCTGAGTGCCCAGGGTCGAGGTAACTCTTTCGAATTTATCCTCAACCCCTGGGCAGGCATCGGCCATGACGGGCCCCGTCGTGTTTGCTGACAACTCTTTGAGGCGCGCGTGGAACACTACGCGCCGTCGACTCTCAGGCCTGGTGCTGATCGGACGGTGAGCTATCCCACCCGCTAATTTTACACACACCATGATTATGTTGGTGTGCCCTGCAAACCTATCTAGTTTGCTGTGTGTATAATACTATCCTGATCCACAAATTTGAATGAGTGTTGCACTCTGGGCAGTTAGATTGACAATCAACTATTTATACAACTGAATGGACTTAGGTAGTTAACACTCCACAAGATTTTCTCCTATAGATATAATTATGACAGTAAAATGTGGCGTCAAGATATTACCATTAAACATATTCTTACAAAGTGCTCCTAATTTATTTTAAAGCTCTCACGTTTGTGCTAACTGAAAGTTCCCTCCAAAAATATTTTCGAAAGACAATTACGAACTTCTTCCATGTGAAAAGTCAACGTCACAATTCATGGCCCTATATTTTTCTTGATTTAATTAGTTGAAAAGTTCCTAAGACAGTTTTAATTTTCTCAGAGACGGGCGGAGTTTAATCGCTGCGGTAAGTATGAGCAGAGCATACAGGATAAGTTTCTGAAGAATATTTTCATTTTATTTTTCTAATCTCAGTCAAGATTAGACCTGCCGCTCTTCTAACAGTGTGTAGTTAGGCTTATAATATAAAATGATTTAATCTTAGTCCTCTCATCATCGATATTATGGCAACACTTAATGGTTTCACGAACAATGATAAAGTTTAACAGCAACGCTCTGTTAACAATAATTAACACGGTGATGTAACATATTTCATACATTAATGTGCCTACATATACGTTTGTATACACAATTAGGTTTTCATTCATTCTATATACACAAATTTATGGGTCTTGAATAACGCGTCGAATTTCGTTCAATAGATTTATGGACTTCATTACGTACATTCTCACTTTTGCTTATATTTTTATTCAGTAGCTAGGAATATTATTCTCATTAGACGATACAGAAGAGATACCGACTCGTGCAAGGCTTTCAAAAATACATAGGTATTAAAACAGTTCATCGCAACCTTCAATAGTTCAATATTGCAATATGCATCCTTGAACTATTGAAGGCATATATTAATTTTCAGCCGGATAGTCTTCCAGTACTGGATCCAGGCCTTTGTCAAGGAGCCCATCACTTGGCTAATTTAAGGGATACGATAATAAAGGCTACAAAAAGGACAAGTAACATAGAATATTATAGGCTACAGCTGTTGCATGTCGCAGCAGGATTGGGCGAAAAAAGCCACTGATTGGATTCCGAGCAACAGGAGCTGGTGACGTGAAAGACTCAAAAGAAGATGACATGAGGAGTTAGATGTAGCAAATGACAGAGAAAATTGGAAGGAAGGAAGGAAGGGAGGTCTTTGCCTTGCAGTAGGACACAACAATCACGTAATAAGTTAACGTGTTCGTAATAAAATAATATAAAATATACGAACCACGTCGATAATGTGGTGCAGCGACACCCCGAAGGTGACCAGAAGAGGTTGCGAAGAGTTCTCTACGGGCCTCACGGAGGCATCGTATCTCGTCATCAGGTGACGAATCAGCCGGTACTCTTCGTCGCAACACACTGCACCTGCAAACAAATAAAAACATTATTATGGCTCAAATAGTTTTAAAGTAGCAGGAACTCTGGACTCTCTGGGCTAGGAGGAAGGTACCCAGAAAATTCTAATATAGTCTTAGAATTTCTTTTACAACACTTAGTGGAAAGCCGTAAGGTTTATACCTCGAAATCCGTGTCTAATAGATCTAACTTAGCCGTGATAGTTTTCACCATCCCATTCCACCATTTTTATATACTACCATCACGATTTTTTTCAGATTTTTCAAGCCAACAGTTTAGCTTTTAGTGGGGGGAACTATCGACTCGACTAAAAAAAAAATCTCTTTTAAGTTTAATATTTCACAAACGCATCACTGACTTGAAAAATAGTCTTTACATCCTCAATGATTTTGAAAGACCTATCCAGCGATACCCCGCACTATGGTATGAGCAAGAAAAATAAAAAACATTCCCACTTTACATGTAGGTACGGGAGCTATCATAAAAAATGTTTCGTTTTCTTGGCGTGAGGTTTGACTTGGAATTAATTATAAGTACAAATATACTTTTCATCTCTCATACTCGGAAAGTAGTGTTTTATTTGTTCTGAGTATCGGGTGGAAAATGCTGCGAGAGAGGGATCTCTAGGGCGGGCAAGACTCATAGTAATTGCTTTCCTCCCTAGGGCCGGAATGAATTTTATAGAACTAAATTTGTGAGTGTATAAACAGCCAGTGTGAATTAAAAAAATCCCGCCCATCAAAAATCCCCCTTTTTTAATTTAAATATGGAACAAACCGCGTCACCGCCATATAATTTGGAGGGATACTAACTAGACTTGGGTTGTAGCAGTTTCAACAAGATATATATGTTATTCCTGTTACTGTTACGCAATAATAACTGATGTCATTATCTGTTAATAAATAACAGCCTTTTATTTTTCTAAGCACGGTCTGTCAGTAAATAAATCACGTACAGTACTGATTTTACCCTTATTTAGATCTTATGTATTGATTATTTTATGCATGTAATAGATATTTAACCTTTTTATAATACATACCTAGTATTACATAGTATTGTTAAATAATAAACATTTCTCATTATCATCATTATTCTTGCAGTGTTTCCGAACTGAAAGTTAGGACTACTGGATAGTAATACTAGGTAGGTGCTTCTCGTTTTAGCAAGATTCAATAAAACTGGTGTGAACGAGACAGATTAATACATCTTACTAAGAAGAATAATTATACAGATAACACGAATAGTTGTTATTGAGTACCTACTAAGACCTGAAAGAGTGCAGTCAATCAATTTGCCTAGCCTATTCCCAACTATCTTGGGGTCGGCTTTCAGTCTAACCGGATGCAGCTGAATACAAGTATTTTACATGGAGCGACTGCCTATCTGACCTGCACAACCCAGTTACTAGGTAATACGATACCCCTTGGTATGACTGGTTGTCAGACTATCGGGCTTCTGACGACCCTTAACGGCTATCAGAGATCCACGATTGACAGGCGGGAGCAACGGCTTGACGTGCTTTTCGAGGCACGGAGGACTCTCGGTATGTAAAGAGGGTCACCCATCCATGGACCAACTCCGGCAAGCGTAGCTTAACCTAATGGATCGACCCGTGTGGCTGTTATTACTTCAGAGAGTGTAGTGTAGATTGTGAAATATGAATGACATTTTTAACCGACTTCGAAAAAGGAGGAGGTTATCAATTCGGATGTTTGTATTTTTTTTTTTTTTTTATGTATGTTCGGGCATAACTCCGTCATATATTGACGGATTTGCAAAATTCTTTTTTTGTTCGAAAGGGGTTTACTCCGAAATGGTCCCATTTAAATTTCAAAAAGATCTGGTGATGGGTTTCGGAGACAGACAACGGAACTCTTCAAAAATTGACAGCAAATCAACCGCGATTGCTGCTATTGTATGTATAAGAATTGTTAACACAATTTAATGGGGAACCACAACTAAAAAGTGAAAAATAAAAAACTTTTTTACAAAAAAATAGAACCGACTTCCAAAAAAAGTGCAAAATAAGTTTAATTTCGGAAGTCGGTGTCAAAAAGCGAAGACACAAAACAGAAACACCGACTTCCGAAATTAAAGTTATTTTGCACTTTTTTTGGAAGTCGGTTCTATTTTTTTGTAAAAAAGTTTTTTATTTAACATATATATGACTAGCGACCCGCCCCAGCTTTGCTCGGGTACTAATTACACATATAAACCTTCCTCTTCAATCACTTTATCTATTAAAAAAAACCGCATCAAAATCCGTTGCGTAGTTTTAAAGATTTAAGCATACATAGGGATATAGGGACAGAGAAAGCGACTTTGTTTTATACTATGTAGTGATAGTGATATCACAGAAACAACTGTTATCTAGTATCTACGAATATTTGTGATTTGTAACTGTTACAATAAATACGCCTCACTCCTACTATAATTTAGTGGGATACTAACTCTGTAAGCTGTACTGAAATTGAAAATTTCGCTTTTATATTATGTCAGACGTTTTATTTATTTTTACTTTCCATGTATTCGAAATGAAAAGTAGAGTGCACATGTTTAATTTAACACGGGTGAAAGTCACCAATTCCTTTCCACCCTTGTATAAAAATCTACTATTATATTTTAAAACATGATATTCCTCTTTCAAAATCAGTTATTCTTTTCTTTCTTTTGGTTTCATTCTTTTCTCACAGAATCTATCGCTATTTTTGTATGAAATCTAAGAAATTTGGTTTAGTTTGAACTAGTGACCCACCCTGACTTTGTACGGGTGCAAATAATACAAGAAAACCTTCCTCATTTATCGTTATTTCAATTAGTAAAACCGCATTAAAATCCGTTGCGTTTTTTAGGACGATTAAGGCGATAAACAGAAAGAGAGATATGGATTTTTTTACGTTAATTGAAAAACGGAAGTTATCTTATTACTTTCACTAGTACTGTGTCTTTCAATTCTCGTTTAATTCTACTAATATTATAAATGTGAAAGTTTGTGAGTGTGTATGTTTTATTGTAATAACGATAAAAAATGCCTGTAATCTATGATTTATTTTAAATGTACATGAATATATCATTCCTAGTAATATCTATGGAGTTCTGTGTAAACGAATTTGTACCCTAAAACATAACCGGTTGTTATGACTATCGGTTTTTGCAACTTAATATGAGTAGTCCCTTCGATGTCGTTATAAAAGGTTTTGACTGTATATCTTATACCTATTAGGCATTAAAAAATATTAACTGCGGTATTCAATTTGTTACCTATTTAATTTTATGTCATTAACTCCAAACGGACAAACATTTAGCCAAAGTCGTGTTAGAAGCAAAGATTATTTTTGCAAAGTCATTTCCATTACTGTTTATCTTAAATTTAGCGATTTTTAAGTTTTTTTTTTTAATCGAGCTCGGTAAATTTTGAGGATAAACTTTTTATTTAATCTTTTAACAATGCCATTGCATTATTAAAAGATTAAATAAAACCCTTTCGTAGTGGATACCAACTCTTCAAAAAGAACACGCCCTGCAAATTTCATGTCTCTAGGACCAGCGGTTTAGGTTGTGCGTTGATATATCAGTCAGTCAGTCAGGACTTGGAATTTTATATACGAGTAATATACAGATGAATCTACCACTAAAATGCTGAATTAAAAATTCACATAGCCAGCAAAATGACACTCTGAAATCCCTTGTGGATAAAGCTGGCTTACAACCGTTGCCAAAGCACCACTTGAAACCACATTTGCCCTAAATATAGCCACCGGCGACATAGACCCGGGAAAATAAGAAAGGAAATGGTGACGAAATACTAGCTAGAATCTATCGTAATATTTCATCACGATTTTCTTTATTAGATTTCAAATCAAAGTAGATACTTACCGAAATTCCGCATTCGTGAATATCGGCATCTAATTAAGATAAAACAAACAATTCTAAACTTATTAAGCCTTATTTACCAAACTCACTAACCATAATATTATGCTTAGTTTAAATATGATTAGCGGATTCTAAACTCAAGATAACATAGGCACAGTCAGCACCAAAAGTCGATGAACAGAATCAACATAACAAAACACCTGTTCACAATCAACAACAATCAACAGGTGTTTTGTTATGTTGATTCTGTTCATCGACTTTTGGTGCTGACTGTACCTCTCATCCGTCAAATTTAACTGTATTTGTGACATAAAACTTCTTTATATGATTAGTCAGCAATTTACCACCCTCATCTACTCTCTTTTAGTTTAAACTAATCACAAATATTTTTTTTATAATAATTATAAGGCCCATTATTTCAAATAACCCCGTTGACTGGTGAAGTCACTTGTGATTTAAAGTGCTTTGTTTTGTCTTCATTAGAAGACCATCACGGCACGGATTTTCACTAGCTAATTTTATTTAACCCGATATACAAAATTGTTTTATGAAAAGATTGGACATATTATATTAGCAGAAACCGATGATCAATCAAACTCCTTCTTCAGCGATTTATAAACATAAATCTGATAGACAAGACAAGATTAACGAGGTCATTGCCTCTTAACTGCCCTTTTTTTTGCTTTAGGAACCGGTGTATAGAGTAAGGGTATATATGGATCACAATAATCGAGAAGAATAAATTACGCCCGCCAGGACCAAAATACCACTGTCTGGATAATGTGTCGCGGATAAATGTAAAAGAGTCACCGCGACCCTGGTACAGGCAACTGGAGCACAAGGGTGGGGTTTAGTCAGTAAAAGTCTGACACGCCCTCCCGCTTCACTCAGAGCAGAAGAATTTTTTTAAATAAAAAAAGGACTAAAATATAAACACGAGTAAGTTAGGTACCTACTTTTAATAATTTTTAAAGTCGGCTTTAGTTTTTGTAAAAAAAATGCAAAACCCTTCATTGAAGAAACCAAAAAAAAAATATGACAAAAAACAGCGGTAAGAAAGGTAACTTATCAATTTACTATAAATATTAAATTAATTCTTTTAAGTTAGGAAGCGCCTTTTAAACCACGACTTACATATCAAAATGACAGTGAACTTTTAAGGTAGTAGCTTTGACTTTTGAGTCTCAAGATAGGTATCTGACGACCTTAATAATTTCTAAGTGCGCTTGAGTATCTTTAGGGAAATGAAAAAGTTTATGATTACAAGAACACAAGGAAGGAAGGATCAATATATTGTAAACTAGTGACCCGGTGAACTTCGTACCACCTCAGAATAAATGAATTAAACTGTTCTCAAGATTTCATCAAAATAGCTATTTCATACAAAATGTATGAGAAAATTAATTTTCTTCATATTTTTTTTCATATATTCTTGTGATGTTTTAATAGTTATTCTGCTATTCAGGGTGGAGACAAATCCAACAAATCAATGACCATAAAAATCGTTCCAGCCGTTCTTGAGTTATAAATGGTGTAACTAACCCGACATTTTTATATATACAGGTTGTAAAGGTAAACGCTCCCGAAAACGGAAACCGGTGAGGCTGTAATAAGACAGTGATTCTTGATACGATACCATCAAAAAATATGAAAAAATAATTCAATTTTTTTAGCATTTTGCGTACACTATGCTGTGAGAACAAATGAAACCGTTATTTGCAGTTAAAGACACTTTTTCTCTTTACAACTGTATCATGCAATGAAAAATTCGTAAAATATCAGCTGACGCCCGCGCACTCCTCGAGTTCAAAGTGCGCGCGTTCTCACCGACAGCCGTACGGGCAACGACCCTACGTCCACGCGACGCCGAAATAGAGCGAAAGATCACTATTATCTGTTTGCATTTAAGTTGTATATAATCTACGTTCTGGCTTCGGAAGCGTCCCCCTTACACCCTGTATATAGATAAGGAAAATAATGCAATTATTCCGAATAATACAAATATAAAAACAAATTAGTAATAACGGAAACAAAAATAAATGTTATGCATAAATCGATTTTCAAATAATTTCATTTATATCACTATCATCTACCTAATATAAAACAACAGTCCCCCGCCGCCACCGTGTCTGTAGGTACGCGATAAACTCAAAAATCTTTCATGCGGTTTTCACTAGTAGACGTGTGATTCAAGAGGAAGGTTTATATGTATATTTTTTACTTAATCGAAGCTGGGCGGGTTGCTAGTCAATGAATAATCGTTGATTAATCTCAAAACTAAAATCTTCGAGCACGTTCGGATTTATTGGCCTATCACTTGAGGTGAATCGGATAACTGACACGTCCCCTGAGCACAGGCCAACGATGCGAGAGGAATATACTCGATAACTCTATTCCCTAAATATACGGCATGCACGTACGTTTCTAGGCATATACATTAATTTTAAGTGGCATCTGATCGTACCTAAAAGCCTGTTCTTCAATACTATTACGTTTTATTGTGTTCAATAAAATAGTTACATTTTTTTTGGCACATAATAATAATGAATTGGCATTTTTCAGGGGGTTAAAATAACACACAACTTTTACTATGTGACAAAGCTTTAAATCCCGAAAAAAAACAGGTTTTCTCTACATTTTGTCTAATTATTTCGAACATACTCGTAAGTGTACAGGTGCTGCTGCAGCTGATGTATATTCATATTCAAGAACCTTTACCCTTTGAATGTCTTCCAATGAATCAAGTCAAGTAAAGGTACAAATATACATACATTGAATAGTCTTCTATACTTATTCAAAATGTTGGCTGATCTATTAAACGAGTGTGCCATTACAACTAAAACTGATTATGATTAAAAGCCCTGTTGCTTTTGATAATTATATTTTCCGAAAAAAACTTCTCGTATCCCGTCCGTTCCATCGGTTACTTCAAATGTCCCAAAAAAAATCAAACGCTTTTATAGCAACCTATTTTTCTTCCCTAACGAGTCCGAGTGCCATAGGAAAACAATCTGTAACATACATAGCTTAGACATGTACCTACGTAGGAATATGTATTGGTATATCAGCTGACTATTTTCTCATGCAAGAAACATATCCTCTCTCATCCATTTGTTTGCAATCACGTCGATTTTGTTCACCCTGATATGCTCTGAAAATGTACACAGATTTGTTCAGTTCACTCTGAGACACCCTAATTGCACCAATTATGTTCAAATTCCATGTTTTTGGGCTTTCAATTCGGGTATAACTTTACTATGTAGTTATGGGGTAGGTACAACCACTAAAAAGAAAAAACTTTTTTTACAAAAATTACAGCAGACTTCTAAAAATGTAAAATAACTTTAACTTTGGAAGTCGGTGTTTCTAGTTTTGTTTCTTCGTTATTTGACGCCGACATCCGAAATTATAGTTATTTTGCATATGTGTTTTCAGGTTTTTTACTATCTTCCAATAATGGGTTCAAAAAATGTGATTCTACACCATTCATTTACCAAATTAAAATTCGGCATAAAATTATCTTTAAACAAGGAGCAGCAATTTAAGTGTCGCCCCAAAGAAATAAAGATTATACAGGATGTAACGGAAAGATGTGGTCATATTTTAAGAACCGGTTCTGCCCATGGAAATGAACAATTTCTCTAAGAAAAAATAGAAATTTTCCAAAAAAAAAATTGGACTTTCCATACAAAGTTATCATCAGCTGATTAATATTTGTATGCGAGGTATTTTTTTTTATTTGAGAATTGCCTACTATGTTCTTTATGAAAGTTGTTCATATCGATGGGCAGATGCAGTTCTTAAAATATGACAACACCTTTTCGTTACACCCTGTATAAAAGAACAGCTCAAATTTCTGGATGATTACAGCTTTACCCAAATACACAATCTTTTCAAATCTATATAAATATTAATGAATCGCCTAAATTTATGTACGCATATAACTTCCGAACGGCTGCACCTATATGGCAAATTCATTATTGTCAGGACAAGGTTTGTATGTAAGAAAATTTAGGGAAATCGAAAAAAAATACTGCACCCGTGCGAAGCCGGGGTGGATTTTTTTTTTTTTTTTGGGTCGCTAGTAGTTAATAAAACAGTCTTTTTGCGGGCCTTAGTTTAATCGTTACAGTTTAAATTTACATTTCCTGCGACATAATCGTGACAAATCTTCATAAAGCTCTTAGATACTTAAGATTTCAATTACAAAGTTTCTACTTCTCTGACATTGAACGTCAAACTCCTAAATGTTTGACCAGCGGCTTCCTTCCCGTCAAGTTGGATAATTCATTTCTAGCGACAAGATCTTGACATTATGTAATTATGAACAGTACCTTTCAGTCTTGATGATGCAGATAACGGCTTATACCTATTTAGTACTTATTTCAATATTTTACTTTACATCGTATTCACAATGAAGCTTAGCACTTCTTAGTTCATTTGTTGAGACATTTGATGTAATTTCTCTCAGTAGTCTCACCCTCAATTTATGAACTACACGCATTTGAAGTTAAATATTTCTTAAACTATATTTTAGCCCGAAAACCTGTTAAAATTTTGGCAATAAAGTAACTCTACTTTATCGCCTAAATTTTGACAGGTTCCCAGCTCAAAATACTCAATTCAGAAACGTGCCCTAAGTAATAATATAATATAATATAATAATAGTTTATTTGAATAACTAAGTATTACAAATATCTCTTAGTGTATGGAAAATATAATAACAACAATGGGTGATTATGTAAACAAGAGAATACGTCGACGACCGTAGTAGTATGAACTGTGTCACAGTCGTCAGCGCCTTCCACTCTGTACATTAGTTTATAAGTAGGTACTAACAAAAATAAAAAAGTAAAAACTTAGTAATATAAAATGTGGGTACTTAAACATAATAAAGTATAAAAAGTGAACACAGGCTATTTCAATGAATATAGGTCAAGAATAAACGTCTCACGTTTGGTCTCTGTCATTAAACACAGCAGCAGTACAAGAAAGCTCTGTATTCGAAACCAATGGTATTAAAGTAAAACAACAGCGTCGGCCTTATTTTATAACCTGTAAACTCCAAAATATAACATTAAGAGTACATTTTATGAAGCAAAGTTACATAACACGTGTTTACAGCGAAATAAAAATGTGTCTTATCCTCCACTGGTGTATTCTGTTCCGCCTCATAAAGCGCACGCAGCGCTTTATGATACTTGTGACGTCAAGCGCAGATGCTAATTGTCCCGGTCCCGGGTCCGGGCGAATTACTAAACGAAATGAAGATTGTAATGCGCTGAAATCTCGAGGGCTTAACGTTTGCGCTCCATTAAAATATTAAAAGATTCCTACATTCCGTTTACAAAACAAATATTTATAAAGTTTTCACAACCACGACATGCGGCGCGAACACAGTTCGGTCTGATCCAGATTTAATAAATTCTCTCGGCACACGATTCTCGGGTCCAGCTCAATTGACACTCCATTGTGCCACCGTGTGCCAACACGGATGTCACGGGCAATATTTACAGAGATTTTAATCCACCGTGAGGATATTTGGCTCGACTTGAAACCCACTTGTTAGGTCTCACATGTGTGTGCAAACCACATTTCTGACGTTGAGATACGTCACTCCACACAATAACATTCTGGGCTCCGTGTTTGTATGGAAGCTTGTGAGATGAAAGTTACCGAATAATTTGTACCATCTGTTGGTATAGCGTCTACGTAAACTTTTGTCCTAAAGTTATCATTGATTTATGTAACGTCACGAAGAAAATAGGTGTGTTGTCAACTGTTAATCTTCGCGTCACTAAAGACCAAGTCTGTAATAAGTCTATAATGATGAAGTAGCGGCAAATAGGTTGTTTTCGTAAAAGTTTCAGCGGTATCGACGTATGTACCTTTTATAGGTAATGGGTAGGAACTTTGTTTTTCCTGCAGACGGAGGAGCGTAAACATAGCATTAGCTGACGATAAACCTCATTACAACAGACCTCCATCGTGAATTTACGTGGTACCACAACAAAAGATTCTAACAAGATAATCCCATACTCAATTCGTTTGGTAAACAGATGATGATCGCTATAATGATAATATCACTGCTCAGGTATTTGATACGAAGGCCGTAACATATTGCATTGACGAGACATTACAGAAAGTTGGAAATAATACTTCAAAATAAAAGGGGTCAAGAAAACACCCAAGTATATAAAAACCAAAGTACTCGTACTTATGAGGGCTACTTTGATTTTGGTCGTTAATGTTTCATCAAAGTTTTATCAAATTATACTAACTTCCAAAATGACAAGTTAAAATATTTGATTCAAGTTACCTCACTTGAAGAAGAACATACTTCAGTAGTTAGTCATTCTACTATTATACTATTTGGGCGTTTGAGTTGGAAGTTGAGCTGAAGTTTTCTTCACTTGACCTGCGCTCCAAGGCCCAAAATGGCCAATGTATCACTCGTAGGTATCATCTTTCCCACCAACCGAGCAGCACAACCGTAATTGTAATCCCACCCGAAATAGTTTCAGTTTGATTAAGGTTATCCACATCTATTAATGTTGCGGCTATTAAGGCCCTGTTCCCACTTTCTAAAGTGTTGTCAAGTGATTTATTAGACATTTTACGTTTTACACGACAACACTTGCACGATGTTTAATAGTTTGGATTAATTTTACTATGTCTGAACAAACCTAGTATATTTGTACTATCTCACTAAGGCGGGTTGATCTTGGATATGAGTGTAGGTACACGTACACTTTTCTTCTGTGTGCTCGGAGCGCTCGGTGTCATAAAAAATAGCTTAACCTTTGGTAAGACTGGTGGTCAGACTATCGAGCTTCAGAACTCCTCAAAACGACTATCAAAGTTCAAAAAAATACAGGTAAGACGTTGGTCCTACCTGTATTTTTTAGAACTTTGATACCGTGGATGAGATACTTGCTAAGCCGTTGGGCTTAACGAGTATCTCATCCACGGACCGACGTTGACTAGCATAGCTTAACCTCCGATTATCCTGTGCAAGTTTTATTGATTGCCACGAGCCCCAGACCGAAACTACTAACACATATGAGTTTACATAATAAATTCATATCGTTTCCAGTCACGCCACCATCACTCATTAAGGAATCATCATCATCATAATCAGCCACTCAGAGCTATTCAGCTCGGTTCTCGGCAACTCTCATCCAGCTGCTACCATTAGGCAATATACATGAAGATTTTGATTTACCAATAAATATACAAAGATGAAATACTAACAGTAAAAACAGAATCAAAATTGATTGAAAAACAAACAAATGTATCTGTCCCTCTCTCAATAAACGCCGTTTTCTATGGCAGCTAGATGGTCGTCACGTCTTCTGACGTCAGATGTTTCGGCGGACTTCTCTTTCTCTTATCAACTAGTTTCATAACTTCGTAATCCTTTCGGTATTAAAGCGGTGGAGGTCGCTTTTCAAGGACTTGGAGATCCGTCTATTGAGCTGCCGGCCTCCGTCTGAAGACTGCAGAATCATCTCCCGCCTCTCCTTCATGAGCTTGAGACTAGGATCAGAAATATTCTTGTTCTTATATGTACGGCGAGTCTTGAAGAGTTTAGACCCGACCGTATCCACGAGACAGTTTCCACGAACCCATCGTTTTATTCATCTACAGAGCTTCCTAGGCACTCGAAACGATTTTGAAGTTAGAGCTAGAAGCTTTCGGGGTTTTGGATCTGGATCTGTGCTGGACGGAGCGTAGACTTCATCCGTCGAGACCTTTCCAGCTCGATATTTAAATTCAATGTGCCTCTTACCATGCAGTGATCACTTCCGGTTTTCACCGCGTTGATGACAGAGATATCATTGAATATCGGCTTCTTCGTCGACATGAGGAAGTCAATTTCAATTTTAGTTGTACCGTCGGCATCGCGTTTATAATATTTGTATTATATATACAGCGTGTAAGGTACATGAACGCACATACTCGTACGTGTTTCAGTGATTCAGTACATGATTCTGGACTAACAAAAAACTGTCCCCCTACTAACTGTTAACTGTAAAACTGTTCCCCTAGCGTTGGAATTTTTCGTCGGCTTTTTCTAATTTTTAAAAAAAATCTGCGTTTTTTTTTACATTAGACTGTATATAATCGTTATACCTATCTACCTCAATGAAATTTTAATTAAAAAATAATTAGTTCGCTTTTTTCGCAAAAAAACGCAATGTAAATAAAATTAAAAGAAGCTCCCTGCTCAGCTGATTTCTTAAGTTCACCGGAGGTCATCACGGGCCCAGTAGGTACCTACGCACGCAATATCGGCCAAAGACCGCCGCACATTTCTTTGTCGGCATTTCGGCAAATGCTCACACAGACCGCCGACTTTTCTTTGTCGGCAAATGCTCACACAGACCTATGAATCTAACAGACGCGACACGTTAGGCATTTTAAGTGTCTACAAAAATTGATATCCCATTGACTACTTTTATTTCAACTTATTTTGAGGGGAGGTTATTTTTATAAACCTTCATCGAAATAAGTAACGAACATCTAAAAAAAATGTGTAACAGTTTACTGATAACGACTTATTTCTTAGATACATTTTTGTTATCAACAAAGTTAAGTTAAGTAATACAATACAACAACGTTACTTACTCATTTCGTTAAAACCACATTCCTACATTTCGTATACCGACATCAAAATAATTACTGAGTGAGTAGGTAGTAGGTACAACTTAATGCGATTGTACAGTCTATCAATTTCATGGATCTATGCGGTCTGTGAGCGTCAGCGATATTCAAAAGCGTACCTACAATAATAAATAAAATTTTATTTCTTTAGCATTTCGCCGACGACGAATTTTTGTTTTTTGTTAGTTCCGTGTTTACGTTCATCGCAAATGGACGTGCAGTTGGTAGCGAATTTAGCTTGTTATCGTAAAGTTATCAAAAACAAGTTATTTTATGTGTTTGTTAGTATGTGTGTTTTTTGTTTTGCTTGTTGTGTGCGAGAGTGTTTTTAAACAACACCTCAGTGCCCAGGACAATGCTCATGCATGAAGCATGTAGGAGCCTCAGGATCGTAAGAAATGAACGAACTTTAAGGTGAGTTTGTTCATTAGTTAAGTACACGGTTAATAACCGCGTCCCTGACAGAGGTGTTCGTGGTTGGCGAGCGGCAGAGCTGTAGGTACCTACGAAATTTCAAAATTCAAAATCACCAAGGTCACTTCTGTAGGGACGCGATTGGCGACCGCAGGCGCTTTATACTACATTCCTGGAGCGCAATGTAGGTACTTACAAGCTTCTTTATTATTATCTATCCTAATCTTTATCTAACCTTCAATTTATAACACACAACCTTTAATTATAAAATATTCAGTATTTTTGAGGGATTAAAAATGTATGTGATATCAATGTTGTCGTCATTAGAATAAACAGTTAAAGGTGCCACGGAACATTATACGCATTTGTCGTTTTAAACGTTTAACGCACGTATGCGGCTTATGTCTATTAAGTATCTGATCTAGTTGTTAATCACATCGATCGGAAACATCGGAAACATCGACGTAAATGTATTTTTATCGCAAAGTAGATAGGTAGTCTATCTAGGTACAAGCGCAACGCTTATACACACAGGAACAAGTGTATCTGTGTGTATAAGACGTGGTAGGTAACTACGTACTACGCGCTCGCGCGCGCCTACTTCATTGCGAAGCGTTGAGATCGCATTGTTCACAATACATTGCGTGCTTGAAAATGTCAATTTCTGTAATCGATGATTACCGAGATTAATAACTATTATAATTTAGTTACTGACATTTGGTGTAACCTTTTCGCGAAGTTTGCGGTATCTTGTTCCTTACAGCCTGTATAATAAATTAAAGTAATAGTAAGTAATTATATTCAAGTCAAAATCGACTGACTGACTGGCTGACTGGCCTGTTGATCTAGTGGTTAGTGACCCTGACTGCTATGCCGGAGGTCGTGGGTTCGATTCCCACCCAGGACAAATGTTTGTGTAATGAGCACGATCATTTGTTCTGTGTCTGGGTGTAATTTATCTATAATATGTATGTATTTAGAAATGTATAAGTATGTTTATCAGTTGTCTAGTACCCATAACACAAGCTCTGCTTAGCTTGGGACTAGATGGCGTTGTGTGATAGTTGTGTAATATTATTATTATTATTTATTAGGTAACTTAAAATATATAATACTAAAGTCAATATTTGATTTAGTTGAGATGGATTCAAACTATCTCGAATTAAAAATTAAAAAAAAGTATACCTACTTGTTTATAATGTACAGTTACAATTTTTAATACATACACAGAAAAATAATTAAGCTATAGAATTAAGTAATAGTGACTCCAAACTTTAAATTAAAGACTTTAACAACAGAGACGAAATAAAATACTGTAAGAAAATTAAATGTTTTACTACTTCTCGCTGATTCTAATGTGTACCTGTAAACCTACTTTCTTTGTTAGTTTAAAGTTTCTCTATAAATGACTGTTAATATCAATACTGATTTCGTATCACGTTCCATAAGAAACATGGAAACTCGATAATTTTATTTTATTTTTTTCGTTTAGTACAAACTAATTAAAAAGCCTGCTTCTAAATTAATTTTCAAACTATCTGCACAGACGTTTCTAAATAAAACAACAGAAGAAACTCAAGAAACAAGGTTTCAAGGTTGCTCCAACGTCGACCACATCATCGCTAACATACTCTGATTTTGTTTCGATGTTTCTTCTCAGGGTAATCAGCTAGGAAACACCGGCCTCATCTAACTAAAACTGACAAAAAAATGTTGACGTGTAAAAGTGTTGTTAAAACCTATTTACATAAATAAAATCATTTATCATTTGGTTTTTTGACGAACTACAATTTTTAAAAAAGCAACTTCATTCAATAGGACTTGATCTCAACCTTTCAAAATGTGAACTTTTCTTATCTGACGGAACTGACAGACAACTTACACTTTCAAAATTTAACGCAATAGCCCCAGAAATCAAAATTATACAATAAAGCTCTTTTCGTCTCCTTGGGTCACCAATTTTTGAAAATACCTTTCCCGAATTTGTCGAGGAAAAAATTAAAATTTTAATGACATTTCGGAAAGATTACTCCAAATTAACATGCATTCGGCCATCACTTTGATTCTTTATTGCTGTTTCGGCCCTAAATTAACATATTTCCTTCGCGCTTCTCGTTTATGGAAACACCCACATCTTTTGGAAAAAATGGACCAAATTATTCGTCAACCTCTTACGTCAATTTTAAATGTGGCCATGGAAGACCGAGCCTGGGCTCAGGCTACTCTTCCCATCCGTATGGGAGGTCTGGGCGTCCGCAAAATTACTAATATTAGTTTACCGTCTTTCATATCCTCCGTTCACGGCACTGAGAAATTAATGAGGAATATGAATTAATTAATAATAGCAATGCCGCCAGCATTTTGGGCACACATCCAGTAGACAGCGATGCGGAAGAGTTTTTTGACGCCAGATTTTAAGTTTTATTTGGTTAGGAGTTTTTGTTTTAATTACAGCTAGTTAAGTGTTTTGTTTTAGCTTGTTTATACTTTGTAATTATTGTAAATATTTCTATCTATATACCTAGCTATGTATATGCAATGAGTTTATCTTTTATCATTACCATCAGGTGAGATGGTGGTCAAGCGCGAGCCTCTAAAGATTTATTTTTAAGAAATAAGTGAAAAATAAAAAGCTTTTTTTACAAAAAAAAACAACCGACTTCCATTAAAAATTTTCGGAAGTCGGTGTCAAATAACGAAGAAATAAAAATACAAACACCAACTTCCGAAATTAATGTAAATAACTTTAATTTCGGAAGTCGGTGTTTCTAGTTTGGTTTCTTCGTTATTTGACACCGACTTCCGAAATTAAAGTTATTTTGCATTTTTTAGTATTTTATGGAAGTCGGTTGTATTTTTTTTGTAAAAAGTTTTTTATTTTTCACTTTTTAGTTGTTTTACCCCATTCTAAAACTAAATTAATAGTAAAGTTATGCCCGAATTGATAGCCCCAAAAATAGGGAATTTGAACGTAGTTGGTGAAATTAGGGTGTATCAGGGTGAACTGTACAAATCTGTATACCCCTTCAGAGCGCATCAGCGTGATGTAATGTTGTGGAGTGGTGAAAACAATATACAGACATGCGATTGCAGCAATTCTGGAAGGTTTGCTATCATTTATTGAAGAGTTCCGTTGTGTATGTCCGAAGTCCTTCATCAGATCTTCACCAAATTAAAATGGGACCAAATGTAAAGCAACAGCTTTCAAATAATAAAAAAATCTTCAAAATCGGTTCACGTAGGTAATTAGAAGTTATGAGGTAACACACATAAAAAAAAAAAAAAAAAAAAAAAAAAAAAAATACTGTCGAATTGAGAACCTCCTCCTTTTTTTGAAGTCGGTTAAAAAACGTCATCTAGGTATACGTAATTTCGATAAAATTTATATGGGACCACCTCGGGAGTATATTCTTTCGGATAAAAACACAACTGACGGAGAAATCGGCAGACATACATAAAAAAAAACATACATACAGTCGAACATAGAACCTCCTCCTTTTTCGAAAGTCGGTTGTAAAGTATTTTTTGTATTATTTCGAACTAGCTTTAGCACGTGGTTTTACACCCGCAGCCAATCCAAAAGGAACCGTACATTTTTGAGAAATAAAAATTAGCCTATCGCACTCAAAGATAGAGAGTAGCTCTCCAATCAATCAATCAATCTGCTTAGCCTTTTCCCAACTATCTTGGGGTCGGCTTCAGGTCCAACCGGATGCAGCTGAATACCAGTATTTTACATGGAGTGACTGCCTGTCTGACCTCCACAACCCAGTTACTGGGTAATACGATACCTATTGGTAAGACTGGTTGTCAGACTTTCGGGCTTCTGACGACCCGTAACGACTGTCAGAGACCCACGATTGACAGCCAGGACCAACGGCTTAACGTGTTTTCCGAGGTACGGAGGAGTCTCGGTATTTAAAGATGGTCACCCATCCATAGACCAACCCCGGCAAGCGTAGCTTAACCTGATGGGTCGACCCGTGCGGCTGTTATTACTTTAGCCACAAGCTCCTCCTCCATAGAGTAGCTCTCCATCAGTGAAATAATTTGTAACCGGACCAACAAACATACGTGCAAACAGACAATTTGACTTCATAAAATTAATTTAGATAAGGACACACATGAAAACTTTTTTTTATATCAGCAATCAAATTAAAATAAACGGCAAAGTTGGAGCAAAAATCTCGATTGAAGCCTCATTTCATATTCCCTTGGTTTTTTATCGTTTATCATAATCAATCACATTTTCATAGAAAAGACCTTTTTTAAGAAAATAGTTAGATACTCGTAACTGAGTGTGGTAGATGTCATAGAAAATTTTAAGCTAAGTTTGCGATTCTAAAACTAGTCCAGTTTTAGGTTTAGGGTAGTGTTTTTTAGGGCTGGTTTTTTGTGACATAGAATGCCAAACAAGCAGATGGTCTACCTGATGTTGAGGCCACGTGTTCCGTGTCATAAGCAAAAAATTTGACGGTTGGCGCAGTGATTGAGCTATTGGCTGCTGCGCTGCGCATCGCAGGTTTGATACGCGCACGTAACAAATATTTGTATGGCCTACGGTTAGTTATTCCGGATCTTGATTATGTGAGTTTACATGTTTGTGAACGTGCCCACGATACAGGAGTAATTCCTAGTATGAGGCTACGATATAAAAAAAAACATGACATTTATTATACATAATTATTGCAACGTGAGAAAAAAAAAACCAGCCAAGTGCGAGTCGGACTCATGCACGAAGGGTTCCGTACCATTCTCCATTATTTCATCTTTAATAACGGCTAAAAAATATTACCAATTTAAGAATTGTCATTTTACCAATTTAAGAGTTGTTAAAAAATTTAAATAACCTAGTTTTGCAATAGGATATTATGATTAATTACTGTTATTAATGTTACTGTCATACGTTGACTAACACGGGAAATATATTTAAAAGGTCAAAGTTAGAGGTATGTTTGCCGTTCATTTCTATTGAGATTTTTTATAAAACATGATTCGGAAACAACCAAATTCACAGAAATGTATTCAAAATTAAATATTTTTTTCACAGCCTTCAACTAGGTTTAATTAATATTTTTCTACAAAATCAGCAATTTTTGAGTTTTTGCGAATGGCACTACGACATCCATTGGCATCTGTAATACCAGATGAACCATGTCGTAGCTAGGCGGAAAGAGCTCAGAGCCATGATGTCTTAAAATCATCACAATTCCGGTGTGAAAAGGGATAGTTGCGATTAAAACATCGTTTCTAATATTTTATTTTTTGAAAAACGTATTAATTCTTACTAATTCGAGTGAAAATACGTGCGATAGCTCATTGGACTCGTGATGACGTCTAAAAAAATGTGCAAAAGTTTCGAACCCGCATCTTTCAACAAATACTAAAGTTATAAACAATTAAAGATTCCAAAAAAGTGGGGTCTCGTTGTATATATATAGAAGATACATAGAGGTAAGTGTAACATAGGCACCAAGTCACCTAATACCTACATCGTATTATATTTCTTCATCTGAATCGATAACTCGCTGAGTTGATTACTCAATCATCTACTTCACACGTAATCGAACTCCTGGAATTCAGTATACCTAATACTGTTTCATATGACTACGCATAAAATGTCCTTATTATAGGTATGCGATATTACAATGTTGTTCTTACCTCAAGGTAATCATAATTATATGTATGTATGTTTGAATAGCACTTCAACACGAGCAGTGAAAGTATTGGGGTTTAAACCCGTATTGATATGTATTTGGCAAACTTTTATGTAAGTAGATAGGTAAGTTCAGGTTTCACGACATCTTTAAATCTTAATTCCAGTGTGTGAGAGAGAGAGAGACGGAGCTATACAGGCCGTTTAACACTATCCCTTTTTCACACCGGAATCTTTTTTTTTAAACGTTACCCTACACTAAGGTTTATTCTTGTATCGTGGAAGTATTCACCAACATGTAAACTCACTTATACAAGACGTTCTACCCAGGGGTTGTGGATAAATTCGAAACGGAGTTACCGCGCCCCTGGGCACTCATGGCAGGGGAGAAACAGGGGTGGGTTTTAGTCAGTAAAAGTCTGACACGCCCTCCCGCTCCACCCTAGAGCGGGTGTAGAAAATCATCCAATGAAATCTCATTGGATGATTTTCCACACCACAAAAAAAAAAACTTATACAAGACACCCAAACTCGGGATAACTATCTGTAGGCTCTCTCATCACGTCTAAACGACTGAATGGGTTTAGATGAGACTTGGCACACGGCTAGATACTTTTTATCCCGGGAGTATGTTCACTTGGGATATTTATAACTAAAACGCGGGCGAAGCCGCTGGCAGAAGTCTTATATATATTATATAATAGATTCGAATTCTATATTCTTGTTTCATTTCCCCTCACTGTGGCCAAAACACCTTTAGCCATCTCTAATCAATCCATGTCCAGAAAAAAATCCATGACAAATGAAAGAAGATCCATCGTTTTAAAACACTGCGGTCTGCGGTAGGCGCTGGTTTGACTCAGTTTTATAGGTCATGAACTGACAGCCTGTTATTAGTTGTAATACAGTGTTTCAGTTTTCAGACTTTAATTTTACTATAAGCTTTAGCTATATCACCGTATAGTTATAAGCATTGTTAGTTTCTGGAGGTCAGATAGGCAGTCGCTCCTGTAAAATACCAGTATTTTACATGGAGCGACTGCCTATCCTTATTCAGCTGCATCCGGTTAGATTGGAAGCCGACCCCAAGATAGTTGGAAAAAGACTAGGCAGATTGTTTGATTTTTATTGTTAGTTAGTGAAAAATCACGTAAAATTGTATATTGTCTCTTTATGTTCAAAAAAACATTTTTATTTAAAGTCAGGGTTTCTGACTTTGTTTCTTCGTTATTTAACACCGATTTCTTTTTTTTTTGTGTTACCCCACAGCTAAATCTTAACAGTATACCAGTTTTATAGTAAGGTACCTATAGAATATACACATTAAAACCATTTATGGCCGTTACGATACGTTGTTTTACTACGAAGTTCACGTACCTACCTACCGGCTTCATCATCATATCAGTTCGTTGATATAATTTTTATCAGAACCATTCATTTAAATTTTCTTTGTCATAGTCGCTCAGCTATCTTAATCGAGATATCCTATTGCCACTCGTGAAAGTTTTGTCATTTTGGCGTTCCGTAGGCCATCTATATCTATTCTTCATCAGTTCCACTTCATAAAATGATACTTTCAAAATAAAAATGCTTGACTTATTAAAGAAAATACAAAAATCGCTATATGTTTGCCTACCCCTGAAATATTTACCTCAATTCCTCATGGATCCTATTTCATCAGAACTGAATTTTGATTGGGACCAATCTCGAAGTGTAAATTAACCAATTTGGTTAAGAAATGACAAAGTTCAGAGGAAATAAACATTTCCTCCTTTTTATGAAGTGAAGAAAGAAAGAAAATACGTTTATTTACAGCAAACATGACGCAAAAGACAGAAAAACACAACAAAAAAGAAAAGCTGGGGGCAAATATGAGTCACATTCACGCAAAACGGCCATCGCTCAACTTAGTGTTGTGACCCTATGCGAGACAGAGCCCCAACGCTGGTTTTCAGCGACTGCCGGCGCTGACGTCATGCCGTCGACACAACAAAATAAAACTAAATAATATACAGCGTAATAATTATCAATATTTAAGTGCAACATTTCGTTCCCTGCAACATACGCAGGCGCCGCCGGCTTTGATTAATCTGTGCCACTCAGCTGTCAGTAAGTAAACTATCTTTGGCAATGTTAGTAGTTTAAGTACAGGTTACATAATAAAAAATAAACAACATGGCGGCACTCAGCAGGCATTACGCAATGACATTATTGATTAGTGAATGTTATGATGAGATATTAATAGGTAGATAAAGGAAATTGTGTAGTAGTATTGTTTTTGGGAAAAAGTGTCTATGAAAGTGTAGAACGGTGTAGATCACAAACACGGAAAATCAAAGATGGTAAGTAAAATTAAAATAGATTTAGTTACTGCACTAAGACATTGTACTTAATTGTAAATATGGGCATCGTTTGATTCAAAATAAATAAAATTAAATTGGTTTTGTTTAAACTACTTATCTTAGGATTCGCAGAAAAAATAGTATAGTTTGTATATGTAATATTCCAGGAACAAAGTGGTGCACTTAAGTATAAAGGAATGAAAGAAGAAGCGAGACACAGACAAATACAGCCCCACCCACAGAACTGCGAATTCCAAGCAGCCCACGCCATAGGAGAAGTCTGTTAAAAAGACTCGAAAACCTTGCAAATTGTCACATTTGGATGAGATTTATTGTATTTGAAATGATCTATTCATTATCTATCGAGAGTTTACACACTCGCAAGATATAATATAATTTTACGGTGTTTACAATTATCCGGTGACAGCAACAGGTTATGGCTGCTCAATTCCAGGCCACCATCTCATGATGTTACTGAAAACAAACTAACTTGTAACTGATTAATTGTGCGGTAGTTCTCGGCAGTAACACTTAATTATGTGATATGCTTGTAATTTGGTACTGTGATACCTGAAGGAGACCCAGTTATAATCAATCAATCTGCCTAGCCTATTCCCAACTATCTTATTTTTTTTTTTTTGGGGTTGGGAAATCATCCAATGACTTCTCCCGCTTTGAATGTAGCGGGAGGGCGTGTCAGACTCTTACTGACTAAAACCCACCCCTGTTCCTTCCCTGCCTGAGTGCCCAGGGGTGCGGTAACTCATTTTCAGAATTTATCCGCTACCCCTGGGCATGCAGGCACCGGCCACGGTGGGTCCCGTCAGTGGTGGCTGACAACATCTCTTTGAGGCGCGCGTGGAACACTACGCGCCGTCGACTCACGGGCCTGGCGCTGATCGGACGGCGAGCCACTGCTCGCAGTCCGCAGGCCCGGGTATTCCTTTTCCTAAACTATCTTGGGGTCGGCTTTCAGTCTAACCAGATGCAGCTGAATACCAGTATTTTACATAGAGCGACTTCCTATTTGACCCACCCTCTGAAGGAGACCTACTCACATGGGTTGAAATATATACGATTTTCGACATTGTATGGGGTAACTATTCGTCTCGAAATCATTGTCTGTATCAAACTAAGTAGTACTTAGTTTGATACGTAGACTATGATTTTGAGACGAATAGTCTGAGAATGAGAAGAATGAATGTGATTAATGAATTGAACGAAACTTATTGTTGGGAAACGACATTTAGTTTTGTGCGAAAAAGGACATTACGATAGCACGCAAAACTGTATGCTTATGGTTGCGAGTTTGCGACTAACAGGGATCGTATTTAAAATGAAGTTGTTTTTCGGATCGCTAAACACGTCTGAGTGCTTCTTGCGGAGCTCCACATCGCTGCCAATGTGGTGAAGCAGTCAATCACCTCGGACACCATGGCCTATCCTGCAGTAGGAGCGCGGGTCGTATGGCACTTCTTTGCACGGCGGGCGAGTCGGGTGTGCTGGGCCGGCTACTACAGGTCCAGAAAACCTCAAACGTCGCCAATATAACAACCTTATTGGGAGTTATATGTTTAAGCCGTTTGGGGTTGAAACACTAGGCCCATGGGGTCCGAGTGCTCATCGAGTTTTCCGTGGCATCAGCAAACATTTAGTCGACTCTTCACGTGACCAGAAGGCTGGCCTTTTTCAGCCAAAGAATCAGCATTGCCATTCAACGGTGCAATGCTGCCAGCGTTCTGGGCACTTTTCTCATTGACAGCGATGTGGAAGAATTTTTCGATGCCCAATGAGCTATACTCCTCCCTCTTTTATGCCGCTTGTACATATTTTATTTATTTTCTTTTAGCCTGTTTAAATTCCATTAAGTTATTAATTTCTTTAGTTATGTATAATATGTTTATTGTAATCATTTAATTAGTTTAAAAAATGTGTATTCACGTACATACACATTTACTCACTACACAAACATCGAAAACCATCCCTCCTTTGTGAAATATACCAATAAAACCTCGTTTTAAAAAACCTTCAAAAAGTTGAAACTTTGACCTTCAACATCTTCGCAACCAGAAATGATCCTGTCAGAAAAATAATATAATTCCAGGAATTAATGTGAATCTCGGCTTTGTTAAGCGTCTATTTACATACGTTAGAAGTACACACAAATCGCATAGTTTAATAAACGTTATAATCACCGGACGTCCGTCAGCTAAAGTGCTGGAAGTTTCGTAACTAGTCAATTATTCTATTAGGTACAACACAACTACCGAAGAGTTACTCCACCAACTAACTGGTTATACTTATTACAAACTATGAGCTTCAAGTAAGGAGGGTCTATCCATCTATGTTCATGTTTATTATGATGAATAAAGCGCTAGAACTTTATCATCATCTAAGCCTTAAGTAAGGGGACGTGACTTAATCGAACCCAATCGGCTTACTGAAAATGTGGCCAGTAGTCGGCCCCAAAAGAAGAAGAATCAACTTAAACAGACTGAAATTATTACGCTATTGATACATAGGATTGTTTCTGATTGTACCATCAGACTGTGTCGTGAAATGACTAGTTTACAATTAATTAAAAGGTTTTTTGCTGAAACAAGCTTTAGACCCTCGTCATCATGTATAATGGGCAGTACTCATAATAACAAAACAAACCAGCCTAAATTCAACTGCGCTACCATTTGCCAACAGGGATCCTGATCCTGGGATCGGAAAAACGTCCACTGCTGGACTTAGTCCTCCCCAAGTATCGCTACAATGACCGGTCCTGTGTGCCGGACTTACATAAGTATGCCAAATTTCAGCTCTATCGGAAACCGACAAGTGGTCGACAAAATGGTTCACAAATTTTGAAGCGAACAACTCTTACATACGAACATTGCAAGTTAAAAATAAGTTAGGAAAATTTTTATAAACAAGCTTTTAAATTCATACAAAAAAAATTGTGTCTGTGCTCTTGACCGTTGAAGAGTCTCTCACCATAAAAACCGATCAAATGCGTGTCGCCCGTTATAACATGTGGACTTGGAAGGGGGCTTTATGTTTATCACCGTGGGATCTGGAGGCAAAAATCCTCGCGCACCTGTATGAGTGGCGCGTGGAGGCCAAACGCCGGGGCGAAACTCCGCTGACGCGACACCTCGCGGCTCGGCGGACAGAGCTCCGGCAGGATCTCATGGTGACATGGAAAGAGCGACTGTCGCTACCCAGCGCTGGGCACGCCACCATCGCGGCGGTAGTGCCCCTCTTTGAGGAGTGGCTGGAGAGGCGTCACGGCGCCCTCACCTTTCGCCTGACGCAGGTCCTCACCGGACATGGCTGTTTCGGGAGGTTCCTGTTTCGGATCAAGGCGGAGGTGACCCCCGGGAGTGTCCACTGCGAGGATCGCCCAGAGGACACGATGGAGCATACGGTAGAGGCTTGCTCCGCTTGGGCAGAGCACCGCCGTGTCCTCGTGGATGGGATAGGCGGCAGCGACCTCTCGCGCCGTGCCCTGGTTCAGGCCATGGTACGGAGCGAGAGGGAATGGGAAGCCGTCTCCTCCTTCTGCGAAGCAGAAGTCAGTAAGACTCTGACACACCCTTCCGCTCCACCCTAGAGCGGAAGAAGTCATAGGATGATTGCCCACCCCCAAAAAAAAAAAAAAAGGGGGGGCTTTATGTTTATTACTATGGACATGTTAGTTGACTTCACGATTTTACGTTTAAATTAAAAACGAAAAAGGCTATGTTTTTCCAAAATGTTACGTGTAAATAAGTAAAAACTTCACCTAAGTATTTCTTTCTTAAGATTATGTGTTTTGTACGAAATTTATCAAGTAGGTACATTTTGTTAGTTTGTCGACTATTACTCTTAACCTAACAGATCTAAATTAGCCGTGATAGCTTTACTTCAAAGTTTGTTATATATACTACCATGACGATTTTTATTCAGATTTTTCAAGTCAACAGTTTGCAGCTGTAGTACACTCGACTCGAACAAAAAATATCACTTTAAAGTTTAATATTTCGCAAACGAATCACTGAATCGAAAAATATTCTTAAAACCCCTCAATGATTTTGAAAAACCTATCCAAATATACCCCACACTATAGGATAGGTGAGAAAAGCTACCATAAAAAAATCTTTTCATAATTTCATTGTTTCGTTTTCTTGGCATGATAAATATTTTTTTTTGTTTAATTATTTAGAACAGCTTAAACTATCATTACAGAGTTTACCCTAATGCGACAGTTAAGAACTTAAACTAATAACCTAAACTATAGACATAAGTACAAAAACCAAATCAAAAAAAAAAAAAACTACTACCATTATTAAATTATTGTACCATTAAGAACACAAAATACCTACATAATAACTTGCCTGTACATGATTCCTACATCTTAAGAGGCCGTACCCGAAATGTTGGCCGATTTCACTGATTTACGTGATTTTACAGATGTGATTTTACAGTTAAAATAATGCATTTCTACAAGTTTTAATGCACTACATGAAGTATCATTTCAATTATGATCTAATGAATGAGCTAGATTCGAAGCTTGCGTTGCGTATTATAAGTCGAGATTTGGGTTGTTTTAAACGATTTTTTATTGCCAAATTTCTGTAATTTTTACATTTTATTCTCAAGAAATGGATTGATGGTGAATTGAAGTTTATTTTTGTCTGTTTTAATTTTATGAACGAGAGTTCTTTATAGCCAAAATCAAAAGCAATTGTTTGCCCATTTTCTCAAAAAATTAACTAAGTTAAATACTTTTTTACTCAAATTTTTATATGAAAGTTGTAAAAACTGATTCATACATTATATAAACGACTTTTACAACAATACATTTTAATTTTTTCAAACCGTTTAGACATCAAAACGATTCGTAATTATGTGATATTCTAAACCCCTTATATCAAAAATTCACATAACCGTTGTCAGTTTGTGGTTATATTAATCGTAATTATAATAAAAATAAAAAAACTAGCTCATACATTTGATAATAATTGAAATGATCTTTCATGTCGTGCATTAAAACTTTTAGAATTACATTATTTTAACTGTAAAATCACGTCTATAAAATCACATAAATCAGCAAAATCGGTCAAATTTCGTGTACGGCCTCTTAAGCATTATTTCGCTTGTAGCTTAATATAAATAGCAATACCCTTGCGAATTCACTCAAACCACATGTAAACACATCGATATATATATATACCCATACAAAATTGTAGCTTTCTAGTACTAACAATCTCTACGTTATGCCTTGGATGGACAGACCGAAACTATAAGGGTTCCTTTGTCTTGGTTACGGCTACGGAACCCTAAAAATGCATTGTCATCGGAACTGAAGTGATGTGTAAAAATTGTCCTCCGTAGGATAAGTGATTCTAAATCAACTTTCAAGATTGGACCCGAACAAACAAACATTGCAAGTTAAAATATTAAAGCTTGTAATAATCATTAATAGTTTAAAAAAACCGACCAAGAGCGTGTCGGACTCGCATTCAAACGGGTTCGAACAAATCAGGTTTTTTTTTTCAGGTTATTTAAACTATATTCTTCTTATAGGTTTTTCTGTAATCTATAAGTAAAGAACTACGTTCTGTATTTTATTTTTGTCGCTTAACTTAGTGTAGGTACATTTTTTCATCACCACTGCTCTCAAAAAGGCAAAGAAAAACATCGTAAGGAAACCGGCATGTCTTACAACCGAAACTTCGAAGACATGTGACATCCAACAACCCGAGTTGGGCCCGCATGGTGAATTACTGCTCACACCTTCTCACAGAGAGAAGGTCTGTGTCCCTGCAGTGTGAACAATATAAGCTGATTATACCATGCTATAAAGCACTCCTGAAATAACTAAATACGACAGTAAAGAGCTCTACTATCGCTTGAAGGAATAAAAAAGACATCAAAGAAAAACCACCCGGAAAAAAATCTATACGCAGTATGAACATTCCTAGCACTACAATATTTAAAGTTAACAGCAAACAAATTGCAGGAAACGAACATTTAATTTGAAAGCAACGGTAATTAGCCGTTCATTGAGGTATTATAACGATGCTTGAACAGAACTGTTTCCCTTTGCGAAGTGGATGCAAGTTTATTTCTGAATTCAATTAGCGACGAGCATATCTTCAGGGGGGAACTGGGAAGTTTTAAAATGCTTTTCAGTTTTGATTAATGTTCTGTTCCGTTCCGTTCACCGGTAACCAGAAAATGTTGGATAAATTATTAACAAAGTAACGAGTGATTTGGAACGATATCGTCGATTTTCGTACTTACTCAATAAAGAAAAATAATTTCTACAAACACTTATTTTAATTTTCCTTGACAGTAACTCAATCTTTTGTTAATTAAAATGGAAAACACAGTAAAAGGATATCGAGAAGTCTGACATTTTGCAGCGTTACCTCTCAAATAATTACAGAGATAAAACTATGTCCTAATAGTCAATTTTAATTGAAATGCTCCAATAATATTAAAGGAAAAAGAAAATGTTATGCTAAATAATTCAACAATACTATATTCAGAATTTAGGTTCCGACCTCCATTCATTAATAAAAGTTAACTCAGTTATAATCTGTCGACCTCAATTATCTATCTCTTTAATACCTCGCGAATTAATGTGGTAGTATACTAGCCTATCGATATAATGAACCAATGAGGTTTTATAGCCTATAAAGTAGCAGCAGTATTAATGCATTGTGTTACCAAAGCTTTTAATATCGCGAAAATAGCAAAATGATCGACATAACCTGCACTTTCATAGTTAATTGATTAATTATAATCACATCAGCGGATCACTGTTTAACAAAAGTAAATGATAATTATAGTAAATAATTTAATGCCATATTGAATGGTGTTGTCCGAAAAATCTTATTAAATGACTAATCTTTTATAAAACTTTTTAACAAAAAAATTAACCGACGAAAAGGAACTAAAGCAAGAAATAAATAAACCTCTTAAATCTTAAGTATTGAGCTTATACATAAAATATCAAATTTAATATAAACTAATTTTGAGTCGGCGCCAAACATCAATCTGATTAATTATCTAAATTTTATTTGTATCTAGAAATGAAATAGGCTCTACGTAGGTACGAGTAATTAATCATTAACCCTGAGGGTTCTAAAGTAACACGTATATTTTTAAAAGATCATTAATGCCCAGAATAAATGTAACTATCAAAGCGAAGGTCTGATGGCACTGTCTAATTGAAGTCTTTGTTGAGGAAAAGATTTTTATCTACTAGCTTGAGGGAAGTAACACTCCCACTCGTTCCGAACACTACTTACCTACACTTCGATAAAAGACTCAATACCAGCCATGAAAAAGTGGGATCCACTCGTACATGTCTGCTTTCATCGCAGCTCGGAATTCATACAATGTAGGTACTGAAAATGTATCTTTCACATTCAAACCGGTATTCAAATAAGAAAAACCGGAGATTTTCACCGCCGCCTGTGCGTCGTAATCTAGTATATTGATGTTATATAAAGCCCATACATTTTACAAGGGATGAAACTTGACGTGTAGGTAACAGTAATACAGTAGTTAACATAAATTGCAGTATGTAAAAAGACAGAAACATGACTGGGAACAGTAAGATGGGTTGGATTATGACAAGCTCTGTGAGGATTTGAGGACATGACGAGGGTTCAGTAAGGTAGTCTGATTTATTCAAACAAAAATACAAAACTGCTGAATATTTTGCTGTGTAAATTCTAATGGAAGATGTTACAAAAAAGCCTCCAAAAGCATGGTTAAAAATAATATATGTACTAGGTAATATCAATCATTCTATCAACCTCAATGACAATAAAATAATACAAACCCGAAAAAAATTTTGTCAAGAATTGTCGGTCACGCAAGAGATTATACAAACGCCTTTACAGGTTTGTCTCTTCAATATTTTGTACTCAATAATATGCGCGGAAATCGAAAAAGAATACGATTTTCCTTCGAGCATTCGACTACGCGAGTTTTCTGGATCGAGAAGTTGTGCAAGCTAGAAAATAATAGCTGTCAATTCAGCAAACAGAAATCTTTATTGCACTAGGCAGCAAAGTGTTTTATATTTTAATAATTTGAGCGAAACTTGAAGCTGTAATGATGAAGTTGTCAGTAACAATTTTAACAACTAATTCGTGATTTTAATACCTACTGGACCAATTATTTTAGATATGTTTATATTAAGACTAACGTTCTGCGAAAATCATAATTTAAATATTATCAATCTTTTTGCTGAGTGAACCAAACTAAAACAGAACTAGGGGGTTTACTCCAAAGTGTTTTTACGAAGTATCGGCCGAATGTTCGGACATATTTGTGTGAAGTGTTACAGTGAATGTACCATACTTACCTAAAATTGTAGCGAAATGGCGTTACGTATGTTTTTGGTGGAAGAACCTCTTAGAGTAGAGCTACAATTTTAGGTATGGCACATTCACTTTGATACTTCGTAAAAACACTTCGGAGTAGCCCCTGGACCTACCCTACTGGAACTAACTAATTATACTGGTATTTTAAGCGGACTCTTTCTTGTGAGTGCAAATATTGTGAGGTTGTACATATATGATGGATATTCTCCGAAATCACTGCACCTAGGTATTTGAAAGTTTCTATTTTACCTCATGAAAGATATGTTGATAATTACAGATGCCAGGCTGTATAATTCGCGCAAAACCGAAGCGGGCCGCCAGTTCTATAATAAGTCGGATGCCCATCCTAAATCAATAGGTAGCTACCCTAATCTTTAGATAGGGTGTATTAATAGTGTGAAATTCAATTTCAAAAGCTCTTTTAATATGCATGGAGTTAAATGTTACACGTCGTGATAGGTTGATTCCATGTAAATGAGGCTCCAAACTTTGCTCCAACACCACAGTAGGCTTCCTAAAGATACTTTCACACTGTTTATACAAGGGCTTGGAATACTAATTTATCAAATTTTAATGTTTTGTTGACAGGAGTGTTAGAATCTTATAACACTCCTGTCAAAAAAACATCTGTTTTTTTCTTTATAATTCTAGCGATGTTCCCTTATCTCTGCACTGAGCCTAAGGTACAATTATTACTCTGCCTGGTCTAAAAACCTAAAAAAATATAACTAAAAAAACTTTTTACAAAAATAAAACAACCAACTTCCCTAAATAACACCTACTAAAAAAATGCAAAATAACTTTAATTTCGGAAGTCGGTGTTTCTAGTTTGGTTTCTTCGTTATTTCACACCGACTTCCGAAATTAAAGTTATTTTGCATTTTTTAGTATTATTTATGGAAGTCGGTTGTATTTTTTTTTGTAAAAAGTTTTTTTTTTTCACTTTTTAGTTGTTATACCCCATTCTAAAATTTTAATAGTAAAGTTATGTCTGAGTTGATAGCCCCAAAAATAGGGAATTTGAACATAGTTGGTGAAATTAGGGTGTATCAGGGTGGACTGTAATTTGTACAGTCCACCCTGATACACCCTAATTACGTTGGTATACCCATTCAGAGCGTATCAGCGTGATGTAATATTTTAAAGTGGTAAAAACAATATACAGACATGCAATTGCAGCAATTCTGGAAGGTTTGCTATCATTTATTGAAGAGTTCCATTGTGTATCTCCGAAGTCCTTTATCAGATCTTAACCAAATTAAAATGGGACCACATGTGAAGCAACGGCTTTCAAATAAAAAAAAATCTTCAAAATCGGTTCACGTAGTAAAAGTTATGAGGTACACACATAAAAAAATAATAATAATAATAATAAAAAAAAAAATCGAAGTCGAAGTCGAATTGAGAACCTCCTCCTTTTTTTAAGCCGGTTAAAAATGAATGACTTTTGGACAAACAGACTAAACCAATAGGAAGTGGTGACGGGCGGGCATTTTTAGGGGTACTGTTTTTATGTAGTTTTAAACTTTTACGTTCAAAAAGTGCTGGCTATCAGCCTAATAATATAATTTGAATAGATGAGGTACTTTTGATTTTGAGACGAATCCGCAAAACAAATGCCAAGTACTCGGTAAGTATATGCCTAGGGGTAGCGGATAAATTCTGAAAATGAGGTACCGCACCCCTGGGCACTCAGGCAGGGAGGGAACAGGGGTGGGTTTTAGTCAGTAAGAGTCTGACAAGCCCTCCCGCTCCTCCCAGAGCGGGAGGAGTCATTGGATGTTTTCCCACCACCGAAAAAAAAAAAAAAGTACACGGTTAGTATAGTTGTTCCGTCTCGATATCCGTGCGTCTCACCAAGGCAAAAAGGGTCTTTGATGTGTGTGTAGATTCACGTGCACTTTTTTCTGTGTGCGTAAGCTCATAGCAGTCATCATCATATCAGCCGAAAGACGTCCACTGCTGGACATAGGCCTCCCCCAAGTGTCGCCACAATGACCGGTCCTGTGCGTCTCGCATCCATCGGCTACCCGCGACTATCACCAGGTCATCGGTCCACCTTTTTGGAGGCGTCTTTCGGTACACGGTCGCCACACTACAACTTTTCGGCCCCATCGACCGTCTGTTCTGCGAGCAATTTGCCCTGCCCACTGCCACTTCAGTTTGGCGATTCTTTGGGCTACGTCGGTAACCTTGGTTCTCTTGCGGTTATCGTAGCACTAGGTGTCATTGAAAATCGCTTTCGCTTGCAGAAACAATGTGCACGTGAATCTACAAAATCTAAATCCTAGACCAACCCACCTTTGTAAAATGGAATATCTATACTGCATATTTGAAGCACAGTGCGAACACAAGAAGGTCTCACGGGGGATGTCAAAATTATACTCATAGGTACCAAAAAAATAGCTTCATTAGCTTGAATAATGATAATATTATACCATCATCTCAGTTCTGAAAACATTACCATTCTTGATTAACCGCTAAACGGAGTCGTTAGTGTAATACTTCCCTGACCAATTTCTTATAACGTTCTCAAGAGAGGTCTATGCCTTTTTCTTGTGGGTTTGGGAAATCATCCCATGACTTCCCTCGCTCTGGGTGGAGCGGGAGGGCGTGTCAGACTTTTACTGACTAAAAACCACCCCTGTTCCTTCCTTGACTGACTGCTCAGGGGCGCGGTAACTCTGTATCGAATTTATCCACGACCCAGAGTTTTTTTTTTGGGGTTGAGACATCCTCCAATGACTTCGCCCGCTCTGTTTGGAGTTGGAGGGCGTGTCAGACTCTTACTGACTAAAAGCCACCCCTGTTCCTTCCTTGCCTGAGTGCCCAGGGGAGCAGTAAACTGTTACGAATTTATCCGCTACCCCTAGGCATGCAGACACCGGCCATGACTGGCCCCGTCAGTGGTGGCTGACAAACATCTCTTTGAGGCGCGTGTGGAACACTATGCGGCGTCGACTCACGGGCCTGGTGCCGATCGGACGGCGAGCTACTCATTACTCACCGTCCGAGGACCCCATCTACGGTGGCCGGGACCGACTGCGTCGGTTGCGGCTGGGGGGCACTCCGTAGAGTCTCCCTCACCCGTTCCGCCTCCTCCTTCGCGAGCATTGCTGCTTCGCAGAAGGAGGAGACTGCTTCCCATTCCCTCTCGCTCCGTACCATAACCTAGACCAGGGCCGGGCGCGAGTGGTCGCTGCCGCCTATCGCATCCACGAGGATACGGCGGTACTCCGCCCAAGCGGGGCAGACCTGCACCGTATGCTCCTCCGTGTCCTCTGGGCGATCCGCGCAGTGGTGACACCCGGGCATTTCCTCCCGCCTTATCCGCAACAGGAACCTCCCGAAACAACCGCGTCCGGTCAGGACCTGCATCAGACGGAAGATGAGGATGCCGTGACGCCTCTCCAGCCACTCCTCAAAGAGGGGCACTACCGCCGCAATAGTGGCGTGCCCAGCGCTGGGTTGCAACAGTCGCTGTCTCCATGTCGCTATGAGATCCTGCCGGAGCTCCGTCCGCCGAGCCGCGAGGTGTCGCGGCAGCGGAGTTTCGCCTCCTCGCGCTCCTCTGGGAGTGGCGTGGATCTTGGCCTCCAGAACCCATATCAAGAGATCTATACCTACGAGTAGCACTGCAGAATTAACGTAGGCGTTTTACTTACGACACTTTCCTGTTCAAACTTTTATAACATTTTAATAAGTCAAATAGGTATTATAACGCCTACGAGAAGATATTTTCCTCATTTTCTTTACTGACCTTTTGAACATGAGTAGGATGAACATAATTGACATAGCTACGGAGGTATTATTACTACCAGCCATTTTTATTCACTTCAAGCAAGTTTCATTCAGGCCTAACTATATTCCTTTTGTTTAGCGTAAAACTAATCGAGGTTATTATTTAATTTACGAACGAATACCTACTACATTTTAAGCCTAGAGTTGTCCGACTGTTTTCCGTCTGTGTGTGGAACGATACTTTCCACGAGGACGATGAACATCTACTGGAGGATATGAACTGAATTCGAGAATTTGTGTTTGTTTAGCAATCACGTAATCTTATGCTCGGTTTGAATCTAACTGTGAAGTTCTCACTGTCATTCGCGTGTTTATCAATGGTAGCATTACACAATCGATCCACATTACATGTTTTTAGGGTTCCGTACCCGAAGGGTAACCAACAGGACCCTATTACTAAGCCTCCGCTGTCCATCCGTCTGTCAGCGGGGTGTATCTCACGATCCGTAATAGCTATACAGTTGAAATTTTCACACAATGTGTATTTCTGTTGTTCCGCTATAACACCAAAACAATAAAAATTAAAATAAATAAAAATTGTAATTCCGGAGCCAAAAAAAAACACGTTTCTAGAAACGTGTTTTTACAACTGTAAAAAAAAATGGTAACTCATTTTTTTACAGTTTGTGGAACGGAACCCTTCGTATGCGAGTCCGACTAGCACTTGGCCGGTTTTTTTTCTCTTTCTTTCTTTATTGCACAAGTCTGTGTCAATTGATACATGGCTTTATTATCCACGCTGAGAAGAAGAAAAGCATAAAATTGTTGATTTATTCTCTTTTTTAACTGATTTCGCAAAAAGGAGGAGGTTTTAAGTTTGACTGTATGTATGTTTTTTTTTATGTATGATTTCTCTGTCAGTTATGGACCAATTTTCAAAATTATTTTTTTACCCGAAAGATATAAAACATAATTATGAAGATCGGCATTGCTTTAGCGCTTTTTGAAAAAATAAACAAAATCAAAAAATTTGTATACGTAGATGACGTTTTAGTCTCCTCAAATTATGAGTATGTTCAAATTCCATGTTCCATGTTATTGGGGTTCTGACGGGGCCCATCGTGGCCGGTGCCTGCATGCCTAGGGGTAGCGGATAAATTCTGAAAATGAGTTACCGCACCCCTGGGCACTCAGGCAGGGAAGGAACAGGGGTGGGTTTTAGTCAGTAAGAGTCTGACACGCCCTCCTGCTCCACCCAGAGCGGGAGAAGTCATTGTATGATTTCCTAACCCAAAAAAAAAATGTTATTTGGGTTATCAATTCGGATGTAACTGTAATATTTAGTTTTAGTTCTGGGGTATAACAACTAAAAAGTGA